>CM057458.1:228616500-229966000 GCA_016271365.2 Neoceratodus forsteri | reverse complement strand
GTTCAATTGACTGTGGTAGCACCGAGGACGCATCGGTATTAGACAGTGCTAGGTCTGTGATAAATTCTCTCCTCATCCTTTCTAATTTATTTAAAAATTTATACAAATGTAATTTTCAGAAAAAAATCTGAATGTCCACTTGCAATTGAAATTTATTTACAGTCTGGTCAGGCACAACATTTAACCCAAGTGACAAAACACTAACTTGCTTTTTTGTTAATTCTTTCCTTGATAGATTTAGTGTTGTTAGCATTTCCTTAGATTATGCTGGGCTACTGACTGCTTTTGGCCTTGTTTTGGATCTGTTCTGGCCTGCTCTTGTACCTCATTCTGTTTTCTCATATTTTTGCCCGTTTGTATTTGTTTTAGAATCACCCTGCCCAGGCTGCTTAAGCTAAAGGGACCTCTCCCAACTGGTGTTATCAGTTCTCTGTGTTTGAGCTTTACTTTGCTCTTTCTTTTTTGTATTATTTTTATTGTTGTCATTAGTCTTTTGATTTCTACGATGGGTGGGCATATCAGACCTGCTGTACTGTCTATTCCCACGGCTAGCAGATCTTCCTCTATTATATGAGTGTTGTGGATGATCCTACTTATAAACTGTTTTGTTTTTATAATCAGTGCTATCCCTGTTATATTTGTGCTGCTTTTTGCCTGTAATGTTTCCTTACAAAAGCAGTGATGGTCCCCATGAAATTTTTTATTCAGTATATCAAATTCTGAAAATAGCGTGTTTGAAAGAAGTTCTTCCTCAATCTCACCAATATCCTGCAGTGTCTGCTGGTGAAATTCAAGATCCTTGTCTATTAAATTTGAATTTATGTAGCTGAACAAATTTCAAGTGCAACTTCCCATCACGTTTCATAACATTCTTTGAGGAAGTCACCTAAAAGGTATAAATCAATTCTCAAACTCCGTGGCACTAATTTTTCTTCTAAGTACTTAATTAGACTTGTCTTGTTATAGTATAGGCTTATTTCTTTCAGCTTTAATCATTCTAATTTCACAAATTTTTCTTTTGAAGTATTAGCCAGACTAGGATCTTGTTTGAACTCTTCAGAAAAGATATCCCCTGCTTCTTTTCTGTGGCGGACTGACACTGCAGTTTTAATGCATGAAGTAGTCTCGTACTCTTGGTCATGTAGTTCAGCTGCCCTTGCAATAATATTGGTTATTGTTTCTATTTCATTGTCCTGATCTTCCATCATATTTTTCTCTCTGTTTAACCTTGAGGGAAAGGAAGAGAAAAAAGGTTCTTTTGCAAGGGCACAACAGTGACTATATAGCCAGGTAGTAAAAATATATTTTTGGTATAAGGCAGAAACCCAGTCACTTTATGAAGTAATCAACTGTACTTAGTAAAGACACTAATCAAATTGTATACACTCTGTATGTACCCATTCTCAGAGGAGCAGGGGTAAATGGACATTAAATGGACATTAAAGGTTCTGTCCACTCATGTAATCAAAAATCAGCCCTTCAAAAATAAACTCACCACATATATCAAAAAGATTTTCATGTGTTACAAGCACTCCCTGGCATTAAACGTCCATATTTTCTTTGAATTCAAGTCTTTGACAAAATATTCTGTGTCCAAGTAGTAATAACTGCAGCCAAGCTGCAAAAAATAAACTGCAGTCTGAGACAAAAAAATGTTTACTCAGGCACTACTTCAGATGTTCTGCTGCAAGAGGAAAAAGTAGATATGAAATGCAGAAAACTGTTGTGCAAAGAACATCACTGAAAACGAAAGTCTGAAATGCTAAAGTGCTTTTAATCAAAGAACGGGTACACATATACAGAGGCAACAAATAAGAAAACCGCAGAACACTCCTGGCACTTTGGAGCACTCTGATCTTTTCTCAAGGGGGCAAAGTGGCTATTGATCAATGCCATATTTATACAAATCAATTCAGGTGTTGATAATTGCATCAAATATATTAAAGTTAACTTAAGCCTGCATCAGTAGAGAGCACAATTACCTATAAATTTCATTACAGTAATTAAAGTGCAATGCTTAACAACATTGAATGAATACATACTAAAACATAATAACCCCTAAAGTGCTATACAATGCTAGATTATTTAATTTAATCACCACAAATGAAGTCCTTGTGAAATTTAAAAAAGGTAGAAGCAGCGTTAACCACATGAAGAATTCATAAAATAGTATAATTCATTTTGAACATTTCTTGCAGACTTGTTAAAGATGTCAGGAAACTTTGTTTCTTCCTTAGTGCAAATTCATAGTAGCTCCTTTAGCCTGTTTTGATATAGGAAGGGTTTTTATTGATGCTAGCTGCAGAAACTAGGGTAGATGAAGAAAGAAAAGAATATATAAATAAATACAAAGATTTGACACTATTTTTGGAACAAGGAGCATACATACATGGAAGGCTGTTATATAGCTATATTTTCTTATTTACATATTGTTGTATATTATATTAATAGGGAACATCCTTATATAGACGAATATAGTAAGACCAGAGAGAAAGGAGAGAGAGAAAAGAGACAAACATGGGGGGTGGGGGTGGGGGTGGCAGAAATCAATATAAACATCATACCAATAAATAACAACAAGATATCTCATAATTCTACAACATTTGGGAAAGACATGATCAACAATCAAAGATTCTATCATTCACATCCAATATGTACATCAAGTAGTCAAATTAGAATATTCTACAGATAGGGCTGTAAATCCCAATCACCATTCAAACCTCCCACTATTAGAAATGCAGCAAATTTAAAATCCACTGGCGAAGTGAATGCAACGTGGCCACTTCATGATGGCACTTCGCTACGTGGAGTGCCCCATAGGAAAGGTTCACTTTGCCTCATTATTATTACTTCACATTGTCATTCTACCTCAAATGCAAAGTAAGGTGGAGTGACAACAATACTGGCAGCACCCCATCCACACAGTCACAAGAATTAATGTGCATCCCCAAAGTGCTACTGTCTTGTATCCAGAAAACTCCCAAGTGCTGACGAAGTGAAATGAGAGCACAAGAAGAAATACAAAGTCTCCCAGAATTAATCGCACCGCACACTCAGTCATGCATGCAGTGGTCACACATAGTCACCAGAATTAATGTGTATCCCCAAAATGCTGCTGTCTTGTGTCCAGAAAATTCCCAAGTGCTGACAAAATGCTACTGTCTTGTGTCCAGAAAATTTCCCAGTGCTGACAAAGTGAAATGAGAGTGTAACAAGAAATGCAATCTCCCAGAATTAATGGTGCACTGCAAACGTACAGACAGATTAAGATTGTGTTGCGCACTCAAGGGATGCATACGAAAAAGCACAACACTTAACCAGTGATCACAAGTCACAAATCCAAATCTGGAAAGGAATACATTGTGCCAGTTAGGGGATTAGTGCATGGCAGTAACAATCCATTACCAGTAAAGATATCATAAAGCAGTATAAAAAATTCATGCAGGTGCAGAGGATAGCTGGTTCACACTGTTGCAATTACTCTGTGGCACAATAAAAGGTGTCTGATTTAATGGCACACATCTCACACACACTCACACACACACTACAAGTAATGTGTAGCAAATTGAAAGCCTTTAGTAATATAACCAAATGTTTTAAACAGACAAATGATACACTGCTGCACCACAACAATCAGCAAAAAAAGTCAAGAATTACTGAAAATATTACTGTGTGCACATTAACACAGTTATACAAGAAAAATATAACGAAAACAGAAAGACTGCCTTTTTCTCTCTGTTAATCTACCTACACCACAAATATGCCCCTCCCCAAAGCACACTTCACAGTACACTGACTGTTCTAAATTAACATTCAAAATCCACACACAACACTAAACACTCAATGAAATGAGCACAGAAGGGTTTCCTACAATCAATGTACTAAATTTTGAGCAAATAAATGTCTCAAAAAGGCATTTTAAACAGCTTTTAGAGGTTTTGAATTGCAGAGCTCTGAGAACAAACTGTCTCTAGCTACAATACCACTACACATGCACTACCCAGGCCAGAACTGAGGCTGTGCAGAACAATCTAGAGCCATGTGACCTGCAATCCCATGAATCACTGCATAATTTCATTTGGAGCTCAATTAAAAGGCGAAGTGAGGTGAATTACATTGATGTCAATGTACTTTGCTTTAAAATTGGTGGAGAAGTGGATTTGGGAAGTCAGAATAACACAAAGTCATTGGTTTCAATAGACCTCATGTACCTCATTATGAAGCGAAGTACTCCGCTTCACATCGTGGAGTACTTCGCTGATTCCGCGTTACTCCATGAATCACTTTGTGGAGTGAATTGGGGCCACTTTGCCCACCACTACTTACAGTACTGTAACTCACATGCTGTACAGGAAGGAACATGAATACCCATGACTGTACTTCCCTGTTGAGCTGAGCCTGTATCATAAAACTCCCAAATTTAAAAACTCTTATTAATGAGTACAGTGGTGAGGTGGTGAAGCCTGGAGAGATACTACAAAACAGAATTACAATACATCCAAGTAACTAGTAAAAAAATTAATGTTGTGATTCATTATGTGATCATGGATCGTGATTTGTGACTGCATTTGTGACCATGATGATGAAGAATATGATTCGGTGTCGACGGTGAGAGATAACCAATTTGGAACTGTATTGGGAACGTGAATGCCTATGGCTATACTTCCCCAAATGAGCTGTAGCACAAAACTCTTTGATTTAAGAACTCTTATTAATGAGTACAATGGTGGGGTTGTGAAGCCTGGAGAGATACGACAAAACATACTTACAGTACATCCAAAGAACTAGTAAAAAAATTAATATAGTGATTCGTGACATGATTGTGAATTGTGACTTGTGACTGCATTTGTGACTGTGATGATCAAGAATGTGATTTGTATCATGAGTGACTAGTGATGATGGTCCTGACTTAAAAACGCACATTAATGAGTATAATGTTCATGCAGAATTATGCACCACACCAGTCCAATACTCTGAAGGGAAGCCAAAGAAATCACTGTGACTTAAGTTACAGATGGAGATTGGGCCCTAAAGAGATACAAATGCACAGACAGGTTAAGATTGTGCTGCACACTGAAGAGATGCAGATACAAAGGCACAACAGCTAACCAGTGCTCACCATCAGAAATTCAAATCCAGAAAAGAATACCTTTGCTGGTTGGGACAGGTTATGGGGAGGGCAGTGTACTGCACTGCTGCAGTATCAGTCACTAGTACCAGTACCAGTAAAGATACCACAAAGAAGTACAAAAATCACACAGCTGCAGTGGATAGCAGGTTCACATTGCAGAAATTACTATGTGGCACAATAAAAGGTGTCTGATTTGATAACACGCGTTACACACATATACACACACACTAAGCAATGCGTAGCAAACTGAAAACTTAACCAAACTAAAATTATGCACTGCTGCACCAGAACAATCAGCAAAAAAATGGCAAGAAGTATTGAAAATATTACTGTATGTATTAACACAGTTATACAAGAAAAATATCACCAAAACAGAAAGAACTGTCTATTTTTCTCCAAGTTAATCTACCTACACCACAGATACGCACCTCACCCAAACACACTTCCACCATCTCTCAGTACACAGACTGAATGTCATATATTAACATTCAGTATCCATACACAAAGAATAAACGCTCAATGATATGAGAACAGGAGGGTTTCCTACAATCGATGAACTAAAGTGTCAGCAAACAAAATTACTCAAAAAGGCTTTTTTAATAGATTTTAGAATCCCAGAGAGCTCTCAGAACAGACTGTCTCCTACAGCTTCCTACACACACTACTCCCAACCAAGGCTGTGCAGAACAATCTAGAGCCCATGTGACCAGAAATCCCATGAATCACTGCAAAATTCACCTTTGGAGCTTAAAAACAAGGTGAAGTAGTTTGCTTTCAATGTACTTCACCTTAAGAATCAGTGGAGTAGTGGTTTGGAAAGGTGGAGTAATGCAAAGTCATTGTTTTCAGTGGACTTCGCGTTACCCACTATAACACAAAGTACTCTGCTTCGTGTTTACTCCACGAATTCGCTTTCACTTTGCGATTCACTTCATGGAGCGAATTAGGAACACTTTGCCCATATCTACCCACTGTACATACTCTTAGTTTAAAAATTAACCTCCCTTCCAATTGGGAGAGCATTTTCACTCTATCCCCCCTGTGAATCTGCAGGTACATGATCGATTCCGATGAAATGAAAATCATTCATTTCACTTTTATGATACTCCTTTAATTCAGCAAATGCATATTTAACTATTTTAGTATTTCCTCATAGGTCTTATTCTAAAAGCCCTGCACCATTTTACTTGCCCTCCCCAAGCCCTGCCTCCACCCTGTCTATGTTCTTTCTCAGATGGGGCCTCCAGAGCTGAACGCAATGTAACCCCCCTTACAAATGGGGGTTCACAAAAGTCTTCTTTGGGTGTGCCTAAATGCCCACTGCCAGGCTGATGTCTTTTATCTTAATCGTTTGAAAGCTAATGCATGTAAGTGCCTTTATAGCCTCGGTGTTCTGTCTCTTTAAGAGCTGCCTATATCACAGTGTATAATTAATTTTGGTTGAGGCTGACTGTTTCTAAGCTTGAGTCTCACCTAGGCTGCCAGATAATTGTTCCATTCTGCCATTGCTAGTTGCGCAGAGAGAGCTCTGTTAGAAGCTGTACTTATTTGCTGATTATCTATTATGATAGTAATGATATCATAGCTTGTCTAACCTGCCTTCTTTGCAGCATGGACATTTCTGTGAATCACCACCATCTTGGTTCTGGACTGCTTATTTGGACCAATCAGTACCTTTGGGGTCCCTAAAATGAAGTCTGTCCCCAGGGGTCTTGTGGGAGTGAATTTCTGTAGGAATTGTAGTTTTTCCACTTTGGCACCTAAATAGACCTGGAGGGGGAGCCCTTGCTGTGACAGACAGATGAATCAACAAATTGAATCTTTTGGATCTTTGGGAAAGTCCCGAACTGCCTGCAGCAGTGAGTCAGTCTGAGATTGGAGTTGAGAGAGTGAACAGCTCGTGAGATTCGAGCAGCTGCTCCTGTGTAGTCATGTGGGAAACTGGTAGAAAGGCTGAGTTTGGCCTGTCTGCCTGCTGTCCCTCAAAAGGGATCCTTAGAGAGTGCTTAAATAACTGGACTGTATCTGAACCAATTGTGACAAAAGCCACCGAATTGTGACTGTACCATTGCCTGAAGAAGATGGAAGATTTGCTGTACACGATCGACCTGTCAGGAAGTCTGAATCATCACAGAGATCACAGCTTTGCTCAGAAAAGCTGAAATTGCAACCAGACTGTCATCTGACCTGTGGTATTGTGTTTTGCTTTACTATAAATGTGTTATATTCTGTCAGTGGGTTGTGATTTGATTCCCCGCTGCCTAATTGTGTCACACTTGCTGGAAGCTGCATCCAACGTTTACTGGACTGAATCTGAACTGTTCACCCAGCCTGGGCCTTGCCACTTTGGCCCAGCCAGCTACTCCAGGAACAGAGATCACCATGGATGAGAGACTCGCCCTGGGATCAGCCCCCTGTTCAACCATCTCGAACAGGAATGCCATCTTGGCGATTAATGTGGGCCCTGCTTCTCCTGATATACCAGCTTGGTAACCTGCAGTCTCCAACTCATCCCGTCTGTGTCTCGTATTAGGTAGCTTGAGTAAATCCCAGGGTAGCTCCCTGCAACATCAGCTAAATCAAAAGTGTTGTCATCTGATTCCTTTGTTGTTTCCTTGTCACGAACTGAGCCTCCAGGCTCCAGATTACAAATTGTGTGTGGTTGTGCATGTTTCTTTTTTCCATCACAGGACCCTGGCCAGCTGCAACGCTGGCCTACCCCAGGTAATGAATTAGGCTAGCCCCCCTTTGTTCCAATTGGGTATCCAGAGTGTGTGACTATGAAGGGACTCTAAAGTGCATGCATGATTGCCTGATTGAATCAGTTACAGAACGAATCAGCCAAATTACGCCCCTCCCTTGTTCATTCCCCCTGAATAAATCAGATCTAATTCATTTTGCATTTAACTTGACTGTGGATCCATTTTGTACCAGAAGCACTGCACCGTTGTTACCTGCTGTGTCTAACCTTGTTTTACAGGGGGTCTCCAGGGTCAGACTGGAGGAACCAGCCTTGGTGGTAAGTGTAAACCAAGTGGGGATTTGTATGCTGATCAGGGGTCATTGTAACTGTGTCTATTGTTCATTGTTTAGGCCATTAGAAGGGAAATAGGGAGTTACAGTGTCCCGGAGGCTTGTACCCAGGTCAGCTACACTACCACTAACGCTGTCCTCCGGGTGGAGGCACCCGTTTTCAGTACCCAGGGCCCCTTAACCTGCAACTAGTCACACAGGCAGAGGTAGTAGCCCTTGGGATAGTGCCACCTAGGGGGTTACATCTTGGAGGCACAGCTGGGATTAGCACCTTCTAGTAGTCAGAAGTGGGTACTACAACCCCATGCTTAAAAATTGTAACAAAAGGGAGGCGCTCACTATGCCTAAACTTAAGATTGCCCCCCATAAGCTGTTAGTGCACCATATGATGGAGTGGGATGAGGCTGAGGGAGCATACCTCCAACAGGCCCATTAGGGACCACTAATCCAGTTATTGTAGAGACTGTTGAGCAAGTTTAGTGTTTGGGGAAGACTGAGGTGAAGGGGAGGAATTCAGACCTGTTTGCTCAAACCATGGTGGCCCTCCTCTCCTGCAGCTTCCCCATATACCCAGAGAGGGTGCCCCCTGTTATTTTGCCTGAAGGGTCCCAGAAGGGGTGGAGGGTCATTCATTTGCACATTGATCTGGCTATTCCTGGAGGGTCCCCCAGCACAGAGAGGTTCAAAGATAAGCTGCTAAAATTGTTAGCCTCTGAGGGGTGATCTGCCAAAGAGTTAGTAAAGATGCTAGATCTTTTTGAAGATACCACTGCCTTGCAGTCTTCTATAGCATCTCCTGCTACCCCTAGGGCCTCCCCTATGGTAACCTCCCCCATAGTGATACAATCTATACACCTGGACTCTTACCATAGACTTAGACTCTTCTTGGGCATGGTCCCAGTGCCAGTAGGGGAGGACGACCTGGAAACGTGAATGGACTACACCACCCCCCCAGTCCAGGAGTGGCAGTGCTCAGAGGGGGAGAAAAGGAAGAGGCTCATGGAGAGTTTGAGGGGCCCTACACTGGAGGCCATTCATTTTCTATGATCTATCAGCCCCAAGGCCACTACTGCTGAATACCTTTCTGCTTTGGAGGGGGTCTTTGGTAGCACCGAGTTGGGGGATAATTTGTTGTGAATATCTAAATCTGCAAAACAATAGAAGAATGAGAATTTGTCTATGTTTGTTACTAGAATTGAGAGGGCTCTGCAAAAAGGTCCAGAGGAAAGGAGGGGTACCTGCCAGTGAACTGAATTGGGTCAGGTTAGACCATATCCTAAAATCAGCAAGTTACTCCAGTGTGATGATGCTAAAACTTTAATTGCAAGACAGGAAGACTAATCCTCCTGAATATTGTTACCTCATGAAAGAGATTTGTGGAGCAGAGTATGATGAATAGGGATGGAAGCCCTACGCTGGGATTGCCCATACCTGCCAGACTGCTGAAAGAAGTGATGAGACTGAATTGCAACAGATGAGGGAACTGATTAAGGAATTGACAGAGTTGAGAGTCAGTCAACAAGCTGCCGAGGCAGCTAAAGATGCTAACTGCTGTCAGACACCTCCCAAGTCAAAGAGGGAGGTCCCACCTGGAGGGGTAGGGATGCACATTATCTCCTCTGAAACCCAGTCAGAGGGTAATTTGTTAGAAGAAGTAGTATGAGAACTGAGAGCCCTGGTGGGAGACATTCTTTGGGCTACGCAAGTAGTTGACTCTTGGGGAAACTCAGAAAGCAAGGAAAGCAAACCACAGATCAGAGAAGAATCCCGGGGCTTGCCTACCATGCCCAAGTAGGGGAATGGCTCCTCTTCCACTACAGACTCCAAAGAGCCCATCTTTTGCTATCACTGTGGAGAAGACGGAGAAGACAGGCATACCCGGTTTCATTGCAGCTCGCCTGAGAATCTGAGAAAGGTTACTACACGGCTGCTGGCATTAATTCAGTGAAACAATATAAGGCCTCAGACCGGGCCTATGAGAAAGAGTTATTCTTCTAAGAAAGCTATAAGGAACATGTCTCAGTCCTCATCCCCTGGCTGGTCTAAGGTGGTAGACCTGTCAATGGAGACCACAGTAACAATGACTGGTGTATCTGTAAGGGCTGTGCTTGACAGTAGATCCCAAGTGACCATAGTGTTTCAAGACTGGTACCAAAAGCACCTGCATGATGTGCCCCTACAGCCCCTGGAAATAAATCTACCAACTTTCTGAGGCCTAAAACTGGGACAGTCCATCTTGACCATGACCCCTCCCCCCCATCATGTCACTCCCATGGGCACCACTGCAGACAATGCTGCGCAAAATCAATTACATTTTGCTGCTTGTTCTGGCCATGCCACCCCCAATAACACCAGTAGCAAATATTCAGATTAGAACAACACATCATTCTGCTGCAGCAAGTTCTAAACCATAATATACATAAAGTTCATTAGAAGCAAACCTGCGTTAAATTGTGATCAGACATTCGAGCTGCATGTGTTGCTCCCCCTGACAGTTCCATCCAACCCACTTACACTCACACTCACCTCATTTGCTGAGCAAACTTCACTTCAAAGACTCTCACCACCACACCAGATTGTTTTCACACATTTCCCTACAGCTGATCAGGTTCAGGTAGCTTAGTTCCCTGCTACTGGTCTCTTTCTGTCTGGAGTCCCTCTCAGCTGCTGGCAGGCAGACGTCCACATGTGCTTGTTTGCACTTCTACCCAGTCTAATCTAACAGGAAGAAATGTGCTTTACTGTGCTCCCACTGACATGCTTGCAGTGCAACACAGGTGCAGGGGTTGAAGTTGCAAACTGCTGTCCAGCCCGAGCAGCACCACAGTGATGCTGAAATAACTGTCACTCATGGATTAGCAGTCAGCAAAAAAAAAGGGACAAAACTGGGGCAAGCAAGCAAAAACTAGGACAAAAGTGACATTTTGCAAAACTTGTGGGGACACTGGGACATGCTACCTAAAATAGGGACTGTCCTGGAAAAATAGGGACTTGTTGGTAGCTTTACCTGGAAGGTTTGCACGTGTGGGGGTTGAATGAAAAGTCCTATCCATATTCAGGGTATATCTGGATCTGGCTGTCATTCCCTACTGCCATGGCTGGAGTGGATGAACAGGTCAAGACACTTGTCTTGGTGTATCCCCCCATCGGACAGTATGATGGGGTTCCCCTGCTAATCGGGCCCAGACGCCCATATGTTTGGGAGACTAGCATAGTTATGTCATGAGAAACAAGGACAAAGGACTGGGCGGGCACTAAGAATTCCAGCATTGATCAAAATAGCTTATGACTTGCAGCAGCAGCCTACTGAGGTGGACTGAGATGAGCCTGTGGGGATAGTGTGGAAGAAGGATTCCGACTCTATGGTGTTAGCACCCAATGCTCAGTGTACCATTCACGGAGAGGTCCATCTCAGGAGAGATGTAAATAATAAAATATTGATGTTAGATTTCCCTGGTGAAGGGAAGCTGCCCAAAGGGTTGTTGGTCAAGCCCAGTATATTACCTGCCCATGCCCATGCCTATGCCCGCCAAGTGATGGTGCAAGTTAGAAATGTGTCAGATTGGGAAGTCCATGTGAACTGGGGATGTACACTGGCTACAGTACACTGTGCAGGCACTGCAGTATTACTCAGTAACAAGTACTCTGGTGAACAGGAGAAAGTTACTCCAAACTTATTTGACTTTGGTGATTCCCCTTTATCTGCCGAGTGGAAGACCCAAATTAGCAGGAAACTTGTCCAGAGAGACCAAGTGTTCTCACTAAGAGAGTGGGATGTGGGATGTGTCCATGGTGCCGAGCATAACATATGCCTGCATGATGACCTACCATTTCCAGAGAGATCCCGATGCCTTGCCCCAGCTCACATAAACGATGTTAGGAGGCACCTACAGGAAATGCTCACTGCTGGCATTCTTCAAGAATCAAGAAGCCCATTTGCATCCCCCATTGTAGTGGTGCATAAAAAGTACGTATCCATGAGGATGTGTGTGGATTATCGGACCCTAAACCGGTGTACCATCCCAGATCAATACACAATGCCATGCATACAGGATGCCCTGGATTGCCTGAACAAGGGTCAGTGATTGTCAGTACTAGAGCTCCGCAGTGGATATTATCAGATTCCGATGGCTCTGAAGGATTGTGAGAAAACAGCCTTTGTCTGTTCATTGGGGTTCTACGAATTCCTGGGAATGTCACAGGGGATTTCGAGTGTCCCTGCTACCTTCCAGAGATTGATGGAACGTGCGGTGGGAGACACGAACTTGCTGGAATGTTTAGTGTACTTGGATGATGTCATCATTTTTGGATGCATGCTAGAGGAATATGAGACCAGACTGTTCAAAGTCCTCGATCGTTTGGAAGAATTCAGCCTTAAGTTATCCATAGACAAGTGCCAGTTTTTTCAAACGTCTGTGAAATATGTGGGACACATAGTGCCAGCTGAGGGGATAAAGACAGTCCCCAGCAAAGTGGAGTCTCTGACCACCTGGCTCCAGCCTACCAACCTAAAAGAGCTACAGCATTTTCTGGGGTTTTGCAGCTACTATTGCCAATTCATTAAGAACTGTTCAAATGTAATCCGGTCACTCCTTAATCTTACCCAAGACTATCCTCCTACCAACCTCAGATACAAGAAGGGATTCCTCAAAGAAGACAAGGTATATTTTCAAACAGGGGAAGATTTTGGAACTCATTGGACCCCAGAGTGTGATGAAGTCATCTTCAAAGTAATTTATCAGCTCACCCATGTCCCAGTCCTTGCATATGCTAATCCCACCAAACCATGTGTCCTACACACAGATGCCAGTCTGCAGGGGCTTGGGGTGGTACTATATCAAGAATATGAAGATGGCCTAAGATCTGTGACCTTCACCAGCTGCAGCTTGACACCCTCTGAGTGGAATTATCCTGTGCACAAATTGGAGTTCCTCGCTATAAAGTGGGTCATAGTTGATCAGTTTCATGAGTACCTCCATGGGGCCAAGATATTAGTAAAGACTGATAACAACCCTCTAACGTATGTACAGACGTCAGCCAAGTTGGACGCCATTGGACACTGGTGGCTTTCTGCCCTGTCTACTTATGATCATGCGGTTGAATACCGGCCTGGACTGAACCATATTGATGCTGATGCCCTTTCACGGTGGCCAAGTTCAAAAGACAATTGAGTAAGGCTGTCCGAACATTCTGTTAAAGCATTGTGCCAAAAATTTTACAAAGATGAGCAACTATCTGAAGACACAGTGGACTGCCTGGGGGACTGTTTGGGTCCACCCGAAAGCTGCATACCTGCAGCTTATTGACATTTTTCTGCATTAGATATCAGTGCTTTGGCCCAGTTTGATAATGACAGCATTCAGTGGACTCAATCCCAAAACCCCATGAATCAGTCTGCAGTTGATGCCCTCTGGGCTGGGAAAGACATGTCCAAGTTATGCTCCACCAATCTACAAACTGCATTGCTGTTTAAGGTAGGCCTTCGACTGAAGCTACGAGACCAGTTACTCTATCAAGAGACAGTGGATCAGCGGGGTCAGTTAGACAAACAGCAATTGGTACTACTCACAGCCTTCAAGCAGCTGGTGCTGAAGTCCCTACACAACCACATGGGACACCTCAGTATTGACTGGACCCTGGATTTAGTACCATCCTGATTCTACTGGCCAAAGATGGGGGTAGATGTTGAGCATCATGTAAAGACCTGCAGTCAGTGCAGCCAGAGAAAAGCCTTGCCCCCACAAAGCTGCCCCACTTGTCAATATCTCTACCAGTGCCCCTATGGAGCTAGTTTGCACAGACTTTTTGTGCTTGGAGTCTGACCAAAAGAACATTGGCAATGTGCTGGTGGTAACCGATCACTTTACCCGATATGCACAAGCTTTTCTGAGAAAGGATCTAAAGACCTCCACAGTGGCCAAGGTGCTAGTAGAAAAGTTCTTAGTCCACTATGGTGTACCTGAACGTATCCATTCAGACCAAGGAAGAGACTTTGAAAGTAGACTAATCAAAGAAATGCTCTCCCTGTAGGGGGTTTGAAAGTCCAGAACCACTCCCTATCACCCTCAGGGGGATCCCCAACCAAAATGCTTTAACAGAACTCTTCTGGACATGTTGGGCACTCTCCATCCTAAAGGCAAGTCTAAGTGGAGTCAGCAGATTAGCACATTGGTACATGCTTACAATTGCACCAAAAGTGATGCTACCGGATTCTCTCCCTATCGTCTCATGTTTGGGAGGGAAGCCCAGTTGCCCGTTGATGTTTGCTTTGGGGTCTCCTTGGATGGGGTCCAAGCTGAGAACTATTTACAATATGTACAAAAACTGAAAGCTCAATTGAACTATATGTACTAACTGGCTCAAACAATGGCTGCCAAACGAAACCTTGCTAACAAGGAGAGATATGATCGACGAGTAAAGGCCCAGGAGTTGTTGCCCAGAGATAGAGTCCTATTACGTAACTTGGGATTGAATGGCAAGCATAAAATTGCTGATAGGTGGCACCATCTTCCTCACGCAGTAGTTGGCAAATTGGATGACCTGCCGGCATACAAAGTGTGTCCTGAAAATGACTCTAAAGTTATCAAGACCATGCAGAGGAACCACCTACTGCTCATCGGCCAAGTGATTATTGATGCTGAACCGACAAGTAATGCCTCACCTGGGCTGGTGACTCGTGCTGCTGCTAAAAAGAGACAGAGTCAACCTGCCCCAGTTGTTCCAGACCAAGGCCTTTCCCCAGGCAGGCCCAGAATGACAATGACTGTCAGTCTAACTCTGATGAAAGTGAGTGTGACAATGCTTATTATCCTTATGAACCGAGTCAATTGTTCCGAGGATACCCTATGCATAATTATGGGGATGAAGCTGGACCTTCAGGACTGTGTAAGCCCCCAGCTTCTTTGTTGGTACCAATGCCCTCGAAAGTGAGGTGCAGAGTATTACGTCTGAAATAGTAGATTCCTTGTGTCTAGTGGAACTGTTTGAGTTACCTAAGGAAAAATCTGATGTAGTAAATCTCCCTGGTGACATACCAGAACCTGCAGAACAATACAACAGTGTTGACCTCACCCTTCTTGTGCCTCAAAGTTCAATGATTCAAGAGTTCCCTCAGGATGAGCAACCTGGGCCCTCTTCCAAAGATAATGAAGAGCAAAGTATTGTGAACACAGAATCTACAGAGCAAGGAGCTGACAAAAATCCCAATCTGGACATTTCAACCAGTGCAGAGGCACCCCTCACTACAGAAGTCCAGTGCCAGTGTTGATTGCCCAGAGCCTGTGTCTGTACCCCCCAGAAAAAGTCTAGACAAGCTGTCAAGCCAGTGTTATGCCTTAGTTATGACTCCCCTGGCAGGCCAATGGATTTGCCTGTCAATGTGGTTCACAAAGGTATCTTATGTTTCTCAGAGCTCACTACCCAAACTGAGCCTGTCTGCCAATGCTAGGTTAATTGTTCTCCCCTCAGAATATGATGCCCCCGCCCTATCTAGCCCCAAGTTAGCTGATAGGGAAGGGCCCCATTACACTGTTCAATATGCAAGATGTTATAACCTGAATCAATGTATAATATTGATAGTATATTAATCATAGTGGAATCAGTATTACGTGTATGAAACATACATAAGTATTGTCAATGTAGCTATAGTATTGTGAAGTGTAGTGAAAATCTATAGTAATGTGATAAGTTTGCATTTACTGATGCATCAGATATTATCTGTATAGTATGCTAATGTCATGTATATTTTGTATAGTATATTGCTTTTTCAATATTCTTGTGGTGTAGACTTGATGTGCATGCCAAGTTGTTCCAGACAGGAAATGGTGTAACTCCTCCCCTACAAATGGGGGTTCCCAAAAGTCTTCTTTGGGTGTGCCAAATGCCCACTGCCAGGCTGATGTCCTGTGTCTTAATCGTTTGAAAGCTATTGCATGTGAGTGCCTTTATAGCCTTTGTGTTCTGTCTCTTTAAGAGCTGCCTATATCACAGTGTATAATTAATCTAGGTGGGGGCTGAGTATTTCTAAGCTCGAGTCCCACCTGGGCTGCCAGATAATTGTTCCATTCTGCCATCACTAGTTGCGCAGAGAGAGCTCTGTTAGAAGCTGTACTTATTTGCTGATTATCTATTAAAATAGCAGTGATATTGTAGTTTGTCTAACCTGCCTTCTTTGCAGCATGGACATTTCTGTGAATCACCACCATTTTGATTCTGGGCTGCTTATTTGGACCAATCAGTACCTCTGGGGATCCTAAAATGAAGTCTGTCCCCAGGGGTCTTGTGATAGTGAATTTCTATAGGAATTGTAGTTTTTCCTCTTTGGCGCCCACATAGACCTGGAGGGGGAGCCCTTGCTGTGACAGACAGATGAATCAATGAATTGAATCTCTTGGACCTTTGGGAAAGTCCCAAGTTGCATGCAGTAGTGGGTCAATCTGAGATTGGAATTGAGAGAGTGAACAGCTCGAGAGATTTGAGCAGCTGCTCCTGCGTAGTACTGTGGGAAACTGGTGGAAAGGCTGAGTTTGGCCTGTCTGCCTGATGCCCCTTGAAAGAGATCCATAGAGAGTGCTTAAATAACTGGACTGTATCCAAACCAATTGTGACAAAAGCCACCGAATTGTGACTGTACCATTGCCTGAAGAAGATGGAAGATTTGCTGTACGCGATCGGCCTGTCAGGAAGTCTGAATCACCACAGAGATCACAGTTTTGCTCAGAAAAGCTGAAATTGCAACCAGACTGTCATTCGACCTGTGGTATTGTGTTTTGCTTTACTATAAATGTGCTGTATTCTGTCAGTGTGTGGTGATTTGGTTCCCCACTGCCTAACTGTGTCATGCTTGCTGGAAGCTGCATCCAGTGTTCACTGGACTAAATCTGAACTGTTCACCCGGCCTAGGCCCTGTCACTTTGACCCAGCCAGCTACTCCAGGAACGGAGATCACCATCAACAAGAGACTTGCCTGGGGATCAGACCCCTGCTCAACCATCTCAAACAGGAATGACACCTCGATGATTCATGTGGGCCCTGCTTCTCCTGGCATGCCAGCTTGTCAGCCTGCAGTCTCCATCTTGTCCCTCCTGTGTCTCATATTGGGTAGCATGAGTAAACCCCAGGGTAGCTCACTGCAACTTCAGCTAATTCAAAAGTGTTGTCATCTGATTCCTTTGTTGTTTCCTTGTCACGAACTGAGCCTCCAGGCTCCGGATTACAAACTGTGTGTGGTTGTACGTTTCTTCTTTCCATCACAGGACCCCGACCATTTGCAATGCCGGCCTGCCCCAGGAAAGGAATTAGGATAGCTCACCTTTGTTCCAGCTGGGTACCCAGAGTGTGTGACTGTGAAGGTATTCTAAAGTGCATGCATGATTGCCTGATTGAATCAGTTACAGAACTAATCAGCCAAATTATGCCCCTCCCTTGTACATTCCCCCTGAATAAATCAGATCTAATTCATTTTACATTTAACTTGACTGTGGTTCCATTTTGTACCAGATGCACTGTACTGTTGTTATCTGCTGTGTCTAACCTTTTTTTACAGTGAGTCTCCAGGGTCGGACTGGTGGAACCAGCCCTGGTAGTAAGTGCAAACCGAGTGGGGATTTGTATGCTGATTAGGGGTTATTGTAACTGTGTCTGTTGTTCATTGTTTAGGCCACTAGAAGGGAAAGAGGGGGATTACAGTGTCCCAGAGGGCTGTACCCAGGTCAGCTACACTACCACTAACCCTGTCCTCCGGGTGGAGACACCCATTTTCAGTACCCAGGCCCCTTAACCTGTAACTAGTCATGCAGGCAGGGGTAGTAGCCCTTGGGATAGCGCCATCTAGGGTGTTCAAGGTACAGTCGCATGAGTGTCTTATACAGGCGTAAGATGACCTCCCTTTTCTACTCATGTTATCCCTCCCTATTCATCCAAGCATCTGGCTAGCCTTTCCAGCCACCTTATCACACTGCCTACTTCCTCTTAGGTCCTCCAAGATCATAACTCCCAGGTCCCTTTCCTGCTTTGTGACTGTTAGTACCTCCCCACCTATTTCATACTTTGCCCCTGGGTTCTTGTTCCTTATGTGCATGATCCTGCACTTTGTTGCATTGAATCCCAGCTGCCATTCTTCAGACCATTTCTCCAGTTATATAAGGTTTTCTCTCATTCTTTCAACACCCCTGGAGTGTCCACCCTATTGCATACCTTTGTGTTGTCTGTGAAGAGGCATACGTTCTCCTCCAGTCACTCTGCAATGTCTCCAATGAAGACATTGAAGTGGATCAGCCCCAACACTGACCCCTGCGGCTCCCTGATTGTCACCTCTCCTACTCGAGAGTACTCCCTTTTTACCACAACCCTCTGACTTCTGCCATTCAGTCAGTTCACTACCACCCACAGAACTATTTTAGGATCCACCCCTAAGCTGTGCAGTTTGTTAAGCAGCCTTCTATGGGGGACAGTGTTGAAGGCCTTTCTGAAGTCCAGATAAGCCACATCCACCGCACCTTCCAGGTCCACTACCTTAGTTACTCAGTCATGACAAAGATTCATACAATGAGAGCAAAACACAATGTTTATCCTAAATACAGTAAAAGTTAGGGTTAGATGTATAAGTAAACAAATGTCATATACGGCAGTGTATATGTGTGTGTGTTAGTGCTTTGTGTGTATATGTGTGTGTGTGTGTGTTTGTAGTCAGTGCACTGCTATGTTATACTGTAATAGTGTGTGTAGACAGTGCACTGCTATGTTATACTGTAATATATACTGTATGCATATATGTGTATATGTATTAGGCAGTGTGTATGTAGCACAACAATTAGAAAGTGCAGTTAGGTGGCTCAGTGGTTAGTGCAAAAATTTACTAGTCCACATTCCCCTGCAATCTAGATCAGTTTCAGCCTTATGCATTTCATTACTGATTTAAATGAGGTGTCTAGTGCCAAACCTCCCAATGTCCCTTAGAGCCTGAAAAGAAGAAAACAGTCCCTCACTGTCTTTTTCTTAACCTGTAAAAATGTGTGTTGACAGTGCACTGCTATGTTACACTGGAATGTAAATGCATATATGTGTATATGTATTAGTTAGTGTGTGTGCATCAGAACAATTAGAAAGTACAGTTAGGTGGTTCAGTGGTTAGTGCAGAAATTGCTAGTTTACACATTTCTCACTGCCCACAAAGCCATTATTTTGCAGCTGTACTGGCTCTTGTTAGAGTTTGTTTTACTGATGCTGTGGCATTTTCCTTTCCCACTCTCTTTGTGCTCACAGATGTGCTGCTCTTAGTTACTACTTTTCTCTTCCTGTCAGGTTTGCCTACATTTGGTGTCCCATAAAAGTTTTCAGTTACAAATCTGGTAGTCAGCTTCAATCCAATATACAGTACAGCACAGTGACAGACTACTGCCACTCAATCAGATATACATTGTTTCAAGCTTGACATTTGTCTTGGAAATTTCCTACTTGTTATACAGAGACAAAGAAACAGTCTTGTGCAGAGTTCAAACCATTTATTCACGTATACATACGGAGAGCCAGCTCCTCATGTTGTTATTGCATAGCTCCGATTACACTAGTAAGCCTCCTTCTCTTGTACACTTGCCTAGTCACATAATAGTGTCATGGCACAACTTCATTGGACAGTAAACTTCATACAATACTGCTGTTAGTTGCTGATTGGTTATGCTAATACTATATTAAATACAATACTGCTGCCACTTACTGACTGGTTATGCTAATTATTATGCTAACTTACTTTAGCCACATCATCTATAAGGCATGCATACATTACTACAAGGAAATGCTTGCTTATGGAATTTTTCACCATCCACCAAGGACATGCTTGCTATGGGATTTTCCACTATCCACCATTTCATGAAGATTGTTTCAGTTCTGCAGCCATTTTGTGGTGCTTTCTGCACAGTTACATTGTGCAGCATTAGGTCTGTTATAAAATGTTCCTCTACACCCCCCACTTTTGATACTGTGTATCAACTGCTAAAATTCAATATCACAGTTATAATAAGGCAATTCTTGCGTATTTTGTTCTACTATGTCATAATTATGTATCACAGGTGATTGTACAGTTGGTGTAGGTGGGTTACAGGCTGTGTTACACATTTTGGTAAGCAGCAGCTTTACACAAAGTACAACGAGCCATATACATAACAAGGCGAATGCCAGTGGCAACATATGTCATTATTGTTGATCCCCATTGGCCAAATACATTTGTAATCCATCCCCATGGATTCCAGTCACCCTCAGACTTATTTTTGCTCACAATTTTATTCTGTAGTTGCTGTACTTTGTGCAAAACTTCTGTCATGTTATCAGCCACATTTGGTACATAGGTACAACATTCTTCTCCAATTATTGCACATACCCCACCTTGGGCCGCTAGTACATAATCAAGAGTGACCCAATTTTGTAATGCTACTAGTCCTAATGCTTTAGTTTTGGCACTTAGCAGGGTGAGCCCCTCATTTGTGAGGTTTACTAGAGCCTCAAGTTCATAACTTAGTTGGTCAATATAATGCATAGCTTGTTGTGTTCCCCAAAATGGAAAAAATCCTGCAGCTAACTTTTCAGACCAGGGTGTCCTGTGGTGTGCCTGGGGCACCCTGGACCCACCCATGCCTATTGCACATTTCTTTCTGGACACCTTACTACTGTTATTGTCATTGTGAAGCTTATATACCTGTACAGCTGGGTGGAGAGTGGCCAAGTAGCAACACCCAATCCATCCCGTTGGTACAAACACATAAGCTCTGTCCCCACATACCCAATACAGGCCAGACAGGCCACCTACAGCCCCCCCCTGTTCCTTCGGTGAGTGTAATTTGAGGCACAGCAGGAGGAACCAATGTTTGTGCTACCCTTAGTGGCGCACAGACAATTAGCGGCACAGGTGGAGTATCGATGTTCTAGGTGTAGGGCAGGACAATGTGTTTTGTTTGGGGGTTGATATACCTTGGAGAATAGGTGGCCCCTAAACAGATTTTTCTTATTTAATATCCTTTGTTGAAAAGAGGTATCAGTGTCATTTGGCCACAAGGTTTCTAAACCTCCCGTCAATCTGTAAGTGTCATTGCAGACAGGCTTGGGCCATAAATGCAGTCCCACAGCAGCAGAAAATGGGGGAATGTGCACACACATAACAATCACTCAGGTTAGTGTTAGTAACATGTAGCTTCATTAGAGTCCACCAGGTATTAGAGGTGTGTAGGGGTTCAAGGCTGCGGCTGCATCTCACAGTCTTGTGGTTTGCTTTAATACTTATCAGAGTCAGAAGAACCACAGCAGCTCCCAGCATGCATGCCACCCCTGCAGTCAATAAAACAGACTTTTCTTCATCTGTCCTCGGGGGCCGCCACCAACTGACAGTGGGATGCTTGGATCCATGTGTCTCTCTCAGTGATCTTCACGGCTGTCGGTGTTGTATGGAGCACTTGGAAAGGATCTCGCCACCAGGGATCACTCCACTTCTTTTGCCGAAAGTCCTTTATCACCACAAAGTCTCCAGGCTGTATGCAGTGTAGCGCTGCTTCCAGATTTGGCACAGGCAAGGCTGCTTTTACTCTGGGGTAAAAAGATCTCAACACAGCATTAAGGAATAAACAATAGGCAATCATTTCATTATCTATACCATGCAACATTAACCTGGTTTGGGGAAAAGGTGCATTAGTCATTCTCAGAGGCCTATCCATCAGAATCTCGTGTGGTGACAGACCCATCCACGTTGGTCTACCTCTCATACTCATTAAGACCAAAGGCAGAGCCTTCACCCAATTAAGTTCTGTTTCTGCCATCAGTTTGGTTAATTTTACCTTTAAGGTTTGGTTTGCCCTTTCCACAGCCCCTCCTGACTGTGGATGGTAGGCACAGTGAGCTGTTAAATCAATTTTCAAAACATCACATAGGCACCTGATAACTTCATTTGCAAAATGAGTACCATTGTCACTAGATATACGTGAGGATAGACCCCAGCGGGGTATAATATCCCTCAATAGGGCCTCTACCCACTTAGAGAACATATCCACTATTACCAAACATTAACTGTAGCCCTCACAAGGGCTTAGTTCAATAAAATCCATCATGATGTGCTCAAAAGGTCCTGTAGGAGAAGGATGAGTAGAGGGGGTTACTTGGAGTCCTCTGCCGATATTATTTTGCATACATATAATACATTTTTTACAAAAGTTTTCAGCATACAAAGAGAAACCTACAACATACCAATATTTATTTACAAAAGCCACCATCCCCCCTTTTGACACATGGTCAGCTCCATGAGCCAACTTGACCAAAAAGGGAAACGTGACTGCTAGTAGACAAAGTCTGCCATCGGGCACCACCCATAGCTTTGCGGTGGCTTCATAGGTGCAACATGTTTGCCAGTTCTTTTTCTTCTTTTTATCAGCAGATCATTGTATTTCAGATACATCACTGGCAGAAAAAAGATGTACTGGTTTTACTTCTTGAGAAAGCATTAACGGTGGTGGGACAACATCAAGGAGAGCTGCTCTTTTCGCAGCTGCATCAGCTCTGGCGTTTCCTTTTGATACAATGTCAGAAGCAGATGTGTGTGCTTGGCATTTCACCACTGCGACAGCCCTAGGCATTTGATTGGCCATCAACAGGTTTTCTACTAGTTTCGCATGCGCAATGGGCTTTCCTGACAAAGTCAAGAACCCCCTGTTTTTCTATAGTGTTCCAAAATCATGCACTACTCCAAAGGCATACCTGCTGTCCTGCTGTTTGTGTAAATGTTAACAGTTTGTTTTTTTGCTAAAACACAGGCCCTGGTAAATGCCAATAGCTCAGCGGCCTGGGCTGACAAGTGGGACAGCAGCTTATGACTCTCTAGAGTAGTGCTGTCAGTGCATACGGTGTATGCCACAATTGGACGACCCAGCCTGTCTCGTTGAGCCGAGCCATCCACAAACAGTTCCAGGTCTGTGTTAGTCAGCGGTACATCAGTCAAATTAGGTCGAGGTCTGCAGTCCGAGTCAATTACTTCTCCACAGTCATGTACGTCACCATCCTCCAGGGTAGGGAAGAGGGTAGCCGGATTTAAGGTAGTACAGCACTTAAGGGTAACATTTGACATGGTTAGTAACACATTCTGATATTGCAGTAAGCGACCAGGAGTTAGATGGGTGGTGCGGGCCTGCAGTATAATTGAGTGTACTGCATGTGGCACATGTACAACTAGAGGGGGAAAACCCCACCAAATCAGAACAGGCAAGCACCACCTCGGTAGCAGTGGCAACAGACTGTAGACACGACACCATTCCTCTGATTACTGAGTCTAAATGCTTAGAGTAGTAAGCCACAGGCCTTCTTGCATCCCCATGCAATTGTGTTAGTACAGCAGACATAAACCCATGCCTTCCATCCACATAGAGGTCAAATGGCTTGTTAAAGTCAGGCAGCCCTAGACAAGGTGCTGACGCTAAAGCCAGTTTTAATTGTGTGAAGTTTTCCATTAATTTGTTTGTCCACTTGACATCATCTTTCATTTGCATACCCTTGCCGTGGATGGCATCTTGCAAGGGCTGTGCCAAGAAGGCATACTCCTTCAGCCAGGCTCTGCAGTAGCCCGCCATGCCCAAAAAGGACATAATTTGTTGTTTTGCTATTGGACGGGGCAATTTGGTAATGGCCTCAATTCGTTCTGGGGCTAGGGCGCGCCCTTGCACCGACAGTGTATGACCTAAGTACTTTACCTGTTCTGTGCACAGCTATAGTTTACTTTTTGATAACTTGTGCCCGTTTTTGGCCAAAAAGAGTAACAACACCTTTGAGTCCTGCTCACATGCTTCCCGCGATGGGGAGGCAAGTAACAGATCATCAACGTACTGTTCCCACCGGTGGGCACAAAGGCAGACAAATTGCCACTCATTTGGGCTGAGAACACAGCCGGGGATTCAACATACCCTTGGGGCATCTGAGTCCATGTCCACTTTTTCCCTTTATACGTAAACCCAAACCATTCTTGGCTCTCGGGCTCCATGGGAATGCTGAAAAAGGCATTTGCTAAATCTATAACTGTAAGGAAACAACTATTTGTAGGTACCTGAGACAGAACAGTGACAGGGTTCAGGACCACAGGCATTCTGGTATGTACAGCAGCATTTACCAGTCGCAGATCTTGCACAAACCGATAGGTGCCATCTGGCTTTTTCACCGGTAGAAGAGGAGTGTTTACCATAGCATTGGGACATGGTACGATAACCCCCCCTCTCTACCAATGCTGCATGCACAGGCGCAATTTCCTCTTCTGCTTCCCTTCCAAGTGGGTATTGGTGTTTGTGGGGCCTATAGGAGGACTTTGGTGTGACTGATAAAGGTTGTGCATTTTTTATTAATCCTACATCGGTCTTGGAAGTGGCCCATAGACTATCTGGCAGCTCGTCTAGCCAAGGGGTAACCTATTATTTAGTTTACTTTCTTTTTCCTTTGTAACCCATCCCATTGCCTTTATCTCTAGTTGCACTGACACTTGCTCACATAGAACATACTTATAACACCCTGTCGATGGCGACACCCATCTGTCACCTTTTTGTTCCCAGTCGCATCGTTTTTTCATTTGTGCCACCGACCCCAAATCCTTCCACTGTACCCTTTTCCCTTTGCAAGTGAGATGTGAGGGGCTGCCCCTTCCACTACATAGGCTTGTTGTTGCTCAGCAGTAAGTTCTACAGCTGCAGCGCAGTGGTCATGTGCTACATATAGATCTTTTACATGTAACTCATCTAGCACTGGCTGAGTACTGCATCTACTTGTCTCGTACCCAAAATCCATCTCACCTTTTGCATAGTGAGCAGTACAGTGGAGATAGCACTGTAGTTCCTGTGCACCTCCTATCAATTCAGCAGCTTGTTCTATCAATGAGCCCACTTGCTCCTCACCTATTAGCTTCCATCAGTAGAGCCAGTCACTTGCAGTCACTGTCAAGGGAAAAATACCAGCTCTGGCTGAGGTCACAGAGAGTCCCTTATTACTTATACTTATAGTCATGTTTAGCTTAGCCAATAAGTCTCTACCTAGTAGGTTTACAGGGCAGGCCTCACTATACAAGAATTCGTGTCATATCGTCAGCTTGTTACACTGCACAGTCGGGCTGGGTCAGATGCTCGTACATAGGTATGCCTGAGGCACCCACAGTTTCCACCACAGTGTCACTGGGATGCAGGTACAGTTCACAGGTTCTTATCACAGACAATGATGCACTGGTGTCTACCAAAAAGGAAACATTCTTGTTGTCAACAGTTAGTGTCAATTTCAGTATTTTAACAGGGTCAGGGGTGAGGGAGAGCATTGCTTGATGCTGTCTCGCTATTTCCTAGTGATTGTACGTTGGCGGTTGCATTTCATACAAAGAGTTGTGCACAGAAAAGTCAGCAGTGGGAGGGGGTAGTTCATACTGAGTGGCTCCCCCTTCCTGGGGACAGTTTCTGGTGATGTGGCACATTTGGTTACAGCGGTAGCAGTGGTACTGGCTATGATCACCCCCTCCCTCACTCTGCCTGGGGACTGCCTCTTCCTTGCCCTCTCCCTCTGCCTCTTCCCCTGCCCCTACCTCCTTCATAGTATATTAGCTGCACCTTTACTAGCTTCTTCTGATCTTTTTCTTCGTTTCCCCTCTGTTGTCTCTCAGAGTGTTCAGCATACGGCAAAATCTTAGCTAATGATTTTGTCTCCCATCCAGTACAACAGTTGTAACTCCTTTTTTTGTCTCAGGCAAAAGTCCACTATAAAAGGCATGCCCCAACAAATTTCCATACGCTGTATCACCAGGCTTCACCCCCGAGTGCTGTTTAAATATGGTTTCCAGTCTCTCTCTATATTCCTGCACCGTCTTGCCTGTTTTCTGCTTTGTAGTGTGGCTGTGGGGCCAATCAGTAGTTTTCTTAAAACTTAGTGTGCACTGCCATCCAAACTGCTTGCAGTTGGTTTGCTCTATTGTCTCTTGCAGCATCCATATTCCAATTTCCCTTGCACTCATTCCACTGGGATTTTAAAGTTCTCCTGAAACACTCAGTCATTTCTCAAGTGGACAGGTCATACATTGCAAATAGGGCTTGCATCTCCTCTATGTACGCATCTACATCTTTCCCAGGGGGCGGTATACCTTTAACTACGTCAGTCAGTTCGTCAGGGCTCCAAGGTCTCTCTACTCCAATCCAGGGGTGGGCTACATCAGCTGGGTTAGGGTTGGGGTAATATACTAGTGGCATATTAATTGCAGGGTCCTCCCTCCTGTCTGTTGATCTAGTCACCATGGGACTTCTTGGGGGGGGAAGTAGAATTTGGGTTGCCTACTAGGTGGTTCTACTTCCCCGCTGGTTGTATCAGGCTCTGTTCATGCCACTGCCTCCACAGCATCTTCAAATTCATCCTGGACCTGCTGCCCTCCTCCCTCAGCCCCTCCCAACGGTGGAGCAGAGGGTGGGGTGCCAGTGCCGGGGCAGCAAACGGGGACTGATACGGGGGTGGCGTATCATGCTTTCTCCGGCTTTCTTTTCCTTTCTTCCTCTGTTTCTTGTTTTACCATTATGCCCTTCACTGACCTTTCATACCTACTTTCTGCTTCTCTTTCCCACCTATTGAACTTTGTCCAGTCTATTACTACTTTCTTTTGTTTGCTTTCTACCTTTTCTAAAATGCTCCTTGCTTCTCGTAAGACATCCAGGCTAAATGTTCCTGTTAGGGGAAATAATCCATCTATTCTCAGGTTCCATTCTGGGACCTCACTAATTGAGTTGTTCCCATATTTATCAGCCATACATTTTCCTGGTCCACGAAGGGGATCAGGCAACTTTCCCTTGCTTTGTTTTGCCCCCATGTCACTGTCCTGTGTTTAGTTTATGTATTATTTTATTTATTCATTTTTTTTTTTTTAGTTGTTTAACCAGGTATAGCACACTAAGCTGAAAGCTTTGTTACAGGAGCGACCTGGGAGCACATGGAGGTTAAGTGACTTGCTCAGGGTCACACAGTATGCAAGTGGAAGCTGTGGGATTCAAACCCAGATCTGGTCTGCTGGATGTCACCAGATTTGCAGCTCAGAGCCTTAGACCACTGTGCTATACTACCTCCACTTTACACCCTTCTTGCTTAGCTCTGTTCCTGGGTTAGCATCACAGTTAAAACTCAAACCCTCTTTTTTTAAGTTACTTTTGTCCCAACAGTTCAGGTTCTGGACTACTTTTGCTACAAAAGCTCAAACCTATGTTTTGGTTACTTTTGCCCTGGCAACTCAAGCCTTCAGACGATCACTTTTACTAAAAGGACTCAGACTTGTCTGAGGTTACTTTTGGTTTACCACCTTACTTTTATGCTACTTTAAAATACTTTTACTCAGTTTGGAGTCAACACAAGGACTTTCTTACTTTTTTTTTGTCGATCTGTGCCATCCTGGTTGGTGCGTCCTCGCCCGAACAGCCCAAAGCGTGTCCTTGCCTCGTCTTTGTGAGGTGGTCTCCCTGCAATGTCCTCTGGACATCCACCAGCGTACTTCAGGTCTTATTCCAGCGAAGACTCCACCAAACAGAGCCGTGCAGATCCTGCCGACTATGCCAAGATTGTCGTGGAAATTTCCTACTTGTCATACAGAGACAGAGAAACAGTCTTGTGCAGAGTTCAAACCATTTAGTCACGTATGCATATGGAGAGCCAGCTCCTCATGTTGTTATTGCATAGCTCCAATTACAATAGTAAGCCTCCTTCTTTTATACACTTGCCTAGTCACATAATAGTGTCATGGCACAGCTTCATTGGACAGTAAACTTCATACAATACTGCTGTTAGTTACTGATTGGTGATGCTAATACTATGTTAAATACAATACTGCTGCCACTTACTGACTGGTTATGCTAATTATTATGTTAACTTACTTTAGCCACATCATCTGTAAGGTATGCATACATTACTACAAGGAAATGCTTGCTTATGGAATTTTTCACCATCCACCAAGGACATGCTTGCTATGGGATTTTCCACTATCCACCATTTCATGAAGATTGTTTCAGTTCTGCAGCCATTTTGTGGTGCTTTCTGCACAGTTACATTGTGCAGCATTAGGTCTGTTATAAAATTTTCCTCTACACATTATATACTGTTCTCTGACTTCAAGGCCACCATCAGTTTGAAGCTGATTGGTTAACAATGTTTATGAAGTTTTTGTTACATCATGCCTTCCAGATCTTCACTGCCTGGTTTGTCTGTTCCTTAATCTTTACTGATGCTGTGGCATTTTTCTTTCCCACTGTTTTTGTGCTCACAGGTGTGCTGCTCTTAGTCACTGCTTTTCTCTTCTTGTCAGGTCTGCCTACATTTGGTAGATAGCCCCCTTCTTCTCCTCCTTGGATGGGTCCACCATAAACACAGTGACATCCTACAAATAGCATGGCCTATGGTTTGATCAGCACCTCAATTTCTCAAAGCACATTGACTCCGTGTCCACTACGCTTCACCCCAAACTCAGAGCACTTTATCATAACAAAAACTCCATCCCATTGCACCTGCACCAAGACCTAGTAGCCAAAACCATACTCCCGATTTTTGATTATGGTGATATAATTTATACTTCAGCCTCTGCCACCTCCCTCTCCCATCTTGACACCACCCTAAATACATTCTGCTGCTTCACTGCTAACTCCCCTCCTTGAACTCATCAGTGCACTCTATGTTCCTCATTAAACTTCTCCCCCCAACAGGAGATACATTCACTCCTTAACTTTTGTTGCCAAGTATTGGATCACCCTCCTCCCACCATACCTCTCTTCCCTCCTCTCACCAGCCCCTGCCCCTTCCTATTCTCTAAGGTCAAGTCACCCATGGGCCTTCTCAGTCCCTCACCACTGCTCCTCCACCAGTGCCTCAGCCTTCTCCACCCATTTCCCACCCCCTCCATCTCTGAAACCAGCAACCGACCCTCCTTCATGACTCCCTCTCTTTTCCTCCTATAAAGCAGCAAATAAAGATCATCCCCCCTCCACCCTGTGGTTGCCACCTCTCATCCCTCCCTTCCCACTCCTCCCACTCTACTCCTAGTCTTCCTGCATAGTCATGCTCCTCTTCTGGCAACTAGTTAGTCTGTAAATATTGTATAGTGGTCATTGTTTTGGTTGCCTCACCTTGTTTGCCAACTAACCTGTTTCATTGTATAGTATTTATTGTAATGTGTTGCTCTTGCCTGTTCTTTTATTCTTCAATTGTCCGAATTATTAAACTATTGTTTTAGTCCTCCTATAACCCTATCCCCTGGGTCACACCTGGAAACGAGCCATGGCTCAATGTGGTTTTCCTGATTATCAACTTTAAATAAATACATAAATAATCCCCAGTTCATGATCTGTCACAATTTCTGACCATTCGTGCTGTACCTGTCCCTCTACTGTATAGGTGCTGTGCATTTATGTGGCATTTATCCATAGCTTTTGGAGGACATTTGCAGACTGAGAAACCACCACTTTTACATGACTACTATGACCAAGAAGCTGGATGCGAGACATAGTAATGCTATCTGTGAAATGCACAAAAGTGGGACTCCAATGCTGGATATACAGAACTACCTTGCAGTGGCTAGCATCATGATTTTTCTGTCTATCCTCTACAAACACATTTAAACATGCAAAGAGCATCCACACAAGAAGACAGTGTGCACTAGATGTGCATTTTTGAGCAAGACGCAATAAACTACATGGCAGTGAAATATTCTGGGGCTGCCTCTGTGGCCTTGAGGAAGCCACAGTACACTATAAGGCAACAAAATGTTCTGGGGCTGCCTTCATGGCCTTGAGAAAGCCACAATACACTACAAGGCAGTGAAATGTTTTGGGGCTGCCTCTGTGGCCTTGAGCAAGCCTGCATATCAATTAATGTCAAACGTTCATGATTTAATTCATAGGAAACTTTTGGAACATGAAGGTGTGTCATTAACTAACGTGTATTATTGTCTTTTTGCAGTGAGCGTTCCCAAACTGTGGATCAGCAACCAATGGAGGATGATGAAGGCTGTGCAGCAGAGGTTCATTAGAAACTGACAGAATGGAGGTACTCTGTATCCGAGACATCAGTAAGATGAATGCGATGCCAAAACGGGTGGAGTTATGGTAAAACAATATGCCAAAAAAGCTATTTAAAGACCGCTCATTTCTGTGTGCTTTTCATCATTTGCTAACATACTGACTGACTATGTAAGAATCTATGTGTTGTACCGCATATACTGCAGTTAATGTATGGTACAGTGTCTCAAAAGAGCAAGATACTGATGGCCCTTTTCCCCTCAACAGGATATGCCCTCTCTTTTGTAAATGGAAGAAAATGAACAATTTGCACATTTTTTTTTGCTGATGAGACTACCATAGTGATGCAATCTTTTGCCCCTTGGCTTTCTGGAATCAAGGATTTCTTGTACTGAAACCACAGCCCAAACACCCCTGAAAATACATGTCTGGGGTGCTATCTTGTGCTGCAGGCCATGGCTGATAGTAACACACCCACAACATGAGCAACAAATACCGGTGCAGGGCTGGGTGCTATAACAAGGCTGGGTAGCCCAATCAGTCCACTCTATCCCAAAGTATAGCACTCCTGGTAACAAAGACAATTGGACCACAAACAAGTTGTATGCTAAGCTTCTCCTTTAAATGTGTGCAAAAAGTACACTCCCAAAACATAATACAACACACAGCCAGAATTCAAAGTATACAGAATAAACTTACAAGTTTTCAAGTTCGACTGTAAATCTAGTTCACTGCTCAGAACAAGCTCTCTCCTTAGTGTTTTGACTTGAACCAGAGTCTTTCTCAGGGGTGTGGTAGGGCTAGTACTATTATTCTGTGACATCATGAAGGGCAATTTCTTCAGAGAGGAGATGGCCTCCAATAGACTGGTACCCTTAATCGAGTGACTTTTTGCAGATGGTCATGGGCTTGTCCAAGGTTTGAGACTGAGCAATTTGTAATTACAGTTTTTCTGTGTTCATGGTGTGGCTATACAGAACAGTGCTCTATGTGTTTACTTATATGTGTGTTATTCCTGTTGTACAATTAATGACTCGTATGAGAAGAGAGCGACTTTTAAACTATTGAACATCTCAGTATACCTGCCAGTTCCTGGGTGTGTGCTGTTCTTGTGCATGGCATTGTAGGGGCTCATATTGCCACTGACCAATTTGAGTGTCTGTGAGTGGGAGAGTCAAGGCTACAGTTCATGCTCTAAGGAGGGACTGCAGAGTGGGTGATCATCACTAAGAGCAGCAGACAAGCGGTTGGGTAAGATTTTGGCTGGGCTAGATAGACTGACTGGGAGCTAGTGGGAACTCTGCAGGGATATTTTAACTGCAGCATTAGTAGTTGTGTTACTAGATAGCTGATTGCAGGAATGGGGTAGGTCATTAGGTGATACACCTACTTCCGCATAATCAGTATTTAAAGCATGCCCCTGTGCAAGTGAGGCTAGCATGGGTGTGGCGAGTGCATGGTTGCCACGTGCGAAGACACACACTAAGACATGTGCAGCACATCTGTGCTTGTCTGCAGGGGTCTGCAGGGGTAGCAGGGTCAGTCACAACATGTAAGTAGCATGTATACTTGTTACATAGCCTGTACCCAGTTGGAGTGTGTTTAGTAATTATATTATTAGGTGCTATAAATACTGCAACAACTAAAAAATGGAGAGTACTTTGGCAATAATGAAAGATGGCAAATTGGGAATAAAATATATACTTTGTGTGAAGTTCACAATAGAACCTAGTCAGGAGTTAAGCCCTACGAGTGCTTACAATGTAAAGAAATTAAAGAGTTGAAAGTCAGAATATGTGATCTGGAACTGCAGATTAAAAAGGAAGTTAAGTGACTTGCTCAGGGTCACACAGTATGCAAATGGCAGCTGTGGGATTCAAACCCAGGTCTGGTCGATATCACCAGATTTGTAGCTCAGAGCCTTAAACACTGTGCTATACACTTAGAGACAAATTATTCAAACTTAAAATCAACAAATCACCTGGGCCCGATGGGATTCACCATATAGCCTAAAGGACCTAGCACATGAATTGTCTGGACCCATAGGGACATTGTTTGAGAAGACCCTTATACAAGGGGTGACTCTACAGGACTGGAACACAGCTTGTGTTACATCTATATATAAGAACAGGCTAAAAACAAATATTGAAAATTACAGGCCCATTAGCCTTACTTGTATTCTATGCAAAATAATGGAAGAATATATTAAAGGCTATTTGGAGCATCATATCCTGACAAATGGACATATAGATATCACACAGCATGGGTTTGTGTGGGGGAGTTCATGCCAGGCCAACTTGTTGAGCATCTTTGAGATGGTGAGCAAGGCTCTTGAGGATAGACTACTGGTGGATGTTGTCTACCTCGATTTTTCTAAGGTCTTCGATCTGGTTCCACATGACGGCCTACTTAAGAGTATACAGGACATGGGTGTATTGTCCAAAATCATCCAGTGGATTAGAGCATGGTTGGGTATGAGAAGGCAGAGGGTGAACATAAAGGGATTCATGTCGGACTTGGGGAATGTCACGAGTGGAGTGCCTCAGGGCTTGCAACTGGGCCCTGTACTATTTAATATCTTCGTCTCCTCCCTCAAAACACCAGGGAATGCATGGATGACAAAGTTTGCTGATAACACCAAGGCTGGTGCCATTATAAGAACGTATGACATGCTAAAATCCCAGGCAGAATTAGACGTTATTAGAAGCTGGGACACATACGATAAAATTCAACTCAGAGAAGTGCTGTGTTATGCACTTTGGTCATAATAATATTCAGGGAACATATAAGCTATGTGGACATGTTCTACAAAGTGTTGAATGTGTGAAGGACCTTGGTGTATTGGTTACCAATGATTTATCATTTAGGCAACATGCCTCTGCAACAGTCCACAGAGCCAACAGAATGCTTCATTACATCCTGCATAATATAAGAAGCAGGGACAGATCCGTAATACTGCCCCTATACACAGCATTGGTTATGCCTATAATGGAATATGATGTGCAACTCTGGAGCCCCTATCACAAATCTGACATATTTAACCTTGAGAGGGTTCAGAGGAGGGCAACCAAGAAAATACTTGATATAGTCTCATTATCCTACGAGGCAGGTTGGGAGAGCTGGACATGTATACTCTAGAATGTCAGAGGCTTAGAGGGGACTTTTGTTTAGTATATTCAGTACACAGGAATAAGGACTTGTGGGAGTGTATAGGTCTAGATAGTAGAAATCCTCCTAAATGTACACGAACACATGGGTACTAGCTGAAAGGGGACACGTATAAAACTAATAAGACAGAGGATTGGGTAAACCAGAGAGTGGTGTCACCTTGGAACAGACTCCCGTCCGAGGTAGTAGAAAGTGATACCATGCTTAATTTTAAGACCAAATTAGACAATTATTATAGAAGTCTAGGGAAAATTTAAGGGTACATAAAATATAACATACTAGTTATGGGACTCTTTGGAGAAAACTATTGTCCCTTTATGAACTTATGAAAGCATGCAGCATCTGGGGTGTAAGTAAAGGACCAGGGAGTGAATTGGGTCAGTATGCCACTGGAATAGCCAGACCTGAACCCGACAGAGGTGGTGTGGCATCAGATGAAGTACTACATTTGGAGGTGTGTTAAGCCAGTAAACCATGCTCAGCTAATATGGGGCATATGACACTTTTGGAGGAGAGTGCTCACAGCTGAAGACTGTAACAAATATATTGATCACATGGAGAAAGTGATGCCAGCTGTTGTTTATGCCAACAGTTGCACCACTGCAATGTAAAACTAATAATACATTTGAACTTGTTGACTATGAAAATGGGCAATAATGCTCATCAGGCTTAGAAGTACGAAAAATAAAAAATGAAATTAAACTTTGTTTTTCCAGCAGTACTATAAGTGGTTTGCTTTTGTTTTGTATCTCACATCTTTGTTGTGTTAATATGTAACACCTGATCTAGCCAAAGACCTGGGACTGGACTCAAAAAGAGAGTCAAAATTTCTGTAGCTGCAGAAAAATGGCTTGCAGCACATCAGAAATCTAGTTGCAGCATATTCACAAAGAAAATTTCCACAGTAGTGGAACTCCATAAAGCAGGCAAGTTATGGAAGACCACGGGCAGGATTCACAAAGAAAGCCAAAATTCCTGCAGCTACAAGAAAAACGCTTGTTGTAGTGTGGAAATGCAGCTGCACTGTATTCTCAAAGAAAACCAGCGCAGCTGCAGATTTCTATAAAAAGTGCATGAGTGCAACAATTTAAGCTGCCACAGGACATCACATAAGTGCTGTGAATCTGCAGCTGCGGAGGCTGTGGAAGGCACAGCAATAGGGAACCACAGTAGCTGAATCAGCAGACTGTAACAGTGCTGATATAATATGAACTGACAGCACACACAGAGACCAGCAACCAGTCCCCAACTGGGACCACAGCAGCACCACAGGTACCAGTGATACCTTGGCACCACAATGGCTGACTGTCCCTACTGGTTGTCCCTCCCTGGGGTGTTCCTGTAGCCTGTGGGGGTGGGTAGCACTCGCTGTTGGCTGGTCAGGCTCTACTGCTTGTGGGGCTCTGTCATGGGCTGCACTGGGTCTAGTGGTTGATGCCTGGTGCTATAGCATGGCAATGTGTCCTTTCAGTGCTGTAACATCAACCACTGCTATAGTGTCTAAGATGCTATTACCTGTGGTACCCCTCCACCTTAATTGATTCCAATTGCTGGGGCACTACTGCAGTGTGCTGAGGGAGAGCTACACCTCATTCTACTGTGTGTAACATTCTTTCCTCAACTGTGGGAAAAACCCGGCTGTGAATAGCCTTTCAGGTGCTGTGCCTTACTTATCTCACACCTTTTTGTCCTGAGGGACTTCCGCAGCTGCACTTTTTTCTACAGTCCATGGTGGTTTTTCCCGCAGCTGCAGGGGTTTTTGTGAATAGCACTTGGAGCAAACTGCCCTCTTTTTCCGTAGTTGAGGGAATTTTTGGGACTTAGGGAAGGTTTTGCGCCTTCTGAGAACTTTGAGAATCCTGCCACACAAATGCTAAAATATCCCTAATATTCTTTCCTTAGCTGAGGAAAAAGCTCAGCAGGCACAACAACAGGTGATCCTTATTAACTGGAGCAGCAGACTCGATAGTCTTGCCATAGATGCCGCAGTAAGTACTCACAGAGAGACCAGTAGCCAGCCCCTCAACTGAAACCACTCCGGCACCACTGGTACCAGCAGGGCCATGCACCACACTGGTTGTCTGTAACTGCTGGTGGAATTGATGGTTGTGTCTACCTGGAGTGTTTATGTTGTCTGCTTCAGTAGCACTCACTGCAGGCTGTTAGCAGCTCTGCCTCTACTGCCTGTGTGGCTCCTTTATGGGCTGCACTGGGTCTAGTGGTTGTAGTTTATTGTGTTTCAATGAAAATGTGTGCTGTTTTTGTTGTAACAGCTGACACTACTATAGATTTGCTATTACTTGTGCCTGCAGCTCCACCATAATTGTATCTTAATTGTTAGTACACTGCACTTTGCTTAGAGAGAGTTACGCCTCACCCTTTGTGGTGAGGCATGTGTGCAACATTTTTTCTGCAACTGTGGAAAAACACTGGCTGTGAACAGCCTCTAATCAGATATGCCATCCTTTTCAATGGCTATTTTTCCTCAGGAACTTCCATAGTGGCACTTTTTACTACAGCCCTCAGTGTATTTTTTTTCTGTAGCTGCGGATGTTTTGTGTATAGCACTCAGAGCAAGTTCCCCTTTTTTCAGCCTCTGCAGAACGTTTGGGGATTTGGGGAAGGTTTTGCACCTTCAGATTGTTTTGTGAATCCCCCCTCCCCCGGCCTCACAGCATTCTGAGGCATGATCTCAGGTTTGCAAATTGCAGCTGTGGTGGATGGGTGTCAAAGGCCCTGTCCACACTACACTAAATCCACCCCTCTGTAGCATTACAGGGGGTCCAAACCATCACTGCAATGGTTTGCGTTTATACCTGTAACGTTACAGGAGGCGTTTCCGTAACCATTGTTGAAACCACTCATGAGGTGGTTTCAACAATGGTTCAGAACCGGATCTGCCGCTGTACCATTACCGGCTGTAGTGTGGACACATGAGAGCACTCCTCTGCAGTGGCCATAGCGCAGCGTGAGCTGCATTGTGGGATGAGGTGCCGCCATAATGGTCACCTGGCTCCCACAGTGGGGACTGGCAGTACTGGTCCCATGCCGGTCACTGCCGCAGTGTGGACACACTGTCCTGCTCCCTGGCCATATTCTCCATACCTACTACCGATAAACTTGCGATAGTCTAGGAGTGTTGGCTTTTCCCCATTTTTCTGTAAACCTTTTTTATGTATTGTATCTGTTTACAGCTCCATCAGACCAGTATGTAATGACTGTATTGATCACTATCTGTACAATGGTTTCACAACATTGATTTTTGTATCTGTGATTATGTATTGTATTGTTTTAATGTCCAGGACCACCTTGAAAATGAGCTTGCTCAATGGTGTCCATGCCTGGTTAAATAAAGTTGATTGATTGAGTGATTGATTGATTGAAATGAAGATAGAATGGGGTAGACTTAGAGGTAACGTAAGAAAGTATTTTTTCATGGAAAGGGGGTGGATCCATGGAATAGCCTCCTGGCAGAGGTTGTAGAGGTAAAAACAGTAGCGGAATTCAGAAATGCATGGGACAGACACACAGTAAAGGCACTCTAGCAACAGGAAAGAGAGGGTAAGCCAGGGATCATTTAGAATCTGCAGTATATGAAACAGGTAGGAAAAATAGACAAACTAGATGGGCCAAGCGGTCCTTACCCATCGTCAAATTCTATGTTTCTGTGTTTATACTGAATCCTGGGAGGGGGATGCTGGGACAGGTGTGATAATTTGCACAGTCACTCTAGTGAAGGTAAAGGCATTGAACTGATCCTCTGTTGTGATACTCTGTTGGATGCTTGTGTTTAACTTTGATAAAATCATCTGCCCCAAAATGTCACCCCCGCAATATGAATTCTACAGAACATCTCACCTGCTTGACTTTTGATATTCAGTGTGCTGTTCCGGTTTGATCCAGTACTTTACATCAGAATTGCTATGCAAGTGCATGGTGTGCCAGTGCTGAATGTAGTGAGGCTTGCGTTATACTCCTGAAAATTGTGGAGGGTGTCCCTCTTCACATAACATGACTCCGGGGGCATCTGGCAAGTGACTGAGCCTTAGAGATAAGTACAGTACACACTTTCAATGGGTTAATGGTGCATGCTTTACTTGTTTGTGTGTTTGAGCATTCTCAATGATGGCGTCTCCATCTTTATGTCTCTACAGAATTTCCATGGATGTCCAGGATGGATAGTCGTAGAGAGGAGAGTCCAACCCGATGGGGCAATCTCAGTGGTGGTGGCTCGGAGGCATAAGTGGCTGTGGGCATTCTTCATCCTAGACCTCCTGTCCTGGAGGGATGGCAGTCAGGATGCCCACTATAATGATGATGGCAGGAAGTTGTGGGTCATAGAGGCACCATCAAAGGGGTGTGTGTGTGTGTATGTGTGTGTGTGTGTGCGTGGGGGGGCACTGTGGGCCAGCTGTATACAGCTGTAGCCTTGCATGTGCAGCTGCTTCATAACTGTCATCTGTGTTCTTCTCATTTCAGCACTATTGTAGGTGACTTAGAAGGATGAGGCTGCTGGAGAGGGAGTACACACCCCCCACTCCCAAGGGGTTCAGCAAAAATTCCAAGGAGGAGGAGGACTAATACCCCTTTATCCAGCTGTATTATTTCTCTCCATTGATGGGACAGTTTTATTTTGTTTTATATAACTATATAATAATATATTTAGCTCTATCTATCTATCTATCTATCTATCTATCTATCTATCTATCTATATGTCCTCTGCAAAAAACTTTGTTAATGCACAGTTAGGGTTCCAGCGACAAAAGTAGGGAAATTCAGTCTTATGGTTCCCAACCATAACACCCCACCCCCACCATGCATGCAGGAACAGGTGTGAGTAGTGTGCCTTCGGGTTGTGAATCCTAACCCTAACGGTGTTCATGAGGTGGGGTCCTACAAAGGTATGTTAAAAATTTGGTGAAAAAATGACAAAAATTGGTGAAGTATGTTCAGTAAGTTCAAAATGCAATTGAAATACATGACACAGTACTTACCTTTATTTCTCAATTCATGGTTCAGCTTTGAAGAGTGCAGACCTGTCTCAGTCCACAGAAGATGATAACGTTTGACCTTCGGTGGTAACTATAGGGTAAGGGGTGTGTGTGGGGTGGTGGGTGCCCAGTGGAAGGGTTGGGATGGCGCAGGGTAATGGCAGCAATGATGAAGGACTGTTCTTTATTTCAGGTTAAAAAATAAAGACGTCATGTGATGATTTTCTTCTTTCCAGGAACATAATACAAAATTGGAGGGGGAACCACTAGACACCAGGGAAATTATAGGAAACCGGAGACAGCAATGGGAGGGTGGGGGGTGACACTAGATACCAGGGACATGAGAAATAGAAACAAGGACAGCAATTGGTGGGGTGCCACTACGCACCAAGGAAATGTGAACAAACCAAGGACAGCAATTGGAGGGGGGGTGCCCTAGACACCAGGGAAATGGCAATTATATCAGGGACAGCAGTCAGATGGTGGGGGGAGCACTAGACACCACTGAGGTAGGAATTACATCGGGGACAGCAATCAGAGGTTGGGGGTGCCACTAGACACCAGGGAAATAGGAACAAAACTTGGGTAGCAATCAGAGGGTAGGGGAGTGCCACTAGACACCAGGGACACAAGGAAAAGAGACAGAGGCCAGCCTGGTGGCACTGAGGGCTAAGGTGCTGGATGCCTTTCCTCGTGCCATGCTGCGACCCGGGTTTGGGAACAAGCCAGGGTTGTTAGGAGTTTGCAGGAGGGAGGGGGGAGGGAGTGGGATACAGCAGCCACAAGGTGAGCTCTCCTCTCCCGGGGTAGGATCCTGTCACTCCCATAGTTTCACTACCACCAGGTGGAGGCCTGAGGGTAACATAAGCGAGTGGGTGGTACAGAGAGGGAAGCCACCACAGAACCACAGTGTGCACATGCCTCCACATGCATGTGTGCAGCCATGCCATGGTCCAGGGGTAAAACATGGGCATAGAAAAAATGGGGAGAATATGTAAATTGAAAGAAAAAAGAAAAAGAGACAAAGACAGCAATCAGAGGTTTGGGGTTGCCACTAGACACCAGGAAATGGAAATTACAATGGGGACAGCAATCGGAGGGTGGGGGGCACTAGACACAAGGAAAACTTGAAAAAACCTGTGTGTCATATCATATCATATACTGTGGTGTCTTATACAAAACATCACAATATAGGATCTGAATAACAGAACATAACTGGAGGGTGATCGGGTGGGGGAGGACTTCTACCCACCAGGAAAAACTTGTTGACATATTAAGCAGGTGATCGGGTGTGTGGGGGACCATGGGACACAAGGGAAAGCATTACTATACGTGGGGGTGGGTGATTGGGAGGGGGAAGGATCATTAGCCACCAGGGAAAACATTTTTTCATATGCAGCTTATTTTTTCCGTTATGTGTGTTATATTATATACCGTGGTGTTATGTTGTATGAAACACAACAGTATAGGATATGACATGTATAATGAAATATGACAAAAGGACATCACGCTTTCGAAAAAATTCAGTTATCTGTAGACCCTTAATTTTTTGAACTGCGCATGCTCAGAAATATTTCTTAAATAATTTAAAAACTATTTAACAGTTGGAGCTAAAAACCAGAAAAGCGTGTAACTTGGTCCAAACGCTATCAAACCTGAATGTTTCAGGTTTCAAATCCACATATTTTCTCAGTTATCAGGAGGCAAAAACAGTCTTACAATTTTCAAAAAATAGTGATTTTTACATTGTTTGCTCCTCTTTAACTTTGCCCCCAGCTAAACTGATCTATGTGACATTTTCAGAATCAAGAGATCCTGGCTTGTTAATCAGCTGAACTGGGGCAGTTATTAAGGTGCAAAAATTGGGGTTTTACATTAAAGTGCTCCTTAACCTGAATACACAGGCACTACTGTGCCTGTATAATATATCTACTGAATGGTCAGACTGGATGGGCCCATCAGATTTTATGTTTATATGTACTACATTTGTCTCATTTGTATGGCTACTGTGGGTTCACTGGGTACAAACAGTGCTGACACTAATAGCGTCGGTATTGTGTGCGCGTTAAAATGGCCCATTTTTTTTGGTGGGGGGCTTTGCCACCCGCACCCCCCCAATGTGGGGGGCTCTGCCCTTTGCACTCCCATCTCTAAGGTTCTCACTCTGAGGGGGAGCGTATCCTGGGAAAAGTAAAAATTCATGGGGCCATGGAATACTGTTTCCACGGCCTCACGTAAAAAAACTAAGTCCCAACATGTAAAAAAAAATGTTGGAGACCAGGATTAGAACCCTGGTCTCCACTGCCACTGGCTGAGCTGCTTAATGCCCCAGCCCTCCACACCACAGGAGCAGCGTGTCCAGCCTCCTGTTTCCTGCAGCCCTTGTCCTGTGTACAAGACTACAGAGAGCAACCAGGGGAACGCTTACAGTTAGCTCTGTAAAACCCTACTCGCTGTCCATGTGAGCGCTTACCAGACTAGTGCCATATAGTGTGGTGCTATTCTGGTAATGCTCAATTGATGGGGTACCACTGTGGGCATAGCCCTGCAGACATCTTGCGAGCACAGTAGAGTAAAAGGAGCTTACGAGATACCGGGTGGACTTTTTAAATGGTGGAGGTGAACGGCAATCACTACACATTCACCGCACTATTTTGCCCATTGGTACTGGTAGAACATGGCACTGTCCGCCATCTCCAAGATGGCTGCCAGAGTTCTCTGCACATGGGTGATGGCTCGCACATGTGTACTGAACTTCGGTGGTCATCTTGGACAAGGTGGACAGTGCCATGCCCTGATGCCGTGACCTCGCCACACAGGTGTATATATATATATATATATATATATATATATATATATATAGTTTTGTTTTTTTTCATATACAGTATACTAAACTTATATAGTTTTGTTTTAGTGTAAGAAAACAGCTAAACAAAGGCACAATGAGTCATCCTCATCCTCAGGACTACTAAGCCAGAGAGCTGGTTTTCACCAAGATGAAAGGCTACCCGCAGTGGCTGGGGAGAGCTAGTAGTGAGGGGCAGTAGTATGGTAAGCAGTTCTGCAGGAAGCAGGAGGCAAAGATGACTGAGAGCAGCTCGGTGGGGGGGGTAGGATGCAGAAGGAGATGGTGGAGGACTGGGGGCAGCTGGAGGGTAGTGGATAGGGGGTATAGGGTATGGGGAGTAGAAGGCTGCAAGCTTTTCACTGGCAGGGGGTGGAGAGTGCAGACGGAACACTGCAGGATGTGAGCAGCTCAGCGGGGTCAGGGGAATAGAGTGCAAAAGGTACAAGACTAGAAGCATATCTGCTGGGGGGGGCAACCTGGAGCTACAGTAGTTGAGAGCAAAGAGTATAGTGATGAGAGCAGCTCGGTGGGGGCAAAGGGTACTGTACTTAGGACTAGAAGAAGCTTGGCTGGGGCACACATGCATAGGGTCTGGATGACTGGTGCAGGCACACAAATATGGGGGAGCAGAAAACTGGTCATAGAAGTCTTACCAGTTAAAGTATAAAGTGAGGAGATTCTGAAACCGTTGCAATCTGATTGAGAACAGTCATCTAGCAGGCAGAAGAATTTCAATTGCTACAGTTTCAAAGGAGTAAAGGAAATAATAATTCAGAATATTTAAAGCAATGTGATCACATTAAAATAGGTGCACAGAATCTCTAGCATTTTAACCCGAAAATTCAAACCAGACTCCCTCGGGCCCAAAACTTGACACCATATCCGCAAAATGCAAAGATCGATTGAGGTTTCCACTGTGTTACCCATGAAATAATTTATTTTTTACAGTGCCAGTGCTTTGATCTGATAATAATGATGGCAATTTAAGATTCTTGAGTTACAATTTTGAGACGGTTCCTAAAACATCGACAGTGGTCTAAAAAATACAACTTTGGTTTTCTTGAATATGGGGGCTTTCTTTAGATAAAAGGTGTCTGTCTATCAGAGAAACAAGTGTGTTCCAAACAAAGAACAAAAGTTAGAAGTACTAGCAGAATACTACACTTTTGTGTTCATAAGCATCATGGATTCTCAGATAAGGAAACAAAGAAAAACTAGAATGTTATGGCAGATAAGTACCGCTTGGCCCACCTAGTCTCAAGAGTTCTTTCAAAACCCTTTCTCTTCAAACTCAGGGTGGACAAAGCAATGGGGCCTGATGGGATTCACCCAAGAACTATAAAAGAACTAAGGGTAGAACTAGTGACACCACTGACTACTCTCTTTAACAATTCATGGGAGGATGTAGTGGTACCTGAGGACTGGAGGAGGGCAGCTGTGATTCGACTTCACAAAAGTGGGAGCAGGGCAGAGACAGGAAACTACAGACCAGTTAGTTTGACTTCAGTGACAGGGAAAATGATGGAATCACTTCTGAAGGAAAGAATAGTTGAAGCCCCCCAGAATTATTGTTTTAAACATTTAAAGATTATTATAACATTAAAATATATTTCTACTGTACTAGCAGCATGCTGTGGAGATGCAAACTCTGTTTAAGCACAAAAAATTCTTCAGTCTTCTTTTAATTTCATTTTATTGGTGACCTGATAGGCCCATAATCAAAAACCTATCCATTTTAATTGAACAGCCAGGAGATTTACCGTGGGTTTTTAGTGACAACCTAGTTGCACTGGGGTTTTGTGACAACTTTGTTTTTTTTTCTTCTGTTAATTGCTATTCAGGTTCCTGATTTCTCAGGCTCACAATGCTTAGATTATTTAATTTTACCCCTTAATCTCTTAATTATTTTTGCCCCTGCCCTCTATGATGTTTTACTTCAAAGAAAATTATACATTTAGAGAGACAGTTTTTTTTTTCTAAGTACCAATTAAGGCAATACATTTGCCAACTTTTAGTAGTAGGACACTGTTCTAACCTAGCAATAATACCCGATGGGTTGGGTGGTATTGGGCTGCACCAGACTTTTCAGGTGTGTAATGAGGCCTGACGCTGCAGGTGGTGGACCTTATAGCTCCGGGAAGGTTTGGTATAGCTCATACCACCCACTCTGGAGGGTATTATTGCACTTAGAAAATAGGATTTGAGGGCTGCCCAATGGTTTAGTGGAAGCAAGTCACACTTCCACGCTGGTGATCTTGGTTCGGAAGTGAGCCTGGGGACATAAGAATTGGGCAGCCAGACTGGGGAGTGCTCCTGAGGGGAATGCATGCCAGCCAGGGAGGGAGACGACCAAGACCTTATGCAACTGTGGCCCCCTCCTGTGGTGAGTTGGGAAACTTGCTACATCACGGGGGTGACATCAGCCCAGTGTGTGTGCTGCTGATGTCCGAGGCCAATCAAAAGTCTCCGCCAGATGTTTTGGAGTGGTGGGAAGGGATCTGGAAAAAGAGGGAGAAAACTACAAAAAAATATGATCCTCAACTGCCAAGTATGATGGTCTTCTCAGTCACAACGATTAGAAAGTGCAGTTAGATGGCTTAGTGGTTAGTGCAAAAATTGCTAGTCTACATTCTTCCTCTATCTAGATCAATTTCAGCCTTGTGCATGTCATTGCTGATTGAAATGAGGTGTCTAGTGGCAACACCCCACCCTCCAATGATCCTAGGAGCCTGAAAAGAAACAAACAGTCCCTTGATGTCTTTTTTTTTAATCTGTAAAAATGTGTGTAGACAGTGACCTGCTATGTTATACTGGACTATACATGCATATATGTGTATATGTATTAGTCAGTGTGTGTGTATCACTATAATTAGAAGGTGCAGTTACTGTAGGTGGCTCAGTGGTTAGTGCAAAAATTGCTAGTCCACATTCTCCTGATGTCTAGATCAGTTTCAGCCTTATGCATGCCTTTGCTGATTTAAATGAGGTGTCTAGTGGTAAGCCCCCACCATCCCATGTCCCTCTGAGTCAGAGCCTGAAAAGAAAAAAAGGTCCTTTAATGTCTTTTTTTTAATCTGTAAAAATGTGTGTAGAAACATAGACTTTGATGGCAGATAAGGATCGCTTAGCCACCTAGTCTGCCCATTTCCCTAGCTAGAGGATAAGCTGCAGCCTGTTTCTTCCTACCCCCAACAAAAATTGCCTTATGTCTGTCCCATGCATTCTTGAATTCTCCCATAGTTTTAGACCCCACAACCTCCTCAGGAAGGCTGTTCCATGCGTCTACCATCCTCTCTGTGAAAAAATACTTCCTCACATTGCCCCTGAGCTGTCTCCCCTCTATCTTCAAATTGTGTCCCCTTGTTCTTGCACATCTATTTTTCTGAAGGATGCTACCCTCTTGGACTTTGTTGATTCCACTGAGGTAGTTAAACATTTCTAGCATGCCCCCCCTTCTTTACCTCAAGTGTATACATCTTAAGCTCCTTTAGTCTCTCCTCATATGGCTTCTCTTGCAGACCCTGCACCATGTTAGTTGCCCTCCTCTGAACTGCCTCCATCCTGTCTATATCCTTGTGGAGATGGGGTCTCCAGAACTAGATGCAGTACTCCCATAGAGTCTCACCAACTGTATGTACAGAGGGATAACGACTTCCTGTTTTCTGCTGGTGATGCCTCTCTATATATACATTCCAGTATCCCCCCAGCCCTCCCTACTGCCTTCTCACATTGCTTGCCAACCATAAGGTCATCTGATATGATTACCCCCATGTCCCTTTCCATTTTTGTTGTTATTACTACCCCCCCATTGTGTAATCTTCCCCTGGATTTTTGTTTCCCAGGTGCAATATTTTGTACTTCCTTGCATTGAATCCAAGCTGCCATACTTCTGACCATTCCTCCAACCTTGCCAAGTCCCTTTTCATCCTTTCCATGCCTCCTTGAGTATCAACCCTGTTGCAGATCTTTGTGTCATCTGCAAAGAGACATACTTTTCCTTCCAGTCCCTCTGCAATGTCACTTATAAAGACATTAAAAAGGACTGGGCCCAGTACTGAACCCTGCGGTACCCCACTAGTAACCCCTCTTTCTATAGCATAGACTCCATTTACAATTACCTTCTGTGTCTTGTTGTCCAGCCAATGTTTTACCCAGGCTACCATCCTGGGACCCACTCCCAGGCTGGTTAATTTGATTACTAATCTTTTGTGTGGGACTGTGTCAAATGTCTTGCTAAAGTCTAGGTAGGCCATGTCCACAGCCCCTCCCTGATCTACTACTTTGGTCACCCAGTCAAAGAAATCAATTAGATTTGTCTGACATGACCTTCCCGCTGTGAACCCATGCTGCCTTGGGTCCTGTGCCCCACTGACCTCTAGGTTCTCAACAATTCTTTCCTTCAGAAGTGATTCCATCACTTTCCCTACCACAGAGGTCAAACTGACAGGTCTGTAGTTTGCTACGTCTGTCTTGCTCCCAATTTTGTGAAGGGGACTCACAACCGCCTTCCTCCAGTCCTCAGATACCACACCATCCTTCCATGATTTGTTAAAAAGGGTAGTCAGTGGTGCCACTATTTCTCGCCTTAATTATTTTAGAATTCTGGAGTGAATTCCATTAGTGCACTGCTATGATACATTGGAATATATAAGCACTTATGTTTATATGTATTAGTCAGTGTGTGTGTATCTCAACTATTAGAAAGTGCAGTTAGGTGGCTCAGTAATTAGTGCAAGAATTGCTAGTTTACGCATTGCTCACTACCAACAATACCATTATTTTGCAGCTGTATTTACTCTTGCTAGGGTTTGTTATTCTGGTAGGTGATGCCACCTGCCAGATCTGTTATAAATTAAGAATGTCACGCAGTGTTTCCAAAGGCCACCTCTCCTAAACCAAGAATATGACCAAGTGTTTTCAAGAAGCTCTTCTCCTAAACTTGGAATACAACAGTGTTTACAAGGGCACCATCTTCAAAACTGAGAATGTGACAGAGTGTTTTCAAGGACACCCTCTCTTAAACCGAGAATGTCACATAGTACTTCCAAGGGCTCCCTCTCCTAAACTTAGAATGTGACAGAGTGTTTACAAGGGCACCCTCTCCTAAACTGAGAATGTGACAGTGTTTACAAGGGCACCCTCTCTTAAACTGAAAATGTCACATAGTGTTTCCAAGGGACCCCTCTCCTAAACTGAGAATGTGACAGTGTTTACAAGGGCAACCACTCCTAAACTGAGAATGTGACAGTGTTTACAAGGGCACCCTCTCCTAAACTGAGAATGTGACATTGTTTACAAGGGCACCCTCTCTTAAATTGAGAATGTCACATAGTGTTTCCAAAGGCCCTCTCTCCTAAACTGAGAATGTGACAGTGTTTACAAGGGCACCCTCTCTTAAACTTAGAATGTGACAAGAGTGTTTACAAGGACACCCTCTCCTAAACTGAGAATGTCACAGTGTTTACAAGGGCCCCCTCTCCTAAACTGAGAATGTGACAGTGTTTACAAGGGCACCCTCTCTTATACTGAGAATGTCACATAGTGTTTCCAAGGGACCCCTCTCCTAAACTAAGAATGCAACAGAGTGCTTACAAGGGCACTCTCTCCTAAACTAAGTCTGTGACATAGTGTTTCCAAGGGAACCCTCTCCTAAACTGAGAATGTGACAGTGTTTACAAGGGTACCATCTCCTAAATGGAGAATGTCACATAGTGTTTCCAAAGGTCCTTTCTCCTAAACTGAGAATGTGACAAAGTGTTTACAAGGGACCCCTCTCCTAAACTTAGAATGTGACAGAATTTTTACAAGGGCACCCTCTCCTAAACTGAGAATGTCACAGTGTTTACAAGGGCCCCCTCTCCTAAACTGAGAATGTGACAGTGTTTATAAGGGCACCCTCTCCTAAACTGAAAATGTGACATAATGTCTCCAAGGTACCCCTCTCCTAAACTGAGGATGTGACAAAGTGTTTACAAGGACACCTGCTCCTAAATTGGGAATGTCACATAGTGTTTTCAAGGGCCCCCTTTCCTAAATTGAGAATGTGACATCCTTCCAAAGGGACCCTCTCCTCAACTGTGAACCCAAAAGGTTGAGAATCAGTATCCCTTGGCCTGCTGAATCATTAGTATTCAGATGGGAATGGCACAAAGTGTTTGCAAAGAACACCCCCCCCCCAGGATTCAAAAGTGTTACAAAGTGTGTATTAGTGTTTATTGCCCTAGAACACCTATTACTAGCTGCCCTTCTGCACTGCTGTCCCAGACCATGTTCAAGGGTGAAGCATGCACAGTATAAATGCTGAATAGTGAAATCTGCAGACCACTGCAGGAACTTCTCAGTCTGAAAAATTCTGATATTGGAATAAAACAAACAAAAAACAATCAACACCACAAGTCTGATGCCTGGAACCATGGCAATGGCTACCACTGTATGTGGTAGGGTCTGGGGACAGTAACTAAAGCACCTCTGTGCCCTGGTCTAAGCATCATCATCCTGTAATTACATAACAATAATAATAGTAACCTGCTGGGTCAAACTGCATCACAGGACTGGTGGGCTTTTAAGGCCATAGTTATTTCAGTGTAGTTTAAAACCAGCAATGAAATTCAGAGAACAAAATGGTTATGCAATATTTAAACTTTGTTTTCCACCATTGTTCACCCTTTTGCTGCATCCCTGGTGGAGAATCTAATGCTACTTAATTTATTGGTGATAAAGTTGAATTTTTGAGGGGGAGACTCTATGGTTGAACTAGGACTGATAATGCCCAACTTGCTTAAAATTTGACACTCTGGGCTCAAGGTACTCCCCTGCATTCTTTATCTTTTCTTTACCTAATTTGTTCCCAATATCCCCATCCTCCAATACCCCAGTCCCCAGATACATCAGTTCCTCCTGATACCCCAGTCCCTTGATACAGCAATCCCTGATACATTGTCCCTCAATATCCCAGGCCCCACCAATACACCAGTCCGCTTGATACTCTAGGCCCCTGATACCACAGACCTGCCGATATCCCAGTTCCTACCGATACCCTAGTCTCCACGAAACCCTAGCCCCGATACCCCAGTCACCACTAATACACAAGTCTCCTGATACACCGGTCCTCTGTTATACCCCAGTGCCCACTGATACTCCAGTCCCCAATACTCCAGACCCACCAATCCCCAATACCCTAGTCCCCACTGATAGCCCAGTCCCAAGATACCCTAGCCCCTGATACCCAAGTCCTGCTCATAACCCTGTCCTCATCGATACCCCAGTCCCTGATATCACAGCTCCCCAATACCCCAGTCCTCACCAATGCACAAGTTCCCCAATACCCCAGCACACACTGGTGCCCCAGTACCCCACATTATGATAAAGTCACCATGGCTGCACCCTTCTTTTAGCCAGGAGATGGACAAGGGACTGCCTGTGCAGCTTAAGCCAATGATGCTCCTTAACTGAATTTATCTATTTAGCCTTCAGGACAGAAAGGAAGAGGAGATATTTTATAAATTTTTAAAATATCTAATAATTTAGATCTTGCAGGCCAGTGTGACATTATTAACGCTGATAGGCAGGTAAACCTTAGGTCACAAAATAAACAATTAAGAATTCCAACAGCAAATACTAACAAGTGGTATAACTATTTCACATGAAGGGCCCCTCAAATGTGGAACAATTTACCACATTACCTGGTTAATCTGACAGTTTTTGACAAATTGAGGATCGAGCTGGATAAATACTTAATTAATCTTAAAGAACCATATCCCTACTTGGAGTGGGAGGCAGTCTTGATGGGCCTAACTCCTTCTTCTGTCGATGCCACCGAATAAAAAAATACATAATTGCCCAGCAGGGGGTTATGAATGCTGGATAACTCACTCCCTTCTTCCACAGGCACCTAGTGACTAACTTATGGGATCTGCTTTTCCCCTAGCCAGTTCCAGCGCAGGATTCAGTGGACCACATGTGAATCTCTGTCTCCCACATGGCAGCACGGTGATTCAGGGGATCAAATGTTAACCTCCGCCTCTCAGGTGGCAGTGTAATAATTATGGAAACCACTTGTGAACCTCAGTATCCCAGGTAGCAGTACAATAATTCAGGGATCACATGTTAACCTCGGTCTCTCAGGTAGCAGTGTAATGATCCTAGGGATGCCATATGAACCTCGATCTCTCATATGGCAATGTAATGATCCTGTGGATCTCATGTAAACCTTGGTCTCTCAGATAGCAGTGTAATGCTTCTAGAGTTCATATGTGAACCTCGGTCCTTCAGCTGGCAGGGTGGACACAGATGAAGTGGTGCAGGACCTTAAAAAAGACCTAGCAAAACTGGAGAGATGGTTGACAAGGCATATGGCAGCTAGGGTTCAATACTAAGAAGTACAAGGTCATGCATGTAGGAGGAAAGAACCCGAGGGCTGAGTATAGTCTGCAGAGGGGATCAATGGTCACTGTGTCAGAGGAGAAAGACATGAGTATAGCCATTACTAGCAATCTAAAGCAAGCTATGCAGTGTAGAAAAGCAATCACTGTACCAAGGCTAACAGAATGATGGGCCGTATTGCTAGAGTGCTCATGAGCAGAAGGGAGGATGTTATCTTGCTGCTGTACAGATTCTTGATGCAGCTGAAGCTGAAGTAGTATGCAATACTGGAGTCCCTACCTGAGGAAGGATATCAGTAAGATTGAGGTGGTACAAAGGAAGGCAACAAAGATGGTTCGGGGTAACGGGACAGGGCACATGAGGGCAGACTGAGAGACCTCAATATGTGCTCATTCGAGGAGAGGAGGGAGAGAGGGGACACAATTGAAATCTTCAAGTACCTGAAAGATATGAACAAGGCAGAAATTGGGGGCCTTGTCTGTCTCAGTGAAAACAGGACTACAAGGGGGCACCATTACAAACTGGTGGGAGGAAGGTTCAAAGGAGGACAGAAGACACTTCTTTATAGAGTCAGGATAAAATGAGCTCCCATCTGAGGCTGTCAATCAGAAGTCGGGGGGGTTCAAGAGAAGGTGGGACAGGGTCAAGTGGAGGGTCAGGGTTGGCAGGAATGGGGGCACATCCCACTGTAATCTCTGAATCAGGGGTTCCACATTCAAGCATCAAGCAGACTAGATAGACCAAAATGCTTCTTCTACTGGCAAAGTCTCCCTCCCTCCCTCCTTCCTTCTCCACCCCCCCCCAGTGGGCATGGCTGGATGACAGCCATCGCCACAGTCCAGGAATCCTGAGATTTGATTCTTTGGAGCAGGAATTGTTAGTTTAGCTTCTAGTACAGCACCCTGTCTCTTCAGCTCTCTCTCCTCAGAACTGCCTCCAGTTGCCAAGTTCCTTCCAGCTCCAGGCAGCTGGCCACATACCTAGTTTTCTGGGCATCTGACTCCGGAGGACTAAGAGAGCTCTGCAGTTAACTCTCTGAAGCCTAGAGGTCTTTTGGGAACCTATTGGGGATCCCGGGGTTACACCTGTATTTCATGGCAAACATATGTAAGCCCTCCTCCAAGGTCGAAGAGTATAAAGATGACACAGTTTGTTTTCAAGGAGGGGACCCACATAAACCACTTAATTGACCTTCTGGATATGAGGTGACGTCCTATAGCTCGGATGCTCATCAGGCTAGTTCAGGGTTACAAAGCAAGGGGGGTTAGCAACAACAATAACTCCAAAACAAGAATTTAATGTCCAAACAGTATATCACTTCAAAACAAGATCCTCTTTACTAACTACAAGCTCATGAGCACTTAGGTTTCCCATGGGGCAGGCTGCAATCACTCATTGTCTCTGAATATCCAGTGTCCAGAAACAGTTCTTGAACACTCATCACCGAGGGCTGATATATACTGTCCCATTTGCACTTTCCTTTCCTCTGAATTTCAGGGGCTGTGCCAAACACAATGGGGTACACAGGTAGAGGTTTCTAATATCTCTTTTCACATTCTGACAAATGGTTGACCTCTTATAGATACTAAACCAGGACCGCATTTAACCAGTAGGTCCTCTGTAGCCAGGACCCATAAGCAATCCAATATTCACGACACTTGCTTCTATACTCTTTAGACAGGTGAATCTTACTTTGTAACTACTGTGAGCATCTGGCTTCAACCTGCACAGTCCTTATTCTGAAGAAATAGGGTATTTTGCTCCTTAGAGCTATTGGGGGAATAGACCGATTAAGATGTGCTCTAAAACTTATACCAGTTTCTCCTCTACCCACCCACTGGCATAGGGCATTTAAGGTAGGGTCCCCCAGGCCCTAAGATTCATAATTACTACAGAAACATTTATGGTAGACTAAATACTAGTACCAATGGAGGCTGGCAGTATAGCCTAGAGGTTAGAGTAATAAGCTATGAATGAGTGTGGTACATCCAGCAGACCAGGGTTTGATTCCCACAACCTCCACTTGTATAATGTGTGACTCTGAGCAAGTCACTTAACCACCCCAGTGCTCTCAGCTGCCCCTGAAAACAGGCACTTGTGCCTAGTGGGCATCACCTGGTTGCTAAAAGAATAAAATAAGAATGGGGACTGTTTCCCCACACAATTTGCATGGCTAGAAGAGGCATACACTCCCTGGGGGTCCAAATGATGTCTCCCACTCTCCCCAAGAACTGACCCCCTTGGGCAGAGAATCCAGGCCCATATTTGAGGCTTCATTCCGACATGAGGGGATCACAATTTAGGGTCAAGGAGAGGTAGACACCCCTCCAGGGGTCTGTGGCTGCCACAGGTACACCTCTCACCTTCTCTCATTAACTGACCACCATGGGCAGAGGGTTACAGACCTACAGTGGTAATTGCGCAAAAGTTGACCGGTAGTGCAGTATGACTCATGGTGTGGCACAGCGCTAGCCACTGAATAGCATGTACTGTGCTACCGCACTATACCATGCTACCAGTCAATGTTTGTGCAACTACCACTATAATTATTGTTACAGGGGCCTACTTTCAAACCCTCCTGCCAAGTGCAGGGAGGGAGGGCACTGTGGGTGGCCTGTTTAGTCCTGATATAAAACAGTTCTAGAGCACCACATTTCTCCTGATCTGAAAGTTGCTGGTTGTTCTCCGGATAAGTCATTTTCTTCTCTCAGACTAAGATTTGGTGAATTCATGGGCACTATCCCCATCTGGGAATCCTTGCCAAAGGCAGCCTTCATGATAATAGCAAGATGTTTCTGCGTCTTCCACAAAGGATCAGAGGTTCAGTACAGGGAGCTGGCATTGTATGCCTGAAGATCACCTCTCTGGAACTGAGACTGCTTCCTGCAGCACTCTCTGCTACTGGCAGCAGACTCCTCCACTCAAGAAGCTAGAACAGACCAGCTGGCCCAGTCTGCTGAGACTCCAGGGACATTAACCCTTTGGGGAACTAAACAGGTCTCAGATCTACATAAGGATCAGAGCTCCTTATAGGGGCTACACATACATATATATATTCCAGGTGCATTCTACTTGTAAAATGTTAGAGGGGCTATTTTCTTTTTTTTGTAAGAATACATTTTAGAAATACCGTAAGGAAAAATTTGTTTAACATCAAACTTTTTTTATGATCACAAGACACTCCAGGATGTATCTTGTTTATTTATTTAATTTTTATTTACCAGGTAGGTGCACTAGACAAGACATTTGCCTATTTTCAGGCATGTAGAGGCAGTATAGCATAGTGCTTAAGGGCACTGAGCTGCAAACCTGGAGACTTGGGTTTGAATCCCATCAGCCCCACTTGCATACTGTGTGACCCTGAACAAGCCTCTTAACTTTCTTGTGCTCCCACGTCACACCCGGAAACAAGCTTTGGCTTAGTGAGCCTTTCCTTTTCGAGCAAAGGTGAAACAAGGGGGATATGACAGAAATCTTTAAATACATAAATAGCACAAATAAGGCTCAAGCAGAAAACCTCTTTCAGAAAAATGAGACCACATGAACGAGGGGGCACAGTCTGAGACTAATGGGGTAAGTTTAAAACCAACATTCGCAAGTTCTGCTTCATAGAGATGGTGGTGGACCCTTGGAGTAGCTTACTACCAGAGGTTGTGGAGGCCAAAACAGTCACTACTTTTAAGCTTGCATGGGACAAGTACTGCGGTAATCTTGGAAGAAGAACGGAATGGGGGATAGGTAATCTGGGCAGACTAGATGGATCACATGTTCTCCTTCTGCTGACACATTCTTATGTTCTTATGTTTCCTGGTTAAACCATTTGCCCTTTCTGTTTCTCTATGACCTGGGAGAATCACAAAACAGGAGGTTGTCAGAAACATTATACAGACTACAGGGTGATGTAGACAATTGCATAGTAGTAAGCATAGAGATACCCAAAGGAACAAAAATACAAAATAGAATAACTGGGAGACATAGTACAGGGTATAGGGCAGTAAAGTAATACCAAGCTCAATAGAGGTTACAAACCTAACAAGCTCAAAAAGGTTGTGTTTGTGGGGCAATGGTACTTCTCCGGTGGTGGAAGGAAATCAGTGTCAAGTGATACCTTGTGCTTCACAATTTACCCACGGCAAGCCATTATTTCACAGCAGTGCACAACCTGTCATATCTTATTGCTTAAATGACCACAAGAAACCTGACGGATCTTGTTTCCTTTAAGGGGTCATTAAAATCTCATCTGGCTACCTCCTTTGATTACATCTGCTGATACCAGTTTTGTCAAATTAGTTATAATATCTCTTGTTCAAGCGTAATTCTTATCTTTTTTTTACATTTATTTACGCAGACTAGTCCAGCAGAGATGCATCAGCTAATTTCCAGTGGGGTCCTTCTATCATTTACACATCTGCACAACTGGAGCAGTGGGAGGTTTAAAGTGACTTGCCCAAGGTCACACAGTAGCTATTTGGCTCTGCTGAGATTTGGACCTGTCATCTCCTGGTTCCCAAACCGGTGCTCTAACCACTAGACCACATTACCTTCTTACTGTTATTTGCCCAATAATCTGCATTTTCCATTCACAGCTTTGGTGTACATTTTTGCAATTCAACTGCAACAGGTGGGACCCTCCGCAGTCTGTGTTACACAATTGTTACTGCTCTGTATTCATGTGTACTGCCACTGCGTGTTCTCAAATGTACTCCACTATTGGTGTAATTTTTCCACCTGTATTCTTCTCCATCAGCGTCACTTTATATTGTATCTTTCTGCTGCTCATCATTCTACCTAGTGATCTTACTATTACCATACTTTCTCTTGTTTTTTGTTTGTTTTTTTATACCCCGTATGCACTTTACTTTGTGACTGGTCACTGATGCTGTATTCTCACTGCCATGTTTGTTGTACTATTGTCCTCGCCTTTTCTCAGGTTGTACCTGAAAATGAGCCTCAGCTCAGTGTGCCTTTCCTGGTTACCAATGTTCAAATAAATAAAATAAACAAATAAAGTTAATTATCTAGCTAGCTAACAAACTAAAGATAAATAATGCCATGCCAAACCAGCTTTATCCAATTTGTGTAATATTTAAGAGTTATTGAAATTTCTGTTTTTCTCATTCGGTACAGATAATGATTTCTAATACGTGAATTTGAGAATAGACATTGTCACACATACAAAATTTCAGATCTTCTGACACTAGCTTGTTGTCACTCCCTTTTAATAATAGTAATATAAATTTGATGAACCTTGTGTGTAACATCTTGTTAAACAAATCTTTATCTCTGGGTAATTTCTTGTTAGATTAATATTGTGTTGTATGCTATTCTATTTATATAATTCGTTTAGTCAGTGGTAATTAATTTCTATGCTTATTTGGTAGGTCTTAAGTTAGAGGAATTACAAAAAAATATGTGCCCAGAATAAAAAGGGTGGGGCTTGGCAGTAATATACTGAGCTGGATAATTAACTGTCTGAGTGATAAACAAGCATTTGTCAACACCGAGTGTTCGACGCATCCACTGGTGTCATAGGGTGTGTGTGTGTGTGATGCTGATACCACTGAAAGTGACATTAAAATTGCTTCAGTGAAGGAATCATTTTATTAACAGTTAAGAATGCAAAGCAGAAGTGATGATATTGGACAATGTAACTGTCTCGTTTGTTAATATTTGTGCCCCAAATTTTTAACATTGCCTTCGAGGTTGGGCTTTGAAGAGTGAAGATGTGTCTGCGGTCCAAGGATGATTACGGGATGGACCTCCAGTGGGTAAGTATGAGGTGGGAGGTGTGGGATGGTGGGTTCTGAGTGGGAGGGTCAGATGGGGGGTGGATAATGGTGCAACAGACAAAGAAGGATGGTTTTCTTTTTTTTTTCAGGTCAAAAAATGACGAGGGGCAGTTTTCTTTATTTCAGGAACAGGACACCGGGGCATTGGGCATCCCCAGTGTCACTAGGGGACAGTACTGCAGCAATTGAGAATACTGGGGGATTGGGCACCCCCCCAGTGTCACTGACTTATGTTGGGGGGGTACAACAGATGTCAATGGATAGTTTTCTTCTTTTCAGGGGAAAAAAATGACAAGGGACAGTTTTAGACACTGGGGGATTGAACACCCCCAATGTCACTACTGTGTGTGTTTGGGGGAAGGGGTGCTGTTAAGGAGGGTTGAATTGGGGAACAATTAGGGCCACCAGCAGCAGACATTGATGAACGGTCTTCTTTGTTGCAGGTGCACATTCCAGGCTGACCATGACAGATCAGCCTGGTTTGCTAGGTGGTGCAGAACAAAGGGATGGCAACTTTTTTTGCGTTTGAACTGTCCTCACCCAGCAAGCCAGAAACTTTGTCATTGTCATTTTGGTTGCTGATTGGTCTGGCACTGTCACACCCCTGCAACACTGTTCTGCATTGGTCAGACAGTGTCACACTCCTCAAAGGGCACTCTCATACCAATGTGTTCACTTGCACTTGCAGGCATGGCGAACACAAAAACAGAGTGAAATGGTGGGGGGAAGGAGTGGGAGCACAGTGTCATTGAAGAACAGTGACCAATGGAGTGTACAGTGACTAGTGTTTTTCCTTTTTTTGAAGAACAACTAGATGGCACTTGCACTCCAGAGCCACAAGTGTGTTTCACTCACGTGAAGACATAAAGCCAAAGTGAGTACTGGAATAATTTAGTTTATTAATGCACATCAAAAAGTTGAGTGCACAGACACTCCAGTGCTTCACCATATGAGGCTTTGTTAGGGACTCCTGACAAAGCCTCATGTGCCAAGCGCTGGAGTGCCTGTGTACCACTCTTTGATGTGCATTGTACAACGAATAATCATTACCACTTTGGCTTTATGTGTTCACTGGAGGAAACACACTCCTTGCTCTGGAGTGTGAGTGCTATCTGTTCTCTGTTGTTTGGGCTCCCCACCTGCACTCGCACCCTGCCCTGATCTCAGAGTGCGGCACCGCTGTTTCCAGGGTTTTTTTTTTTGGACCAGCACTTTTTAAGTAGAGGTCTGCAGGTATTATTTGCATGGTTTAAACATGACCCCTTTGGTGTGTGAATCTGGTTGGGGTTTCTTGCAGCAATGGCCTGTTAGCCAGTTACACTACAGTATGTTTTAAATATTTTTCAATAAAGAATGCCAGATTTTGCATACTTGGCTAAGGAGTGCCGATATTTGTAGTTGGACTATGGTTTAAACATACAGAATGGTAGCCTCATCCAACAGAGCAGGTGAAAGTAAATACTTTTATACCTTCATACGGCCCACTATCTGCCCCAATCAGCAACAACTGGATGCTTACAACCTGCTATCTGCCCCAATCAGATCAAATCAGATAGTGACACTTCCTTCAGGTTAGGTTTACTATTAACACCTCCCACCTCACTGCAAATAAACCTCCCCTCACAAACAATCTCTAATTTTATTATTTATTTAGTTTTTGTCAACCGGGTAGGTGCTCTAGACAAATCCTGCCTATTTTCAGGCACGACCCGGGGGGAGGGTATACAGGTGAATGCCAACTGACCTTGAACCAGATTAAGCTGTTGACATGATGTTTCAAAAACATAAATGTTTATAGTGGGTATGAGAGTTGGGAACTTGTTCCGCTGTAGGACCATGGTATAACCTGAGTGTAAGTTTGCCACCTTCCAATCTTTCCAATCACAGAAATAATTTTGAGCAAGCATCTGGTCATCCTGCCACCTACTACTCCCTCACTAGCCAGCCTCATCCCCTACCTTTATTAGATGGCCATCTTGCCCCCTCTTCAACAAACCCCTTGTCAACTCCATTGACTGCGGGTACATAGTGGTGGTAACTCCATCTCACTCCCCGGGCTGCCTCTTCTGGGTATAGTTAGTCTGTGCTGTGCTATACAAGCTCATTTCTTTCTTTTATTAAAGGTGAGCAGGATTGAGCAGTACTATGTTCACCAAATGAATGCAGATAATAAACACTTACCCACCTGTACAGTTTGGCACTCATGTATCATTGAACAACCTTCAGTAACTGCCTAAAGGGCACTGTCAGGGGATCGTGGAGAATTCACTGTCTCTGCTGCCATACCATGACTAGCCAGTGAAGCAGAATGGGTATGGCTGAACACACAGTGGTTGGAGCAGGGTATATGGGGGGATGGCAGTGTGACCAGAGGTTTGCTCAGACACAAGCAACTAGAAGTGTTATTTAAGTGCACCCCCTACTGGCCATGAAAAAAGTAATGCTACCAGCTAGAAGATAGCTGTTGGTCTCCCTTACTAGTCAGAGTTGGAGTGCAATTTTGTTGCCCTGAGTGAGATGGGGTACTCTGGGCCATAAATGTAGGATGAATCCTGTCTTCAGTGATTTGGGTGAATGCATCAGGGGGATTCTGTCGTGGCTGGTGTAATAAACTCAGACTTAAGGAGTGTGGAGGACACAGGCCATTACTTCAAGCAGCCATTTATATTACTGTAACTGACAGAAATATGGACACACAAGACAGGAAGCTTGGACTACAACACATGGCATGGAAGGATTATATTTTACATGGTGTACCTGTACTTCCAGTGATGTAAAGTACACATAAATATTACGGTTGGTGTGTGAGGTGAGTCTTTACCTTGGGACTAGATCTGGACTCCACCTCTCCTAAGCAGACCCGCCCCCAAAAAAAAAACAACACCTGTAGAACTGCTGGCACAAGGGTGGCATAGGAAGAGGCTATCTAGGTTTGAGCAGAGGGGGTTAAAAACTGTTGAAGCAAAATCAGTTTTAGACCTGTTATGTAAACTGTTTGATATTCAGTAGCTTCCTCTCTCAGTAAAATTGTGCTTATGTTCTGATGTGCAAGCAGGAGCTCTGGATGTTGTGCAATAATAAGGAAAATGTTGGTCTGCTAATAATCATTTATGGTATTGACACCATCAGAGTCTTTTGAAATTGACTGTAATGCTTTTCAAGTCTTCTATTATGCTAATACTAAATAAGGAGAAGGAACTGATTTTTGATCAAAAGGTAACTGTGGGATGCAACTGAACTGCACCAGTGAGTGGGCAATTAAAGGTTCTCTCTCAGCACACTGCCTGCAGAAAAACAGGTTTATATAACTGACATTCAGCAGCTGTGGGCTGCATATCCACATTATTGACACTCGTGTTGAACTATGGGGGACATTAAGAATCATTTTAAACAGAGGGGGACAATGCTGTCATAGGTGGCAGGGTCTGGAAACAGTAACTGGAGCATCTCTGTGCCCTGGCATAAGCACCGTTACATAATTACACAATTATAATAGCAGCCTGTTGAGTCCAACTGTATTACAGTATTGGTGGGCTTTTAAGACCATAGTTATTTTAGTGTGGTTCAAAAGAACCAGCAAGGGAATCTGGATAACAAAATGATTATGCAACATTTAAACTTTGTTTCCACCATTGTTCACCCTTTTGCTGCATCCCTGGTGGGGATTTTTAGGCTACTCAACTGACTTGTGATAAAAGTTGCATTTTTGGTGGGAGGGACTCTATGCTCGAACTGGGGCTGGTAATGCCCAGCTTGCTTAAATTTTGACACTCTGGGTTCAAGGCACTCTCCTGCAGTCTCTCTCTTTTCTTTACCCAATTTCCTGACAATACTCCAGTCCCCCTATAACCTAATCCCCAAGTTATCAGATTCCCCTGATACAACAGTCCCCTGATACACCATCCCCAATAGCCCAGTCCCCACTGATACCCCAATCCTCTCAATAACCTTGCCCCAATACCCTGGTCCTATTGCTACCCCAGTTTCAGGGTCATATTTACATGGCCATGGGCCCTATGCATGTCAGTTGCCAATGACCCCTCACGATATCGCGGATCCACTCTGTTGATTAAAGTTGGCCCCCCTTTCATAATTGTTGCTCAACTGTATGTAAGGTATGTTTATTGTATAACTTTAACACAGTATGGTATCAATTTGCACCACTCAATTCCAGTCTCTCACCTTACACAGTTTAAACCTATGCTCCTAATGGCCAAATGTGGGTGGATGAATGACAAATTAAAAGCAAAATGCCAGCCAGTACAGTCCTAGAACCCCACCCATAAACACAAACAGAAGTGACAGCACAACAGTTCAAACACTACTTATTGGATTGGAGGGGTAGGGGGACCACTTGACAGAAGGGAATTTAATACAATGGACCGGTGATCGGTCATCGGTGGGGGGGGGACACTAGACACCAGGGAATTTAATTTAATATGTTCATCAGGCTGGTGATCAATGGAGGAGGTTGGGGAGTGGAAACCACTAAACACCAGGGAATTTAATTGTTCATTGGGCTGGCGATTGGCTATTGGTGGGGGGGGGACACACTAGACACCAAGGAATTAAGGAGTGAACCAAAAAAGAGTTTGAGAGTGTTCTCGATTCTGCAAACAACTGAGGTTTGACCTCTTTTGTATTAAGGTTGAACTGAACTGGCAGCCCTACTCGTCACTGCTGCTGCCTGTCTGTGGCTATGGCTGTCAGCATGTTCCCATTATAGTTCGTGGCTGCTCAGCAATGGCGTCATCAGATTCCGAAGCAGCGCTGATCTCTCCACTCAGACAGATTCCTGCCAGACATTACTTGGCTGCTGGGCTTTGTTTTAAAATGAAATCAGATGTGATTCTCTCACTACATCCTGTACTGTGAAGCACCAGCTGGAAGAGCAAGAAAATGTTGCACCATAAGGTGAAGTCAAGAATATACACCTAACACAGTAAGCTTGCAACACAAAAGCTGGAGCACTCACCACTGGAGAATAGAAGCTTTTTCAAATTTTGCACATGAGAGACTAACTTGGAATAAAGAATTATTCCCTAGCCAGTGCATCCCTGTCTTCCATTCTCCGGTAGTGAGTGCTCCAACTTTTCTGTTGTAAACACCACAAAGCACTTGACCAATAGGATGGAAATAAAAATAAACAAGCCTGTCTATTAGTTAACTAGCTAAAGTGCATAGTTCAGTTCTGCCTGGCCCACCGATTCTTAATATGGTACAAGGTGGCAACTTGCGGCATGGTACTTGCTCCCTGCATCAGTTCTCCATGGATACATGGTGGGATGTACTGCAATTGATGGCCAAAGACAGGTGGCCTGGAGGAGGTGTCTGACAGCTGCAGCAGCCAGTAAGTTTATGCAACAAAAAAAGAAAATGTATGCCCATCTGAAGACACCTCCTTCTGTCGGGACGGATGACAATACAAACAATGAGCAGGCACAGTAGCCAGCAGCCAAGCCCATCAGAACCCAGCCTTTATATTTACTTTCTGCTGCTGCAGTGCACATGTGTAGCACCTGAAATTTCTGGGCCCCCTGGAATTGTGGGGCCCTACGCACTAACGTACTTTGCATAATGATAAATCCAGCCCTGCCCAGGTTCCACCGATATCTCAATCGCCAAGATATCCCACCCTCATATCCCAGTCCCAACTGATACAAAAGTCCCCTAATATCCCAGTCCCAACAGATTCAAAAATCTCCTCATACTCCAGTCCCCACTAATACTCCAGTCCTCGATACTCCAGACCCCCATTCCTCCAAGATACCCCAGTACCTCCTGTTATCCCAGTTCTCCAATGTGCCAGTCCCCACTGATACCCTAGTCCTCCGATACCCTCTCCTGTTGATAACCTAGTCCTGCTGATACTCCACTTCCCACCAATACCCCAGTCCCCAGATACCCTATCCCCCAGTACCCAAGTCCGTAACAATACACATGTCCCATGATACCCAAGTACACACCAATGCCCCAGCAGTCCATACTATGATAAAGTCACCATGGCCACACCTTTCCTTCAGTCAAGGGATACACAAGGGACTGCCTCTGCAGCTTAACTCATTGATGATCCCTAATTGCCCAGCAGGGGGTGTATGAATGCCAGGCAGCCCACTCCCTTATTCCACAAGAACCAAAAGATTCACATGTGAGATCTGCTTATCCCCTAGACAACTCCAGTGCAGGATTCAGTGGACCATATATGGACCTCTGCCTCCCAGGTGGCAGTGCAGTGATTCTGTGATCACATGTGAATCTCGGTCTCTTACATGGCAGTGTAATAATTCCATAGGTCACAGGTGAATCTCAGCCTCTCAGGTTGCAGTGTAATAATTACAGGGATCATATGTGAACCTCAGTGTCTCAGGTGGCAGTGTAATGATTCTGGGGATCCCGTGTGACCCTTGGTCTCTCATAACGAAGTGTAATGATCCCATGGATCTCGTGTGAACCTCATTCTCTCAGGTGACAGTGTAATGATTCTGGGTATCACATGTGAACCTCGGTCCCTCAGATGACAATGTAATGGTTCCTGGGATCACATGTGAGTCTCAGTCTCTTAGGTGGCAGTGTAATGTTTCGGGGATCACATGTGAATCTTCATCTTTCAGTTGTTAATGTAATGATGTAGGGTGTCACATGCAAACCTATGTCTCTCAGCTGGCAATGTAATAATTCTGGCAATCAGATGTGAACCTCTGTCCCTCAGGTGGCAATTTTTTATGTTTTTGTGTAATCTTTTTTCCCCTCCGTCATGCACTGGGACCTGCTCCTCCTTCAGGCCACCTAGTACCACCAGTGACCCCTTCCTGCAATTCCCCCAGAGCTGCCTACCTCATATTTGCAGCCTTCCTTCAGGTTAGCCCAGCATATCCCTTTGCCAGGAGTGCCAGGAGGGTTCCCCTCCTTCGAGAGGGAAGACACCGGCTGGGGGGACTCCAGCACACTATTTTCTTTCTTCCCCGGGTGCTGCTGAGGCAGACTGCTGGGATTGCTCAAGGGCATCTTCAGGGATGGCCGCCATCATCCGGCCAATCCCAGTGCAGTTTCTGCTTTTTTCCTGTGGTGTTCCCCTTAGTGTGATCCCTCTGCTGTGCTCCCGGTCTCTGCTGGGGGCCACTGCAGAGTGTCCATGCATTCCTAACCCACCCCAGGGGAGGAGAGCAGTCCCACAGATGCTCAATCCTACCCCTTCTCCTGTCAACCCCCTGAGTCCATTCCCAAACCCAGGTCACCGGCATGGTTCAAGTTGTGGTGGCCAGCGCCTCAGCCCTCTGCACCACCGGGCCGGCGCAAGGTGGCAATTTAATAATTCTGGTGATCAGATGTGAACCTCTGTCCCTCAGGTGGCAGCGTAATCATTTGGGGGTTAAACAGAGACATAGAAACATAGAATTTGTTAGCAGATAAGGACTGCTTGGCCCACCCAGTCTGCCTAGTTTGTCTCTGCCTACAGTATACTGTCACTGCAGAGGCTAGCTGATACTCCACCCCTCCACCCCTCCACCCCCCCCGCTTTTCTACTAAGATTCCTTGTGCCTGTCCCATGCATGCATGAAGCCCACCACTATTTTTGCTTCCACCACCTCTGCTGATAGACTGTTCCAGGTGTCCACCACTCTTTCTATGAAGCAATACTTGCTCACATCCCTCTTAATCTTCCCCCCTTCCACTTCATTGCATGCCCTCTTTTTTCAAAAACTCAGCTTTATTCAAAATATTGCCACAAAGCACTACAGAGTATGCATGCTATTGATAATCAGTTTACAAGATATCACCATGGACCTAATACAGAGATAAAGGAAAGCAACACATACAGTACCTCCCAAGCTACAGCAATAGAATGAGGTGGGAACTCTACATTTAATGATTAAGTACACCATAAACTACTTGGCTCTACAGTAGGTTTTCACAGCAAATGAAACACTGGAACAACTGGCAGTCAAACTAATCTGTCACTTTGGCTGCTCAAGCCACTTTCCTAAATGAAAAGAATGCAGTTCTGGTACACCTTAGAGAAAGAAAAGTGAAAATAAAAAGCCTGGGCTCATTTTTCAAAGGGTGATGCAAGGCTTGCATCAAGTCTTGTGTCAGCCCCATTCTTTGGCACAGCTATGCCAAACTCCTTTAACACAACTGCACCTGATTTTAGTACAGTGCATGCAGTTGTGACACTTTCCATGATTTATGGCAGCTTGCGCCAAATACTTGGTGCAATCCCCGTAAAACAGATCTCCCAAATGGCGCACGTTAGAGCAGGAAAAACCTGGCCTAACTTGTAGCATTTGGCTCACAGGATTTAAAATCCAGATCGCTGGCCCGGTGAATCCCACAAGCCCCTTGTGCCAAATGATCAGTGTTCCAGGGGCTTGCAGCATTCTCAGGGCTTTGAAAACCGAGTCCCTTTGGTCAATACACAGTTGATATCCATAACCATAAAAATAAACCTAAAAGTTAAACAGTAAATGAAGCACAGTTATTTGTGTTTCAAAGAATAGCAATTTGATTTGAGTGAAAAAATTTGGAAGCAATCAGAGCCCTACATATGTAGGAAGGAGTACCCCAGGATATGACTGTCCAACATGACCTACTCTAGGGTGCCATGGCAAGGGGAAACAAAATGATTAAAGTATTGCCCATGGATGGTGTCATGGAAGATTCCTGTTACAGTGTTTCTCCAGAATCCCACTGCTGCCAGGCATTCCACGTGTCCTGATATTTGGTTTCCCCAAGTTTCAATCTGGCTGTCATCTGTTCCAAATCATAAATGTAGTGTACTCTTTTATGCCACACAGATATCAAAGGGAAGGATCCTGCTAAATCCAGTGTGCAGTGATACATTTTAAAGCAGTCATGACTAGTATGAGTATACTGCACAGGTACCATTTGGGAACAAAACTATAGTGGGGAACCCCAACACCCTCTTTGAGAATACATCTGGAATGGTTTTACCCATGATTATGCTCTAACTTTGTTGTATATCTCTCCAGAAAGTGCGAAGCTTCAAACAAGCCCAAAAGGTATATTAGTGGGACCTCACCCCTCTCCACTTTCTCTAGCAATCAGCTGTATTACTAGATTTAAAGTATTTAGTGACTGTGGGAGTTTGGAAATAGCTAACTAGAATTCTCCAAAAGAACTCCCTCCAGGTTGGGGAAGAATAGCTTTCAACCCGTTCAGAAGCCTTCTAGTCCAGTCCTCTTCCTCTATAACAGAGGCTGCATCTGCCTCCCAGTCTGCTTTAATGTGAATTAAGGAATAGGTTTTAGTGGGCAACAGCAGACTATATATTGAAGAAATATACTTTTGCTTCCCCTTCACTGATACCACCCAGAAAATAAAATCCTCCCATCGCATTGTATAAATAGTCAAGAAAGTATTCTTCCTTAAATTAGTAAAATGTCTCACCTGCATAAATCTATGGAAATCAGTATGAGCCAAGTTATATTTAAGATTTAATGTCTGAAATGACATGCATGATCCATTTTCAAATAACTGGGGAAAACAGGTGAGTCACTGTTACTCCCAGGCTGTATAGCCTTTATCCAGTTGAGATGGGAAAAAATCTGGGTGGCAACAAATTAGGGACGTCCAGCCCAGTGCAACTGATGGATGAAGAGTTTTCCTAACTGTATGTAACATATGGAGTGTGTGCCTGACCCAAATGTTAGGTATATCTTTGACATACTGTGGGGAAATTGGTGTCAGTGCCAAGGTAAAAAGTGACTGGCCCCCAACACTGGCATTTTCAATGTCATACCAGCCTGAATTTAGCATCAGCTTTTTCCATGTGCAGACTACCATGATCTGACCTGCCAAATAGTAATGTTTAAGGTCTGGTAAGGAAACCCCCCTGTTCCCGTGGCAGCATCAGAATTTTCTGACTATCAAGCCCTGCAGCCACCCCAGATAAACTTGTGAATGCCTTTAAGGTGGGGGGGGGGGGAGTCCAGTAGGCCATGGGAACTGGTAGAGGAAAAGCATCAAATAGAAACAGAAACCTGGGAAAGATGTTCATTTTAACTGTATCCACCTTGCCTTCCACTGTACAGATGAGCAGTGTCCATCTGGCCAAATCTTGCTGGACGTCTCATCACAGTTTATTGTCATTTAGATTAAAAAGTTGGGAAATGTTTGTACTGATTTGATTCCCCAAGTATCTGCTTTGGGTACACTTGGCCCAGGAAAAACTATAAGAATCCATGAAGCCACTTGGACAGGCCCCACTCAATCTAATAGTTTCCAGTACATCATAATTAATTTTATAACTGGAGACCTGTGCTATTGTCTCCAGAAGGGAGGTGAGGCGGGGGGCCAACTGTTCTTGTTGGCTCATGAAAAAAATGGAGCCATTCACATATAAAGAAATTTTGTGTTCTTGTCCTCCCACCATCACCCCCTGGTATATGCTCATCCTGTTGCATGTCTGCTTCTAGGGGTTCCAAACACAGCACAAACGGGGGGGGGGGGCATCCCTGCCATTGCTTGTCATCTTGTCCTGATGCACCTTCTCCTGTGAAAAATACTCTCCTTCTATAGCTTGTTCACCCCCATAAGGTATGTATTGGTCTCTATCATCTCACCCTTCTCCTTCTTCAGGGAATACGTATTGAGATCCCTCCATCTCTCCTCATAGGGCTTATGATGCAACTCTTCACCATTTAGTTGCCCTCCTCTGGAAAGCCTCTACCCTCTCTATGTCTCTCCTTAGATATGCAGTCTCCAGAACTGAACACAGTACTCCAGGTGGGTTCTTCCCAATGATCAACACAGTAGCAATACCACCTCCCTCCTTCTGCTGGTGATTCCCCTCCCTATGCACACTCAGCATCTCACTGGACCGGTTTACTGCCTCATCACACTGTCCTACCTGCTTGAGGTTAGCAGATTTGATAACCCCAAGGTCTCTTTTCTGCTTCATATCCCCTCCTCCTCCCACACATTTTTTTACACCACTCTTGGTTTCTGTATCCTACATACATGATTTTGCACTTCTTTGCATTGAATCCCAACTCCATACACTCAACCACACCTCAAGTGTCAGTGGCTCAGCAGGTAGCAGGCTCACCTCTGAGGCCGGGAGATCAGAAGGTTGTGGTTTCTATCCCCACACCAGGCACTTGGGTTAATATCTCAATACTGACACTGCAGTGCAGCATGAGGGGGGTGCTGCACTCCTGAGGTGCCATATTTCAGATGAGATGTTAAACCGAGGTCCCATCTGCCTGTTCAGGTGAATGTTAAAGATCCCATGGCACTTCTTGAAAAGAGTAGGGGAATATTTTATTGAAAAAACATAAAAGCAAAATAGCAAATAACAAAGTCACATAAGGAAAATAAACTATACATAATATAAATAAACATAATACTAAGTACAATAAGTCCAAATCCCAAACCCACAGCAAAACTCAAAAAAACATGATAAAACCCTCAACCCTATTTACAGCCAATTTAGTGCACTCGTTTTTAAAGGAAACCTAATTTTCATTTATACTCTAGAAAAAAGGCAAATCCCTTCCACCATTGGAAAATGCAAGGGAATATGTTAATAAAGAAGTGTCCTAATACAATCTCGGAATCAAAATACAAAGAAAACATTGTCCCTTACATCATGCACTTACAGTCTTTTGAAATCATAATGAAAGTCTGAGAAGAAGCAGATAAAAAAGAAACCAAAAAAATCTACTGCAACCAAAAAAATCAGATAATCACTGATGCTGAGTACTGTAAGGTTTTATGAAGACCCCTTTTGTTAAGCCTTCTCAATATCTACCTCTTTTTGTACAAAAAAGTTCCTTTATATTTGATAAAGAAGGAAAATCCCTTCCACCACTTCTGTACCTTGGCCAAGGGGTGAGATATAACATCTTTCTGATAAACCATCTCCATTGCATTTTGATAATGGAAGCTAAACGTTTCATGGGTCATTATTTTTGCCTTAAAACCCATTGACAGCAGACCTGCCATAGGACAAGTTTTAATACACAAACAAAATACCTCCAATGTTGCTTTATTGAATCTTTGGGGCAATGATCCATAATTTCCCAAAGTTATAATGTTATAAGTTAGTGTATTAAGCCATGGTAATTGCCATTTCTGTCTTAGATATGCCCATAGGGCTTTAAACCACTCACAGTTTAATAGAAAGTGTTCCATCATCTCCTCAATTGCCCAGCAATTTGGGTAGGGGTAATACCTCTCTTCCAAGGCCTTATGTTTATTATTACCTTTATCATTCAGGTGTCTGTAAGAGGACAGCCAAAGGACTTCCCACATATGAGGGGTAATCCTTGGGTAATTTAACTGCACTAGTACCCTTTTATGTAGATGTGAGGGGCAGTTTTTGAATTCTGCTTATTGGGCTTGTGTTTTACTCATTATGTATTCACCCAATTTGGGCACTGAAAATTTGGGAGATCTGTTCAGTAGTTAATTCCCATATGAACATTTTCCAAGCTGTAGGTTTAAGATATGTGGGTATCTTTAACCTTGGGATGGGTTTAGGTTCAATTTGTTGCCATTCCTTAAAATATAATTATAGATTATTGTAAATCCATAAAACCATAGGGCTTCTATCAGGGGTAAGACCTTTTCTGAGTGTATGTACAGTACTATAAATAATGCATGGAAGAAAGAGATGGGATCAGTGATTCCCAAGCCTCCTTTATTTTTCAGTAAATATGTGTAAGTCCTCTTAATGGGGTTTAATTTGTTTCCATAACATTTGAAAAAAACAGTTTAAGAGCCTAGTTTCTAGGTTAGCGGGGGCATATCAATGTAACATTATAAGAAGCTTGGCATGAGGAATATTTTAATAACTTGTATCTTTTTAAGTTTAGGTAGTTTTCAGCCTTGCCATTTATTTACGTTACTCTCACATGACTGAATTGCACTTTTCCAGTTTTGTTGGGGAAGTTTTGTTGTCCGAAATGTATCCCTAAGATTTTTACAGGAGTTGAAGATAGTGGGAAATCTTCTACCACAATATCCGGCTGTAGTACTGAGCCTAAGTAAAGGCCTTTACTTTTACCTATATTAAGTCTAACATTCAACATTTTTGAAAAAAGGAGGATATCTTGTAATACCCTAGATATATGTTCTGGTGCACCCCAAAACAGTCAAAGGTCATCCACATAAGCCAAAGCTTTGATTTTGTCTCCACTTTTGTACACCTCTAATACCTTGCAAAGCTTGGTTGTTCATCAGTGATCTAATTAGGGGATCTAGGGGAAAAAACATAAAGCATGGGGCTTAGTGGGCAACCTTGTCTAACTCCTGTGGTTAGCTGCAACTGTTCAACTGGTTGACCAAACATTATTGGCTGAGCTGTTGCTGTAGAATATAAAATCAGAACCCATGTTATGAAACAAGCTAGTAATCTGTAGGCCCTGAGTGTGTGTAATAAAAAACGTGTGACTTACCCTGTCAAACACCCTACTCTGGTCTAATGACAGAAGAATGCCTGTAATCTGTTTGGTGTTACAAAATTCCACTGTCTCCCTTACCATAACCAGTGGGAACTGAATTTTCCGGTCAGGGATTCCATAAAACTGCATCGGATGAATCAAATGTTTAGCTACTTGTTGTAACCAGGCATTTAACAGATGGGTCAGTATCTTGTAATCCATGTTTAGTAGACTAACTGGTCTCCAGGGACCCGATTCTAAAAGAGTTACACCTGGCATAATGGCACTTGTGCCAGAAAGAATGGCACAAGTAGCAAGTTACGCCAGCAGTTGCGACGTGCGGGATTCTACAATGTGGCCTGTGACATGTCGCAAGGCCACTTGTGGCAAAGAGCAGTTACACCAGCAGTTGCACCATAAACCCCCTGAGACATGGCACTAGGGGGTTTATGGCAGCAGTTGTGCCTTATTCCAGTAGAAACATAGAAACATAGAATTTGACAGCAGATAAGGACCACTTGACCCACCTAGTCTGCCCATTTTTCTACCTAACAGATAAGCTGCAGATCCTATTTAACCAACAGCTTACTTCCTTCGTAGGACAGCAAAAAAGTCCCCAATGTTGGAATTCTACAAGAACCCCTGGAGAAGAACCAGCATTTAGCTGGTGTAACTGTACATACATCCTCCGGGGGTTCTGTTGACCCACTACACCCACTCCAGAATTCCCCCCCATGCCCAGAACACTCCCATCAGTGCCCCACAGGGCAGCCCACAACCCCCCTCAGCCCTCAGTCCCCCACAGCAGATGTGCCTAGCTGGGCATCTCATACCCCCAGCCCCCAGAACCCTCAAACCCTCAATGCCCTTCACAGCAGCCCACACACATCATGCCCCTGACCTCACAAAGGTAGCACCCTGCTTGGCAGCTGTGTCTCCCACCCAGTCAGTCCCCGACCCAAAGTAAATATCACAAATGGTAAATAATTAAATAACCCCAAGATGCCTGGTAGTCTAGTGGCCCTCATCCACCCCACCAAGCAGTGCTTAGTTGGCGACTGGCCGTGGAGGTGAGAGGTGGACTGTGCCAGTCACCCACTGGGGATGGGTGGGGGGGATGTGGGTGACTGGCACGCTGAGTGGGGTGGGGTGGGTGGGGGCCACTAGACTACCAGGCATCTTGGAGTTATTTAATTATTTACCATTTGTCATTTACTTCAGGTCAGGGACTGGCTGGGGGGACACAGCTGCCCTGGGGGCTTTGAAGGGTCACTCACTTGCTGGGAGGCTATGACTTCAAACATGTCCCTCAGGTAGCTGCCCGTGGGTTGGGCGTACCTTTCTGCATGTCGCACGTCCAAAACAATCAGGGACCCCACCCCTTTAGAATCAGGCGAGGGTCCATGTCGCAATGAAGTTTGGCGCAAGTCACCTTTGGTAGCGACTTGCGCCAAGCTTCTAGAATCAGGGCCCAGATCTCTATTTTGTGTCTGTCTCCTGTTTTGTAAAGAAATAAGATCAGCACTGCAAAAAAGTTCTTCTGGAGGATTTTATTCTGCAGTATGAATGAAAATACTTTTTCTAAACACACTGATAAAGTATCCATAAACGTTTTATAAAACTGATAAGGCAACCCATCTGTCTCTGGGGATGTGCCTAATTTTTGTTTCTATATTACCTAAGCTATTTCATCTACAGAGATTGGAGATACTAAAGGTTCTAAATAACTTGAGGGTAATGACAGTTTAATTTTAGCTAAATATGTGGATACTTCACTGTCCATTAGAGGTGAGTGGTCTGCTAATGCTTGTAGGTGGTCAGATACTATTGTACTAAGTTCTTGGGTGGTCGACACTAACTACCTCTTTTTGTTAGTCAAAAAGGTAAGGAATGTGGCATATTATTTTTGTTTGCAAGCTTCATATGGGTCTCCTGCCATGATCTTCTATGTTCCATAACATAAATCTGCCATGATAGTTTGGGCTGTATCGTATTGGAACTCACTTATCTGTTTTTTTATATTTTTCATTTGGTCCAGATAAACATATATAGATGTGTAAAGATACTGAAGTTGAGTGTGCAGTTTCAAATAATGTATTTCTTTCATTTTGCTTACCAAATCTCTGAAACCAGGCTTTTTCATCTTTTTTAGTGTCCTCCCACCACGGTCCTATATGATGAACATAGAGATCAAAATGGAGGTTCTAGTCCACAATATATTTTATATTTCTTTTTTGACAAAAGGGTCTGTCAGGGTGGAGGTATTAAGTCCCCATCAGTTTTGTTTGTGCTGGGGTTTGTAAATTTGTAACACAAAGATCAAATGATCAGAAAATTCTGATGGGATCATAGTGAAAGAGTGTATTTCGACACTTTTGGAGGTAAAAGTGTGGTCTACCGTAGACACACATTTCCCCCTTTTATATGAAAAAGTAGGCCCTGCTTCCTGAAAATTTTGACCGTCAAATAGATTTCCCTTATTTATACAGGTAATATATTAGTGAAAGGAGAAAGTCTGGAGGGGGTATTGCTAAGATCAAAGGGGATAAGGGGGCATGTAAGGAGGAGGACCATGTAAAAGCATCTATTCTAAATAGATATTTCTGCTAAGTATTTACTGAACAGAAGGTAGGGCAGGGCCCACAGCTCAGCACCATGGACACAGGGGGAGGGAGGTGTGCACTAGTCCCTTCACAAAATAAAGGGCCCTACAAGAGCTCAATAAGCTCAGTTTGGACGAGGCACTGGGATCTGATGGCATACATCCCAGGGAACTGAAGGAGCTAAGGGTGGAACTAGCAGAGCCATTATGAGAACTGTTTAGTGAGTCTCTGAGCACAGGAGAGATCCCAAAAGACTGGAGAAGGGCTCATGCGATCCCGCTCCACAAGTGTGGTAGCAGGGAGGAGGCAGGGAACTACAGACCAGTCAGTCTTACCTCAGTAGGGGGCAAGATTATGGAGGCACTCCCTAAGGAAAGGATAGTGCAATACCTGGAATCCATAGGAGCACAGGATTCAAGACAGCATGGGTTTACAAAAGGAAGGTCCTGTCAAACTAATCTCATAGATTTCTTTGACTGGGTAACCAGAGTGGTAGACCAAGGGGGAGCAGTTGATGTCGTCTACCTTGACTTCAGCAAAGCTTTTGATGCTGTTCCACATAGAAGATTAATTAATAATCTGGGTAGGCTTGGGGGGTGGGTCAGAACTTGGTCAACTAGGTGGTAAACTGGTTGACGGGCAGAAAACAGAGAGTGGTGGTAAATGCTATACAGTCAGAAGAGATGCAAGTCAGAAGTGGGGTACCTCAGGGATCAGTCCTGGGGGCAGTCCTCTTCAATATCTTCATCAGTGACATTACAGATGGGCTGGAGAGTAAGGTTTGTCTGTTTGCAGATGACACCAAGATCTGCAACACAGTAGATGATCCAGATGGGGTGGGCAGAATGAGAAGAGATCTGGATAAACTGGCAAAATGGTTGGAAGAGTGGCAACTGGGGTTTAATGCAAAGAAGTGCAAGATCATGCACTTAGGGAAGGGAAACCCTGAAGCCACCAATAGGCAGGGAGGGGGAGTTGCTGGCAGTCACAAGGGAAGAAAGAGACTTGGGCATCACCATCACCGATGACCTGAAATCATCCAAGCAGACCACTAAAGCAGTAGGTAAGTCTATGGGGATGTTGGGGTGTATTAGCAGGGGTATATCAAGTCGATAGAGGGAGGTAATAATCACTCTTTACAAGACACTGGTTAGGCTCCATCTGGAGTACTGTGTGCCATACTAGAGGCCACACCTAAACAAGGACATTAACCAAATTGAGGCAGTCCAGAGAAGGGCAACCAAAATGGTGCAGGGACTGCATCAGAAAACATATGAGGACAGATTAATGGAGCTCAAAATGCATACCCTAGAGCAAAGGAGGGAGAGAGGTGATATGATCAAAACATTCAAAAACCTTAAGGGCATTAACAAGGTGAAAGAGTCTAACATGTTTCAATATAAGAAAAATAACAGGACAAGAGGACACAGCATGAGATTAGAGGGAGGCCAATTAAGGGGTGATGTGAGGAAGTTCTTTTTCACAGAAAGGGTGGTGGATGCATGCAGCAGCCTACCTCAGGAAGTGGTGGATATGAATACAGTTCAGGGCTTCAGACAGGCATGGGATAGGCATAAGGGAGCAATACAGATGAGTATGAATAGACAGACCATTGACAGAGCAAAGACTGATGGCACATTCATTAGGTAGAAAAAGAAATGGGCAGACTGGATGGGCCTTGAGGTCCTTATCTGCCATCAGCTTCTATGTTTCTGTATTTTAGGTTTCTAGGGCTTGAGAATCACAATATCTTTTTCCTTTATTTGCTATTTCTACACTGTGGAAGCCACAATTAAAGTCACCCCCTAAGAATATTTGACGAGAAGTAACTAGGAAAGGCTGTAGGATGGTTAATAGGTTTACTCTTTCTGCTTTAGACTGAGGTCCATTAACCACAATGAACCTCATAGGGGTGTCTAGCCACACTCCATCTATGATTAGTAGTCTTCCTGGGATTACGTACATCAATCTGGATAGGGAAAGGGAATGTCCTGGAAGAGAATACCTATTTCATCGGCTTTCTCCTGCCCAAAGGACCAATAGGATGGTCCCCAAACCCACTCTGGTTTAAACAACCTGATTTGGTCAATTGAACACATCCATGTTTTCTGCAAAAGAAATACTGGTATTAAAAGTTCATGAATGTGTTGAAATACAGCATGATATTTTTTATAATTTAACACGCTGCATGTATTGAAAGGTATTAGATCAACTTTAGTCATTTTAGTTCATGGGAAAAGGAGAGTTGAGTTCTAGGGATTCTTGGTTTTCCTTTTTTTCCATTTTTGTCTTTATAATCTACCATCTCTTGTAAGGGCCCAGTCAGATTTTCTGGGTTGTCATTCTCTTCTAATTCCATTCCTTTGTCTCCCCAGTTTGCATTTGCCAATACCGACAAATTGTTTTCCTGTTCCTTTTTCTGTTTTTCAGGCCCCTGTTTAATGTTCTTGGCTGATCTCCTTCAGCTGCTAACTGTAACCCACTGACACTGGGGGAGGGCTGGGTCTTGGTTCTGTGATAATTTTACATTTTTCTCCATGGAAACATCTGCAAAACATACCAGTTTCAGGACAACTGGGATTTCCTCCTGTTGTTCTGCTGAAGATGAGGGTCCAGGAGTCTGTTCCTCTGTGTTATTTTCATGAACTGTGTCTTCTGGGTAGGGGTCTGATTCAGTTTGAAAGTTGTGTTGCGGGTTCATCTGGGTTCAGAGAGGCATCAGGGACCTGCTGAATTGGGGAATCTGGATTTATTTTTGTATCTTTATTGCTGGTGGCCCAGGGGCATTCCATGAAACTGTGCCCATATTCTTCATACAGATCACACTGTGTGTGATTCATGCACTGGAGAGAGAAGTGATCAATTTCCCCACAATTATCACATCTTGGTCGGTCGCATACATTTAATAGGTGTGTCTGGGCCCCACACTTGTAGCAGTCCCGGGGCTGATTTGAATAAAAACAAACTCTCTGCCAAGCATAAAGGAGTTAGGTATATAACAGATTCCTTCATTGTTTTGGTGCAGTTTTACTTTAAATTTCCATCCCCCTGTCCAGAAACATTGTTAATCTAACACAGTACTTTTGGTTCAACCAGTATAGTATATCATTAGTGTCTACCCTTTCATTTCTAAACAAGATGGTTACATACTTTATGAGGGGTTTTATAAGTGGGATGATTAGGAAGGGGGGCCAGCAAGGAGAAAAGTTTAACCTGTTATAACATTGCCAAAACAGTGCTAAATCATTTAGTGTTCTAAAGCTAATGTCATAATTATCTTCCCCGGATATGCTTATGAAGGCAAACACCTCAGCAAGAGAAAAGAGGAGGGAATCCTTTAACAAAGTCTTCCCCACATATCTCCTATCTAGGTGTTGCTCGAGACCCCTCTTGTAGTGTATGCGGGCCACATTTCTACTAGAGGCAGCCTCTTTCCTACTTTTAGCAAACAATTCTGATAATAATGGCTTTGTACTTTGTCCTGAAGGGCTATCGTTGGGTTCTGTGGGCTTTTCAGGCCCCTGTGGGATCTTGTTCACTATTTCATGGGAGTTGGGAAGAGTAATTTTTGCCTGATTTGGTATGCATTGCTTTAGATTTTGAAGTAGTAAGGGGAGTAGTAACCTGTTCCATATTCCCTTTAGGTATTTGCTCAATTTCATTTAAACCCACTGTTTGTGCCTTATTTATTTCATTTGCACCTACGAGAATAGCAGCAGTCAATACCTTGTTTGTTGACAATGGGTTCCAATCCAGCATTTGTTGGGGAAAGGGAGAGCACCAGGGTGAATATGGCATCCATGAGTCATCTAGGAGTTTTTTCTAGCCTGATTCTTTGAGAGCAGCCTCTGGGGACCAAATGACAGAAGTCTCAGCTGTGCATGTGGGAACTGTAGCTTTTTCTGTGGCCATGGGTACCGCCTGGTGCTCCTGTCCAGCTTCTGATGTATACGGAGGTGTGGGAGTAACTGACAAACGGGTTGGTGACCCTTGTATAGTACTAGAGCTGTCTTTCACCTTTGGTGTTCCTACATCAAAGATGTTCCATTTTTCACTTATGAGTGATGCTCACTTTTGTTTCATCACTAATGTCAGTTGGGATTTTGTAGGAGGTACTTTTGTTATAAAAGAAAAGACCATGGCAGTTGTCTGATCCCCTGAGTGCGACTGAAACCTTATAGTGGGGACGGCTGAAGCATTGGTCGGATTTGACATCCTGTGACTTTGGTTGCCCAGGGGGATCTCAGTCTTGGTACTGTTCACACAGGCTTTTTCAACCTTAGGGCTAGAAATATCAGCATTACCTGTTCTGTTCTTCCATAGTAGCAACAAGGTATCCTGTACTTCTTTTTGTGTGGATTCCAATTTCTTTGCTTCCCTTTCCAGATCTGCTTGTGCTTGCTCAGTATCAGTAATAGGAACACTTAAAACAGGTAAATTCTTACTTTCATCCTCATTTATCAAGTCCTGGGAGATCAGTTTTCCCTCTTCCATGGTATCCACTTTTGAGTCCATTATTCCATAGTCTGTATCTGCGTCAAAAAATTCTTTAGTCTCTGGCATTGTAGAAGCTGGGGAGGAGACTCACTCCCCAGCCCCTCAGATGTCTGCTCTCACAAAAGGTTCACCTGAACTGGCCATCCTGACATCAGACAACTGTTCCCCCTACTGCAGGGTAGGGGGATTTTTTATTATAATTTCAACAACAAAAAGAGAATAAACAGTGTTACATTCACACAAAATGAGAAACAAATCACATGACAAGAGAACTCAAAGCATCATTACAGTAGTGCAATGGTACAGAGTCAGTCATACATAAGCAGAAAAATAAAAAATAACTAATCATGAAATAACTACACCCCACCCCCAACGAAAAGAATAAAAGAATGCACAACAAAAAAATGGAAAGACATTTGCAAAAATGAAACAACAAAAGAAACTGTAAAAGGAATAGAGAACGTTAAATCATTCCTAAATATCCTCTTGAGACAAGAATATGAGGTCCTAAGAAAGTATACTGATGTAAACAAGACTCATATATGTACAACAAGCAACAAAAGACACAAAAATGATGTCCTTCCCATCCAAAGAGGAAAAGGGGAAGTATTGTATAGTACAAGAAAACCAAACATGTGAAAATAAAATGACCCCACCTGGTTCCAACCAAATGGCAAGAACAAGCAAAGAGTCATAGACAAGTTCTAATCAATTTTATCCTTCAAAAAAGGGATAACATTCCATCTAGATTTCCAAACTGATTCCATATACATTTGTTTATCATGCAGGAACTGAGACTGTAATTCATGTTCATTAGACTGGATTATCTGTACAGAAGAAGTGTCAATTTGTTGTAAAAGAAATTTGCATCTACATTGCCAGAAAATGAATTTAGTACATGTAAAAATAAGTCTCATTGTGCCCTCATCAAATTCAATAAACAGCAAAGAAAATCCCCCAATCAGTTCCTGATAGGAGACCTGTTGTCATCTAAGATCACCCCATTTCTGTGACAACAACTGCCAAAAGTCCAAAGCAAAGGGACAAGTAATATAGAAATGCTCCCTAGTTTCCAGTACTGCAGTACACGTCAGTCGAGGACACGTTCGTTCAGAAATACTTTTATGTTTTGTATTATTCTTACCATGAAGTCTGCCATGGCAGCTTAACCATACTACATCCCACATTCTAGGGGGGTCCGAACATCTATCAAAGTTTGAATAATATTCGAATGGTATTTACATTCCATTGCACAAAAGGTAGGGACAGAAATACAATGGAGTTCTTATATTGTCTGATACACCATCTTTCTCGGTTTATCTATCAGTTGTATAGAGGACAATTTCCACCTCCTCAGTTTACAAAGCACAGGTTTAAAGAAGTGGGGGACAGTCAAGAAGTTATTAGGAAGAATGGATTTTTGAGACCAGTACAGAAAAAAGGTATATACCAGCTAATTGCCATTAGGGTCCATACTGCCAGGGATGTAGCAGTCAGGTTCCATAAATTGTAATAAAAGAATGTACTAAAAAATGTCCTACAGGATTTCTGAAAGAACTAATAAAGTTGAAGGTGGACAAAGCAATGGGGCCTGATGGGATTCACCCAAGAATTCTAAAAGAACTAAGGGTAGAACTAGTGACATCGCTGACTACTCTCTTTAACAAATCATGGGAGGATGGGGTGGTACCCAAGGACTGGAGGAGGGCAGATGTAATTCCTCTTCACAAAAGTGGGAGCAGGACAGAAGCAGGAAACTACAGACCAGTTAGTTTGACCTCAGTGGTAGGGAAAATGATGGAATCACTTCTGAAGGAAAGAATTGTTGAGTACCTAGAGGCCAGTGGGGCACAGGACCTGAGGCAGCATGGATTCACAATGGGAGGTTGTGTCAGACTAATCTAATAGATTTTTTTGACTGGGTGACCAAAGTAGTAGATCAGGGAGGGGCTGTGGACATGGCCTACCTAGACTTTAGCAAGGCATTTGACACAGTCCCACACAAAAGATTAATACACAAGATAGCCAGCCTTGGAATGGGTTCCAAGGTGGTAGACTGGATAAAAAATTGTCTAGACAACAGGATGCAAAGGGTAGTAGTAAATGGAGAACATAGTGAAGAAAGGAGGGTTACTAGTTGGGTACCGCAGGGTTCAGTACTGGGACTGGTCCTTTTTAATGTCTTTATAAGTGACATTGCAGAGGAACTGGAAGGAAAAGTATGTCTCTTTGCAGATGACACAAAGATCTGCAACAGGGTTGATACACAGGATGGAGTGGAAAGGATGAGAAGGGACTTGGCAAGGTTGGAGGAATGGTCAAATGTGTGGCAGCTCAGATTCAATGCAAAGAAGTGCAAGATAATGCACCTGGGAAACAAAAACCCAGGGGAAGTGTACACAATGGGGGGTGAGATACTGATAACAGTAAAAATAGAAAGGGACCTGGGGGTAATTATATCAGATGACCTAAAGGTGGGCAAGCAATGTGAGAAGGCAGTAAGGAAGGCTGGAGGGATACTGGGATGCATAGGAAGAGGCATTAATAGTAGAAAACAGGAAGTTGTTATCCCTCTGTACAGACAGTTGGTGAGACCCCATCTGGAGTACTGTGTGCACTTCTGGAGACCCCATCTCCGCAAAGACATAGACAGAGTGGAGGCTGTCCAGAGGAGGGCAACCAAAATGGTGCAGGGTCTGCACCAGAAGACATATGAAGAAAGACTAAAGGAGCTTAATATGTATACTCTTGAGGAAAGAAGAGAGAGAGGGGACATGATAGAAACTTTCAAGTACCTCAAGGGAATTAACAAAGTCCAAGAGGGTAGCATCTTCCAGAAAAGAGATGTGCAAGAACAGCAAGGCACAATTTGAAGATAGAGGGGATGGCTCAGGGGTAATGTGAGGAAGTATTTTTTCACTGAGAGGGTTGTGGATGCATGGAATAGCCTCCCTGAGGAGGTCGTGGAGTCAAGAACAGTGGGGGACTTCAAGAATGCATGGGACAGGCATAAGGCAGTCCTAATGGCAGGTAAGAGGAAGTAAGCTGTTTGTTAACTAGGATCTGCAGCTTATCTGTTAGGTAGGAAAATGGGCAGACTAGGTGGGCCAAGCGGTCCTTATCTGCAGTCAAATTCTATGTTTCTATGATTTGAAAGGGCCAACTCACCTTTATTCACTTGTAAATATAATACCTCCCATTTAATGGGATTCAATTGACTGCCCCCCATTGTCTGAAATACCAAACTTAATAAAACCACTTCTAAGGAAGCAGGAATTGGATAAACCATACTAAGGTACATGAATATAGGAAAAAAATGTTTTTAGTAAAATTACCCTCTTCTTTTTGGTTAATTGCGAAAGATTTCCATACCATAACCTTATTCCTACCTATGTCTAATTTAACAGTCCAATTCAATAAAGAGTTATCACCCCTACCAAAAGTAATACCTAAGATAGGTTATCACAGGAAACAGAAATCCCCTGAATAGCATGCATGACCATAGTAGAGGGTCTCAAGATATACCCCTGACTTTTGTCTGTATTTAAAGAGGCCCCAGCTACTGCTGCATAAGTATTCATAATATCCAATGCATGTAAAGCTGAGGTAGAATCCTGTGCTAGCAGACAAATATCATTAGCATATGCCATCACTTTTATTTCCAAAGCCGCGTGTAACTAACGTATCCCATGAAAGAGAACCGATTGTTGCAAACTGCGTATTAAAGGGTCCAAACAAAAAACATAAAGAAGGGGGCTCTTTGGACCCTTGTTGTACTCCCCATTTGATTTGTACATATGACCTCAAATGATCATTGACTAAAAGAATAGCTGTAGCTGCATTATATAAGAATAATAACCAATCGCAAAATTGTTTAGGAATACCATAATGTTCCAAAATTCTGAATAAAAATATATGTGAGACTTTATCAAAAGCTTTTTTCTGGTCAAGGGAAAAGAGATACCCACGCACCAAATCATCCTTGCCCTGCTCAATCAGTTCCCTGACAAGTAATAAATTATTCAAAATACTGCGACCTGGGATGGAACAGGTTTGAACTGTCGCGATCAGAAAAGGGGACACAGAAGCTAATCTTAATGTCAATATTTTCATTGATATTTTTAAATCAACATTAAGGAGACTTAAAGGCCTCCAATTATTAATATTACTTTTTACACCTTTCTTAAATATGACAATCTGAATAGCTATACAAAAATGAAAGTTAACTGTGGATGAGGACAATATCCAATCATAAACAGCGAAAAGAATGTCCACCATAATATCCAGAAACTGTTTAAAGAACTCAGTAGTAAGTCCATCTATGTCAGGCACAGTATTATTTTTTATGGATTTGACAGCAGTAACAATTTCATGTTGGGAGATCGGAGTGATTAACGAATGTAATTTATCAAGTGGGCAGATAGGGGAAGGTATAGTAGCCAAATACTGTTGGATATCAGCATCTGATTTTTCCACCGTGGCATGTAAAGCCTGTAAATGTTGTACTACACCAAAAATTTTCTGTGGACCTGTCAAAAGGTTGCCACTTGGGACAGATAAAGAAGTCATGATCCTACTGTCCACTCTCTTTCTACAACTGGCAAAAACATCCCCACAGGAAAATGTCCCTGTGGTACATATCCTGTGTTCATACAGCAAGGAAGTAGCCCTAGAGTATTGAAGATTTTCCATTTCTTTCTTGATATTAGCCACACGACTAGGGTAAATGGATGTACCTTCATTAATATAAGAATAGAGTTTAGCTACCTGGGTCTGAAGAGTTAGGTATCTAAAATATTTCTGAGTATGTCTGGTAGATGCCTGTTTTTGTAGTAAAGATTTCTGGCCCACTTTGGGTTCTACCCACCAAAGACAGATCTTTCTACAAACATGCTATAGACATCCTCGCTTTCAGCAAATCACATATGTCATCACAAATAGAGGGTGAAGTCAATACAGTATTATTTTAATTTCCAGTAGCCTTTACCTATAGGAAAAGGATCATCCAACCCGACATCTACAAATCTAATGGTATGGTCAGATATTTCTAGGGCAAAATACGAGCAGAATAAATCTTTATATAGTGAGAGAGAAAGATAAAATCAATTCTAGTGGAGAGGGCACCCTTATAAAAAGTGTATCCTCCAGTAGGATGTACAGATCTATAGGCATCTGTAAGGCCAGCAGTCAGGGTAATATCTTTTAGGCAATTAGTGTCACAAAAATCCTTTTGTATCTTAGCCTCTTCATTCAGCTTATCCAATACACAATTAAAGTCTCCAGCCCAAATAACATGTTTTGTAATAAATAAATAAGGACATATAGCAGTAAATTACTGGACCCTATTTTTTTTTCTTTTGTGGGGCATATATAACAATCAATCTCTAGCCAGCACGTGCAAAACAAACATCCAGTGGGAACGCCCTACAAGGTAAGATGTCCATGATCCTAGAGACACAGAAACATCCCCTTGAAACAAAACCCCCACACCCTTACAAACATCAGTACCATAGGAAAAATAAGAAGGCCCCAGCACCATAACCTACATGCTGCAGTAATTAGAGAAGCAGTATTCAGTCATGTATCCTGTAAAAAAAATAATGTCAAATCCTAGGTCCTGTAGGACAGAAAAAGAAAGAAACCTCCTTCTAGCATTTTTGATACTGTTAACATTAACAGTAGCAATTCGAAAAGAAGAAGCAGATTGTGAAAGAGAGTAGAGAAATATTAAGACTAAAAGACCTGTCAAGGAACCTTACCACGTCTAGTACTTTTATGAGTCGAATGTCCTCTAGTGACTTCTTGGGCTGTCGGTGAAGGAAGGGGTGTCAAATCTCCTTCAGAATGAGGGGAGAGAATGTGTTGAGAGGAGACTGTAGAAGAGGATTCAGAATCATCACCTAAATTGGAGCCAGACTGCAGCACTGTGAGAGTGTCAAATTTATTTTGTACAGGGATACCAGTGGGTGACACATTAGATTCAGGGATCTTAGGTCTGGACCTAGACTGTTTCAGAGTTCTCTTTCTGGGAGCTACAACTGAGGTGGGGGGACATCATGACTGTAGATCCCACAGAGGAAGGGAAAGACCCAGGGAGGGCTGAGGAAGAAGCTTGGGGTGACAGATCACTGCAGTTCACTGAAACCAAATATTGCACCACAGGAGCTAGAGAAGGTACTTCAGAAGGTGGGGGGGGGGCAGTAGTATGAGTAGAGTTCAGCGTCTCAGAAATATGCAAAGGAGTCAAGGGCTGAGAGACCTGTAAGAGTTCAACAGAAGGAGAAGGCCTCTGGACGTGTTGAGAAGCCATGCTTTTCTTCTGAGCCTCAATAAAATTAGAATCTTGACAAGTCTGAACAGTCCTATTATGGGATGCCCAGGGGCAGGACCTATACTTGTTACCCCTTTCCTCACATAAATTACACATCATCTCATTCTGACAAGCCAAACTAGAGTGACCAAATTCTAAGCATAAATTACATCTTAACCTGTCACAAGTGGAACTTAAATGTAAAGAACAGCCACATTTAAAACGCGTCTTGGGTTGACCTAAATAAAAGCAATGACCTCTGTCTCTACCCAAGAAAAAACAGCTTGGAAGATGTTGAGGACCAGTATTGGTAGATTTTAGTTTAACTTTATATTTCCACCCCTGTCCAAATATGTTCTGCATCCGAAATAGGCTGAGGAGGGCCTAGGAAGTCACATCGCTGTTCAACCAATAGGACACATCATACATTGCAACACTTTCATTTCTGAAAAGAATAGTTACAAATTTAATCACAGGCTTCATCAGAGGTATAGCCTAAAAAGGCAACCATAAAGCAGAACCTTTAAGTTTTTCATACTGTATTTAGACCAAAATCTATCCAGTCCTTGAGAAGTCTTAGAGCTCACATCACACAATGTATCATCTGACACATGTATGAGGGCATAAAGTTCACTGGAAAAAAAAAACGAACAAATCTTTGAGCAACTTTCTGCCCATATATAGTCTATCTGGTAGGGTGTCCAATCCTCCCAAATATTGGAGGCGTACTGCATTATGACGTTGAGCAGGAAGGGACTGCTGTGTAAAATTACCCTTAAAGGAAGCCTATGTGGCTTTAGTAATTTCAGCCACCATCACTGAAGGGGTGGGCAGGTCACGATATATTTGTTCCCCCCAAGTGCTAGGTCTACTACTAGACCCTTCATCTCCTGAGGCTCCTGATAATTTAGTAGAAGAAGTAGTAACAGGCACTTTTCAGGGTTCGTCATGCAGGACATCTTCCACTTGAAGATCTAGGTCAGAATCAGTAATAAAGGGTCCAGATGAAGCAGGAAGAAAAGTCTGGGCCCCACCTTGCCTACTTTGTTCTTCCCTCTCAGGAGAGCCTGGTAAAGGGCTATGGGAAGGATCAGGAAGCCACTGACCAAGTGGCATTTTTTTCCAGCTTGCCTTTTGCTGAAAGACTGTGAGAGCAGTCGGCAACTCAGGTAACGATAGTCTTGAGACCGTCGGAGGTTGTGGAGCCTCCCTTCCCCTACGGAGCCCAAGAGATTGTCTATCAGCAAAGGCAACAAGTCAACATGTATGTTAGAGGACAAAGTACTTACTGGACTTGAGGAGACAGTAGGAGGCATTTCAGGGTACTGGTTCATTTCCGCAAAAGAGGCCACAGCATCAGTTACCTGCAAAGCCGCAGGTGTCCTCAGAACATTGCTCAAAATTACTGCCTCATTAGTAGCAGCCAAAACTAAATTGGCAGGGATCCTCTCCAAAGAGACAGAGTCAAGGAATGGTGTACCCGATGAACAGGACTCTGGGGTTAAAACAGCAGCTTGCAGTCCAAGAGATAGGGCAGTATCAGGCTGCACATAATCTTGTGGCTTCACTATGGGTACCTTTGCATCAGGTGGGTTTGATTCATGCAAAATTGGGGTCTTCCAGTATTGTAGTAATGAGAGACTATAACGGGAATTATCATGACAAATTCTTTGCAACCAAGTTTCTTCAGACACTGCAGCGTCCTGTGGAAATATAGCATTTTTTTCTTGTCCATTCTGAGCAGATGCAACTATACCAGCAGGCATTACACTCTCCATAGAACCATCAGCAGCAGGCAAGACCTCCATAGCTGGACTTGCAGGGAAGGAGATTTGCTCACCTGCAGGGATACCAGCAGACTGACGTCCATCCGACACAGAGGCCATGACTGCAACAGCTCCCCCTACCATAGAGTAGGGGAATTTCCCCATGCCCTGGCCAAATTTCACCCCATTCACTAAAAATACCACCAACAGCTTAATCTGGTTCAAGGTCAATTGGCATTTATCTGTATCCCTCTCCCCCGGGGCATGCCTAAACAAAGGTAGAATTTGTCTAGTGCACTTACCCAGTCAACAAAAATGAAATAAATAAAATAAAAAAATAAATTTTCTCAGGGCTCTACTCATGATCTCCACCTCCTCCAGAGTATTTAACTTACTGCAGATTTTGTTGTCATCTGGAAAGAGTCTTCCCTTCTCTTCTAGCTCTTCTGCAATGATTGCTTATAAAGACTAGGAATGGGGGAACCAGTCCAAGGAAAATCTGAACCCTCTCTCAATCACCCAATGTTCATCAGACTTGGGTAGACCTGAACCCTGGCCAGATGACTACCAGGTCCAACTCACCTCAGTGTATTTTAAAAAAGTAATAATAAATAAACTCCTTCTCTCAACTGCCAATCCCCCATTCACTGGATTCCACAATAACACAAAAAAGAATACTTTTTTTTTCAAATTTTTCTATTCCTACCTAAACATTTTCTCTCCAGTTTATTTGTTATGTTTGCTTGCACGCACATGCTAGAAACATAGTGCCATCATTTGAATTTTCCAGAGGTGTGTCAGCCTCTTCCAATTCTATCAGTGTGTTTGCAGGCATAGTCGCTGTGCTCCAATCACTGCTCCAGCTGTCTATGACAGCAGTTGAAAATAGTGGCATACAGTTGAAAGGAGAGCTCCGCTTCTGTGAGCAGAGCTCCCCCAACATGTCTGCGCTTGTGCATGTGTGTGCTCATCATTCTCCCTTTGTCTGTATAGCTACAGGGGTGCCCAATGCGCCATCGGCTCCATGTCCCCCAAAAAGATTTCCAGGTGCCATGCTGGGAGACCACCTCAGCGTGGCACACGTCCGTATGGCTGATGGGGGTGCCCAATCCTGTCAGCTCCAGCCTCCCAAACAGCCTTCTAGCTGCCATGCTGGGAGCCCTCCCAGTGTGGCAAATGTCCTGTCATCTTCCTTAAAAACAAAAACCTCTAAAGAGAAAACGTTTCCTCGGCATTCTCCCAGCCCACCCCACCCACCCACTGCACACCTTGCCTCCCACACCCCCTCACCCCATACTTACCTCTGGAGTCTGGTGCGATGATCTTCAGTGGACCAGGAACATGTCTGCACTCTTCAAAGCCGACCGCGAACTGAGGAAATGCCGGTAAGCTGTATAATGTAATAGATAGGGTTTTTTCAACTTTGCTGCATATCTCTGGCATTTTTTGGAATTTTTGCACCAGATTTTCAACATGGGGTTTTTGGGACCCCTTCTCATGAATGCTCTCACTGTCATGGTGTTAATCGGGCCTGAAGGTTGATTTCACAGTCACTGCACAAAATCACCTTTCAGGACAGATTAACAAAACAATGCTGCCAGTGTTCATAAGGTGGGCTCTCAAAAAGCTTATTTTGAAAATTTGGTGGAAAAATTCCTAAAAATGACTGTTTTACGAGCGTGCATTGCGCAGTTCCTACGCACGCTCATAAGTTCACAAATTGTCAATATTTTCACTCCAGATTCTCAACATTGCCATTTTACCACACCTCCTTATGAGCAGTACAGCTGTCATTTTTCACATCTCACCCACAACGTGTTTCTGCCCATGTAGCACACAATGGCGCAGTCGGTGTGTGAAATCAATGTACAGGACACATTAAGAAAATCACAGTGACACTGGTCATGAGCAGAGGTGTTAAAATGGCTATGTTGAAAATTTGGTGAAATAATTCCCAAAAATGACTGTTTTAGGAGCACACGTTGCACAGTTTCTATGCACGCTGGCAAGTCTGCGAATTTGTAATATTTGCACAACAGATTTTCAACAGTGCCATTTTACCACACTTCCTTATAAGCAGTACAGCTACCATTTTTCACATCTCGCCCAAAATGTGCTTCCGCACATGTAGCGCACAATGGTACAGTCGGTGTGCGAAAATAATGTTTGGGACAGATTAAGAAAATCACAGTGACACTGCTCATGAGCAGAGGTTTTAAAATGGCTATGTTGAAAATTTGGTGACAAAACTCCATAAAATGACTGTGTTATGAGTGAGCATTGCGCAGTTTCCATGCACCCTCGTGAGTTCATGAATTTGTAATATTTTCAGTACAGATCTTCACAAGTGGCATTTTTTTTTACACCTCCTTATGAACAGTACAGCTGTCATTTTCCACAACATAGTCAAAATGTGTTTTCACACTTTCAGCGCAGAAATGCATGGTTGCTGTGGGAAATCATTGTTCAGGACAGATAAAGAAAATCACACTGACACTGTTCATGATCGGAGGTCCCAAAATGCCTGTGTTAACAATCTGCTGTAAAAAAAATTCCCCAAACTAGTTACATTACGGGTGTGCATTGCACAGTTTCTACGCACGCTCGTGACTTCACCAGTTTTTTTAATATTTTCACAGCAGATTTTCAACATTGCCATTTTTTACACCTCCCCATGAACAGAACCGCTGTCATTTTTCACATTGCCTGAGGTGTTAGGGTTTCCGACCATAACGCCTCACCCTGTTGAGAATGACAGGTATCAGGAGTGTGACTTGGGATTCTTGCCTGTAATGCTCATACCATTCCACCCCCACCCACACCCTGCAGCCAGTGAGAGGCATCAAGGTGTGCCTTGGACTCTTCAGACCCAAACTTCATCCCATTCTCCTATACTGCACCCATCTCACCATATTTCCTGATGGAATGGGGTGCACATAAGGGCCAAAGACCCCAAGGCACACCGCGACAGTTGTCAGTGTCTATAGGGTAGGGTGTGGTGAACTGGCATGGTCGTTATGCCTGACAACCCAAAGGCACACCCTAATGCCTGTCACTCTTTGCAGAGTGGTGGTGGGCTTGGCTTCAGTTCAATACTTCGCTGCCATTCCTATTATGGAGCTCTGTAACTTCTACACTACCAATGCCAATGCCAGCAAGCAAACATTTGGCATTGACAAATGCTTGTTTTTTTTTATTTTAGTCTTTGGTAACCAGGTAAGACCCACTAGGCACAAGTGCCTATTTTCAGGGGTGATCTGGGAGCACTGGGCAGTTAAGTGACTTGCCCAGAGCCACACACTATGCAAGTGGAGGTTGCTAGAATGAAACTCAGGTCTGGTCTGCTGGATGTACCAAGCTCATTCACACCTCATTCCTCTAACCTCTAGGCTATACTGCCAGCCCAGGGATCCAAGTGCGCATGCTTGTTACTGCATGAGAGTAAACAAGCACAGGAGCAGTTTTACAGCATGGCAGCAGCAAGTAAAATGAAGAGATATGCTTCTCTTTTCAGTTATATGCTGGCCTGTGTAGTAACATTGAGGTAGTGTGGTGGTAGTGGCAAGACAATGGCAGCGGTGGCCTGGCATTCAATATCAGTCCAGTGTGTGTGATAGGTTGGGTTTCAGCAGATGTGATAAAAGTTCTATTAGTAACCACTGGCTATTATTGCATGGCTGCCCACTTGGTTCAACCAGCACTGACAGAGACAAAAGGCAGGCCCAGTCCTGTATACAAGTGCTAATAGTTTAACTGTAACACCCCTACATCAATAAATACTTTAAAAATAAAAATTGAGCATGTTACCAGCATAGGGTACACATTGAAATAAGGAGGAAACAAACAAGTGTGCAGTGGACTATAGATACACATACACACACACACACATATACACATATACACACACACATTTAAGTGAAACATGTCACTAGAAAAATAGTATAACTGAGTATTTGTTCATCAAAAAATGTAGTAGTGAGGCAGAGTTGTAGATTGTGTATCTAGTGCACTAAAACACTTAAGAAATATAATTAAACCTTTTCCTTTTCACACAGTACCCTGCATAATGTTACACAAAAAGGTTGGACTCTGTGGGCTCAGTTTACAAAGAGACCTTAGACTGATGCAAGCTGCCACCAAAGGCAGCTTGTGTCAAAGTCTGGCATGCCAGGTACCCTGCACCCAATTTTCTATTGAGCAGGGTCCCAGTGGCAAAGTTCCACAGCTTGCGGCAACCCTGGCAGTGTGCCAAACAGACAGCACAACCTGAGGGTGTGCTGCAAGTTGTGGGGTGACTATGCACCACTCTAGCTAGTCCCTGGTGGCTAGTGGTCCTCTTCCCAGATCCCCGAAACTAATGTAGTAAAAAATGACCTGGTGGTCTAGTGGATCTTCCTTTCCCATTCCCTGATGTCACCAAAGATATTTTAGTAAAAAAACTTGGTGATAGCACCCTCCAGCCCAATCTCTGATGTCCCCAAAGACATATTAGTAAATAAACTCCCCTGGTGATAGCGTCCTCCCTCCTCAATCCCCAGTGTGCCAATATAGCCGTTCTAATTCCCTGGCTATGTAGCACACTCCCCCAAACCACGACCACCTGTTATGAAGTAAAATATCATTGGTGGTCTAGTGAACCACCCTCCTGGATCCCCCATATCCTTAATATAAAGTAGCCCATCCTCATGTCCTGTATATGTAGTGCCCCCCCAGTCCCGATCATCCATTATGGCGTAAAATATAATTTTATGGTCTAGTGGACCCCCAGCCAAGTCAGCAGTGTGCCACCACCCTGCTCCCCATCCCCAAACCAAGCCGGTGACTGGCACAGCCCACCACTTACCACCACAGCTAGCTGCTGACTGAGCTCTCAGTGACTGCTGTACTGTATTCAGTACACACCAACTGAGTGACAGCTAGGGGAGGGAGTCCACTAGACCGCCTATGATATTTTACTTCATAATGGGTTATTGAGGCTCAGTGGGTGGGTAGGGGGATACTACATATCCAGGGAATTAGAATGGTTATTTTGGCACGTTAGGTATCAGGGAAGGGTGACGCTGTCACCAGGGGTGTTTTTTTACTAATATATCTTTGGGGACATCAGTAATCAGGAGGGGGATGCTATCACTAGGGATGTTTTTTTACTAATATATCTTCAGGAACATCAGTAATCAGGAGGGGGATGCTATCATCAGGGAATTTTTTTACTAATATATCTTTGGGGACATCGGTGATCAGGGAGTGGGGATGCTATCACCAGGGGTATTTTTTAGTACTGTATCTACAGGAACATCTGGGATCAGGGAGGAAGGATGCTATCACCAGGGGTGTTTTTTTAGTACTGTATCTACAGGGACATCTGGGATCAGGGAAGGGGGATGCTATCACCAGGGGAGTTATTTTACTAATATATCTTTGGGACATCAGGGTTTGGGAGGGGGGGACCAGCACATTGCTGCATAGCTACACCCTCCCAGAGGGATATGTCTAAGTACCCTTAGACCAGCTGGTCTAAGGGCACTTAGAAATTCTCTTCTGCTGTGAGAATTTTGTGAATTCCACTTTTGGGGATATGGCAGCCCGTGTCTGCTGCAAATCCCTAGCACTGTGCCATAGCCCATTTTTTGGTGCATGGCTGGCTCAAGTCCCCTTTAGTGCATGCAGGCTGTGTTTGATGCAGGCTGCTTTTGTGAATAGCTATGGAGCATTTTGTGACGCAAGGTGCCACCTGCAACATTTATGTTTGACACAGGCACCTTACAGCAATCTCAGGGCTTTGAGACTTGAGCTCTGTGTGTCACACAATAACTGAATTTAAGAATTATGCAGGAATCTGTAAGCAAAGCACATTTGATGATTAACCCCCCAAAAATACTTGAAGACCAAAAGAAATTAAGAAGTTCCCAAATATCTCAACCTTTAGTGGCAGTGCAAAACTCACAATCTAAGGTAAAATCAGATGTTCTGCTCATTGTTATTAAGCAGTTGACACTGATAGAATGACTGTAACACATCTTGGCCTTGAGGTGCTTTACTTTGCCAATAAAAATGTATCTTCTTTGAATGTGACTGAAATGGGAACTGAGCAACCTAAACCTAATTAAAAAAAAAAAAACCTAAACAATTTAATCATTTTTACAGCCACATGGTCACAGCCATACTGACGTGTTGCTATGATATAGGAGAGAGAAGGAACTGTGGAAGCATGTGACTGGATACCTATAGTGTCTTCTTTCACATAGTGCTTTGACTGGATATGAGTCACATATCTCCATGTTTTCTCCATTTATGACAGTGATGTGTTTGTGTCTGGCCCCCTGCAACCCCTGCTGCCTGCACTACATTGCACTTTTTCATTGCTCACTCATGTCTCACTCTCGCTCTCTCTGACACACACACACACACACACACACACACACACATGTGCCTCTTCTGTTTTACCCTGCCAGAATGTGAACATTACCAATATTAAAAACAAAATCTGACCAGAGCCGATAGGGCTGCAGTTGAGGAATTTGGGATAAAAATATTGTAAATTTGGTTTTTCAACCAATTTTCAACATAGCCCTGTTATGACCCTGACTCATAAAGGTGGTCAGCGAAAATGTTCAACTCCTGGCCTAAATGTGATTTTGCACAGGGACTGAGAAATCAACTTTCAGGATGCTAAAACACATTTTGGGCAGGAGTTGAAAAATGACATTTGTCACATTAATGAAATGCTGTAAAGAAATGGCTATGCTGAAAATTTGGGGTGGCAATATTGAATAATACAAATGTTCAAGCCTGCATTCACAAAATATAACATAGGCTCATAACCTTGATGAGTTTTAATGTTGATACACCAGATTTCCAACATAGCCTTCTTATGACCCCACTTCATGAACAAGGGCAGAGAAAATTTTCAACTCCTGCCCAAAAGGTGATTTTACGCAGAGATCATGAAAACACCTTTTGATATGTAAAAAAACATTTTGGTCAAGATTTGAAAAATGACAGCAGCCACATTCATGAGGCGCTGGAAAGATATCACTATGTTGTAAATCTGGGGTGCAAATATTGAAAATTACCAAAGTTATGAGGCTTCATTTGAAAATTCAACTGTAGGTTTGTAACTTTTTTGGTTTTTAATATTTTACATCAGTTTTTCAAAATAGCCTTCTTATGACTTCACCTCATGAACAAGGGTAGAGAAAATTATTTTTTTAACATTTAGAATACTTTATGTCTTTTTCCATAATTTACATGCCTTTCCAATTTAGTGCTCCAGCATACAGTAGTAACTCTAACTGGCACTTAATACTGCTTCTCATTCCAACATGTAAACTGAGGCATTTAAAACGCAGCAATTGTAACAGATATGAACAGTCTCTGTCATGATTTTTTTTACTCTTTTTTTATGTGTTGTGGTGATGACAAAAGGACAAAAAAATACACAGTGGTAACGGTCTTTTTACTGAGCCATCTTCCAATCACATGCTTTCTGTAAGTGCAAACTCCTCAAGTACAAACAGTCTTTGTCCCTATTTTTTTTTTATTCTGGTAGTTACATTCCTTCCATTTCCAGTTCCTTCCCAGACCACAGCAACCCCCCACCTTCCCTGTTACTGCCACATCAGCATTCCAAAAAGTGAATTGTGGCTTTGAAAACATGAATCCTCTGATTCACTGTGGCTTTCCTTTCTGTAGACCCCCCACACACACACACTCACATCCAGAGAGTAATCCCTAAAAGTACTGTAAACAATGCCTTTCTTTAAAAATAAGACAGTCTTGTCTATTTCATTCCAGATGCTTCTCTGCTCCTGAGTAGTGCATGTCACCCTCTGATACATACTGCATTATGTTGAAAAAAATAAATAGTTCTGATAGCTTGTATTGTACTGTGCTTTCTCATATGCACACAGTGTATAAATGTTGTTAGAAGTGATTGTCAATGGCATGAATACACTTGGAAGAACCTTGTCCGATACTTTAAGACCCCTATAATCACCAGTCATTACGCTCAATCTGGATCTGCAGCTTGTTGGCGTCAGTACGGGGAGGTCAGAGCGACCCATTTACATATAATGTGGTCATGCCCCAGACTTCAACCCTTTATGTTAGCTCTCCAGGCAAATCTACAAGAACTCTTTGGCCCACAAGTTCAGTTATCAGGAAAATTATATCTTTTACTTTTAATCCCTAGAGAACAAAGGACTCCATCTACTAGACACCTCCTCCTTCTTTTTCTTCTTACAGCAGCCAAGAAGGCCATTACAAAAGTATGGCTAACTACAAAAATTCCAACCATACAAGACTGGTGGCAGATCACTAAGCAGATATACTATATGGAACGAGTAACTCATGACCTAAATGACCAAGGAGACCAATTTAACTCCAGATGGTCCCATTGGCAATTATATTACATGCTACAGGATGACTCCTTTGTCCCTTAGGCCACATTGCTGAATGGAAGAACTCTTTCAGTGGTTGGGGCTATTCGGAGTCCTTCTAAAATCTCTGGATCTATGTTCGCTTGTTATTTCCTCCCTACTCCCCCTCCTACTACAATCCTCCTCTTCCCTCATGCTCCCTCCTCACCCCTATATGCTGGGTTGAGACGCTGCTGGAACACACAATGGATGTCCTCCTCCCTCCCCCTGTAATTCCCTCACCCTCCCCTCAGAAGGTTACCCTATTAAGATATGGTCTGTTCCTATGTGTAAACATATAATTGTGTAATTAACTCACAGGAATTTAATGTTTAATCTGTAATCCTGTTGTTTCCTCTGCCTATTACTCAGTAGCAATTACAGATCTATGATGGGAAGTGTCGATTGCTCAATACATATATTAACTTTTATGCCCTATATAACTTATGCAAACTAATTAAACAGGGACCTCAGCTGTAAGCTACAGTTCTATTGTATTAATGCTCTTTAGACTTGATTCCGCTTCCAATTGTAAAAAATGAATGTTGTAAACAGACTGATATGTCGACTATGTGTACTAAAAGCATAATAAAGATGAAATTATAAAAAAAAAAGAAGTGATTGTATTGTGGTACTGTTCCCTTTTTGTTTCAAAGAGCAGAACATTTTTGATCATTTTTTCCCTGTCGCTGGTTATCCCACTCAGCGAGACAGAAAGAGAGAGAGAGAGAGAGAGAGAGAGAGAGGGATTGCATGGCAGCTCCATTCATGAAGCTAGCAAGTGTCATGCAGGGAAGTGGGAAAGTGCCCTCAGGTGATAGTGCAGTCACCTCAGAAAGTCAAGCAGGCAGTGGGAGAGAGAATGGCAGGGCAGTATACTGTTGTCAGGCAGCTGCTGAGGCTCCCACCCCTTCAATCACAAGTGAGTGGACAATTTTTCTGCACAAGGAAAGAGAGAGTGTGTGAGCTACAGTATAGTATGGCAGCTCTGTTCATGAAGCTAGAGTGCCCTACCAGGAGTCAGGGAAAAGTGCCGTCAGACTAAAGTGCTATGCCATCCCATCCACAGAGGCGTCTTTGAGATGGGAGAGAAGGGTATGGCTGCAGATTGTAGTCTGGGTATAACTGGCAAATCACCCCCTTAACCACTGGCCGTACATCATCCACCAAACATGTGACATCAAGATAGAAGAGAGAAGAGAGAGAGAGAGAGAGAGAGAGAGAGAGAGAGAGAGAGAGAGAGAGAGAGAGAGAGAGAGAGAGAGAGCCTGATAGGGAGAGAGAGAGAGAGACAGAGAGAAAGTGGTGCCACATTTATGCAGCTTTCTCTGTCAGGCTATTTTTGTTATTCCTGTTATTCATTATTCAGTCTTGCCTATACATGATTGATAAGCACCCATAGTCATTTAACAGCCATGCTCACAGATCCCTTCAATTCCATTTCTATTACCCTCTGTCATATATTCCAATTTTGGTGGCCGAGCACCAGATTACCCATCCATGTTAATGAGAGATGGCAATACAGTGAGCAGCACAAATGTGCGCAGTGACAGCAGGAGTTACAGAGTGTTTTCAAACTAGCTGCAATGGTGTTCTGCTGTGCTAACTTGGAGCTCCCCCCCCCCCAAATGCCTACCATAGAGCTAGGGGAAAATGCTGTGAGTAGCCGCAAGCTGCATCACGTGATTGCAGCACAGTCCCCTGTACCAACGGAGTGGTGAGGCAAGAGTCAAAGACCATGTTTGTTATCTGACACGTAAGATTAATTTTGCTACCCAAGCATCATGCACAAAGAGTGTTTGCAAAGTCTTTAAAATGACATCTTACTGTGTCAGTGTTTGACCCCCTCTTCCTCCCCCAACTCCACAAAAGTCACACACACTGCACGAGACGATGTTATCTGCCTGTCCTGAGATGGTGAGTGACAGCAGCTTGAGCAGCATTGGTTAGTGAGTGCAGCGAAGTCCGCTGTAGAGCTGTGTGTTGTGTTGCCATGATTCACATCTGACACATAAGCATTATTATGCAGCCGTTACACCTGCTGCCACACGGATAGTGACAAGAAGCGTGAAGACAGATTCAGTGCAGTAAGCAATGCGCTGCCATACAGGGCTGTAATGATTAAGCAATAATGCCGACAGGGTGTGTAATGGTTGGGATAACACACGCCTCAGGTAGTTGAGCACGAGGCCGCAGGCTGAGTGCGCCCAACAACTGGAGGAGTGACATTATCCCAAATGTAACACACACCCTGGAGGGCATTATTACATTATACAATGGCTCCTTATACAGCATAAAAAAAATATTTTAAAGATGTTTTCGTGTGGGAAAATGTTTTTGGTTTTTAAGAGCAGATGAAACAATCAAGCAAATGCTCAGCATGCTGATGCTCAGCAGCAGGTTCACAGTGAGGCTGAGACTAGACCCGTGATGTTGTACTGATTAACATCACGGGTCCAGCCCAAGACTGACCAATCGGAGTCCAGGATTTTTTCTTGCCATGGTATAATGAACTACAGACTCACCCTTCACCCACCTTGGATTGCTAGCACGTGGTGTAGGGTGAATCCCCTACCCCCCAACACACACACAAACACAAAACACACACACACTCCCCTTACACAGACTCCATTCTGTGCCTGTGCAAATATGTCTTGCAACTGCTGCTCGGATTCATATATAGAGCATAATTCAGAAACCATTCATCTGTACAATATGTTTGTTTTGATCATTATAAATTATGTGGAGGGAAACAGGGGGATTGTAGGAGGTACAGTATGTTTCAAAATAAGAAGGGGGATGAGTGCGCACTAACTATTATTCTTCCGGATTGAAATGTTTTTTTAAAACAACTTGTCCTGCTAGAAAACTTAATAGGGAAATGAATGACGTGTAATGTTAAAAATGAAGAACTCAACATTTGATGCATAAAGTGCACTTATATGGAGGAGGCCTATTATGTATTCGGTGTCTAACCTGTCTGTGATATTTGCAAGCATAGCCTAACACCATGTATCCAATCGGTTGATGGTCAGCAAAACTCTGTGTGTACAGTAAATGGGATATCGAATGAACGGACATTCACTGGCAGATGCAATCAGTCAGCTTGCCTGTACTGTTCTTTAAATCATTTTTTTGTTTTGTTTTTTTTTTTGCTGCCAATGTCATTTTGAGATTTTGTTAGAGCACATCAACCTCTCCCACCCTTCCCCTACTCACTAACTTACACACCAAATCCCCATATCATCTGTCTGGAAATTGCATTTTTATTACACAGGTATTATGCTGTTGTACAGTGTTTCTACCCGAAAATAGTTAAAAATGTGTATGTTTGTATATGACTACCAATAAAAAAGTGTTAATTTAAATAAGGAACAGCAACAAAATTATAAAAAAGGATAAAATGCAAATAATCCATGTTAATATTCATATCTGTAGAGTGCGACGGAAATGTTTAATAACATCTCATTTTGGGATACAGAGAAGTCAGGATAGAGGCATAAGGATTTTAATAAATACTTTTGCAACATCTATAATTTAACTTCTGCCAATACCCCCACCAACAACCAAAGTCAAACTTATTAGAGCAGATTGGATGTTGGGATCTATTGGTGGGCTGCTGCTGTGTCCTTTAGTAGTATTGCATACAGCCAGGAGAAACCAACACCTCAAAGCTTCACACAAATATGGTTAGGAATGGTCGGGAGGCGGACACATCTACAATGCACAGATATGGTGGGTTGGATAATATCCTAAATAATGTACAGCACTTTACAGAATCAGTACACCTCAATTCTAATTTAAAAGGATAGGTTCTGAACTGTGGTCATATGGGACGGTGGGACAGACCTCTCTCTCACATTGTGTTTTTCATGATCAATGTGAGTGAACAGTGACTGAACCATTAATGAAGAAACCAAAAAGTACCACTTCAGTAACTGTACCTGGGTAAAGAGGTCCGTCCCACCGCCCCATATGACCACTAATGAGAAACTGTCATTTCTAACTCAGAATACCCCAATTTTACAGAATATTAGTCAGGATCATTGTTTTATCCCACTAGGGATATCTGTCTGACAACCACAGTGTAAAACACTACCACCATGAGGAGATCCAATTAATAACGGGCAATGGACAAGGAATGTTACATTCATCTGCTCCTGTCAGATACTAGAAATGAGAGAATGCACCTACCAGCGGTATACAATCAGCAGGAAAAAAGGGGACGCAGAGAGAGAGGGAAAAAGCAGTAAGACAAGGAAAAAAAAAAAAGAAGACATGAAACATTTTTTCAAAAACGTAATTCATAGTAAAATCATCAGAATGGCATACAGCACATACTTTAGGTATAGATAAATGTAAAGAAAATGGACAGCTGTGTATACCGCCTTAAAGTAGGGGCATAATGTTAGTTCATAAACTGAATATGGATACAATATAGATGATTTGCTGATAAATTAGTTTGTCTTTAGGCACTGTATCTCAAGTCAGCTAATGGAGCATCTGCAGTAAATATTATGTACTACATATTTTCCACAGGCATACAAATTTACTGCGAGAGAAGCTACCAGCATTTGAATGTAGAACACTAACTTCCCAGTTTCAGTCGTCCGTTTCTTTGAGCTATTCATTTCTGTTGTCTACAATGCTGCATGCTACTAGGAGTAATAGTAGTCATTCAAAAGAATATAGCTAGTGATTGAATAAACGGAGTCACTGAGATCCAGCATTGATTTATGGAATGCAAAATAAAAACAAATAAATAAAAGAAGTCCAATTCTGATTAACAGTCAGTGTCTAGAATCTATAACTATAGTAGGTTGTCGATGAGTCAGACTGCATAGTGAAAAAAGGAACCCTGACTCATATTCCATAACTTGGTGATATTCAAAGTTAAAGTGACAGGTCCTCATCTGTAGTCATAAGGGGTGGACAGACCTCTCTCACTTTCTCTGTTTTTTTTCTTTGATCTGTGTGAGTGCACAGTGGATGAACCATCACGGAATAAACCAAAAAGCACCTCTTCAGTTAACATACCTGAGTGAGCGAGGTCCGTCCCAGTGTCCCATGTGACCACCGATGAGAACCTGCATTTCTAACTCAGAATACTAGCATGTTACAGAATATGAGTCAGGATCCTTTTTTTCCCCATTAGAGACAACTGTCAGACAACCACAGTGTAAAATATGACAACCATTAGGAGATCTTTCTACTTAATAAAAGTGGACTGAAAGGAAGTTGCCATTCAGATGTTCTTGTCAGTAACTAGAAAAGAGATCATGCATGATCAAATCGGCAATCGGTATACAAACAGCAGGAAAGCAAGTGATGTAAAAAGGAGGAAAAGTAGTAAGACAATAAAAAAAATATATTTCATAGTAAATCCGCTGGCACGGCATAGAGCATAGAATTCAGGTAGTGATACAGTTATGTTCAGGAGCGGTTTGTAAAGACACTGTTAATCTGTGTGGGCTGACACAAATCAAATGTGAATACAGCAGGCAATTAAAAGCAAAGGGAGATTGTTCATCATAATTTTTATCACATCATCCATATGTTTCTATTCAGTCTCATGTGCACATTTTTCTCAGCAGCATATCCCTCAAGAATAGTGTACTCCCACAGAACTCAAAAATCAATGCTACTTTATTTGTACGCTGACAGATGATGTACAGTATTTATGATTTACTTGTGCAATAAAGCTCAATCTTTCCTTCCCATATGTCATAAACTACAAAATAAACTGATGATACATGGTATATGTCAAGTTTTGGTTGGCATTTCATTTATATAATATGCTACAAAAAATATTGCCTAGGTGTACAATGTCATAGTTTAGTACACAGAGAACTGATAACCTCAAGATCAGAAAGCATAAGGTATGCATGGGAGAGAGAGAGAGAGAGAGAGAGAGAGTAAATTCTGCATATAAAATATTATGATGCAGTCAAACTCTCAACTGCATGTTGAGGTTTTTATGACTTGCAAGTGGCTACTGTCTGTGACATTGCTAAAGCGCTTTACACTTTATGCCTATTGTCATGGGAACTATTGTAATAAAAAAAACTTGCACGATATCTCTTTTATTCTGTGCAGAAGAAAAGCGGTCTAGAGTTCTTTTAGACTGCATGTGTTCACCACTCTTGCCAGTGTGTGTGTGTGTGTGTGTGTGTGTGTGTGTGTGTGTGTGTGTGTGTTGGAGGGTGGTGAAGGTAGGGCAATATATCAGTTAAAGTCTGATTCAATTTCCCTGCATCGGAATGTCTGCATGAAAATACTGATTTCAGTACAAATACAGACAAGGCAGGTAAACCAGAAAATTAAATGTAACTGCAGCCCAACATGGTAATATACAGAACGGTATGGAGATCCCTTTACCTTCTTGGTAAGTTCACAGAGGTGAATTGATATGGTGGCTGGCATCTGCAAACAGCTGAAACGCTAATGCTACATCACTTATCTAGTAATAGCAGCAGTTCCCCCTAGAGCCAAACCCATAATTCTGTATTGGAGTGCTTAAGTTTATTTAGTGTAGACTCTGAGTTCAGCACAAACTGGTAAAAAAAAAAAAAAAAAAAAAACAGCTCCTAGATTAATTACACTATTCTTTCACAGCCCCCTCCACTTTCATTTGTGCAACTGTAGTATAATTGGTAGGGTTGTGAAAGAGGATGCCTTGATTCTAGGAGCTGTAATTTTTTATCTGCTTGTTTTAAACAGTGTCTGTACCAAACACAATGATGTATTTAAGTGTGTGGTTCTGTGGTATGATCTGTTTAATAATTGCTCTTGTTTTCCTTTTATTTTGGCTTAAATAAGGTGTGTTTGAGCATTACTGTAACAGCAGTGAGCAGATGCCAGATATTTCTTCACTTTTGGCATATGAATATCTGTAGGTGTTTCAGAGAATCTACCCATGGTTGTACATGTCAAATTTCTTGAGCTCATCTGTGGGAGGATGGGGGTGGGGGTACAGCAGTTGTCTTCAGTGGATCCTGCTTGTTTGCAGCTACAGTAAGTATACACTGGGAGCACGAATGGGGTCAAATTTGTAGTACAGCATGTTTTTGGTGCTGCAATCGCTCACTTAAGTTCATGGGTTGGAAATGGGGAGAGGGGACGGGGGAAAAGTGGAAGATCATATAGTCCTTCAATAAAAAAAAAAAAAAAATCTGATCAACATTACAAATACATTATAATGTAGTAAATGTACTAATAGAATAATTTGGACCAGTTGGAAAGCACATCCACATTTAAGAAATCCATCTTGTCTCACATGCACTAACTTGTTTCTTCCTATTACCCCCTCTAGTCATTCTACTCACTTTTTGAATGGCAAGAAAAATCAATATTACCTATTTGTGTCTTAAAACATCTAATAGAGTGCCCAATATTGAAGACCTAACATTGGCATCTAAGCATATTAGGAGTTTTAAGACACAAATCAGGGAGCCAATGTGTACTATAAAATGTGCTATAGGGCACACATGTTTGGCAACAATGAAAATGAACATAACATTGACTTGTTTTGAAGATTCAGAAAGTGATCTTTTTTATATGGAACTCTGCAGTACCTGTGGTCTTCCACTTGGGTGTTCCCCCCCCTCCATTCCTTGCTGGTGGGTTTGAGTGAGTAGTTGTAGCACAGAAGAGGTGTTGCAGGGTCCTTTTTGTTCATGTCCTTAGTGTATACATTGCAGCTGTGTGTGAGCTGGTATTGTTAAGTAACATGTTGCACCCCCTTCCCAACTGCCATCCTCTCTTGGATGAGCTTGGGGTGACGATTGCATCGTTGACAGCACAGAAGAAGTGTCATGGGCTTGTTTTCATTCATGCTGTTAGGCTGGGATTCCCATTTTGGTTTGCCCCTGCCCCCCACCCCCCATCATTGAGTGGGGTCTGAGGTTGTTATTTTCCTGAGTTGGGAATTCATTGATTTTTTTCCCCATTTTTGTGTGGCCTCTGAGGCTTTGTGACTGTTTGAGTGCTGAAAGTAGTATATATCTACACATGTCTACATGCACTCTCAATAGTATGGGATTTCACTTAAATAACATTGCATTAGTTGAAAGGTTCACTCACATCATTCTCCATACACACTATTCTATGCCCTTTCTTACTCAGTAATATTTAGAATTTGAGATCAGAAGACACGAACATATTCTGTCAAAGAAGCCCAGATAAAGTGACAAAATGTGAAAGGGAATGAATTAATGACTGAGGGTATAAAATGTACTTTGCATAGTCAAAACAACTGGTGTGCAATTCAAATAAATAAAACTGCCAACTCCTAGGTTCGTGATACTTCTCATTCAGAGATGGGTAAATGTAGGGGGTGGGGATTGTGTAAGAGGAGACAATTGAACATGCTGATTGCCATTTGCTATGCTTGGCTAGCAGTATATTCTACATAGATACATAGACAGTGTCGGCAGATAAGGGCCTATGGCCCACCCAGTCTGCCCATTTGAGCTTGTAAGTTCAGTTTGTTTTCCTAGAAGTCTGTTTCCCCTTACCCCTGACCTCTAGAATTCCTTTATGTCTATCCCATGCATTCTTAAATCCCGTGATTGTTTCAGCCCCCACCACTTCCTCTGGCAGGGTGTTCCACTTGTCCACCACCCATTCTGTGAAGAAATTCTTTCTCATGTTTCCTCTGAATCGTCCTCCCTCCAACTTCATCCCATGCCCTCTAGTCCTGGAACATCTTTTTCGCTTAAAAATAGTGTTTCCCTGCACCCTGTTCCTCCCTGTAAGATACTTGTATGTCTCTATCATATCCCCTCTCTCCCTCCTCTCCTCCAGGGAGTACATGTTCAGTTCCTTCAACCTGTCTTCATAGGACTTGTGATGCAATCCATGCACCATCTTTGTTGCCCTCCTCTGAACCTTCTCTACCTTTCTATGTCCTTACGTGAGGTATGGTCTCCAGAACTGTACACTGTACTCCAGGTGGGGCCTCACTAGTGTCTTGTATAGCGGAATTAGGACCTCCCTTTTCCTGCTGGTGATGCCCTGCCTATACATCCCAGCATCCTATTTGCTTTACCTGCTGCCTTGTCACACTGTTTCCCTACCTTGAGGTCATCAGAGATGACAACCCCAAGATCCTTTCCTGCTTGGTGCATGCTATATCCTCACCCCAACTGATATATTGTGCCAGGGTTTTGTGCCCCATATGCATTATCTTGCACTTCTTTGCATTGAATTTCAACTGCCAAACCCTGACCATTCTTCAAGTTTCTGCAGGTCACTTCTCATTCTGTCTACACCCTCTGGTGTGTCTACTCTGTTACAGAGCTTTGTGTCATCAGCGAACAGTGAAATTTTGCCTTCTAGATCCTGCGCAATGTCACTGATGAAGATGTTGAATAGGACCAGTCCCAGCACTGATCCCTGTGGTACCCCACTGGTCACTCTTCCCTCTGTGGAGTGACAGCCATTTACCACCACCCTCTGTGTCCTGCCACCCAGCCAGTTACCTACCCACCACACCTGTCCTGCCCACACCCATATTCCCCAGTTTGTGTAATAGTCTTCTATGTGGCACAGTATCAAAGGCCTTGCTGAAGTCCAGATAGGCCATGTCCACTGCCTCCCTGATCCACCTCCCTAGTCACCCAGTCAAAAAATTCAACGAGGTTGGTCTGACATGACCTCCCTGGTGAAACCATGCTGCCTTGGGTCCTGTAGTCCATTGACAACCAGATGTTCCACCAATCTCTCCTTCAGTAGTGCTTCCATGATCTTTCCCACTACCGAGGTGAGGCTGACTGGTCTGTAGTTCCCTGCTTCCTCTTTGTTCCCACTTTGTATAAGGGGACTACATCTTCTGTCCTCCAGTCTTTGGGTACCTCCCTGTTTCCAGTGATTGGCTAAACAGGATAGCCAGAGGTTCAGCCACTACTCTCTTAGTTCTTTAAGGACCCTGGGGTGCACCCGTCTGGCCCCATTGCTTTATCAACTCTTATTGCTTCCAGTTCCTTGGGACCCTTTCTCGTGTAAAGGGACTTGTGTCCATTTCTGCACCATTCTCGCCCCTTGTACTCCCTTCAGACCCATTACCCCTCTTCCTCAGTAAAGACTGAGCAGAAATACCTGTTCAATATGTCAGCTTTACTGTTGTCATCCTCCACGCGGCTCCCATCCTCCCCCTTCAGTCTCACTATCCCTCCCTTTGTCTTTCTTTTTTCACTTATGTACCTGTAAAAGGTTTTGTCCCCTTTACCCACTGATTTTGCAATGTGTTCTTCTGTCTGAGCTTTGGCTTCCCTTACTGACTTCCCTGCCTCCCTTTGCTTCTCCTGGTACTTCTCCCTATCCCCTTCTGCCTGTGTCTTTTTGTATTGCCTGAATGCAATCTTTTGGCTTTCACTTTCTCTGCTACCTCTTTGGAAAACCATAATGGTCTCCTCTTCCTTTTCCTCTTGCTAACCTGCTTAATGCATAATTCTGTTGTTCTTATAATCCCATTTTAAATACTACCCACTGTTCCTCAACCCTGATTCCTGTCCCATTCCCTTAATGCCTCTTTCAAGTATCTCCCCATTTTCCCAAAGTCTGCCCCCCTAAAATCCAGGATACGTGTTTTTGTTTGGTTTGGTTCTGCTCTTTCTGTGATTTCAAACCACAATGACTGGTGGTCACTGTTACCCAGGTGCTCCCCCACTGTTACCCCCATCACACTGTCCCTGTTTGTGAGCACAAGGTCCAGTATTGCCTTCTGCCGAGTTGGTTCCATGACCAGTTGCTTGAGGAAGGCACCCTGAAGGGAGTCCAGGATAAATCTGCTCCTAGTTGATGCTGCTGCTGGGATGCTCCAGTCCACGTCTGGAATATTGAAGTCTCCAACCAGTACTACGTCACCCTTGTCTGCCATCCTTTGGATGGCTAGCCTCAGCTCCCTGTCTGTTTCTTCCTCCTGGGCTGGTGGTCTATAGACCACACCTGTGCGGATGGCTGTCCCCATTTTCTTTCCAGCTTAACCACAGTATCTCTCCCCATTTGTTCCTCCCTGTATTGCCTTATGTCATTTTTCACATACAGTGCCACTCCTTCTCCCTTCCTGCCTGCTCTGTCTCTTCTGAATATGTTGTAGCCAGGTATGGCCATCTCCCAGTCATGGTTATCATTACACCAGGTTTCAGTGATGGCCACAATGTCCAGGTCTGACTGTACCATGACAGCCTCCAGATCTTCCATCTTGTTGCTAAGGCTCCTGGCATTTGCACACATGGCTTTCCATGATTTGACCTCCCTAGACTGCTTCACTGTTCTACTCCAGCCCCTTCCTTGGTTGTCATTTATCCTGGTTCTCCTTGCTGTCTGCCCTTCTGCTGAATTTTGCCCCTTTTCTGCTTATCCACCTCTTGGGCACTAATCTCCATCTTTTGCACACTGCTTTGCAGAGATAGCCACTCCTCTGGTTCACTGGTTCCACTGCTAGCTGTTGGGGGTGAGCAAGTAGGTACCCTCCTTGCTGGCCTGCCACCCCCCTTTGCTAGTTTAAATGCTTGTCAATGTAGCATTTAAACTTATCATTGAGTGCTTGGATTCCCCTCCAGGATGGATGCAGGCCGTCAGGCTTGAACAAACCTCCATCCCTCCAGGTAGGTCCCCAGTCACCAATGAATCCAAACCTTCCTCACAGCACCAGTTCTTCAACCATGAGTTAAAGTTCCTGGTGCATGCACTCTATGCTCTCCCTTGCCTCACAGGTAGTACTTCTGAGAAAGTGACAGAAGTAGCTACTTGCTTGAGACCCCTCCCAGTTTCTAAACTCTTTCTGAACTTCCTTTGGCTCCCCATTGCCAAGTCATTAGTACCTAGGTGGATAATGACATCCAGCTCACCCTCCGTCTTGCCTTCCCAGTGATCCCCAGTATCTTCCTTCCATTCCTCCATGCCGTGGCACCTGGTGGCACCTCAACTCCCTGTCCTCCCTCCTGTGTTCCTAGCTGGATCCTCTTATGATGGAGTCCCCACCAGGATTTGCTTCCTCCTCCTCTGGGGTCCACTGCTTTCCCGCTGAGGACACCTCCTTGGCTAACCTCCACATCCTTTCCTTCCACTTCTCTGGGTACCTCTATTTGGTTGTCCTCATTTGCCAGTGTGGCATAGGAGTTCTTGAGTGGAATAGGATCTGGGATGTGCCTCTGCCTGACTGCTCTAACCCTCCCTGAGCCCACTGTCATCCAAGTGCTCCTCATTCTCGGCATCCTTTGAGGCAGCTGCATTGGGTGGTCCCTGGATAGGGGTGATGGTACTCCTGACCCAGTTTACTTCCGCTCTGAGTCTGGCTACCTCATCCCACAGTCCAGAGAGATGTATGCCGAGCTAAAGATCTGTGAATGAGTTTGGTACATAAATTATACTTTGGTTTGATTCACACTACCTCTGTTTGCATACTGTGTAACTCTGAGCAAGTCACCTACCCATCTTAGAACCTTTGGGTCACCACTGAACTTGTGCCCATTGAAACTGAACTTGTTACCAAATTATAAAATGCACAATATTTTGATATGCTTACTGTGAGCACAGAGTGTCTGCTCTACATAAAAAAACGTGCTAACAGTGCCTGTCCTTTTTTTAATTTTTACTGACCAAGTAAACCTAATAGGAACTGAGGCAACCCTTCTGTACTGAAAGCTTTGACCTATAACGGGGATTGTGTTGCAATAATAATACACATGGGGGAAGTGCAATTTCCAGACTTGTTTATGTCAGTCTTTGTGAGTGGCAGGCTGATAAAATGGGGTTTGCAGTTCCTGTTCCATCACAAATTATAGGAAATATGCTATTTTAGGTAATTTGGGATAAAAAGGCCACTGTAGGGTCTAACTCAACACCATGTATTGGAAGGCATCAATATTATCAATTAAGGTCTCCTAGCAGCAGTTTTAAGTTCTTAAAAGATTATTATGGCAAATTAGAAATCTCATAGAATTCAAAATGCAATTGGAACGGATTAATTAACTATATGCAAATAATGAAAGAATCAGTTATTTAGCACAAAACAAATTAAAAACTTTTTTATTGAGTCTGGACCCTCATTTTAAACTTAGGAAAATGATAAAATCTTGATAATTTGATAATAGATCTACTTTTTCCCTTATACTAATCAATTCAACACACAGACTATGACTTCATAACCTTTTGGATTATAGTTGATTATAATTAATTAGTGCCAAACTAGTATACCCTTTGCTTGCATATTTACCTACTGCATGTGCTGGCCCCTTTTGTAATTCTTTATTTTATAGTAAATTTTTCAATGAATAAGTAATACAGTCTTCAATTATTAAAAAAAAATAAGCTGCAGGTACTGTAAATGTTTTGTCTGACTGACTTTTATCTATAGACACAGTTACATACTATAAGTCCAGGGATTGGAATGTCAGCATGATAACCAGAACCTTTTCTGTGCTACATAATATTACTGCTTAAATAAATTGCTTTTTGAAAAGAACTTTCCATGGAGAACAAATAAAAAAAATGTTATGCTTATTAGTTGTTCAAATCTTTGCTGTTTACAAAAACATGACTTCATGAGCCAAAAAAAGGACTGACAGTAACAGTTTAAAATAAACAAAAAAGCACACTCATACACAGTACTTATCTGATAAATAGTTTAACAAGAGTGAATAAAAAAAAAACATGCTCAATTTAAGTCAGGTGAAGCTTGCTCATAGTTGTTACATGCCTGGATGATAAGTTTCAGTTTGGTACAAATCAATGCCTTGTTTATGTTCTTTTATAAACATGTATCGAATTGTAACAACTGACCCAAACAAAATTGAAACATCCTTTATGATGTTTGGTAAACAAAGTTTGGGAACATAAAATGGTACTTGCCCGTTTAAGTTCTGCAGCTAAACATACTACATTTTACGTTTCAGTTTGTGTACTGGGAGCAATGCAGTTCTTCACAATAGATTCTTCATTGTATATGGATCAGTATCTGAGTAACAAAAGTTGGTTCAAAGATCACTATTATTTACTGTTAAACCTGAAAAGTATATATTAGGTTAGCAAGATAAGTTACCCTGTTTTTACTGTGGACATTATTCAGACTGTTATCTGAAAGAAGCCTGCACAGTGTCTGAAGGGATTAGTGATACAGAACTCCCTCACCTGAATGAATGTTTTCTTTAGGACAGCCAAACTAAAAGGATTAGATTAGTAGACAAAAGAAATCACACATCCCCCAACCTACTTTTATGCACTCATCCTGCCAACCATTTAAAGTCTCTTATTCTGTGTAAGTTGACTCAGATATTTTCTATTGTAGAGGCTCCTTTTGGAGATTGTAGTAAAACACAGATGCTTTTCTTTTATTTGACACTGTAGTACTTAATACTGCAGATAAACTAAGTCACAGAGTGAATGACAGCAGCCTCCTAAACTGTATTTTTCAAGTCACTGACTGTCCAGATAATATTGCAGTCTGGTTAGGACTTTCACTGATGGGGGAGTTATGTTAAACTGACATGTGTTCTGATGTTTAAAAAAAGTATACACAGAATGACTGTAGCAATGAAAGAACTCACTGCTTAAGAAAACAAACAAACAAAAAAAATCAATCCACTACTTAACCCCTACTGAATTTTCCTAAACAAGTTTCTGCAAAAGACAATCTATCAGACTACGTAGACAGGCAAGAGTACTACTAGGCCGCATCATTAAAAGCAACATGATTTTGTACATGAGGTTGTCACTACTTTTATTGGTGGCATTATGGACATACTGTATTATGCATTAGTGAAAGGTTTCTTTATGTAAACATAGAAACATAGAAGTTGATGGCAGTTAAGGACCGCAAGGCCCATCCAGTCTGCCCATTTCTTTTTCTGCCTTATAAATGTGCCATCTGCCTTTGCTCTGTCAGTGGCCTATCTATTCATACTCATCTGTATTGCTCCCTTATGCCTATCCCATGCCTGTTTGAAGCCCTGCACTGTATTCATATCCACCACTTCCTGAGGTAGGCTGTTCCATGCATCCACTACCCTTTCTGTGAAAAAGAACTTCCTCACATTACCTCTTAATTGGCCTACCTCTAATCTCATGCTGTGTCCTCTTGTCCTGCTATTTTTCTTATATTGAAACATGTTAGACTCTTTCACCTTGTTAATGCCCTTAAGGTTTTTGAATGTTTCGATCATATCACCTCTCTCCCCTCCTTTGCTCTAGGGTATACATATTGAGCTCCATTAATCGGTCCTCATATGTTTTCTGATGCAGTCCTTGCACCATTTTGGTTGCCCTTCTCTGGACTGCCTCAATTTGGTTAATGTCCTTGTGAAGGTATGGCCTCCAGTACTGCATGCAGTACTCCAGATGGGGCCTAACCAGTGTTTTGTAAAGAGGGATAATTACTTCCCACTTCTGACTTACGATACCCCTACTAATACACCCTAACATTCCCCTAGCCTTACCTACTGCTTTAGTGGTCTGCTTGGATGATTTCAGGTCATCGGTGATGATGATGCCCAAGTCTCTTTCTTCCTTTGTGACTGCCAGCAACTCCCCTCCCAGCCTATAGGTGGCTTCAGGGTTTCTTTTCCCTATGTGCATGATCTTGTACTTCTTTTGCATTAAACCCCTGTTGCCACTCTTCTGACCATTTTGCTAGTTTATCCAGATCTCTTCTCATTCTGCTCACCCCATCTGGATCATCTACTCTGTTGCAGACCTTGGTGTCATCTGCAAACAGAGAAACCTTACCCTCCAGTTCATCTGCAATGTCACTGATGAAGATATTGAAGAGGACTGGCCCCAGGACTGATCCCTGAGGTACCCCACTTGTGACTTGCATCTCTTCTGACTGTATACCATTTACTACCACTCTCTGTTTTCTGCCCGCCAACCAGTTTGCCACCCAGTTGACCAACTTCTGATACACCCTGAGCCTACCCAGCCTATTAGTTAATCTTCTATGTGGAACAGTATCGAAAGCTTTGCTGAAGTCAAGGTAGGTGACATCAACTGCTCCCCCTTGGTCCACAACTCTGGTTACCTAGTCAAAGAAATCTATGAGATTAGTTTGGCAGGATCTTCCTTTTGTAAGCTCACACTGTCTTGGATCCTGTGCTCCTATAGATTCCAGGTGTTGCACTATGCTTTCCTTAAGGAGTGCCTCCATAATCTTGCCCACTACTGAGGTAAGACTGACTGATCTGTAGTTCCCTGCCTCCTCCTCCTTGCTACCACTTTTGTGGAACAGGATCACATGATCCTTTCCCCAGTCTTCTGGGACCTCTCCTGTGCTCAGAGACTCACTAAGCAGTTCTGATAATGGCTTGGCTAGTTCCTCCCTTAGCTCCTTTAGTACCCTGGGATGTATGCCATCAGGTTCCATTGCCTTATCCACCATGAGCTTATTGAGCTCTTGTAGGACCCTTTCTGTTATGAAGGGACTACTGCACACCTCCCTTCCCCCTGTGTCCATGGTGCTGAGCTGTGGGCCATGCCCTACCTTCTCTTCAGTAAATACTGAGTAGAAGTATATGTTTAGGATAAATGCTTTTACATAATTCATCTTATTCATCTATTTGCACTTCACTGAGAGAAGTATTGGTCACACATTTCTGTCTTTCTAAATGATCCTCTGCAGACTTCCTAAAGCTCCATATAGTGAATGAAACACAGTAGATGGTCTGCACACTGTCAGTGTAGTGACTTGTCCATCAGGTCATGCACTTAAATGAGTATGTCACTGTTATTTTTGAAATCCTGATGAATGAACATCCATTTGAACATTTCACTATGCCATGTCAGAATCTGAAATATATTGCACTGTGCTGTATATCTGCAAAGCTATCAAAAGTTCTCCCAGAGAAGTGCTGTCTGTGTGAGTTATTGTATAACATAATATGATACTGTGTGAAGCTCTCCAGTGACCTCTCAAATTCAGTGTGACACATTGGTTTACTACGATATAATAGTTTTGGAAGGGTGACTTAGTTTTATTAAATGGTGTGCTTTGTTAACAATAATGACATGCAGTTGATGAATTCTGCAACTTACTGTAGCTCAATAAAACATGGGGAGGAGAGAAAGATTCATTTGTTGTCTGATACAGTAACTCACAGTGGCAGTGCTTCACTGGGAGAATGTTCAACAGCTTGCATAGATATAGATTTCTGACTATGAAATGGCAGGCTGCAAAGTTCAAATTAATGATTTGACCATTTTAAAGCAACCAAACAACACTTGCAAGAAGTTAAAAAAAAATCAGTGGGCAGGAAACTACTTTTACTAGTGCTGTACAATACAGTAAAGTAAAGCTTCAGTTGAAAATACATGATTCATTGTAGGCATTTAGCATCAGCCATAAGGGTGAAATATGTACCGTAGTACCCAGAATTATCCAGTATCAGGGAGGCATGCAGTCAGAATGAATCAGAGGAGACTGTCTTTGAAAAGACACTGTTAAATCAGCAGCCATGAGTCAGGGATGGTGGTGAATTGGAGGAGAATTTCATAATTTCAAAAACCATGGTTTACTTTTTTCATAGAAAAACACAAGGTACTGTAGATGCTAATTACAAGTGCCACACCAAAGCCTGGTAACCCTGAATTCATAGTAATGTGTACTGTTGTACCGAGAGACATTGATAACCCCCAACCCCCAACCAATCTCTATTTTATTTTTTTCAACAAACAGTAGTAAAATCAAATGTCTGTCAATGACCCCTTAAAACAGCATATGCCTACACCAGTATTTTATTATCTATAAAGAAACCTTTATCTGGACAGCATCATGTGTTAATTGTTTGGTGTTGAAAGGGATGCCGAAACTCATTGTCTGCTCTTTGAGTACCCACCCTTGTGAACGTGGATAACAACGAGCTTTCTTCATTGTGAGGCTAATTGGGCTGCTTCCTTGCTGTAACTGTAGCCATCTCTTTGCACCAAATTATGTATAATAACTAGTGGAAAATATCAAAAGGACAAAAGACATGCCTACAACTCCACACTGGCCCTGTCTGGTAAACACCAGCACCTCCAAAAATAGATCTATCAAATATTCAAATATGTTTATCATGAGTTGTTTATGTATAAGTAGTCATTTAAATTCAATAAATTAAATCAGCTCACAGTAAGAATGATAGTTTCCATGCATTTTAAAAATCATTAATCCACATATTCTGTATTAATTAAATCACATTTCATTCATGTTTCCACAGTTTCAAAACTTTTATGAACAAGGCATCATCTTTCCACAGGCTGTATTTTCTCATTTGTCCTCTCATATCCACAGACATGCAAAGAAGCAGTAGTGCTCATATTCAAATTGTGGAGGCATATTTTAAGCAGATAAATATGTAAATAACATTTTAAGTAAGATAAATGCCACCATACAGTGCAACACCAAAAAGCCAACAGAGATGTGGCTACATGATATGTCAGTGGATATAAGAGGACGCATGAAAAAATACAGCCTGTAGAAAGAGGATCTGGAAGGTCTGAGAAATTAACTCTTTTTATTCATCAATGGTGGATAAGTATTTAAAAAAACAAACTTTTTTGTCAAGTCCAATTGAAATACAAAGAAGTAAAATAAAATAATGATATGAGCATAACACGCAGCCGCTCAAAATTACATTTTCAGTCTTTTAAAATATTTAAATGGATTCTAAGCCATGACTGAAAAAGCCAATAATCTAATGTAAAATGAATGTAACCACACTGAGAACAATTGTTTACTCCTTCACTAAATAATTCAGCCATATCAATAATTAATGAGAAAAAAAACACACACGAAAAGGACTAGAGTCAAAATTAATTGGAAAAATTATGTTTAATACAAATTATACAGTATTCCAGCATATGAACACATAGTATGTGAGGTACAAGGATGTTCACATCGAAATCATGCTAATTACGTGGTGATAGATCATGTAGCCACCCAGTGGCTAATTAGGGAACAACACTTAACCAACTTAAAAAACTGCAGAAACATACCACACAAGCTAGTCTACCACTTCTCTGCTGCACAGTAGGGGAGGTACCGACCGGTATACCACCACACTGATCAACTTTACTATAACAACCACTGTACAACCAATCTTCACACAGGGTTCAGAGATAACAGAGTGTAAAAGAGTTCCCAAACTTGTGTGTATTTTTTGTATGAATATGACTAGCAATGGTACACTCAGTCTGAAGTGCAAATAGACTCTCCTGATACCATTCTCTGTAGACAGGGATAATTTAGCCACATCAGTGTTGAAGGATAACCTTTTTGGCACAAGCTGTTATTAGAGCCATGTACGGCTTCTGGTTGCAAAGTAAGGTATTAGAGAAGTTACCCAGAATACACATCTCAGAGGTGAAGGCTTGATCAAGACCCAAAAGGGGGTCTACAGTATATGAAGGCTGATGTCATCCCAAAAGGGTCTAACTTTATCACAGGTCCAGAAAATGTGAAATAATGAGCCCCACTCCTTCTGACATCTAGTGCATATGTCCAAGGACAACCTACCCATTCTATGAAGTTTAATAGGAGTATAAAACACATTATGCAAAATCTGAAATTGCATAAAGTGGTATCTGACCCACTTTATATATTTGTAAGTTCTTTTCCAGATATGAGACCAGTCTAGAGGGTGACCCTGAGGAGGAAGGGCCTGGTCCCAATAGTAGTAGAATGCCTGTTTCCATTCAGCAAGGAGAGCCCTAAGTCATATATGAAAGAAAGATATAATATGAGAGGTGGGGTGGCCAATAGTAAGGGAAGTAGTGTATTGCCATAGTCCCTAGGCCAGTTCCCTGACCCAAAGTAGCTAAGCAACATGTGGCGAAGTTGTAAATATTTAAAATACATAGGTATAGGCCAGCCAAACTTCTGCTGTGCCTCCTTAAAGGTAATAAGCTTGTCAGAAGACAGCAAGTGCTTGACTGAAAGGAATTCTAAGGAGGGCCAGGTGGACTTGGTCATGTTTTTCCAGAAATCTCTAGGTTCTGGTTTTCAAGAATAGATTGTGTAACATTGTGGCAAGAGCTTAGGTCTAGTGGACATGAAAAATTACTAACTCATACTCAAAAGGTGATCTCGCGCAGGGACCATGAAATCACCTTTCAGTATGTGAAAAAAAAGTTTGGGCAGTGTTTGAAAAATGACAGCTCTCACATTCATGAGGTATTGTAAAGATATGGCTATGTTGTAAATTTGGAGTAAAAGTATTGACAATTACCAAAATTATGAGTCCGCTTTAGCAAAATTCAACATAGTCACCTAATATTGTTGTTTTTTTAATATTTGTACACAAAATTTTAAACATAGCCTTCTTATGACCCTACCTCATGAACAGTGGCAGAGAACATTTTGTACTCCTGCCTGAAAGGTGATTTTGCACAGGGACCACAAAATCACCTTTTGGGACAGATTTTCCTAATGAAAGTGACATTGTTCATGAGGTAGGGTCCCAAAGAAGGCATGTTGAAAATCTGGGCCACAGATATGCAAAAATGGCAAAGTTATGCCCCTAAGTTCAAAACCCTATTCAAATACATTGAATGGCATACCTGTTTCCTCAGTTCATGCTCTGTCTTTGAAGAGTGAAGATGTGTCTGCGGTCCAGAGAGGATAACAGTGTTGGACCCCCAATGGGTAAGTAAGGGCTTGGGGAGGGTCTGGGGTTGTGGTTGCTGAGTGGGAGGGTCAGGTGGGGGTAGGGATCTGAAATGGCGCATGATACATAGATGAACAGTTTTCATGTTACAGGTTAAAAGAAAAAAAAAGACAGAGATGTCTTAGCAGGTTTTGTTAATGAACTATGCAGTGATACTTTATTTCATTGTGTGATTTACTACAAAGGGGAACGGCTAATTGAAGTCTGAGATTGGTAACTGTAACATTTCAGGGTGTCCACTGCTGTTTGAAATTTGCTACAGTGCATACTATGAGTGTATCTGTTCTTCCTAGTCTCACAATTGTTACTATGTATATTATTATTGATATATTGTTACATAGTGTTTTTATTTGTGGGAAATGAATGTAGACTTTTAAAGTGACCAAGTTTCAGGTAATGATGCTTTATAAAAAAAATTTTTCCCTCCATCTACAGCAACAACAATTGATGCATCACTGCATGATAAAATTCATGGTCACTATCCTGTACCTATTTACTTGCTATGATGTAGCATTTTTTATTTTAAAATGTATATTTAGCAACAATGAAGACAGCAGTTTAAATCACAATCTGTAATATTTTGAGTAATTTTGTAAGAAGCTAATAAGGTCTAACCATGGAAGAACAGAGGGGGAAAAAATCAATAATCAAAAGGCAGGAAATGGGCCTGACAAAGTACACCCTACGATACTGAAGAAGCTCAAGGGGGTGCTGGCTGTGTCTCTGATAGCCCTGTTCAACACAACACTACACACAAGGGAAGTTCTGGGGGCTATAGGAGGGCAGATGTAGTCCCACTTCACAAACATGGTAACACAGAGGACACAGAAAATCACAGACCTGTCAGCCTGATTTCACTGGTGGTTAAAGTAATGAACAAAGCTCTGTTTTAAACATAGTTTTATTTTATCCTACATCTTTGTGTTTTTATTTAGTTTACTATATATTTACTTGGGACAGCCCAGCTGAGATGCAGACTCTCATTTTCAGTGTTGTTCTGTTTAAGTTTTACTGTTGGTGGAATACTGAAGCAAAATGAGGTCAAAGGAGTTGCTCAAGGTGGAATCATGCATCCAAGGAAGTGGTAGGGATTTGACCATCCCGAAATAATAGCTCAGCACTCTAACCTCTACGTCATGGTAGCGTGTCATCAGTGTCAAGATGCTGGTACAGGTTTATGTCCTGCTCTTTGACACAAAAAGGCCAAATTAAAAATCCATTAATATTCTGCATTCAGACATTTGCCAATATAGACTTGATACTTTATTATACAACAATGCATTAATGAAAAGGGAATATTAACTGAAAAAAAAAAATTGGGATCACAGTCCCTTGAACCTTAATAAATTAGTGAGAAAGGATGCAGTATCATCCGAAACGCATCAGGTGATATGGCTGTTTAATTCTTGTAATAAAACTGTTTTTTAGACCTGTGCCCTTGTATTGGAGGTGTGAGTGCTCTACTTTTGGTTGTTTGTAAATTAGTGGTGTATTGTTCCTCAGAGTATGTACAATCATATAACGTAAGGTTGGGGTTAACCTAATACTGAAACTCTCAATGCAAGCATTGCTGTATCATTAACTTTGTATGATAAGACAATGCCAATATAAGGGTAACACCGACCATATGTTGCTTGATCATTCAAACCTAAGAAATACTACACTACTGATTTGCCAAGGTTTTAGGAGACTTTGACCCCTAACTTTTTCATTTCACAAAAGTTTTCACTCTAACCCTAATGCATTGTTTTTGAGGTTAATTTAGTTTTTGAATAAGCTATATTAAGAACAGTCACCTTTAGCTTACACATCTCTTACATGCCATAAGGGAAAATGCATGATGATATGTAGTGCTCCAGACCTGTAGCTTGTTTTGTGTGTTGTCCTGTGTGCCACTTCTGAAGCAGCTGGTAGGTAATGCACAATGTACCAGCCATGTAACTTGCTTCTCAAGCCACTGCCATACTGTAGAATCTGCATAATCACAAATATGGGGCCACACTTGCAGTGGACGTACAAGGTGACCCTACAGGTTACTCATAAAGGAGCTGTATTATTTATTTATTTATTTCAATCTAGGATTACAATACCTTTGAGCCGAGGCTCTTTTACAAGGGTTCCACGTCAGCGTGTGCAACAGTCATCATTTTTAGTTACAAACATAACGTCACTGACTTACAGACATGTAATAACCAGTACAAAGACTTGAGCTATGAGCAAGACAAGGGAGGAGGGGGTCGATGGGGAGAAGTGAGGGTAGGAGATTGAGGTGGGGTAGGAGGTACAGGGGTAGGGGAGTACAGGAGGTGGGTGGGGCAGGGTAGGAGTGGAGATCGGAGGTGGGCGGGGTAGGGAGACATGCACAGCCAGGGGCCTTGTGAGTTCAAGAGACTGTGATCCCAATTTTTTTTCAGTTAATATTCCCTTTTCATTAATGCATTGTTGTATAATAAAGTATCAATTATGACACACATTGCTGCAGAACTGTAACTTGCTTTTCACATGACCCTTCAAAGCCACCTATTTTTTTTCTCATTTTGAGACTGTCAGAAAAAGCAAAAGTTGTATCTCATGAAAGCATTTTTCAAAATCATAAAGCAATTCTTGATTCACAAAAAACAGGCTGTTTTTTTGACTCAAGACATGAATTTCTTAATTTTAAAACTATTATTTTTTCAATCTAAAAAACACCTTAATTAACCAATATACAGTACTCTGTTGACTTCTCCATTTTCAAATTACAGCTCCAAGGATTTTTGTTTTGTCATGTGCAATGTTTTCCCTTCTAGAACACGTTTTTATGACCATGGAGCAGAAGTCTTATCTCATAAAAACAGACAGCAAGTCACAAAAATGGAAGCTGCTGTTGTCTTGAAAACACATTAAACACATCAGAAACAAAATTCCCTGAGCTGAGTATAGGATGAACAAGGAGGGCATGGCATGTACCTCTGAGAAAAGGGACCTCAGGATTATCATTATGGATGTTCTGAAAGTAGCTTCTAGTAATCCAGTGTTCAAGGGTGGTGGCAAGAGCAAATAGGATGATAGGCTGCATAAGGGATGGGATACCAAGTTGAAGGAGGGAAGTAATTCCCTCCATACAGGTCAGTGGTTTGTCCCGACCTTGAGTACTATATGCAGTTAGTAGCAACAAAAACACTCCAGAGTTCTGGTGCCAGTGATGAATGGATATAATCACAAACAAAACCTGCATGGCACTCGCCACCAGGATGAAATAGAATCCTTACATATAAAGTGCATTCATATTTTTATTCTTTCAAGACACAAGAAGTTGTTCAACGTAGCAGTAGTACAAGATTACAAAACACAATCATTTTGCATCACTTCTATTACTGCTATCTGGCACTTTCTCATCTTTCTTGGAGGAATAAAAATATTAATGTACTTTATATAGGTTAAGATTCTGTTTCACCCTGTTGGTGAGTGCCATGCAGTTTTTTTGTTTGTTGTGTGCAGTTTTTGAGAACTCACCTAATAAAGGGCACTGACAGGATGGAGGTTGTGCAGAGAGGGGCAACCAAGGCATTCCAGGGGAAGCAGAGGAAACACCATGAGGAAAGGCTGATATGTGCTGGTTATCAGCTATGGGACAATGGGGGGGGTGGTTGGGGAAAGATGAATGGGTGCCACTTGCCATTAGTTTGGTGGGGGTTGGTATTTTTAGACACCTGGAAATGATACTAAACGTATAACTGGGCAATCAGTGAAATGGAGGAGTGGCGTGTGTGTGTGTGTTTTCATGAAGGGGGTGGTAATAGTGAGGGATGAGTCACCGGACACCAAGGATAGCAATGTCATATTTCTTTACCTAGGATAATGCATAATTTGGGGTGGTGGATCACTAGTCACCAGTCAAGTGGTGAAATTAGTATACTTGGTGTATCTGGTAGGTGCTGTGTGTGTGTGTGTGTTGGGGGGGGGCCCGAGACCGCTAGCCACCAGTGAAGTATGTTACAGTTTCAGATAATGGTCAGCAGTGCTTATAGGGCAGGTTTTGACTGCAACCTTGTAAAAGGTGTCATGTAAAATTAAGCAGTACTGGGTTTGTGGGTGGTGAGGCAGCTGCAAGCCACTAGGTTACTGGTATATGTTGCACAATCAATGCACATCCATATCCTTTTGAACAGGACACATGTCCTGCTTTCATACTATCCTTATCCTCTGACATAAAGGAAACTGTACATACTTTAATCACATTACTACATAGGGAGGTCCCAGTAATTCATTACTCTTAAATTTATATATTTTTTCCAGGATGTCAAAATGAGTGCCAGAGACAAATGTTGCTGGAGAGGGAAGGTTTAGTGACAGGCTACAAAGTTCAGTCAGGCAGGTTAAATCCTTTTCCAAAATCAGCTTCTGGGTGTCAGACCAACAGAAGGGGATGCTGGATCTCACATCAGCTTAGCCCTCAGTTTACAGTTCAGGCAGGACTAATTTCATAATAGTAAAAACAAAATATCAAGAATTAGCCCTTGGAGAAAAGAGACCCATGATGTAGCAACAACAACAAAAAAAAAACAGCTCTTAGCTGTGCTCTATAGTGTCCCTTATCATAAAAACAGGAGAGTGGCCAGTTCAGAATTGTCGAGGTAAAAATAGGTTCTGTTTTTGTTTTGAAATATTTTTTTTTAGGATGTCAAATCGGCCACTAGAGACAGACATTGCTGGAGGGTGATGGTTTAATGTCAGGTTGTGCTCAGGCAGGCAGGTGAAATGATTTCCAAAGATCTGCTTTTGGGCATCAAACCAACAGAAGGGGATGTCAGATTTCACATCAGCTTAGCTTGATGTTGGAAGAAAAGTTACATTGCACTTTCAAAGTACAGCACTGTTTATACAGTGTGAGAGCTCTGTTACTTGCTAGTCAGCCGGCCGCATCAGTGTTTAATAGAGAATCCCTTGCGCTGACTGACCCCAGTCCTTATCACAGGATCAAGTGTGTACCCATTCCCTGCAGTCTAAACATTGGCAGCACATCACATAATTCATTGCCTAATGTTCAAGGTCCAATCACCCCATGCAATGGGCTCCCTAATTAAATTAACAAAGAAGGATCATTTCTGGAATCATGTAGCATTGTCAGTGAGTGACTTGAAACCCACAAACATACTGAACCATTCATGTGATGCAACCGCAGCCAGTTTTTTTTTTCAAACAAGGAATGAAAAAGACTAAAATAAGTTTTAAATAAAAGGGTTGGTGTGGAGGGGGCATAAAAAATGAAGCCGTAGACAAACGGATACACTAGACGGTAAAATATGATGTAGAGATAAAGTACTGGGAGTGTGCCAACCCCAGTACTCAAATCAACATTGTTTGATACACAACAAAGAAAATATAAATTGGGACTGGTTGGTGAGATTAACAAGTACCATAAAACATAGAATAAAACGATTTACTCGTGTGGAGCACATAACAAGGTGCTAGACCTCCACCTCACACTTGCCATATTCAAGCACTGCTACCCCTTCACCCCTGCCCAGCCACCCCTAATGAGAGACTACATCTATCATCATACTATCCTCTGTTGTAACTTATATTTAATTTGCACCCAAGGAAACATGTGGAATAATAAAGACAGCACATACTATCATCAATTTGGTTCGCCAATTAAAAAAGTGTTGAGACAATTAAAATGTAAATTGAGCAGCTAATCCATCATATGCTGCACGTGATCAACGGTAAGGCAATATATCTTAAAGTTTCGATTCTTTGATCAATGTCCAAAACTGACTACTGTAGGTTAGCCCAATACACCCAAGACAAGTTTTTGGTACCAATATATTAGCCTAATACAGAGGTTCAGGTACCAATACGTTAATCTTGCCGTACCTAACTGAACATAATGATGGTTAGGGAACAAAGAACTTAATGGGAGAAACAAAATGTAATTTACTTCACAAGACGTCAGAATATTCATTAGTCTATGACAAAAGCATGAGATACAAATAGTATTAAAATCAGAACAACAAGTACTGCTGCTGAAAAGGGCAGACAAGGAAACAGACAAGGACAAATGAATCAAAAGAAATTAAACATAAAAATATATATATTATAAACAGAAGGGGAAAGACAGCCCAGTAAACAACCAAACTCAGATACAATGAAAGTGCATATGTGTGTGTTGGGGTGGGGTGGAATTAAAAATTCAGAAACAAACCTTAAATTCAGATAAGTTAGAAGTTGGTATTCACTGCTTGATGCCTAGACATGGTGATACCTCTAACCGTGTCCTTACTACCCCCCGGCCTCCTACCCCCCACCTCGACCCCCAGTGGAAACCACAATGGGGCTGAATGTGTGTCAGAACTGCCCCTGACCAGCCTGTCTGATGCCTTTGTGATGTTATACAAATGAGCCTTGATGGCATGGATCTGAAGTGATTTTACCCTTGCTGTGCCACAGACTGATATATCAGTTCAGAAATCCTATACGTTCTAATACTGCCAGCAGCCTAAGGGTTGAAACAAAAAAATAGGCTTCAGCATTTTGTTTATTGAGGCAGGTTTCTCTTTCAGTGTTAAAAGTAAAGTAAAACAAACCAATGAACTCACTGCTTATTTTAATATTTGTTTCAGCAACTGTATAATCTCACATTTCAGACCCATATGTATTCTTTTGTGAAGTCATGTTGCTATGAGATTCTGTAGATACAAAACCCCCTCAAAATACTGTAGCAGCAAGGATCCACAACTTGAGTAGGCGTCCACCACAGTAAAGCACAAATGATCTCTATCGAGCCAAAGAATTGGGTCAGAAAATAAATTTTGCTTAATGTACTGTACATGGAAAGTACTCAGTCTAGTTGAGGAGAAGTAGGCAACAGATGATAAAAATGGAGGGGTCATGCAGTTGTGCACAATATATATCTGAAGCTTTGTTATAAAAACAGCCTTAATATGCTTTAAACAGGGATGTTCATATGAGGACCCCACGGTAAACCACAGGAATAAAGCTCCTCACTCGTGGAACAGGGTGCTAAATGAGATTCCGATGGAGCTGGAAGAAACACATTTTTTCACTGCAAAGCCTGTGGTTTACTGTAAGAATGAGAAGCTATCTTTACTTTAACTTATTGCTTCTGGCGGGTACCTTCCTACCCCCTTTCCCCTACACCAGGTCACAACCAGAAAAGTCTTTTGGGCTCTGTTTGTCTGGTAAGACGTTAAATAAATAAATAGCCAGATGTCTTGCTCATTAGCCTTGATGCCTTTTAGTGTGCTGGGTGATGTGCTACTCTGAGTAAACACACCATGCTTTTTTGTTTTACAGTTCAGTCAGGGGTGCCTAGCTGTATAGCTGTCATATACAGACACTGATTCATGTTCCTGCCCATCCTTTTTTGCCAACTGTCAATACCCATTTAATTTTACTTTTATTATTACTTTAAAGATCTGGTAACACGTTCAGGTGAACTTTACCAAAACATAATATTTGTTTATTTTATTTAGTTTTTGTTGACCGGGTAAGTGCACTAGACAAATCCTGCCTATTTTCAGGCACGACCCAGGGGAAGGGGATACAGATGAATGCCAACTGACCTTGAACTGGATTAAGCTGTTGGTGGTATTTTTAGTGAATGAGGGAAATTTTGCCAGGACACTGGGGAAATTCCCCTACTCTTTTCGATAAGTGCCATGGGATCTTTAACATCCACCTGAACTACCACCAGAACAGACAGTTGGGACCTCGGTTTAATGTCTCATCCGAAAGACGGCACCTCAGAAGTGCAGCACCCCTCTCATGCTGCACTACAGTGTTAGTACTGGGATATTAACCCAAGTTGCAGATGTGGGAACTGAACCCACAGCCCTCTGATCTCCTGGCCTCAGAGGTGCGCGTGCTACCTACTGAGCCATTGACACTGCTAATTAGACACAGTCTTTAGCCTGTATTTCCCATTAGTTCTGTATTTCTCCTCCCCATTACTTATTACTGAGATCATTTGTATGAATACAGGATTTTTGCTCCTGAAGAGTTTATCCATTCCTGCTGCTTTCTCCCAACCTGAAGTCACAGAGCACTGCTTGTGACCTCACAGTTATTTCCATGGCAACAGACTGTGATGTCACAACAGAGGATTATGACTTGGGGTAGGGAGTAGGCTACAGAGGCAGATGAACTCAAAATAAACTCTAAGGTACAGTGATAATATATTCATACACATTTCCTTAATAATACATTTTGGGGAGTAGAAATATATAAAATATAAATGGAATGCAAGCAGAATTGTACCTAATTATTAAGTTTTTTTAAAGTTTTCTTTGAAGGTGTCAGTTGCTCTTTAAGTTGCAGGTTTGAGAATAAATAGCGGTGCTGCACAGCTAATGATTAAAACAGAGCTGATGTTGTCAAATAACTATGTTTCTTTGTCATTTATCACTCTCTGATTTCCTTTCTCAGTGAAACTCGTACATCTCCTGTCCTGCAGAAATGAGAGATGGAGAGGGGGGATAATTAATGCAGAGGGACTGATTGCTCTTGAAGCTGGCCCCATCCTACAAAGAGGGTTGCCCCTGCTTGATCAAGCGTCTCTGACTGACACTTTCCATCCATCTTCCAGTCAAAGGCAACTGCTGGAACAGAGGGATTTTTCATTAGTTTGGTGCAAACTCCCCCAAACCATCCCGTTCTAGCTACTCATTCTTTGTTAACAGTGTCCCAGTTACACATTACATTGATTGATTAGTTAACACTTTATCCAGGTTTAAAACAAGGTGCCACTTAAAATAAAACTATAGCTACATATGCATCTTAACTTTGTGCAATACAATAACTTTACAAATAAAGGTGTCATGTTTATGTTTAGAAGGGAGATACTTGAATTCCAGGTGTGCATCTCCATATAGAGTGATTCTGATGGGTTCCATGTGAAAATTGCGACTTTAAAACCGTGACTGATATAATTGCAAAGTTTTTTCAGTGACCGTCACAATAGCGAACAAACACATTAGTGTCCTTACAAAATCGCACCCACATAATAATAGTGCTCACTGTTTAAAGCAGCACTCACATTTACCACTAAAGAAAATTGTGAATTAATATATTATCCAGGCCATTGCCCATTCCTATTTTGTATTGTGTTGTGAAGTTTACCACAAGGAGAAGACTTTCGGATGCAACCGATTAACACATTCACCTCTGTCTCTGTTGGTTTAACATGCCCGCCAAGTAGTATGTTGTCCCCACTGTCCTAAATGTGTGTTGTTGAAAACTTGAATACCAAAATATTATGGACCCCAAATATAATATATTAAACACCGGACAACCTCTCAAGCATATCCGCGCTGTATAGGGCCTCTTCTACTCCTTCACCAAATCAGCCATCCACCCGTATAAGCATATGTGCACTCTGTAAGGCCTCTTATATGACTGCTTCACCAAATCAGTCATCCACCTGTATAAGATTTGAAAATCACATCCTATAGCAAGGTGTCTTGAGCCAGCTTGATAGACAGATAAGTGCCTGGACATGGTTATCTCAGTGATTCGATGGGAATTTGGTATTAATTTATTTTTTGTTTGTTATTGTCAGTCACTGCAAATGAGACTCAGTTTTCTTTTTGACAATTTTCCACAGGTCACCTTGCCGATTGTTCTGTTGCTGCCACCTGCTGTTTCCTGCACTGATGCCTCCTACTCCTCCTGACTATGGGATGCAGTCCAGAAGAACTGAAGCCAATGTACATCCACAATTACATTTACCTACTGTACTAGACTCTGTTGATGCTGTATCCTTCTCCTTATCCTCTGCATCCTCCTCCTCTTCTCTTGGCTAAACATAAATCACAAAAGAAAAAAAAAACTATGTATCTGGCTGGTTGTTGACTTTGCTGAGCTTGCCTTTTCTCAAACTGGAAGGAGGAAGTGGACTCCACAGAAGACAAGTGCAGTTTTATCTGTATGTCACTATTATTGTCATCAGTGGCAACACGCGATCGCTATTTTCGGTAATTCGCCAATATCCACAAGTAGCTATTGTGGCGGTCACTGATGTACAGTCATGGTATTGCATTCGGGATTGTTGAGTCGCGATTTTCACGGGTAATCATTTTGAATGATGGTACAACTGTTCTAATCTCATTTATAAAAGGCTCTGTGTGGTCAAGTCGGGGGGTTCTGAAAGTGAATTGGCATTCAATACTGTACATTCAACAGTCAGACAAATCTTTTAGATCTTACTTCGAGACACAGCTCTTGCAGCAGGTTACACCATTAGGACTGAAGCCGGCAGGCGTCAGGACCCAAAAATTCTAGCTAGCTATCTTCAGCGGGGACTGCCCTGACGTCGGTCCTGCCCCCGACGTCAGGCGTGGTACATAAGGGGGCGGTCCCGGCAGATTCCCCAGTTCTTTCCCACCGTCGACTTGCATGTCTCGACCCTTCGGTTATAGTCTAGCGCGCGATGCATGGTTAAGTGCTTTCCTTTGGGAAATTTGGATTTCTTCTAGCAAGATTTTCACTGATGTCCTCTCTGACCTCCGGTCACTCCTCCAAGTGTGCTTGCGGGAAACAGATCCCCTTTACGGATTCCCATATGGCCTGCGTTCAGTGCCTAGGCCCAGACCATGGTACCCGGGCCTGCTCCTTCTGCCAGGGGTTTAACAGTCGTACCCGGATCCGACGTCAGAAGGCCCTTCAAGCCTTCTTACTGGAAGAGAAGCTGAAGACCATGTCTTCCAAGGGGGAATCTTCAAAAAAGACCCACAAGCATGTGGAGAAATGAAGGGAGAAGGCCCCTTCCAGGTCCCCCTCCAGGGCTTTGGACTCGCACAGCTCTGGTTCCAGGTCAGACCGCTCCCCCTACAGGGCCAGCTCTCAGCCTCCCCCGGCTGTGGTAAGGAAGCCTTCTTCTCAGGCCAAGTCTGCCAGGCCGTCCTCGTCTTCATTCTCCAGGGCCTTGGCGAAGTCTGAGGATCACCATCATCACCATCACAAGTCGGGTTCCCGCCCTTCGGAACCCGACGTCAGGTCAGCTTCTTTGCCTCCTCGCAAGACATTGGAGCTCACCTCCTTAAAGATACCTCTGGATCCGACGCCGGTGCGTCCGTCGTCGGCCTTGTGTCATGCATTCCTGGAGCCGCCGTCGGCCAGACGACCGTCGCCGGCTAAGCTAGCTCCTCAGCAGACGCCGGTAGGGGGACCGGCACCCGCTACCCCTGAGAAGAGGGCCCTGACGCCTCCGACCGATGTCGGTCAGGAGACCTTGACCGAGGAGGATCTAATGCAGCCCGAGGACCAGACAGGCGACCCCAGTCTTGTTGAGACTCCCAGGGAACCCTCGCCATTACCTGAGCCCCCTGTGGAGCTGACACCGGGACCCGACGACCGTCCACCGGTGCCCGGACCGTCGTCGGGCCTTTCCTTAGCGGAAGTGAAGGACCTCTTCACTTACTGGTGGGACACCATAAAGAAGGACATGGTTCCCACTCTTTCTCCTCCTCCTCCGGTTTCTGCACCCCCCTCACCATCGGGGTCGGCAGGACGCTCACCTCCTCCCCGGGAATTTGGAACCCCTCCCAGGGGGAGACCAGAAAAACGGAGACCTCCGTCTAAATCCTCTTCTAGGTCACCCAGCCCCAAAAGACCCAGGAGACACTGACGATCGCCTTCAACGGAGGACACGGGATCAGAGTACTCTTCATCTAGATCCCCATCTCCCCTCTCCATCCCTTCTCCGGACCCACATGAGATGCCAAAATCTCCTCCGGATGACCCTTCATTCTCGGGTATTATGAGACACATCCAAGAGAACATGGGATGGGATGCAGAAGAGCTAGACCCCGGAAGGATACGCCTCACCAAATATCTTCGGCAAAAAGACCCCAAGCCTGTGATGGTGCCACCCTTGGTTGACACTTTTGTGGACGTCACCAAGGCAGCATGGAAGCATCCACATTCACTCCCGGTGATGCCGAAGAAAGCTGATCGCTTGTACAAGGTTCCTAATGAAGACCAGTACTTGGCTCAGCAGCCTCAGGCCGACTCTTTGGTCATCACAGCCTCACATGACCGGTCACAGAGACCACAACATCTGAGCACCCTGCCACCGGACCCAGGGCCCAAGCAGTTGGACGCATTGGGTAGGCACACGTATGCTTCCACTACCTGTGCCATCAGATCCTTGAACTATTTGACCCACATGGTTCAGTTCCAGAATGCTTTGTGGGAACAGGGTCTGGAAACGGCTGCAAAACTGCCGGAAGGTGAGCAGAAGGAGGAGATGCTCCTCCGTACGGGTTCGGACGTGGGAACCCAAGTGCTACAAGCCATGTACGACTCCGGGGACTCATCGGCCTGAGCAGCAGCTTCTGGCGTATGCCTCCGGAGGCACTCTTGGTTACACGTCTCCGGCTTTACCCCGGACGTCCAGAAGAATATCACTGATGCTCCATTCGAGGGAGAAGTCTTGTTTGGTAAACCTTCAGAGAAGATTATTACCAGACTTCAAGAGGCCGGAAAGGCGGTAAGGTCGGTTCAGGACATGTACCGACCCAGGCTTAGTTCCTTTCGTAGGAACCAAAGCCGAATTCGTGGGCGGATGCAGAGGCAGCAGTCTCGCTCCGCTACACAACAGAGGGGCTCCGGTTTCCATAGAGTCCAGGAGAAACAGCCCGCCAGCCGAAGCCAGCATACTTCTAAGCCGGCCCAGCCAGCGGGACCCTCTGCCACCACAGCCTGACTCCTTTCCAGCCCCCTCCCCTCAGGATCAACGGGAAATCATGGTCGGGGGTCACTTGGCGAACTTCCTGCCAGGATGGCAGGCTATAACCACCGACAGGTGGGTTCTTCAGTTGGTCAGAAGAGGCCACTATATAGAATTCGCCGAAAAGCCACCCTCGAGGCCTCCTTTGCTCTCCCGGTATTCGGGTCAGCACAAATCTCTGATCTGGCAAGAGGTAGTCGCGCTCCTGCAAAAGGGAGCGATAGAGTACGTCCCGGAGAACCAGAGAGGACAAGGATATTATTCCCACTTCTTCCTGGTTCCAAAGAAAACAGGGGACCTCCGTTCGATTCTGGACCTCAGTGACCTCAACGTGTTGGTCGCCTACAAGAGATTCCGCATGGTGACTCTTCCGGGTCTTATTCCCATGCTGAAACAAGATGCCTTCTTAGCGTCTCTAGACATACAGGATGCATACCTGCATATCCCTATAGCTCAGGTGCACAAGAGGTTCCCGTGCTTCGAGTTCCTCGACCACCACCTTCGATTCTGAGCCCTTCCATTCGAACTGTCATCCGCACCCAGGGTCTTTACCAAGTGCATGGCAGTCGTGGCAGCGTCTCTGAGGAGACAGGGCCATTATGTGTTCCCGTACCTGGATGATTGGCTTTCATGGCCGCCCAGAGAGGCGTGCTATTATGGTCCAGAGCACCCAGGACCTGTTCCGATCTCTGGGAATCCTAATAAACTACGAGAAGTCTCTCCTGGTACCATCGCAGAAACTGCAGTTTATAGGGACAGTACTGGACACTGTTCAGGGAAGAGCTTTTCTTCCAGACGACAGAGCACAGCGCATCAGATCCCTCATCAGGGAGTTATCATCGAACAAGACGGTCTCTGCCAGGTCGGTCCTTCGCTTGCTTGGACACATGGCTGTGGCCATTCCTACCATCCCTTTCACAAGGCTCCACATGCGGGTAACTCAGTGGATGCTCAAAGTGCAATGGGACCAAAGGCAAGACCACTTGCAGCATCCGGTCAGGATCACGAACACCGTGATTCGAGACTGGCAGTGGTGGCTATTCCCAGGGTCACTCTCCTTGGGTGTCCCATTCGTAGCACCATCCCTGGAGGTAACCCTCACCACAGATGCCTTGGGTCTAGGGTGGGGGGCACACCTAGATGGGGTAAAGTCCCAGGGTACGTGGACCCCGATGGAAGCTCATCTCCATATCAATGTTCTAGAGATGAGGGCGGTTCTCTATGCCCTGCAGGCCTTTCAGTCAGTAATCCCACCGTGTACTCTTCTGCTTCAGACAGACAACATGGCAGTGATATATTACCTCAACAAACAAGGAGGCGCACACTCTTACCCCCTTTGCAGGGAGGCCATGAGGGTGTGGGATTGGGTAATTGGACACGGCGCAAATCTGATCACTGTGCATGTTCCCAGGGTGGAAAACACAATTGCAGATGGTCTGAGTCTCTCCCAGGCCAGAGTCCATGAGTGGGAACTTCTTCAAGAGGTAGCAGAGGATCTGTTTCTTCGATGGGGAACTCCAGAGCTAGACTTGTTCGCATCCCCATCCAACACAAAACTGCCCAATTTTTGCTCGCTAGATCCAGGGCCTGGTGTTTTCTGGTGAGATCGTTGTCCCTCTCCTGGGTGGACAGATTCCTCTACGCTTCCTCCTTTCCCGTTGATCCAGAGAGTTCTTCTCAAACTGTGCAGGAGCAAGCAATCATGATCCTGGTGGCCCCATTCTGGCCCAGACAGATCTGGTTCCTTTGCTGATGCAGCTATCCGGGAACCCCGCTCCTTGCCATTCAGCTCCCATCTCCTGTCTCAGGAGAAAGGTTCACTAGTCCACCCAGACTTATGATCACTGAACCTGCATGCATGGCTCATAGAGACATAGCCATCTTGCGTCACGGGGTCTCGCAAGAGGTTGCAGAAGTTCTTTCTGCAGCCAGAAAGCCGGCAACGCATGCGACGTACGCCATGAAATGGCGCCGTTTTTGTTTATGGTCACGAGCATGCGATTTTTCCCCTTTAGGTTGCCCGGTGGGAGTGGTGTTGGACTACCTGCTCTCCCTTTTCCGTTCGGGTCTAGCCTACTCCTCTATCAAGGTGCACCTCTGTGCCATCTCTGCCTACCACCTTCCGGTGGGACATCGCACAGTGGCACAATTAGACGCCTCTCGGGAATTTTTGAGAGGGGTGTTACACCTTAGGCCACCCATTAAGGACCCAGTGCCTCCATGGGATTTGCTCTTTGTCCTGGAACAACTCACGCTTCCCCCCTTCGAACCTGCCGCGGATTGCGAGCTACGTTTTCTGTCGTGGAAAACGCTATTTTTGGTTGCTGTTACTTCAGCGAGAAGAATTTCTGAGCTTCACGCTCTCATGTGCAAAGAGCCTTATTTAGTTTTCCACCAGGACAGAGTATCCCTGAGGACGAATCCTAAATTTTTGCCTAAGGTGGTCTCTTCACTCACTCTAAATCAGGACATTGACCTGCCGGTCTACTTCCCAATCTACTCAAATAGAGGAGAGGCTCTGCTCCACACCCTGGATGTTCACCGCAGCCTGAGGTATTACCTCAACAGAACTAAACCTTTTCGTAGTTCTGAGCAACTTTTCATTTCCTTCTCTGAGAGGATGAAGGTCCAATTTGTATCCAAACAGTCCCTGTCTCGCTGGCTTGTCCAGTGTATTTCATACTGTTATGATATCAAACAAAAGCCCCTCCCGGGAACAGTCTGGGGTCATTCTACTAGGGGTGTGGCCACCTCCTTTGCAGCACTCAGAAACGTCTCCACCTCTGCTATATGTGCTGCAGCCACTTGGAGCTCTGTGCATACCTTTATCAGGCATTATAGCCTGGACATCGCCTCTCGGCGAAGAGCTGGTTTCGGCCTGGCGGTGCTACAGGGTCTCCTGTCCTAGGTTCAGGACCTGGAATGTACTTCCTATTTCCTCCTCCCGGAATTTCTGGTAGCGTTACTGCTTGGGAATCAGTCCTAATGGTGTAACCTGCTGCAAGAGCTGTGTCTCGAAGTAAGATAGTACAGTTACGTAAGAACTTACCATAACAGTAGATTTTCGAGAACAGCTCTTGCAGCAGGTACCTTCCCGCCCACCTTCTCCCCTTGGAGGAGGCATGGCTTAAGCATTTTTTAACAGGGATTTATACCCTTTTGTCTTCTGACGTTGGATCCTCGGTCTCCCATCTCGATGTCAGCCTGCGGCTGGAAGTCTCTGGCGGGAGAACTGGGGAATCTGCCGGGACCGCCCCCTTATGTACCACGCCTGACGCCGGGCATGTCCCCGCTGAAGATGATAGCTAGCTAGTAATTTTTCCGTGGGGTCCTGACGCCTGCTGGCTTCAGTCCTAATGGTGTAACCTGCTGCAAGAGTTGTTCTCGAAGATCTACTGTTACGGTAAGTTCTTACGTAACTGTACTTTTCTATGATAGATGCAAATCAGTGACAGTGGCAGAAATATATCACCAGTTGAGCTCCCAATTTATTAAGTAAGTGTGTTTGTATCTGTGTGTGTGTGTGTGTGTGTGTGTGGGGGGAGCGGGGTCAACTACATCAATGACCACTAAAAGAATGAGAAATACAAAAAACAAAGAGAAATACAAATAATAAGAGTCATTCACAGCCTAGTGTTACTAAAACTGTGTACACCAACTAAAAAATGAAGTGATTTTTTTGAACAAATGGACAGAGACCAGAGAGTTAAAAAGACAAACAAAAATGAAAGAAGGAGGACAAGGAGGGGGAAGAGAGAAAAAAAGACAGCAGATCCAGAGGTCACAAAGGAAAACAAGCACTGTTAAGAGCAGGGAGTGGCGAGTGCATGGGGGTAAGATGATGCAGTTAATTAATTGAGTGGCTGTGGGAGGATACTACCAGGGAGCTGTAGGTGCACCCGGTAACGTCACGGTCGTTTTGATCAGCCTGAACACTGAAAATACCTCCCTTTGTTCAGTCTAATTCTGTCTTTAGTCAGGAAAATGGCAGTTTCCATTCTAAAATGCCCTTTCTCTTATCAGGCCCCCCGAGCTTCAGATACCACACTAACATTCTCACAGAGCTGTTGGCCATCCCAGGCTTTCCTCACAGCAGTCACAGTTGAGGAGAAACACACAGGGCACTTGGGTTAAATTTTAATTTTGGTGACAAGACCAAGAGGTACTTAAAGGCATTCCCTTGACTCAGCAGCACAGTTCTCTCTCCAGGGACCACCATGTCGGGGGCAGAGCTGATTGAGCATTTAGGCATTCCTTTGTTTGCCTGAAGTGGAACAGACTAAGGGAACTTAACTAACAACTGTTTGATTCATTTGTTGTTTCCCTCAGCTGTACTTGCCAGTAAGCAGAGAAGGCTTTTCTGGAGTCACTATATTTTATCTCAGATTTAACTCTGTAATGAGAAGCCTTTCTAGTTTGAGAAAACAAATAAGTCTGTTTCACCTGAATCCACTTGTTCTGTGGTGGAGTTGCCTTTAAGTAGAGTTGCTGTCCTTTGTCTCATCTTTTTCAAAGTTTTCTGCCAAGCCCAAACTAAAAAGTTAATATTCATCACCTATTGCATTACTGTTGCTGAGTCTTGGCACAAGTTCGCTGCATTTGTCTTGCACTAAGCAGCCTGATCTCTTCCTGGTTGCTCAGTCAGTCCTGTATTAGAGATGAATCACACAAGTTGCCCTTTAACAAATTCAAAATAGCTGTCTCATACACAGTGACCCCACCCTTTATGCTTGGTTTCAACAGTGCCTTTGTCAGTAAATAATACAATTTCTAGTGGATATTTAAGGATTATACAATGGCAAGAAAGAATCCTGGCTACTGATTGGTCAGTTGGCCATCACAGCAGGGATGTTATCCTGGCATAACATCCCTGCTGGTGATATGTTGACCAGCACCACACATTGCTTCCATTTGTTCTTAAAACAATATTTTTAAACACTAAATAAAATTCTTTAAAATAATTGTTTTTCTGTATAAAACAATGAGCCATTGTATAATAGGAATAATGCCCTCCAGGGTGGGTGTTTTGCTGGGATAACATCCCTTCTCGGGTGTTGGATGCCCTCGGCCACCACCCGAGGTGGGATGTTATCCCAGCATAACATCCACCCTGTCAGGCATTAGTCCTTTATTAAGATTGTGGGGAAATCTGCTGTTTGGATTTAGTTTGTAACATAATGAAGATAGAAAATACTCATTTTTGTGCACCACGCACCACTCCAGTAATTAATTACTAAGCTGTTTAAGCCATGTTCGACAGCTTTGCTCTGCTTCCATCTTACTATGCCTCAGGCACAGTTAGAGTGCATTTGTCAGTTATTTTTTATTTATTTACACTCTCAAAAGTTTATTTTTTATAGTACTTTTTTTCTCCTTTCAAGTTACCTAGAGAGACACCGGAGCAATAGCAGACTAGCAAGAGAAATAAAAGGGAGCAGCTCTCAGAGTGTTCTGTTTCAAAAGAGGGAGTGCATATAAATAAACAATTCTTTTTTCTCTTCCCTTATGGTGCATGCAACATTGTAAATAAAATAAATGAAATGTTCATTTAGCTTTTGGCTTGCCGAGGGGAGTGAGAGGGGAAAGCACTCTCTCTTCTCCAGGGTATCCAAAAAGACAAGCAGTAAATGAAAACTAGATGTGTAAAAAGCTGTTTCTGATCACCTTTGTGAGAGCTACTTTCTGTAAATCTGAAGATTCTGAAGGCAAAACAGAGGGATGGGATGACAGTAGTCACAGTCTGTTAGTCTCCCTGCCTACCATGCGGTTTGCATTGAACATCTCTATTGCAACTGGGAAGCAGTTTGTTAGTAATTCATTTGCATGCCTTGTCAGCTGATTACCAATGTCAACTCATGAGCAATTCACCAGCAAGACACTTTCATATGAACATATGAAGAAGCCAGCAGAGGAATGCCATTTGATCAATCAAGTCTGCTTGTATTGCAGGGTCCACAGCTTGAGCTAAAGTCCCTGCCTTCTCTCCCCACTCCTATCATCTTCCCTACCCATGATCCTTACTTCCCCCATGCCTATCCCAGCCTTTCTTAAAGCTGCCCACTGTCTTCAATGAGATGACCTCTTCCTGCAGCGCATTCCAAGTGTCCACCACCCTCTCTGTGAAGGTTAATTTTCCCACTAGAGGAGGGAATTTTCTTGATCTCCTCATTTCCAACATAAGTCACAAAGTCATCAAGATTTTAATATCCGATCCCTTAGGTAATAGTGACCATCACTCCATTATGTTTGAACTAATGGGTGTACATCATAGATTAAATAAAAAAAAACTGTCTTCAGAAACTATAATAACACTAACTTTGGAGTGATCACAGATAAATTAAATATTGTCAAATTGTCACAACTTTTCTCTGGCCTCACAGTAAATGAGGCCTGGTTAAAAGTAAAATATGTGATTTTTGCACTAGAAAGGAAATATGTACCAGCAAAAAATAAACACAATAAAAAAAGCAGAATCCCAATTTGGTTAAATAAATCCATTATGACCCAGATTAAAAGGAAAAAAAAAGTTATTCATAAAATTAAAAACAGGTAAAAGACTAGATGAAACCTACACTAAATATAAAAAGACAATACAAGTTTTAAAATACATGATTAAAAAGGCTAAAATGAAAATAGAATTCAAATTAGACAATAAAATAATTCACTCAGACATTGAAATAGCTAATCACTTCAATTCTTATTTCTGCTCTGTCTACTCTAAAAAAAGATTACTACACACCTTGTAGTGATACAAAAGTAAGTCAAAATTGCATAAAAAACTTTAACATTACAGCTGCAGAGATTCTCCCTCTTCTTAAATCCCTGAAGAAATCTACCAGCCCGGAACCTGATCAAGTTAGTCCTAGATTTTTTATAAAAACAGCAGAGGCAATTTCAATTCCTTTAACCATTCTATTCAACAAATCCTTACACTCAGCCGAAATCCCAGTAGACTGGTTATGAGCAATCATAACCCCTATCCATAAGAAGGGAAACAGATCATTTGTTCAAAATGTCCGGCCCATTAGCCTAACTTCAATTATTTGTAAGACCATGGAAAAAATAATAAAAACCTACTTAGAGAAGATAATGGAGGAATTGAACATAGTAGACTCCACTCAACATGGTTTCAAAGTTGGTCACTCCTGCACTACTAACCTGTTGTCTTTTTACAATAATATTAGTATGGGCTTAGAAAATAAACAAAATATGGATGTCATATTGCTGAATTTCAACAAAGCATTTGACAAAGTGCCCATGGAAATTTAATTAGAAAACTAAAATCATTGGGATTTTCTGAAGGGTTAGTAAACTGGATAAATGCTTGGCTAACAAATAGAACCCATAGGGTCTCTATAAATGACTGTGTTTCAAACTTAGCCATAGTCTCCAGTGGGGTACCGTAGGGCTCGGTGCTTGGCCCTACATTATTCAATATATACATCAGTGATATGGGAAGAAGTAACAAAAATTGGCTATGTAAGTTTGCTGATGATTCCAAACTTGGGGGTGTGGTTGATAATGATTATGACCATAATTCACTCAAACTTGACTTATTAAAAATTATAAATCGGGCTATCATTAACAAAATGGATTTTAATACAGCCAAATGTATGGTTTTACATTATGGTACTTGAAACTCTAAATACAGTTACTATATAAACAACAAGATTAAATCAACAAATACAGAAAGAGACCTAGGTATCCTGATAAATTCCTCACTAACCTTTTCGGACCATTGCTTAAAAATAGCCAATACCGCAAATGGCATACTTAGGCAAATTCAGCGTTCCTTTGTCACAAGGAATGACCAGTGCTTAATTCCTCTCTACAGGGCATGTATTCACTCCCTAATTGATTATGGGTCTCCTTTTTGGAGCCCCCATCTAAAAGGTGACATGAAGCAGCTAGAGAAGATTCAGCAATGAGCTACAAGGATGGTTCCGAGACTATCTAAATGCTCTTACACGGAAAGACTAAAATTGACAGGATTGCATACTCTGCATAATAGAAGAATTGGGGAGAACAAATACTAACTTATAAACTTATGCAAAATACTGAACTTATGAAAAAGTGTGGCCTTCATCTCACAAATTGTTGTATTGTGTCAAGAAGCCATAATAAACAACTCTTTGTTCCATTTGCAAGTACTAATCTTAGAAAACATTTTTTCTTGGTTAGGGCACCTAGACTCTGGAACCAATTACCCCAAGCATTGGTTGATTCACATAGTGTCGATATTTTTAAAAGAGGACTTGATAGTTGGCTAACAGGGTTACCCTTGTCTTAATGAGCCCACACTGTGTGGGGGAAAATCTCGATGGGCTTCAGCCTTCTTTTTTCCATTAAAACCTAGTAAACCTAGTAAGTGCTCCCTGACCTCCCTCTTAAACCTCCCACCCTCCAGCTTAAGACTATGCCCCCTCATGTCATGCTTGGCACTCAGCTTAAAGAGATTCTCCTTACCAACCTTATTTATCCCTTTCAAGTACTTGAAAGTCCCAATCATGTCCCCTCTCTCTCTCCTGTCTCCCAGGGAGTACATGTTCAGTGCCCTCAACCTCTCCTTGTATGACTTACCCTGCTGACCTGCTATCATCTTTGTTGCCCTCCTTTGGACCTTCTCCAGCAGGTTAATATCCTTTTTGAGTTGTGAGCACCAGTATTGAACTTCATACTCTAGATGTGGCTTTACCAGTGACCTGTACAAGAGAGGTATAACCTCCTCTCTCCTACTACTTATCCCCTTAGATATGCATCCCAGCATCTTGTTTGCCTTTGCTGTTGCTTTCTTGCACTGCATGGAGTACTTCAGGTCACTAGTGATCATCACTTCCAGATCTTTATCCTCCTCTGATGCAGATACTCGGACTCCACCCAGGTAATACTCTGTCCTGGGATTCTTGGCTCCAATATGCATAACTTTGCATTTTGTGGCATTGAAACCAAGCTGCCAGATCCTGGACATTCACATCTTCATGCTGATATTACTGCATGTAGCAGATGTGCATTAGACATGTGTTCCAGAGTTTCTGTTTCCACCCCAAAATACTCAAAATATGAACATGTACATCCCACTCTGCCAAAAACAAAATGAGCCATGACACTGGGGGATTGGGCACCCCCAGTGTTACTGTTATTTTTCTTGTAGGGGGATGCTGAGAGGGAAGGATGAGTGGGGCGAGGAAAGTGAAAAAAGAAAACAAAGAACTGCACATGCATGCTACTGGGAAGGGGAGGATGAAGTTTCCTGTTATATTTCAGTGAGCAGAGCCAGCAGGTTATGCTGTAAACACAGGCTGTATTCAATACCCTAGTTCTGTGACACAGGAAATCACTACTGGCATGCTAGTTCATTGGTACAGGAAATCACTGCTGGCAACAAATTACCACTTGGCTACTTAATTAGCAAGAAGGGTTAGCAGAGAGGAATAGGATCACAGGGAAAGGAGAGGGGGGAGGGCTTGTGTTTGCAGTGAAACACATATTTGTAACAGATAGCTATGCAGCTGGTATGGACCATGGAAAAAGTTTTCCTCCAGGTCAAGTAGTGCCAGTGCATAGTGGGCCATGGTGAACAGAGGCGGAGGCACTTTTGTCACTTCATAAGGTTTTTCATTCACAAGCTGCTTTTCTAGTAGTTCTCCCAAGAGGACTGCATGGATCCACCCATGCAGCCCTAACAACAAAACATTCTGCCTTCTTTAAACTAATGCCTTTGCCCAGCCAAATTGAAACAGATTAGTCACTGTGAGCTGGATCAAACTACAGTAGCTTGCATTCCTACACAGGGCTCAGTGCTCTCTCTCTCTTTCTCTCTCTGTCACACACACACACACACACACACACACACACACACACACACACACACACACACCTCTTCTGTTCTGCTGGCTGTAGCCTGCCATGTCTACCTGCTACAGTGCTGATTTATTGAAAAATGTGTCTTTTTAAACAAGATAGTCATAGTAATTATTTAAGTTAATGAGCCTATGTGCCTCATACTTTCTTTTTTAGTGTTGAAAATCCCTACTATTTCATGTGCGTTTGCCTGTAGCTCAGCCCCCTCTCAATTTACGTAGGGACAAAACTGAATTTTATCCCTTGATTATCCTGGTAGTTTATCTTCGTCCTTCTTGCAACTTGTAATATCCAGTTCTTTGCTGCATTTCCCTGTTCATATCAGACCCATAAAGGCATTGTATTTTGATAGAGTATTCCTCACCTCTTATTTTAGTATGCTGTTCAATGTGCACCTCCACACATACTTTTTTATTTCTATTTGATCAAGTTTCACAGCAGGTAGGGAAAGGTAGGAGGAAGCTTCAAAGCTGTATCTTTATGTGCAGTGTACAGCATGTATCTCATTCCATTAGTTTCTTGGTTTGGTTTACTTGCTTGGTTTGTAGGACAAAAGGAGGCAGTTTGCCCATCAAGATTCTCCTCCATATAAATGGAACATTATCCCCAGTCCTGTCCATCCATCCATTTATCTAATTTATTCTTAACAGTTGTAATAGTTGGTGAGTCAACAATATCCTGGGGTAGTGTATTCCATATCCTAGGTGTTCTAATGGTAAAGAAATGTAACCTTTTGTTATTATTAGCTTTTTTAACTTCTAATTGTTTATTATGGAGTCTAGACACAACCTTCTGGAGTAAGCAAAGCCACATTGTGCCATTTGAACTGGTGATTTAAGAATTTTAAACAGCTGCAGAAGGTCACCTCTAGTTCTACTTCGCTTAAGGGAATGTAATCCCGTTTTATGAAGTCTGGTGTCATATTCTAGGTGGACCAGATGGGGACCTAGTTTACTGGCTCTGCTTTGAACTTGTTCGATTCTATTAATGTCAGACTTTAGATAAGGACTCCAGAATAGTGATCCATAATCCAAATAAGGCCTAACATGAGATCCATACAGAGTTATGAGGCATTGTTCAGATTTAGAGATAAATGTTTTGTCTATCCTGTGTAGTAGTACATTTGTTTGGTTTGCAAGTTTGGAACAATGGGAAGTGGAAGATAATTTGTCATTTACCAAAATTCCCAGGTCTTTTTCGGCACAGGAGGCCCTAATGATAGTATTATTTAAATAATATTTTTGTTTGGGGTTATTTTTCCCCAAATGAAGTACTGCACATTTTGAAATATTGAAATTAATTTTATTGATATATGCCCATTGCTCAATTAAGGCAAGATCAGATTTTAATTTATGACAATTAGCAAGATTGTTGACCTTACCCCCAAGTTTGGTGTTATCTGCAAATTTAACCATAATGTTATCAGCTGAGATGTACATATCACTGATAAACAGATTGAACAGCACCAGACCCAGGACAGTTCCCTGGGGGACACCACTAGTCACTACACCCATGTCTGACAGTGCACCATTAACCCTTACTCTTTGTGTTCTCTTACTCAACCAGTTATTAATCCAGGATACAATGGATGATGAAAATCCTAATTCGTTGAGTTTATTTATCAAGATGCAGTGTGATACTTTATCAAATGCCTTGTTATAATCCAAAAGAATAACATCCATAGGTATATTATAGTCAAGGCTAGAACTGACATGGTTATAAAAGGAGACCAGGTTAGTGGTGCATGAAAATCATGTTTTGAAACCATGTTGATACACGTCATTAATATTTAAAGTTGACATTTCATTTTCTAGTTGTTGATTGATTATTTTTTCTAATAGTTTACATGGTACCGACGTAAGGCTAATCGGCCAATAATTTTCAATTTTGGAATGTGAACCCTGTTTAAAAATGGGTGTAACAATGGCAGTACACCAGTCTGCTGGAATTAAAGAGTCATGAAGTGATTTGTTAAAGATGATTGTTAGGGGCAAGATAATTGCATCCTTTGTCCCTAAAAGAAATCTGGAGCTTATATTATCAGGGCCAGAGCTTGCATATTGTTTTAAGGAATCTAAAACCCACTGTATATCTTGAGAAGAAATATTATTTGATTTTAAATTTAATACTGCTGGAATATGTGAAATGTTAGATGACTCCTGGACAACCTGATGAAAAATATTTATTTAGTTCTGTGGCAGTTTCAGTATCAGAAGTTATAGTAGTGTTGTTACAGACTAATGGACCAATAATATTGTTATTGCTTTTTCTTACCATTTAAATAAGAATATAGTGCCTTATGACAATCCTTGGTATGAACAATTTTAAATTAAAAGTTACGTTTTGCCAAAAGGATTACCTTTTTTAATTGTTTAACTACCTCCCTGTATCTAACTAAAATAGTGTCTTTCTGGTCAGGAGAACATTTTTTTAGAATTGAAAATAATTTATTTTTGTGTTTGATAAGATTTGTGATATTACCATTGAACCGGCTTGGGGGAAGGGCCCTTTGCTATTATTCTTAAATTTGTCTGGAACATATTGTTTTTCAAGTTCAAAAATGGTTGACTTTAGCAAGTCCCAGGCTTCCTCAGTGTTCAATGGAGAAAAGATCTGTTCCCAGTTAAGGGCCTTTAGCTGATAGTTAATACTTTTAAAATCTGCCATGTTGTATTGTTTTATTTTAAGTTTGTTAGTTTTGGGTTGTAAAGGCAGTTGAATAGAGAAAAATAGGGTTATATGATCACTATTTCCCAGAGGATTAAGAATTTGAACATCGGATATATGGGTCTCTGGATTACTTATAACTAGGTCAAGTATGTTTGCTCCCCTAGTTGGTTCTCTGACAATTTGAATAAGGCCCAGGTTAATAATAACCAAAAGAATTTGCTTGTCATGTTGATTTATACTAAAGAGTGCATCCCAGTTTATAGTGGGAAGATTAAAGTCCCCCAAAATAAGGACGGAGTCTTTACAAGCTATCTGAGCAATTTCATTGGCTAACTGCTTAGTTTGATTTATGTCAGAGGAAGGAGGATGATAACAAGTTCCAGTAAGGAGATGGGGGATGCCTATGGGTCTAATGTGGACCCATATACTTTCAGATTCAACATTAAATGTTGACTCAAATGATGGAATATCGTCCCTTATGTATAAACTAACCCCATCCCCTTTTCTTGTTTCCACTCTATTTTTGTAATAATGCTTAAAGCCAGGGATTTCTACGCTTCATTTTTTTGTCAGAATTACCCCAAGTTTCAATGATAGATATTAAGGCTAGATCAAGAGTCTTTGCCAGAATTTCAAGTTCAGCATGTTTAGAGATCGTTAGTGATTGAGCATTTAAGGAGAGAATATTAAGGTTTAACCAATGTGGTGAACAGGGACTAATAATATGGGATATGGGGGGTGTCCCAATCTCTCACTTTTCTAACAGTTTAAATTATTTTTTATAAAAGTTGCTATATTCCGTCCCAAGATTGTGCTACCCCATCTGCTAAGGTGCAGACCATCCCAGCAAAAAGGGATGGTCTGTCTTCAAATTCCTCCCAGTGAGTTAAACAAGTCATACCCTGACGGTAGGTCCACTTATGGAGCCACTCATTTAATGTTTTTATTTTGTTAGTTATGTACCTGGTTGCTCTTGGGACAGGTAAAATTTCAGAGAGACATATATTACAGCCACGTTCCATTAACACATTGTATAAAGCAACGTAATCTTGTTTAATCTGCTGATGTGGGGACCATGCAACATCATTGGTTCCCACATGGACAATCACTAAACGATTTTCCCCAGCAGGTGACAAAATAGGTTTAATCATTGATGTAAGATCTGTGATTTTTGCCCTCTTTAACTAGAGCAGGTTCGATGTTCCTTATCAGGATTACAGACTATACGATCCACATATTTCATTATAGAGTCTTCCAGGACATATGCTTGTTTTTTTGGACAAGACACGTCAGGGATTAATGGAAGTTGAGGCATGGATGTAGTAGCCAAAGGAACAGGAGGCTGAGAGGGTTTGAATGGTATGGAAAAAGTTATTTCATGACCAAGTTGTGCTTTGAATCTTTCATTATTTGAAGTGTCAGGTTCATGATTAGTGATTCCCCGGGTGACTTTTGAGTCATCCTCGTTCTTATGGGAGAGGTGTTCAAAAGAATTAAATAGTGGGGTTGTGTAAGTATTACCATGCTTTGTGTATATGCAGCAGCCTGTATATTCAGGACCTAATCCTCAAATGGTTTGCTGCACCTCCACATGTGCAAAGGTCCTGGAAAAGTCATGGAGCGTTCTGTGTGCAACACATATACACCATCTGGGTACTACACAGCATGCCCAGTATTGGTGTGTGCACCCAGTGTACCCTATGCCTGACTAGTGCACCGCTCTTTGTAGGCAGGTAGGACAGTGGCTTGCCAGAGGGCAGGGGCCAGTATCTGACTGATCCTGGACATAAACTCCTCAAGGTATAGGGCCAGTTGAGGTATGCATTAGCTACATCTGCCTTAGAGCAGCAGTAACAGCTATGTGGCACCCTCTTCCTGTCCACAAACCACATATCCAACTCTATTTGTCCCTATCTTCTCCAGCCCTCCAGTCCTGGGGGCCTCTGCAGTATGCTGGGGGGTAATCACTGGCATCAGGTGGTGTTCAATGGAATTCTGTTTAAATTTATGTGGGAATAAGGTAGTTCAGGAGGACTGCACCCTCCTCAACCTCCCCTCCAATGGAAAGTTATTTAAACACTATGCAAATGGTGAGCACCCCATCACCAATTATTGCTGATCTTGTGGCAACAACTGATCTGGCTTGCATCATCAAGACCTGCTGGATGATAATGCTGGTCCAGTATTGGAAGCAGCTGTTCTGGCTGGGTACTCAGTGGTACACTGCCTGAGAAGTGATCATAGGGGTGGGGGAGTAGCCATTTGTTTTAAATCAGACCTGGGCCTCACAGCCATCCCAGTAAGAGTGGCTAGATCCTTTGAATGTATCATAGCTGCAGGTGCAGGTTGCAGGATTCTACTCATCTACTATCCACCTGGCGATGGGAGGGAATTCCTGCTGTAAATCGCAGACTTCATTGCTGACCTGTTGTTAGAATTCCCCAGATGGATTATTCTGGGTAATTTCAATGCCTGAGTCAATGACAGCCTCTTGCTATTTGGTCAAGATTTCCTCCAACTGATGAGTTTGTTGGGCTTGACACAGGTTATTACCTCTGCAACTCATATTCATGGTCATTCATTGGAACTGGTCTTCTTACTGGGGATGGAGGTCTTTGACCTGATGGAGGAGCCAGTTAGTTGGCTGGACCATTATACTGTCAGGTTCAGGTTTGAGGCACCCCCTAATAGGCCTGCCCCTCCAGAGATGGTCCAGTACTGCCCTTTAAGTGGGTTGACTCTGCATGGGCTGTTGGAAGTGCTGGATCTATCAGGCATGATGAGTGTATGTGAGGAGCCTGGGGAACTGGTGCTGGCCTATAATAGGGCTATTGCTGGTGCCCTCGACTCTGTAGTACCTGTTCATGTTCATACCCTCATGACCTGACAGTGGGGCTCATGGTTTGATGAGACTCTGAAGGAGATGAGGAGGAGTGGTTGAAGGTTGGAGCGGCGTTGGAGGAAATCCAGTCTGGCAGAGGACAAGCTTAGATTGATAGTACATTATAGAAACTATCAATCCACAATCTCCTGTAAAAAGACAGTTCCTGTCAAAGCAGATTTCTGCAGCAACTAACAGACCAGCTCAGCTGTTCCGCACTGTCAATAGGTTATGCAATCAAACCTGTCTTCAGTTGCAGGGAGCCTTTTCACAAGCAAGATGTGATGAGTTTGCTCAGTTTTTTGCCAATAAGATTACCACCATCAGATCGGAGATCCAGTCAGCTCCCTCAAGTGGGCCTTGCAGTAATGGGCTTGAGGTCACAGGTACTCTGCCTATCTGGTCTGACATTAGCCAGTTGGCTTTTGTGCATGCGGCCAACCTACTGTAGTTTTGACCCAAGGCTAACACGCATTTTGTTAGGGTGTGTTTAAGTCATCAGCTCTGCCCTTGCTAGGATAGTCCATTGTTCACTAGCGACAGGGGTCTTTCCTGAGCCCCTGAAGGAGGTGGTTGTTAAGCCACTCCTTAAAAAATCATTGCTAGAGCTGGACTGCCTGGCATACAATAGACCTGTCTCTAACCTGCCCTTTGTGTGCAAGGTTATTGAGAAGGTGGTTGCTGCTCAACTGGATGATTATTTAACAACTCATAGTTTCTGCAATCTTCTCCAGTCTGGGTTTAGAAAGAGGCATAGTATTGAAACTGTCCTTGTTTGGGTCTTGAATGATATCCTGATGGCGAGGGACTGAGGGAGTCATACTATCTTAGTTCTCATTGATCTCTCAGCAGCATTTGACATGGTAGACCATGGGGTGTGGATGAAGCACCTGTGGGTATGCTGTGGACTGGCTTGTACAGTCCTCTGCTGGTTTAAATTTTTTCTTACAGAGAGGACACAGAGAGTAGTGTCAGAAATTTTTTTCCCCAACCTCTCTGCCCCAGTCCAGTGGGGTCCCTCAGAGGCTCGGTCTTATCCCCATGTTGTCTGCAGTGTATATGCTGCTGTTAGGGGATACAGTATCATTAGGCGGTATGGGCTAAGTTTTCACTGCTATGAAGATGACACTCAGCTCTACATGTCCTTCAGACCTGGGCAAGAAGAGATGATCTCAGTCTATAACAACTGCCCTCTTGGAGATCCAAGAGTGGATAAGGTCCAACTGGTTGAAGCTGAATCTGGACAAGACCAAAGTACAGGTGTTAGAACCTGGTCACCAGGGCATGAGGGCGCAAACTGGTTAGACCTTGGGGCTTTGGCTCGGGGACTCTCTGCTACTCACCTCAGATCAGGTGAGAAATCTGGGCATTGTTCTTGGCAGTGGCTTGACACTGAAGTTACAGGTGTTGGCCACTGTGAAAGCCTCATTTTACCATCTGAGAAACATCACCCACATCAAATACCTGATCTCCCCTGGTGGCATGCCAACATTGATTCACACCTTTGTGACCTCTTGCCTAGATTACTGCAACTCCCTATACCTAGGACTACCAGGGGTACATCTTCACTGATTACAGCTAGTGCAGAATGCAGCAGCCAGGTTGTTGACTGGCTTACCTAGATCTTGTCATATCACATCTGTGCTCTGCTGTCTGCATTGGCTGCCAATAAATTGCCAGATCCACTTCAAGATTGGCTTGCTGACCTACAAAGCCCTACACAGCCAGGGACTTGGCTACCTGCAAGACCTTCTGCGTTCTTATCACCCATGCCCACTCCACTCGACTGATGAGGGATTGCTAGAGATTTCCAGGGTTAAATTAAAGACATCTGGGGCCTGTACATTTGCATTTGTGGCCCCAACCCTGTGGAATTCTCTACCTCATCAGATTAGAGAGTGCCAGACCACCGACCGGTTTAAGATTGAATTGAAGATGTATTTATTTAGCCAGACTTTCCCTAATGGGTTTAATTTAAGGATTTTAATATAGTGTTTTTTATTAAAATGTGTTTGTTAGAGTATTTATATAAATTTAAGCATTGTTAGTATGTAAAGTGCTTTGATTCCCTGAAATTTGCGCTGTATAAATAAAGCTTTGATTGATTGAGTGATTGATTCTATTTATGCTCCCTCCAATCTCAGGTGCAGCTCTTCTTTGGGCTACCCTCAAAGTACGTGACCTCTATCACCTCTGACTGCAATATACAGTACCACTTCCATCAAGACATGGCACTGCACCACAGACATGGACAGAAGCAGGCCACAACCTCCCCAAAACTCTAATGTTGCATCAGGCAGCATGGCAGAAGTGGTGAGGAGTTTAGAGATACTGGGAGAACATCTCTGATTGCTGCTTGGACAATTTGTTGGTGTTTTTTCCCTATCCCTAGGACATCCACACATTGGGTGCAGAGCAGCAATATGCACATCTACATGCCTGCTGTAAACTCAGCAGATGTCCCCCTCCACCATGCCTTTGTTCTGCTTCCACCTGTGATCATCCAGGTAACAGCAGCGTATCCTGTCAAGTTGCTGACTGATTTGTGCCACAGCAATTATAGCAGCACAATAAGGGTAACAGTAAAGGGGGCAATCTTGATTTTAGATCACCCTTCACTCATGTCACCCTTTGTGCCCACACAGTTTTGATCCCCTCTGGGGTATGCCCACCCCGGGGAAGGTTATATTTAGTTTTGAGGGGTGCTGACTGTTTCCCAGGAGGGTGCCTTGATGCTGTAACTCCTGGGAGATTAAATGTCTTGTGCTGTAATGCCAGATGACTTTTTGTTTGCACCGTAATCTGTGTTGATAAAATGAATGTTGCTGTGGGATGTGTGAACCTAGCAGCACAGTAGTGGAGACAGAGACCCTCCCACTGTGGCGGAGGAGAGCATCCTGTGAGACACTTATTCCTCCACTTCCTGTCCAGCCTCAAATGACTCTGGCCTGTTCCAGAACTCAGGTTGCTGGCCTTATGAATAGTAACTCTACTAGTGTGCCGATGCCAGCCTTTGGCCATTTTCTACCTGCAAAAGAAAGAAGACAGTAAAAACTTAATTTGCTATGTACTATACTGGGTGGGAAAAGAGATCTGTTGTATTAAGGGAATGGGATGAAAAAATGTGAAGAGCAAGGCCACCAGTAAGTTTTGTTTGCTGCGCTGTGTGGCCCTCCAGCTATGTGGCTTGAAAACCACCTTTTTATTGTAGTATGCCTGTGTGTATCATATGAGTGTGCTCAGTAGCCTCTGTATGTGTGCTGCACACAACCTTTCACTACCTGTGTGTAACTTGGTGCTTCGTAAACCACCTAGGGTTACAGTGTATGAAAGGCACTATATTATGTAGTTAGGGTCTATTCTGCATGACTTTGCATCCAAACTGAAAAGCTTTGGTACCACAGGTCAAAGGTCATATAATGCTGTTGCACTTGTCTTTAGTGTAATAACTTTTTAACAAGAGTAGAAATTCACTGCCACCTGTGCTCTGTTCTTCTCACAACTGTTGTCTCCCCTCACCACACATACACACATAGACCCAAACACAGACACTTTCTATTTTTTAATTAATTAATTTTAACTAATAAACCCACCCTGCACCCAGCTATTAATGCCCCACGCAGTGTCAGTGATAGTGTTTTGCTTTCAAAATAATTTAAAAAGGATCTTACTTAGAAAAATGAAAGAAACTGGGAAACATGCATGAGCATGAGCTGCACTATAGTGTATTTGTGTGAATCCATGTTGATTTAAATGGAAGCACATACATAAGTGCAAATCTTGCTTCTTGCTCATCAGCCAGGTCTTCCTTTTTTGTAAAGTAAGCTTTTTTCAAATGATTTTAAAAGGACATAAACTGTCAGTTGCATGGCAAGGAGTATTAGCCATTGACTGTAGGGTGGGTTTATTCATTTTCAAATTTCCCCAAATGATGTGCCTTTTATGTATGCGTGTGTGTGTGGGGGAGGGGCAACAATGTATTTTTTTCTTTGTGAATGGACTTGTGTTCACCTCTCCCCAGAGTTCCTGCTGCTTCAGTGTGCTCCATCACCCTCTCTCTCTCTCTGACTCCACTGTGAAGATTGAGCAGAAATACCTTTTCAGTATGTCTGCTTTTTCCTTATCTTCCTCTGCACAGTCTCTCCTGCCCTTCTTATTCTCATGATCCATCCCCTTGTCTTCCTCTTTTTGCTTGAATATCTGAAGAAAGCCTTGTTTCCATTAACTACTCCTTTGGTTATCCTTTTCTTGGTTTGCAACTAGTTGCCCCCTCATCACCTTCACTGCTTCCCTCTGCTTTGCCTGGTACACCTGTCTGTCCTCTTCCTTCTGCTTCTCTTTGGACCTCCTGAATGCCACCCCTTTAGCTTTTACCTTCACGGCCACTTCCTTTGAGAACCATAGAGATCTCTTTTCCTCTTGTTTTGCTCACTTCCTTTGTACAGAGGTTTGTTGCCTTCGTTATGCTTTCACTCAAACCGGCAGTGTAATGACTCCAGAAATCACATGTGACCCTCAGGTTCAGGGCAGACTGGATGGACCAGGATGTCCTTTTCTGCTAAAAACTACTACGTAACTATGTGACTTTGCTCTCAGGTGGCAGTGTAATGATTCTGGGATCACACGTAAACCTCGGTCTTTCAGATGGCAGTGCAATAATTCTGGAAATCACATCCGAACCTTGGCTTTTCTTGTGGCATTGTAAGGATTCCAGGGATCTTATGTGAACCTCCATCTCTTAGGTGGAAGTGCAGTGATTCTGGGGATCACATTATGAACCTCGGTCTCTCAAGTGGCAGTACAATAATTCAGGGGGCACATGTGAACCTCATCTGTCAGGAGGCAGTATAATATTCCGAGGATCATATGGGAACCTTGGTGTCTCAGGTGGCAATGCAATAATTCAGGGAGCACATGTGAACCTCATCTGTCAGGAGGCAGTATAATATTCTGAGGATCATATGTGAACCTTGGTGTCTCAGGTGGCAGTACAATAATTCCTGGAATTACATTTGAATCTCAGTCCATCAGGTCGCAGTGTAATGATTCCAGGGAACATGTGATTAAATGCGCACTTTGCTACAGCAGGCCCTGCGTTTGACTCATCACTGACTGCTGGGCTGGTTGACTGCTCCACACCTATGGATATCCACCTGAAGCCAAGGATCCAAGACTCCTTCTGTCTTTCCTCAGTAATCTATAAACAAGTTGAGGACCTTTTGAAAAAACTAGACTCAAAAAAGGGCGCTGGTGTTGATGGAAGTCAGTCTTCATTCCTAAAGATAGGGAGTCACCTGTTAACTGCACTAATTATGCACATCTTTAACTTGTCACTCTCTTTTGCCACAGTTCCCTCATGCTAGTTAAACAATCTTCATACTGCCCTTGTTTAAGTCAGGTGAGTCAAGTGATCTCAATACCTAATAGATCTATTTCCATCCTACCAGTTCTGTCCAAACTCTTAGAAAAACTAGTCAATAACCAAATAAAAGATCATGTTGAAAACTATAATTTATTTAATCCATTACAGTCTGGCTTCAGGCAGAATTACAGCACAGTCGCAGCATTGGCTAAAGTGACTAACAACTAGTTCATAGCCCTTGACAATAAGCATCCCACGGGAGCTGTCTTCCTAAACCTAAGAAAGGCATTTGATATAGTTGAACACAGTCTTTTACTGCTTAAACTTAAAGAACATGGCCTGAACAACTGCTCAGTTATCTTATGGGTAGACTCCAATGGATTAAAGCCAACGGGCTCCTTTCTAATCCCCTGTCCCTTACAAGAGGCATACCCAAGGCTCCATACTAGGACCCGTACTGTTCTCCATTTACATCAGTTCCCTAGGTAACAACATCTACAATTCAAAGCTACACTTCTTTGTGGATGATACTGTATTGTAAACATCTAAACCCTCCCTAACGGAAGTAGTCACTGAGCTGCAGTCAGATTTAATTCAACTGCAATGCAACCTGATAAGCTTCAAACTGTTATTGAATGTCATGAAAATGAAGGTGATATACTTTCTCCCCACCCATCCCTCGGCAGTCCTACACATACAGGCTGCACCAGCTCCCATCACAACCCTTTTAGGAGACTCACTCGAGGTTGTGGATAAATTTAAGTATTTGGGGATTTGGCTGGACATTAGACTATCCTTTGCCGCACACATTGATTTCTTCTCCAATAAACTAAAATCAAGGTTGGTATTCTTCTATAGGAATAAATCCTTATTCCCAGTAGATATTAGGTGAAGATTGGTACAAGCCACCTTCCTCCCTTTATTACATTATGAGGACATTATCTATAATTGCAGTACAGCAACCAACCTACATAAACTGGACATGCTTTATCATCGTGCCTTATGCTTTATAACTAATGTGCCATATAGAACGTATCACTGTGACCTTTACCTGGCAGTAGGCTAGACATTTTTTGCCACAAGATGGATGCTCCACATTGGCACCTGGGACTTGAAAATCCTGCTGAATAAACTTCCACTGTATATTGCCTCCCTTTTTCATAGGCCACATAGTAATTATTTCCCAAGGAAAACATCTTAATCTTACTGAAAATGCCCAAATTGTGCACACTCCATGGCAGAGGTGCTATCAGCTATGTCATCCTGACCTTCTGGAATAAAACATAGTCCTCATTCAAACTTCCAGAACTAGTTTCTAAGCACTTCTTTAAATCCCTAACCAATAAAACTTTTAAGCAAAATTGCTATTGCTACAATGGCTAGCACTTTCCCGCTGCAAGTTGGATAACACACAAGCACTTTTCTACCAAACTATCTACTGTCTACTGGCTCCTTCCATACTTTTTATGCTGGATATAATATTTCCATGCACCAATTGTTTGTTCTCTGATATGTAAATACAATGTACTGTGTATTATGATCCTGTATTCTTATTGTAGATGTAGATGGTGTTACACAATTTTGTTGTAATGTATTTGATTTTTTATTGTCCTACCAGAACCTCCTTGTAAATGAATGTGCTAAGTGGAGTTTTCCTGCAAGTAAACTTGAAATAGAACATGTGAACATTGGTCCCTCAGCAGGCAGTGTAATGATTTCAGGGATCACATGTGAACATCTGTCCCTTAGATGGCACAGCAATTATTCCAGGGATCACATGTAAACATTAGTCCTGTAGATGGTAGTGTAATGATTGTGGGAATCACATGTGAAATTGTGCCACAGGTTGCAATGTAATGATTCTGGGATCACATGTGAATCTCGGTATCTCAGGTGGCAGTATAATGATTCCGGGAATCACATGTGAATCTCAGCCTCTCAAGTAGCAGTGCAATTGTACAGGGAATCAGATGTGAGCCTCTGACTCTCAGGTGGCAGTGCAGTGATTCTGGGGATCACATGTGAACCTCAGTCTCTCACGTAGCAGTGTAATATTCTGAGGATCAAATGTGAACCTTGGTCCCTCAGGTGGCAGTGTAATGATTTTGGGATCATATGTGAACCTTGGTCTCTCAGGTGTAAGTGTACTAATTCTAAGGATCACATGTGAACCTTGTTTCTCAGGTGTCAGTGTAGTAATTCCAGAGATCACATGTGAACCTCATCTTTCAGGTGTCAGTGTACTAATTCTGGGGGTCACATGTGAACCTTGTCTCTCAGGTGTCAGTGTACTAATTCTGGGGATCACATGTGAACTGTGTCTCTCAGGTGTCAGTGTGCTAATTTCAAGACTCACATGTGAACCTTGTCTCTTAGGTGTCAGTGTACTAGTTCCATGGATCACATGTGAACCTTGCCTCTCAGGTGTCAGTGTACTAATTCAGGGGATCACATGTGAACTGTGTCTCTCAGGTGCCAGTGTACTAATTAGAAGGATCACATGTGAAACGTGTCTCTCAGGTGTCAGTGTACTAATTCCAGGCATCACATGTGAACCTTGTCTCTCAAATGTCAGAATACTAATTCTAGAGATCACATGTGAACCTTGTCTCTCAGGTGTCAGTGTACTAATTCCAGGGACTACATGTGAACCTTGATTCTCAGGTGTCAGTGTACTAATTACAGAATCACATGTGAACCGTGTCTCTCAGGTGTCAGTGTACTAATTCCAGGGATCACATGTGAATCTTGCCTCTGAGGTATCAGTGTACTAATTCCGGAGATCACACGTAAACTGTGTCTCTCAGGTGTCCGTGTACTAACTCCTGGGATCACATGTGAACCTTGTCTCTCAGGTAATAGTGTACTAATTGTGGGACTCACAAGTGAATCTTGTCTCTCAGGTGTCAGTGTTCTAATTCCAGGGATCACGTGTGAACTTAGGTGTCAGTGTACTAATTCCAGAGATCACATGCGCACCTTGTCTCTAAGGTGTCAGTGTACTAATTCTGGGAATCACAAGTGAACCTTGTCATTCAGGTGTCAGTGTACTAATTCCAGGGATCACATGTGAACCTTGTCTCTCAGGTAATAGTGTACTAATTGTGAGACTTACAAGTGAAGCTTGTCTCTCAGGTGTCAGTGTATTAATTCTGGGAATCACATGTGAACCTTGTCTCTCAGGTGTCAGTGTACTAATTCTGGGGATCACATGTGAACTGTATGTCTCAGGTGCCAGTGTATTCATTTCAGGCATCACATGTGACCTTGTCTCTCAGGTTTCAGGGTACTAATTCCGGGGACCACATGTGAACCTTGTGTCTCAGGTGTCAGTACACTAATTCCAGGAACACATGTGAACCTTGTCTCTCAGGAGTCAGTGTACTAATTCAAGGGATCACATGTGAACCTTGTCTATCAGGTGTCAGTGTACTAATTCCAGGGATCACATGTGAAACTTGTCTTTCAGGTGTCAGTGCAGTAATTCTGAAGATCACACTTGAAAATTGTCTCTCAGGTGTCAGTGTACTAATTCCGGGGATCACATGTGAACCTTGTCTCTCAGGTGACAGTGTACTAGTTGTGGGACTCACATGTGAACCTTATCTTATGGGTGATAGTGTATTAATTCTGGGGATCAAATGCGAACCTAGTTTCTCAGGTATAAGTGAACTAATTCCATGGATCACATGTGAACCTTGTCTCTCAGGTGTCAGTGTACTCATTCCATGGATCACATCTGAACCTGTCTCTCAGGCGCCAGTGTACCAATTCCAGGGATCACATGTGAACCTTGTCTCTCAGGTGTCAATGTACTGATTCTGGGGATCACATGTGAACTGTGTCTCTCAGGTGTCAGTGTACTAATTACATGGACCCCATGTCAACGTTGTCTCTCAGGTGTCAGTGTACGAATTCCGGGGATCACATGTGAACCTTGTCTGTCAGGTGTCAATGTACTAATTCCGGGACTCACATGTGGAACTTTGTCTCTCAGGGGTCAGTGTACTCATTCTGGAGATCACATCTGAATCTCAGTCTCTCAGGTGGCAGAGTAATGATTCTATTATAACACGTGAGCCTCACTTCTCTGGTGGCAGTACGGTAATTCAGGGCCCAGATGTGACCCTCATGTCTCTCTGGAGGCAGTGTAATATTCTGAAGATCCTGTTTGAGCCTTGGTCTCTCAGGAGGCATACAATGATTTCTGGGATCACATGTGAACCTTGGTCTCCTTGGTAGGACTGTAATTATTCTGGCATGAAATGTGGACCTCATCAGTCAGGAGGCAGTGTAATATTAGAAGGATCATATGTGAACCTCAGTTTCTCAGGTGGCATACAATGATTTCTGGGATCACATGTGAACCTTGGTCTCCTCGGTAGCAGTGTAATTATTCTGGCATGAAATGTGGACCTCATAAGTCAGGAGGCAGTGTAATATTCCAAGGATCATATGTGAACCTCAGTTTGTCAGGTGGCATACAATGATTTCTGGGATCACATGTGAACCTTGGTCTCCTAGGTAGCAGTGTCATGATTGCGAGGATCACAAGTTAGCCTTAGTGTACATCAGGTGGCAGTGAAATGATGCAGGTGATCACATGATTTAATCCTTGGTCTCTCAGGTAGAAACACAATAATTCTAGGGTTCACTTGTGAATTTCTTTCCCTTAGGTGCCTCTGGAATGATTTCAGAGGACAGATGTGTACCTCATTATCTCACGTGGCAGTGTAATTATTCCAGAGATCAAATGTGAACCCAGTGGCAGTGCATAGGTCCCAAGTTTCAGAAGCCAGAATGCTGCTCACTGGGGCTGAGTAGCGGGGGTGGCCTTGAAAATAATGAACCTTTCAAATTACATTAATGGAGAGCTGCTGCACCAGCACGCAGATTTTTATTTTAGCCCCTTGCAAATTTTTTTCACTTCTCTCTCTCTCTGCAGCAGACATTACATTTAACTCAACTGCCACATTTTGATCACCCCTTGTTTACTGGAGCTCTTCATTGACTGTCATAAAAATTGGAGGACAATTCTTAAGAGCTGCTGCACCGGCACCTGGATTTTCATTTTAGCCCCCTTGCAGATTTTCAATTTCTCTCTCTGCATTAAACAACATTTAACTCAACTACCATGTTTTGATATTCCCTTTGTTTACTTCGGAGCTCTTGACTTCACTGCACTATCAGATTGTCTGAAGCAAAGAATGACTTACTGTGCAACAGTCCCACACTTTCTCTGGGTTCCCTTTGATAGGCTATACAGGGCCATTGCAATGACCACTCCCTCTGGAAGCTGCTCAAAGAATGCTTCCTATTCACTTCTTCTTGATGATGGTCGCCCAACACCCAACACCCCAGGCTGGTCCAGGTCCTCCACCTCACTATAATTTCGGCTAATGAACATGATTGCAACCTGGTGAAATTACAGCCCAAAATCTCTGGCTTAATTCTACACCAATAGGTCCCTCGCTGCAGAACCTGTGGTCCATGGACTGAATTACCAGCTCAAAATTAACGTCCACACGACATGTTCCACAGCTGTGCAGTGGAGCTGAGAGGCTGGGAATTAGTGCTGTGGGGGCGTGCACTAAGATTTGTGCTTCTGCACATGTGTGGATGGGGAGAGGTTTGATAAAGTGGGTTTGGCTGTGAGCTTGCGGATGAGTGGGTTGAGAACTCGAAAATCTTGTTGGACCTGTGAAATGCGGGTCACTTGGGGGCTATGTAGTGTAATAATTTTGTGGATCACATGTGAACTTCTGTTTCATGTAGCAGTGTTATAATTTCAGGGATCATGTGTGAATCTTGTCTCTCAGGTGTCAGTGTACTAATTCCAGGGATCACATGTAAATGTAGGTCTCCCAGGTTGCAGTGTAATAATTCAAGGGATCATGTGTGAAGCTCGTCTCTCAGGTGTCAGTGTACTAATTCCAGGGATCACATGTGAACTTTGTCTTTCAGGTGTCAGTGTATTAATTCTGGGAATCACATGTGAACCTTGTCACTCAGTTGTCAGTGTACTAACTCCAGGGATCACATGTGAATCTTATCTCTCAGGTAATAGTGTACTATTTGTGGGACTTACAAGTGAACCTTGTCTGTCAGGTGACAGTGCACTAATTCTGGGAATCACATGTGAACCTTGTCTCTCAGGTTCCAGTGTATAAATTTCGGGGATCACATGTGACCTTGTCTCTTAGGTGTCAGTGTACTAATTCCGGGGACCACATGTAAGCCTTGTGTCTCAGGTGTCAGTGTACTAATTCAAGGGACCACATGTGAACCTTGATTCTCAGGTGTCAGTGTTCTAATTCCAGGGATCACATGTGAACCTTGTCTCTCAGCTGTCAGTGTACTAATTCTGGAGATCACATGTAAACTATGTCTCTCAGTTGTCAGTGTATTAATTCCTGGGATCATATGTGAACCTTATCTCTCAGGTGTCAGTGTACTAATTCTGGGGATCACATGTGAACCTTGTCTCTCAGGTGATAGTGTACTAATTGTGGGACTCACATGTGAACCTTGTCTCTCAGGAATCAGTGTACTAATATTTGGGAATCTCATGTGAACTGTGTCTCTCAGGTGCCAGTGTACAAATTTCTGGGATCACATGTGACCTTGTCTCTTAGGTGTCAGTGTACTAATTCCGGGGACCACATGTAAACCTTGTGTCTCAAGTGTCAGTGTACTAATTCAAGGGATCACATGTAAACCTTGCCTCTCAGGTGATAGTGTACTAATTGTGGGACTCACATGTGAACCTTGTTTCTTGGGTGGGGGGGGTTGGAAATAATGAACCTTTCAAATTACATTAATTGAGAGCTGCTGCACCAGCACACAGATTTTTATTTTAGCCCCTTTGAAATTTATTTCACTTCTCTCTCTCTCTCTCTCTCTCCCTCTCTGCAGCAGACATTACATTTAACTCAACTGCCACATTTTGATCACCCTCCGTTTACTGGAGCTCTTCATTGACTGTCATAAAAATTGGAGGACAATTCTCTAGAGTTGTTGCACCAGCACCCAGATTTTCATTTTAGGCCCTTGCAGATTTTCAGTTTCTCTCTTTGCATTAAACAACATTTAACTCAGCTACCACATTTTGATATACCCCTTGTTTACTTCAGAGCTCTTGACTTCACTGCGTTATCAGATTGTCAGAAACAGAGAATGACTTACTGTGCAACAGTCTCACACTTTCTCTGGGTTCCCTTTGATAGGCTATACAGGGCCATTTCAATTATCATTCCCGCTGGAAGCTGCTCAAAGAATGCTTCCTCTTCACTTCTTCTTGGTGATGGTCACCTGACACCTAACACCCCAGGCTGGTCCAGGTCATCCACCTCAGTATAATTTCAGCTACCGAACATGATTGCAACCTGGTGAAATTGCAGCCCAAAATCTCTGGCTTAATTCCGCACCAATAGGTCCATCGCTGCAGAACTTGTGGCCCATGGACTGAATGACCAGCTCAAAATTAATGTCCACAGGACATGTTCCAGAGCTGTGCAGTGGAGCTGAGAGGCTGGGAATGAGTGCCGCGGGGTGTGCACTAAGATTTGTGCTTCTGCACATGTGTGGATGGGGAGAGGTTTGATAAAGTGGGTTTGGCTGAGCTTGTGGATGAGCAGGCTAAGAACTCGAAAATCGCGTTGGACCTGAGAAATGCGAGTCACTTGGGGGGCTATGCAGTGAAATAATTTTGGGGATCACATGTGAACTTCTGTTTCATGTAGTAGTGTTATAATTTCAGGGATCATGTGTGAATCTCATCTCTCAGGTGTCTGTGCACTAATTCCAGGGATCACATGTAAATGTAGGTTTCTCAAGTTGCAGTGTAATAATTCAAGAGATCATGAGTGAAACTCGTCTCTCAGGTGTCAGTGTACTAATTCCAGGGATCACATGTGAACCTTGAATCTCAGGTGTCAGTGTACTAATTCCAGGGATCACATGTGAACCTTGTCTCTCAGTTGTCAGTGTACTAATTCTGGAGATCACACGTAAACTGTATCTCTCAGGTGCCAGTGCACTGACTCCCGGGATCACATGTGAACTTTGTCTCTCAGGTAATAGTGTACTAATGGTGGGACTCACAAGTGAACCTTGTCTCTCAGGTGTCAGTGTACTAATTCCAGGGATCCCATGTGAACCTTGGCTCTCAGGTGTCAGTGTATTAATTGTGGGAATTACATGTGAACCTTGTCACTCTTGTGTCAATTTACTAATTCCAGGGATCACATGTGAACCTTGTCTGTCAGGTAATAGTGTACTAATTGTGGGACTTACAAGTGAACCTTGTCTCTCAGGAATCAGTGTACTAATTCTGGGAATCACATGTGAACTGTGTCTCTCAGGTGCCAGTTTATAAATTTCGGGGATCACATGTGACCTTGTCTCTTAGGTGTCAGTGTACTAATTCCGGGGACCACATGTAAACCTTGTGTCTCAGGTGTCAGTGTACTAATTCAAGGGATCACATGTGAACCTTGCCTCTCAGGTGATAGTGTACTAATTGTGGGACTCACACGTGAACCTTGTCTCTCGGGTGATAGTGTACTAATTCCCGGGATCAGATGTGAACCTTGTCTCTCAGGTATCAGCATACTAATTCCATAGATCACATCTGAACCTTGTCTCTCATGTGTCAATGTACTAATTTCAGAGATCAGATGTGAATCTTGTCTCTCAGGTGTCAGTGTACTCATTCCAGGAATCACAACTGAACCTTGTCTCTCAGGTGTCAGTGTACACATTCTAGGGATCACAACTGAACTTATCTCTTAAGTGCTAGTGTACCAATTTCAGGGATCACATGTTAACCTTGCCTCTCAGCTGTCAGTGTACTAATTCCAGGGACCTCTTGTGAACGTTGTCTCTCAGGTGTCCGTGTGCTAATTCCGGGGATCACATGTGAACCTTTTCTCTTAGGTGTCCGTGTGCTAATTCTGGGGATCACATGTGAACTTTGTCTCTCAGGTGATAGTGTACTAATTGTGGGACTCAAATGTGAACCTTATCACTCGGGTGATAGTGTACTAATTCCCGGGATCACATGTAAGCCTTGTGTCTCAGGTGTCAGTGTACTAATTCCATAGATCACATCTGAACCTTGTCTCTCACGTGTCAATGTACTAATTTCAGAGATCACATGTGCACCTTGTCTCTCAGGTGTCAGTGTACTCATTCCAGGGATCACAACTGAACCTATCTCTTAGGTGCCAGGGTAACAATTCCAGGGATCACATGTGAACCTTGTCTCTCAGGTGTCAATGTACTGTTTTAGGTGAACTGTGTCTCTCAGGTGTCAGTGTACTAATTACATGGACCCCATGTCAACATTGTCTCTCAGGTGTCAGTGTACGAATTCCGGGGATCACATGTGAACCTTGTCTGTCAGGTGTCAATGTACTAATTCCGGGTCTCACATGTGGAACTTTGTCTCTCAGGGGTCAGTGTACTCATTCTGGAGATCACGTCTGAATCTCAGTCTCTCAGGTGGCAGAGTAATGATTCTATTATCATATGTGAGACTCATCTCTCTGGTGGCAGACAGTAATTCAAGGTGCAGATGCGACTCTCATCTCTCTGGAGGCAGTGTAATATTCTGAGTATCCTATTTGAACCTTGGTCTCTCAAGTGGCATACAATGATGTCTGGGATCACATGTGAACCTTGGTCTCCTAGGTAGCAGTGTAATGATTCTGGCATGAGATGTGGACCTCATCAGTCAGGAGGCAGTGCAATATTCCAATGATCATATGTGAACCTCAGTTTCTCAGTGGCATACAATGATTTCTGGGACCTCATGTGAACCTTGGTCTCCTTGGTGGCAGTGTAATGATTCTGGCATGAAGTGTGGACCTCATCAGTCAGGAGGCAGTGTAATATTCCAATGATCATATGTGAACCTCAGTTTCACAGGTGGCATACAATGATTTCTGGGATCATATGTGAACCTTGGTTTCCTAGGTAGCAGTGTAATGATTGCGAGGATCACAAGTTGGCCTTAGTGTACATCAGGTGGCAGTGAAATGATGCAGGTGATCACATCATTTAATCCTTGGTCTCTCAGGTAGAAACACCATAATTCTAGGGTTCACTTGTGAATTTCTTTCCCTTAGGTGCCTCTGGAATGATTTCAGAGGACAGATGTGTACCTCATTATCTTACGTGGCAGTGTAATTATTCCAGAGATCAAATGTGAACCCAGTGGCAGTGCATAGGTCCCAAGTTTCAGAAGCCGGAATGCTGCTCACTGGGGCCGAGTAGCGGGGGGTTGGCCTTGAAAATAATGAACCTTTCAAATTACATTAATGGAGAGCTGCGGCACCAGCACGCAGATTTTTATTTTAGCCCCTTGCAAATTTTTTTCACTTCTCTTTCTCTCTGCAGCAGACATTGCATTTAACTCAACTGCCACATTTTGATCACCCTTTGTTTACTGGAGCTCTTCATTGACTGTCGTAAAAATTGGAGGACAATTCTTAAGAGCTGCTGCACCGGCACCCAGATTTTCATTTTAGCCCCCTTGCAGATTTTCAATTTCTCTCTCTGCATTAAACAACATTTAACTCAACTACCATGTTTTGATATTCCCTTTGTTTACTTCAGAGCTCTTGACTTCACTGCACTATCAGATTGTCTGAAGCAAAGAATGACTTACTGTGCAACAGTCTCACACTTTCTCTGGGTTCCCTTGGATAGGCTATGCAGGGCCATTGCAATGACCACTCCCTCTGGAAGCTGCTCAAAGAATGCTTCCTCTTCACTTCTTCATGGTGATGGTTGCCCAACACCCAACACCCCAAGCTGGTCCAGGTCCTCCACCTCACTATAATTTCAGCTACCGAACATGATTGCACCCTGGTGAAATTGCAGCCCAAAGTCTCGTGCTTAACTCTGAACCAATAGTTCCGTCGCTGCAGCACTTGTGGCCCATGGACTGAATTACCAGCTCAAAATTAATGTCCACATGACATGTTCCACAGCTGTGCAGTGGAGCTGAGAGGATGGGAAAAAGTGCCACGGGGGCCCGCACTAAGATTTGTGCTTCTGCACATGTGTGGAAGGGGAGAGGTTTGGTAAAGTGGGTTTGGCTGTGAGCTTGCGAATGAACGGGATAAGAACTTAAAAATCGGGTTGGACCTGTGAAATGCGGGTCACTTGGGGGCTATGCAGTGTAATAATTTTGGGGATCACATGTGAACTTCTGTTTCATGTAGTAGTGTTATAATTTCAGGGATCATGTGTGAATCTCATCTCTCAGGTGTCAGTGTACTAATTTCAGGGATCACATGTAAATGTACGTCTCCCAAGTTGCAGTGTAATAATTCAAGGGGTCACGTGTGAAGCTCGTCTATCAGGTGTCAGTGTACTAATTTCAGAGATCACATGTGAACCTTGAATTTCAGGTGTCAGTGTACTAATTCCAGGGATCACATGTGAGCCTTGTCTCTCAGGTGTCAGTGTACTAATTCTGGAGATCACACGTAAACTGTGTCTCTCAGGTGTCAGTGTATTAACTCCCGGGATCACATGTGAACTTTGTCTCTCAGGTAATAGTGTACTAGTTGTGGGACTCACAAGTGAACCTTGTCTCTCAGGTGTCAGTGTACTAATTCCAGGGATCACATGCGAACCTTGTCTCTCAGGTGTCAGTGTACTATTTCTGGGAATCACATGTGAACTGTGTCTCTCTGGTGCCAATGTATAAATTTCGTGGATCACATGTGACCTTGTCTCTTAGGTGTCAGTGTACTGATTCTGGGGACCACATGTAAATGTTTTGTCTCAGGGTGTCAGTGTACTAATTCAAGGGATCACATGTGAACCTTGTCTCTCAGGTGATAGTGTACTAATTGTGGGAATCACATGTGAACCTTGTCTCTCGGCATGATAGTGTACTAGTTCCCGGGATCACATGTGAAACTTATTTCTCAGGTGTCAGTATACTAATTGTGGGAATCACATGTGAACCTTGTCACTCAGCTGTCAGTGTACTAATTATAGGGATCACATGAGAACCTTGTCTATCAGGTAATAGTGTACTAATTGTGGGACTTACTAGTGAACCTTGTCTCTCAGGTGTCAGTGTACTAATTCTGGGAATCACATGTGAACTGAGTCTCTCAGGTGCCAGTGTATAAATTTCGGGGATCACATGTAACTTGTCTGTTAAGTGTCAGTGTACTAGTTCCGGGGACCACATGTAAACCTTGTTTCAAACAACATGAAGTCTTGCTATATTATGACAATTGAAGTATGACCACAGGTTAGAACTGCTCTGGAGGTAAAATAGTTAACTTTCCATGCAGACATGGAACTTAGAGCACGAGCTCGGTTGAAAACTCTGTCTGTTGTGCTTCAAACGCAAACTGTCAGATTCTTTACTCCGCCTTACTGAATAGTCGCTCCGGAGATTTCTCCTTCTGCTCGGTTCATTTTGTCGGTTTAAAAGTATTATTTTTCGGTTTTTAGCTGAAATTAAACCATAAACCGGTCGGTTCAAGCTCTGTCTGTGGTAATGTAAGTAATAGATAGGATTTACATTTATTTTTTCTGTGTGGAACTTGTAATTCTTTATCCGTTCGGTTTGAACCGATCAGGTTGTATTTAAAATTTACTAGTTCTTTTTTAGAGTGCGGTTCCCAGTTCTTATCGGTTCTAAAAAAAACAGATTTCATTACGTTTTTTTCCATGACCTATGACACGGTTGCAAACCGATAAGGGTGTCTTGCTTGGTGGATTGCCATAAACGGGCAAGTTGGTTAGGCTGGCATTATGTCTGAGAAACCCAAAAGAAAAACCGGACCCAGTGGGTTTCAACACTGTAGTGTTTGTGGGGAAGCTTTTGCTAAGGTTGACCCACACACCACATGTGTCTATTGTCTGGGGTTTGACCACCTTAATTCAAACTGCCAGATTTGTCACAATTTCCTTGCTGCCACCATAGATAAGAGAGTTGGTAGGCTCAGGGAAAGGAGTTCAAAAGTCTGCTGACCCGATGGCCAGCCCAGTTCGGTGCCAACCGAACCGGAGGGAGTGCCCTCTGACCAGGGCGATACTTCCTCGGGCAAACGAAGAGCCGGTTCTGAGGAGCTGGTTCCAGCAAAAAGGACTAGAAAGTCAGCTAGTGTAGAGCCAAAAGTTCTCTCCCCAACTGCTGAGGAAATAGCTAAAGCAATTCAAATTGTCCAGTCTCTCTCTTTGGTTCCGACCGAACCGACACCTTCAGGTAAGCGTTAGGTTTGGCCGGTTTCAGCGGTTGAAGATTACGATTTCAAGGATTTTTATGAACCGGGGGAAGGGGAAGAGGAATATGAGTAGAGTGAATATGGTTTTGAAGATCTGGATGTGCCCATTTATCCAGACATCTCTCCAGATAGACCCCTAGGGGTTTCTCCTCCAAGGCTTTCTGAGTCCCCTTCTCATTTCATGTTTTATAAAAAAGTTGCTGAAACTCTCCATCTCCCTGTTGAGGAAGCTGTTGATGACCAAGAGGAGCCAGACTATGTAGAAATGATGGATATTCCAGAGTCTAGGAGACTGTCTATTCTTTGCATAAATCTTTTCGAAACAGACGGTAAAAGTTTTAAAACTCCTCACACTATACCTCCTGTGGATAAAAGGATGGACAAGAGGTATACCTTACCAGGCTCCGACACTGATTTCTCACTCAACAATGCAGCCATGTGGGGTAGTGCAGGCTGCAGCCTGTGACAAGGTTAATATTCCCTAGCTTCACACCCCATGAGAAGGACTCCAGGAAGATTGATGCTATGGCAAAGAAACAGTACATGGCAGCATCTTTGGGACTCAGACAAGCAAATTATATATTATGCTGCTAGGTACCAGAAATCCAGATGGGATACTGTGCTGGCCCTAAAGAAACAAGTCCCTCACCAGCTTGCCAGGGAGCTGGAACAGGTGGCTATGGATGGTATTGAGGCATCCAAGGTGCAATTTCATGCTGCAGTGGACTCTAATGATGTTTCATCAAGAGTCATGGCTACATCTGTGGCACTTCACAGAATGGCTTGGCACAGATGTACTACCCTCTTTCAGGATACCCAGTCTAAGGCCATGGATTTTCCTGTTGTGGGAAATTCTCTATTTGGGGAGCAAACAGAGAATTACATGAAGAAAATGGATGAATATAGGACCACCTATAGGAGTGCACAGGCCAAGGAAAGGCAGGCTACTCCTCAAAAGCAGCTTCCTAGAGTCAGGGGCAGGCCTTTCCATAGGCCTTTTTACCATGCCAAAGCTTCCTCCTCCACCCATGCTCAGAGGGGTTCTTTAGAGGGAGAGGCAGACGGGCACAAGCAGGTCTGCTTCCACCCTCAGCCCAAAGCCCCTGCCAAGCAGGCACCTGATGGGATTGCCAGGGCTGATTCTCCTCTACCTGTAGGGGGCAGGCTGGCTTACTTTGTCCAAGACTGGAAGTCTTTAACATCAGATAAGTGGGTCCTGGAAGTAGTAAGCCAAGGACTGGTTCTCAGATTCAAAAAATTTCCAAAGCTGAGAACCAGATCTTTTCCACCTGCAACTCCATCAGAGGCACTCACCCTAGAGGCAGAGGTCTCAACCCTCCTGTCTCTCAGAGCTGTGGAAAGGGTTCCTCCCCTACACCAGGGCAAAGGTTTGTACTCCAGGTACTTCCTTACCCCAAAAAAGGCAGGCGAATGGCGGCCCATCCTGGATCTCAGATATTTAAACAAGCACCTTTTAAAGCCAAAGTTCAAAATGGTGACTCTGGGAATTATCCTACCCTCTCTAAGGCCAGGGGACTGGCTAGCTTCCCTGGACCTCAAGGATGCCTACTTCCATATTCCCATCAGAAACTCCCATCAAAAGTGCCTCAGGTTTGAGCTGCCCTCAGGCCACTACCAGTTCAGAGCAATGTCCTTCGGCCTCACTTCTGCCCTAAGGGTATTCACCAAATGCCTGGCTGTAGCAGTTGCTTACCTAAGAAGGCAAAGATTGCCATCTTTCCTTACCTGGACGATTGGCTCTTAGTAGGCCAGTCCCCAGACCAGGTCAATGTACACCTTCAGATAACGCAGCAACTGCTTACCTCTCTAGGTTTCCTTCTGAATCTCTCAAAGTCAGTTCTAGAGCCGGTCCAGCTTCTTACCTTCATAGGCGCTGAACTAAACACACAGGAAGCCAGGGCCTTCCTTCCCCAGGACAGGGCAAAGACCCTAGTCTCCCTGGCCTCCTCATTTACCTTGCAGGTCTCCCAGCCAGCAAGGCATTTTCTGCAGTTCCTAGGACACATGGCTGCTTCCACAGCAGTTGTGCAAGGAGCAAGATTTCAGATGAGGGACATCCAGTTCCATTTGAGAGCTTTTTGGTCTCAAAGAAAGGATCCTCTTACCATGCTGATCCCAGTAACTCGCACCCTGATCCAAGCCCTACAGTGGTGGCAGGATAAGAGCAACCTGAGACAAGGGGTTCCTTTTGTCACTCAGTCTCATTCTCTAATCCTTACTACAGATGCGTCCCTCTTGGGCTGAGGAGCTCACATGGGTGACCTTACCACCCAGGGTCTGTGATCTCCCCAGGAATCTCTGTTCCACATCAACTTGTTGGCGCTCAGAACAGTTTTTCTAGCACTTCAAGCTTTTTTCAAATCTGTTCAGAACAAGAGTATTCAGGTCAGAACAGACAACACCACTACAATGTGGTACATTAACAAGCAAGGGGGCACTCGGTCTACGTCCTTGTGCACCGAAGCGATGAAGTTGTGGTCTCTGGCTTACTCCCTGAACACCTCCCTTATGGCAGTTCACCTCCCCAGGCAAGGACAATGTCCTGGCAGATGCTCTCAGCAGGATTTCCCAGGGCCACCACGAATGGTCACTGGATCCCCTGGTCTTGGGAGTAGTATTTGCCAGATGGGGTACCCCGCAGATAGATCTTTTTGCAGCCCCAGACAATCACCAATTTCCTCTTTTTTGCTGCAGGCCTCCAGTGTTGGTCTCACTGCCCCTGGATGCCTTAACCCTCAGTTGGGAGGGGAAGTTTCTCTATGCCTTCCCTTCCTTTCCTCTCCTGTTCAAAGTGCTAGTCAAAATCAGATCCCAATCATGCAAAGTCATTCTGATAGCTCCGGATTGGGAGAGACAGCCCTGGTATCCACTCCTGCTGTCCTTAGCAGTCCATCCTCCCCTGTCCCTTCCCAGGAATCACAATCTGTTAACCTGTGCCCAGGGAAGGGTCTGGTACCCGAATCTCAAATCTCTCAATCTCAAGGCTTGGTTCTTGAAGAGTTAGAGTTTGCTGATTTACACCTTTCCCAAGGTGTAATGGATATATTGAAGGCCTAAGAAGCCTTCCACCAGGGTTACTTACAACTCAAATGGAAAAGGTTTTCCATATGGTGCTCGGAAAAGCATATTTCCCCAGTCTCTGCTGATATACCCACAGTTCTGGATTATATGGTCCACCTGAATTCTTTGGGGCTGAGACCAGCTACCCTGAAGGTGCTCTTGGCAGCTGTGTCTGCTTTTATTTCAGCAGATAAATCCTCTTCCCTTTCAGCTCATCCTGTATTTTCCAAGTTTTTTAAGGGGTTATTTCACACCAACCCTCCATTCAGGGATCCTGCCCTTGCCTGGGATCTTAATGTTTGCATTGCTCAGCTTATGCAACTCCCCTCTGAGCCCTTGTCTTCAGCTGAGCTCAAGTAGTTGACTTGGAAAACTGTGGTTTTGGTAGCCATCACCTCTGCCAGATGCATAAGTGAATTACAAGCGTTGTCAGTGGAGCAGGAGTTTATCTCTTTTCACAGAGATAAAGTGGTCCTTCGGACTAACAGAAAGTTCCTGCCTAAGGTGGTTTCAGATTTCCACCTTAATCAATGTATTTCACTTCCAGTGTACTTCACTGAACACTCCTCCTCTGGGGAGAGGATGCTGCACAGCCTAGATGTGAAGAGAGCCCTTAGTTACTACATAGAGCGCATAGGGTCATAGGTTTGACTCCTCCAACTGTTCCTCACCTATGGCGAGTTGGTAAAGGGAAGCCAGCCACTAAAAGATCCATTGCCAGGTGGATTGTCTCTGCATCCAATTCTGCTATGAGAAGTTGGGTAAAGATCCCCTCAGGCCTGAGGGCTCACTCTACCAGAGGTACAGCTGCTTCTTTGGCTGCTGCCAGAGACATTCCTATTCTAGAAATATGTCAAGCAGCTACCTGGAAAACAGTTCACACTTTTACCAAGCATTACTCCCTGGACATCTAGGCATGGAGTGATGCTTGGTTTGGCACAGCCGTGCTTCAGAGCCTATTTCTTAGGTAGGTTCTGTCCCTCCTCCATGGGGGTACTGCTGTATGGTCTGCAATTGTCATAAAATAGCAAGACTTCATGTTGTTTGAAGAAAAAATTACTCACCTTAGTAATGTTGTTTCTTCTAATGGAGTCTTGCTATATTATGACATCCCTCCCTCCCTGCCTGCCCCTCTCAGAACCTCTGTTTTGGGGATGTGGGTGGGCAGTACAGGGTTGGCACTTTTTTTGATGCCCACCTTGTTGTTTTTCACCTACCTTTTTGGGTGAATTGGTGTTGTGTTTTTGCATTTTTGGGTCTCCTGACTTGAGTCTTTGTTTTAGGCCAAAAATGAGTGTTTATGTTAGTAGCCAGTTGGCTAGTGTAGGTTTACAGCATCCACACAGAACCTTAGTGAGTTTTTGCTCGCAAAGATCTGACAGTTTGCATTTGAAGCACAACAGACAGAGTTTTCAACTGAGCTTGCGCTCTAAGTTCCATGCTTGCATGGAAAATTAACTATTTCATCTCCGGAGCAGTTCTAACCTGCAGTCATGCTGCAATTGTCATAATATAGCAAGACACCATTAGAAGAAACAACATTACTAAGGTGAGTAATTTTTTCGTCTCAGGTGTCAGTGTACTAATTCAAGGGATCACACGTGAACCTTGTCTTTCAAGTATCAGTGTACTAATTCCAGGGATCACATGTGAACCTTGTCATAAGGTGTCCGTGTGCTAATTCTGGGGATCACATGTGAACCTTGTCTCTCAGGTGATAGTGTACTATCTGAGGGACTCACATGTGAACCGTGTCTCTTGGGTGATAGTGTACTAATTCTCAGGATCACATGTGAACCTTGTGTCTCAGGTGTCAGTGTACTAATTCCATAGATCATATCTGAACCTTGTCTCTCACGTGTCAATGTACTAATTTCAGAGATCACATGTGCACCTTGTCTCTCAGGTGTCAGTGTACTCATTCCAGGGATCACAACTGAACCTATCTCTTAGGTGCCAGTGTACCAATTCCCAGGATCACATGTGAACCTTGTCTCTCAGGAGTCAGTGTACAAATTAAATGGATCACATGTGAACCTTATCTGTCAGGTGTCAGTGTACTAATTCCAGGGATCACATGTGAAACTTGTCTTTCAGGTGTCAGTGCAGTAATTCTGAAGATCACACTTGAAAATTGTCTCTCAGGTGTCAGTGTACTAATTCCTGGGATCACATGTGAACCTTGTCTCTCAGGTGATAGTGTACTAGTTGTGGGACTCATATGTGAACCTTATCTCATGGGTGATAGTGTATTAATTCTGGGGATCAAATGCGAACCTAGTCTCTCAGGTATAAGTGAACTAATTCCATGGATCACATGTGAACCTTGTCTCTCAGGTGCCAGTGTACCAATTCCAGGGACCACATGTGAACCTTGTCTCTCAGGTGTCAATGTACTGTTTCTGGGGATCACATGTGAACTGTGTCTCTCAGGTGTCAGTGTACTAAATACATGGACCCCATGTCAACGTTGTCTCTCAGGTGTCAGTGAACGAATTCCGGGATCACATGTGAACCTTGTCTGTCAGGTGTCAATGTACCAATTCCGGGACTCACATGTGGAACTTTGTCTCTCAGGGGTCAGTGTACTCATCCTGGAGATCATATCTGAATCTCAGTCTCTCAGGTGGCAGAGTAATGATTCTATTATAACACGTGAGCCTCACTTCTCTGGTGGCAGTACGATAATTCAGGGTGCAGATGTGACCCTCATCTCTCTGGAGGCAGTGTAATATTCTGAAGATCCTGTTTGAACCTTGGTCTCTCCGGTGGCATACAATGATTTCTGGGATCATATGTGAACCTTGGTCTCCTTGGTAGGACTGTAATTATTCTGGCATGAAATGTGGACCACATCAGCCAGGAGGCAGTGTAATATTCCAAGGATCATATGTGAACCTCAGTTTCACAGGTGGCATACAATGATTTCTGGGATCACATGTGAACCTTGGTCTCCTCGGTAGCAGTGTAATTATTCTGGATGAAATGTGGACCTCATAAGTCAGGAGGCAGTGTAATATTCCAAGGATCATATGTGAACCTCAGTTTCTCAGGTGGCATACAATGATTTCTGGGATCACATGTGAACCTTGGTCTCCTAGGTAGCAGTGTAATGATTGTGAGGATCACAAGTTAGCCTTAGTGTCCATCAGGTGGCAGTGAAATGATGCAGGTGATCACATGATTTAATCCTTGGTCTCTCAGGTAGAAACACAATAATTCTAGGGTTCACTTGTGAATTTCTTTCCCTTCGGTGCCTCTGGAATGATTTCAGAGGACAGATGTGTACCTCATTATCTCAAGTGGCAGTGTAATTATTCCAGAGATCAAATGTGAACCCAGTGGCAGTGCATAGGTCCCAAGTTTCAGTAGCCGGAATGCTGCTCACATCAGTGAGTAGCTGGGGGGAGGTGGCCTTGAAAATAATGAACCTTTCAAATTACATTAATGGAGAGCTGCTGCACCAGCACGCAGATTTTTATTTTAGCCCTTGCAAATTTTTTTCACTTCTCTCTCTCTGCAGCAGACATTGCATTTAACTCAACTGCCACATTTTGATCACCCTTGTTTACTGGAGCTCTTCATTGAAGGTAATAAAATTGAGGACAATTTAAGAGCTGCTGCACCGCACCAGATTTTCATTTTAGCCCCTTGCAGATTTTCAATTTCTCTCTGCATTAAACAACATTTAACTCAACTACCATGTTTTGATATTCACTTTGTTTACTTTGGAGCTCTTGACTTCACTGCACTATCAGATTGTCTGAAGCAAAGAATGACTTACTGTGCAACAGTCCCACACTTTCTCTGGGTTCCCTTTGATAGGCTATACAGGGCCATTGCAATGACCACTCCCTCTGGAAGCTGCTCAAAGAATGCTTCCTATTCACTTCTTCTTGGTGATGGTCGCCCAACACCCAACACCCCAGGCTGGTCCAGGTCCTCCACCTCACTGTAATTTCGGCTAATGAACATGATTGCTACCTGGAGAAAATACAGCCCAAAATCTCTGGCTTAATTCTGCACCAATAGGTCCCTCGCTGCAGAACCTGTGGTCCATGGACTGAATTAATAGCTCAAAATTAAAGTCTACACGATATGTTCCACAGCTGTGCAGTGGAGCTGAGAGGCTGGGAATTAGTGCTGTGGGGGCGTGCACTAAGATTTGTGCTTCTGCACATGTGTGGATGGGAGAGGTTTGATAAAGTGGGTTTGGCTGTGAGCTTGTGGATGAGTGGGTTAAGAACTCGAAAATCTTGTTGGACCTGTGAAATGCGGGTCACTTGGGGCCTATGTAGTGTAATAATTTTGGGGATAAAATGTGAACTTCTGTTTCATGCAGCAGTGTTATAATTTTAGGGATCATGTGTAAATCTTGTCTCTCAGGTGTCAGTGTACTAATTCCAGGGATCACATGTAAATGTAGGTTTCTCAAGTTGCAGTGTAATAATTCAAGGAGTCATGTGTGAAGCTCGTCTATCAGGTGTCAGTGTACTAATTTCAGAGATCACATGTGAACCTTGAATTTCAGGTGTCAGTGTACTTATTCCAGGGATCACATGTGAGCCTTGTCTCTCAGGTGTCAGTGTACTAATTCTGGAGATCACACTTAAACTGTGTCTCTCAGGTGTCAGTGTACTGAATCCTGGGATCACATGTGAACTTTGTCTCTCAGGTAATAGTGTACTAGTTGTGGGACTCACAAGTGAACCTTGTCTCTCAGGTGTCAGTGTACTAATTCCACGGATCACATGCGAACCTTGTCTCTCAGGTGTCAGTGTACTAATTCTGGGAATCACATGTGAACTGAGTCTCTCAGGTGCCAGTGTATAAATTTCGGGGATCACATGTAACTTGTCTGTTAAGTGTCAGTGTACTAGTTCCGGGGACCACATGTAAACCTTGTTTCAAACAACATGAAGTCTTGCTATATTATGACAATTGAAGTATGACCACAGGTTAGAACTGCTCTGGAGGTGAAATAGTTAACTTTCCATGCAGACATGGAACTTAGAGCACGAGCTCGGTTGAAAACTCTGTCTGTTATGCTTCAAACGCAAACTGTCAGATTCTTTACTCCGCCTCACTGAACAGTCACTCCGGAGATTTCTCCTTCTGCTCAGTTCATTTTGTCGGTTTAAAAGTATTATTTTTCGGTTTTTAGCCAAAATTAAACCGCAACCGGTCGGTTCAAGCTCTGTCTGTGGTAATGTAAGTAATAGATATGTTTTACATTTATTTTTTCTGTGTGGAACTTTTAATTCTTTATTGGTTCGGTTTGAACCGATCAGGTTGTATTTAAAATGTACTAGTTCTTTTTTAGAGTGCGGTTCCCAGTTCTTATCGGTTCTAAAAAAAAACCAGATTTCATTACGTTTTTTCCACGACCTATGACACGGTTGCAAACCGATAAGGGTGTCTTGCTTGGTGGATTGCCATAAACGGGCAAGTTGGTTAGGCTGGCATTATGTCTGAGAAACCCAAAAGAAAAACCGGACCCAGTGGGTTTCAACACTGTAGTGTTTGTGGGGAAGCTTTTGCTAAGGTTGACCCACACACCACATGTGTCTATTGTCTGGGGTTTGACCACCTTAATTCAAACTGCCAGATTTGTCACAATTTCCTTGCTGCCACCATAGATAAGAGAGTTGGTAGGCTCAGGGAAAGGGAGTTCAAAAAGTCCGCTGACCCGGATGGCCAGCCCAGTTCGGTGCCAACCGAACGGAGGGAGTGCCTCTGACCAGGGTGATACCGGCAAACAAGAGCTGGTTCTGAGGAGCTGGTTCCAGCAAAAGGACTAGAAAGTCAGCTAGTGTAGAGCCAAAAGTTCTCCCCAACTGCTGAGGAAATAGCTAAAGCAATTCAAATTGTCCAGTTCTCTCTGGTTCCACTGAACTGACACCTTCAGGTGTTGCTTGGTCTGCCAGTTTCACTGGTTCAGGATTATGATTTCAGGATTTTTATGAACCGGGGGGGGAAGAGGAATATGAGTAGAGTGAATATGGTTTTGAAGATCTGGATGTGCCCATTTATCCAGACATCTCCAGATAGACCCCTAGGGTTTCTCCTCCAAGGCTTTCTGAGTCCCTTCTCATTTCATGTTTTATAAAAAGTTGTTGAAACTCCATCTCCTGTTGAGGAAGCTGTTGATGACCAAGAGGAGCCAGACTATGTAGAAATGATGGATATTCCAGAGTCTAGGAGACTGTCTATTCCTTTGCATAAATCTTTCGAAACAGACGGTAAAAGTTTTAAAACTCCTCACACTATACCTCCTGTGGATAAAAGGATGGACAAGAGGTATACCTTACCAGGCTCCGACACTGATTTCTCACTCAACAATGCAGCCATGTGGGGTAGTGCAGGCTGCAGCTCTGACAGTTAATATTCCCCTAGCTTCACACCCCCATGAGAAGGACTCCAGGAAGATTGATGCTATGGCAAGAAACAGTACATGGCAGCATCTTTGGGACTCAGACAAGCAAATTATATGGCTTATGCTGCTAGGTACCAGAAATCCAGATGGGATACTGTGCTGGCCCTAGCGAAACAAGTCCCTCACCAGCTTGCCAGGGAGCTGGAACAGGTGGCTATGGATGGTATTGAGGCATCCAAGGTGCAATTTCATGCTGCAGTGGACTCTAATGATGTTTCATCAAGAGTCATGGCTACATCTGTGGCACTTCACAGGATGGCTTGGCACAGATGTACTACCTCTTTCAGGATACCCAGTCTAAGGCCATGGATTTTCTGTTAGGGAAATTCTCATTTGGGGAGCAAACAGAGAATTACATGAAGAAAATGGATGAATATAGGACCACCTATAGGAGTGCACAGGCCAAGGAAAGGCAGGCTACTCCTCAAAAGCAGCTTCCTAGAGTCAGGGGCAGGCCTTTCCATAGGCCTTTTTACCAAGCCAAAGCTTCCTCCTCCACCTATGCTCAGAGGGGTTCTTTAGAGGGAGAGGCAGACGGGGTACAAGCAGGTCTGCTTCCACCCCTCAGCCCAAAGCCCCTGCCAAGCAGGCACCCTGATGGGATTGCCAGGGCTGATTCTCCTCTACCTGTAGGGGGCAGGCTGGCTTACTTTGTCCAAGACTGGAAGTCTTTAACATCAGATAAGTGGGTCCTGGAAGTAGTAAGCCAAGGACTGGTTCTCAGATTCAAAAAATTTCCAAAGCTGTGAACCAGATCTTTTCCACCTGCAACTCCATCAGAGGCACTCACCCTAGAGGCAGAGGTCTCAACCCTCCTGTCTTTCAGAGCTGTGGAAAGGGTTCCTCCCCTACACCAGGGCAAAGGTTTGTACTCCAGGTACTTCCTTACCCCAAAAAAGGCAGGCGAATGGCGGCCCATCCTGGATCTCAGATATTTAAACAAGCACCTTTTAAAGCCAAAGTTCAAAATGGTGATCTCTGGGAATTATCCTACCCTCTCTAAGGCCAGGGGACTGGCTAGCTTCCCTGGACCTCAAGGATGCCTACTTCCATATTCCCATCAGAAACTCCCATCAAAAGTGCCTCAGGTTTGAGCTGCCCTCAGGCCACTACCAGTTCAGAGCAATGTCCTTCGGCCTCACTTCTGCCCTAAGGGTATTCACCAAATGCCTGGCTGTAGCAGTTGCTTACCTAAGAAGGCAAAAGATTGCCATCTTTCCTTACCTGGACGATTGGCTCTTAGTAGGCCAGTCCCCAGACCAGGTCAATGTACACCTTCAGATAACGCAGCAACTGCTTACCTCTCTAGGTTTCCTTCTGAATCTCTCAAAGTCAGTTCTAGAGCCGGTCCAGCTTCTTTACCTTCATAGGCGCTGAACTAAACACACAGGAAGCCAGGGCCTTCCTTCCCCAGGACAGGGCAAAGACCCTAGTCTCCCTGGCCTCCTCATTTACCTTGCAGGTCTCCCAGCCAGCAAGGCATTTTCTGCAGTTCCTAGGACACATGGCTGCTTCCACAGCAGTTGTGCAAGGAGCAAGATTTCAGATGAGGGACATCCAGTTCCATTTGAGAGCTTTTTTGGTCTCAAAGAAAGGATCCTCTTACCAAGCTGATCCCAGTAACTCGCACCCTGATCCAAGCCCTACAGTGGTGGCAGGATCAGAGCAACCTGAGACAAGGGGTTCCTTTTGTCACTCAGTCTCATTCTCTAATCCTTACTACAGATGCGTCCCTCTTGGGCTGAGGAGCTCACATGGGTGACCTTACCACCCAGGGTCTGTGATCTCCCAGGAATCTCTGTTCCACATCAACTTGTTGCGCCAGAACAGTTTTTCTAGCACTTCAAGCTTTTTCAAATCTGTTCAGAACAAGAGTATTCAGGTCAGAACAGACAACACCACTACAATGTGGTACATCAACAAGCAAGGGGGCACTCGGTCTACGGCCTTGTGCACCGAAGCGATGAAGTTGTGGTCTCTGGCTTACTCCCTGAACACCTCCCTTATGGCAGTTCACCTCCCAGGCAAGGACAATGTCCTGGCAGATGCTCTCAGCAGGATTTCCCAGGGCCACCACAAATGGTCACTGGATCCCCTGGTCTTGGGAGTAGTATTTGCCAGATGGGGTACCCCGCAGATAGATCTTTTTGCAGCCCCAGACAATCACCAATTTCCTCTTTTTTGCTGCAGGCCTCCAGTGTTGGTCTCACTGCCCCTGGATGCCTTAACTCTCAGTTGGGAGGGAAGTTTCTATGCCTTCCTCCTTTCCTCTCCTGTTCAAAGTGCTAGTCAAAATCAGATCCCAATCATGCAAAGTCATTCTGATAGCTCCGGATTGGGAGAGACAGCCCTGGTATCCACTCCTGCTGTCCTTAGCAGTCCATCCTCCCCTGTCCCTTCCCAGGAATCACAATCTGTTAACCTGTGCCCAGGGAAGGGTCTGGTACCTGAATCTCAAATCTCTCAATCTCAAGGCTTGGTTCTTGAAGAGTTAGAGTTTGTTGATTTACACCTTTCCCAAGGTGTAATGGATATATTGAAGGCCGCAAGGAAGCCTTCCACCAGGCTACTTACAATTCCAAATGGAAAAGGTTTTCCATATGGTGCTCGAAAAGCATATTTCCCCAGTCTCTGCTGATATACCCACAGTTCTGGATTATATGGTCCACCTGAATTCTTTGGGCTGAGACCAGCTACCCTGAAGGTGCTCTTGGCAGCTGTGTCTGCTTTATTTCAGCAGATAAATCCTCTTCCCTTTCAGCTCATCCTGTATTTTCCAAGTTTTTAAGGGTTATTTCACACCAACCTCCATTCAGGGATCCTGCCCTTGCCTGGGATCTTAATGTTTGCATTGCTCAGCTTATGCAACTCCCTCTGAGCCCTTGTCTTCAGCTGAGCTCAAGTAGTTGACTTGGAAAACTGTGGTTTTGGTAGCCATCACCTCTGCCAGATGCATAAGTGAATTACAAGCTTGTCAGTGGAGCAGGAGTTTATCTCTTTCACAGAGATAAAGTGGTCCTTCGACTAACAGAAAGTTCCTGCCTAAGGTGGTTTCAGATTTCCACCTTAATCAATGTATTTCACTTCCAGTGTACTTCACTGAACACTCCTCCTCTGGGGAGAGGATGCTGCACAGCCTAGATGTGAAGAGAGCCCTTAGTTACTACATAGAGCGTACATAGGGTCATAGGTTTGACTCCTCCAACTGTTCCTCACCTATGGCGAGTTGGTAAAGGAAGCCAGCCACTAAAAGATCCATTGCCAGGTGGATTGTCTCTTGCATCCAATTCTGCTATGAGAAGTTGGGTAAAGATCCCCCCTCAGGCCTGAGGGCTCACTCTACCAGAGGTACAGCTGCTTCTCTGGCTGCTGCCAGAGACATTCCTATTCTAGAAATATGTCAAGCAGCTACCTGGAAAACAGTTCACACTTTTACCAAGCATTACTCCCTGGACATCTAGGCTTGGAGTGATGCTCGGTTTGGCACAGCCGTGCTTCAGAGCCTATTTCTTAGGTAGGTTCTGTCCCTCCTCCATGGGGGTACTGCTGTATGGTCTGCAATTGTCATAAAATAGCAAGACTTCATGTTGTTTGAAGAAAAAATTACTCACCTTAGTAATGTTGTTTCTTCTAATGGAGTCTTGCTATATTATGACATCCCTCTCCCTGCCTGCCCCTCTCAGAACCTCTGTTTTGGGGATGTGGGTGGGCAGTACAGGGTTGGCACTTTTTTTGATGCCCACCTTGTTGTTTTTCACCTACCTTTTTGGGTGAATTGGTGTTGTGTTTTTGCATTTTTGGGTCTCCTGACTTGAGTCTTTGTTTTAGGCCAAAAATGAGTGTTTATGTTAGTAGCCAGTTGGCTAGTGTAGGTTTACAGCATCCACACAGAACCTTAGTGAGTTTTTGCTCGCAAAGATCTGACAGTTTGCATTTGAAGCACAACAGACAGAGTTTTCAACTGAGCTTGCGCTCTAAGTTCCATGCTTGCATGGAAAATTAACTATTTCATCTCCGGAGCAGTTCTAACCTGCAGTCATGCTGCAATTGTCATAATATAGCAAGACACCATTAGAAGAAACAACATTACTAAGGTGAGTAATTTTTTCGTCTCAGGTGTCAGTGTACTAATTCAAGGGATCACACGTGAACCTTGTCTTTCAAGTATCAGTGTACTAATTCCAGGGATCACATGTGAACCTTGTCATAAGGTGTCCGTGTGCTAATTCTGGGGATCACATGTGAACCTTGTCTCTCAGGTGATAGTGTACTATCTGAGGGACTCACATGTGAACCGTGTCTCTTGGGTGATAGTGTACTAATTCTCAGGATCACATGTGAACCTTGTGTCTCAGGTGTCAGTGTACTAATTCCATAGATCATATCTGAACCTTGTCTCTCACGTGTCAATGTACTAATTTCAGAGATCACATGTGCACCTTGTCTCTCAGGTGTCAGTGTACTCATTCCAGGGATCACAACTGAACCTATCTCTTAGGTGCCAGTGTACCAATTCCCAGGATCACATGTGAACCTTGTCTCTCAGGAGTCAGTGTACAAATTAAATGGATCACATGTGAACCTTATCTGTCAGGTGTCAGTGTACTAATTCCAGGGATCACATGTGAAACTTGTCTTTCAGGTGTCAGTGCAGTAATTCTGAAGATCACACTTGAAAATTGTCTCTCAGGTGTCAGTGTACTAATTCCTGGGATCACATGTGAACCTTATCTCTCAGGTGATAGTGTACTAGTTGTGGGACTCATATGTGAACCTTATCTCATGGGTGATAGTGTATTAATTCTGGGGATCAAATGCGAACCTAGTCTCTCAGGTATAAGTGAACTAATTCCATGGATCACATGTGAACCTTGTCTCTCAGGTGTCAGTGTACTCATTCCATGGATCACATCTGAAACTGTCTCTCAGGTGCCAGTGTACCAATTCCAGGGACCACATGTGAACCTTGTCTCTCAGGTGTCAATGTACTGTTTCTGGGGATCACATGTGAACTGTGTCTCTCAGGTGTCAGTGTACTAAATACATGGACCCCATGTCAACGTTGTCTCTCAGGTGTCAGTGAACGAATTCCGGGGATCACATGTGAACCTTGTCTGTCAGGTGTCAATGTACTAATTCCGGGACTCACATGTGGAACTTTGTCTCTCAGGGGTCAGTGTACTCATTCTGGAGATCATATCTGAATCTCAGTCTCTCAGGTGGCAGAGTAATGATTCTATTATAACACGTGAGCCTCACTTCTCTGGTGGCAGTACGATAATTCAGGGTGCAGATGTGACCCTCATCTCTCTGGAGGCAGTGTAATATTCTGAAGATCCTGTTTGAACCTTGGTCTCTCGGTGGCATACAATGATTTCTGGGATCATATGTGAACCTTGGTCTCCTTGGTAGGACTGTAATTATTCTGGCATGAAATGTGGACCACATCAGCCAGGAGGCAGTGTAATATTCCAAGGATCATATGTGAACCTCAGTTTCACAGGTGGCATACAATGATTTCTGGGATCACATGTGAACCTTGGTCTCCTCGTAGCAGTGTAATTATTCTGGATGAAATGTGGACCTCATAAGTCAGGAGGCAGTGTAATATTCCAAGGATCATATGTGAACCTCAGTTTCTCAGGTGGCATACAATGATTTCTGGGATCACATGTGAACCTTGGTCTCCTAGGTAGCAGTGTAATGATTGTGAGGATCACAAGTTAGCCTTAGTGTCCATCAGGTGGCAGTGAAATGATGCAGGTGATCACATGATTTAATCCTTGGTCTCTCAGGTAGAAACACAATAATTCTAGGGTTCACTTGTGAATTTCTTTCCCTTCGGTGCCTCTGGAATGATTTCAGAGGACAGATGTGTACCTCATTATCTCAAGTGGCAGTGTAATTATTCCAGAGATCAAATGTGAACCCAGTGGCAGTGCATAGGTCCCAAGTTTCAGAAGCCGGAATGCTGCTCACTGGGGCCGAGTAGCTGGGGGGGGCGGTGGCCTTGAAAATAATGAACCTTTCAAATTACATTAATGGAGAGCTGCTGCACCAGCACGCAGATTTTTATTTTAGCCCCTTGCAAATTTTTTTCACTTCTCTCTCTCTCTGCAGCAGACATTGCATTTAACTCAACTGCCACATTTTGATCACCCCTTGTTTACTGGAGCTCTTCATTGAAGGTAATAAAAATTGGAGGACAATTCTTAAGAGCTGCTGCACCGGCACCCAGATTTTCATTTTAGCCCCCTTGCAGATTTTCAATTTCTCTCTCTGCATTAAACAACATTTAACTCAACTACCATGTTTTGATATTCACTTTGTTTACTTTGGAGCTCTTGACTTCACTGCACTATCAGATTGTCTGAAGCAAAGAATGACTTACTGTGCAACAGTCCCACACTTTCTCTGGGTTCCCTTTGATAGGCTATACAGGGCCATTGCAATGACCACTCCCTCTGGAAGTTGCTCAAAGAATGCTTCCTATTCACTTCTTCTTGGTGATGGTCGCCCAACACCCAACACCCCAGGCTGGTCCAGGTCCTCCACCTCACTGTAATTTCGGCTAATGAACATGATTGCTACCTGGAGAAAATACAGCCCAAAAATCTCTGGCTTAATTCTGCACCAATAGGTCCTCGCTGCAGAACCTGTGGTCCATGGACTGAATTAATAGCTCAAAATTAAAGTCTACATGATATGTTCCACAGCTGTGCAGTGGAGCTGAGAGGCTGGGAATTAGTGCTGTGGGGGCGAGCACTAAGATTTGTGCTTCTGCACATGTGTGGATGGGAGAGGTTTGATAAAGTGGGTTTGGCTGTGAGCTTGTGGATGAGTGGGTTAAGAACTCAAAATCTTGTTGGACCTGTGAAATGCGGGTCACTTGGGGCCTATGTAGTGTAATAATTTTGGGGATAAATGTGAACTTCTGTTTCATGCAGCAGTGTTATAATTTTAGGGATCATGTGTAAATCTTGTCTCTCAGGTGTCAGTGTACTAATTCCAGGATCACATGTAAATGTAGGTTTTCAGTTGCAGTGTAATAATTTAAGGAGTCATGTGTGAAGCCTCGCCTATCAGGTGTCAGTGTACTAATTTCAGAGATCACATGTGAACCTTGAATTTCAGGTGTCAGTGTACTTATTCCAGGGATCACATGTGAGCCTTGTCTCTCAGGTGTCAGTGTACTAATTCTGGAGATCACACTTAAACTGTGTCTCTCAGGTGTCAGTGTACTGAATCCTGGGATCACATGTGAACTTTGTCTCTCAGGTAATAGTGTACTAGTTGTGGGACTCACAAGTGAACCTTGTCTCTCAGGTGTCAGTGTACTAATTCCACGGATCACATGCGAACCTTGTCTCTCAGGTGTCAGTGTACTAATTCTGGGAATCACATGTGAACTGTGTCTCTCAGGTGCCAATGTATAAATTTCGTGGATCACATGTGACCTTGTCTCTTAGGTGTCAGTGTACTAATTCTGGGGACCACATGTAAATGTTGTTTCTCAGGGTGTCAGTGTACTAATTCAAGGGATCACATGTGAACCTTGTCTCTCAGGTGATAGTGTACTAATTGTGGGACTCACATGTGAACCTTGTCTCTCGGGTGATAGTGTACTAGTTCCTGGGATCACATGTGAAACTTATTTCTCAGGTGTCAGTGTACTAATTGTGGGAATCACCTGTGAACCTTGTCACTCAGCTGTCAGTGTACTAATTATAGGGATCACATGAGAACCTTGTCTATCAGGTAATAGTGTACTAATTGTGGGACTTACTAGTGAACCTTGTCTCTCAGGTGTCAGTGTACTAATTCTGGGAATCACATGTGAACTGAGTCTCTCAGGTGCCAGTGTATAAATTTCGGGGATCACATGTAACTTGTCTGTTAAGTGTCAGTGTACTAGTTCCGGGGACCACATGTAAACCTTGTTTCAAAACAACATGAAGTCTTGCTATATTATGACAATTGAAGTATGACCACAGGTTAGAACTGCTCTGAGGTGAAATAGTTAACTTTCCATGCAGACATGGAACTTAGAGCACGAGCTCGGTTGAAAACTCTGTCTGTTATGCTTCAAACGCAAACTGTCAGATTCTTTACTCCGCCTCACTGAACAGTCACTCCGGAGATTTCTCCTTCTGCTCAGTTCATTTTGTCGGTTTAAAAGTATTATTTTTCGGTTTTAGCCAAAATTAAACCGCAACCGGTCGGTTCAAGCTCTGTCTGTGGTAATGTAAGTAATAGATATGTTTTACATTTATTTTTTCTGTGTGGAACTTTTAATTCTTTATTGGTTCGGTTTGAACCGATCAGGTTGTATTTAAAATGTACTAGTTCTTTTTTAGAGTGCGGTTCCCAGTTCTTAACGGTTCTAAAAAAAACCAGATTTCATTACGTCTTTTTCCACGACCTATGACACGGTTGCAAACCGATAAGGGTGTCTTGCTTGGTGGATTGCCATAAACGGGCAAGTTGGTTAGGCTGGCATTATGTCTGAGAAACCCAAAAGAAAAACCGGACCCAGTGGGTTTCAACACTGTAGTGTTTGTGGGGAAGCTTTTGCTAAGGTTGACCCACACACCACATGTGTCTATTGTCTGGGGTTTGACCACCTTAATTCAAACTGCCAGATTTGTCACAATTTCCTTGCTGCCACCATAGATAAGAGAGTTGGTAGGCTCAGGGAAAGGGAGTTCAAAAAGTCCGCTGACCCGGATGGCCAGCCCAGTTCGGTGCCAACCGAACCGGAGGGAGTGCCCTCTGACCAGGGTGATACTTCCTCGGGCAAACGAAGAGCCGGTTCTGAGGAGCTGGTTCCAGCAAAAAGGACTAGAAAGTCAGCTAGTGTAGAGCCAAAAGTTCTCTCCCCAACTGCTGAGGAAATAGCTAAAGCAATTCAAATTGTCCAGTCTCTCTCTCTGGTTCCGACCGAACTGACACCTTCAGGTAAGCGTTTGGTTCGGCCAGTTTCACTGGTTCAGGATTATGATTTCGAGGATTTTTATGAACCGGGGGAGGGGGAAGAGGAATATGAGTAGAGTGAATATGGTTTTGAAGATCTGGATGTGCCCATTTATCCAGACATCTCTCCAGATAGACCCCTAGGGGTTTCTCCTCCAAGGCTTTCTGAGTCCCCTTCTCATTTCATGTTTTATAAAAAAGTTGCTGAAACTCTCCAGCTCCCTGTTGAGGAAGCTGTTGATGACCAAGAGGAGCCAGACTATGTAGAAATGATGGATATTCCAGAGTCTAGAGACTGTCTATTCCTTTGTATAAATCTTTTCGAAACAGACAGTAAAAGTTTTAAAAACTCCTCACACTATACCTCCTGTGGATAAAAGAATGGACAAGAGGTATACCTTATCAGGCTCCGACACTGATTTCCTCACTCAACAATGCAGCCATGTGGGGGTAGTGCAGGCTGCAGCCTGTGACAAGGCTAATATTCCCCTAGCTTCACACCCCCATGAGAAGGACTCCAGGAAGATTGATGCTATGGTAAAGAAACAGTACATGGCAGCATCTTTGGGACTCAGACAAGCAAATTATATGGCTCATGCTGCTAGGTACCAGAAATCCAAATGGGATACTGTGCTGGCCCTAGCGAAACAAGCCACTGACCAGCTTGCCAGGGAGTTGGAACAGGTGGCTATGGATGGTATTGAGGCATCCAAGGTGCAATTTCATGCTGCAGTGGACTCTAATGATGTTTCATCAAGAGTCATGGCTACATCTGTGGCACTTCGCAGGATGGCTTGGCACAGATGTACTACTATGTCTCAGGATACCCAGTCTAAGGCCATGGATTTTCCTGTTGAGGGAAATTCTATTTGGGGAGCAAACAGAGAATTACATGAAGAAAATGGATGAATATAGGACCACCTATAGGAGTGCACAGGCCAAGGAAAGGCAGGCTACCTCAAAAGCAGCTTCCTAGAGTCAGGGGCAGGCCTTTCATAGGCCTTTTACCAAGCCAAAGCTTCCTCCTCCGCCTATGCTCAGAGGGGTTCTTAGAGGAGGCAGACGGGCACAAGCAGGTCTGCTTCCACCCCTCAGCCCAAAGCCCCTGCCAAGCAGGCACCCTGATGGGATTGCCAGGGCTGATTCTCCTCTACCTGTAGGGGGCAGGCTGGCTTACTTTGTCCAAGACTGGAAGTTTTTAACGTCAGATAAGTGGGTCCTGGAAGTAGTGTCAGGACTGGTTCTCAGCTTCAAAAAATTTCCAAAGCTGAGAACCAGATCTTTTCCACCTGCAACTCCATAAGAGGCACTCACCCTAGAGGCAGAGGTCTCAACCCTCCTGTCTCTCAGAGCCTTGGAAAGGGTTCCTCCCCTATACTAGGGCAAAGGTTTGTACTCCAGGTACTTCCTTACCCCAAAAAAGGCAGGCGAATGGCGGCCCATCCAGGATCTCAGATATTTAAAGAAGCAGCTTTTAAAGCCAAAGTTCAAAATGGTGACTCTGGGAATTATCCTACCCTCTCTAAGGCCAGGGGACTGGCTAGCTTCCCTGGACCTCAAGGATGCCTACTTCCATATTCCCATCAGAAACTCCCATCAAAAGTGCCTCAGGTTTGAGCTGCCCTCAGGCCACTACCAGTTCAGAGCAATGTCCTCGGCCTCACTCTGCCCTAAGGGTATTCACCAAATGCCTGGCTGTAGCGGTTGCCTACCTAAGAAGGCAAAAGGTTGCCATCTTTCCTTACCTGGACCATTGGCTCTTAGTAGGCCAGTCCCCAGACCAGGTCAATGTACACCTTCAGATAATGCAGCAACTGCTTACCTCTCTAGGTTTCCTTCTGAATCTCTGAAAATCAGTTCTAGAGCTGGTCCAGCTTCTTACCTTCATAGGTGCAGAACTAAACACACAGGAAGCCAGGACCTTCCTCACCCTGGACAGGGCAAAGACCCTAGTCTCCCTGGCCTCCTCATTTACCTTGCAGGTCTCCCGGCCAGCAAGGCATTTTCTGCAGTTCCTAGGACACATGGCTGCTTCCACAGCAGTTGTGCAAGGAGCAAGATTTCAGATGAGGGACATATAGTTCCATTTGAGAGCTTTTTGGTCTCAAAGAAAGGATCCTCTTACCATGCTGATCCCAGTAACTCGAACCCTGATCCAAGCCCTACAGTGGTGGCAGGATCAGAGCAACCCGAGACAAGGGGTTCCTTTTGTCACTCATTCTCATTCTCTAATCCTTACTACAGATGCGTCCCTCTTGGGCTGGGGAGCTCACATGGGCGACCTTACCACCCAAGGTCTGTGGTCTCCCCAGGAATCTCTACTCCACATCAACCTGTTGGCGCTCAGAACAGTTTTTCTAGCACTTCAAGCTTTTTCCAAATCTGTTCAGAACAAGAGTATTCAGGTTAGAACAGACAACACCACTACAATGTGGTATATTAACAAACAAGGAGGCACTCGGTCTACGTCCTTGTCCACCGAGGCGATGAAGCTGTGGTCTCTGGCTTACTCCCTGAACTCCTCCCTTACAGCAGTTCACCTCCCAGGCAAGGACAATGTCCTGGCAGATGCTCTCAACAGGATTTCCCGGGGCCACCACGAATGGTCACTGGATCCCCTGGTCTTGGGAGTAGTATTTGCCAGATGAGGCACCCCGCAGATAGATCTTTTTGCAGCCCCAGACAATCACCAATCCTCTTTTGCTGCAGGCCTCCAGTGTTGGTCTCACTGCCCCTGGATGCCTTATCCTCAGTTGGGAGGAAGTTTCTATGCCTTCCTCCTTCCTCTCCTGTTCAAAGTGCTAGTCAAAATCAGATCCCAATCATGCAAAGTCATTCTGATAGCTCCGGATTGGGCCAGACAGCCCTGGTATCCACTCCTGCTGTCCTTAGCAGTCCATCCTCCCCTGTCCCTTCCCAGGAATCGCAATCTGTTAACCTGTGCCCAGGGAAGGGTCTGGTACCCGAATCTCAAATCTCTCAATCTCAAGGCTTGGTTCTTGAAGAGTTAGAGTTTGTTGATTTACACCTTTCCCAAGGTGTAATGGATATATTGAAGGACGCAAGGAAGCCTTCCACCAGGGCTACTTACAATCTAAATGGAAAAGGTTTTCCATATGGTGCTCAGAAAAGTATATTTCCCTCAGTCTCTGCTGATATACCCACAGTTCTGGATTATATGGTCCACCTGAATTCTTTTGGGTCTGAGACCAGCTACCCTGAAGGTGTCTTGGCAGCTGTGTCTGCTTTATTTCAGCAGATAAATCCTCTTCCCTTTCAGCTCATCCTGTATTTTCCAAGTTTTTTAAGGGGTTGTTTCACACCAACCCTCCATTCAGGGATCCTGCCCTTGCCTGGGATCTTAATGTTTGCATTGCTCAGCTTATGCAATTCCCCTCTGAGCCCTTGTCTTCAGCTGAGCTCAAGTAGTTGACTTGGAAAGCTGTGCTTTTGGTAGCCATCACCTCTGCCAGATGCATAAGTGAAGTACAAGCATTGTCAGTGGAGCAGGAGTTTATCTCTTTTCACAGAGATAAAGTGGTCCTTCGGACTCACAGAAAGTTCCTGCCTAAGGTGGTTTCAGATTTCCACCTTAATCATTCTATTTCACTTCCAGTGTACTTCACTGAACACTCCTCCTCTGGGGAGAGGATGCTGCACAGCCTAGATGTGAAGAGAGCCCTTAGTTACTACATAGAGCGTACCAAGGGTCATAGGTTTGACTCCCTCCAACTGTTCCTCACCTATGGCGAAGTTGGTAAAGAGAAGCCAGCCACTAAAAGATCCATTGCCAGGTGGATTGTCTCTTGTATCCAATTCTGCTATGAAAAGTTGGGTAAAGATCCCCCCTCAGGCCTGAGGGCTCACTCTACCAGAGGTACAGCTGCTTCTTTGGCTGCTGCCAGAGACATTCCTATTCTAGAAATATGTCAAGCTGCTACCTGGAAAACAGTTCACACTTTTACCAAGCATTACTCCCTGGACATCCAGGCTCGGAATGATGCTCAGTTTGGCACAGCCGTGCTTCAGAGCCTATTTCTTAGGTAGGTTCTGTCCCTCCTCCATCGGGGTACTGCTGTGTAGTCTACAATTGTCATAAAATAGCAAGACTTCATGTTGTTTGAAGAAAAAATTACTCACCTTAGTAATGTTGTTTCTTCTAATGGAGTCTTGCTATATTATCACCTCCCTCCCTGCCTGCCCCTCTCAGAACCTCTGTTTTGGGGATGTAGGTGGGCAGTACAGGGTTGGCACTTTTTTTGATGCCCACCTTGTTGTTTTTCACCTACCTTTTTGGGTGAATTGGTGTTGTGTTTTTGTATTTTTGGGTCTCCTGACTTGAGTCTTTGTTTTAGGCCAAAAATGAGTGTTTATGTTAGTAGCCAGTTAGCTAGTGTAGGTTTACAGCTTCCACACAGAACCTTAGTGAGTTTTAGCTCACAAAGATCTGACAGTTTGCGTTTGAAGCACAACAGACAGAGTTTTCAACCAAGCTCGCGCTCTAAGTTCCATGCTTGCATGGAAAATTAACTATTTCACCTCCGGAGCAGTTCTAACCTGCGGTCATGCTGCAATTGTCATAATATAGCAAGACTCCATTAGAAGAAACAACATTACTAAGGTGAGTAATTTTTTCGTCTCAGGTGTCAGTGTACTAATTCAAGGGATCACACGTGATCCTTGTCTCTCAAGTATCAGTGTACTAATTCCAGGGATCACATGTGAACCTTGTCATAAGGTGTCCGTGTGCTAATTCTGGGGATCACATGTGAACCTTGTCTCTCAGGTGATAGTGTACTAATTGAGGGACTCACATGTGAACCTTGTCTCTTGGGTGATAGTGTACTAATTCCCAGGATCACATGTGAACCTTGTGTCTCAGGTGTCAGTGTACTAATTCCATAGATCATATCTGAACCTTGTCTCTCACGTGTCAATGTACTAATTTCAGAGATCACATGTGCAACTTGTCTCTCAGGTGTCAGTGTACTCATTCCAGGGATCACAACTGAACCTATCTCTTAGGTGCCAGTGTACCAATTCCCGGGATCACATGTGAACCTTGTCTCTCAGGTGTCAATGTACTATTTTAGGGGATCACATGTGAACTGTGTCTCTCAGGTATCAGTGTACTAATTACAGGGACCCCATGTCAACGTTGTCTCTCAGGTGTGAGTGTAAGAATTCCGGGGATCACATGTGAACCTTGTCTCTTAGGTGTCTATGTACTAATTCCAGGACTCGCATGTGTACTTTGTCTCTCAGGGGACAGTGTAGTCATTCTGGAGATCACATCTAAATCTCAGTCTCTCAGGTGGCAGAGTAATGATTCTATTATCATATGTGAGCCTCATCTCTCTGGTGGCAGACAGTAACTGAGGGTGCAGATGTGACTCTCATCTCTCTGGAGGCAGTGTAATATTCTGAGGATCCTATTTAAACCTCGGTCTCTCAGGTGGCATACAGTGATTTCTGGGATCACATGTGAACCTTAGTCTCCTAGGTAGCAGTGTAATGATTCTGGCATGAGATGTGGACCTCATCAGTCAGGTGGCAGTGTAATATTCCAAGGATCGTATGTGAACCTCAGTTTCTCAGGTGGCATACAATGATTTCTGGGACCTCATGTGAACCTTGGTTTCCTTGGTAGCAGTGTAATGATTCTGGCATAAGATGTGGACCTCATCAGTCAGGTGGCAGTGTAATATTCCAAGGATCATATGTGAACCTCAGTTTCTCAGGTGGCATACAATGATTTCTGGGACCTCATGTGAACCTTGGTTTCCTGGGTAGCAGTGTAATCATTCTGGCATGAAATGTGGACCTCATCAGTCAGGAGGCAGTATAATATTTCAAGGATCATATGTGAACCTCAGTTTCTCAGGTGGCATACAATGATGTCTGGGACCTCATGTGAACCTTGGTTTCCTAGGTAGCAGTGTAATGATTCTGGCATGAGATGTTGACCTCATCAGTCAGGTGGCAGTGTAATATTCCAAGGATCATATGTGAATCTTGGTTTCCTAGGTAGCAGTGTAATGATTGCGAGGATCACAAGTTAGCCTTAGTGTATATCAGGTGGCAGTGTATTGATGCAGGTGATGACATGATTTAATCCTTTGTCTCTCTGGTAGAAACACAATAATTCTAGGGTTCACTTGTGAATTTCATTCCCTAGGTGCCTCTGGAATGTTTTCAGAGGACCCATGTGTACCTCATTATCTCACGTGGCAGTGTAATTATTCCAGAGATCAAATGTGAACCCAGTGGCAGTGCATAGGTCCCAAGTTTCAGAAGCCGGAATATGCTGATCACTGCGGCTGAGGAGCCGGGGGGGTGGTGGCTTTGGAAATAATGAACCTTTTAAATTACATTAATTGAGAGCTGCTGCACCAGCACGCAGATTTTTATTTTAGCCCCTTGCAAATTTTTTTCACTTCTCTCTCTCTCTGCAGCAGACATTGCATTTAACTCAATTGCCACATTTTGATCACCCCTTGTTTACTGGAGCTCTTCACTGACTGTCATAAAAATTGGAGGACAATTCTTGAGAGCTGCTGCACCAGGACCCAGACTTTCAATTTAGGCCCTTGCAGATTTTCAATTTCTCTCTTTGCATTAAACAACATTTAACTCAACTACCACATTTTGATATACCCCTTGTTTTCTTCGGAGTGCTTGACTTCACTGTACTATCAGATTGTCAGAAACAGAGAATGACTTACTGTGCAACAGTCTCACACTTTCTCTGGGTTCCCTTGGATAGGCTATGCAGGGCCATTGCAATGACCACTCCCTCTGGAATCTGCTCAAATAATGCTTCCTCTTCACCTCTTCTTGGTGATGGTCGCCCAACACCCAACACCCCAAGCTGGTCCAGGTCCTCCACCTCACTATAATTTCTGCTACCGAATATGATTGCAGCCTGGTGAAATTGCAGCCCAAATTCTCGTGCTTAATTCCATACCAATAGGTCCGTCGCTGCAGAACTTGTGGACCATGAACTGAATTACCGGCTCAAAATTAATGTCCATATGACATGTTCCACAGCTGTGCAGTGGAGCCGAGAGGCTGGAAATGAGTGCCACGGGGGCGTGCACTAAGATTTGTGCTTCTGCACATGTGTGGATGGGGAGAGGTTTGGTAAAGTGGGTTTGGCTGTGAGCTTGCGGGTGAACGGGATAAGTACTCAAAAATTGGGTTGGACCTGAGAAATGCGGGTCACTTGGGGGCTATGCAGTGTAATAATTTTGGGGATCAAATGTGAACTTCTGTTTCATGTAGTAGTGTTATAATTTCAGGGATCATGTGTGATTCTCATCTCTCAGGTGTCAGTGTACTAATTCCAGGGATCTCATGTAAATGTAGGTCTCCCAAGTTGCAGTGCAATAATTCAAGGGGTCATGTGTGAAGCTCGTCTCTCAGGTGGCAGTGTACTAATTCCAGGGATCACATGTGAACCTTGAATATAAGGTGTCAGTGTACTAATTCTGGAGATCACATGTAAACTGTGTCTCTCAGGTGTCAGTGTACTAACTCCCGGGATCACATGTGAACTTTGTCTCTCAGGTAATAGTGTACTAATTGTGGGACTCAAAAGTGAACCTTGTCTATCGGGTGTCATCGTACTAATTCCAGGGATCACATGTGAACCTTGTCTCTCAGGTGTCAGTGTACTAATTCTGGAGATCACACGTAAACTGTGTCTCTCAGGTGTCAGTGTACTAACTCCCGGGATCACATGTGAACTTTGTCTCTCAGGTAATAGTGTACTAATTGTGGGACTCACAAGTGAACCTTGCCTCTCTGGTGTCAGTGTACTAATTCCAGGGATCACATGTGAACCTTGTCTCTCAGGTGTCAGTGTACTAATTCTGGAGATCACACGTAAACTGTGTCTCTCAGGTGTCAGTGTACTAACTCCAGGGATCACATGTGAACTTTTGTCTCTCAGGTAATAGTGTACTAATTGTGGGACTCACAAGTGAACCTTGTCTCTCAGATGTCAGTGTACTAATTCCAGGTATCACATGCAAACCTTGTCTCTCAGGTGTCAGTGTACTAATTCTGGGAATCACATGTGAACTGAGTCTCTCAGGTGCCAGTGTCTAAATTTCGGGTATCACATGTAACCTTGTCTGTTAAGTGTCAGTGTACTAATTCTGGTTACCACATGTAAACCTTGTTTTAAACAACATGAAGTCTTGCTATATTATGTCAATTGCAGTATGACCGCAGGTTAGAACTGCTCCGGAGGTGAAATAGTTAACTTTCCATGCAGGCATGGAACTTAGAGCACGAGCTCGGTTGAAAACTATGTCTGTTGTGCTTCAAACGCAAGCTGTCAGATTCTTTACTCCGCCTCACTGAACAGTCGCTCCGGAGATTTCTCCTTCTGCTTGGTTCATTTTTCGGATTAAAAGTATTATTTTTCGGTTTTTAGCCGAAATTAAACCGCAACCGGTCGGTTCAAGCTCTGTCTGTGGTATTGTAAGTAATATAGGTTTTACATTTATTTTTTCTGTGTGGAACTTTTAATGCTTTATCGGTTCGGTTTGAACTGATCAGGTTGTATTTAAAATCTACTAGTCCTTTTTCAGAGTGCAGTTCCCGGTTCTTATTGGTTCTAAAAAACCAGATTTCATTACGTCTTTTTTCACGACCCGTGACACGGTTGCGAACCGATAAGAGTGTCTTGCTTGGTGGATTGCCATAAACGGGCAAGTTGGTTAGGCTGGCATTATGTTTGAGAAACCCAAAAGAAAAAACGGACCCACTGGGTTTCAACACTGTAGTGTTTGTGGGGAAGCTTTTGTTAAGGGTGACCCACACTCTACATGTGTCCATTGTCTGGGGTTTGACCACCTCAATTCAGACTGCCAGATTTGTCACAATTTCCCTGCTGCCACCATAGATAAAAGGGTTGGTAGGCTCAGGGAAAGGGAGGCCAAAAAGTCCACTGTCCCGGATGGCCAGCCCAGTTCTGTGCCAACCGAACCGGAGGGAGTGCCCTCTGACCAGAGCGATACTTCCTCGGGCAAACGAAGAGCCAGTTCTGAGGAGCTGGTTCCAGCAAAAAGGACTAGAAAGTCAGCTAGTGTAGAGCCAAAAGTTCTCTCCCCAACTGCTGAGGAAATAGCTAATGCAATTCAAATTGTTCAGTCTCTCTCTCCGGTTCCGACCGAACCGACACCTTCAGGTAATCGTTTGGTTCGGCCGGTTCCACCGTTCAAGATTATGATTTGAGGATTTTATGAACCGGGGGGGGAAGAGGAATATGAGGAGAGTGAATATGGTTTTGAAGATCTGGATGTGCCCATTGATCCGACATCTCTCCAGATAGACCCCTTGGGGTTTCTCCTCCAAGGCTTTCTGAGTCCCCTTCTCATTTCATGTTTTTTAAAAAAGTTGCTGAAACTCTCCAGCTCCCTGTTGAGGAAGCTGTTGATGACCAAGAGGAGCCAGACTATGTAGAAATGATGGATATTCCAGAGTCTAGGAGACTGTCTATTCCTTTGTATAAATCTTTTCGGAAACAGACAGTAAAAGTTTTAAAAACTCCTCACACTATACCTCCTGTGGATAAAAGGATGGACAAGAGGTATACCTTATCAGGCTCCGACACTGATTTCCTCACTCAACAATGCAGCCATGTGGGGGTAGTGCAGGCTGCAGCCTGTGACAAGGCTAATATTCCCCTAGCTTCACACCCCCATGAGAAGGACTCCAGGAAGATTGATGCTATGGCAAAGAAACAGTACATGGCAGCATCTTTGGGACTCAGACAAGCAAATTATATGGCTTATGCTGCTAGGTACCAGAAATCCAGATGGGATACTGTGCTGGCCCTAGCGAAACAAGTCCCTGACCAGCTTGCCAGGGAGCTGGAACAGGTGGCTATGGATGGTATTGAGGCATCCAAGGTGCAATTTCATGCTGCAGTGGACTCTAATGATGTTTCATCAAGAGTCATGGCTACATCTGTGGCACTTCTGCAGGATGGCTTGGCACAGATGTACTACTCTGTCTCAGGATACCCAGTCTAAGGCCATGGATTTTCCTGTTGTGGGAAATTCTCTATCTGGGGAGCAAACAGAGAATTACATGAAGAAAATGGATGAATATAGGACCACCTATAGGAGTGCACAGGCCAAGGAAAGGCAGGCCACTCCTCTAAAGCAGCTTCCTAGAGTCAGGGGCAGGCCTTTTCATAGGCCTTTTTACCAAGCCAAAGCTTTCTCCTCCGCCTATGCTTAGAGGGGGTTCTTTAGAGGGAGAGGCAGACGGGGTACAAGCAGGTCTGCTTCCACCCCTCAGCCCAAAGCCCCTGCCAAGCAGGCACCCTGATGGGATTGCCAGGTCCGATTCTCCTCTACCTGTAGGGGGCAGGCTGGCTTACTTTGTCCAAGACTGGAAGTCTTTAACATCAGACAAGTGGGTCCTGGAAGTAGTAAGCCGGGGACTAGTTCTCAGCTTCAAAAAACTTCCAAAGCTGAGAACCAGATCTTTTCCACCTGCAACTCCATCAGAGGCACTCACCCTAGAGGCAGAGGTCTCTACCCTCCTGGCTCTCAGAGCCGTGGAAAGGGTTCCTCCCCTACACCAGGGCAAAGGTTTTTACTCCAGGTACTTCCATACCCCAAAAAAGACAGGAGAATGGCGGCCCATCCTGGATCTCAGATATTTAAACAAGCACCTTTTAAAGCCAAAGTTCAAAATGGTGACTCTGGGAATTATCCTACCCTCTCTGAGGCCAGGGGACTGGCTAGCTTCCCTGGACCTCAAGAATGCCTACTTCCATATTCCCATCAGAAACTCCCATCGAAAGTGCCTCAGGTTCGAGCTGCCCTCAGGCCACTACCAGTTCAGAGCAATGCCCTTCGGCCTCACTTCTGCCCCAAGGGTATTCACCAAATGCCTGGCTGTAGCAGTTGCCTACCTAAGAAGGCAAAAGATTGTCATCTTTCCTTACCTAGACGATTGGCTCTTAGTAGGCCAGTCCCCAGACCAGGTCAATGTACACCTTCAGATAACGCAGCAACTGCTTACCTATCTAGGTTACCTTCTGAATCTCTCAAAGTCAGTTCTAGAGCTGGTCCAGCTTCTTACCTTCATAGGCGCAGAACTAAACACACAGGAAGCCAGGGCCTTCCTCCCCCTGCACAGGGCAAAGACCCTAGTCTCCCTGGCCTCCTCATTTACCCTGCAGGTCTCCAGCCAGCAAGGCATTTTCTGCAGTTCCTAGGACACATGGCTGCTTCCACAGCAGTTGTGCAAGGAGCAAGATTTCAGATGAGGGACATCCAGTTCCATTTGAGAGCTTTTGGTCTCAAAGAAAGGATCTCTTACCAAGCTGATCCCAGTAACTCAAACCTGATCCAAGCCTACAGTGGTGGCAGGGTCAGAGCAACCTGAGACAAGGGGTTCCTTTTGTCACTCAGTCTCATTCTCTAATCCTTACTACAGATGCGTCCCTCTTGGGCTGGGAAGCTTACATGTGCGACCTCACCACCCAGGGTCTGTGGTCTCCCCAGGAATCTCTGCTCCACATCAACCTGTTGGCGCTCAGAGCAGTTTATCTAGCACTTCAAGCTTTTTCCAAATCTGTTCAGAACAAGAGTATTCAGGTCAGAACAGACAACACCACTACAATGTGGTACATTAACAAGCAAGGGGGCACTCGGTCTACGTCCTTGTGCACTGAAGCGATGAAGTTGTGGTCTCTGGCTTACTCTCTGAACACCTGCCTTATGGCAGTTCACCTCCCAGGCAAGGACAATGTTCTGGCAGATGCTCTCAGCAGGATTTCCCGGGGCCACCACGAATGGTCACTGGATCCCCTGGTCTTGGGAGTAGTATTTGCCAGATGGGGCACCCCGCAGATAGATCTTTTTGCAGCCCCAGACAATCACCAATTTCCTCTTTTTTGCTGCAGGCCTCCAGTGTTGGTCTCACTGCCCCTGGATGCCTTAGCCCTCAGTTGGGAGGGAAAGTTTCTCTATGCCTTCCCTCCCTTTCCTCTCCTGTTCAAAGTGCTAGTCAAAATCAGATCCCAATCATGCAAAGTCATTCTGATAGCTCCGGATTGGGCCAGACAGCCCTGGTATCCACTCCTGCTGTCCTTAGCAGTCCATCCTCCCCTGTCCCTTCCCAGGAATCACAATCTGTTAACCTGTGCCCAGGGAAGGGTCTGGTACCCGAATCTCAAATCTCTCAATCTCAAGGCTTGGTTCTTGAAGAGTTAGAGTTTGCTGATTTACACCTTTCCCAAGGTGTAATGGATATATTGAAGGCCGCAAGGAAGCCTTCCACCAGGGCTACTTACAATTCCAAATGGAAAAGGTTTTCCATATGGTGCTCGGAAAAGCATATTTCCCCAGTCTCTGCTGATATACCCACAGTTCTGGATTATATGGTCCACCTGAATTCTTTGGGTCTGAGACCAGCTACCCTGAAGGTGCTCTTGGCAGCTGTGTCTGCTTTTATTTCAGCAGATAAATCCTCTTCCCTTTCAGCTCATCCTGTATTTTCCAGTTTTTAAGGGGTTGTTTGACACCAACCCTCCATTCAGGATCCTGCTCCTGCCTGGGATCTTAATGTTTGCATTGCTCAGCTTACGCAACCCCCCTTTGAGCCCTTGTCTTCAGCTGAGCTCAAGTACTTGACTTGGAAAACTGTGTTTTTGGTAGACATCACCTCTGCCAGACGCATAAGTGAATGATAAGCGTTGTCAGTGGAGCAGGAGTTTATCTCTTTTCACAGAGATAAAGTGGTCCTTTGGACTAACAGAAAGTTCCTGCCTAAGGTGGTTTCAGATTTCCACCTTAATCAATGTATTTCACTTCCAGTGTACTTCACTGAACACTCCTCCTCTGGGGAGAGGATGCTGCACAGCCTAGATGTGAAGAGAGCCCTTAGTTACTACATAGAGCGTACCAAGGGTCATAGGTTTGACTCCCTCCAACTGTTCCTCACCTATGGCGAAGTTGGTAAAGAGAAGCCAGCCACTAAAAGATCCATTGCCAGGTGGATTGTCTCTTGTATCCAATTCTGCTATGAGAAGTTGGGTAAAGATCCCCCCTCAGGCCTGAGGGCTCACTCTACCAGAGGTACAGCTGCTTCTCTGGCTGCTGCCAGAGACATTCCTATTCTAGAAATATGTCAAGCAGCTACCTGGAAAACAGTTCACACTTTTACCAAGCATTACTCCCTGGACATCTAGGCTCGGAGTGATGCTCAGTTTGCACAGCTGTGCTTCAGAGCCTATTTCCTAGGTAGGTTCTGTCCTCCTCCATGGGGGTACTGCTGTGTAGTTCGGTAATTGATAATAAAATAGCAAGACTTCATGTTGTTTGAAGAAAAATTACTCACCTTAGTAATGTTGTTTCTTCTAATGGAGTCTTGCTATATTATGACCTCCTCCCTGCCTGCCCTCTCAGAACCTCTGTTTTGGGGATGTGGGTGGCAGTACAGGGTTGGCACTTTTTGATGCCCACCTTGTTGTTTTTCACCTACCTTTTTGGGTGAATTGGTGTTGTGTTTTTGCATTTTTGGGTCTCCTGACTTGAGTCTTTGTTTTAGGCCAAAAATGACTGTTTATGTTTGTAGCCAGTTGGCTAGTGTAGGCTTACAGCTTCCACTCAGAACCTTAGTGAGTTTTAGTTGTAAAGATATGACAGTTTGCGTTTGAAGCACAACAGACAGAGTTTTCAACCGAGCTCGCGCACTAAGTTCCATGCCTGCATGGAAAATTAACTATTTCACCTCCGGAGCAGTTCTAACCTGTGGTCATACTGCAATTGTCATAATATAGCAAGACTCCATTAGAAGAAACAACATTAGTAAGGTGAGTAATTTTTTCGTCTCAGGTGTCAGTGTACTAATTCAAGGGATCACATGTGAACCTTGTCTCTCAAGTATCAGTGAACTAATTCCAGGGATCACATATGAACCTTGTCATAAGGTGTCCGTGTGCTAATTCTTGGGATCACATGTGAACCTTGTCTCTCAGGTGATAGTGTACTAATTGTGGGACTCACATGTGAACCTTGTCTCTCGGGTGATAGTGTACTAATTCTCAGGATCACATGTGAACCTTGTGTCTCAGGTTTCTGTGTGCTAATTCCATAGATCACATCTGAACCTTGTCTCTCACGTGTCAATGTACTAATTTCAGAGATCACATGTGCACCTTGTCTCTCGGGTGTCAGTGTACTCATTCCAGGGATCACAACTGAACCTATCTTTTAGGTGCCAGTGTACCAATTCCCGGGATCACTTGTGAACCTTGTCTCTCAGGTGTCAATGTACTGTTTTAGTGGATCACATGTGAACTGTGTCTCTCAGATGTCAGTGTACTAATTACATTGACCCCATGTCAATGTTGTCTCTCAGGTGTCAGTGTATGAATTCCAGGGATCACATGTGAACCTTGTCTCTCAGGTGTCTATGTACTAATTCTGGAACTCATATGTGTACTTTGTCTCTCAGGGGTCAATGTAGTCATTCTGGAGATCTCATCTGAATCTCAGTCTCCCAGGTGGCAGAGTAATGATTCTGTTATCATATGTGAGCCTCATCTCTCTGGTGGCAGACAGTAACTGAGGGTGCAGATGTGACTCATCTCTCTGGAGGCAGTGTAATATTCTGAGGATCCTATTTGAACCTTGGTCTCTCAGGTGGCATACAATGATTTCTGGGATCACATGTGAACCTTGGTCTCCTAGGTAGCAGTGTAATGATTCTGGCATGAGTTGTGGACCTCATCAGTCAGGTGGCAGTATAATATTCCAAGGATCATATGTGAACCTCAGTTTCTCAAGTGGCATACAATGATTTCTGGGACCTCATGTGAACCTTGGTTTCCTAGGTAGCAGCGTAATGATTCTGGCATGAAATGTGGACCTCATCAGTCAGGAGGCAGTGGAATATTCCAAGGATCATATGTGAACCTCAGTTTCTCAGGTGGCATACAATGATTTCTGGGACCTCATGTGAACCTTGGTTTCCTGGGTAGCAGTGTAATCATTCTGGCATGAAATGTGGACCTCATCAGTCAGGAGGCAGTGTAATATTCCAAGGATCATATGTGAACCTCAGTTTCTCAGGTGGCATACAATGATTTCTGGGATCACATGTGAACCTTGGTTTCCTAGGTAGCAGTGTAATGATTGCGAGGATCACAAGTTAGCCTTAGTGTATATCAGGTGGCAGTGAAATGATGCAGGTGATGACATGATTTAATCCTTGGTCTCTCAGGTAGAAACACAATAATTCTAGGGTTCACTTGTGAATTTCATTCCCTTAGGTGCCTCTGGAATGATTTCAGAGGTCCCATGTGTACCTCATTATCTCACGTGGCAGTGTAATTATTCCAGAGATCAAATGTGAACCCAGTGGCAGTGCATAGGTCCCAAGTTTCAGATGCTGGAATGCTGCTCACTGGGGCCGAGGAGCGCGTTGGGGGGGTGGCCTTGGAAATAATGAACCTTTTAAATTACATTAATTGAGAGCTGCTGCACCAGCACGCAGATTTTTATTTTAGCCCCTGGCAAATTTTTTTCACTTCTCTCTCTCTTTGCAGCAGACATTGCATTTAACTCAACTGCCACATTTTGATCACCCCTTGTCTACTGGAGCTCTTCATTGACTGTCATAAAAATTGGAGGACAATTCTTGAGAGCTGCTGCACTAGGACCCAGATTTTCATTTTAGGCCCTTGCAGATTTTCAATTTCTCTCTTTGCATTAAACAACATTTAACTCAACTACCTCATTTTGATATACCCCTTGTTTACTTCGGAGCTCTTGACTTCACTGCACTATCAGATTGTCAGAAACAGAGAATGTCTTACTGTGCAACAGTCTCACACTTTCTCTGGGTTCCCTTTGATAGATTATACAGGGCCATTGCAATGACCACTCCCTCTGGAATCTGCTCAAAGAATGCTTCCTCTTCACTTCTTCATGGTGATGGTCGCCCAACACCCAACACCCTAGGCTGGTCCAGGTCCTCCACCTCACTATAATTTCAGCTACTGAATATGATTGCAACCTGGTGAAATTGCAGCCCAAAGTCTCGTGCTTAATTCCGTACCAATAGGTCCGTCGCTACAGAACTTGTGGCCCATGGACTGAATTACCAGCTCAAAATTAATGTCCACAGGACATGTTCCAGAGCTGTGCAGTGGAGCTGAGAGGCTGGGAATGAGTGCCACGGGGGCGTGCACTAAGATTTGTGCTTCTGCACATGTGTGGATGGGGAGTGGTTTGGTAAAGTGGTTTTGGCTGTGAGCTTGCAGATGAACGGGATAAGAACTCAAAAATCGGGTTGGACCTGTGAAATGCGGGTCACTTGGGGGCTATGCAGTGTAATAATTTTGGGGATCAAATGTGAACTTCTGTTTCATGTAGTGGTGTTATAATTTCAGGGATCATGTGTGACTCTCATCTCTCAGGTGTCAGTGTACTAATTCCAGGGATCACATGTAAATGTAGGTCTCCCAAGTTGTAGTGTAATAATTCAAGGGGTCATGTGTGAAGCTCGTCTCTCAGGTGGCAGTGTACTAATTCCAGGGATCCCATGTGAACCTTGGATCTCAGGTGTCGGTGTACTAATTCCAGGGATCACATGTGAACCTTGTCTCTCAGGTGTCAGTGTACTAATTCTGGAGATCACATGTAAACTGTGTGTCTCAGGTGTCAGTGTACTAACTCCCGGGATCACATGTGAACTTTGTCTCTCAGGTAATAGTGTACTAATTGTGGGACTTACAAGTGAACCTTGTCTCTCGGGTGTCAGTGTACTAATTCCAGGGATCACATGTGAACCTTGTCTCTCAGGTGTCAGTGTACTAATTTTGGGAATCACATGTGAACTGTGTCTCTCAAGTGCCAATGTATAAATTTCGTGGATCACATGTGACCTTGTCTCTTAGGTGTCAGTCTACTAATTCTGGGGACCACATGTAAACGTTGTGTTTCAGGTGTTATTATACTAATTCAAGGGATCACATGTGAACCTTGTCTGACAAGTGATAGTGTACTAATTGTGGGACTCACATGTGAACCTTGTCTCTCGGGTGATAGTGTACTAGTTCCCGGGATCACATGTGAACCTTGTCACTCAGGTGTCAGTGTACTAATTCCAGGGATCACATGAGAACCTTGTCTATCAGGTAATAGTGTACTAATTGTGGGACTTACAAGTGAACCTTGTTTCTCAGGTGTCAGTATACTAATTCCATAGATCACATCTGAACCTTGTCTCTCACGTGTCAATGTACTCATTTCCGAGATTACATGTGCATCTTGTCTCTGAGGTGTCAGTGTACTCATTCCAGGGATCACAACTGAACCTATCTCTTAGGTGCCAGTGTACCAATTCCAGGGATCACATGTGAACCTTGTCTCTCAGGTGTTAATGTACTGTTTTAGGGGATCACATGTAAACTGTGTCTCTCAGGTGTCAGTGTACTAATTCCAGGGACCCCATGTGAACGTTGTCTCTCAGGTGTCAGTGTACAAATTCCGGGGATCACATGTGAACCTTGTCTCTCAGGTGTCTATGTACTAATTCCAGGACTCACATGTGAACTTTGTCTCTCTGGGGTCAGTGTACTCATTCTGGAGATCTCATCTGAATCTCTGTCTCTTAGGTGGCAGATTAATGATTCTGTTATCATATGTGAGCCTCATCTCTCTGGTGGCAGACAGTTATTCAGGGTGCAGATGTGACTCTCATCTCTCTGGAGGCTGTGTAATATTCTAAGGATCCTATTTGAACCTTGGTCTCTCAGGTGGCATACAATGATTTCTGGGATCACATGTGAACCTTGGTCTCCTAGGTAGCAGTGAATGATTCTGGCATGAAGTGTGGACCTCATCAGTCAGGAGGCAGTGTAATATTCCAATGATAGTATGTGAAATTCAGTTTCTCAGGTGGCATACAATGATTTCTGGGATCACATGTGAACCTTGGTCTCCTAGGTAGCAGTGTAATGATTGCGAGGATCACAAGTTAGCCTTAGTGTACATCAGGTGGCAGTGAAATGATGCAGGTGATGACATGATTTAATCCTTGGTCTCTCAGGTAGAAACACAATAATTCTAGGGTTCACTTGTGAATTTCTTTCCCTTAGGTGCCTCTGGAATGATTTCAGAGGACCCATGTGTACCTCATTGTCTCACGTGGCAGTGTAATTATTCCAGAGATCAAATGTGAACCCAGTGGCAGTGCATAGGTCCCAAGTTTCAGATGCTGGAATGCTGCTCACTGGGGCCGAGGAGCACGTGGGGGGGGGGTGGCCTTGGAAATAATGAACCTTTTAAATTACATTAATTGAGAGCTGCTGCACCAGCACGCAGATTTTTATTTTAGCCCCTGGCAAATTTTTTTCACTTCTCTCTCTCTTTGCAGCAGACATTGCATTTAACTCAACTGCCACATTTTGATCACCCCTTGTCTACTGGAGCTCTTCATTGACTGTCATAAAAATTGGAGGACAATTCTTGAGAGCTGCTGCACCAGGACCCAGATTTTCATTTTAGGCCCTTGCAGATTTTCAATTTCTCTCTTTGCATTAAACAACATTTAACTCAACTACCTCATTTTGATATACCCCTTGTTTACTTCGGAGCTCTTGACTTCACTGCACTATCAGATTGTCAGAAACAGAGAATGTCTTACTGTGCAACAGTCTCACACTTTCTCTGGGTTCCCTTTGATAGATTATACAGGGCCATTGCAATGACCACTCCCTCTGGAATCTGCTCAAAGAATGCTTCCTCTTCACTTCTTCATGGTGTTGGTCGCCCAACACCCAACACCCTAGGCTGGTCCAGGTCCTCCACCTCACTATAATTTCAGCTACTGAATATGATTGCAACCTGGTGAAATTGCAGCCCAAAGTCTCGTGCTTAATTCCGTACCAATAGGTCCGTCGCTACAGAACTTGTGGCCCATGGACTGAATTACCAGCTCAAAATTAATGTCCACAGGACATGTTCCAGAGCTGTGCAGTGGAGCTGAGAGGCTGGGAATGAGTGCCACGGGGGCGTGCACTAAGATTTGTGCTTCTGCACATGTGTGGATGGGGAGTGGTTTGGTAAAGTGGTTTTGGCTGTGAGCTTGCAGATGAATGGGATAAGAACTCAAAAATCGGGTTGGACCTGTGAAATGCGGGTCACTTGGGGGCTATGCAGTGTAATAATTTTGGGGATCAAATGTGAACTTCTGTTTCATGTAGTGGTGTTATAATTTCAGGGATCATGTGTGACTCTCATCTCTCAGGTGTCAGTGTACTAATTCCAGGGATCACATGTAAATGTAGGTCTCCCAAGTTGCAGTGTAATAACTAAGGGTCATGTGAAGCTCTGTCTCTCAGGTGGCAGTGTACTTATTCCAGGGATCCCATGTGAACCTTGGATCTCAGGTGTCGGTGTACTAATTCCAGGGATGACATGTGAACCTTGTCTCTCAGGTGTCAGTGTACTAATTCTGGAGATCACATGTAAACTGTGTGTCTCAGGTGTCAGTGTACTAACTCCCGGGATCACATGTGAACTTTGTCTCTCAGGTAATAGTGTACTAATTGTGGGACTTACAAGTGAACCTTGTCTCTCGGGTGTCAGTGTACTAATTCCAGGGATCACATGTGAACCTTGTCTCTCAGGTGTCAGTGTACTAATTTTGGGAATCACATGTGAACTGTGTCTCTCAAGTGCCAATGTATAAATTTCGTGGATCACATGTGACCTTGTCTCTTAGGTGTCAGTCTACTAATTCCGGGGACCACATGTAAACGTTGTGTTTCAGGTGTTATTATACTAATTCAAGGGATCACATGTGAACCTTTTCTGACAAGTGATAGTGTACTAATTGTGGGACTCACATGTGAACCTTGTCTCTCGGGTGATAGTGTACTAGTTCCCGGGATCACATGTGAACCTTGTTTCTCAGGTGTCAGTGTACTAATTGTGGGAATCACTTGTTAACCTTGTCACTCAGGTGTCAGTGTACTAATTCCAGGGATCACATGAGAACCTTGTCTATCAGGTAATAGTGTACTAATTGTGGGACTTACAAGTGAACCTTGTTTCTCAGGTGTCAGTGTACTAATTCCATAGATCACATCTGAACCTTGTCTCTCACGTGTCAATGTACTCATTTCCGAGATTACATGTGCATCTTGTCTCTGAGGTGTCAGTGTACTCATTCCAGGGATCACAACTGAACCTATCTCTTAGGTGCCAGTGTACCAATTCCAGGGATCACATGTGAACCTTTGTCTCTCAGGTGTTAATGTACTGTTTTAGGGATCACATGTAAACTGTGTCTCTCTGGTGTCAGTGTACTAATTCCAGGGACCCCATGTGAACGTTGTCTCAGGTGTCAGTGTACAAATTCGGGATCACATGTGAACCTTTGTCTCAGGTGTCTATGTACTAATTCCAGGACTCACATGTGAACTTTGTCTCTCTGGGGTCAGTGTACTCATTCTGGAGATCTCATCTGAATCTCTGTCTCTTAGGTGGCAGATTAATGATTCTGTTATCATGTGTGAGCCTCATCTCTCTGGTGGCAGACAGTTATTCAGGGTGCAGATGTGACTCTCATCTCTCTGGAGGCTGTGTAATATTCTAAGGATCCTATTTGAACCTTGGTCTCTCAGGTGGCATACAATGATATCTGGGATCACATGTGAACCTTGGTCTCCTAGGTAGCAGTGAATGATTCTGGCATGAAGTGTGGACCTCATCAGTCAGGAGGCAGTGTAATATTCCAATGATAGTATGTGAAATTCAGTTTCTCAGGTGGCATACAATGATTTCTGGGATCACATGTGAACCTTGGTCTCCTAGGTAGCAGTGTAATGATTGCGAGGATCACAAGTTAGCCTTAGTGTACATCAGGTGGCAGTGAAATGATGCAGGTGATGACATGATTTAATCCTTGGTCTCTCAGGTAGAAACACAATAATTCTAGGGTTCACTTGTGAATTTCTTTCCCTTAGGTGCCTCTGGAATGATTTCAGAGGACAGATGTGTATCTCATTGTCTCACGTGGCAGTGTAATTATTCCAGAGATCAAATGTGAACCCAGTGGCAGTGCATAGGTCCCAAGTTTCAGATGCTGGAATGCTGCTCACTGGGGCCAAGGAGGGGGCGGTGGCCTTGAAAATAATGAACCTTTCAAATTACATTAATTGAGAGCTGCTGCACCAGCACGTAGATTTTTATTTTAGCCCTTTGCAAATTTTTTTCACTTCCCTCTCTCTCTGCAACAGACATTACATTTAACTCAGCTGCCACATTTTGATCATCCCTTGTTTACTGGAGCTCTTCATTGACTGTCATAAAAATTGGAGGACAATTCTTGAGAGCTGCTGCACCAGGACCCAGATTTTCATTTTAGGCCCTTGCAGATTTTCAATTTCTCTCTTTGCATTAATCAACATTTAACTCAAGTACCACATTTTGATATACTCCTTGTTTACTTCGTAGCTGTTGACTACACTGCACTATCAGATTGTCAGAAACAGAGAATGACTTACTGTGCAACAGTCTCACCCTTTCTCTGGGTTCCCTTTGATAGACTATGCAGGGCCATTGCAATGACCACTCCCTCTGGAAGCTGCTCAAAGAATGCTTCCTCTTCACCTCTTCTTGGTGATGGTCGCCCAACACCCAACACCCCAGGCTGGTCCAGGACTTCCACCTCACTATAATTTCAGCTACTGAACATGATTGCACCCTGGTGAAATAGCAGCCCAAAGTCTTGGGCTTAATTCTATACCAATAGGTCCGTCGCTGCAGAACTTGTGGCCCATGGACTGAATTACCAGCTCAAAATTAACGTCCACAGGACATGTTCCACAGCTGTGCAGTGGAGCTGAGAGGCTGGGAATAAGTGCCACGGGGGCGTGCACTAAGATTTCTGCTTCTGCACATGTGTGGATGGGGAAAGGTTTGGTAAAGTGAGTTTGGCTGTGAGCTTGAGGATGTGCGGGATATGAACTCAAAAATGGTGTTGGACCTGTGAAATGCGGGTCACTTGGGGGCTATGCAGTGTAATAATTTTGGGGATCACATGTGAACTTCTGTTTCATGTAGCAGTGTTATAATTTCAGGGATCATGTGTGAATCTCATCTCTCAGGTGCCAGTGTACTAATTCCAGGGATCACATGTAAATATAGGTCTCCCAAGTTGCAGTGTAATAATTCAAGGGATCATGTGTGAAGCTCGTCTCTCAGGTGTCAGTGTCCTAATTCTAGGGATCACATGTGAACCTTGAATCTCAGGTGTCAGTGTACTAATTCCAGGGATCACATGTGAATCTTATCTCTCAGGTGTCAGTGTACTAATTCTGGAGATGACACATAAAATGTGTCTCTCAGGTGTCAGTGTACTAACTCCCGGGATCACATGTGAACTTTGTCTCTCAGGTGTCAGTGTACTAATTCTGGGAATCACATGTGAACCTTGTCACTCAGGTGTCAGTGTACTAATTCCAGGGATCACATATGAACCTTGTCTCTCCGGTAATAGTGTACAAATTGTGGGACATACAAGTGAACCTTGTCTCTCAGGTGTCAGTGTACTAATTCAGGGAATCACATGTGAACTGTGTCTCTCAGGTGTCAATGTATAAATTTCAGGGATCACATGTGACCTTGTCTCTTAGGTGTCAGTGTACTAATTTCGGGGACCACATGTAAACCTTGTGTCTCAGGTGTCAGTGTACTAATTCAAGGGATCACATGTGAACCTTGTCTCTCAGGTGATAGTGTACTAATTGTGGAACTCACATGTGAACCTTGTCTCTCGGGTGATAGTGTACTAATTCCCGGGACCACATGTGAACCTTGTCTCTCAGGTGTCAGTGTACTAATTCCATTGATCACATCTGAATCTTGTCTCTCATGTGTCAATGTACTAATTTCAGAGATCACATGTGAACCTTGTCTCTCCGGTGTCAGTGTACTCATTCCAGGGATCACAACAGAACCTGTCTCCTATATGCCAGTGTACCAATTCCTGGGATCATATGTGAACCTTGTTTCTCAGGTGTCAATGTACTGTTTTAGGGGATCACATGTGAACTGTGTCTCTCAGGTGTCAGTGTACTAATTCCAGGGACCCCATGTGAACGTTGTCTCTCAGGTGTCAGTGTACGAAATCCGGGGATCACATGTGAACCTTGTCTCTCAGGTGTCAAAGTACTAATTCCGGGACTCACATGTGAACTTCATCTCTCAGGGTCATTGTACTCATTCTGGAGATCACATCTGATTCTCAGTCTCTCATGTGGCAGATTAATGATTCTGTTATCACATGTGAGCCTCATCTCTCTGGTGGCAGACAGTAATTTAGGGTGCAGATGAGACTCTCATCTCTCTGGAGGCAGTGTAATATTCTGAGGATTCTATTTGAACCTTGGTCTCTCAGGTGGCATACAATGATTTCTGGGATCACATGTGAACCTTGGTCTCTTAGGTAGCAGTGTGATGATTCTGGCATGAAATGTGAAAGTCAGGAAGAAAAAGATAGCATTCCGGAAGTATAAGGAAACACAGAAGGAGCAGAACAGAGAGCTGTACCAGGTAAGGCAGAAGGAAGCAGGGAGGGAAGTCAGAATAGCAAAGGCCCAAACTGAGGAAAAGATAGCCAACTCAGTTAAGAAGGGGGATAAAACATTAAAATTACATTATGGAAAAGATAATCCAAAACAAAAATATTACCTGAATAACAATATAATTAGGGCATCTTCTTTTGAAAAAGACTTGGGCTTCATGGTGAATGACAAACTATCATCTTCATCCCATTGTTCAAAAATCGCAAATCAAACAAATGCTTTACTGCGCAGAATTAACAAAACATTCATTTCTAAAACAGAAGAATGACTATTGTCACTGTACAGGTCACATGTAAGGCCATATCTTGACTATGGATCACCATTTTGGAACCCTTATTTAAAGGAAGATATAAACAAAATTGAACAAATACAACATTGAGCTACTAGATTAGTACCACATCTTACTCATTTAGAGTATAATAGCAGATTAAAAAAAACTGGATTACATTCTCTAGAACGAAGACGAACCAGAGGTGACCTTTTACAATTGTTTAAAATACTTACATCACCTGAACAAATGAAACTATGTGGTATTATCTACTCAACAAGAAAAATAGTACCGAGACTGCACAACAGACAAATAGAAATAGATAAAGTAAACAACAATAAGAGACTAAACTTTTTTACTATTAGAACACCCAGATTATGGTTTAAATTACCACAAGATGTTGTCAATTCAACAAATATATCAATATTTAAGAATAAATTAGATAACTGGATGAATAGATGGGATCTGGGTGTATGATCCATCAATATGGAGGACAATCTCGATGGGCCATTGGCCTACTTTTGTCCAAAAAACCAAGTAACCAAGTAACCAAGTAAAACCTTTTAAAGGTACATCAGTGAGTGTAGAAAGACAAAGGGAGGGATAATGAGGCTGAATAGAATAATGGTGGGTGGGCAGAGGGGGACAGTGAAAAAGCAGGGATACTGAATGAATATTTCTGCTCAGTATTCACAAAAGAGGAGGGGGAAGTGCCTAATCCAATTAACAGAAGCACTCTTGATAGGGGGGTCAATCCCAGTCCTTTCACAGAAGAAAGGGTTCTGCAAGAACTCCTAAAACTGAAGGTGGACAAAGCAATGGGGCCTGATGGAATTCACCCCAGAATTCTAAAAGAATTAAGGGGGGAACTAGTGAAACCACTGGCTACTCTTTTTAATAAATCATGGGAGGATAGGGTGGTATTCGAGGACTGGAGGAAGGCGGATGTGATTCCCCTTCACAAAAGTAGGACCAAGACAGAGGCAGGAAACTACAGACCTGTCAGTTTGGCCTCTTTGGTACGGAAAGTGATGGAGTCACTTCTGAAGGAAAGAATAGTTGAGTACCTAGAGGCCAGTGGGGCACAGGACCCAAGGCAGCAAGGATTCACAGTGGGAAGGTCATGTCAGATGAATCTAATAGATTTCGTTGACTGGGTGACCAAAGTAGTAGACCAGGGAGGGGCTGTGGACATGGTCTACCTAGACTTTAGCAAGGCGTTTGACACAGTCCCACACAAAAGATTAATAGTCAAATTAACCAGCTTGGGATCGGGTCCCAGGGTGGTAGCCTGGGTAAAACATTGGCTGGACAACAGGACACAGAAGGTAATTGTAAATGGAGTCCACTCTGAAGTAAGAGGGGTTACTAGTGGGGTACCGCAGGGTTCAGTATTAGGTCCAGTCCTTTTTAATGTCTTCATAAGTGACATTGCAGAGGGACTAGAAGGAAAAGTATGCCTCTTTGCAGATGACACAAAGATCTGCAACAGGGTTGATACACAAGGAGGCGTGGAAAGGATGAGAAGGGACTTGGCAGGGTTGGAGGAATGGTCAGAAGTATGGCAGCTTGATTCAATGCAAAGAAGGGCAAAAATAATGCACCTGAGAAACAAGAACCCCGGGGAAGGATACTCAATGGGGGGAAGTAGTAACAACAAAAAAAAAGGAAAGGGATCTGGGGGTAATCATATCAAATGACCTTAAGGTTAGCAAGCAATGTGAGAAGGCAGTAGGGAGGGCTGGGGGTACACTGGGATGCATAGGGAGAGGCATCAGCTGCAGAAAACAGGAAGTTGTTATCCCTCTGTACAGACAGTTGGTGAGACCCCATCTGGAGTACTGTGTCCAGTTCTGTAAACCCCATCTCTGCAAGGACATAGACAGGATAGAGGCAGTCCAGAGGAGGGCAACTAAAATGGTGCAGGGTCTGCAAGAGAAGCCGTATGAGGAGAGACTAAAGGAGCATAATATGTATACCCTTGAGGAAAGAAGGGACGGGGGGGCATGATAGAAACTTTGAAGTACCTCAGTGGAATCAACAAAGTCCAAGAGGGTAGCATCTTTCAGAAAAAGAGATGTGTAAGAACAAGGGGACACAATTTAAATGGGGGGTTCAGGGGCAATGTGAGGAAGTATTATTTCACAGAGAGGGTAGTGGATGCATGGAACAGCCTTCCTGAGGAGGTTGTGGGTCTAAAACTGTGGGAGAATTCAAGAATGCACGGGACAGACATAAGGCAATTCTTGTGGGGGGGTAGAAAGAAATAGGCTGTTTGTTAACTAGGATCTGCGGCCTATCCTGTAGGTAGGGAAAAGGGCAGACTAGATGGGCCAAGTGGTCCATATCTGTCATCAAAGTCTATGTTTCTATGTTTCTATGTTTCTATATGGACCTTATCAGTCAGGAGGCAGTGTAATTTTCCAAGGATCATATGTGAACCTCAGTTTCTCAGGTGTCATACAATGATTTCTGGGATCTCATGTGAACCTTAGTTTCCTAGGTAGCAGTGTAATGATTCTGGCATGAAATGTGGACCTTATCAGTCAGGAGGCAGTGTAATATTTCAAGGATCATATGTGATCCTGAGATCACGTGAACTTTGTCTCTCAGGTAATAGTTACTAATTGTGGGACTCACAAGTGAACCTTGTCTCTCAGGTGTCAATGTACTAATTCCATGGATCACATGTGAACCTTGTCTCTCAGGTGTCAGTGTACTAATTCTGGGAATCACATGTGAACCTTGTCACTCAGGTGTCAGTGTACTAATTTCAGGGATCACATGCGAACTTTGTCTCTCAGGTGTCATTGTACTAATTCTGGGAATCACATGTGAACCTTGTCACTCAGGTGTCAGTGTACTAATTCCAGGGATCACTTGTGAACCTTGTCTCTCAGGTAATAGTGTACTAATTGTGGGACTTACAAGTGAACCTTGTCTCTCAGGTGACAGTGTACTAATTCTGGGAATCACATATGAACCTTGTCTCTCAGGTGTCAGTGTTCTAATTCTGGGGTTCACATATGAACGGTGTCTCTCAGGTGCCCATGTATAAATTTTGGGGATCACATGTGACCTTGTCTCTTAGGTGTCAGTGTACTAATTCCAGGGACCACATGTAAACCTTGTGTCTCAGGTGTCAGTGTACTAATTCTAGGGATCACATGTGAACCTTGTCTTTCAGGTGTCAGTGTACTAATTCTGGGGATCACATGTGAACCTTGTCTCTCAGGTGATAGTGTACTAATTGTGGGACTCACATGTGAACCTTGTCTCTCGGGTGATAGTGTACTAATTCATGGGATCACATATGAACCTTGTCTCTCAGGTATCAGTGTACTAATTCCGTAGATCACATCTGAACCTTGTCTCTCACGTGTCAATGTACTAATTTCAGAGATCACATGTGAACCTTGTCTCTGAGGTGTCAGTGTACTCATTCCAGGGATCACAACTGAACATGTCTCTTAGGTGCCAGTGTACCAATTCCAATGATCACATGTGAACCTTGTCTCTCAGGTGTCAATTTACTGTTTTAGGGGATCACATGTGAACGGTATCTCTCAGGTGTCAGTGTACTAATTACAGGGACCCCATGTGAATGTTGTCTCTCAGGTGACAGTGTACTAATTCTGGGAATCACATGTGAACCTTGTCACTCAGGTGTCAGTGTACTAATTCCAGGGATCACATGTGAACCTTGTCTCTCAGGTAATAGTGTATTAATTGTGGGACTTACAAGTGAACCTTGTGTCCCAGGTGACAGTGTACTAATTCTGGGAATCACATGTGAACCTTGTCTCTCAGGTGTCAGTGTTGTAATTCTGGGGTTCTCATGTGAACTGTGTCTCTCAGGTGCCAATGTATAAATTTAGGGGATCACATGTGACCTTGTCTCTTAGGTGTCAGTGTACTCATTCCGGGGACCACATGTAAACCTTGTGTCTTAGGTGTCAGTGTACTAATTCAAAGGACCACATGCAACCCTTGATTCTCAGGTGTCAGTGTATTAATTCTAGGGATCACACGTGAACCTTGTCTCTCAGGTGTCAGTGTACTAACTCCCAGGATCACATGTGAACTTTGTCTCTCAGGTAATAGTGTACTAATTGTGGGACTCACAAGTGAACCTTGTCTCTCAGGTGTAAGTGTACTAATTCCAGGGATCACACGTGAACCTTGTCTCTCAGGTGTCAGTGTACTAATTCTGGGAATCACATGTGAACCTTGTCACTCAGGTGTCAGTGTACTAATTCCAAGGATCACTTGTGAACCTTGTCTCTCAGGTAATAGTGTACTAATTGTGGGACTTACAAGTGAACCTTGTCTCTCAGGTGACAGTATACTAATTCTGGGAATCACATGTGAACCTTGTCTCTCAGGTGTCAGTGTTCTAATTCTGGGGTTCACATGTGAACTGTGTCTCTCAGGTGCCAGTGTATAAATTTCGGGGATCACATGTGACCTTGTCTCTTAGGTGTCAGTGTACTAATTCCAGGGAGATGGGTTTCTCACACTCTCCTGAAGAATGTACATATTCTCCAGAATTGTAGATCTTAGGTTCTCTAAGATCTTGTTTTTTCTCCTTGTGCTCCAGCTCTCTGCTCTTCTAGAGGAGCTACAGTAGGTTGCAGAAAACTATATACTACAGATAACAGCATAGCAACAGAGATTACCTCATAGTTACAGATATGAGAAACAATATGTATTGGTCCTAAGTCATTCTTCATTGGATGATGGTTTAGGAGACAGAATTACTACTGAGTATCATATGAGACATAATATACTTCCATTAGCATTATAGCCTGGACAAAAGAAATGCTGACTGGTTCAAACTACATGTGGTATTTCTTGCTTATGTACAGTATCAGGCTTTCTCTGTCTGTCAGCTTGCTTAGACAAAGAGAAGTGCTGACAGGTTTCTATTACACATGGCATATCTGGCTGAGTGTAAAACACACACTACATATAATTATATGAGAATATAAGTATACAATAATCACTGATGATCCCTCAGAGTCATCTTATGGTAGATTATATATGGAATATATATGAAAGACAAACATAATCTAGATAAATGTATTATAGTGAGGCATAATGAATCATGCATGATAAACATTAGCACATGTTAGCACCAAAGCACATTCCTAGCACTCATGCTTATGTGATCAGTGCCTATATCTATATGTTAGTGCAAAATAACAGTATCACAGTACAACAGACCAGGAAAACAATGTGAATGTATGTGAGGTATATGTGGGATGACAGGGGACATAACCCAGGTGCAACAGGTGGCAGTAAAATAATTTCTGGGATCACATTTGAACCATGGTCTGTCAAGCGGCAGCACAAAACATCTGGGGATCAAATATGAACTACAATGTTTCAAGTGGCAGTACAATAACTCCAGGGATCACATGTAAACCACGGTCTCTCAGGTGGCAGTACAATAATTTCAGTGATCTCCTGTGAACCATGGTCTCTCAGGTAACAGTACAAAAACTGTGGTGATCACAAGGGAACTCCAGTCCCTCAGGAGGCAATGTAATGATTCCAGGACTCACATGTGAACCTCAATCCTTCAGGTGGCTGTGCAATGATTCTGGGGATTACATGGGAACCTTGGTCACTCAGGTGGAAGCACAATAATTCCAGAGATCACAAGTGAACCTCAGTCTCTCAGGTTGCAGTGCAATGATTCTGGGAATCACATGGGAACCTTGATCCTTCAGGTGGAAGCACTGTAATTCCAGGGATCACAAGTGAACCTTGGTCTTTAAAATGGAAGTGTAATGATTACAGAGAGTACGAGGGGACCTTGGTCCCTCAGATGGAAGCACAGTAATTCCAGGGATCTCAAATGAACCTTGGTCTTTTATTTATTTATTTTATGTATTGAAATGTTTCACCAGAAAAGTACACCGAAGAACAGGTTGCTCATCTTCTGGTGCAACCTGGGGGATAAAATTGGAAGTTGAATTAGACATACAGTTTACATTTAACATAACTGAGAAAATAGTCATACAATTACATTTGTAAAATGACATACAGTTAATATTTAACATGCCTGAGGCATATACATACAATTACATTTGACATTCCTGAGGATTATCATACAGAAATGTAATACAGCACTGTAGTCAACTCCTTGCTGGAATGCATTACAATTAAGTGACAGATGATTCAGATATTAATGAATAAGGTGCAGTGAAAGGACATCCAAGAGGGTCGAAGGGTAGTCAGGGGATACCAGCTGGGGGAAGGAGAGGCTAATAAGATGGAGGGAGCATTGCCAGAATAACTGAATAATAAACAAATTGTGAGGGGCAGGTTAGTACAGGGCTAGTGCACTCTGGAAGCAGCCCAGAAAGCACAAAAAGTGCAAGCAATTTGCTCAAGTGAAATAATTCCTATTTAAGTGCAGAGGGGTAGAGATAAGGGGCAGGAGATGGGTAGGGATGAGAAATTATGTAGGGAGGGATGAGTCGTGCCTAGAGCTGGACCCATCAGGATGTGGAGAACCCTGCCAGGGGCAGAACGAGGCAATGACTTTGAATATGGGGTGAAAGATGGTGTAGGGCAAGGGAAAGATCAAGGGAGTGATAGGTGGGTATAGATTTGGTGGGTGGGTGGGTATGAGTGCTGAAGGATAGAAAGAAGATGCCTTGCCTAAATCTAGGCCTCTCCAGGATGCTGAGAACCCTGTCAGAGGGCAACATTAGGTGACGACAAGTGGGATAGAAATGATACAGGGGATGGAGGAGGGAAGGAAGAGACTTGCCCAGTGCTTTCCCCCTCCAAGGGGCAAAACCAAGCAAGGACAAGTTGGTAATGGAGGGTGGAGGGGGGAAGATGAAGGACAGAGGTAGAAGCAAGGGGGTAAGTGGTAGGGGGAGAGGTGAGCATTCTGGGGGAGCAGGCTCAGGGGTGAGAAAGGTTAAGTAGGGGATGGAGTGGCATGGAGCAAAGCAGGCTCATAGGAGAACTAGTTAAGGAGGATTAAAGCAGGAACCAGCTAGATGAGAGAAAGTTAGGTAAGAAAGAGGCTAGGGAGTAGGAGGAGGATGAGGAGTGGCATATTTGGGGAGGGGAGTTCCAGATTTTCAGGAATCGATGGGTGAAACCTGACTGACTAATGAGAGTGGTTCAATGGTGGACCAAGAAAGTATGAGTATCTGTGGATCTGAGGGAGTGGGAGGGAGGGAGGTGATGGGAGGAGAGGGAGCATGAGAGATGGGGGGGTTCTTCTTGCCAAGATTTAGAAGTGAGTTTGGCACAATAAGTAAGGCGCCTGTTGGCAAGTGGGGGAAAGGACAGGGCATGGTAGAAGTTACAAGGATGAGTGTGTGATAGAGCATCAAGGGCAAAGCAACAGAAGGAGCTAAAGAGAGTGTCCAATCTGGTTTGGGAGGATTTGGGAGCGGCACCATAGGTTACATCCCAGTAGTCAAAAATGGGTAGGATTATCTTCTGGACTAGTTCACGTCGTGCCATAGAAGGGATGCAACTACGGTTCCTAAAGAAGGCACCAAGTTTGGGGCACAGTTTTTTTCAGGATGGTGTCAATGTGGCCAGAGAAATTGAGGTGTTGTCCAGCTAAGCCCCAAGGTATCTGAATGAGGATGTGTCCTCTAGGATTGTCCCATCAAGGGCATGGAAATAAGGTAAGGGGTGTAGCCTAGAGAGTCTCTGCCTATGTGCCGAAGGTCATGGAGGCAGTCTTTTTGGCATTTAGAAATAACTGATGTGAGGCAAACCATAGCTGAACCTGGTGGAAGTCTTGCTGAAGGGTAGTTGCTACTACTATGGGGCATTTTCCAGAGACAAACAGGACGGTGTCGTCGGCATACATATGAATAGAGAAGGAGGGGGAGCATATTGAGGCAGAGGGCATGTCATTAAGGAAGATGGCGAAGACAATGGGGCCAAGCACAGAGCCCTGTGGGACTTCTGTGGAGATTGGAGGGGGGGATTGCATCCTGGATCTTGACCGATTGTGTTCTGCCTGAGAGGTAAGCTCTAAACCAGTTTTGAGTAGGAGTAGACAAGCCAGCAGCCATAAGGGAGTCAAGAAGCAGGGCATGCGAGACTGTGTTGAAAGCCTCTCGGGTCTCTCAGATGGCAGTGTAATGATCCCAGTGATCACATGGGAATCCTGATCCTCAGGAGGAAGCACAATAATTCCAGGGATCATAACTGAGCCTCAGTCTCTCAGGTTGCAGTGCAGTGATTCTGGGGATCACATGGGAACCTTGATCCCTCAGGTGGAAGCACAGTAATTCCGAGGATCATGAGTGGAACCTTGATCTCTCAGGTGGCAGTGTAGTGATGTGATAGCACAATGATTTTGAGAACTCATATTCTGAAAATTCATTTTCTTGCCTTTTTAAAATCTCTATTTCTGCTTGGAACAGGTGCTCTCCGAGACAAGCACTGGAGACTTTGTCTATTGTCCCCAAGTCCTCATTCCACACAAGGAGCTCCCTGGAATCAGCTCCAATATCCAGTCTTTGCTGCACAGGCTGGACACAACTGCTGCTGAATTATGTGGCTTATCCCCCCACTAACAGGATCATGAGGAATCCTCCTCTCTGGGAAAATTCTGATTTGATGAGAAGAGCTGGATAAGTGGTGCCCATGCTGATGGGACAGAACTTGGGAATGCCCAGATTGTCTGTGGTGAGCATGGGCACATAAATTGTCCAGGCCTCCTGTACTGTCATCCCTTAAGTCCCTCACTATATCCCTTCCACAGAAGGCTTGAGTGGGATGACCATGGTGTAGACCACCTAAAGAGACAATGCATCTGCCATGCTCATCCTGCTTTGTATAAACTGATGTAAGACATCAGCCCTTGGAAGGCTATGCCTCTGCTTCCCACATGGTCCCCCTGGACCACCACAATCACAGCCTTAGGCACCTCAGAAGGAGCCATCCTCCCTCCTTCCCTGAGACAAATGGCATCAAAATCAGATGTGGTAACTTGGATCTGCCAGTCATCTCCTGACTTCTTGGGTTTGGGTTACAAACCTAGATTGGCAGCATGATGAGTGGCTGCACTGCACTGCACCACTACATCAGTTGTTTAAAATTCTAATTTTGATATGAACAGTAGGGCAGCCCCAGAGATTTGCCACAGCAGAATTCCAGTTTGCCGAACCCTAGTGCTGGTATCCAACACCTTTAGTGCTAACATTTCTATCTCACATCTTCCATTTCCACAGCCTCACTTAGACTGCTCTGTTAAATAAAAAAGAAGGTCACAGTTTTTGTTCAGCTACAATGTATGGAAACATGAAGGATGAAAACTGAAGGCTTCTCTTTTTGAGTGATGAATACGTTGCTTGGAAAAGTGATAGACTACAACCACTGGCAGCATAACACTCTCTAATCCACTGACTCAGTGTGGTACATGTGTGGGTGCAGTGTCAGCTTCTGTACAGAGCTTCGGCCTCCACCTGTTTACCTCAGGGGTGAACTGAAGGAGTGTACCTATTATTTCAGTCCAGGGTCTGTTGTGAGCAAACACTGACAGCTATGATGAATCCCCCTGCACTGTGGGTATGAGGGTTGTGTGTGCATATTTACTGACAGTTTAGTTTCCAGAATAGCCCAGATAAATTCTGCATATTTTTTCCAGTGGGTGGTAAGAGGGTGGGGGGTGTATGCTGCAGTACATCTGGAAGGGCTAAGGAACAAGAGGTTGACAGACTTGCTCGAGGTCACACAGTGTGTGCTTGGCTTTGAGCTTTTGACTCAAATCTCCTGGTTTACAGCTATGCTCTGAAAGCACTAGACTACATGCCTGAAAAATGTGATGTGACCTCCTAACCACTGGCAAGTGTAGCCTAGTGAATAGAGAGCAGACCTGTGAACTAGGTGATCCAAGCTGAAACTCCTTATAGGAACAGGTTCAGTGTGTAACCCTGACCAAGCCATTTAACATCTAGCACTTCAGTCCACCCAGTAGTAAACTGGATAGGAAAAGATTGCACTGATAATGTTGTATCTCATCTGGGTTATCCTGGGTAGGGCTGTGTGCTTACCCAAACAGATCTGATCCATGACACATACCTAGGGGACTGCCCTCTGTGATGTCTGCAGTGATGTCCCTGTTTGTAAGCACCAGGTCCAGGACTACTCCATTCCTAGTGGGTTCACTGACTAGCTGCCTGAGAAAAGTATCTTGTAATGAGTGAAGAATGTCCTTGCTTCTTGCTGAAGTTGCAGTTGGAAGGCTGCAATCCCCATCTGGGTGATTGAAGTCACCAACTAGCAGCACTTCCCCCTTACTTGCCATCTTGATAATGGCTTCCTTAACATCTAGCACTTCAGTCCAGCCAGCAGTAAACTGGATAGGAAAGGATCCCACTGGTAATGTTGTATTTCATCTGGGTTATCCTGGGTAGGGCTATGTGCTTACCCAAACAGATTTGATCTGTGACACATACCATGACTGGCTAAACAAAAAGAATATATAAAAAAATAAAATATAATATTATCAGCAGAGTTTGACCTCTGCAGACCTCATGTGAGGATTTGCCATTCATATATTTATTTATTTAAAATTTTGTGGTTGGGAAAGGCACACTAAGCAGAAGCTCATTTCCAGGTGTGACCCAGGGACAGGGGGTACAAATACAACAGTATTACAAAATTCAGATACAGTATAATACAGACTAATCAGTTGGCTGAGGAGTTGAAAAAGAAACTTGCAAACTCTGCTTATCTTGGAAGTAACCTCATAAGTGTTTGAATACTGCATTCTGGTTGTCCCTTGGGGGTAGCTGGATTGACTACTAGGATTTTGGGACAGAAACTATTTTTAAATAATTTACTGGTGCGTAGGAGTTTGTGATAGTTAAACTCTTTTTAACAGAGTTACTGGGGTTAAGGAGTGGTCACAGAAAAACCTGCAGTGTGAATTGAAACACAGACAGCCTTAGGGGGCAGGACATTGTTTTCAGACCAAACAGGTTGTATTGGAACAGGAAGGGTTACATCTAACCATTGGCAACAAATTGTCCTGGGTGGAGATATCCAGACTAGATCAGATTACTATAAGATACTGCTGGCTGCAATTTTCAAAGACACAAAGCACATTTTCTGGAGCTGGAAGGACACTACTTTATTCAACTGCGAGCTGTGTGAGAAATTCTATATTGCACTTGATATCTGCAACAAACGTGCACTTTTGCTTAATTCTGTGGGAGGTGAAACTAACCACCCTTGGTAATTGCTTTTTATTCACATTTATTTAGTGTTTAACCAAAAAGGGGCTTGTAAACTCTGTTTATCTTGTTAGTAACTTCAGAAGGATTTAAATACTGCATTTGGGTAGGTCCTCGGAGGTAGCTAGATTGTCTACTAGGATTTGCTGACAGTTAAACTATTTTTAAATGAATTACAGTTGGCTGAGGAGTTGAAAAAGAAACTTGCAAACTCTGCTTATCTTGGAAGTAACCTCATAAGTGTTTGAATACTGCATTCTGGTTGTCCCTTGGGGGTAGCTGGATTGACTATTAGGATTTTGGGACAGAAACTATTTTTAAATAATTTACTGGTGCGTAGGAGTTTGTGATAGTTAAACTCTTTTTAACAGAGTTACTGGGGTTAAGGAGTGGTCACAGAAAAACCTGAAGTGTGAAACAGGAAAAGACAGTCTTTCAAGCAACAGAGGGTGGTGGATCTAGGTTTACATTTGTTTGTTACAATTCTTAAGATTTTCAGGGCAGGAAGAGTTTAAAGCACAGCTGACTTATTTTGGGGCTGACAGCTCCAGCACAAACCACCAGGCCTGTTTTGGGGCTGGGAAGGTTTACCTGTGTCTGACTTGGATGTGTGGATTTTCTCTGTTTGATTAGCAGGGTATTTCTCTATACAAATTGTTGTGTAGGGCATCTTGCTGACAGGAAGGCACTCATTGCAGCAGTGGGTCAGAGCTTTTAGCTGATTGTTTTGTGAGGGCACAGTTTAGGCCCAACCCTTCCCACCCTCACCCCACCCACCCCTGAAATAGTTCCTTTATACCTGGGGTTCTGACATCATTTCCTCAAGAGTGCAAGGTGCATGTCACTGTCATATCCTCTCTAGCACACTGCACTGACAATATAAGCATACACATTGTATATTATAAATATATATTTCTATATTACAAACCAATCCACACAAAAAAAAACAAAAATAAATGTGGTGAGTAGTGCAATGTAATGGCTGTGGGGCAGCAGTCTTCCAGGAGTCTTTCTGGAGGCTGAGATGCTGCCCTATTTGCAGACAACTCTCTGCCCTGAGGGAGGAAGTTGCCCGTCTTCAGGCCACACTGGACAGTAGTATGGGGACCTTCCCCCAGGCCACACTGGACAGTAGGAAGGGAACCTCCCCCATCCAGGGAGCACCACAGCCACCACCACTACCTCAGAGGTTGTGAAGAAAACACAGCAGTTGGACCACAGTGAGCTCAGGAAGGGTGAGGATGGTGGAACGGAGGCACACCCAGTCAGTTGTTCCACTCCACAATCCATACACCATTCTGGGGGAGCATAGCTCCCCTATGGATGCACCCACAGAGGAGACTAAGGAGGCTGAGGACAGTGGTCACAAGGGAGGCCAACAGGAAGGAGGCAGAGGACACCACAAGGAAATGAAGCATCTCCTGGTGGGGGACTCAATTATTAGGGGGATAGAACTGGGAGGAGCTGGGAAAACTGAAGTAAGGTGCCTGCCTGGTGCCATGGCTTGGAGGGACAGGAAGCGCATCCTCAGGATCATGACAACAGCTGCAAGGGATTCCGAGCTGGAAGTAATTGTCCACCTAGGGACAAATGACTTGGCTCATCATGAGGTTAGAGCAGTGCAGGAGGACATAGCAGAGTTGGGGAGGGGCCTAAGACAAGTAGCACACACAGTATCCTTCTCAGAGGTGCTGCCTGTCAAAGGCATGTGGGAGGCGAGGGTAATTGGCACCATGCAGTTTAATGAATGGTTGAAAAAATGGTGCGGAGCACAGGGGTTTGGCTTCATTGGGGACTGGGGTTCCACCTGGAAGGACACCAGCCTATACTGGCAGGATGGTCTGCATCTGTCCGGGAAGGGAACAAGTCTTTTTTTTTTTTTGAAATTTAAGTTTATTAAATTTTCAAATATATAAACACACAAAACATAACAAACATGCCAGGTAAATAAAACATGAAAATACATGGTAAAACAAACCCCCAAACCCCCCACAATCAAAATCCCCACCCCCTTCCAAAATTACATATGCAGAGGAAATAAAAACTTCTATCGGACCCAAAACAAATTCACCCACCCTCCTTACCCCCTCCCCCCTACCAGAGTGTGCCTTCTCAATATTTCCTATAGCCTGGATGAATCTAATACCGATCATTTATATATGAATTCTCCCTTAACAGTATATTTGCTAAAAACAATACATAACAAAACAAAATATAAGTTGCCTATGCGAGCAGCAGGGATAAGGTCATGAACTCATTAATGCAAACATAGCGACTGTAATCTACCCCATCTCTTCTGAAACAGGTCACTATGACAGTGCAGGCTGGCAATTAGATTCTCCGAGTTAAGGTATGCAGTAAGCTCAGTCAGCCAGTCAGCGTAAGTCAGGGCCAATTGGTCAGTCCAGTGCCTCAGGACCAACTTCTTGACCGCCATGGACACCAAAGCCATATGATACCGGCGCTCCACACTGTCTATGCGAGAATACTCATCCAGAATACAGATCTCAGGGGTTAAAAAGGTTGACAGACCCAGAAGGGGGTCCAAATTGTCCCGGATAAGAGACCACAGGGGAGCAACCTTGCTACAGGACCAAAAAACATGAAGGGGGTTCCCTTCCTCCTGCATGCACCTAGAACAAGTAGGGTGAGGAAGTTTTTTAAGCTTAAAAAGTTTAGCAGGGGTGTAATATAAATTATTCACAATATAATATTGAGTCAGCCTTAGTCTATCCTGGGTATGATATCTATGAAGATCCTTCCATATACCGGACCAATTCAAGGGAGATTCAGACAACAAAGATGACCAAATATTAGAACCCCCAACTATATCGGGAAATTTATAATTTAGGAGAAAGGAATAGATTAACGAAGTAGAGTGCGGTTGAGAAGCGAGATTTATTACTTGAGAAAGAAAGGGGTAGGCCACTGACTCACTAAAGGAGATACCGAACTTCCCAGCGATAAGATGCCTTAATTGGTAAACTTTGAATATCTCCCCCTTAGGAATGTCAAACTTATCGAGTATATCGGCAGAAGATAGAGAGATCCTTGATCATAAAAGTGCTCCAGTCTAGCTTCTTTAAGTTGTGGGAGCCAATCAGGAGCCAGCCATGAGTGACCCAACTTGATATTGGGATTAATGACCACGGCTGGCCCAAACCGAGCTAACAAGGATGTTAAGGACAGTAGGCATTGAGCAAGTGATTTAAGGGATGTCAAAATCATATTATCAGTCAACCAGTGTGAAACTGCTGATGGAGGAATAAAGAATACAGCATAGGTATCCAATTTGGCCCCCGAGAGAAGTGACTTCTCAATTTGAAGCCAAGTCGGACATGGAAGGTTAGGATCCATAGAAATCCATTTCCCTAGTTTAGAAAGATGAGCTGCCCAGTGATAGAGTAAACGATTAGGAAGCCGGAGACCGCCTTTGTCCTTGGGGAGAGATAATTTAGCGATTGTGACGCCTAACACTCTTTCCTCGCCAGATAAAATTGGAAAACATCGCATGAAAATGTTGAAAATAGGTGATGGCAACCAAAGATTTAACAGATTAAGGGGTAAAAGATCGGGGAAGGATGTTCATCTTAAGAATATTGATCCGCCCCAGAGAGATGGGAAGAGTAGACCACCCCGAAATCTTGGTGAACAAGATTTTAATATTATCCAAATTGAGCTTCTTCAAAGAGAGAGGCTCTGTCAAAATGAATCCCCAGATATTTGATCGATTTGGGAGCCCATTTCATACCAAAAGTAATAAAATCCTGTTTACACGTATGAACATTTAATGGAAAGATTTCAGACTTGGAAATATTCAATCTATATTGAGAAAGGGCTCCAAACTGCTTAATAACATCAATCGCCGCTTTTAGGGATTCAGCCGGACGTTCCAGATGCAGGAGTATGTCATCTGCGTAAGCTGAAAGCACCAATTCCTGCTGCTGTAACATGCAGCCTCTAACGAGTGGAGAGGATTTAAGTCTGATAAGAAGGGGTTCTAGGTATAGATTAAATAGTAGAGGCGAGAGAGGACATCCCTGTCTGGTGCCAGTGTATAAACGGAAAAGGGAGGAAAAAACTCCGTTACAATAAATTTTGGCCGAAGGGGAGCAATAGAAAACCTGAACCCATTTTAAGAATGGTGTCGGAAAGCCCATCCTCTCCATCACAGCCCAAAGAAAAGTCCAATCCACTCGGTCAAAGGCTTTTTCTGTGTCCAACGAAACCAATGCCATAGGATGAGAGACTGTTTGAGCTTGTTGGGAGATATGAGATAGGGTTCTTAAGTGATCCGCAGAGGATCTAGCGGACACAAAACCTACTTGTTCGGGACTAAGTAAGCCAGACCAAACCTTTTCAATCCTTTCAGCCAGGATCTTAGCAAAGATTTTCATGTCATAATTTTGGAGGGATATAGGTCGGTAATTCGCCGGGTCCGTGAGAGTTTTATCCGGTTTGGGAATTAGGATAATTGTGGCTTCAAAAAGAGTGGGATCTATATCACTAGAGGAGGAGAGATACTCGGACAACTTAAGGAGTATAGGTGCAAGCTCTTTAGAAAAGACTTTATAGAAATTAGCAGGGAAGCCATCAGGTCCAGGTGCTTTATCTGAAGTCATGGAGGTGATAATTCTCTCTATCTCCTCAAGAGAGATGGGAGCAGTCAAAATCTTATGATGGGACGATGACAAACGGGGGATATCGGTGTCCTCTAAATATGCAATAATATTCGAAATAGGAGCAGAAGATAAGGGTTTACTATAAAGGTCCAGATAATAGTTTTCAAATATTTGGGCAATAATTTAGGGAAGTTTCTATGGAACCAGTTGGGGAGTGTAAGGATGGGATTATCCTGGAGCTTTAGCTCCCGTGGGTGCAAGGCCAGAAGTTTCACGCCTTCTCCCCATGATCTAGATATTTAGCTTGAGTTCGCACAAGGCAGTATTCAGTTTTCTCTTTCAGGAGATCCATGTACTCACTCTTAGCTGCCAGGAGAGCCTTAAGGGACAGCAACGAGGAGGTTGGGGAATAACTTGCTTCTAGTTCTCTAATTTTACTCAATAAAGAAAGAGATTTTGCAAGTCGGGCCTTCTTCCTTGCAGAAGCTATCTTAATTAACTCACCCCGAGATAACATTTTAGTGAGCCCCAAATCATATCAAATCTCGGAGTAGACTCGAGATTGTCTGCAAGGAAAAGAGAGATCAAAGATTTTATATGCGAAACCGTGTGGGGGTCTTTGAGCAATTGAGTATTCAGCCTCCATGTAGTGTCTCGACAGAAATCCGGATTTAAGGAAAGTTTGATCCAAACTATTGCATGATCTGAGAGAATAATTGGATCAATGCCAGACTGAAGAAGACTGGGAAGAAAAGTTTTACTAAACAGTACATAATCTATTCTCGACCTTGATTTATGGGGTTGAGAAAAGAAAGAGAAAGCCTGAAAAGAGGGATTCGAAAGTCTCCAGGGGTCACATAGCCCTAGCATTAATAAAAGATCATGAAGGGCCCTTTGGGCGGGAGTAGGGGGACAATTGTCATGAGGGTCCCTGTCCAAAATGGACGAGGGGGGGACATTCCAGTCCCCACCCGGAACAAGTCTTTTGAGCAATCGGTTTAAATGCTTCATTGGCAAGCTTTTAAACTAGTCAAAGGGGGAGGCACTGACAAGCAGCAGAAAAATCCCAGCCTCTCCCTACAAAACAGGGTACTAAATGAGAAAAGACCAAGGTAGAACGGTCAGTGGGGATGCTGCAACAGAAGGTAAAGCCATCAAAAATGGAGAGCAATGAGTACCAATGCCCGTAGTCTAGGTAACAAGCTTCCTGAATTAGTGGTCTTGATGGAGGAGGAACATCTGATATGTGGCAGTCACAGAAACATGGTACACACAAAACCATGACTGGGACATAAACATACCAGATACACTATCTACAGGAGGGACAGGGAGGGTAAGAGAGGAGGAGTAGTTCTTTACATAAGGAAGGAATAAATGCAACAGAACAAAGGGTAAACAGGAGGAGAAGAAGCACTGTGGGTAAATTTGGAGACAGGCAATGGCACAATCCGCACAGGGTTGTAGACAGACCCCTCTCAGGGGAGGAAATGGACAAGGAAATGATAGAAAGTATACTTAGAATGGCAGAAAAGGAGATATTGCTGATGGGTGATCTGAATATGCCAGATGTTAACTGGAGTACAGTTGCAGCTGCCACTTGAAGAGTGCAGTTATTCTAGATGCCCTACAGGGGGCATGCCTTAGACAACTAGTACTGGAGCCCACTCGAGAGGGAGCAATATTAGACTTGATACTCTCAAATGGAGATGGAGAGAGGATCACAGATGTAGAAGTGGGTAGCCATCTGGGAACTAGCGACCATCGAACAGTATGGTTCACAATAAACACAGCAATAGAGTCAAGCCATACAAAGACAAAAGTACTGGACTTTAGGAGGGCTGACTTTGCCAAAATGGGTGAGTGCCTAAGGAATGCACTAGCAAATGGGCAGGAAGGAGGGGTGGAAGAACAATGGGGAATAATAAAAACTGCCATCACAGAGGTAACGAGCCTTTGTGTGAAGCAAATAAACAAAACAAGATGATGTAAGAAACCACTATGGTTCTCAAAGGAAGTGGCAGGGAAGGTTCAAGAGAAAAAGAAAGCATTCAGGAAGTACAAGGAATCGCGGAAGGAGCAGGACAGAGAACTGTATCAGTTAAAGCAAAAGGAGGCTGGGAAGGCAGTCAGAACAGCAAAGGCCCAAACCGAGGAAAAGATAGCCAACTCAGTTAAGAAGGGGGATAAAACCTTTTATAGGTACATCAGGGAGCGAAGGAAGACCAAGGGAGGGATAGTGAGGCTTAATAAAGGGGAGGGAGGGTGGGCAGAGGGAGACTGTGAAAAGGCAGAGATACTAAACAAATATTTTGCTCCAGTATTTACAAAGGAAGAGGGGAGGTACATAAAACAAACAGTAGTAACACTCTGGATACAGAAGTTGATACCAGCCCATTTACAGAAGAAAGGGTTCTGAAAGAACTCTTAAAACTGAAGGTGGACAAAGCAATGGGGCCTGATGGGATTCATCCCAGAATTTAAAGAACTAAGGGTAGAACTAGTGACACCACTGACTACCCTTTTAACAAATCATGGGAGGATGGGTGGTACCAGGACTGGAGGAGGGCAGATGTGATTCCCCTTCACAAAAGTGGGAGCAAGGCAGAAGGGAAACTATAGACCTGTTAGTTTAACCTCAGTGATAGGGAAATGATGGAATCACTTCTAAAGGAAAGAATTGTCGAGTATCTAGAGGCCAGAGGCACAGGACCCTAGCAGCATGGATTCACAGCGGAAGGTCATGCCAGATGAATCTGATAGATTTCTTTGACTGGGTGACCAAAGTAGTAGATCAGGGAGGGGCTGTGGACATGGCCTACCTAGACTTTAGCAAGGCATTTGACACAGTCCCACACAAAAGATTAATATACAAGTTAGCCAGCCTGGGAGTGGGTCCCAAGATGACAGCCTGGGTAAAGAATTGGCTGGGGAATAGTACACAGAGAGTAATAGTAAATGGAGTCCACTCTGAAGAAAGGAGGGTTACTATTGGGGTACACTTGAGGTTCAGTATTAGGACCGGTCCTCTTCAATGTCTTTATAAGCGACATTGCAGAAGGACTGGAAGGAAAAGTATGTCTCTTTGCAGATGACACTAAGATCTGCAACAGAGTTGATGCACAGGGTGGGGTGGAAAGGATGAGAAGGGACTTGGCAAGGTTAGAGGAATGGTCAAATGTATGGCAGCTTAGATTCAATGCTAAGAAGTGTAGGTAATGCACCTGGGAAACAAAACCCAGGGAAGAGTACACAATGGGGGTGAGATACTAACAACAGCAAAATTGAAAGGGACCTGGGGGTAGTCATATCAGATGACCTAAAGATGGGCAAGCAATGTGAGAGGGCAGCAAGGAGGGCTGGGGGGATACTGGGATGCATAGGGAGAAGCATCACCAGTAGAAAACAGGAAGTTATTATCCTCTGTACAGACAGCTGGTGAGACCCCATCTGGAATACTGTGCAGTTCTGGAGACCCAATCTCCGCAAAGACATAGACAGGATGGAAGCTGTCCAGAGGAGGGCACTAAAATGGTGCAGGGTCTGCACCGGAAGACATATGAAGAGAGACTTAAGGAGCTTAATATGTATAGCCTCGAGGAAAGGAGGGAGAGGGGGACATGATAGAAACTTTCAAGTACCTCAAGGGAATCAACAAAGTCCAAGAGGGTAGCATCTTTCAAAAAAAGAGGTGTGCAAGAACAAGAGGGCACAATTTGAAGATGGGGGTGGCTCAGAGGTAATTTAAGGAAGTATTTTTTCACAGAGAGGGTTGTGGATGCAGGGAACGGCCTTCCGGAGGAGGTTGTGGAGTCAAAATCAGTGGTGGAATTCAAGCATGCATGGGATAGTCATAAGGCAATTCTGGGGGGTTGGGGTAGGAAGAAGTAGGCTGCTGGTTAACTAGGATCTGCAGCTTATCCAGTAGGTAGGGAAATGGGCAGACTGGGTGGGCCAAGCGGTCCTTATCTGCCATCAAATTCTATGTTTCTATGTTTCATTACAGTATGATACAATGAGCAAATAAGTTTTCATCATAGGATTACATTACAGAGTATTGTACAGGAGATACGAGAGCAGGGTGAGGCAACAAGAACAAAAAACATGTGGTCACTAATTAATACAGGAAATGGAAGAAATGTCAGAGGACAGTAGTATAGGTTGTGGATTAGGGCAGTGGACACCTACAAGATGTAGCTGGGAGATAGCCTAAGGAGGTGCTCAAGTGCAGGAAAGGAGGAGGTGAGGTGGGTTTGGGGGGAGAGGTTATTTCAGAGGGAAGGTAGTCTGTAAGAGACTGCTAGTTTCCCAACCGAGGTGCATGCACATGGGAGGGCAAAGGAGTGGAGGCAATTTGTACGTAAATTATAGGGGGAAGGAATAGCAGGATTTAGGAGAGAGGAGAGGTAGGAAGGAAGAGTTCCAAATCAAGATTTAGAGATGAAAGTGGAGCAGTGGGACATGCGTCTCTGCAATAGGGATTTGAGGGATAGGGGGGAGGAGTAGAAGTTGCAGTGATGTGTCGGGGGGAATTTGAGGTGAAATGACAGAAGATGTTTAAAAGGACATCACATCTGGTAAGGGACATGGCTGGAGCTGCACTAAAGACAATGTCAGCATAGTCGAAAGCTAGGAGTATCCATTTGACCAGCAGGTCATGTCTGACTGGAATGGAAAGACTATCCTTATGGCAGTAGAGTAGACCCAGTTTGGGGTGTCGTTTGGATTGAAGGGCCTTAAAGTGGGAGGAGAAGTCTAGCAGGGACCAAGCCACACCCTAGGTATTTGTATACCAGAACATCATCGAGAGGAGGTTGGCTGGGGTGGAGATGGCAGGGAGGGAGGGTGGGTGGGGAGCCAGGCAAGTTTCTGTTTAGAGCCAAAAGTCATGGCTACGTCTTTTGGTATTCATTTTAGGCAGTTATCATTGAATCAGTTAGACACTGTGGTAAAGTCATTTTGAAGTGGAATTTGGATGACTGGGGCAGAGGGACCAGATAGGAAACGTATACCGTCAATGGGCTACTGCAAATAAGAGACTCAAATATGAGCGATTCTATTTGTGTGCCTGATGGAATAGCAAGTGTGGAGCAATAGTGCTGGGAGGGGATAGCGAGTAAGGAGTGATGTAATAGTGAGGGTGATTGATAGGTGGAGCTGAAGAGCAATGTAGGGGAAAATACCACAATTGAGTGTGCTGCTGCCGAGCTCTCCACCTGGTGTGGCAGATAGGGTAATGGATAGAGATGCAGCGATATATAAATCTGCCTACGAAGTGGACGTGAAGTGACCACTTCGCGTCCATGGAGCACTACGCGAAGTGGACCCTGTAAAGTGCTCACTTCACGTTATCATTACCACTTCGCATTCTCATTATGCCTTAACGCGAAGTAAGGTGAAGTGAGAAGAAAATAGGCACATCACATGGCCTTCAGTACTGTAAGTCACATGCTTTAGCCAGGCAGGAAGGAAATGAGTCAGAGAAGCAGTTTCACTTTCTTCTTTGCATTTGTGCAGGGAGAAAGCAAAATTGTTTTGTGAGAGGAGTTTGCTTGGCTCTTGGAGTTGTTACTACCAATCCAATTCAAACAGTTTTTTTAAAAGCTATTTTATTTAGTGTTTGTATTGTGTTAGTGTTTTTTTGGTTAGTGAATTTTTTTGTATAACATTTGTTTTTGTTTTGTGTGTATGTGTGTCCACTGTCTGTGTGTGTGTGTGTGTGTGTGTCATTCCGTGGATCCAGGAGGATGGAGGGTCAGGTTGGAGTTGGGGAAGGCGAGTCATTGGCATGTGGGGTAGTTAGGAGGGGAGAAGTTTGGACCCATGGGAGGTGGGGTGGTTGTGTTATGTTGGACTGCTCCAGACTCCTGGCCAGCGTTGCTTCCCCGTGGAAGCAGCAGGAGCAGCAACACCAGTGCCACCGGTGGCTGTTGCTCGTCCACCTTCTCCACCACCACCACTAGCAGAAGCTGTTGGAGCACCAGCAGCACCCTTTGCACCACCTCCACAACCACAGGAGGTGGCCCTGGCAATAGTGGGTGGTGGTGGGAATCATGCCCGCCAAGTGCGTACTGTGTCTGGTCCCCCCACCACAGCTCCCCAGTGTGGGAATTTTTTATTTGTGTGGGGGGAGACAGCACAGTGGTGCAGTGCCATGTGTGTGGTGTGCTGGTGTGCCGTGGTCCCCCTGGGACACATTTGGGGTCCGGTGGCCAGTGCACCCACATGATGAATCACCACAGGGCAGAGTGGCAGGCTGCCATGGAAGGGACCATGCGTCCACCTGCTGGCCCTTCCGTGGCAGTGGCTGAGGGTGCTGCTGGAGTGGGAGATGTGCCTCACAGCAGTCACTGCCATAGCAGGAGGAGGAGGGCTACATCAGGTGCTCCACCACCACCACCACTTCCACCACAGCCACCAGCACCACTCTGTCCACCACCAACCCTACTACCTGGATTACCCACTGCAGTGGACCCTGGCACAATCCCTGTTAGCCAGTCTGACCTCCTCCTGATGTGGGCAGCACTGGAGGAAAACAACAATCATTTCAATAATTTGGAGCAGCAGGTTACCAGAGTGGAAGCCCAGCAGCAGCAAATACTTTCAGTGCTACACCTGTTGCTGGACCACCATGGCATCCCACGGCCATAGTAAGTCCTGGTGTTGTTTTCAGCCCCCCACCACCCAGACCCCACCCCACTACTGTGTTGTATGTTTGTTGTGTGTTTTTGTTTGTTATTATTAAATCATACACATTTTCCCTTCCAGGGGAATCTTTCTTGCACCACATAGTGCAATACATTTTTTTGAAAACAATGCGTAAATGCATTACAGTGAGTCATGTGACAGAGGCATTCCCATTCTGAAAATCTACCCATATTCTGCCTCCCTTCTCAGCAACATTAGGACATGATGGCAGGGACAGCATGTGTGTGTGCTCCTTACAGTGAATATCGGAATGTGCAGGTTTGCGAATGTTTCTTTATGTTAATGGTCAGTTTGTTGTGAAATGTGTGGCCACGTTTCCAGTAAGAAGAGCCTTGGTAATGGAAACATCCCACATTTCACCACAAAGTGAACCTTATAACATTAGGAAACATTGCTTGGGACAGCTACTGGACATTCAGTATAGTGGAGCATGCACCTGCGCTCCCCCCGCCATCACGTTTTAACGTTGCTGAGAAAGTGTGGCACAATGTGGGTTGCTTTTCAGATTGTTAATCCCTCCATCATGTGACTCACTGTAATGAAATTATGGGTGGTTTTCACAGACCTATATTGCACTCTGTGGAGCAAGAAATATTCCAGTGCTAGTAATGCCCCCACATATTAGTTTATGTGCATCACCATAACTATGTAATGTGGTGACTGTCTGTAAAGCAGCAGCAGCTCAATAATCTGTTGATAACTCTGACCTATATTTTTTAATGCTATGTTACAACTTCCTTTACTTACATCCTGACTGACTGGAATGATACGATAATTTGTAGTAGTTTAGTGTGCTGTACTACCTTTTTTCATGTGTGAAATAATGAAAGGAGCATTCCGTTTAAATTGGTGCTGATGACAGTGAGTGTGACCAGGTCTTTGTCTTTGTTTTCCTCTGCTTTTCTCCATCACTTCAAGTAGTTGTCATATATCACTTCTGTTGTTAACTAACAGTTATGCATCAGTCAGTGTTTTATATGACACCAGGGAACAATAGTTATTGAAAAGCAGCTCCAAATAAATACAAAGCTGGTTGGAACAATATTGGAAGATGTGCTCATTTTGTTTTCATACATGAAAAAAAAGTAGGAGTAAGAGAAGCAGACATAAATTGTGAGAAGAATCATATCATTCAAGTCACTGACAACTCACACGTAAGTAGTGGTTGCTGTGGCAATTTAAAGTAGCATAAAAAAGTACAGTTCAGAACTGTGAGGACATTCTTGCAATGCTGCTTTAATTGTAAAAATGTCACTATAACATCATGACTATGAGCTCACAGCAACAATCACAGAACACAAAAAAGTGGCACAGAGTCCCCAGATTTGTTCTGCAGGCCCACAATGCATCCTTCTTGTGTGTAGAAAATCGATAAGTGGTAACAACGTGAAAAGAGACTGTTTCAGCACATACAAAGTCCCCCAGAATTAATGGCACACTCAGTCATGAGTGCAGTGGTGGCACAGAGTCCCCAGATTTTTTTCTGCAGGCCCACAATGCATCCTCCCTGTGTGCAGAAAATTGACAAGTGGTAACAAAGTGAAAAGAGACTGTTTCAGCACATACAAAGTCCCACAGAATTAATGGCGCACTCAGTCATGCATGCAGTGTTGGCACAGAGTCCCCAGATTTTTTCTGCAGGCCCACAACGCATCCTCCTTGTGTGCAGAAAATTGACAAGAGGTAACAAAGTGAAAAGAGACTGTTTCAGCACATACAAAGTCCCCCAGAATTAATGGCACACTCAGTCATGTGCGCAGTGGTGGCACAGAGTCCCCAGAGTTTTTCTGCAGGCCCAGAATGCGTCCTCCTTGTGTGCAGAAAATTGACAAGTGGTAACGAAGTGAAATAAGACTGTTTCAGCACATACCCCGTCCCCAGTATAAAATGATGACTGTGAGGTTCGTGTTGCTGGTCCAATATGTTGTACAAGATGATTCCACCAAATGAAATGTGATCATCTCAACTGGATTGAAAGGTGCCCTTTGGATGCACAATAATAGTAGCTTTGGTGAGTAGATAGATATATATATATATATATAGCTGTGTATTTTGTAGGTGATGATGAGGGAGGTTGAACTTGACATGGTCATGTACTCATGCTATTGTTCTGCATCACACAGGTGACTCCAAACTGTTGCTGTGCACATTCCAGTGCTCAATGAGAATTTTTTGCACTTAAATGGAAATGGATAACTCTCAAGCACATGAAGGTAAGTATTTCTTTTTTTTTGTGGTGGTGGGGGAATCATATTTTCAGTTTTGTCTGTAATGGTTTCTTATTTTTTTTACTTCTTCACAGATTTCATCAGTATCCTTCTGGAGTTCAGTTGTTAATGATGGCCAAGGTCATCGAATGAAACGACTTCTGTGTGTTGCATGTGTGCCCAAGCTCGGGTTGAGGGAGGAGTGTGCCTGATGTTGAAGAACTTTTTTGGATAAGGCCACTTTGACAGAAAAACAAAGTATAGTGAATTTTCCTAAAAAAAAGAAATGAATGACTTCTTAAAAGTTACAACTTCATTGTTATGTGTCCCTCCCGGGTTCTCAAATCTCAATCCCTAGTGTCAAGTTACATTTCAGAGACACATCTTGTCAACTACTAAGACAACCTGTTGTGTGCAATATTTGCAGCAGTCTTTACAAAGCAATGAAATGGATGAAATAAAATCTTCATACTTACTAGAATGGATATCACATGGACATTACATCGGTTCCTCTGTACGGTATAGCTACAGCATCTTTCCCAATGAGTAATAGCGATAGAGACTGTTTTTGTTCTCCTGTAAAAGAAACAGAAGAAGTGTACTGTATGTGTTTTGCCACCGCGGCTCTGAAAAACTACAGAAAACAAAACAGACAACTTAAGGAAGTGAGGCAGCATAACAAACATGAGTGTACATACTTACTTTATGGTTTAGATATTAAGAAGCTGATGGTGGTGGTGCACTGGTGGACTGGTGGTCCGTGGGGGGCAGACAGACTCATGGTGGCAGCAGAGTTGGATAACATCAGTCCCGGTGGTGGTCCATGGGAGGCAGACAGACTCTTGGTGGCAGACTTGCATAACATCAGTCCCGGTGGTGGTGGTGGTCTGACCATGAGGGGCAGACAGACTCTTGGTGGCAGACTTGGATAATATCAGTCCCAGTGGTGGTGGTGGTGGTGGTCCGTGGGGGTCAGACAGACTCTTGGTAGCAGACTTGCATAACATCAGTCCCATTGGTGGTGGTGGTCCATGGGGGGCAGACAGACTTATGGTGGCAGACTTGGATAACATCAGTCCCGGTGGTGGTGGTGGTGGTGGTCCGTGGGGGGCAGACAGACTCATGGTGGCAGCAGACTTGGATAACATCAATCCTGTTGGTGGTGGTGGTCCGTGGGGGGCAGACAGACTCTTGGTGGCAGACTTACATAACACCAGTCCCAGTGGTGGTGGTGGTCCATGGGGGGGCAGACAGATTCTTGGTGGCAGACTTGCATAACATCATTCCGGTGGTGGTGGTGGTCCAACCATGGGGGGCAGACAGACTGTTGGTGGCAGACTTGGAAAATATTAGTCCTAGTGGTGGTGGTGGTCCATGGGGGGCAGACAGACTCATTGTGGCAGCAGACTTGGATAACATCAGTCCCAGTGGTGGTGGTGGTCTGTGGGGGGCAGACAGACTCATGGTGGCAGATATGCATAACATCAGTCCTAGCGGTGGAGGTGGTTCATTGGGGGCAGACAGACTCATGGTGGCAGCAGACTTGGATAACATCAGTCCTGGTGGTGGTGGTGGTCTGTGGGGGGCAGACAGACTCATGGTGGCAGCAGACTTGGATAACATCAGTCCCAGTGGTGGTGGTGGTCTGTGGGGGGCAGTCAGACTCGTGGTGGCAGACGTGCATAACATCAGTCCTAGTGGTGGTGGTGGACCATGGGGGGCAGAAAGACTCTTGGTGGCAGACTTGGATAATATCAGTCCCAGTACTGGTGGTGGTGGTCCTTGGGGGGAGACAGACTCTTGGTGGCAGACTTATATAACATCAGTCCCAGTGGTGGTGGTGGACCATGGGGGGCAGACAGACTCATGGTGGCAGCAGACTTGGATAACATCAGTCATGGTGGTGGTGGTGGTCTGTGGGGGGCAGACAGACTCATGGTGGCATCAGAGTTGGATAACGTCAGTCCTGGTGGTGGTGGTGGTGGTCTGTAGGGGGCAAACAGACTCATGATGGCAGACTTGGATAACATCAGTCCCAGTGGTGGTGGTGGTCCGTGGGGGGACAGACAGACTCATGGTGGCAGCAGACTTGGATAACATCAGTCTCAGTAGTGGTCCGTGGGGGGCAGACAGACTCATGGTGGCAGCAGACTTGGATAACATCAGTCCCGGTGGTGGTGGTGGTCCATGGGGGGGCAGACAGACTCATGGTGGCAGCAGACTTGGATAACATCAGTCCTGGTGGTGGTGGTGGTCCGTGGGGGGCAGACAGACTCATGGTGGCAGCAGACTTGGATAACATCAGTCCCGGTGGTGGTGGTGGTCCGGGGTGGGGGGGAACACCGCCTTTTAAATACTGCAGTTAAAACCTGCCAACATTAACCACATCATCATCCTCATAAAGAAAACTGCCCTCACAGTCATCGATGTCTGAAGTCTGACCACTAGGAAATTCTTTCTCCATTGTGTCATCATCTACGTCAATGGTGGGCCGTTTCAGGCAACCACTGCCAGTGCCACCAGGAAGCTCCATTTCCACATCAGCAAGACCACTATGACTAGGCTGGGGTATGAATACCAAGGTTGCAGTCTGTGCTGGTATGTGCCTCTCATTCATTTTAATGAATGTTAGCAAGCTAACATTTGCAGGAGACAGGTTTGTCCGACGATCCCTGACTATTGCACCTGGTGAGCTGAATACCCTCTCAACACTTACACTGGAGGGTGGGCATGTGAGGTACTTCAGTGCCACTGCAGTCAGCTCTGGCCATTCACTGACCTTTCCACTCCAGTACAAAAGAGGATCTTCACTTATTGCCATATGCCTGTTTTCAGACAAATATGACTCAATCATTCTCTGTGCCGCACTAAGTCCAATTGTTGATGCATCAGCCGTGTCCCTGGAATCATTGATTTCGCAAATACCCTCTTGGGACAAAGCCTCCCAAAGTGTGTTGATGCCAACCACTTTGGATGACAGACCACCAGGAACTACAGTCCCCTTATCCTTGTATGATATGCTTGCTGGTCCTCCAGCTACACCTTCAGCTGGATTATGCTGCTTAGGTTTGCAAACCTTGGCATGTGACTTCTGTGCCCCATGAACCAAGCAAACCAGTTGACCACTGATATTTTTTACTTGTTCGGGCCCTCCCTCCAGTACTGATGCAATTCCACGTTTGTATCATGGGCTCAGCATTGTTGCTATGGCAAAGTTGTCACTACACTGAATGCTCACAATGTGACGATTCTGGTCGAATACTGTCAGGATGTGTTGCAGCAACATACTGCTACCACCGTCTCCAGCAACATCAAGGCTGTGCTGTACATTCACCAATATCTGCCTCAGCACCTGCAACAGTGGAATTGATTGGCTAATGGAGGTAGACTCGCCACTCACTGCCTGTGTGGCATGTTCAAAAGGCCGCAAAATTGTTATTACAGAGTCCATGAGGCGCCACTGTTCAGTCAAGATATGGAGGCCCCAGAACTGTCACAGCTAGTGTGCATAACAAGATATTCTGAGATGGCTTTGTATTGTTCATACAACCTCTCTGCCATGTATAACGTGGAGTTCCATTGGGTGACAGCTTCCAGCTTCAAGTGGTGCTAAGGCAGGCTGTTTTGTATCTGCAACTGCCGCAGTTGGTGATGGGCCTTTCCAGATCTTGAAAAGTGAGAGCAGATACATCGTGCAATTGTCAGCATTTCCTTTATGTCAGGGTGCAGCAGAAACTCCTGAACCACAAGATTTAAACAGTGGGCCATGCATGGAACACGAAAAAAAACACCATTCGTGAGGCATTTCACCACATTTGACCCATTGTCACTTGTTATGAACCCAGTTCTCAGGGACAGAGGGTTTAGACATATGTCAGTTTCAGTCAGTACCATGTCCAACATGTTCTCACCAGTGTGTGAACAGGTGACACTGTGCATAGCAATTGTTGCATGCTGGTGAATTCCAGGAAGATTGCTACCGTGACAATCCACTTTCCTGCACTGATTATTCACACTACCAGCATCACAAACAACCCCCGGCACTTGCGCCTAGTGTGCAGTTATACACAGATATGAACTTCCCGCTGTTTTGCCACTTGTCCACATATCCATACTTAAATGGATGAATGGAGAGGAGGAATGTTGAAGGGCATGTCTTACTGAGTCTGAGACAGTGTGGAACAACTCGGGAACAGCACGGGTAGAAAAGTATGTCCTGGATGGGACTTTCCATTTTGGACAGGCATGGGCAGAAAACCACCGGAACCCAGAATTCTCCATAAAGGAGAAGGGCAAAAGATCGATTGCCAGCATTTCCGATACAGCAGCATTAAGTTCATGTGACACTGTATGATTGGGAGGTACTTCAGCTTATGCGCAAAAACACTCTGTAATGTGGGCTGACTTAAACGTTTTACATGGGGTGTGTTGTTAGTCACAAATGGTTGTGCTCTGTGATGAATGGCATTGGCAGGTGGTGGAGTGTGGACATTTGATGAAGACAGTTGGCATAGGTGATGATAATAAACCCAGAAATGATGTTATTTTTCCAGATTTGCCAACCGGGATTGATGTACCACTTGCGCTAGACATACTGTATTCACCACCACCACCACAAAAACTGCTACGCTCACCAGCACTGGAAAACATTTCAAAGTCATTATGGTCCTTCACCTCATCATGCCTGTAGTAATCATCTGCTCTTATTACCGCACTACTGCACACGTTTAATTTCCTACCGGGCTTAACAGTCATGGAAGGGGATAACATGCTGGCTATGGTTGCTGGTGATACGGGTGAACGCCCCAGTCTGGTATTAGCTGCCAGCTTGTGATGGGTCCACAGAGCCAAGTGCCTATTCTTAAGATGTGTATGCTGTCCTCCTGTCCCAAGATGGCTCCCCTTTTTATCTTGACTCACACGCACATGGCAAACCTGGCAGATTGCAACTGAATCATCATTTGCATCTTGAACAAAAAAATCCCAAACATGGGACTGTGATGCTTTGCTTTTAACATGTCCATGATGATGTGGCTTATTTAAGTCTGTTATTTTAAGCACTGAAGTGGGGGAAGGGGCACGTGATGTTCCTGGCACTGCACACCTGGACTGCAACTGACCATCACTACTTATCATATTAATTACTGGGTCGTCATCATCATCATCCACTAAAACCAGTAAATCACAACTTTTTACGGGGGGGAAGGGGGATTCCTGCAAACAGATTCAGACACAGCCACTTTTAATTTCTTTTTCTCCAGTTCCCAACTGGGGTCAATTACATCATCATCATATTCATCAACATCACTGTCACACGCATCCACATCTTCTGCTTGGATGCTAACATGTGGACTGCCTGTTGTAACAACAGCAACATCATCATCATCATCAGCATCATCACATTCACCATCAGCATCTACACCACCATCACCTGATAGTTTTTCACCACACTGTGAATTACTGCATGGAAAATGTGTGACGTTAAGAGCCACGGTGGATGGAATATCACATTGTATGCTATCATTGACATGGTTATCAGAATCAGGTTCAGTTATGGGATGTTACTGGGAAATATGACATTATCTACGCTGTCACTCACTTGCACTGCTTCACACTCAATATGTTTGGATAGGGTACACTGGTCAGAATTAGAACTTGACACAACAATGCTATTACTACCTCCACCACCACTAACACCAGTAACACTAACACCACAGGCTAGGAAAACATCATCTCCTCAAACTATCAGTGAAGCTACTGATTGGGCTGTAAAACACATTGCAGGAGAAATACATTTCCTCACATCAGCAATGCACTTCTACGTCTGAGTACTACTACCACGCCCACAGACCCTCTTACTGCCAACATTGCCATGGCCAGAAACAGCTTTACTTACACGTCTCTTTGCGGGCATTTTGGGGGATCAAACACAAATATTATTACCAAATTCAGATTTTGATACATTCACTTTCTGACTGGAGGGACGTTGGCTGGATGTGAAGCAAATAAACAACTGTGGCTTCAGTAACAGATAAGAGACTACTGTGTTGTGACACTGTCATGGAATTAGAACAACTTCAGTAGCCAGTGGTGCTGATGGGGTCACAAAAGCAATCCAGTCTGGTAAAAAATACTTTTTCAACGTGGGGGTGGAGGGGAGCACTGAATACCTACAGTGCTGATTTTTGCAGTACTACAAGCAGTAAAACTAAGAACAGAGAACACGATCGCAGTACAAAATTAGGCAGCTACAGTGGATAGCAGGTTCATACTGCTGCGCTTAGTTGCACTTACACTAATCTGTGTCACAAATTTTAAAAGGTGTATTATATTTGATGCACGCAACACTGCATACACAACACAGAACACTTTGTGTACAATGCTGAATGAGGAATGCGATGCAAATGCAAAAGTTCAGTGTACTGCCACGTAATGTAAATTTGTAATTTAAACAACCTGACCTTATGAAATGCTGCACCACAGTCACACATCAAACAGAAAGAAAATCTGTACTATTACTGACAATTTTACTATGTGTACAGTAACACAGTCACTTATTTAACAAAAGTATAACCAAAACACAAAGAAATCACTAGTTCCCCAACGTAAATCTGCCTACCTACACACAGATACGCCCCTTCCCCACACAGCACACTTCACTGTCTTTCACCACACACACTCAATGTTGTAAATTTAGATTCAAAATACACACACAAACAAAAACGCTCGATGATGTGAGCACAGAAGGGTTTCCTACAATTGATGAACTACAGTTGGATCCCCCCAAAAAAAGCAAAAATGCTTTTTGAACAGCTTTTAAAAGATTTCTACAGACAGCTATCAGAGCACACTGTCTCCTCTTCCTTCCTACTCATACTACTCCGAAGTGAGGCTGTGCAGATCAATATAAAGCCCATATGACCTGAACTCCCATGAATCACTGCAAAATCCGCCTTCGGAGCTTAAAAACAAGGCGAAATGAGACGAAGTGAACTGCCACCAATGTACTTCACCCTAAAATTGAAAGAGTAGTGACCAGTGTAGGCAGAGTAATGCCAAGTCGCTGTTTTCAATGCACTTCGCATTCCTCATTGTAATGCGCAGTACTCCACTTCACATTGCAAGGCACTCCACAAATCCACCTGTGCTCCATGAAACGCTTCGCGGAGTGGATTGAGCCCATTTTGCCCACCACTGGTTATGGAACACAGTTGTAATGGTCCTCGGTTCAGGACTGCCTGTAGGGAAAATTATTTTTGATGTTATTCACTGTTAGAAAACCTTTTTTTTGACCTGCTGTTCCTGGCCTGATGGTGTTGCAGTCACACTATTCACCCAAAGTATTGGTGCCACTGTCCAATGTATACTCTTTCCCCCAGTGTATGTCCCCTCCTGGAGTTGATTATATCAGTTTCGGGAGACCCCTGCATTAAATGTTGAATATGAATGCCTGCCTGGTCGCTGTCTTGGCAGTTGCTAAGGTGAGTCTGGGGCCAATTTTACATTCGGTGAAATGTACTCACTGTTGTGTGAGTCACCATAGTAAAATCGCCATGATGACATGGAGCCGATATGAAAAGGACAGTGCCTTCTGCATACATATGGATCTTGGCATGGGTGTATACAGAAGGGAGATCTTTCATAAACAGGGAAAAGAGAACAGGTCTGAGGATCGAGCCCTGGGGAACACCTGCAAGAATGGGGAGGGAGGGCGACAGGATATTACTGATTTTAACTGACTGGGACCAGCCAGTTAAGTAGCAGCTAAACCAGGAGAAAAGCTGGAGAAAGGCCGATGGTGCTTAGCTTGTTTAGAAGGAGACGGTGAAAGACGGAGTCAAAGGCCTTAGCAAGGTCAATGAAAATAGCCGTGGTGATTTCCCCTTGATCCATTGCAGAGTGAATGGCATTTGTAAAGCGATCAAGGGAGGAGATAATTGAGTGAAATTTCTTAAAACCTGATTAGGCCAGAGACAGTGTATGGGAGGCAGAGAGGAAGTTGTTTAGCCTTGAGAGGAAAAGTGATCCTTGGACTTTGGTAAGTGAGGGGAGAAGTGATATGGGTGGTAGTTGCCAAAGACAGTATGATCACTTCCATTATGAAGGGGTATTGCTGTAGCTGACTTCCAGGCTGAAGGGAGGGTAGAGGAGAAGAGAGATAGATTGAGGTAAGTTAGAGGGGTCAAAATAGAGTGTTCAGAGATTTTGAGGAGACTAGGGTGTAAGCCGCCAGGGCTAGATTTAATAGAATTTAGGGAGCCTAGAACTCTAAGGACTTCTGCTGAGGATAGTAGAGGCAGTTGAAAGCCAGAGAGCTGCATGAGGGAATGGGGAAGGAGCAGGAGAGGAGGGGGAGGTCTTGCAGGAGGGCACAGAGGTAGGTCCCAAAACTAGGGAACCTGCCATGAAAAGAGTAGGTGGTGGTGGGGGGGAGGTTCTGAGGAGGGGTGCAGAAGCGAGTGGAGATCATTCCAGAAGGAGAATGGAGAGTTGTTGGAAGTGTGCAGTTGAGTTTTAAAATATTCAGATTTTGTCTGCTAACAGAGGCATTGCTAGCATGAGATATTGTTCAGGGCATGGGCCTCAAAACAGTAGGCCAGGGGTCTGGGGGCCATCTAGGCCCTCCAGAAGCTATCGACAGTTTGGTGTTCTCTGGTGCAAAATAACACATTTCTGGTACCTTTTTCTAGTTTTTTTTCCACTTCTGTAACAGTATAATTCCATACAGTAACTGCTGACCTCATGCCTTCCCCAAGCACACAGAGCACAATGTCCATTTTTATAGACTCTGCTCTACACAGAGTAGGACCTGACCACCCAGCTACCTGGAAATTTCCAAGTGGACTCCTCACTTTTGGGTACCTGACCATCTTCTGAATTTTGCATCTACCATCTATTTTATTGGGGTTGTTTGGGCACTGCAAGTAAATGTAAGATGCAATCATAGAGCTACTGTATTAAATGTAAGTGGAATACTGATAAGAAATGTGCCACCCTGAGCCCCCCTTTATTGATTTTCCAGGTGAACCCCCTGTACCTCCGTCCAACCCTGACTGTGCAGCATTATCTGAGCACTACTTGGGGGATACTAATAATAAGAAATCATCATACCAGTTGCTGTTAATTTTTAGACAGTGTCTGCTTCACTTCACCACACATTATAAAGTGGGCAAAGGATTTCAAGCAATCTGATTGGTTGTTAGCCATGCATTAGATGTGTTTACTGCACAGCTACAACTAGAACCCCCCATTTAGAATACACAGGCCCATTTCATAAGATCAATAAGGCACTCCGGGGATGTGCATTAGACAGTTCTAATGCATGGCTAGGGACTGAATGCACTCAGCCTGTGGCCTCGTGCCTCACTACGTATCCCTAGCCATGCATTAGAACTGTCTATAGAACACCCCATCGTGTCTTATTGATTACGTATAGTCCCACAAAATAGCTGCTGCCCTCATTTTTTCCTTGAGGCAAAAAATAACTTAAAACATTTAAAAATGGATAACTTCTAGTAGAGATGGTAATGTTTATCAATAAGTGAAAATGGAAGATAATGGAGCCTTTTACTGTTGCAGAAGGTAAGGTCAGCCTTTTTGCCAAATTTTCCTGCAGTACTGCTTTAGGATGAAGAGTGAAAGGAATAAATTAAGTAACTGCTAATGATCTTAATGGATATATTTTACACCTCCTAGGTGGACTGCTTTTACAAAGGGTTATACTGACAACAGAACATGTTTGTAACCTAGAGATGTAAGTACCATCACAACTAAAAAGTTGGGGAGACATGGATCTACTATACCTTTTATGCAAATGCCACTGTCACTGGCCATTGTGTAGGGCATTAAAAGTTAAGGGGAACTGGTCCACCTTATACCCCTCAGTGGTTGTGCCTGTGCCTAAACTTACAGCTGAAACAACATATTATATGACAGAATCTGTTTTAGGAATATTTGAGCACTGAAAATGGCTCAGAATCCTGATTCTTCCTGAGTGTAACCTCCTACAAATGGGGGATCCTAAAAAGTTTCCTCGGAGCTGTTTTATGCTCCATGCCTGGTCATTAATCGGCATAAGAGCTGCTTAAATGGGGAACCGGTGAGTGCTCTTAAAAGCCTCCGTAAGCTGTCCCTTTAAGGGCTGCCTGTTGCAGCCGTAAGTAATTGAAATGGAGGGGGACTGTGTGTTGTATGCTCGAGTCCCGCCTGGGACATCGAGTAACTCCCTGCTGCCATCGCTAGTAGTGCAGAGGGAGTTCTGATGGAGGATGTGAATGTTTGCTTAAAATACCGTAAAATAATAATGGTAATATAGTTGTTCTAACCTGCCTTCTTTGCAGAAAAATTGTTTTGACTGCCTCCTCCCTGTTGGACCGGGATTGTTAAATGGGACCAATTAGTGCCTTGGGACATTACAGGGCTGACTGACCAATAGAGGGACTGTTTATATTCTGGGAAAAGGCATTATGGGCTATGGCGCTTTTTCGCTCCACTGAAGGCAAGAGGAAATGACTGGCATGTACAGCCAGCCAATGACAGCGGGTAGCACCCAAACTGGAGGAAGAACCCCTTACTGTTGGGGGCAGATGCGTTGTGGCTGAGGGGAAAAGAGGAACTCTGTGCTTCTGCGCTGGGAAGTGTTCACACGGGAAGTGCGTGAAGGCCTGAGGCAGCCATTTTTCTCTGCGAGCGAGTTCACTCAAAAATCTGCCGGCAGGTGGTCAGAGGAGGCTGTGCCCTGTACAGCTACCCACCAGGCTCGACCTGTAGGAGGACTGGATAATTTTCTGAATTCCGCTCATTTCGTGGGAAGGCTGAAGCTGCTGTTGCAGCCTTGCAGTGGCTGTGAGTTCGTGGGAGCCTTGGAAGCAGTTGCCTGGTGTGGTACCCCTCTGTTGCTGTTTGCCATATAAATGTGTGAGAAGGTTGGTGAAGTTCAGGCTCCATCCTGGCAGCGTTGAAGGAATCGTTATTTGCTGAGGTTGTGAGTACTAATTCAGGGTAACTCCCTGCACAGTGCGTACACAGTGGTTTTTCCGTGCATTATTATACTGCTGACTGTCTAATTAAACTTTCCTCCTAGTCTGACCTGCTCGGGATTGTGATGTTTATCTGTGTTAAGGGCCCCAACCAGCTGCAGCGTGTGGACTAGCCGCTAGGGCTTGGGTACCCAGGGACAGCAAAGACTAGGTTGTAGGCCTGTGCACAGAGCCCTAGGTAGATAAGTAGAGGATAAGCTGATTAACCTGATTCCCCCTGTCCTTGTTATTTCTCCCTGAATAAATCAGATTGTTTTCTGTGCAACTGTACCCTGGCTACTGTGTATATTACTTGGGATCTGCTGCTGGGTGATTGCAATATAACTGTGCCTTATTTTACAGGGGGTCTTCGAAGGGAGTGGAGTGATATTAGCCGGGGGGTGAGTGTATTGGTGGAAAGTGTTGGTTGTACCCAGTGTGAGCCACTAGCGGGACAAACAGGGGGTTGCAGTAACCCAGAGGGCTGTAACCGAGGCAATCTCGACAATATTGACCCTGACCTCTGGGTGGAGGCACCCGTCGATGGATCTGGGCCCCTTACCCTGTCTCTGTGGGGGCAGGCAGGGGTAGTAGCCTTAAGGGTAGCGCCCCCTGGGGGTTACATGAGCAAAACAAGATAACTAGATAGGAACCCTGGAAACCAGACTACAAAACCTGACAGGTAGCAACGCTAAATTAAGTATTGAACCACTGGCAGAAATTACTAGATAAACAAATCTGGTTGAAGGGATAAAACTGGAAGGGGGGCACAAGGTATATACTGTATGTATGCCAATGAAACACTGGTATATCTGGGAAACCCACAGAAATCCTTGAGACGCCACCAGGCACTATTGGAAACATATGGTAATGCTTCTTGTTTAAAATTAACAAGCCCCTCTGACACTGATTTATTTACCCATAACATATAACAAAAACTGAACTATGAGATCCTATTTTGTAATGGAAAATTAGTCGGAGAATTCATGAAGCTTGTACCTTATTGGTGGGCATCTAAGGGTATTAGGTATCTAGGAGAGCAAATTTCGAGTGAAAGAACAGAATTATATTATTTTTTATACTCTTATGAAGATAATTCAAACTGACCAGGCTAAAACTGCTCCCACTTTATTCAGGAAAATGGAAATGCTACAAATAAATATACTGACCAGATTCCTATTTTTATTTTATCTTGCCCCTCAGAATACTGGGTGCCATCTGAAAATGCCGAGACAGATTTTTACTAAATTTTTCTAGGGTCATGGAAACCCACTCACAGATGAGAGTTGGCTATAACTTGCAAGCAACAGCCCCAGTCCTATAATGGGAAGACTATAAGCCTGAGGTTTGATGGGTTGGAGCCACTACGTCACTCCCCCATCAGGCTTTATATAGGTAGCTCACCCTGGGTTTCAGCTGGAGATGCCGCATCCCCTTTGCTATTGGATCTGTTTCTCCTGTCTCTTGGTGTCAGTTCTGTCCCACAGTGCCTCCAGCCATTGGTTTCTGCCCGCCTGACTTTCTTCTTGGACCTCTCGTTTGGCAGCCGTTTTGTGCGTCACGACTGCATTGACCCTATTCTTACCAGCTAACTACCCTCTCCTGCGAAGTCATTTCTCTCTTTGGTGAGCATCTGATCAGTCATACCCCTTCGTGAATTGCAACATTTTGTCACTGCTTCTGCCCTGTCTTCCTTGCCTGGCTGCCAATTGCAACCGTCTCTGCTTCCCGGTCCCCTTGCCCCTCCACCGCCCTGTACCTGATCTCCTCGGGAAGGGAGGATGTCTGCTCGCTCTGCTCTGCAGGCATGCTCTGAACCTACTGTCTCCTCCTCACTGTGCTTCCATGGTGCTTTGAGCATCTTTGCCTTCACTCCATCCCTCTGCCTTGCTTGATTCTCCCTTCTTTTGGAGCTGCTTGCCTCAACTCCCAGGACAGCCTCCGCTCCATTTCTCTGCTGATTCTCTGGGAGTGTGTCCCCTGCCTCGACGGCTTCCTGCTCTGCCTCTGTGCTACAGCGTTCCCACTTGGACTCTGGGGAATGTTCCTGCACTGGCCACTGGCCTTCACTTCCTGCTCTTTCTTCTGGGTGTGTGCCACTCCTTACGTCACCATCCTGTTTCAGTCGGCCCCTGCCATGCATGACCCGCTCTCGCTCACTCGATTTCCAGCAGTGCTACCAATGGTTATTTTTCTTTCTTCATTCTCTGGTTTGTTCTGTCTTCCATTGCCTGCCTGCCCTGGCTTCTGCTGCACAGCTGGACCTTACTTTAATTTCCCTGCATATCTTATTGAACACATGCTTTCCATATTTTTCCCACCAACCTAGCATACTGGAGACGATTCACTATATATTTTCATGTACTTTATCAATGCACATTTCCCCTCTTGGCTTAATTAGCTGCTAAACTATGCAGCATTTTCAGGCACCTCTTCTCTTTCCCCTGAGAACTGTTATTCTTTGATGTGTGTCCTGCTACCATAAACTGACACCATATGTCTCCATGTTCAGCCTACCTGACTGTTCTCTGTACCACTCTGGTACATGCAGTCCATCCTACATCAGGAAGATTCTTTCTCTATCACAGGCAGGTTGTTCTCTTGGCTAGGAGGTGGCACTGGTTGACCATACCTAATCAGCTTCAGGCAATTCCTGCCTAGTTTTCCATCTGGTATCATACCCCTTACCCGTTCCTGCCTTCTGGGCTTCCCTCCCTCATCGTACCTTGTCTGTTCCTATTTTACCTTACTCGCACCAGCCATCAAGGCTTCATTTCAATCATGGCTTTATTCTGTTGCCATCCCTCATCTTGGGCTACCACTGACAGTCTCTAACCTATTACAGCCCTAGAATCATCTTTCTCCATTGCTTCCCCCTCACCCTCGCTGCTGATCTCCTGCAGTTCTCATCCAATGCCATCCATCCTGAATTTGCTCCAATCTAGGCCTTTGATTGTCATTTCTTTTGGGCATACCTATCGTTAACGCACCATACCTATCATGAGTCATGTGCTGGCTTGTTCAATCTGCCACTCTGAGTCCCTTCCTTCGTTCCTCCCTCTAGTGGGTGCTCTCCCTCCTTCCTTGTCCAGTACCTTCTTTTGGAGTTTCCCCTATCTTGTATCTGGCTACCTATCAATAATCATACGCCACCTTATCGACCCGTGGCCCTCCTGCTGCATGTATCAGGTTCTTGACTCCGGTCATCACTCACCACTTATTCTCTCATACCAGCCATCAAGTATTTACTTCAATCATGGCTTCGCTCCATCATCATCTATCCATCACCAGCCATCAAGGATTTGCTCCACTCATGGCTTCCATCTGTACTCATGCTTCCATCTTTCATCCTGTCTTTTCTTGTGCCAGCCATCATGGATTCACTCCACTCATGGCTTCACTCCTCATCTATCCCTGTTACCGCTATTCGACTCTACCTTCACTCAAGCACCATGCCTTCCCATCCTTCACCCTTTGCTAAGGGCTGACTGGTGGCTCTCCACTATCTTTCAAGTTCCTTTTCAATTTCATTTCTGAATCTACCTCCTTTTGAGGAGTCTACTTAATCACGTCTCTCTATTCAGTTCTGAATCTACCTCCTTTCGAGGAATGTCCTTAGTCACATGCTCTGCCAAGCATACTGCCGTTGTCCAAGTTCAGTTCAAATTCATTTCTTTCATTCAAGTTCATTTCGAGTTCCTTCCTGTCTCCTCTTTCTCAGTCTTATCATATAGGGATTTTCCCCATCCCGTCATCTTCCCTACTCATATGCTTCTCTTAATGAATTCTTCTCTTTAATGACACATGTCCTTAAATTAAATGTCGTCAGCCTGGAGGGAAGGTGTCCTAGGCTTTGGATCCCCAGAGGTTTCCTCCTTAAAGGGTTTTATTCCTCTACTCTGTGACAATGGTCATAATATTAGTTAGAGCTAGTGTTTACTTAGGTTAATGTGCTGTCTTAGGTTAATTAGTTAGGTTCCGCTGTTGGATGGAGGTGGATGGTGGTCTCTGCTTTCCCCTCTCTCCTTAGGAAGTCCACCTAAATCATCTTCTCAGATTTCATTCATTCATCATCCTTGCCTCTTAGATGCTCGACACCCAATTGGGTATTTTTTTGGGGCTTCTTCCTAAGCTACCTTTAGCCAATGGAATCATTACTGCGGCACCTATGGGGTGGGACCCTCCTCTAGGGTTCCTTGCATCGTACCCTAATAGGGTGGTATAGAAACATAGAAGTTGACGGAAGAAAAGGACTGCAAGGCCCATCCAGTCAGCCCATTTCTTTTTCTACCTTATGAATGTGCCATTGGACTTTGCTCTGTCAATGGCCTATCTATTCATATTCATCTGTATTGCTCAGTTATGCCTATCCCATGCCATGTTTGAAGTCCTGCACTGTATTCATATCCACCACTTCCTGGGGTAGGCCGTTCCATGCATCCACCACCCTTTTTGTGAAAAAGAACTTCCTCACATTACCCCTTAATCGGCCTCCCTCTAATCTCATGCTTTGTCCTCTTGTCCTGCTATTTTTCTTATATTGAATCATGTTAGACTCTTTCACCTTGTTAATGCCCTTAAGGTGTTTGAATGTTTTGATCATATCACCACTCTTCCTCCTTTTGCTCTAGGGTATACATATTGAGCTCCGTTAATCTGTCCTCATATGTTTCTGATGCAGTTTCTGCACCATTTTGGTTGCCCTTCTCTGGACTGCCTCAATTTGGTTAATATCCTTGTGAAGATGTGGCCTTCAGTACGCACACAGTACTCCAGATTGGGCCTAACCAGTGTCTTGTAAAGAGGGATTATTACCTCCCTCTTCCGACTTGTGATACCTCTATTAATACACCCCAACATCCCTCTAGCCTTACCTACTGCTTTTAGTGATCTGCTTGATGATTTCAGGCATCAGTGATGATGATGCCCATGTCTCTTTCTTCCCTTGTGACTGCCAGCAGCTCCCCTCCCAGCCTATAGGTGGCTTCAGGGTTTCTCTTCCCTGTGTGCATGATCTTGCACTTCTTTGCGTTAAACCCCAGTTGCCACTCTTCCGACCATTTTACTAGTTTGTCCAGATCTCTTCTCATTCTGCCCACCCCATCTGGATTGTCTACTCTGTTGCAGATCTTGGTGTCATCTGCAAACAGACAAACCTTACCCTCTAGTCCATCTGCAATATCACTAATGAAGATATTGAAGAGGATTGGCCCCAGGACTGATCCTTGAGGTACCCCACTTGTGACTTGCATCTCTTCTGGCTGTATACCATTTACTACCACTCTCTGTTTTCTGCCTGTCAACCAATCTGCCACCCAGTTGATCAACTTCTGACCCACCCCGAGCCTACGCAGCTTATTAATCAATCTTCTATGTGGAACAGTATCGAAAGCTTTGCTGAAGTTAAGGTAGGCAACATCAACTGCTCCCCATTGGTCCACCACTCTGGTTACCCAGTCAAAGAAATCTATGAGAGTAGGTTGACAGGGCCTCCCTGTTGTAAACCCATGCTGGCTTGGATCCTATGTGCCTATGGATTCCAGGAGTTGCACTATCCTTTCCTTAAGGAGTGCCTCCATAATCTTGCCCACTACTGAGGTAAGACTGACTGGTCTGTAGTTCCCTGCCACCTCCCTGCTACCACTCTTGTGTAGTGGGATCACATGAGCCCTTCTCCAGTCTTCTGGGACCTCTCCTGTGCTCAGAGACTCATTAAACAGTTCTGATAATAGCTCTGCTAGTTCCACCCTTAGCTCCTTTAGTACCCTGGGATGTATGCCATCAGGTCACATTCCCTTGTCCACCCTGAGCTTATCGAGCTCTTGTAGGACCCTTTGTTTGTTAAGGGATTAGTGCACACCTCCCTCCCCCCTGTGTCTGTGGTGCTGAGCTGTGGGCCCTGCCCTACCTTCTCTTTAGTAAATACTGAGCAGAAGTATCTATTTTGGATAGTTATATCCCCAAGATAGAGAGGCGGAAAGTCACAACATAAATCAAATCCACAATGTAAGTCAAGTCACACAAGCATCATCTCATCCAGTTGCATAAGCACAATCAAATGGGAAGGCTATAAGCCTGAGGTTTGATTGGCTAGAGCAACTATGTCACTCCCCCATCAGGATTTATATAGGTAGCTCACCCTGGACCTTCCAAGGATTAATTTATTTTTGTCCACCATCCGACCCTCCTCCTCCTCCAACGGCATGTCTCTTACCCATGGGCTTCCTCCTAAGCTACCATTAGCCGATGGAATAATTCCCTCGGCACTTATGGGGAGGGGACCCTCCTCTAGGGTTCCTTGCATTGTACCCTAATAGGGTGGTATATCCCATGGATAGAGAGTTGGAAAGCCACAACATAAATCAAATCCACAACGTAAGTCAAGTCACACAAGCATCATCTCATTTAGTTGCATAAGCACATTCGAACAATATTTGTGGAAACCCAGCTTCAAATCCTTATTGTAGCCATCTCCAGAGACAATATTGTTGACTGGTGGGGCATGGAAAACTCAGGCCAACTTATTTATTTATTTATTGATTTATTAGCTTTGGTTTACCAGGTAAACACACTAGACAAGGAATGCTTATTTTCATGTACGACCTGGGAGATTACAAGAACACAGTTTACAAAACAGTGCGAGGGAATTACAACAATATGAAATACAAGCAATGAGAAGGGTGATAAAAATAAACAGGTACAGGATGAACAGATAAGCAAATACATCAAGGGTAAGAACAAACAAACAATAGTTACATTTCATGGAAATAATACAAGTGCAATTTGTCCCATTTTTCCTTACAGGCTACATGCACAGACAGTACCCAAGATAAACCACCAGGTGCTAAAACAAATAACACCTCTGGATAAAATTTAGCCTCAGGATCTTGGCTGAGAAACTTAGAAAATTACATATTAACCTTATCGTTGGAGCAGGAACTTATACTGATGCCTGTGTGAACATCCATACTGCCAACATTGACAAGAGTATAAGAGATCGGGCAACAGAAGACTGGAGCTATAGGAACAACGATATCATTCAGAATACAAGAATGAAGCCTTTTTAAGAACTCAGGGCATAATTTCAACTAGGTAACATGGACCATTTTCATTACCTCCAAATTAGTACTTTTCTACTAAAGTGGCCCTACAAGAATCTCATTGGGCAACCACCACAAGCACTTCTGCACTGTATTATCCAGGCAGGTCTGGGACATGTAAGAGAACAATATATATCCAGTATAGTATTGATTGTACAGACAGAGCAAGGTAATGCACTAAAAGACATACAGAATAAATGCAAAGACTAACTGCAGTTGAAGCTAACAGAGGCTCACTCAGAATATATAAGGGAAGGGGAACATAACACAGCTTCTGCCAATTTATGGAGAGAACTCTGGTGGAAAATTATAAGTTCTTTTCCTTCTTCATTACACCCTCTATAACCAAACACTAATGAAACATTTATTAAACAGTGCTGGAGAAACTGTGGGCAGATTAGTGACCACCCGCATGCAGTGCATAGCGATGGGAATCTCCTCAAGGAACAGGGAGGTGATCCTGCCCCTGTACAGGTCACTGGTCAGGCCGCACCTGAAATATTCCATGTAATACTGGTGCCCATTCCTGAAGAAGGATATCAGATTATTGGAGAGTGTACAGAGGAGGGTGACAAAGGTGATCCAGGGATTAGAGGGATACTCCTATGAGGAGAGGCTGGGTCAGTTGAACATGTATTCCCTGGAGCAGAGGCGGGATGGGAGAACACGATAGAAACCTTTAAATACTTAGAGGGGATTAACAAGACTAGAATAGAAGGGATTTTCCAGATGAGAAGGGGGAGGGTCACAAGGCTGAGAGTGGAGGGGGACAGATTCAGGAGGGAAGTCAGGCAACATTATTTCACAGAGAGGGCGGAAAAGAGGAATACCCTTCCTAAAGTGGTAGTAGCCTGTAGCACTGTAGACATTTTCAAGGATGGGACAGAGAGAGGGAGGGGATTATGAACAGGGTGAGGTGGGTGGGGCAGCTGTAAACTGAGGGGACAGCCATGTAATCGAAAGCAGACTTGATAAACCATGAGGCCTGTTCTGTTGGCGCTTGTATGTTTGTATGTTTTCTGGGAGTGCTGTTTAAACAGCCCTTTATGAAGCAAGTCAGCTGAGAGATCATCAAGACCTAATTACCAGATTCTCTGAAAGTGGACAATGGATACAAGTGGGGATCCTGCCTGTCATGGGAGCTGTTTACCTATGCAGTAACACCCCCCCCCAACACACACACACAACACGACAACCATTTTTGGAGACTCTATAACTTAGTTGGCACAAATATTTATATTTTATCTCCTCCAAGTCCAAGCAGCCTAGCTGACTTATTGGTCCAGTGAATGACATCCACCACGACTTTCAGTCTCTGCTTATTCTAGTGTCTGTCTTGAGCTGGAAGGGAGTTTGGGATGGGCTCCTATCCTGATTGATGGTGATGTGACTCACTGTCAAGAAAGAGAGAGAGAGAGGGAAGGAGTAGTCAACTTGGGAAGAAGAGTAGCACACATGGCACTGAGCATCAAAAGAGCAGAGTACCAAGAAGAGAGAGAGAGAGAGAGAGAGAGAGAGAGAGAGAGAGAGAGAGAATGCTACCACTGCAAGTTAGAGGTCAGGCTGCTGCTGCCATGCTACCAGCATGGGTTCTGCATTATAATTGTGGATGCACTGTTATTTAGGGATAGAAACATAGAACATAGAAACATAGACTTTGATGGCAGATAAGGACCGCAGGCCCATCTAGTCTGCCCATTTCCCTACCTACAGGATAGGCCGTAGATCCTAGTTAACCAACAGCCTATTTCTTCCTACCCTCCCACAAGAATTGCCTTATGTCTGTCCCATGCATTCTTGAATTCTCCCACAGTTTTAGACCCCACAACCTCCTCAGGAAGGCTGTTCCATGCATCCACTACCCTCTCTGTGAAATAATACTTCCTCATTGCCCCTAACCACCCCCCTTCTATCTTTAAATTGTGTCCCCTTGTTCTTGCACATCTCTTTTTCTGAAAGATGCTACCCTCTTGGACTTTGTTGATTCCACTGAGGTACTTAAAACTTTCTATCATGTCCCCCCTCTCCCTTCTTTCCTCAAGAGCATACATATTAAGCTCCTTTAGTCTCTCCTCATATGGCTTCTCTTGCAGACCCTGCACTATTTTAGTTGCCCTCCTCTGGACTGCCTCTATCCTGTCTATGTCCTTGCGGAGATGGGGTCTCCAGAACTGGATGCAGTACTCCAGATGGGGTCTCACCAACTATCTGTGCAGAGGGATAACAACTTCCTGTTTTCTGCTGCTGATGCCTCTCCCTATACATCCCAGTATACCCCCAGCCCTCCCTACTGCCTTCTCACATTGTTTGCTAACCTTAAGGTCATCTGATATGATTACCCCCAGGTCCCTTTCCTTTTTTGTTGTTGTTACTACCTCCCCACCCATTGTGCATTCTTCCCCTGGGTTCTTGTTTCCCAGGTGCATTATTTTGCCCTTCTTTGCATTGAATCCTAGCTGCCATACTTCTGACCATTCCTCCAACCTTGCCAAGTCCCTTCTCATCATTTCCATGCCTCCTTGTGTATCAACCCTGTTGCAGATCTTTGTGTCATTTGCAAAAAGGCATACTTTTCCTTCTAGTCCCTCTGCAATGTCACTGATGAAGACATTAAAAAGGACTGGACCTAATACTGAACCCTGTGGTACCCCACTAGTAACCCCTCATTCTTCAGAGTGGACTCCATTTACAATTACCTTCTGTGTCCTGTTGTGCAGCCAATGTTTTACCCAGGATACCACCCTGGGACCCACTCCCAGGCTGGTTAATTTGACTATTAATCTTTTGTGTGGGACTGTGTCAAATGCCTTGCTAAAGTCTAGGTAAGCCATGTCCACAGCCCCTTCCTGGTCTACCACTTTGGTCACCCAGTCAAAGAAATCTATTAGATTCGTCTGACATGACCTTCCTGCTGTGAACCCATGCTGCCTTGGGTACTGTGCCCCACTGGCCTCTAGGTACTCAACTATTCTTTCCTTCAGAAGTGACTTCATCACTTTCTACCACAGAGGTCAGACTGACAGGTCTGTAGTTTCCTGCCTCTGTCTTGGTCCCACTTTGTGAAGGGAATCACATCCGCCTTCCTCCAGTCCTCGGTACCACACCAGCCTCCCATGATTTATTAAAAGAGTAGCCAGTGGTTTCACTAGTTCCTCCCTTAATTCTTTTAGAATTCTGGGGTGAATTCCATCAGTACCCATTGCTTTGTCCACCTTCTGTTTTAGGAGCTCTTGTAGAACCCTTTCTTCTCTGAAAGGACTGGGATCAACCCCCCTATCAAGAGTGCTTCTGTTAATTGGATTAGGCACTTCCCCCTCCTCTTTTGTGAATATTGAGCAGAAATATTCGTTCGGTATCCCTGCTTTTTCACTGTCCCCCTCTACCCACCCACTGTTTATTTTATTCAGCCTCACTATCCCTCCCTTTGTCTTTCTGCGCTCACTGATGTACCTATAAAAGGTTTTATCTCCCTTCTTAACCGAGTTAGCTATCTTTTCCTCAGTTTGGGCCTTTGCTATTCTGACTTCCCTCCCTGCTTCCTTCTGCCTTAACTGGTACAGCTCTCTGTCCTGCTCCTTCTGTGTTCCCTTATACTTCTGGAATGCTATCTTTTTCTTCCTGACTTTCACAGCCACCTCTTTCGAGAACCATAGTGGCTTTTTTTTCATTTTGATTTGTTTATTTGTTTCACACAAGGGCTTGTTGCCTCTGTGATGGCAGTTTTGATGATTCCCCATTGTTGCTCCACACTCTTCTAGCCTGTTTGCTAGTGCTTTTCTGAGGCACTCTCCCATCTTGCCAAAGTCAGCCCTCCTAATATCCAGTACCCTCACTTTTGTATGGCTTGACTCTGTAGCTGAGTTTAACGTGAACCACACTGTTTGATGGTCACTTGTCCCCAGATGGCAACCCATTTCTAGATCTGAGATCCTCTCACTGCCCCCGTTTGAGAGTACGAGGTCTAAGATTGCTCCCTCATGAGTGGGTTCCAAAGCTAGCTGTCTGAGGCCTGCCACCTGTAGGGCATCAAGAATGGCCCTGCTCTTGGATGTGGCTGCAGCAAATGTACTCCAGTTAACATCTGGCATATTCAGGTCTCCCATCAACAGTATCTCCCTTCTCTGCCATTCTAAGAATGCCTTCTATCATATCCTTGTCCATTCTCTCCCTGACATGGGGGTCTGTACACAACCCTGTGCAGATTGTGGTGCCCTTTCCAGTCTCCAAGGTGACCCACAGTGCCTCCTCTCTTCCCTGTTTACTCTTTTGTTCAGTTGCGTTTATCCCTGGATAGAGTGTGATATAATTTATTGGTCCTTGTGTGTAACTGAGTTTTTTTTTGGGGGGGTACATTTTTAAATATTGAAAATTAGAGGGTTTTTTTTAAGGGGCTTATTGCCTCTATTTCCATGTCCATTGCCATGGACACGCTGTCTGGAGGATGCACTAATGACGTGACATGGGAGCTGATTGGTTTATTTGTATGGTTTGTATTTTTTTATTTATTTATTGAAAACTTCAGACCTTACCCTAATGCACAAGTGCTCATTTACAAAGGTTCTACATCAAATACATAGTCACAAAAACATTACTAGTGCAATAAGCAGTTCCAGAGGAAAAGCAGTCAAGGCAGGCTCAAAGCACTTATGGCAGAACAATTACACTCAGTTTTGGAAAAAATCCATGCAGATCATTGTATAAAAAGTCACAAGATATGTAAAGAGAGAGCATGAATAAACAGTTTAATGGTTGCAATAGCATTGGACAACAAGGGCAAATCACAAAGATCAGTTAAACTGGTTAATCTTGGAGAGATTCAGCAGTGCATTAGCAGTTCATTTACCCAATTAGCGGTCCTGGCAGCAAATGACTGCTTACCTAGCTGAGTATGTGGGAAAGGAGGCTTAAGGGCATTCCTGGCCATGTTCCTGGAGTCGTGCTGGTTGGAGACAGTGCAGAAGCAATTTGTTAAAGCAGGGGGTTTCAGGCCCAGGAGCACCATTTTGGCTAGCAAATAGGTCTGGAGCTTTATTCTGCTGGGTAAACATAACCAGTTAGTGAGTGCATAAAGGGTACAACTAGAATTGTGGTTATTTGCATCAAGTACAAGGCAGCATGTCTAATTGCAGATCAGCTTTACTCTGTTTAGCACCATGTCACAGGCAGCTGCGTAGACAAGGAGGCCACAATATACAAGTGACAGAATGGAGCTGGCCACAAGAAGGCATTTAGCATCCCCAGTGAGATGGTTCTGGTCATGGTACAGTACACCCAGACTACTGTTTATTAAGGTCACCAGTCTGTCAACTTGGAGGCAAAAGATAAGGCATCATCTAGAATTACTTCAAGGTATTTGAAGATCTTCACCAGTTCAAGGTTTTGTCTCTTGACAGTGGATGAGAAATTATACTGACAATATGGTGGCATCATTTAGTAAGAAGCCCTGAATGTGTTATTGTAGTGTGGTACCAGGTTGAAGCACTTTACTTTTGAGCTGTCCCTGCTGGGGATTAACATTTTGGTCCAGCAGGTTTGGATAGACAACGCCATTTGCTGTCTTAAGCGCTACTGTCAGCATTGAGAGTGTGCAGTTGGGAAGTTAATTTTTCTCCAAAAAGAAAAGGAAGATTGCATGCTTTTTCTGTGCGCCCAGTCTTGATGAGGTTGGAGGGCAACAGGAGCTAAGAAGCAGACAAAAGTGGATAGTGGGCAGCTTGAAAGAGAGGAGTTTGAGGTGGAGAGCTTCTCGGGGGACTGAAGTGGAGCTATGGAAGGTACTTTCATGTTTACTGTGAAACAGGAGGAAGTAGGACTGGAGGGCAGAAGGTGATGACATCACTACTATGTGATAAATGCTTGATGACATGTTTACTATGTGAAGAAATGCAAAGATATATATTTATTGCATAGTACCTGATGATAAAATATATATAGTTTTATTTATTTGAACAGTATCGCAATTACAATCCTTTGAGTCAGAGACTCCTTTACAAAGATTCCATGTCAGAGTAATGCAATGCTTTACAAAATACAATAGGTGGGGAACATTCATTACATAGGGTACAAATTCCTCTTAAAAGACATAGTACAAAACTGGTAAGTTATCACATGAATTCTGAGGCCACACCTATTGCATAAATATATATCTATCTACATACATAAAGTAAATGTGTGTGTGTGTTTGTATCTGTGAAGACCACCCACCTTAACCAAAATGCAGGCCCCAAATGGCCATCTGTCCCAAACTGTCCCCGCCTGATCCCAAATCAGTGATTTGGGTGAGGAAAAGAAGTTAAACCTCACCTGACCAATTGTGTTTTCTTAATGTGGGTGTTTTTGTCAAGTGAGATCTATTAGTCATCTCTGACTGTAGTAGCAGTGTCTGCGTGGGAGTGGGGGGGGAGGGGCATAATTTATGACATTTGTTTAATCAGTCTGCCTAAAATCACCAGTGATGTTGAACAATCTTCTCACACTGGGTGTGTGAGCACCATAACTCTAGTAAGAAGACTGATGTTTCAAAACTACCTGTTTAACATTTCTTATTGTTTTTATTTCTTCTTACCTTGTTTGTGACTATGTAAAACACAAGTGCATCTGGAACTGGAATGAATCTCAAACATGAATGCTCCTAAATCCCTGAACTGAATGTCCCTGCCAGAATTACCCCTTTCCAGTAGGGGCATTCAATATGGGGGCAGGCATTTTGTCATGGACAGTAACTATGGGGTAGACATTTCACAGCATCCGAGTTCGAGAGATACTCCTCCAGATTTGAGGTGCAATCAAACCAGAATTCACCCCAGATACAAAAACATACCCCCAAACTGAATGGTCCTACTGGAATGACCCCCAGGTAGTTATACCCCTGAAAGAACATCCCCTGTAGTGAATGCCCCTACTGGAATGGTGCCATTCCAGAAGCATTCAGTTCAGGGTTTTGGGGGTATCGTACTTCTGAATGCATTCCAGTTTTCCCCCACACCTCTTGAAGTGGCTGTCATCTCCATAATGCCTTATACTGTCCCACATATCCAACTAAGGAAAGATTTATGTGGTCTCGCATTTAGAACACTAAACTATAAAGTAGGGGACCTCAGGCTTAAATCGCACCATAATTCTTAACTTTTTTTGACCTTGAGCAAATCATTGGAGTTCCTTGTGATTCTGGGCCCAAAGCAAGCCGTTTTCTAAAGTGTGTTAATACTTGCTTATACACTAGGTGAGGAAATCCTAGTCATCTGATTAGCCAAGAGCACAATGTAACTGTATGTTTGTCACAGCCCAAATGGACACTCCAGATCTCATGCAGACTTTTCATTAAATGTTTTATTTTGTGTGACTGTTTTATAAAAATAATAAAATAGCAACATAGAATCTGTTGGCAGAAAAGGACTGCTTAGCTCACTAAGTATGTCCAGGTGTTATCTGCCAATTCTACCTCCACAGACCCTATATGAAATCTGGTGACCCTTCCCCCTCCCTTCTTCTGATATGATATACCCCTATGTTTATCCCATGCATGCTTAAAGGACAACTAAATAGGGTTTCATTTGACAATCAGATCAGCAGTGATAAATCAGAAAACATAGGGTTGCAGTCTAAGCCCTTATCTGCCATAAGATGCCCATTATAGCTCTGGAGCTCTCTCACTCCAATTACATTATCACGCACACACACTGCTGCCATCTTAGGCTGCTATCGGAGCGAGCACCTTAAAAGATTTGTGGATTTGTTTACAGTTTTTTAAATGTGACGAAACACTGTTAAAACTACTTTCTGCACAAAATGAGCAGCATCCTATGGCAGGTAAGGGCTTAGACTGCAGCCCTATGTTTTCAGATTTTTCCACTGTTCATTGTCAAACAAAACCCTATTTAACTGTCCTTTAAAACCCTACTTTGTTCTAGCCTCCACCACTTCAGCAGGCACTTGGTTCCATGCATCTATTACCCTGTCAGTGAAACATAGAAACAGATTTTGTCAGCAGAAAATGAACTTTACAGCCATCCAGTTTGCCCCTTGTCCCTGACTATTCCATCACCACCGACCCTTGTTAGTCATAGGCAAGGCCACTGATTTAAGGTGATTAAAGCAATGAAATTCTGCTTTCAGAACTTGAAATTCTGGGAACTGCTCTGGTGACCGTTAGTCTAATTTCCAGATTTTACCTGGATTCTACTCTTATTCTTATAGTATGTGTATAAATAACCAAAATAAAAGAAGGCTTAATCCTTTTCAACGGTAGTGGCATATTGCGAAGAAACCATCCATTGTTTAACCCGACCCCAAATCGCCGCACAAGAATGTGTTAATATACAGAGCATTGAATGAAAACAGAACAAGAAGCAATTATCAGAAAAAATACTAGTTCTATAGATTTAGTGATCTGGTATAAAATGCTAAATTCTGTGAAATTCTTTGTTTTTACCATTGTGCAGGACATCCAAATTCCAGAATTGTATTGAGTTTTCTGGTAAAATCCAAAAACCAGTTGCCTTGGTCATAATTGTCTGTCCCTCTCTCCATTCCTCTGCCTAATATGCCCCTGTGTCTATCCCACGCACGCTTAAAACTCCTCAGTCTTTGCCCCCATTACTCCTCTGGCAGGCTGTTCAAGTCATCCACCACCCTTTCTGTAAAGAAGTATTTCTGCACATCTCTTAAACTTCACCTCTTTAGCTTCATTTCATACCCTCTTGTTCTAGTGCCTTCTTATCTCTGAACTAGACCCTCCATTTGAACCTCATTCACTCCTGTGAGGTATTTGTACGTTCCAGCCATGTGCTCTCTCACTCTTCTCTCTTTCAGGAAGTACATATTGAGTTCCTGAAGCCTTTCCTTTAATGGCTTCTCTTGCAACCCCCTCACCATTTTAGTTGTCTTCATCTGTACCACCTTCCTCATTTTAATGTCCTTGTGGAGATGTGCATTCCAGAAGTGGATACAGTACTCCGAGTGGGGCCTCACAAGCACCATCTCCCTCTTCCAAAATCCCTCTCCCAATGCATCCCAGCATCCTGCAAGCCCTTCTCACTGCTTTCTCACACTGCTCAGCCACCCTGAGGTCACCTGATATGATGACCCCAGGCCTCTTTCTTGCTTGGTGACTGTAAGCTCCACTCCGACCATCTTACATGCACCCCCTGGGGTTTGCAGCCCTAAGTGCATAACCTTGGACTTTTTGGCATTGGAACCCAGCTGCTACCCCCTAGACCATTCCTCTAGTTTCCTCAGATCCCTTTACATTCTCTCCACTATTTCCAGAGTGCCACCCCTGTTGCAGATTTTTGCATAATCTACAAAGAGACACACCTTCGCAACAAGCTCCTCTGCAATGTCACTTATGAAGATACTGAAGGGGACTGGTTCCAGCATCAAACCCGCTGGCATTCCACTAGTCACTCTTCTATTGCCTGAGTGCCTACCATTTACCACCACCCTTTGCTTCCTATCCCTTAACTACTTGGATACTCAGCTTGTCATTTTCTCCCCCCTCCCCAGGCTGCTTAGTTTCTTAACTAGCCTCCTATCTGGCACAGTGTCAAAAGCCTTAATGAAGTACTGATAGGCCACATCCTTTGCTCTCCCTTGATCCATCTCCCTGGTAACCCAGTCAAAGAAATCTATGACAATAGTTTGACATGACCTCCTCCCCTCTGTGAAACCAATGCCATCAGTGATCCTGCAGCCCTTTTGCCTCAAGGTGCTCCATGAGCCTCTCACTCAGTAGTGTCTCCATTAACTTCCCCATCACTGATGTGAGACTGACTGACATGTAGCTGCTAGTATCATCCCTACTGCCCCTTTTGTGCACAGGGACCACATTGGCCCTCCTGTCCTTTGGAACGTCCCCCATCTCCAATGAGGTGCTAAATAGTGCAACTGGAGGGTTGGCCAGCACTGTACTGTTCCTTTAGTACCCTTGGGTGAAACTGATCCAGCCCCATCACCTTATTCTTCTTAACACTTCCGCCTTCTGTACCTTCTCCACTGAGACTGGACTTGTGTCCACTCCCCCATCTCCCTGGTGCTTACTGCAGCATACTGGTCATAACCCCCCAACCCTCTGCTGTGAACACTGAGTAATCATTTAGTATTTCTGCTTTCTGTTGATCTTCCTCTGCACAGACCCTCCTGCCCTACTGATTTTCACTATCCCTCCTATTGTTTTCCTCTTTTGCCACACATACCTGAAGCAGGCCTTGTTCCTTTTATGACCACCTTATAGCTATCCTCTCCTCTGTTAGTGTTTTAGCTGCCTTCATCCTCCTTCTTGCCTTTCTTTGTTTTGCCAGACATATCTCACTGTTTTTATCCTTCTGGGTGGTCTTGTTGTATTTTCTAAATGCTGTTTTCTTCTCCTTCTTGCCTTTGCCAGTTAGAGAACCATAGCAGCCTCTTTCTGCTTTTTTACTTGCTCACTTCCTTTAAACAGCATGCTGGTGCCTGGGCTGTACCCTCCTTAATCTTTATCCCTTGAGCCTCCATCCCCTCTGGCCTCTTCATCTTCGAGGCTTCCTCTGTGACAATTTCCCATTTCTTTTAAATCTGCCCTCCTGAAGTCCTCCAGTCTCTCATCTTAGTGTGTGTTGTTTTTCCTGTCCTATCCATTTGCCAAACCACACAGTATGGTCATCACTTCTACCCAGGAGACTACCCACTGTGACGTCAGCAAGGCTGACCCTGTTTGTAAATTCCAGATCCAGCACTGCCCCATCCCTAGTGAGTTCCAAAACCAGCTGCCTGAAAAATACCCCTTTTATGGAGACAAGGATGGCTTTGCTTCTTGACGCAGCTGTGGTCGGAATGCCCTAATTTATACCCAGCAGATTAAAGTCATCCATATTCAAAACCTCACCCTTGCTGGCCATTTTGCTAATGGCCTGAGGGGTCTGTCTAAATTCTCCCCTAGTGCTGGAGGCCTGTACACCACCTCTATGTAAATAACAGCCCCTGATTCTGTCTCTAGGCTGACCCACAGTACCTCCAGCCATTCACTGTCCCTCTGCTGCCCCTGTATCTCAGGGGTCCTTACGCTTTTCTTCACATATAAAATAACCCCTCTGCTTTTTCTCCATGACCTGTCCTTCTGGAATTTGGTGTAGCCTTGGTTGCCCTCTTTCCAGCATTGAAACATAGAATTTGATGGCAGATAAGGACTGCTTGGCCCACCTAGTCTTCACATTTTCCCCTACCTTTTTCATATACTGCAGATCCTAAATGATCTGTGGCTTAACTCCTCGTTCCTATCACTAGAGCTCCTCTATGTCTGTTCCATGCGTTTTTGAATTTGCCTACCATTTTTGCCCCTACAATCTTTGCCAAGAGTCTGTTCTATGGATCCACTATCCTTTCCATGAAAAAAATACTTCCTTATGTTACCCCTAAGTCTACACCACTCTGTTTTCATATCATGTCCCGTGTTTTTGAACATCTTTTTCTTTTAAAGATGCTACCCTCTTGTACCTTATTTACACATTCAGGTATTTGAAAGTCTCTATCATATCTTCCCTGTCTCTCCTCTTTTCCAAGGAATACATATTGAGATCCTTCAGTCTCCCCTCATATGACTTTTGGTGCAGCTCCAGTACCATTTTTGTCACCCTTCTCTGAACTGCTTGGTGGAGGGGTTGTGAGATAACAGATGGACCAGACACAGAACTTCAGGTTCACGATACAATCTCTGTGTGATGTGCATTTAAAACACAAGGGATAACCTTAAACAATGGCATATCCCTTCTTCAGTACATCAGTCTACAGCAACAGACTATGCATGTCCTTCTTCTGTACTTAGTCAGCACCTACTGACCCACTGATCTACTGTATCTTTCCCGGGGAAATGAACTATCCCCTCTGTTGGTCTTGTGAGTTCGGGTGATGGTGAACCCAAATAAAAACCCCAAACAAGCTAAAGACAAAGAACCTCAGTGCAGAAGCACTGAAGCAAGGGTTACCCTAAAGGGCATTGGCAATAAAGCCAAGTTACAAAGAAAAGCAACATTACACATACCCCCATAATACAAAGCATCACGGGATGTACTGTATATGCAAATCACAATAACATTTTAGCCTGGTTCACCTTAAAGCAGAAATGAATGGTGCCAAAGGGCCTCTCAAACAATCTGTAATTTACACGCATTTCAAATAACACAATGGAGCTTTTCTAATATCTCTACCCTGGTAACTTAATTTTTACAGTAAAGTCCTCTAGTAACTTTTCACCTTTATCAAAAACACCTAGTGCAATGGTATTTTCAACATTTACAGGTTTCATGCACATAAGGCATATACATCAAGGTGTTTTATGACATAGTGCTATTGGCATACTAAATCCAGCAATGAGGAACACAGCCAGTTGTTTTACATCAGCTCGGAGGCCACCACAAAAACCATCCTGTATGAGGACCTGAGAGGGAAAAGGAAAATTAAAGAGGATACTATAGCAGAGTCAAGAAAGGGGAGAAGGGGAGGGGGATTCCCATAGGTGGCCAACCTCATGGACTAGAAATTGTAAAGGATAAATTAGGCTTAGAAATAGAAGAACTGTTGCAACAGATTTAAGAAAAGGTTGGTCCTCAAGAGTGGCAGGATCTCCCTGTCACATGCTTCTACTCTGTCTATGTTCTTCTGGAGATGCAGCCTCCAGAACTAGACACAGTACTCTAGATGAGGTGTCACCAATGTTCTATACAATGGCATTACCACCTCCTTCCTTCTGCTGGAGATACCTCTCCCTATGCACCCCAGCATTCCACTGGCTCTCCTCACAGCCTTCTCTCATTATTTGGTAACCTTTAGATCATCAGATATGATTTTTTTTTTTACTTTCTATTTTTATACCTCCTTCCTTCTCTGGGTCTACTTTCTCTCCTTGGGGTCCCAATGGTGATCCTGGTGGTGCGACGGAGGCTCGCCCCAACCTTGGATAACCCCTCGGATGGGGTAGGAGGGCACTGACCAATTTCTCCAGCCAACATCCAATGTGTTGGGTGGCCCATTCACCACCACTGCTGTAACACTGGGATCCATCTCCTGGAACCAACACAGGGCTTGTTGTGCTTTTCTTATGGAGACGTGGTTGTGCAATGACATCAAGGCACATGCTGATGTTGACCATGCTCCTCCTCACTGCTGTGGCACCAAGCTGCCATGCTCCCAGCCTCCGCTAGAGGTCGGGCTAGCCATAGGTCTTTTCCCCCCGACCCTCCCCAGGGGAGATAAGCAGTCCTGCGGATGCTCAACCTTCCCACCCCTGCCAGCCCTCCAGCATTCCCGAACCCAGATCACTGGTGTAGCAAACGGTAGCACTACGGCTGTGTCGGTAGGCCAACTTAGATATGATTTCTTCTAAGCCCCTTTTCTGTTTGGTGGCTGTCGGTACTTTCCCCATCATGTACTCCTCTCCCACATTTCTGTGCCACAAATGCATGGTCTTGTACTTTTTTGCATTGAATCTTAGCTGCCACACCCTTAACCACTCCTTAAGCTTGCATAGAACCCTTCTCATTTTCTCTACCCCTCCTGGAGTGTCAACCCTGTTGCAGATCTTCAAGTTGTCTGCAAAGAGACACACCTTCCTTTCAAGACCCTCTGTAATGTCACTTATGAAGACATTAAAGTGGACTGGTCCAAGCACCAATCCTTGCAGGACCCAGCTGGTCACCCCCCCTCTCTTCATCTTCAAATTGAACACCCTTTACCACCACCCTCTGTGTCCTATCACTCAGCCAGTTTTTGGCCCAGTTTACCAACCTGGGATCCACTCCCAGGTTGACCAGTTTGTTAAAGCCTCCTATGTGGGACGGTGTTGAAGGCCTTGCTGAAATTCAGGTAGGCCCCATCCACTGCCCCTCCATGATCCACTTCCCTAGTCATCCAGTCAAAGAAATCTATCAGATTTGTTTAACAAGATCTTCCTGCTGTGGATCCATGCTGCCTTAGATCCTATGCTCTGTCGGATTTGAGGTATAGCACAAACCTTTCTTTTAGTAGTGATTCCATTAGTTTCCCCACCACTGAGGTCAGGCTGACTAGCCTGTAATTGCCAGCCTCCTCCCTGCTCCCACTTTTACAGAGATGGATTACATTAGCCCTCCTCTAGTCCTTTGGCACCACACCTGTTTCCAGCGAACAGTTGAGCAGGGCTGTCAGTGGTGTTGCCAGCACCTCACTGAGTTCTCTTAATACTCTGGGATGAAACCTGCCTGGCTCCATTGCCTTGTCCACTTTCAGATTAGTGAGTTCTGTTAAGACTTTCTCGTCCTTAAGAGGACTGGTGTCAACCTCCCTCCCAGTGGTGCTTCTGTCGCCTAACTTTGGTCCTTCCCCTTCTCCTTCCTTTGTGAATACTGAATGCAATCCCCCCCATCCTCAACTTGTGTCTAGGGATCCTAGTGTTATACTTGGGGGGGTAAAGACCTGAAACCTTCCTGGTGTCTTTCACATTAATGAAGGAAACAAGGAGGCCTTACCTGACTGTTGTTTTCAAACACAAGACCTGTCCTTACCCTTGGGCTGAATCTCAGAGCCGGCAGCATCCCACTGATCCTGGAATGGGGAGGAGGGGTTGGAACTTTACTCAAAAGGCAAGAATAAAAGTTGTGCAGGAGATTAGTTCATTGAGCACTAAACATGAGTAGAATAAAAAAAAAGTTGAATCCTTTATTTTGGAAGTGAAATGATTACGTCCAAAAGAATAAATTAAATGGAACAGCTCCGTGTGGCTGAGAGATTAGGTATGAGCACAAATGGCATTTAGGGGGCATAAGAAATGGCCACAGCTACAAAGATTTTTTAAAGACCTAGAGTATACACCACTCTGGCTCCACACTGAACTTCCCTTGTGCTGAGATTTGCATTGCTTGAACTCTTAACCTGCTTTCCACACAATGCACCTTTATACATTCACTTGGGGGAGTGCCTTACTCCTCCCTACCAGCTGGGCCTTATATAGTTCTCCCTCACTATAATAATGGACTGGGAGCCATAATGTGTGTTCATTATAGCTCCCTGTTCATCATATCGAGGGACGCTGAATACATAAGCAGAGTATATGTGCAATATGCATTTAGCTCTGATGGAGGTCCGCCTTACATAGAGATACAGTACAACAGTTGTGAACTGTATAGAGCAAGTCAGTTTACACTTTACAAATGAGTTTTAAACAGTAAAATGTACAACTGCAGTACTCAAATTTAAAAGTAATCTTCCACTGTCAGCACCATCGCAAATCCTACCACAACTCCTACTGCCAGCTTCTATCGCTCAGTGCACTTCGCAAACTGTGCTGATATATTTTCTTGTTACACCTTACTCATATTTTCATGTTTGTCTCAGTTTATTTTAGGCGTCGCTGTGCTGGTGACTGACAAGAGAGTGTGAGACTGGTACCAAGTGTACACTTACACGTAAATACCACTGTGACTCCTCCTGCTTGCTTTTTCAACTGACTGCCCTACTAGCTTTCAGGTGAGGGAGAGGCTTGGGAGTGGAGCAGAACTGAAGAGTTACTGAAAGTAAGAATTCAAACACAGTACCACAATAACTCCTCCCATCCGCGTTTCACCTGAATGCCTGAGTTTATACTGGGAGATTTCTGCTGCCTGCAAGCAAGGGTTATAGTTGGGAGCCTCATGAACCATTCATTATAACTGGGAGTTCAGTATAATGAGGTTTGTTATAGCGAGTGAGCACTGTACTGGACCCGGGGGTGATGCAGACTAAATGCCTCCGTGGCTGCTCACAAACCAGTTATCCACTCATGCACTGCGCCAAACAGTACCAAAAATCCTCCTTCCCTCTGAGTCCAACCAGGACTGAACCAGAGCCTACAGCAATGGCTCCCTCCATAAACAAATAGTGATTCCCGGAGCCACATTCCTTTACGGGTCTGATGCAGCTGCCCCAGACACGGGCACAGCAGTCTCTAAGGTGAATCCCAAGATGCAACTCCCCTTCTTGGCCATACTTTCCCAGAAGCATGCCACCCGGGAAAAAAAACACCCTAGCTCCCACCTCCAGTAGGTCTTGCTGCAGTCCTGCCGCCACTGCAACAGCCCCACTGCCTGGATACCTCATCTATGTTTCTGGTTTCTGGGACCACTGTGCCTTCAGAGGGGTTCCAACCTTTCTGTCTCCTGCCTCCTCCTGCAGCAGTTTGGCCACCAAGCTCCTAACAGCCCTCCCTTGGAGACCTCCCTGTCATGCACTGATGCTGCAAGCTGACTTCTTTTGGGCCAGAGGGTAATGCCCCCCCCGTCCAAAATGCCCTCCTCAATGCTGCCATCTCTCCATCTCTCTCTCACCCAGGGAAAACCCAGGGCTTGAATACTAATGAACCCTGCTCCCTGATGGCAGTAAGAGGGTATCACAGCCTAACTGTCTAAGAAAAGGGGCCCTACTAGAAGAGGAGAACCTAATCTAAGCCAGAGTAGTAAGCCCACCCTGCGGGGGGGGGGGCTTACACGCTCCCGTCCCTTAAAAAAGATTTTCTCCTGGAATTTGTGCAGAAAGGTGCTAACAAGAAACCCCATGGACAAGATTGTTGTTTAAACACTCTTGGTGTGTAGGGTAAACAATAAAAACAATAATAATAATACAGATTATTGTGTCTTGGAGTCTGTCAAGAAACATTTGTAAACAAGCAAGGAGTACTAATAAAGTTTATTATGCTACTTACGCCAAGCATGTGACAAAGAAAATCACAAGGGAGATGGGTTTCTCACCACTCTTGAAGAATATCTCTCCCCGCGCTCCAGCTCTCTGCACTTCTAGAGAAGCTACAGTAGTGTCTTGAGCGAGCTACAATGGGTTGCGGACAGCTAAATACTACAGATAACAGCATAGCAACAGAGATTACAACATAATTACAGATATAAGAAACAATATGTATTGGTCCTAAGTCATTCTCAATTAGATAATGACTTAAGAGACATAATTACTAATGAGTATCATATGAGACAGAATATGCTTCCAGTAGCATTATAGCTTAGACAAAAGAAATGCTGACAGTTTAAACTACATTTCTTGCTTATGTACAATATAAAACATTGGGGCATAACTAAAGTATTTTGTCTCTGTCAGCTTGCTTAGAGACAAAGAGAACTGCTGACAGGCCTATTACATGGCATTTCTGAGTGTAAAATACACTACATAAAATGATATGTGAATATAAGTATACAATAATCACTGATGAGCCCTCTGAGTCATTCTATCAGTGGTTAGGTAGATAATATATGGAATATATGTAAAAGACAAACATAATCTAGATAAATGTGTTATAGTGAGGTATAATAAATCATGCATGTTAATATTAGCATGTGTTAGCAGCAAAGCACATTCCTAGCACTTATATTTATATATAAGTGCAAAATAGCAGTTATCACAGTGCAATAGACCAGGAATACAGTGTGAGGTATATGTGAGGTGTATGTGAGACAATAGGGGCATAACCCAGGTGTAACAAGATGTGTATGCGCACTCCTCATCCAGCCCAGAGCTCTTTCGGGACTGCCTAAACCCCGCCCTCCTAACTCCCTGCCTACTGCCCAGTGGAGCAAATTTGGTCCAGCACAAACAGTAAATCACTATACATTTTTTAGTTTTTCATTCAAGGAAACTTTTATAAAGGTAAGCTGTTTCTTGTTCTAGTCAGGCTGTCTCTGTTACTTCATTACCTAACAACTGAAAACATTTTTAACATTCAGATTAAATCTGTAATTTACTCTTGAAGTTTACAACCCACCCGCCCACCCACACAGCAGTCTCACAATCATTCGCTCCCCACACATACAGAGTAGTGCTCGTATAAATTGAATGATCTTTCTTGTTACTCCAATGGGAGCAACAATAATAACATACTAGAAAAGTAAATTTTTTTCAAAACAACATGAAACTTTAGAGTCCTGGTGGGGGAGGAGAATAACCACAGTTCTGGATCTTCAAATGGTGGGACCTGCACCTCCCCTTGGCACAATACTTCAAATTGGAGAATTTTATGTCTCTAAATTATCTTTCTAGCAACTTCCCAACCGAACCAGACAGTCCTGGCAAATCACCATAAAAATACACAGTCATTCTTCCTTTTAAATAGTGGACCAACCACCACGGCGGGCATAATGGTCAAGATCGGGTTTTGTTGTTTATTCTACAAAGGAATCTATAGAAATAACATAATATTTAATGCGGCAACCTGGTAGATCCTGCACCATGGCAAAATGCTTGAAGAGTGTCAAAGCAGCCTAAGGTGTGGAGAATCACAGAGATTGGGCCTTCTGAATAAGCACCTGATCAGCTTTTACTGGGGCTCCTAGCCACTTTTGTAGCTTCTGGAGCACAGCCCTAAAAATCCAATCCGTCCTTTTCTCCTCTATAATATCCTAGAGTCTTTCTGGAATGTAGGGATACTCCGCGGTGGAGTACTCCACATGGATATGTCTCCTTACCACCTCTCGGCCTGTGACCACTCCACATATCTCTCACAGTGGTGTGCCAAGCAGCCCATAACCCCAACCACATTTGCATGCAATAAGCAATATTTGCAGGGTCACTCTTCAACAGGCCATGCATCCTTTTTCTTAAGGCTTTGCTCTACACCGCCAGGTGTGGGTTTGTATCAGGCAGCATGATGGCAGGCCAGGGATAAGGCCATGGGATAGTCCTCTGGATCTCATGGTCAGGAAACTGATACCTCTGAATTTATCCTCCCAGGAGCAATGGAGCATTTTCCCTTCAGGCTAATTTATCTCTGACTTCTTTTATAGCAGGCTGTGGGTACTGGATGGAGGAGCTTCCACCTTAACAGTACCGTTGGATTTGCCATCACGAGGCAGGAAACCCATAGGCAACCCCCTGGGACCTGGGGGATCCACAGCTGACATTTGCAGTCCTCTGCCTCTCCCTCTGCCACGTGGATAGTATTCAGCCAGCAGGATGGAACTGAGAAGACAGCTATGCTCCATCTCACCTCACCTCCCTCAGAAAACTCCTCCACAGCCTCTACCTTTATATCTGGTGACTCCTGTTTTGGCTTCACAGAAAGTATTTCCAGTTTCACCTCAGCTCCCAGATCCAGATTCACCTGGGAAAGTAGCATGGCCATGTCCACTGATGTGCTTATGTGGTAGGGCAGGGGGTAACTGAATAGCATGCTTTCAAACAGTCCCCCTACCACAGTATTGGAACAAATAGAGCTTTATGACCCCTCTCCATGATAGCTGCTCTGGACACATTTTTCCACAGCCTTCCTTCTCCCCTGCAGAGTTCCATAACTACGCCAACAGGGAAGGCAGGACAGTAGCATGGGGCTCCTCCTTGAACAAAAATCCTTTTGACATTTCTTTGTTTTTGTTTGCCACTTCTTCCAAGCGTGTCATCCTCTTTCCACCACACACACAACAAAATGGTGCTTTCACTCCACTCCCTTCCAACTTGCCTCTCGGAGCGGACCAATCACAGTAACTGTTCTGTCTCACCTGACCCATCCTTGATGCAGGAGGCACCAGAGAGAGACACATCTACAAGGAGCTTCCTGCCACACCACAGTGGCCCATCAAACTATCCCATCACAAGCAGGCCTCACCACCGCTGTTGGACCACTCTCCAGCTCCATCTCCTCCACAATCAACAGTGCCACAAATTCTCCAAATGAAAATGCAAACACAACCCTGGATAAGCCCCCCCCATATGTAACCCCCCTTTATCCTCATCTTGTGTTTAGGTGTCCCAGTGTTATAGTGAGTGGTGGGCACAGACCTGAAACCTTCCTGGCATCTTTCACATTAATGGAGGAAACAAGAAGGCCTTACCTGACTGTTGTTCTCAAACACAAGGCCTATCCTTACCATTGGGCTGAATCTCAGAGCCAACAACATCCTGCTGATCCTGGAATGGGGAAGAGGAGCTGGAACTTTACTCGAAAGGCAAGAATAAAAGTTGTGCAGGGGATTTGTTCATTGACCACACAACATGAGCAGAATCAAAAAAACATAAAATCCTTTATTTTGGACGTGAAATGATTGTGTTCAAAAAGAATAAATTAAATGGAGCAGCTCCATGGTGATGAGAGATTAGGTATGAGCATAAATGGCATTTGGACGGCATAAGGAATGGCCACAACTACAAAGATTTTTTAAAAGGCCTAGAGCATACACTACTCTGGCTCCACACTGAATTTCACTTGTGCAGAGATTTGCTTTCTGCATGATGTACCTTTATAACTTCCTTGGGGGAGTGCCTTACTACTGCCTGCCAGCTGGGCCTAATATGGGACCCTGTGGTGATGCCACCTAAATGCCTTGGTGTCTGCTTCCAAACCAATTGCCCGCTCATCTACTGAGCCAATTGGTGCCAAAAATCCTCCTTTCCTCCAAGCTCAACCAGGACTTAACCAGAGCATACAGCGATGTCTTCCTCCATACACAAATACTGGTTCTTGAAACTACATCTCTTTATGGGTCTGAAGAGCCTGCCCCAGACACGGGCACGCGGGCACCAAAGCGAATCCCAGGATGTGACTCCCCTTCCTGTCCTTACCTACCTGGCAGTGTGTCACCTGGGAAATACCCACTGGGGCTGCCACCTTCAGTAGGCCCTGCTGCAGTCCTGCTACCACCACAACAGCCCCACTGCCTGGATACCTCATCCATGTTTCTGGTTACCAGGATCACTGTGCCTTCAGACAGATTCCAACCTATCCACCTCCTTCCTCCTCCTGCAGCAGCTGATAGTAATACTCCCTGGCTACCAAGCTCCTAACAGCCCTCCCTCAGAGACCTCCCTGCGTTGCACCAATGCTGCAAGCTGACTTCTTTTGACTGGAGGGTAATGCCCCCAGCCATCTTGCCCTCCTCAATACTGCCATCTCCCCATCTCTTCTGCCCGGGGAAAACACAGGGCTTAAATACCAATGAACCCTGTCCCCTGGTGGCAGTAGGAGGGTATCGCCATTTAGCTGTCCAAGAAAAGGAGGACCTAACCTATGTTAGGGTAATCAGCCCACCCCATGAAGAGGGACCTTCATGAACAAAAATACTTGTTCATGATTTCTACTCTTTCTTGGTCCCCCATGCATGCTTCCCTCCTTCTCTATTAGTCTCACAATTCCACCCTTAGTCTTTTATCTTTTACAAATGTACCTGAAGAAATTCTTGTCCCCTTTTGTTAGTGCCTGTGCTTTTTTCCTTCTGTGCGTGCCTTTGCGCTCCTGACTACTTTCCCCACCTTCCTCTGCTTTTCCAGATACAGTTCCCTGTCTTCTTTCCTCTGTGTTTCCTTGTATCTCCTGAATGCCACCCTTTTTGCCCTTACCTTCTTGTCCACTTCCTTTGAGAACCATAGAGTTTTTTCTTTCTGTTTTGCTTACTTGCCTAATGCAATGTCTTGCTGCCTCTGCTATGGCTCCCTTAAGATTCCCCCATTGTTCCTCCTTCTCCCCTTTTCTCCTTCCCAGCCAGTGATTTCCTAAGACATTCCCCTATCTTTGCAAAGTCAGCCTGCCTGAAATCCAGGATCCTTGCTTTCATGTGGTTTGACTCTTCTGCTGTTCTCACATTGAGCCACATTGTACTGCGATTGCTTGATCACAGACGGCTCCCCACTTTTATGTCTGTAATATTGTCCTTGTTGGTGAGTACTAGGTCCAAAGTTGCTCCCTCTTGGGTGGGCTTCTTCACTAGCTGTCTTAGGCATGCCCCCTGCAGGGATTCCAAGATGTTTCTGTTCCTGGCAGAGGCTGCATCCTGATTGCTCCAATCCACATCTGGCAAATTGAAGTCTCCTACCAGCAGCACATACCTTTAGCTGTAATTCTGTGGATGGCTTCTATAAGTACCCTGTCCAGCTCTTGCCCTTATCTGGAAAGTCTGTAGATCACACCAGTGGGAATTGCAGTGCTCTTTTCCATCTCCAGGGTGATCCACAATGCCTCCACCTCTCCCTGCATTCCCTGTACCTCAGTTGCCTTAATTCCTTCCCTGACTTAGATAGCTACTCCTCCTCCCTTTTACCCACCCTGTGCCTCCTGAATAGAGTGTAACCTGGCATTGCCATATCCCCGTCATGGTTCCCCATGAGCCATGTCTTGGTAACAGTGACAATGTCCGTAATATATTGTGATGCCCTCACAGAGAGACTTAGTTACTGCTTGTATGTTCTTCTCAGATATTGTGGACACACATCAGTGTAAATACATAAAGAAAAACACACTAGGCATGACAGAAACCTATATCTTAGGAATGCAAATATCCATATGTATAAACTACAACCCTAATGGCATTCTTTAGTCTTCCTACGTTATATATATCTATATATATATATCTATATATATAGATATATATATATCCATGTACTGTATATACTACTATACATATCCATGTAACATAGAAACATAGAATTTGACGGCAGATAGGGACCGCTTGGCCCACCTAGTCTGCCCATTTCTCTACCTGATGGATAAGCTGCAGATTCTAGTTAATCAACAGCTTACTTCTTCCTACCCCCCACTAGAATTGCCTTATGCTTGTCCCATGCATTCTTGAATTCTCCCACTGTTCCTGACTCCACAACCTCCTCAGGAAGGCTGTTCCATGCATCCACAACCCTCTCTGTAAAAAAATGCTTTCTAACATTACCTCTGAGCCATCCCCCTCTATCTTCAAATTGGGCCCCCTTGTTCTTGCACATCTCTTCTTCTGAAAGATGCTACCCTCTTGTACTTTGTTAATTCCCTTGAGATACTTGAAAGTTTCTATCATGTCCCCCCCCTTTCCTCAAGGGTGTACACATTAAGCTGCTTCACTCTCTCCTCGTGTGTCTTCTGGTGCAGACCCTGCATCATTTTGGTTGCCCTCTTCTGAACAGCCTCCACTATGTCTATGTCTTTGTGGAGGTAGGGTTTCCAGAATTGCATGCAGTACTCCAGATAGAGTCTCACCAACTGTCTGTACAGAGGGATAACAACTTCCTGTTTTCTACTGTTGATTCCTCTCCCTATGCATCCTAGTATCCCCCCAGCCCTCCTTGCTGTCTTCTCACATTGCTTGCCCACCTTTAGGTCATCTGATATAATTACTCCTAGGTCTCTTTCAATTTTTGTTGTTGTTATTAACTCACCCCCCATTGTGTACTCTTCCTTAGGGTTTTTATTTCCCAGATGCATTACCTTACACTTCTTTGCATTGAATCTGAGCTGTTACATATTTGACCATTCCTCCAACCTTGCCAAGTCCCTTTTCATCCTTTCCACCCGACCTTGTGTATCAACCCTGTTGCAGATCTTTGTGTCATCTGCAAAGAGACATATCTTTTCTTCCAGGTGCTCTCCAATGTCACTTATAAAGACATTAAAGAGGGCTGGTCCCAGTACTGAACCCTGCGGTACCCTCCTTTCTTCACTGTGGACTCCGTTTACTATTACCGTTTGTGTCCTGCTGTCCAGCCAGTTTTTTATCCAGGCTACCACCTTGGGACCCACTCCAAGGCTGGCTAACTTGTATATCAATCTTTTGTTATTTTTTTTTTAATTAAACAAGCTTTATTTATATATGAAAATACAACACAACAATTCAAAACAGAATCAAAATCTGTAAGTGATATATACCAGAAGAAATTATTTACAGTCAGAATTATAAGTTGGAGAAAATAATGACTACATACTACTTAAACAAACCTATCTACCTCTCCTCCTCCCCAACCCCCGCCCTCCCTGCATTCCAGGGTGCACTTATTTCATGCCTAATGTGGCATATACCATGAGAGAGCCAGAGTGACTAGTGGCTAGTTAGAAAATAAGATAAAGAGGTTGAGGTGCATGTGAAAACCGAAACCAAAAGATCAAGATAAGTAGAGGGTGTACAATTTCCCCCAATTTTTATTAAATGATGATTGGCGGTGACATACGTTGGCAATTAAATGTTCAGCACGAAGGGCAAAGGATAATTTGTGCAACCATTCTGTATAAGAAATAGGAGCTTGGTCCATCCAATGTCTAAGCATCAATTTTTTGACTGTTAGTGAGATGAGAGCCATATGATATCTTCTCTCTTTCACTAGAATTTTAGAGTAATCTCCCAGGATACATATGATGGGGGAAAAAAGATCTTGCAGCCCTAGAAGTTGGTCCAAAGTTGTTTCAATTTGTTTCCACAGGGGAGATACTTTCTCACATGCCCAGAAAATGTGCAGTAATGAGCCCTCCTCTTTATTACATCTGAAGCATATATTAGACGGGAGGTGCTTCATTTGAGCTAATTTAATGGAAGTATAATACATGTTATTTAGGATACAGTACTGTGTTAGTCTGTAACGATCTTGAGTAAGATATGTGAAAAAATCTTTCCATAGGCATTGCCAATTAATGTCTTCGTCAGGAAAGAAACCATGCCAGATCTTGGAGCTGGTTGGAGATGGGGATTAAGGGCTTGTAAGAAGTAACTTATAGAGTATAGAGAAACCATGTGGTTTACATGTTGGGACAATGATTTGTTGCAGAAAGATACTCATGTAAGAGGATATAGGTTTCAGCCCAAATGTTTTAACCAGAAGATGCTTAAGCTGAAAAATTTTGAAAGCTGAAGATGGTGGTAATCAAAACATAACTAAGATCTCTTGTAAAGACAGAATAGAGTCATGTGAGTGGCAATCAGAAGCAGTAAGTTCAGAGGCTATTGGTAGCCAGCTTCCAGATATCGGAGTTCCTCCAATTTTGAGGTTTAGGTTAGCCAAAATTAGTTGGGAAAAATCACAAGTCAGAGATACTTTGAGATGCCTATACAATTGGGAGATAGCTCTTAACAAAAATACCTATTGGAAAATAATATAATGACCTTGGTATGCTCTTCAATGGAGCATAGAAGATTGAAATTGGGGATAGTTTGTGAGAAGAGAGCAGATCCAATTCTATTTGTAACCATATTGGGATATAGTCTTGACCCCCAAAAAGTCAACCAATCAGCAGCTGTGGTTTACTTTTGAAAAGTTCGCGCTTAAACTTCCTCAAATTGTGGAGGCTTAGTGCTTAGCTACTGGCCCGCTGTGTCCTGAATAGAAGGGGAGAGAAAATTGTCCCCAGGTTTACAGCTCCAGTGGATTAGTGTAGTGGGTGACTGAGCGTTAAGGCCCAGGTAAAAAAATGCACAGTTCTCTGCTTAGTCCCTGAGTTATCCACTCCAATGATCAGGTACTCGGGTAAGAAGTAAGTTTCCTTTGTGTCCTTAGTTTATTTCAGGGAGTGGGCTCCTGCACCAAAGCAGGGAAAAATTATTTTCATGTGGTTTTGAGGGGTTCTGCTGATGAGCTCCAGCTTGGAACGGGAGAGAAGAATTTCTTTGAAGGTAGTGGGGGGAGGACTGCCCAGCTATGAGCAGCAAGCCAGTGCCTTGAACCCTCCGTGCATGGCGACTCCTTTGTTCCTTGTGGGGGAGCTCCCACCTGCAGTGGGGAAGCCCTCACTTCCCTGTCCAGCTGGCAGAGATATAATAAAGACTTTGATTGATTGATTGATTGATATAGGTGACTAGCCCAGTAGTAAAGTAGAAAATTAGGCAATTGTAACCCTCCTAGCTCCTTGGGTTGCCCACAAAAAGTCCCAGTCTACCCTATCAAAGGCCTCTTCTGCATCTAATGAGATTAGTGCCATTGATATGTGAGAGGTTTTTGCCGATTGAATGAGATACGAGAGTTTACGAAGATGGTCTGCTGAGGTTCTGCCGGATACAAACCTTACTTGTTCTGGACTAAGAAGATGGAACTAAATTTGTTCAATTCTCGTGGCGAGTATTTTGGCTAAGATCTTAATATCACAATTTAGCAAGGAAATTGGGTGGTAGCTCATAGATGAATGAGGGGATATGTCTGACTTGAGAAGAAGAATAATTGAGGCCTCTACTAGAGAGGGATCCTGATTCTGTCCAGATATCATATATTGATAGAAGCGTAGCAAGCTAGGTACAAGGTCTTTAGCAAAAACTTTATAAAAGTTTGAATGTAGGCCATCAGGACCTTGTCCATTGCTAAGTTATTGATAGTTGATTCCACCTCTTGTAGAGAGATAGGGGTGGATAAAAAGGACTGCTGTGATAACGAGAGAGTTGGTAGTGATGTGGCATCCAAATATCCTAGTAATTCACTTTGTGAAGGGGAGAGGAGCGCTGGTTATAAAGAGAGGAGTAGCATTCTTTGAAAATATTTACAATATCTCTAGGATGAGTTTTAATAGACCCGTCAGGGGTGCTGATGACAGAAACAATCCTTGACTCCTTGAGTTTCCTTAGGCAAAGGGCTAAGAGGTGGCCTGCTTTTTCTCCATGTTCTATATATTTTGCCTGGGTTCTTAGTATGGCAAATTCTGCTTTTTCTTGTAGTAGGGAAGAGTATTGATTCCTTAAATGTAATAGTGTTCACAGTGAGTTGGGAGAAGAAGAGGAAGAGGAAGAGAGGGATTGTTCTAGTGATCGAATTTGGGCCAGTAGAGATAAGGTGTTAGCTTCATTTTTCCACCTACGTGTAAAGGCGAGCCTAATAAATTTTTCTCTCAGGAAGCATTTGAGAGTGCACCATTCATGGTCCACTCTCATGACCGAGCCGAGGTTGTTAGTAATGAATGATTGGATCAGGCCAGAAATTCTGGAAATAACATAATCCTCCTTTAAAAGCTGTGTGTTCATCCGCCATATGGAATCCCTTTGAAGACTAGAGTCCAATATTAATGTTGTCCAAGCTACTGCGTGATCCAAAATAACTATAGGTTCTATGGCTGAATCATTTAAACCATGTAAGAATGAGCGGCTGATTAAAATATAGTCCAGACGGGATGAGGAACAGTGCACCATGGAGTGAAAAGAAAAAGTGCGAGATGTGGGGTTCATCAATCTTCATGGGTCACATAAACCAGTAGAATCAAGAAATTCAGTTAGTGCTCTTTGGGCTATTGAGGGAGGCCTAAGGGAAGAGTTAGAATGGTCTAAATCTTGGGTAAGTGGGAGGTTCTAGTCTCCACCAAGTATCAATGGGAGAGACCTAAATGGTTGTAGTTTACTTAATAGGTCTTGGAAAAATTCAGGATTCCCCCCACTGGCCCATATATACTCCATAGTACTAATTCTGTATGATCCAACAGTCCTTGAACTAGTACATATCTCTCCTGTGGATCTGTGATGGTCACCTTCGCTTGAAAGGACACTGAACGGTGAATGAGGATGGCAGTCCCCCTATTAGCTGTCGATATGCCTGATGCATAGACTCGCCCAATCTCCTGCCTGCTAAAACCAATTGCTTCCTTAGGTAGGAGGTGGGTCTCTTGGAGGAAAGAAATATTGGCGTGCAGTAAAGATATATGTTTAAGGATTTGGTATCTTTTAGTAGGTTCAAGCACACCTCTGACATTCCAGGTTATAAATTTTTTAGTAACATTAGCCATTATTTCCATGAACAGTCATATGTAGCCAGTCTTCTATGGGCATAAAGTGCACCTCGACCCTCCCTTTGTGAGTATATTCCCCCAGAAAAGTAATTATTGTGTACCCCCATAACAGGCAAAAAAATATTAGTATTTCAAACAAGTAAACATGTAAAACATGTAGAACCAGGGATACTTCTAACTTAAACGATTGTGTAACACATTGGAAATGAATAAACTCTCCCTCCCACCCCCTTCTAGTCCATTTCCTCCCATAACTATTTACAAACGTTTCTCTACCAAGTGATTTTTTCCCCTGTAATATAATAATGTAAGTAATGGGTAGAGATCCCACATGTACCCTAAGGAAACTACCCCCCATAAGAACAGTTAAATGTGTATGGTGGGCTTTAAATAATCCACGTATGAAATAGTATAATAAACATAACTTTACAGCAGAAAAATACCACCATGAAACCCACAATATGAGGAGTGTAGTAATAAGGTATAAAGATATATGTCAGACGGCAGTTAGGGTACCCCCTTCCACAAGCCAGTACATGAGGCTGGCCATCACTAGACTGATACAATCCCTCTGCCTCCCACCCTTCCTTCCAAAAATCCACTAAACAAAGGGAAACATTAACATAAGGAATAAAACAGGATATGATTCTGAGAGAGCCAACTTTACAAAAATAATAATAACCAACCTGTTACCAGCATGTCATCTCAGGTGATGCCTTGCCAGGGTTTCAAGATTGAAGTTGGATTAGTAAAATAAGTAGAGGATTGTAGAATATATCCAGAGAATTGATGGAATAAATAGACAAGAGCATTTAGTGCAGTAGGAAATGAGAGGGTCTGGAAGTTAAACCAGGAGGGAAAGAGGAGCATAACGGCATAGATGACATAGATCAGAGAGATCAAGAGAGCTGACTGGGCGCTCCTTAAATGCAGCACAAGTATCTTAATAAGTATTTCCCCTCCTAAGGGGTTTAGATCAGATGTAAAAGATTTTTAGAGTGCCCCGAGTCTGATTAGTATTCTCCTGTGTCTAGAGAAGAAGGTGAGTGTTTCGTGGGGGAATAATAACATTAGCAGACTCGCACCACACGAAATAAAGTCCCTAGAGAAATGGAAACCTGGAAACATGTGGTCCTCGCTATTGGCAGGATGGCAATTGCAGGTTCACCAAACTAGGTCCTTTTGCAAAATCTAACAGGCTGAGGATCATATCACATCCAGAACCCTCCATCTCCAGGTGAAAGCAAAGGCAACTTCCCACCCTGCAGGACCTGCATAGCTAAACCACATCCAAGGTAGGCTACTTAAATCAATGGATACTGAAACCCAGGGCAGCAAGCAAAATTAATCAGTTAAAGGAGATCTGAACAGGGAAGGAAGTTTCTTCTCCAGATCTAGCTGAGCTTGAGAAGCGGACTCAAAGGAGAGCCATGATCCATCTACCAGCAATTGCAGGCAAGCTGGATAGGTCATACGGACTTTAATGCTGGCTGCAATCAGCTTGCAAACTGTGGGTTGGAAGGCGGCTCTCTTCTGATGGATTTCTAACAGCAAATCCTGGGTGATGCACAGCTTCTTATCTTCCCATTGAATGGTGTGTAAGTGCCTTGTTTTAGAGAGAATATGTTGCTTTTCTAGGTAATTGAGTAGATGGATGATCATCGGGCGGGGAGGAGCAGACTCCTCTGGTTTCGGTTGCAAAGACCTGTGAGCCCTTTCAATTTAAGTAAGTGGGGTTGTGTGGAGAAGGGCCAGCATTTTTATTGAGTAGCTTTTGGGTAAAGATAATAGCTGAAGAGCCCTCAGCTCCTTCTAGGAGACCGAAAATCAAAATATTGTTTCTTCTACTACGGCCCTCTAAATCTTCTGTTTTGAGCTGTAGTTTTACGATTTGTTGTTTAAGTTTGAATATTTTGAGATCCGTCTTGTCTCTCCAGGTTTCAAGAAAGTAGATGCGTGATTCAGCATCTGCGGTTCGCATTTTAAGATCGCTCAGCTCACTGCGCACATTTTTAAAATCTAGAGCTATATCCTGTAGCATTTCTTTAAATGGCTGTAGTTCTTGTAGGAATCATTCCTCTGATAGTGGCACTGGAGCAGAGAGGGCGCTCAACTGCTTAGCAGAAGTCTGTTGGTGAGATTTAGCTTTCTTGGCCTGCTTGTCAGGCGAGACAGAAGGTGTATGCCTGGGCAGGGCCGTTTTCATTTCTACCTCCATCGCTGTGTAGTTTACCGATTGCAATGCAAAAAAAAGGATGGATGATCCTCCTAGATAGGCAGAAGTTGTAGTAGGTAACCAACAGTATGAAAGCTGACCCAATAGAAGCTGATTAAGTTGGATTTCTGAAGGGGGATAGCAGGAGTCCAAGGAATAGCAGCTAGTAAGCCAGACACATCACATGATCTCCCCATATATTAATCTTTTGTAAGAGACTGTGTCAAATGCCTTGCTAAAATCTAGGTAGGCCATATCCACAGCCCCTCCCTGATCTACTACTTTGGTCACCCAGTCAAAGAAATCTACTAGGTTCATCTGACATGACCTTCCTGCTGTGAAACCATGCTGCCTTGGGTCCTGAGCCCCACTGGCCTCTAGGTACTCAACAATTCTTTCCTTCTGAAGTGATTCCATCATTTTCCCTACCACTGAGGTCAAACTGACTGGTCTGTAGTTTCCTGCCTCTGCCCTGCTCCCACTTTTGTGAAGTGGAATCACATTGCACTCCTCCAGTCCTCAGGTAACACCCCGTCCTCCCATTATTTGTTAAAGAGAGTAGTCAGTGGTATTACTAGTTCTACCCTTAGTTCTTTTAGAATTCTTGTGTGAATCCCATCAGGCCCCATTGCTTTGTCCATCCTCAGTTTCAAGAGTTCTTTCAAAACCCTTTCTTCTGTGAATGGACTGGTATCAACCCTCCTATTCAGAATTTCTCTCTTGTTTGGTTTAGGTACCTCCTCCTCCTATTCTGTTGTGAATACTGAGCAGAAATATTGGTTCAGTGTTCCTGCTTTTTCACTGTCACCCTCTACCCACATTCCCTCCCCTTTATTAAGTCTCTGTATCCCTCCCTTGGTTTTTCTTCACTCACTAATGTACCTATAAAAGGTTTTATCCCCCTTCTTAACAGAGTTGGCTATCTTTTCCTCAGTTTGTGCCTTTGCTATTCTGACTGCCTTCCATGCCTCCTTCTGCTTTAACTGATAATGTTCTCTGTCCTGGTCCTTCTGTGTTTCCTTATATTTCCTGAATGCTATCCTTTCTCCTTAACCTTCCCTTCCACCTCTTTTGAGAACCATAGTGGTTTTTTCCTTCATTTTGTTTTGTTGATTTGCTTCACACAAAGGCTTGTTGCCTCTTTGATGGCTGTTTTGATTATTCCCCATTGTTCCTCCACCCCTCCTTCTTGCCCGTTTGCTAGTGCTTTTCTGAGGCACTCTATCAGTTTCCCAAAGTCACCCTTCCTAAAATCCAATACTCTTGTTTTTGTATGGCTTGACTCAATGGCTGTGTTTATTGTGAACCACACTGTTTGGTGGTCACTTGTTCCCAGATGGCTATCCACTTCTACATTTGAGATCCTTTCTCCTTACCCATTTGAGAATACCAGGTCTAGCATTGCTCCCTCCCGAGTGGGTTCCAACACTAGCTGTGTGAGGCATGCCCCCTGTAGAGCATCAAGAATGACCCTGCTCTTGGATGTGCTTGCAGCAAAGGTACTCCAGTTTACATATGGCATATTCAGATCCCCCATGAACAATATCTTACTTTTTTCTGCCATTTTAAGGATGCCATCTATTATTTCCTTGTCCATTTCCTCCCCTGAGATGGGGGTCTGTACAAAATCCCCATGCAGATTGTGGTGCCATTTCCTGTCTCCAGGGTGACCCATAGTGACTCATCAACTTCCTGTTTACTCTTTAGTTCTGTTGCTTTAATCCCTTCTCTTATATAGAGAGCTACTCCTCCTCCTCCTCTTTTATCCACCCTGTCCCTCCTATAGACTGTGTAACCTGGTATGTTGACATCCCAGTCATGGTTCTCTGTGTCCAATGTTTCAGCGGCTGCCACAATATCCAGACATCCCTCTTCCATCAAGGCCACTAGTTCAGGGAGCTTGTTACACAGACTGTGGGCATTGGTACTCATCACCTTCCATTGGCCTTACCCCTTTTAGCCCAATCCCTGTCCTTACTGCCTTTATCTACATTTACCCCTGTCCTGCTCCCTACTGACTTCTCTACCTTGATGTTTACCTCTTTAACTACTGTGTTTTGTTGGGGGAGTCTGGGATTTCCTTGCTCCTTTTCAGTGCCTCCCCCTTGGGTAGTTTAAATGCTTGCCAATGAAGAATTTAAACCTATCACCTAGGATCCTGGTTCCCCCCTGGACAGATGGAGACCATCATGCGTGTGTAGGCCTGCATCCCTCCAGGTGGCTCCCCAGTCCACAGTGAAGCCAAAACCCAGAGCTTCACACCAGTTTTTCAACCATTCATTGAATCCCATGGTGTGGAATACCCTAGCATCATCCTTGCCATAGACAGGCAGCACCTCTGAGAAGGTTACTGTACATGCTGCTTGTCTGAGGCCCCACCCCAACTCTACAAACTCCTCTTGCACAGCTCTGATCCAATTCACAGCCAGGTCATTTGTCCCTAGGTGGAAAATGACATCCAGCTCCCTCCCTTGTGCAGCTTCTCCCATGATCCTGAAGATTCACTTCCTGTCCCTCTGAGCCATGGTGCCAGGTAGGCACCTTACCTCCCTATCCTCTTCCTCCTCCACTTCTACCCCCTAATGATTGAGTCCCCCACCAGGAGTTGTTTTCTTCCCCTGTGGGGTCTCATGCCACCCTCCTGTGGGTCTCCTTTGTGGAGGTTCCCAGCATTCTGCTTGGTCTCCACTGCAGGTACCTCCATAGGGGAACCACTCTTTGCCAGAACAGCATATGAATTGTGGAGAGGTGCAACTGGATGGATGCACCTCTGTTCCACCACCCTCTCCCTTTCTGAGCCCACCTTGGTCCAACCACTCCTCTTTCTTGGCAACCTCTGAGGTAGCAGTGGTGGCCCTGGTGGTCCCTGGGTGGGGGAAGAGGTTTCACAAATCCTGGCCAGGTCAGTCTGGAGATGGGCAACCTTCTCCCTCTGACCAGAGAGGTGCCTGCAAGCAGGGCAGCATCACAGCCTCCAGAATGTCTCCTGGAACACTGCTGCCCCACAGCCATTGCACTGCACCACTCCTATCTTGACTTATTTTGTGTCCCCTCTCCTGTTGCTTTGTATACCCACTGTGTTCTCCCTTTATGTATTTTTACACTTACTTTCCTACTGCCTATATGCCCTTACAACTCTTGCCCTTCCTGTTCTGGGACAGGAACTTCCTGTAGTCTTCTGTAGTCTCCTTCTGTGCTTGGATTCAGACCTCCAGCACCCAGGGTGGGAGAAAGAGTTATTTTCTAGGTTCCTTCAAGGTTGATGAAACTCATGTGCCTCAGTGAACCTTCCCGTCCTACTGCCAAACAGGAAATTCCTGTTGTCAGTCAAATCTTGTGGCTATAAAAGTGGAACTGGCTTAGGATGGGAAGGAGGGCAATTAGTAAAAAAGCTGTAGTTCTAGACTGCTGTTTCTTGCTGTGAAAGCAAAGTTATCCTCTGTCAAAAACAGCAGGAAGTTGTAATTGGAGACACCTGGTTTTGTACTCCTAAACTCCTAAGCCACACCCCAATTAGATTCACCCTCTGCTCCTGACTCAGTAAATTAAGCTGATACAGCCCCCTTCCTCAGAAAAACACACAGTAACTTTTTCTTTTTTTTTTACTTAAATGAGTCCCCCTTCTTTAAATAAGGTATATGTTTGCTTAATCCAAACAGGCACTGACTCCTGCTGAAATAGAAGTGATTTATCAGTAAAAAAGATGTAGTTCTAGACTGCTGTTTCTTGCTCTGAAAGCAAAGTTATCCTGTGTCAAAAACAGCAGCTAGTATATACTACACTCATTCCCCTTAGACAGAAACTTGTCTAAAATACATCAACAGTAACATTTCCTATCTTCTAGGCTGAAGTAGACTATTCAGTACCCAGAAACAAGTTCATGGGATTATTCTGGCCAGAAAAAGAAAGAGCCACCTGCAGTGGCCTGCTTCAGCATGATCAGAGACTCATGAACACAGCAAAACAAGTCACTGAACTCACCCCGCCTAAAGAAACTGCTGTCCACACTGTTGTATTGTGCAAATAAATCAGGCAGTTTTATTTTATGCTCAAGAAACAGGAGTAAAGAGCTGGGCTCCTCCACCCGAGAGCACCCACACCAACAGATGTTTCAACCAAATGTGGTCTTTGTCAAAGCAAAGCACCCCTCCCGGAGGTAATGGGTGTTTTATACACTCAATACAGCAATCAAGACAACCATTACATTTGGTTGCCTATTAGAATAAACATGACTTTAAAATGACAGTGCATCAATTGTGTAAAAAAACTTTAAACATTAAAACCGCTTATACAATATTAGATAAATTCCTGACATCAAAAGTCATGTTTATTCTAATAGGCAAGTGAATGTAATGGTTATCTTGATTGCTTTATTGAGTGTATAAAATACCCATTACCACTGGGAGGTGCTATGCTTTGACAAAGACCACCTTTGGCTGAAATGACAGTCGGTGTGGGTGCCCTCAGGTGGAGGAATCAAGCTTTTTACTCCTGTTTCTTGAGCATAAAATAAAACTGCCTAATTTATTTGCACTATACTACAGTGTGGACAGTAGTTTCTTTAGGCTGGGTGAGTTCAGTGACCTGTTTTGCTGGATTAGTCTGCCCCTTGGGTAGAACATGTCACTAACTACAGTAAGTAACAGTACAAGTAAGAGTTCAGTTGCACAGAGGTACAGGTTCAGTACATGACTTTAAAGGTCAAGTCTTTGTGGTACTGGCTTCCGAAATGTTTGGGGTTGTTGATAAACAGATGAGGGACCACTTTGTCATGCGAAATGTCCCTTGGGTGCTGGAGTATGGGTGACCTTGTGAACACCACTTCTTTGGGGTTCAGAATATCCTGCTTGTTCCCTGGTAGCCTTCTGAGCAAACTCCATAGCAAGGGCCTTCTCACAGGATGTTTTGAATGTTAAGTCCTTTTCTGACAACAGGCATTTTTGACAGGATTCTCCTCACAAACCACAGACAAAGCAATCCTGGAAGGCATCCTCCAGAAACTGGCCAAAGGCACAAATGCTTGCCAGACACTTCAAAGCAATTATGTAGTCAGCAAGAGCTTTCTCCTCCTCTTGGTTCCGCTGATGAAATCTGAAGCATTCTGCAATGAGAATTGGCTTGGGCTTGAAATGCAATGAAAGTGTCACTGTGAGTGGGCATATGGAATGCCCACCACTTTGGCAGGTGCAGTCAGATTCTTGAAGAGTTGGTACTGTATACTGTAGGTCCCCAAACTGCCAGGAAGACCTTTGCCTTTTTTGCATCAGGAACTTCATTTTCCTCTAACCAGCATTCAAAATGTTCCAAGTAAGAATCAAAATCCTCTTTTGATTCATCAAATTTTGATACTCCGTCAATTGTAGTTAGAGATGCACCTAATTTAAATTTCAGGCACTTCACATTGTCATTCCGCTACGTGGAGTGGCCAATATGAAAGGCTCACTTTGCCATGTAATTATTCCTTCACATTGTCATTCTGCCTTAACACAAAGTAGGATAAAGTGACAACAATAATAGCAGCCCCCTCACACACACACACAGTCACCAGAATTAATGTGCATCCCCAAAATAATAGTCATGTCCAGAAAACTCCCCAGTGCTGATGAAGTGAAATGAGAGCACAAGAAATGCAAAGTCGCCCAGAATTAATGGTGCACTCAGTCATGTGAGCAGTGGCCACACACAGTCACCAGAATTAATGTGCATCCCCAAAATGCTACTGTCTTGTGTCCAGAAAATTCCCCAGTGCTGATGAAGTGGAATGAGAGCGTAACAAGAAATGCAAAGTCTCCCAGAATTAATGGCACACTCAGTCATGCATGCAGTTGTCACACACAGTCACCAGAATTAATGTGCATCCCCAAAATGCTACTGTCTTTTGTCCAGAAAATTCCCAACTCCAGGTGAAGAGAAATGAGAGCATAAAATGGAAAGAAAAGGCTACATTAATTCATGCCACACTCGTCAAGTGAGCACACACTCCAATAAGAACTACAGTATGTCCTCTGCTGCTGCTTTTGGAATTTTGTGCAATGCTTCTTGACCTGACTAGGCTGATGCACAGTGCCTTGTCAAATAATGTGCTAAAAGGATGACCCGACCATTGAGTTAACCATCCATGATGATGTGATAATACTTTTTGTTGCCCAATGACTGCTGCACTGACCACCAACAGAAAGGATGCCCTCTGTGTGTACACTAATATTACCCCTGATAAGTTAATGTGCCTGGCATCATCATGGTTTTCCACAGAACTTGAGTTGACCTTAAATGTTCATATCCATTTTATATATATATAGATAGATATATATATCTATATCTATATATATACTGTATATACATATACACACATATATATATATATATATATATATATATATATATATATATATACACACACACACACATATTTACATACATAACTATATTCATGGCAAAAACTCCATTTAATGCATCAGTTAGGTTGTTCCACAGTGACAAGAGTGAGAAAATTTGGTGTTAGGATTGAAAGCCCCTTGCACTCCCAGCCCACCCTCCAACTGGCATCAGGGTGTGCGTTGGGTTGTCAGCCCCAACTCTCACCCCATCACATGTAAGCGTTTAAGAGCAAGAGAATGGGGGAGATAGACCACGACTCCACCTCACACCCCAATGATGGCTGGGGCGGGCTGGGGAGCAAGGGGGCTTTCAACCCCAACACAGAATTTCTTCACTTTGTTGCTGTGGAAAATCCCCTAACTGATGCATTAAACAGAGTTTTTGCCATTAATTTCCCTTCTTTTTGAGAATGAGGACTATAAATAGTGACTAGAATGTGGTGGTGGGATCGCGAGCCCTTTGGACCCCATGCTCCCACCACGTGATGTCTTGTGACATAGTAACAGTAACTGCAATGCAAACGTAAGCGCTAATGGTTACACACATGGTAACAGTAACAGCAAAAATAATGCCAAAGGAAACAGAAATGGAAAGGCAAACGCAAGTGCATATGGAAACACAAACCATAATGTGCACGGTCACGGTACTGCAATTGGAAATGCAAATGGTAACAGTGACAGCTAAAATAATGCCAAAGGAAACAGAAACAGAAATGCAAACACGTACAGAAATGCAAAATGTTATGCGCATGGTCATGGTACCGCAATTTTAAACGCAAATGGTAGTGGTAACAGCAACAATAACACCAAAGGAAACAGAAACGGAAATACAAACACAAACGCGTACAGAACTGAAAACCGTAACACGCATGGTCATGGTACCACAATTGGAAATGCAAATGGTAACAACAACAATAATGCCAAAGGAAACAGAAACGCAAACACAAGCGTGTATGGAAATGCAAACCGTAATGTGCACGGGGATGGGAACGCAATTGGAAATGCAAATGGTAATGGTAACAACAACGATGACGCAAAACGAAAGACAAACACAAACAGAAGGGTGGCCACAAACTCAAATGGTAATGCACACAGTGACACAAAGTGAAACAAAAACAGAAACAGTACTGTAGACACAAATGATAAGAGTAACGCAAATGCAAGCGCAAACAGAAACACAAAGGGTAATGCACAAGGTAGCGTACACGGGAATGCTAATGCAAATGGGTACAGAAATGCAAGTGAAAATGCTACGTGTAACAGTAACTGGAGCACACACCCTGCTTTTCCCCAACAGCTGCATTGAGAAACACAGTGAGTACAAAGAATGTATGCATAATAATGGGGATTGGAGCAGAAAATGAGGAGTTGGAATACTAAATTGCTTATATCTCAGGAACTGTATGACGTAGGAAAAAAAAATAAAATTTTGTATAAATTATGACTTTCCTGTCTAGTTTTGCATTTAGCCCCCATTTGAGAGGTTAAGCTTTTTTCTGATAAAAAGTCCGTATCTCGCACTGTTTCCGAGATATGGGCCCTGAAAGGTACGGCGGACGCTGCAATGTTAGTCTATGGGAAAAAGCGTCAACTTCGGAGTATTGTAACTTTGCAACCCTGCCATATTTTTTCTCCAAACCACTACAATGCACATCTGTGAGATGTTGGCTTTCTGCCCTCCAAACTTCAGCCCAAAAGACCAAATCGTTCTTTTGTAGCAGGGTGGCAAACTATTCCTGTCATTTTGACCATAGTGTTGAAAAGTAGAGTCGTGATTTGCAACACTTTTCACAAAAAATGTGACAGTGTTGCAGGTGCAACACTAGTTTGTGACACTACTTTTCCCAAAAATTTGAAAAACATATTTATGGGGTATTTAATAGGGCTGTGCGAATACCTTTTTTTGAATATTCAGCCGAATAGTCGGTATTCGGTGCCCGAACTCGAATATTCATATTGACCGGCAGTTGTTCTTCTACTCCCACCTAGAGATGCAGCGAATTTAAAATCCGCTGTGAGCACTTTGTGTTGCCACTCTGCTACGTGGAGTGGGCAATGCAAAGTGCTCACTTCACCTTGTCATTACCACTTCGCGTTGGGTTTAATGACAATGTGAAGTAAGGCGAAGTTATTGATTTCAATGGACTTTGCGTTCCTCATTATGATTCTAAGTGATCCACTTGGTGTTTCAGGCTTGGTAGCCCCTCCACACATCACATGGCTTACAGTACTGTAAGTCACATGCTCTCTAGCCAGGCAGGAAGGAAATGAGTCACACAGACAGTTTCACTTTCTCCTGTGCAGACTGAGAGAGAGGAGTGTGTACTAGAGAGAGGAGTGTTTTGATTGCAGAGAAGGAGAGTTAAAATGTGATACTTAACCCAACAGCTTTTTTAAAAGCTAAATTTTTTTGTCTTTTCTGTACTGTTTTTTACTTAATTTGTTCTTTCTGTAAATTTTATGTTTCTTACCTACTTAGTTGTTTGTCTGTGTGTGTGTGTGACTGTGTGTGTGTTGTGCTTGTGTCGTGAGATGGAGCAGGGTGAGGGAATATCTGGGGCAGGGGCAGCTCTGGGAGAGCGTGGTAGTATGCGTCGTCATACCTTGTACATGCGTGGGGGGCATGGCTTCCCATTTGTGTTGGACCGCTCTAAACTTAGGAGTGTTCAACCCCCGGAAGCAGGACCAGCACCACCTCCTGACTCTGAGGCAGTTCAACCACCACCACCACCAAGTCCAGCACAAGGTCCTTTGGAGCAGGATGTGCCTGTTCCCCCAGGCCCAGGTGTGGATCCCTTCAGTACTGTTGAGCAGTGTGAGCAGACTACTGCCAGTTCATCTGGCCCTTCCCTGCCTGTGCCTGGTCCTCCCTGCACCTCCATTGTTTGGCAGTTTTTTGACTGTGTCAGTGGGACAGCAGCATGGTGAAGTGTTGCCTATGTGTGGTGGAGGTGTGCCATGGCCCCCGGGGGAGTCACCTGGGGACTGGGGGCCAGCACACCCATATGCTTAATCACCACCAGTTGGAGTGGCAGGCTGCCACAGAACAGACCATGTCTGCACCTGCTGGCCATTCCGTGGCAGAGGGTGCCGCTGTGCATAGAGGTATCCCTAAGAAGATGAGGGCTACAGCAGCACCTGTTGCTCCACCAGCACCCCACCACCACCACCACCACCAGGAGGTCAGCCTGTCAAAGGAGTGGACACCAGAGAAGTGCGTGTAACACTGTCTGACTTGGCAGTTCTTGGGAGTGCTGTTGAGGAGAACAGTGAGAGGATGAGTGCTGTGGAGCAGAGGCTAGATGACGTAGAGGGACATCAGCTTCAAATTATGTCCATGCTGGAACTGTTGCTGGATCACCATAGGATCCTACATTAGTTTTGTTTCCTCACACCATGTCCCCCCCCCACCATCCTTGCTGTGCCATAAAATGTATTCCTCCACCATCCCTGATTCTTGTATATAATTATGCCCTTCTTTTGTTGTCTTCAGTATGCGTTACACTTTGTATTCTGGGGCCCCTTCCTTCTGTTAAGTGTCCGTGTGCTTTGTGTATGTGCGCTGTTTTGGTGCCTCATTTTTCTGCATCCGCAAAAGGCTTCTGTCTTGTGTCCAGAAAATTGACAAGTGGTAACACAGTGAAATGAGACTGTTTCAGTACATACAAAGTCCCCCAGAATTAATGGCGCACTCAGTCATGCGCACAAAAGTGGCACAGAATCCTGAGATTTTTTCTGCAGGCCCAGAATGCATCCTCCATGTGTCCAGAAAATTGACAAGTGGTAACACAGTGAAATGAGACTGTTTCAGCACATACAAAGTCACCCAGAATTTATGGCGCACTCAGTGATGCGCACAAAAGTGGCACAGAGTCCCCAGATTTTTTCTGCAGGTCCAGAATACATCCTCCATGTGTCTAGAAAATTGACAAGTGGTAACACAGTGAAATAAGACTGTTTCAGCATGTACAGAGTCCCCCACAATTAATGGAGCACTCAGTGATGCGCACAAAAGTGGCACAGAGTCCCCAGATTTTTTCTGCAGGCCCAGAATGCATCCTTCTTGTGTTCAGAAAAGTACAAATTATTGTTCTGCATCACACACAGGTGACTCCATCTCCGAACTGTTGCTGTGCACCGTCCAGTGCTCAATGAGAATTTTTTGCACTTAAATGGAAATTGATAACTCTCAAGCACATGAAGGTAAGTATTTCTTTTTTTTTGGGAGGGGGAATCATATTTTCAGTTTTGTCTGTAATGGTTTCTTATTTTTTTATTTCTTCACAGATTTCATCAGCATTCTTCTGGAGTCCGGTTCTTAATGATGGTCATGGTCATCGAATGAAACGACTTCTGCGTGTTGCATGTGTGCCCAAGCTCGGGTAGGGGAGGGGTGTGCCTGATCATGTTGACGAACATCTTTGGATAAGGCCACTTTGACAGAACAACAAAGTATCACGAATTTTCCTAAAAAAAGAAATGAATGACTTCTTAAAAGTTACAGCTTCATTGTTATGTGTCCCTCCTGGTTCTCAAATCTCAATTCCTATTGTCAACTAAGTTACATTTCAGAGACACATCTTGTCAAGTACTAGGACAACCTGTTGTTTGCAACATTTGCAGCAGTCTTTGCAAAGCAATGAAATGGATGAAATAAAATCTTCATACTTACCAGAATGGATTTCAAATGGACATTACATCGCTTCCTGTCTGTCTGTATGGAACGGTATAGCTACAGCATTTTTCCCAATGAGTAATATTAGCTATGGAACATATTTTTGTTCTCCTGTAAAAGAAACAAAAAACTGTACTGTATGTGTTTTGCCACTGTGGCTCTGAAAAGCTACAGAAAACAAAAGACAACTTAAGGAAGTGAGGCAGCATAACAAACATGAGTGCACATACTCACTTTATGGTTTAAATATTAAGAAGCTGATGATGGTGATGCACTGGTAGACTGGTGGTCCGTGGTGGGCAGACAGACTCATGGTGACAGCATACTTGGATAACATCAGTCCCGGTGGTGGTGGTCCGAGGTGGGCAGACAGCCTCATGGTGGCAGCAGACTTGGATAACATCAGTCCTGGTGGTGGTGGTCCGGGGTGGGCAGACAGACTCATGGTGGCAGCAGAGTTGGATAACATCAGTCCCGGTGGTGGTGGTGGTGGTCCATGGGGGGCAGACAGACTCATGATGGCAGCAGACTTGGGTAACATCAGTCCCGGTGGTGGTGGTGGTGGTCCATGGGGGGCAGACAGACTCACGGTGGCAGCAGACTTAGATATTATCAGTCCCGGTTGTGGTGGTGGTCCATGGGGGGGGCAGACAGACTCACGGTGGCAGCAGACTTAGATATCATCAGTCCCGGTTGTGGTGGTGGTCCATGGGGGGCAGACAGACTCACGGTGGCAGCAGGCTTGGATAACATCAGTCTCTGTGGTGGTGGTTGTCCATGGGGTGCAGACAGACTTATGATGGCAGCAAACTTAGATAACATCAGTCCCGGTGGTGGTGGTCTGGGGTGGGCAGACAGACTCACGGTGGCAGCAGACCTGGATAACATCATTCCCGGTGATGGTGGTCCGAGGTCGGGGGGGCACACCACCTTTTAAATACTGCAGTTAAACCTGGCAACAATAACCACATCATCATCCTCATAAAGAAAACTGCCCCTCACAGTCATCGATGTCTGAAGTCTGACCACTGGGAAATTCTTTCTCCATTGTGTCATCATCTGCATCACTGGTGGGCCGTTTCAGGCAGCCACTCCCAGTGCCACCAGGATGTTCCATTTCCACATCAGCAAGACCAACATGACTAGGCCGGGGTACGAATACCGAGGTTGCAGTCTGTGCTGGTATGTGCCTCTCATTCATTTTAACCAATGTTAGCAAACTAACATTTGCAGGAGACAGGTTTGTCCGACGATCTCTGACTATTGCACCTGCTGAGCTGAATACCCTCTCAACACTTACACTGGAGGGTGGGCATGTGAGGTACTTCAGTGCCACTGCAGTCAGCTCTGGCCATTCACTGACCTTTCCACTCCAGTACAAAAGGAGGATCTTCTCTTATTGTCAGATGCCTGTTTTCAGACAAATATGATTCAACCATTCTCTGTGCCACACTAAGTCTGATTGTTGATGCATCAGCCTGTTCCCTGGAATCATTGATGTCACAAATACCCACCTGGGACAAAGCCTCCCAAAGTGGGTTGACACCAACCACTTTGGATGACAGACCACCAGGAACTACAGTTCCCTTACCCTTGCATGATATGCTTGCTGGTCCTCCAGCTACACCTTCAGCTGGATTATGCTGCTGAGGTTTGCAAACCTTGGCATGTGACTTCTGTGCCTCATGAACCAAGCGAACCAGTTGACCACTAATATTTTTTACCTATTCAGGCCCTCCCTCCAGTACTGATGCAACTCCGTGTTTGTATCGTGGGTCCAGCATTGTTGCCATGGCAAAGTTGTCACTACGCTGAATGCTCACAATGTGACGATTCTGGTTGAATACTGTCAGCATGTGTTACAGCAACATACTGCTACCACCATCTCCGGCAATAACAAGGCTATGCTGTACATTCACCAATGTCTGCCTCAGCACCCACAGCAGTGGAATTGATTGGCTAATGGAGGCAGACTCGCCACTCACTGCCTGTGTGGCATATTCAAAAGGCCGCAAAATTGTTATTACAGAGTCCATAAGACGCCACTGTTCAGTCGTCATAGACATGGAGGCCCCAAAACTGTCACGGCTAATGTGCATAACATGATATTCTATGATGGCTTTGTATTGTTCATACAACCTCTCTGCCATGTATAACTTGGAGTTCCATCGGGTGACAACTTCCAGCTTCAAACGGTGCTGAGGCAGGCTGTTTTGTATCTGCAACAGCTGCAGCTGGTCATGGGCCTTTCCAGATCTTGAAAAGTGAAAGCAGATACGTTGTGCAATGGTCAGCATTTCCTTTATGTCAGGGTGCTGCAGAAACTCCTGAACCACAAGATTTAAACAGTGGGCCATGCATGGAACACGAAAAAAAACCACCATTCGTGATGCATTTCACCTCATTTGACCCATTGTCACTTGCTATGAACCCAGCTCTCAGGGACAGAGGGTTTAGCCATCTGTCAATTTCAGTCAGTACCATGTCCAACATGTTCTCACCAGTGTGTGAACAGGTGACACTGCACATAGCAATTGTTGCATGCTGGCGAATTCCAGGAAGATTGCTACCATGACAATCCACCTTCCTGCACTGATTATTCACACTACTAGCATCACAAACAACCCCCGGCACCTGCGCCCAGTGTGCAGTTATACACAGATATGAACTCCCTGCTGTTTTGCCACTTGTCCACATATCCATACTTAAATGGATGAATGGAGAGGAGGAATGTTGAAGGGCATGTCTTACTGAGTCTGAGACAGTGCGGAACAACTTGGGAACAGCACGGGTAGAAAAGTATGCCCTGGATGGGACTTTCCAGTTTGGACAGGCACTGGCGGAAAACTGCCGGAACCAAGAATTCTCCACAAAGGAGAAGGGCAAAAGATCGATTACCAGCATTTCCACTACAGCAGCATTAAGTTCACGTGACACTGTATGATTGGGGGGGTACTTCAGCTTATGTGCAAAAACACTCTGTAACGTGGGCTGACTTAAACGTTTTACAGGGTGTGTGTTGTTGGTCACAAATGGTTGTGCTCTGTGATGAATGGCATTGACAGGGGCTTGAGTGTGGACATTTGATGAAGACAGTTGCACAGGTGATGATGACAAACCCAGAAATTATGTTATTTTGCCAACTGGGGTTGATGTAGCACTTGCACTAGACATACTGCGTTCACCACTACCACCATCACAAAAACTGCTACTCTCACCAGCACTGGACAACATTTCAAAGTCATTATGGTCCTCCACCTCATCATGCCTGTAGTAATCCTCTGCTCTTATTACCACACTACTGCACACATTTAATTTCCTACTGGGCTTAACAGTCATGGAAGGGGATAACATGCTGGCTATGGTTGCCGCCGGTGATATGGGTGAATGCCCAAGTCTGGTATTAGCTGCCAGCTTGTGCTGGGTCCACAGAGACAAATGCCTATTCTTAAGATGCATATGCTGTCCTCCTGTGCCCAGATGGCTCCCCTTTTTACCTCAACTCACATGCTCGTGGCAAATCTGACAGACTGCAACTGAATCATCATTTGCATCTTGAACAAAAAAAATCCCAAACAAGGGACTGTGATGCTCTGCTTTTAACATGTCCATGATGATGTAGCTTATTTAAGTCTGTATTTTAAGCACTGAAGTGGGGGAGCACATGATGTTTCTAGCACTGCACACCTGGACTGCAACTGACCACCACGACTACCTATCATATTGAGTACTGGGTCGTCATCATCATCATCATTCACTAAAACTAGTAAATCACAAGTTTTTACCGGGGGTGGATTCTGCAAACAGATTCAGAAATTTCAGACACAGCCACTTTTAATTTATTTTTCCAGTTCCCAACTGGGGTCAATTAAATCATCATCATTTTCATCAACATCACTGTCACACACACCCACATCTTCTGCTTGGATGCTAACATGTGGACTGTATGTTGCAACAACAGCAACATCATCATCATCAGCATCATCACAGTCACCATCAGCATCTACACCACCATCACCTGATATTTTTTCACCACACTGTGAATCACTGTTGCACGGAAAATGAGTGACATTAAGTGCCACGGTGGATGGAATATCACATTGTATGCTATCACTGACATGATCATCAGAATCAGGTTCAGTTAATGGGATGTTACTGGGAAGTATGACATCATCTACGCTGTCACTCACTTGCACTGCTTCACACTCAATATGTTTGGATATGGTACACTGGTCAGAATTAGAACTTGATGCAACAATGCTATTACTACCTCCACCACCACTAACACCAGTGACACTACCACCACCAGCTAGGAAAACATCATCTCCTCCAACTATGAGTGAAGCTGCTGATTGGGCTGTAAAAAACATTGCAGGAAAAATACCTTCCCTCACATCAGCAATGCACTTCTGTGTCTGCATACTACTACCACGCCCACAGTCCCTTTTACTGTCAACATTGCCATGGCCAGAAACAGCTTTACTTACACGTCTCCTTGCAGGCATTTTGGCGGATCAACCACAAATATTATTACCAAATTCAGATTTTGATACGTTCACTTTCTGACTGGAGGGTCACTACTCGCTAGCTGGATGTGAAGCAAAATAAACAACTGCGGCTTCAGCAACAGATAAAGGACTACTGTGTTGTGATACTGTCATGGAATTAAAACAACTTCAGTAACCAGTAGTGGTGATGGGGTCACAAAAACAATCCAGTCTGGTAAAAAATACCTTTTCAACACGGGGGGGACACTGAATGCAGACAGTGTTGATTTTTACGGCACTACAAGCAGCAACACTAAGAACAGAGAACACGATCGCAGTACAAAATCAGGCAGCTGCAGTGGATAGCAGGTTCACACTGCTGCTCTTAGTTGCACTTACACTGATCTATGTCACAAATTTGAAAAGGTGTATTATATTTGATGCGTGCAACACTGCACACACAACACAAAACACTTTGTGTACAATGCTGAACGAGGAATGTGATGCAAATGCAAAAGTTCAGGGTACTCAGTGCTATGTAATGTAAATTTGGAATTTAAACAACCTGACCTTATGAAATGCTGCACAACGTTCACACAACAAGCAGCAAGGAAATTTGTACTATTACTGACAATTTTACTATGTGTACAGTAACACAGTCAGTTATATAACACAAATATTGCCAAAACACAAAGAAATCACTAGTTCTCCAACTTAAATCTACCTACACAAGATATGCCCCTCCCCTACACAGCACACTTCACTGTCTTTCACCACACACACTCAATGTTGTAAATTTACATTAAAAATCAACACACAAACAAAAATGCTCGATGATGTAAGCACAGGAGGGTTTCCTACAATCAATGAACTACAGTTGGATCCCAAGAAAAAAGCAAAAATGCTTTTTGAACAGCTTTTAAAAGATTCCTAGAGACAGCTATCAGAGCACACTGTCTCCTACTCCTTCCTACTCATACTACCTCAAACTGAGGCTGTGCAGATCAATATAGAGCCCATGTAACCTGAACTCCCATGAATCACTGCAAAATCCTCCTTTGGAGCTGAAAAACAAGGCAAAGTGGGGCGAAGTAAACTGCCACCAATGTACTTCACCTTAAAAATTGAAAGAGAAGTGACCAGTGGAGGCAGAGTAAAGCAAAGTAGCTGTTTTCAATGCACTTTGCGTTCCTCATTATAATGCGAAGTACTCCGCTTCACATTGCAGAGCACTCCAAGAATCCGCCTTTGCTCCGTGAATCACTTCGTGGAGCAGATTGAGCCCACTTCGCCCACCACCACTCCCACCACCCACCCTCATATAGCACTGGTTTGCAAGCTTAGGGGCGGGGGAGGGGTTTTGGGTGCTATCTGAGGGTGGGGGGGAAAGGGAAATATTATTCCCTGAATACCACACGAATAGTGAGCTATTCATTATTCGGATTCTGAATAACGAATAGCTCATTATTCATGGTATTCAGGAAATAATATTCAGTATTCGCACAGCCCTAGTGTTTAACCACAAAATAAAGACATTCCTAGCATCCTCAGGGCTCAACTAGGTAAACACAAAAAGAATTATGTCCCTAGATGGTCCCAGTTTTAAATGTCAAGCATTTCTGTGATCAGTAACTGAAAACAAAATAGCAGATTTGCGACACTACTAGAGTCATTTGTGACACTAAAAAGCGCATTTGTGACACTGTCGAACTTTTTGTTAACTTTTCCCATTGACTATAATGGGAAACTTGTTTTTTGAATAACTTCTGAACTGTTCAATATTTTTTCATGAAATCTTCAAAAGGCACATTATGGACCTGGCCACATGTTCCCTGAAGTTTTTGGACCGGTCACACAAACCGTGCAACCTGTAGGCATGGGCATGAGCAAAGAATGCATAAAAAAAGTAAATGTGCCCGGGATGTTGCTTAATAACTCCACAGCCGTATATCTGACTGGTACGAAAGTTGGCAGATCCCAAGATCTATGGTTATGTCTCATGCCTGTCCAATTTCAGGCAAATCCATTGAATGGTGGCAAAGTTATTGATGTGCAAAATTTCACCATTTAACCTTAAATGGGGTACTCAACCCTAACTATGATAGCACTACCATGCTACCATAATATATATATATATATATATATATATATATATAATTTTTTCTTTATATACATGTAATCATTGCTTTTTTTTTGTATCACAGGTCATATAGTCAAACTTGGGTGTACATTTCTTGGGTTGATGAGGAATTTTGGCTTTGGAATACTGTCTAGCCACTGAAGGTAAGTATTTTGTTTTTTTTGGTGGGGGGATTATTTAAAAAAGTTAAAAAAGATTCATCAATGTTTTGGTCATCTTTACAGGTCTTCAGAATATCGTCAGAACTGAAAAAAAAATTTATGCTGTGATTCATGAAGTGCATGATATGTCTTGTGATGAGTGTCTAGTGTGACATGACCAGTGATAATAAACTGTATGGGAACATGAATACCTATGGCTGTACTTTCCTGACCTGTACCACACAAATCTACCTGATTTGAAAACTTATATCAATAACTACAATGGTGACTGAAGTCGAGACCCAAGATACTACGAAACAGGCTTACATGGAACTAACTACAAAAAAAGTACAATTTTGTGATTCATGAATCGTGACCATGAAGATGAAGAACGTAATTTGTATTGTGAGTGACTCATGATGATCTCCCTGACTAAAAAAAACACATCAACGAGTACAATGTTCATGCAAAGATATGCACCACACCAGTACTCTGAAGGGAAGCCAAACAAACAACTGTGATTTAAGTTACAGATGGAGATTGGGCCCTGAGGAGATGCAAACGCACAGACAGATTAAGATTGTTCTGTGCAAACAAGAGATGCAGACACAAAGGCACAACAACACTTAACCAGTGCTCACAAGTCACAAATCCAAATCTGGAAAAGAATACCTTTTGCTGGTTGGGGGGGTAGTGCACGGCAGTAACAGTCCTAATAGTCCACTACCAGTAAAGATACCACAAAGCAGTACAAAAAATTAATACAGGTGCAGTGGATAGCAGGTTAACACTGCTGCAATTACTCTGTGGCACAATAAAAGGTGTCTGATTTGGTGGCACACATCGCACACACACTCACACACAAACTACAAGTAATGCATAGCAAATTGAAAACCTTTAGTAATATAACCAAATGTTTTAAACAAATTGAAATTATACACTGCTGCACCACAACAATCAGCAAAAAACGTCAAGAATTACTGAAAATATTACTGTATGTACATTAACAGTTATACAAGAAAAATATAACCAAAACAGAAAGACTGCCTTTTTCTCCCCCAGTTAATCTACCTACACCTACAGATACGCCCCTCCCCCAAATAACACGTCATGTGTCTGTCAGTACACAGACTGAATGTTCTAAATTAACATTCAAAATCCATACACAAACAATAAACACTCGATGATATGAGCACAGGAGGGTTTCCTACATTCGATGTACTATATTTTGAGCAAACAAAATGATTCAAAATGGCCTTTTTTAACAGCTTTTAGAGGTTTTGAATCGCAGAGCTATTCGAGCAAACTGTCTCCAGCTACCACTACACACTTTACCCAGAACTGAGGCTGTGCAGAACAATCTAGAGCCCATGTAACCTGCAATGCCATAAATCACTGCAGAATTCGCCTTAGAGCTCAATTACAAGGTGAAGTGATGCGAAGTACATTGATTTCAATGTACTTCATCTTAAAATTGGTGGAGAAGTGGCTTGTGGAAGGTGGAATAACGCAGTCATTGGTTTCAATGGACTTTGCGTCCCTCATTATGAAGCGAAGTACTCTGCTTCGCGTTGTGGATCACTTCACGGATTCCGCATTACTCTGCGAATCACTTCGCAGAGCAAATTTTGGCCACTTCACCCACCACTATTTGCAGTTATGATGGCTGTGGGAAGGTGTTCTGCAGCTGCAGTGTCCACAAAGAAAAGTTTTGTCTTTTATTTTCAAAGGTTTTTCAGTATGTGCTGCAATTTCTCTATTGTGCTGCAAGAGGCTGTTGTTGAGCTGCTTTTACTGCTGTCATCAGGAATTTATGCTGCTAATATAAGTGTCGACATAATTTATGACCATTGTTAGGTTTCATATACCAGAGAGGGGTTTGTAATTCTCTTTTCTCTTCAAACTCAGCAAGTTAAACAGATAGTTCACACTAGCTGGAGTTTTGTTGTCAGATTTGCTTAATGTGTGATCCTGAAGCAAGAGATTGCAACAGACACATTTTTGATGTTTATAGTAGCTTGGCTGGTGGGGAAAGATAAACAGCTTAATGAACTAAAACATGAGGTAGTGAGTGAGGATTTACAGCAGTTAAAAAAAAAACATGCCTTAAAAAATGCATTAGCTCGTATAACATTTCTTGCACTCATCTGAGATGTTCATCCTCAATACCCAGTGTAGTATATCTTGATGCCTTCACAGAGAGACTCAGTTACAGCTTATATGTTAAGTGGTCATCTTAATTTTTCTCAGAAATAATGGACACATGTCAGTGCACATACACAAAGAAAAACACACTGGGCATGACAGGAACTTATATCTTAGGATTACAAATATCCACATGCATAAACTACAACCCTAATAGCATTCTTTATACTTCCTACCATATATATTATATATATACAGTATATAGCTCCATGTAAAAACAAAAACAAAGTGCTGCATCAGCATGTGGTCTGAAAGAAAAACAAAATGGTAATATTAAATGCACGCTGGAAATAAAATTGAAAAATCAACATTTTGACCTTAGATCTTCTTCAGGAAATATCTAAAAGAGAAAAAAGCAAATTTACTGTATACAGCCATACATATCTATGTTTATAAAATGGGTCTAAACAATTCTGCATCCTGTTTGGCTGAGAGGTACCTCTAGCCGTGTCCTTATCAGAGCATATTTTGCCAACCGGCACCTCTTCAGCGAGTCAAGATGCAGCACCTCTAAAAATCCATGCATGCCAGAAGACTTTACCAAAAATGTTCATGCTGCTGTGCTGATGATCTATCATCACTGGTCACTGCCACCCCCCCCCCCATTGGCATGCTCTTTCCCTTCATTCAGTGAAACTGCACCTCAAAAAAGGAATCTTGAAATAATGATGTAACCTACTCACTTAAAAAGTTTCTGACACGTTGCTTATGCACGGCTCTCAGATGGACTGCTATTCCGGCTCTTTTCCCCACTGTGTTTCTTTGCTGCCACTCGCTACAGTCTCCATATCACAATTGTTCTCTGCATTCCCTGACCACACTGCATGGCACACAATTAAAAAAACATCCACTGTGCTCCAAATCCAAAGCTGCCCCCACTAACTCTATACCTCTGATGTTCACAAACCTCTCCAACAGTAAACCAGCATCCCATGTGCTGCCAGAATGCTAACTCGGGGCTTCCCTTGAAGGCTCTGTCAAGATGCGCAGATCAGTGATGTAAAACATACCATCGCAGACAATCAAGCAAGCACCTAGCTCCAACTTAATAGAAATAATGAAAAAAAAGTGACTGTTAGGGAACAAATATAGCTCACAGAACACGGGGACAAAACCGTAAAATAGGAAATTGTGCGCCGGCAACCACGAAGGCACACGCTCACTCATACTCGAACAGGCGTTAGCAGCAACTTCAAAACAAATACTAAATAAAAGAAAATGAATGATAACACTGTGTGTTAGTCACAGACAGCCTTCACAGAACACCAAAACACACATACAAACTCCAACACCCTCTTGTAGTTGCATGTCATATCTATACAACAGAGGGACTATTTTTCTATATTTGACATATGTAACAGTTTTACTATACTTTAAAAAAATTATATATATTTTTATTCAGTGTATTTATTGTAGGTTGAGGGACCCATTTTATAAGCACAATAACACACTCCGAGTTGTGGTATACATGCTGATAAGAGCACGCCCAGGGTCATAAGGCACTCTGTGCAAGCACCTCATGCCTTAGTACACCCCTGGGCGTGCTCTTATCAGCACGTAACCCACACCTCATTGTGTGTTATTGCATGTATTTACAGTACTACAATGTCCAGGACTGCCTCAGCCATCAGGGCCACCAGGTCTGGGATTTTGTTTCTCAGACTGTAGGCATTTGTGCACATGGTCTTCCATTTTTTACTGCCTCCTCTCCTAATAACTCCCCTCCGATCCCCATGCCTTTCCTCCATACCCCTCTTGTTCTTATTCCCATTTTGCCATTCCTCTGCATTTTTACCTGTTTTGATCTTAGTTATCTTTGGTGATTTTTCAACCTTAGGGTCTTCTCTGCCATCAGTATCATTTTGTGGGTGGGGGGCTGTTTGCATCACCCAGCTTATTTCTGCCACCCCCATTAGCTAGTTTAAATGCTTGCTGATGAAACATTTAAACCTCTCACTGAGGATCCTGGTTTCGCCCCCTGGATAGATGCAGGCCATTGCCCCTGTACAGGCTTGCATCCCTCCTGGTGAAACCCCAGTCCCGAATGAAGTGAAATCCCTCTGTTTTGCACCAGTCCTTTAGCCATGCATTGAATCTCTTGGTGCGGAATACCTTGTTCTCCCCTTTGCCCTCAATGGGTAACACCTCTGAAAAGGTTACAGAGTGTGCCACCCGTCTAAGACCACTCCCATACTCCCTGAATGGCTCCTGCACTACCTTAGCCTTACCACTTGCCAGGTCATTTGTTCCTAGGTGGACATTGATGTCTGTCTCACCCTCCTGTCCTGTTGCCCCAGTTATCCTTAGGATGTGCTGTCCATCCATCCAAGCTGTGGTACTGGGTAGGCACTTGACCTTCTTCACTCCCTCCCCTCTTGGCCCCAAATCTACCCTCCCTGATGATAGAGTCCACCACCAGGAGTTGTCTCCCCCCCTGAGGTCTCAGTTGTGGAGACCCCCTACATCCTCCTTTGTTACCACTGCAGGTGCCTCTCTGGGACTGTCCCACCCTGCAAGAGCAAGGAGTTATGGAGTGAAACTGTAGGAGGTGTTATGCGAGGTCTCTGCACTCTAATTGGCATCCTACTGTACATCTTAGACAACTCTCTTATTGCACACATATTATGCACAAATTATACTAACACATAGGGCGCAGGCATCTACTATATAAGAGTAGATGTCAGGATATGTAATAATGGTCATTCACTTTACTTTATCTAATGCATGGAAACTGCATATAGTAAGCAGAGACATTTATGTCTTTGTCAGCTTCTTACATTTTAGTCAGCATTGCCACATTTTGGATTTATGTATATTCACACCACATCCTGTATTTTTCATGTATCATATGTACCTTCTTTGTTCTAAGAAATGATGATCTTAGTGAAATTGTATAATGTTATCTACAATTGCGGAGCCACCTTACTTTTAGCCAATAGGACTCATTGCCTGTAACTAGAAATGTTTCTATCTCCCAGTAACCATAGTGATAATCATAGTATATAATGCAATGTATTATGTTTTCTTCTCGGAGACCTTCTTCACCCTTGGGGTATAGGTGAACGCTAAGCTGTGGCTCCCAGTTCCTTATGGTAAGAACTGCTTAGGGCAACTGTGATATCCTTTTTGTAGTAACAAAACAAGTTTATTACTAATATGCAACTTGTCTGTGATTTCTTTGCATCTCTAATTATTGCCAAGAACCTGATCAGGGCTAGGCAGCCTAACAGAGGAATGTGTCTCTTCCCCACCTTCCTCACCCTTCCTGAGCTTACCATTGTCCAACTGCTCTTCTTCCTCAGCAACTGTTGATGTAGCTGGGGCAGAGTTGGTGGCCCCTGGGCAGGGGAGGAGGATCCCTGAATCTGAGTCAAATCGGCCTGGAGATAAGCAACCTCCACCCTCAGCCCAGAAAGGTGACTGAAGCTGGAACAGCACCACAGACTTGAGAAAGTATCCCTGAAGACTGCCACCCCACAGCCGCTGCACTGCACCACTCCCATCATGTCTATAAGTGTCCTTCTTGCTTTAAGGTATTTTGTTTTCTCTCTCACTCTTCCTCTTACTCTCCTCCTTTCTTTACTTTTCTTCAGTAGAGAAACACCCTTGCTTAGTTTCATTTGTGCCCTGTAGTTGTTTCTATGTGTTCCAGTGAACCCTCCCTTCCTGCCTCCAAGGGAAGTATCCACAGCTGTTGTTGTCCATGCACCGTGATTCCATTATTGCAAATGAACCCGGGTCTGCCTCTGCAATGATTGCCTCAAGGTCAGGAATTTTGTTTCCCAGACTCCTTGTGTTGACACACATGGCTCTCCATTCTCTTCATCCCTCTTTCCCTCTAACCTTCCTCCCTTTCCTTCTCTCTCTTTGCCCCCACTGTTACCCAAGTTTTACCCTCCTCTGTTACAATGTCTTCCTACCTTCCCCCCTACCTTATTATTCTGAAGTTCCTGCTCAAGTCTTGCTTGCCCTGTCCTTCTCTTTGCTTCCATCAACCTTTGGGGAATTTCTTCTCCCTGGGTTAACCTCCCCTGTTGCACTAGTCTCTGGGGGGCAATCTCTGTCTCCTTCAATCTTTCTTCCTTCCCTCTTAGCTAATTTAAATGCTCTTCAAAGTAGCATTTAAACATTCTACCCAAGACTGCTGTTCCCCTCTTGGATGGATGGAGGTCATCTCCTTTCGGAGAAAGCCTCCATTACATCCCTCCTGAACTCCCTGCCCCTTCAGCTTCACTGCATGCCCACTCATCCTGGAGCTCATCTTCACTTGGAAAAGGATCCACTCCTGCAATCTGTTCACCACAGTGAGGTACTTGTAGATCTTGATTATGTCACCTCTCGATCTGCTCTCCTCAATGGTGTACATGTTGAGATCCCTCGGTTCATCTTCGTGGGCTTCCCTTGCAACCCCTGCACCATTTTGGTTGCCCTTCTCTGGACCACATCTTGCCTGTCTATGTTCATTTGGAGATGTGGCCTCCAGAACTGGACAGAACACTCCAGGTGGGGGCATACCAGAGAGTGATACAGCAGTAGCACCACCTCCCTCCTCCTGCTGGTGATTCTCCTCCCTGTGTACCCTAACATTCCACTAGTCCTTCCTATGGCCTTATTACAATGCACTGCCACCTTGAAGTCCTCTGTTATCATAATTCCTAAGTCCCTTTTTTGTTTAGTGATTACCAGTACTTATCCCTATCCTGTACTCAGCACTGAGGTTCCTATGCCCTAGGTACATGATTTTGTACTTTTTTGCATTGAACCCCAATTGCCATGTCTTTGAATATCCCTCAGGTGTCCCTAGATCCCTTTGCATTTTTTCTACCCCTCCTGAGTGTCCACCCTATTTCAGAATTTGGTGTCACCCGTAAAAATACATACCTTTCCCTCCAGTTCCTCTGCAATGTCTCCAGTGAAGATATTGAAGATGATTGGTCCCAATATCAAGCCCTGTGGTACCGAGCAGGTAACTCTGTCATCCATAGACTGTGTGCCATTAATCCCCACCCTCTATCTCCTACCCATTAACCAGTTTCAAACCCAGTCTACCAATCTGGACTCCACTCCTAAGTTGTTTATCTTCCTAATTAGCCTTCTGTGTGGCATAGTGTCAAAGGCCTTGCTAAAATCCAGATAGACTATGTCCACTGCCCTCCCCTGATCTATTTTCCTGGTGAACCAGTCAAATAAATCCATCAGATTCATTTGATATGATCTTTTCCCTGTGAATCAATGCTTTCTGTGGTCCTGCAGCCCATCAGATTCCAGATGCTAAATTAGCCTTGTAGGTTTTCCATTGGTTTCCCCACCACTGAAGGTAGGCTGACTGTTGTATAATTGTTAGCTTCTCCCTTCTGTTGCTCTTATTTAGAGGTACCACATAAGCCTGTCTCCAGTCCTCCAGAACCACTCCTGTTTCCAGAGAGCTGTTGAACAAGGCAGTCAGCAGGGTAGTTAGCACTTTCCTGAGCTATTTCAGCACCCTGAAGTCTATCCCATCCAATCCTGCAGCCTTATCAACTGTCAGGGCTGTGAGTGCTTTCAAAACTCTTTCTTTCAAAAATGGACTTGCATCCACCCCTCCCCCAGTTCTTGCTTCTTCCTGGTTGTCCATCTCCCCCTCCATCCACCGTGAAGATAGAGCAGAAGTACCTGTTTAAATCAGCTTTTTCTTGGTCTCCTTCTGTGCAGTCTCCCCCTTCCACCCTTCTAATACTACCTCACCCTTTCTTTTCTTTTCTCTTGTAAGTTAAGTACCTGAAAAATGTCTTACCCCTTTTAACACCTCTCTAGCAATCCTTTCCTCTGTCTGTGCCTTTGCTCCCCTAAACACCCTAACTGTTCCTTCTGCCTGGCCTGGTACACCTCTGTTTGTTCCCCTCTCTGTGTTTCTTTGTACCTCTTGAAAGCCACCCCTTTTTTCATGAACCTTGGCACTTCTTCAGAGAACCATAATGGTCTCCTTTTCCTTCTGCTTTTGCTAATCTCTTTCAAACAAAAGCTGTTATCCTAATTACAGTTGCAGCCACAGACACTACCAGATATTTCCCAAAATTTCTGTGATATTTCCAGAAATATCTCCTGCTTTCTGCATTTCCACAGTAGGGGCAGCAGAGAGAAACTCTTTAGAAATTTCCCGAAATATCTGGAAATAGCTGGCAATGTCTCTGGCTAGTTCTGTATATCCTCCTTTATACTTCCTCGTTGTGTCTTTACTCTTTCTTGGCAATCTCCTCTTTTGTGGCACTTTTGCAGCCCAGTCTTACCTCCCCTGGGTGGACCCAGACCCATCCTCCAGCATCCCTACCACTTACCCTTGGGGATTTTCAACCTCATGAGCTTGTCCCTCATGGTGGTGATCAACTGAGCTGGAACCAACCCTCTGTCTACTACAATGCTGCAGAGATTCTCTGGGTGTCCTGATGCAGACAGTGGCAGGGGTCAGGGCCTGAATGAGCCAGAGTTTCTTGATGCACTTGCCATTTTTTTCTCATTAAGCCCATCCACAGGACATCAGCATGCTATGAGGCCTAAGTGTGTGCAGGCTGCATGTGCTTCTACAGGTGTCAGCTGAAGTCCCTCCTCTCACATCTGCTACCTGACTGCACTGCCACCTGTGGTCACTCAGGTGGCAGTCTTGCAGTGGCAGCCCTTCCTCCCACAGGAAGAGAGTCTTCTCTGGGATGTTTGGTCTTTCTCACCTCAGCTGTCCCCAGCAGCTTGAACTGATTCCCAAATTTGGGTTGCCAGCATTGTGGGTGGTAATGCAACTGCTTTGCTGACAGGCTAGCTCAGCTCCCATTTCTTGAAAATCTGCCCTCCTGAAGCCCACAACACTTGCTCTTGTGTAGATTGCCTTTGTTCCTTTCCTTATGTTTAACCACACTTTATTGTGATCTCTGGTACCTAGTGGATTCCCCACTGTGATGTCTGCAATGCTGTCCCTGTTTGATAGCACTAGGTCCAACACTGCCCCTACCTAGTGGTAGATGTTGTATTAGTAGTAGTTACATTAGTAGCACTAGTATATGTTCAATGTTTGTGGAAAAGCAATAGGGAGAGATGGGGTATATAGTACTTGTGTAACTTGTAGTACTTTTTGTGGCTTTGCTCTATTCCCACCCTTGAATAGTAGGTATGTAGGTAGTAATTTGTAGTGAATAGAAGACCCAGGAACAAGGGTGAGAAGAGCGCTGGAGAAGGAGGAAGAGGGGATGGTGATGGACAAAAAACACTCACTAAGCAAGCGAGGTACGTTACAGGAGGGCTTAAGTAGAGGTTGTGGGAGGAGCTAATCCTCACATTGAACCTTGGGCAAGCCCTCACATTCAATGTTTGTAGAATAGCAACAGGGAGAGATGGGGTATTTAGTGCTTGTGTAACTTGTAGTACTTTTTTTGGCTTTACTGTAGTCCCACCCTTGAGTAGTAGGTATGCAGGTAGTAATTTATAGGGAATAGAAGGCCCAGAAAGATACCTCCTCCAGCTCACAGAAAGTATGAACCCCTAGCACTCAGGAGAGGAACCCCCCCAGGTGGAGGAAACCTCTGAGGACCCATGGCCGGGGTATGCCCATCCTCTGGGCATACTAAATGGAGAAGGACCTAGGTTCTAGTAACCATAGCTAATTTGAGGTTGGTGAGCTGCTTGGAGAGATGATAATCCATCCTCAGTCCATGGATGATGCCAATCACATGATGATCCTGAGGTTGAAGAGTAGGTCTGTTCTGAATGAGTGATAGAATTCTAAGAATGAAGTAAATCCAGATGAAGGAGAACAAAGGAAGTCCAAGTTTCCAAGATGATGAATGATGCTTGTCCAATGGAATTGCAAGGGTATAATGAGCAGAGGGACCATGACTGGATCGATGAGGTACTAAAATGGGAATGGTGGAAATGCAATGGTAGAAGAAGTCATTGGTGAATGATCCAACTTGTGAAAGGTTTGAATGTAAAAGTATGGTCTGGAGGCAAGGAACTTCGAATTGAACAAGGAGTCACTAAGGAAGCATCCATGGAGTAGAAATTAGTAGAAGAGTCTTTGAGTGCCCTGGAGATGACGGTTCATTCTTGCTACAAGGATGATACAGACTGAATGATGATCCTGAAGATGAAGGGTACTTATTTTCCATAGGGATGGTAGAATTCTATGTGTGGAGCAGATCCAGTTAAGGAAGGTCTACTATAGTCCATGTTTCTGAGGTGACAAAGGATGCATGTCCAAAGGGATTGTAGGGGTGTAATGAGTCAGGAGAGCATGATTTGATCAATATAAGACCTGATAGTACACTGTGGGAGTTGTGATGATTATGGGTGACTGATCCAATTCATGTAAGGTTTAATACTCGAGGTAGTCTGGAGGTAAAGGATCGATTAGTGAGTGATAAGTCACTAGGTAAGCATCCCAGAGTAAAATGAGTAGAGGGGATTTTGAGTGACTGATGAGAGTAATGCCATAAGCGATTAGTAAAGCGGTAGAGGAAGATTTGTGGACCATTCCAGATGGTAGCCTAATATATATGAGGAATGATTGGAAATGTGGTATAAGGAATGGATGGCTTCTTTGGTCATGATATTGTAACTTTATACTCAAATTCTCTGCTGGCATGCTGCCTGAAGTAAGTGTGGGTATTTCTATGGTGTGATCATTTAGGAGATGCACTGTGGTGACATAGGTTGGTTAAGTTTACAGGTAATTCTGATGTTGCAGTACTTGAGAGAAGCTTGAGGGTGGATGTGAAGAAGAGTCTGTAGGCTGGATTGGTAGTGAGATCGATTAGCGCAGGATGCCATAGGATTTTAGTGCTACAGCTGATTAATACCGATTGGGAGGCAAGGCTGAGCTGGTGAATTTGTTTTGGCTGTTATGGATTGCCAGTTAGAACTCAGGAGAGCCAGTTCTCATTGATCTTCTTTACTGTAGAGATTAATGAAGGTACTTCAAGAAGAAGAGGCAGAAGGGTTTGCTGAAAAAGCAGTTAACCCGACTGAAGGTACTAGGTGAAAAGGTGTGGATGATTGTATAAGGAATAGCAATGTCTGGTAGTGAAATTGAAGGTTTGGATGGCATGGAGTCAGTAATCAGCTAGGCTGTGGAGATCCCACGATGAATATTCTGGACGATATCTGTGAAATTCCTAAAACTAGCAATGACTGTTGGGAAGTAGTGGTCGAGTAACTTGGTGATCAGAGTCAGTGTTAAAAGAAGAGGCAGCAGAAGGTAAAATGGATGATGTCCATAGCTGAATGGGTTGTCTTGTGATTCCCAGTATCTGTAGAAGTGATGCTGATTACAAAGTTGGAGTATAACGGAAGGCATTATGTCCTTTCCATGTATGAGGATAGCCAATAAGACAAGGTGTACAGGGAAGTCATGGTGATTGAATGGAGAGGAATCAAAGGGTATATCCAATAGAGATGGAGAAGATCTCCTATTGTCCAGGCAAATGGGATTCCATGAATGATTGTGAAGAACTGATTGGGCAGTATAAAACTCTATAATAATGTAAGAGTCTATGAGGCATGTTAGCCAAGGAATGTTTGCTGGCAGTAGTGTTACTCCAGAGTAATGAACTAAGGATCCAATGAGTAGTTGAAGGGTACTATTAGAAAGGCTGGAGTAGAAGTAGGGGATGAATCATATGGAGAGCAGATGGCCGAGTAGGAGTACTGGTCAGAGATAGGATACAAAGCCCAAAAGAGCCACAGCAAACAGTTCGAAGCCCTGAGCCATCAAGGTGAAGACTAGAAGGCAGCCATTCAAAATGAGAAAGATGTCTGGAGTGGATCCTGAGGAACAGAAGGAATAAGCAGAGGAAGCTATGGGCTAGGCAAAGCCGGATGACATCCAGAGCAGAAAGGTACAGGACTGAGTCCATTCCATGGTGAACAACAGCAAATTGCAGGAAAGCTGAAGCAAGGCATCAGATGATGATCCATTGAAGGCCAAGGAGCCAAACCAAGCACCATGTGCAAGAAATGGAGACCGCTAGCAGTAGGAGGTCCAGGTCCAGAAGGGTTGAGGCATTGGGTAGCAGGTGAAGAATAACACATGTGAAGCAGTGGAATGGAAGGACATGCATCCAGATGGGACATTCAAGGCAAGATGATCCGGACAGGATGAGGCTAGTGAATGCAGGATGATGAAAACTTGGTTGAAGTTCTGTTCCTGAATTGAAATGGCAATCCACATCGGTGTAGAAGCAAATAATGGAGACAGTGCATGTCAGAGTCAAGCTCCTGGCCATTGAAGTCAGCAGATAGAATGACAAGTCTAGGCCACAGACAAGGTAAGATGGAGAAGCAAATTGGGCTAAGTCCTGTTCCAGAAGGGCAGTGTCAGGTTCAGAACATATAAGATGAAGCAGTAGATTGTAGATTCAGGCAACCATCAGGGACGGCAGAGGTGAATGAGAGTAATGTGGGACAGCCAGACCTAGCTAGAATCATGAGGGTACGTGGGGCTTAGGAGTTCCATTCCTGAAGGGAAGCGGCAACTGGTATGAGTTAGAGAAGGTACGGTAACAGTCTGTAGATTGTAGACATGGCTCCCATCCCTGGTAGTTGGGCTAGCTAATCTGCACTCAATGCTGCTAAGCAGAGTTAGGGATGGAGGATGTCAAGTTGGTAAGTAGGAGGAAGTTCCAATCCCGAAGGGAAGCAACAACTGGTATGAAGTAGAGAAGGTATGGTAACAGTCTGTAGACTGTAGACTTGGCTCCCATCCCTGATAGTTGGGGCAAGCTAACCTGCACTCTATGCTGCCAAGCAGAGTTAGGGATGGAGGATGTCAAGTTGGTAAGTAGGAGGAAGTTCTGTTCCCGAAGGGAAGCGGCAACTGGTATGAGGTAGGGAAGGCATGGTAACAGTCTGTAGATTGTAGACATGGCTCCCATCCCTGGTAGTCGGGATGAGCTAACCTTCACTCAATGCTGTCCAGCAGAGTTAGGGATGGAGGATGTCAGGTTGGCAAGGAGAAGGAGGTAAAAATTGTAACGGACTCCCATTCCTGGTAGACAGGCTACCTTCACCCAGCACCTCAAAAGGCACGAGTTAGGGACGGAGTCTGGAGTACGGCTGGTATGGGCTGGCAGAGTGTAAGCTGCTGCTGAAGAGAAAGAGAGAGAGAGTACGGGTAGGGGATGAACTGAGACAGAATTAGGAGTCAGTACATGTCATTGCAGAAGCTAGGAGAATGGCAGGGGAGGTAAAGATGGGAACAAAACTAAAAGGGTAAGGGAATAAACATGCAGCATGTGATTAGTGAGGGGAATTATTATGAAGAAAGTAAGATTGGAGGTAGTGGAGAATGAGTCAAAGGGGAGGCAAAATCGGAGAAGCAGGATCGGATGGGTATTTTACTTTTTTACATACTGTATGGGAGTAACGTATTAGACCAGTAGGGGCAAATGTGAGAAGCATCCAGGCAAAGCACATGTAAGGCCCTGCCTAGCTGAACAGACAGCCCCCATTTTCTGCCCAGCTAGGATGATGACATTCCATGCAGTGGTGAGGGAGAAGAGTTCTGGCTGCTGTTAAACTGCACAACTCTGCAGCCTTATGGATAGGGATGTTGCTGTGAAACAGACTGTGAGTGAGCAATTGCACTGTAAAATAAATTGTAGTAGATAGGAGGCCACAACAAGCCATGAGTGAGAGTAATAATCCATAGGAATGCGCTAAAGGGTAGTCATCACAATAGGAGAGAAAGGTGCGGTCACGTGGTGGAAACATTGTAGTATGATGTGAGCCATAAGACTGCGAGATGGCAAAAGTTAATTGAGCACAGTACATATGTCAGTAATGACAGATTTTCCAAAAGCACTTTAGTGAGCCACAACCCCCCCAACTCCCCACGTAATGCACTTAGGCACAAACAAATTGTAACATCAGACGGAGACTCTGCTTCCATGATACTTACTGCGAGTGGGCTCGAGCAAGGCCTTGGCTTCCGACTGCTTCACTTCCCATGGCTGAATATTGTGTAAATGATGAGGCAATGTGGAGGTAACCAAGGAACAGCATGTCGCCATGGAGCAAACAAATAGGGGAAAGCACAGAAGCAGGTTGATACGGATTCACTGCAGTGGTGGGGCAGGCAGCACTATCGTGACGGAAGCTCCCAGCACGGAGGCTGAGTATGGAGTGCTTGCAGAAGTCTGGCAGAGGCAGGTGTACAGAAGGAGCCCATGGAGGATGGGCTATGTGGTGAAAGGGTAAGGACACCTGGAATGCCAAGGCAGTGAAGAGGCGAGAAGCCCAAAAGAAAACAGGGCAGAGAGAACCCCGGCACGACATGAGCGGGACAAGGCCACGGAGCAGGAAACAAGTGAAGAACAAGGTAGGCACAAATGCTGAAAAGAGAGAGAGAAAAAAAAGCCAAGGGGAAAGGAGAAAGCAGGGGATGGAGACAGAGGGAAGGCAGGGAACAGAAAATGCAAATGGTGACAGCAGTAGAGCACAATGAAGCACAGCACCACGAGCCACGCAGGGAGCACAAACAACACTCCCTAAGTAAGGGAGGTGCGTTAGAGGAGGGTTTAAGTAGAGGTTGTGGGAGGAGCTATTACTTACCCACATTGAACCTCAGGCTAGCCTTTGCATTAACATAATGATACAGGTAGTAGTAGATGGACCAAAAGTGTCCATATATCTCAGCATAACCAGATACCGTGTTGTATGTTACTGAGTACATGTTTACACCATTGTGAGTTGTGCATACACTGTGACACAGGGCGGAAGACCACAGGATACAAAATGATGTGCGTAATACATGAAATGATTGTTTTTTCATATAAATGATCACAGCATCAAAACCCATAATAGTACTGTCTGTAAGATTCTAAGTTATAATAGCACTGATCTGACATCATATCAATGCTATTATGACTTAGAATTCTCTTAAAAGGTGCTCTTGCTTACATTTTGAAATCAGTGCCCACAGTTTCCAAACCACAGCAGATCAGTCTGTTACAAATGCTTCCATGATTGTCATGTAGCTGGGCTGCCTTCATGGTGAGCATGAGCACGAGAGTATGTGCGCACCATTGTCATGGAACTGGTACAGATGTGAGTCATGGAGAGAGTGAGTCATGGAGCCAGTGTGACTGCATGCGGAAGTGAGCAAAATAACTAAACTGGGAAAAATGAAAAATTAAGAAACCAATTAAAAACCAATAAACCAGTTGGCTCAGTGACATGGAGGGTTGAGGTGCTGAGGGACTGACCACCACACCGGTGACTCGGGTTGCTAGGGGTCTGGCAAGGTGAGAAAGAATTGAGGGTCCACAGGATTGCTCTCTTCGGGGAGAGAGGTTGCCATGTCTCTCTGTTGACTGCCACCTGGAGGTATCTGGGTGGCAGTGCAAGCGAGTCACGCAATGGGAAGGGATCCCATGTGCAGAGCACCAGGGGTGTTTCCACAGAGGCAGAGCACACACATTATGTTCATCGTACATCTGTGGACTCGGAGTAAGCAGGTCTAAAAAAGCAGGGCAGGCTTTGTGTAGCCCTACCCATTGCACTGTGGCCCACTCTGCCGCTCTAATCCAGGACAGATCTGGATATGTGACCGGGTGGGTGGCCCTACCCCTCCTGGCCCCACTGTGGCAGGGAATCTGCAGGAGAGAGGACACTCCAACTGAGAGGAGGTAAGAGATGGTCACAAGTGCAAAAAGAAAAGACTGGGAAGCTGTCGGTTTTGCCTGAAGAGGATAAAAACCTTCACACACGGAAAAAAACCCAAAACAAAACAATAAACCTGGGATGCCAGAAACCAGAAAGAGTCCTATGCATTACAAAAAACAGCACACAGGACTCTATCTGTTATGGTGCTCTAACTCCTCTCAAGCTTCGCTTTCTTATGATGCCATGGAATCCCTCAATGGTGTTACAGCTCCACAACAGATGGAGTCCCATATGTTATTCTATTTGTACATACCAATGTGTGCAGTGGAGTATAATTATGTTTTTAACATTCATTTTTACCTATGATAGCAAAGCTGAGATGCAGTCTCTCATTTTATGTGAAGTTCTGCGTTTACTTATTATTATAGTTGAGCAGGATGAGCACACTGAGGTTAAGTGATTTGCATAATTTGCAAACCAGGGGAGACTTATATTAGTGATACCCCTGGCACAGCATCTGTACCTTCGCACAACCTTCTGCAGCACACCATCGATGTGGAAGGTTGCATGTATTGTGTCCTAGTCCCTGATCTGGCTGCCTGCATAGCATTGTAGTTAGCATGGGATGAGGTATGGGGACATATACTGCATTATGAATGTGCATAGTGCACCACGTACGCAGGGAGGAGACCACACACATGGGTGTCCCTCTGCGTATGCAGAGCGCTATGTGGCTGAGACCCTGCTTTTGCAGCAGTACAATATCTAGAGGTGTCAGGTTTTCTGTATACCTGAAAACTCCTTGAATCTACAGAAACCAAATATGCTATACCTGACAATTTTAAAAAGTGGACAGAATCACGATGATTGCCAAAGGAGAGACTAGAGTTCAAGCCCCAAGACATATCAGTAATGCTAAAGAAATGCAAACTTTGTTGGCTCCAGTCAAATCTTACTTCATTTATAGAACACAAGCTAAACTTCTTTGATTCTCTGCCTCAAAAGCTCACCTTTAAGTAAGGGGAAGGGGATAGAGGACATGAAAAATGACAACAGGAGACCTCAGAAAACTGCTGTCAGCACACCATCAGTAGTAAGCACCACATCATCCTGTCATCCTCTGGTGGCACCCATCTGCAGAGGGACTGTAACAGTGTTGGGGCCCTGTCCTATTTCCATCTCTTTTTCTTTTCTGTTATATCACACCCTTCTATCCTATCTCTTCCCTTCCCTTCATTTCTGTTTCTGCTGTCTTTCTTCTGTGGAAATGTCTTCCTTCCTCTGCCCTTACAGACTTGTTCTGATAGTCAGATGGGCAGGTCTGGGCAGACTAGATAGATCTGCGCTATTTTCCTGCTGTCATTGTCTACATTTTTATGCTCTGTCTGCTTAATCCTGTCTGTCAACATGACTATGCTGCACACAGGAGAGGATGCTAACATTGTAAAATTGTGCTCTTCAGGATCTCTGCCGTTGCAGAAATAAAGAAGAGCTTCTGGTTCTTGCAACTCTGGAACCCATACCTTGGGTGTTGTGTAATCCAGCGCCCCCCACAGGTGAACCACCAATACAGGCAAGAAACATGGGCTGGGCAGTTGGGTGAGTTAGTGGGGCTAGGCAAAAGACTAGCACTGCAAGTCAGTTGCTTTCTCTTCACCCAAGCCACCAATGATACTGCAATGTATTGCGCAGTCATATCGAGAGACAATGAGCAATAGAGGTCAACAATCTTGAGTGGCATGACCATTTAAAGTTCTCTGACTGGGCCACTACCTAGAAAAGTGAACAGGTGGCCAGCAGGGTGAGGAGCTTCTTGGTGAATTTAGAACTGGCTGGTAGTACTGCCTTCCCAAAATTTGGGCAGCAGACAGGCAGGTCAGCCAGAGGCGAAAGAGTTCAGGTTTGTGCAACAGGGAAATGACTAAAAGGAGAAACACAGAAACATAGAATTTGATGCCAGATAAGGACCGCTTGGCCAATCTAGTCTGCCCATTTTCCTACCTGATGGATAAGCTGCAGATCCTAGTTAACCAACAGCCTACTTCTGCCTATCCCCCCACTAGAACTGCCTTATGTCTGTCCCATGCATTCTTGAATTCCCTCACTGTTCTTGACTCCACGACCTCCTCAGGAAGGCTGTTCCATGCATCCACAACCCTCTCCATGAAAAAATACTTCCTCACATTACCTCTGGGCCATCCCTTCTTTATTTTCAAATTGTGCCCTCTTGTTCTTGCACATCTGTTTTTCTGAAAGATACTACCCTCTTGGACTTTGTTGATTCCCTTGAGGTACTTGAAAGTTTCTATCATATCCCCCCTCTCCCTTCTTTCCTCAAGGATATACATATTAAGCTCCTTTAGTCTCTCTTCATATGTCTTCTGGCACAGACCCTGCACCATTTTGGTTGCCCTCCTCTGGACAGCCTCCACTCTGTCTATGTCTTTGTGGAGATGGGGTCTCCAGAACTGCACACAGTACTCCAGATGGGGTCTCACCAACTGTGTGTACAGAGGGATAACAACGTCCTGTTTTCTACTGTTGATGCCTCTCCCTATGCATACCAGTATCCTCCCAGCCCTCCTTACTGCCTTCTCACATTGCTTGCCCACCTCTAGGTCATCTAATATAATTACCCCCAGGTCCCTTTCTATTTTTGTTGTTGTCAGTATCTCACCCCCATTATGTACTCTTCCCCTGGGTTTTTGTTTCCCAGGTGCATTACCTTGCACTTCTTTGCATTGAATCTCAGCTGCCATACATTTGACCATTCCTCCAACCTTGCCAAGTCCCTTCTCATCCTTTGCACTCCATCTTGTGTATTAACCCAGTTGCAGATCTCTGTGTCATCTGCAAAGAGACATACATTTCCTTCCATTTCCTCTGCGATGTCACTTATAAAGACATTAAAAAGGACCGGTCCCAATACTGAACCCTGTGGTACCCCGCTAGTAACCCTCCTTTCTTCACTGTGGACTCCGTTTACGATTACCCTTTGCATCCTATTGTCCAGCCAATTTTTCATCCAGGCTACCATCTTGGGACACACTCCAAGGCTGGCTAACTTGTATATTAATCTTTTGTGTGAGACTGTATCAAATGCCTTGTTAAAATCTAGGTAGGCCATGTTCACAGCCCCTCCCTGGTCTACTACTTTGGTCACCCAGTCAAAGAAATCTATTAACTTCATCTGACACAACCTTCCCGCTATGAATCCATTCTGCCTTGGGTTCTGTGCCCCACTGGCCTCTAGGTACTCAACAATTCTTTCCTTCAGAAGTGATTCCATCATTTTCCCTACCACTGAGGTCAAACTAACTGGTCTGTAATTTTCTGCCTCTGCCCTGCTCCCACTTTTCTGAAGAGGAATCCCATCCACCCTCCTCCAGTCCTCAGGTACCACCCCATCCTCCCATGATTTGTTAAAGAGAGTAGTCAGTGGTGTCACTAGTTCTACCCTTAGTTCTTTTAGAATTCTTGGGTGAATCCCATCAGGCCCCATTGCTTTGTCCACCTTCAGTTTTACTAGTTCTTTCAGAACCCTTTCTTCTGTGAAAGGACTGGTATCGACCCCCCAATCCAGGGTGTTTCTCTTGTTTGGTTTAGGTACTTCTCCCTCCTCTTCCTTTGTGAATACTAAGCAGAAATATTCATTCAGTATCCCTTCTTTTTCACTGTCACCCTCTACCCACATTCCCTCCCCTTCATTAAGCCTCAGTATCCCTCCCTTGGTCTTTCTTTGCTTCCTAAGGTACCTATAAAAGGTTTTATCCCCCTTCTTAACAGAGTTAGCTATCCTTTCCTTGATTTGGGCCTTTGCTATTCTGACTGCATTCCCTGCCTTCTTCTGCTTTAACTGATAAAGTTCTCTGTCCTGCTCCTTCTGCATTTCCTTATATTTCCTGAATGCTATCCTTTTCTCCTTAACCTTCCCTGCCACCTCTTTTGAGAACCATAGCGGTTTTTCCTTTGTTGTGTTTTGTTGATTTGCTTCACACAAAGGCTTGTTGCCTCTGTGATAGCTGATTTGATTACTCCCTATTGTTCCTCCACCCCTTCTTCTTGCCTGTTTGCTACTGCTTTTCCAAGGCACTCTCTCATTTTCCCAAAGTCAGCCCTCCTAAAGTCCAATACTCTTGCTTTTGTGTAGCTTGACTCTATGGCTGTGTTTATCATGAACCACACTGTTTGGTGGTCATTTGTTCCCAGATGGCTATCTACTTCTAAATCTGATATTCTTTCTCCATCCCTGTTTGAGAGTACCAGGTCTAAGATTGCTCCCTCCTGAGTGGGTTCCAATACTAGCTGTCTGAGACATAACCCTGTAGGGCATCAAGAATGACCCTGCTCTTGGATGCGCCTGCAGCAAAGGTGCTCCAGTTAACATCTGGCAGATTCAGGTCCCCCATCAACAATATCTCCCCTTTTTCTGCCATTCTGAGGATGCCTTCTATCATTTCCTTGTCCATTCCCTCCTCCTGAGATGGGGGTCTGTATACAACCCCCATGCAGATTGTGGTGCCATTTCCTGTCTCCAGAGTGACCCAGAGTGCCTCAGCTGCTCCCTGTTTACTCTTTAGTTCTGTTGCTTTGATCCCTCCCCTTACATAGAGAGCTACTCCTCCTCCTCTTTTATGAGCTGTGGAACAAATTGCAAACAACTATTCCAGAAAAAAATGAAAGTGATTTCTGGAGATTAGTGGCATTTGGAATTAATGATATAAAATATAATATAACAGCAGTTATTCCATCTGAAAAATGGATATAATTTTTTACAGAAATGTTTAATAGTAAAGAAAATAAGTATTAACAAGAGATAGATATTAAGACAGATAATGTTGAAGAGTTAAATTGGATGGATTTCACAAAAGAGGAGATAGTGTTGGCAATACAAAAACAGAAAAGGAATAAAGCCCCAGGTATAGATAATCTTGGGATGGAGTTATATCAGACAGATGCTGAATGGTGGGCTGAGATATTATTACAATTATATAAGAATATAATAAAGTATAAGAGAATACCTGAGAACTGGAATGTGGGAGTAATAGTACCCCTTTTTAAGAAAGGGGATATGACAAAGCCAGGGAATTATAGGCCAATAACACTACTGCACATTAATCAAAAAATATTTACTAGACTTATCTTGAATAGGATAGAGCATTGGATGGCAGAAAATAATGTTCTCTCCTGTTTTCAAGCAGATTTTTGTAAAAATAGATCAACGTTGGATCAGATGTTCACTCTTAGATATATTCTAGATAAATATGTTGGACAAAGGAAGGGAAAGATATATACTGCTTTTATTGACATCAAATCTGCATTCAACTCAGTACAAAGAGACACCCTGAGGGAAATCCTAAAGGATTTGGGCACAGATTCAGAATTACTGAATATGATTAAGTTATTGCATCAAGAAAATAAGCTTGTTGTTAGATATAACAAGGAAGGTGACATGAGTGAAAAGATTAAAGTTAACTGTGGGGTAAGACAGGGGTGTATATTGGCACCATCTCTAATTTATACATTGACAAAGCTGTGAGAGACTTAGTGGAGGTGGACACTTTCACACTAAGGATAAAGGAAATTAGAGTACAGATATTGTTATACGCAGATGATGCAATACTAATTTCTCAAACCTCTCTTGGTCTAAATTTTGGCAACAATAAAATCGCTGGAGATGTTACATATGAATTTGAATCAGGAAAAGTCTAAAATAGTGGTATTTGGTAGTAAACCTAAAAATAAATCAAAATGGAGATTCGGGGATATAGAGTTAGAGGGTTAGAGAGTTTACATACCTGGGGGTGATTTTTGGTGAGGATTTAAAATGGAAAAAAAAAAAAAACAAAGAGAAAAAATAAATGAGAAAGCATTCAAAACTTTAAATGGAATTAAAAGCACTTTACAAAAAAAAAATAGGTGGAAATTCATTTATAGCACAGTATAGATGTTTAAAAGCAAAAGTTAATTCTCAAATTTTATATGCATTGGAGGTCTGGGGACTCTCAGGCAATTATAAAACATTGGAAATAATTCAAAATAAGTACTTAAAAAATCTTTTAGGTCTCTCAATGTGGGCCTCAGGGGCTGGAGTAAGACTAGAGATGGGAATTTTGTCAATTCAAGCAGAAATTATAAAAAGAAATATAGCATATTGGAAAAAAAAATATATAACTACATATAAAGATTGCCTGATATGTAAATGTTGGATAGATGCCAGTAATAATGAAGATAGGGGGTAGAAACTGGTTTAGCACATTAAATCAAGTATTAAATAAAGATGGGTTACCTTACAAACATATATTGGATTTTGAAGGTGCTAAGAAGGGTGTATTGGAATTTACATAAATGGCAAGCCAGAGAATAGAAGATCAATCAATGCAATTTGATTTTGGAAGGATAAAAGACTCTTGTAATAGTTATCCATTAAAAAAAATTAAAACAGTGTTTGTAATAAAGGATTATTTATTGAAATATGAGAATGAGAAACATAGAAAAGTAGTCACCAGACTAAGATTAGGTGAATTTGGTAAATGGGGAGAAAGGTATAGTGGCTTTAATCAGGTGGATATTTGTACAGGCTGTAATAATGCCACTATGTCCAGTGCTCACCTAATTTTTGAGTGTAAGGCTTACTGTATAGTGATATAAAGAGAACATACATTGAGCATTCCTTTCAAAATCTTATAGGTTTGAATAAAGAGAACAAAATAAAGGAGATTCTAAACTGAAAAAAATGGAAAAGATATTTGCTTTAGCAAATTTTGCACATAGAGTGGCAAAAAAATGAAGTGGAGTATCTGATTTAGATTAATGTGTACATGGTTTTATTAATTGTTATATTAACTCTGAAATTGTTGGAGATGAAAATATATGCATTATAAGAATTGGAAAAGGTCAAACATAAGATATGTGATTTTAAGATTTTTGTATGTAACAAATGATAATTTGTATACATACTTTGAAATAAATTTGACCTTACCTTACCTTACTCCTTCTCGTCTTTTACCCTCCCTGTCCCTCCTGTAAATTGTGTATCCTGTTATGTTGACATCCCAGTCATGGTTCTCTGTGTACCATGTTTCTGTGACTGCCACAATATCCAAGCATCCCTCTTCCATCAAGGCCACTAGTTCAGGGAGCTTGTTACACAGACTACGGGCATTGGTACTCATCACCGTCCATTTTTTGATGGCCCTCTTCCTTTTAGCCTCATGCCTGTCCTTATTGCCTTTGCCTTTTTTTTTGCATTTACCTCTGTCCTGCTCCCTAATGACTTCTCTACCTTGGTGTTTACCTCCCTAATTACCGTGTTTTGTGGGGTGAGGCTGGGATTTCCCTGCTCCTTTTCAGTGCCTCCCCCCTTGGCTATGTTAAATGCTTGCCAATGAAGCATTTAAACCTATCACCTAGGATCCTGGTTCTCCCCCCCCGGACAGATGCAGACCACCGCACCTGTATAGGCCTGCATCCCTCCAGGTGGCTCCCCAGTCCCCAATGAAGCCAAAACCCTGAGCTCCACACTAGTTTTTCAACCATTCATTGAATTCCATGGTGTGGAGTGCTGTAGCATCACCCTTGCCATAGACAGGCAGCACCACCAAGAAGTTTATCATATGCGCTACTTGTCTAAGGCCACTCCCCAACTCTACAAACTCCTCTTGCACTGCTCTGATCACATTCCCAGCCAGGTCATTTGTCCCTAGGTGAACAATGACATCCAGCTCCCTCCCTCATGCTGCTGCTCCCATGATCCTGAGGATTCACTTCCTGTCCCTCCAAGCCATGGTGCCATGCAGGCACCTTACCTCCCTCTCCCCCTCCTCCCCAACTTCTACCTCCCTAATTATTTAGTCCCCCACCAGGAGTTGTTCCCTTCCCCTATGGGGTCCCATGCCACCCTCCTGTGGGTCTCATTTGTGGAGGTTCTCAACATCCTCCTTGGTCTCCACAGCAGGTGCCTCCATAGAGGAACTACTATCTGCCAGAACAGTGTATGAATCGTGGAGAGGTACAGCTGGAGGGATGCACCTCTGTTCCACCACCCTCTCCCTCCCTGAGCCCACCTTGCTCCTGCTGCTCCTCTTTTTTGGCAACCTCTGAGGTAGCAGCAGTGGCCCTGGTGGTCCCTGGGTGGGGGAGGAGGTTTCACAAATCCTAGCCAGGTCAGCCAGGAGATGGGCAACCTCCTTCCTCAGACCAGAGAGGTGCCTGCAAACAGGGTAGCATCACAGCCTCCAGAATGTCTCCCAGAACACTGCCGCCCCACAGCCATTGCACTGCACCACTCCCATCATGTCTTATTTTGTGTCCCCTCTCCTGTTGCTCTGTATGGTTATTCTCTCCTCTCCTTACAACTCTCACCCTTCCTGTTCTGGGACAGCAACTTCCTGTATTCTTCGGTAGTCTCCTTCTTCCTTGCTCAGAGTCAGATCTCCAGCAGCTGGGGAGGGGGGGAAGAGCTACTTTTTTCCTTCAGGGTTGACACAACTAATGTTTCTCCATGATCCTTCCCTTCCCTTCCTACTGCCAAACAGGAAGTTCCTATTGTCAGTCAAATCCAGTGGCTATAAAAGTAGAACTGGCTTAGGGTGGGATGGGGGGCAATTAGTAAGAAAATCCACAGCTTTTTTAGTCACCTGCTTTCTGCTCTAAAAGCAAGATTTCTGTCTTCCAAAAGCTAGCAGCAGGAAGTTGTAATTGGAGTCACCTGCTTTTCTACTGCATAAGCCACACTCCTAATTAACTTCTCTCCCCTCTGACAGATTTAGCAAACTAAGTTGATACAGTACCCTTCCCCAACACAGAAACACACGATGACATTATTTTTTTAACCCTAAATGAGACCCCCTCTGCTTCTAATAAAGTATCTGTTTGCTTAATCCTAACAGGCACTGACTCCTGCTGAGACATTAGTGTTAAATTAATAAGAAAAACTGTAGCTTTTTTAGTCAGCTGCTTTCTGCACTAAAAGCAAGATTTCTGTCTTCCAAAAGCTAGCAGCAACAGAAAAGGACAGGAAAACAAAAAATGCACAATACTTACCACCATAGAATGAATGTCTGGACTTAGAAGATAAAGTCTCAGTGGACAACTTTATTGTAGGTCATACTTGCTGTAGAAATAGTGGAAGAAGGTGACAACCTGTACTGTACAAATGCTTCCAATGTTTCACTCTTTTGAGCTTTATCAAGGAGTGCATTTTTTGTCTTCATGTCTGTTCCAGTTTATGCATGCGCATTGGGCACCAGTTTTTTTTTAGCAGCCTTTTTCTGTTTTGAGTTTGAAAACAGCTGGAACCCCAATTAATTAGATCTACAGTAGCATTAGTTTAAAAATGGGTCACTCATAAACTAATGGTTTTATTGGTTTTGAGCAATCCCACTGCCTCACCCTTTAAAAATAATAGGTGTTTTCCTTTTTCATGGGGTTTAAAATTTATTTGAACAAATCTAAAGCTTCACCATTCTCTGAAAAGATAGCTCTAACTAGTTTAAGAGCAACAGGGATCAAAATAGTACACTGTGGTCTTAAATATCTGGGTATTTGGTTACAGACAGATTTACCAATCATTGCGTGAAAGACTACAGGGGCAAAATAAAATCAGTAAAACATAGTGGTTGCACCATAAATATATTATCAACTGCATTTGACCATTTACATCCCAGCTCCCCACTTCAAAAAGGTGAATCAATCTATAAGGAAATTTATTTGGGACACTGAACAAGCCATTATTTCCTAGGCACAGCTGCGGCAATCTACACATAAAAGAGGGTTTGTTCTTCTGAATTTTCAATTCTGTCACAATGCAATTATCATATAAGAGAATATCAAAGTGTTTTGGCAGAATGATATCGACAGAAAATCTAGATGGTTTTATATTGAAAAAGAATTTTGCTAAATGTAAAAAACCCAAAGACTATTCTTTTTTCAAGCTTCCCCTACACATTAAAATTACAACTTATTTTAAAGACCTCAATTAGAGCATAGCTAAAGATCCCAAGTCTTTTGAACCATGAATCTGTTACTTCTCCTCATTGCCCACTGTGGGAGAACAAATTGTTATGAAGATGAAACCCTTAATTCAGAATCCTGAAAAGAGAATGATATCCTTAATTTAAGCGATCTCATGGATCCAAATGTGACTACTATTGTCCCCTTTTCTTAAATCTCCAATAGCGTTTATCTGTCATGATTAGACTTCCACCACTACATGCAGATTACACATGTCCTAAAAGACTATATTAATAAAGATTTGTTGTGGGCATCGCCTAATATGCTTGATAAGTTTTTTAATAATGCTAATGGACATAAAGTCATATATAATCTAATAATAGCTTCTAGTCCCATCCCAATGAAAAACCTTAAATGTATGTGGAAAATTGAGCTGTGAGAGAACATTTCTCATGACGTATGGAATGAAAGCTGGTGTACCACACTAAAAGCCTGTAAAGAATCTAAAGGCAGATTAGTGCAATATAAGATCACACATAGATGGCACTGCTGCCCTGATAGATAAATACAACTGGGTATATCTGATGATGACAAATGTTGGATATATTTGTCTAATAAGGATTGCATAATTCATCTCATTTGGTGACGTGATAAGATTAAGAAGGTTTGGAAAAAATATAATTAGCTTCTGAGACCATTTTGAAATGCAATCTAAAATGCTCAAGTGAATTTGTTATGCTGGGCATAACTGCAGACTTAACAAACGTTAGTATGAGGCAAAAGTTGTGGCTTCATACTGCTCTCATTATAGCCAAGAATGTTATCTTGAAGCTGTGTAGAAAAATTGAACCCCTTTCCTTTTCTGAATGATTGCAAGATATATCTATAAGAGCAAGCTATGAGAGGTTAGCTCATATGAGATAGCCTAGAATTGATACAATTTGTGCTTTATAGAAACATAGAAACATAGACTTTGACGGCAGATAAGGACCGCTAGGCCCATCTAGTCTGCCCATTTCCCTACCTACAGGATAGGCCGCAGATCCTAGTTAACAAACAGCCTATTTCTTCCTACCCCCCACAAGAATTGCCTTATGTCTGTCCCATGCATTCTTGAATTCTCCCACAGTTTTAGACCCCACAACCTCCTCAGGAAGGCTGTTCCATGCATCCACTACCCTCTCTGTGAAATAATACTTCCTCACATTGCCCCTGAATCACCCTCCTTCTATCTTTAAATTGTGTCCCCTTGTTCTTGCAAGTCTCTTTTTCTGAAAGATGAGACCCTCTTGAACTTTGTTGATTCCACTAAGGTACTTAAAAGTTTCTATCATGTCCCCCCTCTCCCTTCTTCCCTCAAGGGTATACATGTCAAGCTCCTTTAGTCTCTCCTCATACGGCTTCTCTTGCAGACCCTGCACCATTTTAGTTGCCCTCCTCTGGACTGCCTCTATCCTGTCTATGTCCTTGCGGAGATGGGGTCTCCAGAACTGGACACAGTACTCCAGATGGGGTCTCACCAACTGTCTGTACAGAGGGATAACAACTTCCTGTTTTCTGCTGATGATGCCTCTCCTATGCATCCCAGTATACCCCCAGCCCTCCCTACTGCCTTTCTCACATTGCTCTACAACCTTAAGGTCGTCTGATATGATTACCCCAGGTCCCTTTCCTTTTTGTTGTTGTTACTACCTCCTCACCCATTGTGTATTCTTCCCTGGGTTCTTGTTTCCCAGGTGAATTATTTTGCACTTCTTTGCATTGAATCCTAGCTACCATACTTCTGACCATTCCTCCAACCTTGCCAAGTCCCTTTTCATCTTTCCATGCCTCCTTGTGTATCAACCCTGTTGCAGATCTTTGTGTCATCTGCAAAAGGCATACTTTTCCTTCCAGTCCCTCTGCAATGTCACTGATGAAGACATTAAAAGGACTGGACCCAATACTGAACCCTGCGGTACCCCACTAGTAACCCCCTTTCTTCAGAGTGGACTCCATTTACAATTACCTTCTGTGTCCTGTTGTCCAGCCAATGTTTTATTGGCTACCACCCTGGGTCCCACTCCCAGGCTGGTTAGTTTGACTATTAATCTTTTGTGTGGGACTGTGTCAAATGCCTTGCTAAAGTCTAGGTAGGCCATGTCCACAGCCCCTCCCTGGTCTATTACTTTGGTCACCCAGTCAAAGAAATCTATTAGATTCTGCCTGACATGACCTTCCCGCTGCAGAACCCATGCTGCCTTTGGGTCCTGTGCTCCACTGGCCTCTAGGTACTCAACTATTCTTTCCTTCAGAAGTGACTCCATCACTTTCCCTACCACAGAGGTCAGACTGACAGGTCTGTAGTTTCCTGCCTCTGTCTTGGTCCCACTTTTGTGAAGGGGAATCACATCCGCCTTCCTCCAGTCCTCGGGTACCACACCATCCTCCCATGATTTATTAAAAAGAGTAGCCAGTGGTTTCACAAGTTCCTCCCTTAATTCTTTTAGAATTCTGGGGTGAATTCCATCAGGACCCATTGCTTTGTCCACCTTCAGTTTTAGGAGTTCTTGCTGAACCCTTTCTTCTGTGAAAGGACTGGGATCGACCCCCCTATCAAGAGTGCTTCTGTTAATTGGATGAGGCACTTCCCCCTCCTCTTTTGTGAATACTGAGCAGAAATATTCATTCAGTATTCCTGCTTTTCACTGTCCCCTCTGCCCACCCACCGTTCATTCTATTCACTCACTATCCCTCCCTTTGTCTTTCTCGTCGCTGATGTACCTGTAAAGGTTATATCCCCTTCTTAACTGAGTTGGCTATCTTTTCCTCAGTTTGGGCCTTTGCTATTCTGACTTCCCTCCTGCTTCCTTCTGCCTTAACTGGTACAGCTCTCTGTTCTGCTCCTTCTGTGTTTCCTTATACTTCCGGAATGCTGTCTTTTTCTTCCTGACTTTCACAGCCACCTCTTTTGAGAACCATAGTGGCTTTTTCTTTCGTTTTGATTTGTTTATTTGCTTCACACATAGGCTTGTTGCCTCTGTGATGGCTGTTTTGATAATTCCCCATTGTTGCTCCACACCTCCTTCTAGCCTGTTTGCTAGTGCTTTTCTGAGGCCTTCACCCATCTTGCCAAAGTCAACCCTCCTAGAGTCCAGTACCCTCACTTTTGTATGGCTTGACTCTGTAGCTGAGTTTAACGTGAACCACACTGTTTGATGGTCACTTGTTCCCAGATGGCAACCTACTTCTAGATCTGAGATCCTCTCACTGCCCCCATTTGAGAGTACAAGGTCTAAGATTGCTCCCTCATGAGTTGGTTCCGAAACTAGCTGTCTAATGCCTGCCACCTGTAGGGCATCAAGTATGGCCCTGCTCTTGGATGTGGCTGCAGCAAATATGCTCCAGTTAACATCTGGCATATTCAGGTCTCCCATCAACAGTATCTCTCCTTTATCTACCATTCTAAGAATGCCTTCTATCATATCCTTGTCCATTCCTTCCCCCGACATGTGGGTCTGTACACAACCCCTGTGCGGATTGTGGAGCCCTTTCCATTCTCCAAGGTGACCCACAGTGCCTCCTCTCCTCCCTGTTTACTCTTTTGTTCAGTTGCTTTTATCCCTTCCTTTACATGAGAGCTACTCCTCCCCTCTTCTCCCTGCCTGTCTCTCCTGTAGGTTATGTGCCTGGTATGTTAACATCCCAGTCATGGTTCTCTGTGTACCATGTTTCTGTGACTGCTATGATATCCAGGCATCCCTCTTCCATTAAGGCCATCAGCTCAGGAGCTTGTTGCCCAGACTACGGGCATTGGTACTCATTACCCTCCATTTCCTGATGGCCTTACTCCCTTTTGCCCCATCCCTGTCCTTCTTGCCTTTGTCACTTTCTTCATTTACCCCTGCCCTTCTCCCTATCGACGCCTCTATGTTGGTGTTTGCTGCACTTACTACTGTGATTATTTGGGGGGGGCTAGGATTTTCCTGCTCCTTTCCAGTGCCTCCCCCCTTGACTAGTTTAAAAGCTTGCCAATGAAGCATTTAAACCTATCACCTAGGATCCTGGTTCCCCTCCCGGACAGATGCAGCCCATCATGCCAGAATGGAATGCTTTTCTCAGTTTTAAATTCTGTTAGCTACCAAATATCTGAATGCCAGATGTGATTCTTATTTTCTATTTTCATTTGTTTTAACAGACTGCTTGTTGCCATATAATAATTTATGATTAAAATAATTTTTCACATACTGTTTGTTTTATTTATAGATTAGGGAATGCACCACTATTGGTCTCTTAATATAACAGTTTGTACATAGTTCACTATCGTACCCTTTGATGCTCATGTGTTTTGCTTGTATTTCCTGTTTAATGCTGTTTTTTTTTTTTACCAATTATTTTGCCAGGTGAGACACACTAAGGTGAAAGCTTGTTTGCAGGTGCAACCTGGGAGCATGAAGAAGTTAAGTGACTTGTTCAGGGTCACACAGTATGCAAGTGGGGGCTCTGGGATTCAAACCCAGGTCTCCAGATTTGCAGCTCAGAGCCTTAAACCACTGCACCATACTGCCTCCAGAAAAGTTTATTTAAAACTTAAACTATTAACAATAAATAAATAAATAAAAATGCTCCCAGAAAACAGCATTTTTCTCCCCTCTCCACTATTCTGGGCTGTTTACACACATTGGTTATAGTAACGAGCTCTAGCCAGAGCTGCTAGGGCTGTGAAAAGCTACCATATGACCATTATACATGTGCATAGAAATTATTCAACACCCAGGTGTATCTTGACCATTTTTTGGAGGTGTCACACCAAATTTTCAACATGGCCTAATACGACCCCTCCTCATTTTGTAATTTTGTTCACTTGCCCCGGAAGGTGATTTTGCAGAGCAAACATGCTCTTCCATGCCACAGGTGAAAAAACACATTTTGGGCAGGTTGTGGAAAATGACAGCTGTACTATTTTGAAGGAGGTGTGCAAAAATGGCAATGTTGAAAATGTGGAGTGAAAATATAAAAAATTGGAGAAGTTAGGAGAGTGTGTAGAAACTGTATGACGCACACTCATACTGCAGTCATTTTTGGGAAGTTTTTCACCAAATTTGCAACATGGGCTTTTTGGGACCCCACTTCATTAACAGTGGCACTGTCATTTCATGAATCAGTCCTGAAAGTTGATTCTGCGTAGTGACTGCAAAATCACTGTTTGGGACCAAATTACAAAATGACAGTGACAGTATTCATGAGCTGGGGTCCCAAGAACCCCATGTTGAACATCTGGGGAAATAATTCTAAAAAACTGGCTGAGATATCAGCATAAGTTGAAAACCCAATTGAATGGCATTATAGCAGGCTTACCTTTAATTCTTCAGTTTGTGGTTTGGCTTTGAAGAGTGCAGACATGTCCCACTCCAGAGAAGATAACAGCGTCAACCTCTGGAGGTAACTATGGGGTAATAGGGGTGTGGGGAGGTGGATGTTCAGTGGGAGGGTAGGGATGGGGGGGGGACTGCAGTGATGATGAGGAACCATTTTCTTGTTTTCAAGGAGAAAAAAGACTGCCACAATGACAAGGAACTGTTTTCTGTTTTACAGAAAAAAGAAACATTTGGGCACACTGGGATGGGCTCCCAGTGTGCCACATGACTAGTGGGATGTACACATGAAGATTGGGAACCCTAATGTTGGTTTCAGTGGGTGAGAGGAAAGAAAAAAATAGGCACAGTGGGATGGGCTCCCATTGTGCCACATGAGTTTGGGGGGGCACAGAATGCTGCAGAGCTGGCAGCAGCTGACACAGGGATTGGGAATGAAGAGCCCTCTGTGATGCCCACTCTACTAGTTAGACTTGCAAGCAAATATATTACTGAAGGCAGAGCAGTTATACATCCTCTAGCCAAAGAGCATTGTGGTCCCCCAGCAAAGCCCTCACATTTCAAATCAATGTTATATCATCAACAAGTCCAGTTCTGATGACTTTGGTACAGCAGTTGTCCCTTTGGTATATAAGCATACTTGCTAAAAGTGATTCTTTTCTACTCTGGTGGGCCAAAGAATGCCATAGAGCTGGTGGAGGTGATGTAATTGAGTGTACGCAACACTCAGACATGCACAGTTGCGATGAATGGCACCTTTCCATGCATGACGCTACCAGCAGGACTGCGTATGCACGTGAGTCGTGCATGTGCAGTTCATACCACAGAATGCAGAAGTAACAGCCAAAATAGTGCAGCTGTTATTCCGTAGTGGCCGATTGTGGTGGAGGGTTTCAAGCTCCAGTGGGCCTTTGGAAAGATACTTCCAAATTTCCAGTGGAAGGTTCCACGATCAGTCATTTTCGGAGCTACAATCCCAGTAGGACTATAGGCTCTGCCCACAGCCCTAAAGAGGTGTTAGAAAGAGAGAGAAGGATGGAAGCTACTCACAGATGCTGTGTATGTCTTGGGTCAGCATGCTTGCTGAGTCTGTTTTTCTTCAATGCAGACAGAGAAATGTATGTGATGAACAAACAAACACTTTAGGCTTTTGCACAGTAAGTGGCTACTGAGGAGAGAGTCTGGAAGGCATTCACTAACCTAAGGGTGGACAAAGCTATGGAACCAGCTGTCCCTGTGGCTCTGAGGGTTGAGATGCTGGATGCCTTACCTTGCACCATGCCAGCGAGCCAGCTTGGATGCCAGGTCAGGTCCTCAGGGGTCAGCTGGGGAGAGGAGGCTCGAGTGTCCTGAGGACTGCTCTGCACCCCTGGGAAGGGGTGGGATGTGGATCCCCAACAACTGGGGGTTAAAGCCAGAAAACCTCTCTGTGTGAGCACTCAAGATGTCCCTGATAGACCTCCACTCTCCTCTGCCTAGCCTAAGCCAGGGCCCAAAGGTGATCTCGGTCTCCCCTCACAGTTCCCTCTGGGTGGGGCCCTCAGTGGGGGGTAAGCCATGGTCCTCCCTGTCCACAGTTAAGGTGGAAATGGGGTAGGGGGAGTGTTGAGGGTCCACCTAACAGGGCTGATAGGGGACAAGGATCCATCCTTGCTGCACAGGGGTGATAAAGAGAGTTGGAAAAAAAAGATATGGAGCCAGATAGGATGCATCCCAGAGTGCTGAGGGATCTCAGGGAGGCACTAGCTGCACCTCTGACAGACCTATTTCACAGATCACTGGAGATCAGAGTGGTCCCAGAGGACTGGCACGTCAACTCAATTACACAACAGTTATGGTCCTATCACTGGCAAAATGGAAATTCTGGACGCCTTCAATAACCACTTCACAACGGCTGGCCTTGCCTTTGACACCTCTCCAGCTAACCTGCTGAGGGAACAATTAAGCTCCCATTACACTGGTGATCAGAGAGTTGACTCTTCCTTCAGCTTCAAATCTATACTGTTGAAACAAGTAGAGGATCTATTATGGCAACTGGATACCAAAAAAAGCGCAGGGGCAGACTCTCTGGACCCCTACTTTCTAAAGATTGCATGCCATGTACTTACAGTCCCCCTAACACACCTCTTTAACCTATCCCTAAATTCTGGCTCTATTCCCACACTGTGGAAGACAGCCCAAGTGGTTCCCCTTCTAAAATCAGGGGACCCTATGGATCTTAATAATTACAGGCCCATTTCCATACTACCAGTGCTATCCAAGATGCTGGAGAAATTAGTGAGTAATCAGTTAAGGGAGTATCTTGACAATGCTAACCTCCTAAACCCAGCTCAATCTGGATTCAGGGCCAAGCATAGCACTATCACTGCACTAGCCAAGGTCATAAATGACTGGCAATCCGAATTAGATAAAAAGAATAATGTCTGTGCAGTATTCCTGGACCTGAGCAAAGCATTCGATACTGTGGACCACGAGCTACTACTTTCATCCCTGTACTCCATTGGCCTAGATCCAGCCTCCCTTAAGTGGTTCAGATGCTATCTCACTGGTAGGTCACAGCAGGTAAAAGCTGAAGGTGACCTATCCCCATTCAAACCACTGTCAAGAGGAGTCCCCCAAGGTTCTATTCTGGGTCCTATCCTTTTTGCCATTTATATAAATAACATTGATTCAACCCTTACCAATTCCTCTGTACACCTCTTTGCTGATGACACTGTTCTGTATGTCAGCAACTCTTCACCTGCAGCTGCTCGTGAAATCCTACAAACAGAATTCTCCTTGCTACAATATCAGCTACTCTAGAAAAAGCTTCTGTTAAATGCAAAGAAAACTAAAGCAATGATGTTCACAAATCAAAGCTCCACCAGCACACTACTCCAATCATTCTCCCCAGCTATGCATTATACTTGGAGAAAATCTGGAGTATGTAGAAAACTTCAAATACCTAGGTGTGTGGATTGACAACAGACTTGACTTCACTCATCATTTAGAAGAACTGTTAAAAAAGCTTCGCCAAAGGCTTGGCCTTCTTTATAGATTAAAACCCTTCCTAAACAGAGACTCAAAGATGAGGTTAGTCCAGGCCATTTTCCTATCAGTTGTTGACTATGCAGACTTCCTTTATAGTCACTGCCCCATCTCCTACCATCACAAGTTGGATACCTTATATCATAGAGCAATAAGATTCATTACAGATCTGCCATCTAATACTCTTCATTGCTCTCTTTATGCTGCAGTTGGGTGGGGTTTTCCTTCACCTCAGAAGGAACAGAAATGCAGCACTATGGATTTACAGAGCGTTGTCAAAAAAACTTCCAAATTATATCCTGGACTGCTTCACCCAGACCTCTCCTAGCTCCTATGCCCTAAGAAGCAACAACATCATCCTGCTCAAATTGCCCAAATTCAACACCCGGCTAGGGGAGGGCAGCAATCAGCTATTCTCTAGCCATAGCATGGAACACCCTACAAAAATCCCTAAAACTGTCCAATATCATTCCATTTGCATCCTTTAAACAGCATTGTACAGTCTTCTTCAAAGATAAATGCAATTGCTACCACTAGAGCTAGCATTGTCATCTCACAAATCTCCCTTCCAAACCATATATGGCATATTCCTTCCAGACAGACACCCCATCTTATGGCACCCAGTAATACCTTCACCATCCTAGTATTACATTATGTTGAGTGTCTGCCATGTCCCCTCACTGGGATATGTATATACTGTACACACTGTAAATATTAGCTTAACTTTCCTGTAACCGTTTTTTATCATGTGAATTTACTGTACATCACTGTGTTTATAAATGTTATTTTCCCCTGTATGTATAACTGTCTTATATAAGTGTATGATGTATCTGTTGTGTATCAACTATTGAACCTTAACCTTATCAGGTCCATCTTGTAAATGAGCCTTGCTCAATGATGTTCGCCTGAATAAATAAAGATTTGATGATGATGATGATGATGATAAAAGTGATAGCTGGAAAGATAGGGGCAACCATAGGCCTCTCAGCCTGACATCATGGTGAGTAAATTAATGGAAACACTACTAAAGGTAAGGACTGCTGAACATCTGGAATTCAACGGTTTGCAGGATCCAAGGCAGCATGAATTCACAAGGAGAGGTCATGGCAAACAAATCTGAAAGATTTCTTTGACTGGATGAACAAGAAGTTAGATCAGGGTGGAGCAGTGGACATGGACTACTTGGATTTCAGAAAGGCTTTCAACACTATTCCACATAAGATATTGGTAAGCAAGCTGGGTAGCTTTGAGTGGGCAACAAGGTGGTATCCTGGGTAAGAAACTGGTTAGGGTATAGGAAACAGAGGGTAGTGGTAAATGTAGTAGTAGTAGTAGTAATTGCTTATTCTTGAAATCAAGAAAAGAATAGCCCAATTGAGCAGAAACTCATTTACAATGGGGTCCATCATTCATACAGCATACACGATTGTATCAAAATTAAAACAAACTTTACACAGCATCCTTAAAAAGGAATATATTTATCACCAAACTTTCATAATTTAAGAATAGTGCAGATTATTGCAGTAACAGATTTTAGGCAAGGTGACGGTATACAAAATTTCTAGTTAAAGATCAAATGCACACATACGTCATAAAAAGTTTGAATTCACTTGAATTCATGTCCCTGTGTTATGATTAGTGCTTCCTAAAAATAGCATGCTGTTTGGTTTTGTGGTTTTCTTTAAATCAGCATCTGTTAATGTGCTTGGCAGTAACTGAAACAGTGAAGATGTTTCTGTCCCTGTCAGTGAGCAATGACATCATACCTGCCCAGCCTGCTGCTTCACCAATTAAATCCCTGATTGACTGAATAAGCTGTTGCAGTTACTAGTTATAGCAGTCTGTAGGGCTAATTTTTTTCACTCAGAGTTTGTTACTAACCCATCTGGCTTGTGTTTAGAGAGATATGCTTAAAATCTATCTTTCTGTTCTCATAAAAAGTTGATCATTTAGGGTTCAGTGCTGAATTTTAGTGGTATGAATGAATGTCTGTGAGAAATTACCTTGCTTGTATCACAGATGTCAGTTCTCTGTCATCAAAACTCTGCATTCCTTTCTGACTATATAACACAGTTTTGTTTAATGGATATAAAATAAATCTACATTCCATTAATTCATAGAAGTAGTGTGATGTAGCCTCAATAAACAGGTTCATGTGAGAACAATTTTGTTTTTATGTCAGGTTGTCAAACATGTGTCTGACACACTGCTATCTCAGGAACATATACTGTATGACCTCATAAAATGCAGTTCTTTGTGGGGTTCTGTGTGAAAATACATCATGTATGTGTGTAATTAGAAATACTATATGACATCCTGATGCCTCTGTCTCCTGCCTCTCAGTTGAGGCTTCTGCACCCCGCTTCCCTCTGTCCCCCACCCCCACAGTCAGGGCCAATACACACTGTTGTCCACTTTTTCCTGTCTCCACAGACAGGGCTGCTTTGCTCTGCTAAGCTCTAGAGTCCCAGTGCCTCTGCCTTCACAGTTTGGGCTGCTGCACCATGCTGCCCAAAGCCACCAAAGGTGGGGCATTTGCTGCACCCTGCTATCCACTTCCATGACCCCAAATGGGCAGGGCTGCTGCATCATGTTCACCCCATTACACAGTCAGGGCTGCTGTAACCTGATTCCCCACTGTGTCCTGCACCACAGTCAAGGCTTCTGTACCATGCTGTCCTCTGTCCCCTGACACCACTGTGCCCTGCTGCACCTTAGAGCCTCTTGCCTCCAGAGTTAGAGTTGTTGCACCATGCTGCTCCCTGCTACTAGAGTCAGATTCTTTGGTACACTGCCCAAAACTACCTGATAGAAAATACAAAAAAATACTTTCATCTTGTGTTATAGGATGGGGGACTGAGGGTTGCAGGGTGTGGCAGCCTAAACTGTTTGCTTCAGAAGGCAGCAGTGTGCAGCAGCCCTGAATGTGTGGAGAAGACAGAGGGCAGTGGGTTGCAGAAGCTTTATATGAGGCAGGAGAAAGGGGGCTTTTGGGGCAAGGGAAAGGGGGAAGCAGAGAGCTGCTGCCTCAACTTTTGGGCAGGAGACAGGGGAATCAGGATGCCATAGAGTATTTCTAGTTCTACACATACATTATGTATTTTCAAACAGAACCCCTCAAATGAATTTTATGAGTTCATACAGTACATGTTCCTGAAATAGCAGAGTGTGGCAGACACAGGTTTGTCAATCTGACATGTAAACAACATTGTTATCACATGAACATATTTATTGAGGTTACATCAAAGGGTATCATGTCATAAGAGTGACCCAAAATGAGCAACTAGAACTATATCTACTCATTTTGGGTGCTATTATTGTGGGCTACCCTGCAAAATAGCGAGGGTATTGGATAGTGGCTGGGGGAAGAGTGAACGGAAGTAGGGAACAGCGAGGGGAAGGGGAGGGACAGGGAAGGGGTTTTCAGGCACTGGTGTACCTGCTGCCACCAAGCTAGCCATGTGGTATGGTGGTGTGGGTGGCTAGTTCTGACACAGTGGGTACTGGGTTCAGGACCGGAAGTGGGTACATTTTGCTGCAGCTGCAAGCTGTGGCACTTAAATTTTGCCAAGATCTGGATTTTTGACCCCTCCTGAAAATGCACCCTGCTTGAGCTGAGAATCCTAATTAAGGGGGGTGAGGTGGGACACAGCCCCCCCAAAAAAACACTTTTTTAAAATCTGGATGTTGGGTCACCCTGAAGTGCATATTGCTGATTTGCTTTTCAGTGATATACACTCACCATAATAGTGATCGCTGTTTTGCATTCGCCATTATGACATGGAACCCATCAAAGACACTCTGCTTCTATGAATTAATGGAATATAGATTTATTTTATAGCCATTAAACAACCCTGTGTTTTATAGGCAGAACAGAATGCATAGTTTTGATGACCGAGAACTGCCATCTGTAATACAGACAAGGTAATTTCTCACAGACATTTATTCATACCTCTTCAGTTCAGCACTGAACCCCAAATGATCAACTGTTTATGAGAACAGAATGATTTTAAGCTAATCTCTATAAATACAAACCAGATGGGTTAGTAACAAACTTTGAGTGAAAACAATTAGCTCTACAGACTGCTCTAACTAGGAACTGCAACGGCTTATTCAGTCAATCAGGGGCTTAATTGGTGAAGCAGCAGGCTGGACAGGTATGATGTAATTTCTCACTGACAGAGAGAGAAACATCTTCACTGTTTTTTCACTATTTTCAGCTACTGCAGAACACATTAACAGATGCTGATTTAAAGAAAACCACAAAACAAAACAGCACGATATTTTCCAGAAACACTACTCATGATACAGGGTTGTGAATTCAAGCTTTTTATGAAATATGTGCATTTGATCTTTAACAACATATTTTAGATTGTATAGATTCACTTGTAACCCAAGGTTTTATTGAACTCCGTGAGACTTTCCCTTTTAGTTTTAAAAACTGTGCCAGACCACACTAGACTCTGGGTCCAAAACTGACAATAGCAGAATTCCCGTTTGATGTTCTTAATACTGAGACTTTGAATTCCAAATTTCAAGCAGTCCTTAGATCATTTTATGATAATGTGAACTTGAAATAAATTACACAAGCAGGGTGGCGTTTTCTACAATATATTTTGATACATTAAATGCAAAATATGTAAATGCTTGTGTTCAGTCAAGCTTATCCATCCCAGAGATTGATACAGGAGACAGTGGTGTTTCAGTTGAGGGATGCCCAGAATGAAACAGGCAAACTGGTTTACATGTACATGCAGCCTGTCCAGTTCTTTCCTGTACCCCCTCCATAAACCACATCCACATAATCAAAGAGTGGTATTACCATTAACAATTTGTTATCTAGCTTCCATAGGGATACATATCTTAACCCTGTAGAGGGTCCCTATCCTACCATTCACTACCAGGTAGTCAGAAACTCAACAAGGTCTTCATGATGGTGACTATTCTGGGTTGACCATCTGAACAATGGAGCAGCAGCAGTGTAGTTTTATTATTTTACCTTGTTTTATTTGTTTTTATCTTGTTTTCCATATTCTCTTTTGTAAAGTTACATTTGTATTAGCCTAGTTAGTAAGGGACAAAAAGTGAGTAAATTAGTGCAGTGCATTTTTCAGCCTGGTAGCAGAAGTTTTATGAGTGACTCCTTACGTTAGGGGTCCTCTATTTAACAGTTCTCTGGCTTATTAGAAATGGACGAGGTGGAGAAGGTGGAAAAATTGGATAATTACCAGTTTCTGTCCCTTCTGTTTATCTGGCTTTTTGACCTTGAGGATTCATGATTGGTGGCTGAATTCTGGCAAGGAGTCCATTCTGCCTTATGCCTTCTCCGAATTTGTTGTCAGGAAGTGGCACTGGGTCAGTGCTGGTGCATGGGAGAGTATGCAGTTGGAACTCGTCTCACTTCTGGACTGTTTGTGGGCTTGGAACTGCTATGAGGAACCCCAGGTTCGATGTGGATATCGAGGAGGCTGGTGGTGGAATAATTTGTTTTTCTGGTCTGTTGTTGGCTTTGATTTCTGGGGCCCTTTCCTCTTCCTTCTCTTGCTGCTGGTGCTCGCTTGGGGGTTGGGTTCAGTGTGTTGCCTGAAGGCTGACTCTGAGCCTATTATCCCTAAGCTTTTTTGTGGATTCAGCTGGTGGGCTGTGTCTGACGAGAGCTGAAGAGTGTAGTCACTGGTGTTTGGAGAGGGAGGGGATTGTGGTGGAATATATTAGTCCCAGCTTTGAAATGACTCCTTTTGGCTCTATAGAAGGTTGGAGGTTCCTCATATAAACTGTTGAAGACCTGGGAAGCCTAGCTGTATTTGAATTTAGAACTGGACTATAATCTGGTGTTACTTTTTCCTCATTTCTTACTGTTTTGGCTAGAGTAGGGCAGTGAAAGTGCCTAAAGTTTAGATCTGGACAGTGAAAATGACAAAGACTTATATTATTTAAACATTTTCCCTAACAAATTTGTAAGGTATTGTTTGGGAAATATACCAGTTTTATTATTTAAACGTTTTTTCCCTAAAATATGTGAGAGGTAGTGTTTGGGAAATATAATTGTTTTGTCTTTTGGGGAGGTGACAGCTCCCTAAATATAGATAAATATAGGTCTTGGACTATTTCTCTGCTGCTGCTTCAAAGCTGTTGGGTCCTGCTTTAACTAGATTTGTTCTACTTTAGGGGTTGGGGTTGGTGTTTCTTATATGGTTATTAATTATTTTGGTTTGGGTTATATATATTTTTTAGGAAAATGTGTTGGCCTGGGTTGATGGTTAGGCAGTATTCCCCCTCCAGGCTGAGGGATCTTCACCCTTTTTTCTGTTCCCTTTTATCCCCAGAGGTGTACAGACTGTGTAGGGGATTGGGAATAGCTAGGAGAGTTAGGGCAGGAACTCTGCCTGTTAGGGGAATGGGGAGGAGTGGGCGGATTGGGATTGTGGGGACAAGGAAATGCCCTAGGCAAAATGGGTCCAGGAAAGGGGTCCTCCCTGTCCGGTTCCCATACCCAAGTGTTCTGCTTATTGCAGACAAGAAACTCAGTTTCCTTTGGCTGCTCATCAAACTCGGGCGGTGTTATGCAATGCCAGGTCTATTAAAAACAAGACCGCCATAATTGGGGATCTTGTTAGTTTGACTGACCTGGCTTGAATCACCGAGACCTGGTTGGATGGAAATGCAGGCCCAATTTTGGCTTCAGTGATTTCACATGGGTACTTGCTGATACATCGCCCAAGGATCGATCGTAGGGGCGGGGGTGTGGCCCTATGTTTTAAATCAGAACTGAGCCTGAGGGAAATTCCAGTGGGAGTCACCAACTCCTTTGAATGTATCATGGGCGAGGGTGTGGGGTGCAGTATTCTTCTCATCTACCATCCACCAGGAGATGGGAATGTTTTCCTGTGGGAAGTCGCAGACTTCATTGCCGACCTAACATTGGGATCCCGTAGATGGCTGATCCTTGGGGATTTCAATGTGTGGATCGATGATGAACTCTTGCAGCTTGGACAGGACTTCCTGCAGTTAATGAGCTCATTGTGCCTCACACAGGTTGTTTCTTCCCTGATCCACATTGGCGGTCATTCATTGGGCTTGGTGTTTCTCCTGGGGATGGAGATATCGGACTTGGTGGTGGAACCAGTCAGATGGTTGGACCATAATACCATCAGCTTCAGTTCTGAGGTCCCCCTAAGAGGTCTGCCCCTATGTAGATGGTCCAGTGCTGCTCTTTGAGGGGTGTATCCCCACATGGTCTGATGGCGGTACTGGACCAATCGGGCATTCCAAGGGAATGCATGGATCTAGGGGATCTTCTATTTGCCTATATTAAGGCAGTGATAGAGGCCCTGGATTCCATTGCTCCTGTCCATGTTCGTCCACCCTCCCTTCTCCCTAGGTCCCCTTGGTTTGATGAGGACCTGAGGGAGTTGAGAGTGGGACGAAGGCTAGAGAGGCGGTGGCAGAAGTCCTACTTGGTATGTGACAGGCTTAGTTTGATGCACCATTATTTGGTCTACCAATCAACAATTTCCCATAAGAAGGCAGAATTCCTGTCCAGGGAAGTTGCTGCTGCACTGAATTGACCAGCACAGCTTTTCCGGACTGTGGACAGACTATGCAATCCACTTTGTCTTCAGTCCAGAAATGCCTTTTCACAAGAGCAATGTCAGGAGTTTGCTCGATTCTTCATGGTTAAGGTTGCTATGATCAGGTCTGATAGCCTCCGGACCCTTTCTCTAGGGAATAGCAGTGGTCGGCAGGAGACGTCGGACTCCCAGTTTGAGTGGTGCGACTTTGCTCAGTCTACAATCAATTATATTGTGATGGCTATCCAGACTTTATGTCCTACCAACTGTAGTTTGGATCCGGGCCCCATGTGCTTGCTTGTTGGCTGCATTGATGTTATCAGCCCGGTCCTTGCTGAGATAGTCTGGTTATCCTTGCAGAGGGGAGTTTTTCCAGCCTCCCTTAAGGAGTTCATAGTTCAGTCTCTTCTTAAAAAGTCTTCTTTGGATCCCAACTGTCTAGCAAACTACAAGCTGGTCTCTAACCTTGCCTTTTTGGGTAAGGTTATTGAGAAGGTGGTGGCATTGCAGCTGGAAGACCATTTGACCAGCCACAATATCTATGATTCTCTCCTTTCTGGTTTCAGGAAGAGACATAGTACTGAGACAGCTCTTGTTCGGGTGCTAAATGGCCTCCTGATAGCGAGAGCTTGAAGGGCCTGTTTCATCTTGGTTCTTCTTGGTCTCTCTGCAGCATTTGATACTGTGGGCCATGATGTGCTGTTGTATCACCTGAGGTTTCTCTGTGGACTTTCAGGGCTTGTCCTCAGCTGGTTTCAATCTTACCTCATGGGTAGGACTCAGAGAGCGGTGTCAGGGGTTTGTACCTCAACTCCATTCTCCATGCCCTATGGGGTTCCACAGGGATCCATCTTAGCGTCAATATTGTTTGCACTGTATATGCTGCTGTTGGGAGTGATTATTAAACCGCATGGCTTGAGTTTTCACTGCTGTGCAGATGACACTCAGCTATACATGTCTTTTGTCCAGGAATAAGATGATTCTGTCTCGGTGCTCAACAGCTGTCTGACTGAAATTCAGCCTTGGATGGATGTAAGCTGGCTAAGGTTGAACCCTGAAAAAAACGAGGTGTTGGTTGTGAACCCAGATCATTGTGAGGCGGGTATGTTGGCAGGTTCACCCTTGGATCTATGGTTCGGAGGTGTTCAGCTAGCTACCTCAGACCAGGTGCAGAACCTGGGTATTACATTTGATGACTGCTTAATCCTGAAATCACAGATGTCAGCAGTTGTTAAAACTTATTTTTACCATCTAAGAAATATCACCCGAGTGAAACATTTGGTTCCTCCCAATGATCTTCCAACATTGGTTCACACCTTCGTTTCCTCCCATCTTGACTGCTGCAACACCCTTTACCTAGGGCTGCCAGGGGTTAATATCTGCCACTTGCAGCTGGTGCAGAACGCAGCAGCCAGGCTATTGACTGGTGCATCAAGAACCAGTCATATGACGCCTGTGCTCTGCAGTCTGCACTGGCTGCCTATACAGTGGTGGATCACCTTTAAGGTTGCTTTGCTAACCTATAAGGCCCTACATGAACAGGGACCGAGTTACTTGAAAGATCTCCTTTGTCCCTACCATCCCCTCCGTCCTCTCTGATCCTCCGATGAGGGATTGCTAGAGGTTCCCAGGGTACGTTTGCAAACATCTAGAGCAAGGGCATTTAGTTTTGCTGCCCCAACCTTGTGGAACTCTCTACCTCATCAGGTTCGAGACTGCCTAACTGTCCAGAGTTTTAAAATAGCTTTGAAAACCTATCTCTTTAGCCAGGCGTTTATTAATTGAGGTTTACTCTGATTTTCTATACTGCTATTATATTGCTGCCTGTTGAATTATATGTTTGTTAGAATAATTTATTTTGTTTTATGTATTTATTGTACAGGCACCTTAGTTTTAGAAAGGCACCTTTTTATAAATAAAATTGATTTGATTTAATTTGATTCAGTTTTTTGATTAAGCCATCTAATGATTGACAAATTGATAAAAATGTATTTTATACAGGATTCAACTGTTGGGATATTATTCCCATTTGCAGCAATCTCCTGTGGACTTAAAAATAATAAACATTCAAAAATAGTTATTTCAATCTAATGACAAGACAATAGACATAACGTGCATCTTCTTTCTTGTGTCAAATATCTTATCTAAAACATTGACAATTTGTACTCAAATAGTTGTGCAATATGGACTTAAATTTAAACAATTTATGAACTGGTTTTATCTCATATGGCAATTTATTCCAATTACTAGCTAAGCTATTCTGTAGGGTGATGTCACCCATCCTATTAATTGATCTAATCGAGGGTATTTTCTGGGAGGATGTTCATAATCTGGTCAACTGATTGAAATGGGGTTCAAATTCCACCAATTGAGCTAATGGATATTTATCTTTCTGATAAATTATCTTATGGTACAATAATGACCACAAATAGGTTCTCTGGGCTTCTGGTTGAAGTCAGTCCAAATTCCTATATATTTCACAATGGTGTGCCCCCTGGTCCTTTTTTGTTATACATTTCCCCAGTCTATAATATGATTGGTTTAATTTATTAAGCAAGATCTGATTAGAATTCATACATAGTGGAAAGCCATATTCTATGACTGGAATCAATAATTGCTTCACCAGCTTTCTTCTAATTTCCACTGAGAGACACCCAAATATCCTTCTTAGTGCCCCTAACCTCTGGTTCACTTTTTTTCAGTTTGCAATAAAATATGTTCAGAGTAAGTAAACCTTGAATCCACCAGGACCCCTAAGTATCTATAACTTGGTACATTCTGCACCAATGTACCACCCTTGAGTCTAAACTGTATCTCAGGTTTGTTTTTCTTTACTTGGCCCACTGAAAAAAATCATGCACTGGGTTTTGTTGGCATTACGGAGCAAGTCTGAATCTCCCATCCATTTTTCCAGACTGGTCAAGTCTGCCTAGACCTGCTGTCTCAGGCCCTTGGGATTGTTAACGGATGCCACCAGTATAGTGTCATCTGCATAGAGTCTAATCTCACTATATTTTATTTGTGTTGTCAGGTTATTAACAGAAATATTGAACAACAATGGGCCTAATCTATATGCATGTCCCATCTAAACTGGGAATCCAGCCATACTCCAAGATATTTATAGTTTTCTTGCTTCATAATTGAATTTGTTTTCATTATGACTTGCCTTCCATAAGTGGGGAACTGCACAGTTGCAAGAACAAACCCCCTCCCTTCCCTGCACTTAGCAGCAGCTCTGCTTCCTCACAAAGCATCTTTCCCCTCCCGCCTACACCTTTCACCCCATGCCACCCTCTGGCCTCCTTATAAAGTATCCCTCCCTCTCCCCCAACATTATTTACCCTGCCCCCCACCTTGTTCCCACTTGTTCCCCCTCTACCCTGCTTTATTTCCCCTTTTTGCCCCCTTGCCTTCTTACCCTTTACTCCTCTTACTTTTAACTAGGATCTGCAGGTTATCCAGTAGGTAGGGAAATTGGCAGACTAGGTGGGCCAAGCGGTCCTCATCTGCCATCAAAATCTAAGTTTTATGTTTCTATGTTTCACCCACTATACAAGCCTGACAAGGTTAACTTTTTTGGCTGATTCACTTTTCTCTAATATAATGTTATTACAATAGGTCTCATATACTGTTATAAGGTAATCACCTACTTTGTTCTTCTGTTGTTTTGAAGTATCTGTCTAAATAGTCAAGTTCAGCACTGGCTGTCTCTTGAGAGCCCACTATATGCATTATACCATTCTGGCCTGTTATGTTAAGTGAAGATAAAGATCATGGGTAGGGAGGATGGGAGGAGTGGGGAAGGAGGGCAGGGACATTAGCTCAAGCTGTGGACCCTGCAACCCGAGCAGACTTGATAGACCAAATGGCCTTCTTGTGCTGGCTTTTTCATATGTTCGTATGTTTTATACATTGTATGTCTATTTTGTTTCTCTGGTGTGGAACCTTTGTAAAAGAGCTTCTAGCTCAAAGGTATTATAGTCCAAGTCTTCAAATAAATAAATAAATAAACTATTTGATTTTTATTATTTTGTTCGTTGCCAAAAATCATTACATGACATTTTTTATCATTCAGCATGAATTTATGTGTTTTAAAATAGTCTTGCAATCTATCAAAGTCCTTTTGTAAGGTATGCCAACCAAACAGTGGCATTTCAACATTGAATGACATTACAGTAGCAATTTGATGTTGCTCTGTAATGTACCTGCAGGACCCCAGCACTGCTTTCTTTGGGTCTTGTACCCCTCCCTGAATCAACTCTGACTTTAAGTTGATAGTCATTAAGTACAGTGGGTGTGGAAGGCAGAGCCCCCCATATGGAGGTTCAGATGGTAAAGCCCCCCCCCCCAAAAAAAGCAGAGAATTTTTATGAATAATTTACTGCCACTATTTGCAGTGCACACAAATCCATCACAGTACTGTCGGGTTAGAAAATTGTTGTTGATTTGGTGTCATAGACCCCTTTTGTAAATTAATCTGGATTTCTGCTACTGATGTACCTTCTAGATATAAAACTATATAGTCTAAATACAAATGATGCTCAGCCTCCATTATAAGAGGCCCGATTCCATTTGTTTACAAACTAAACAAGATTGGTCCCAGCACTGACCCCTGGGTAACTCCTGATTTGATGTAATTGGGATGGGATCTGAATTTTCCTAATGTGACTGTTTGTGTCCTCTCCAGCAAGTATTCTCTGAACCAGTTTAGGGCCACCAGGGGGCAGGACATAGACACATTACTGTTAGAAGATATACAAAACATAACAGCTAAAGGGGAGGTTCTGATAATGGGAGACTTCAATATGCTAGATACAGATTGATAAATACCAGCAGGAACATCTGCCAGAACTAGACACATGGTGGATTCCCTGCAGGAGGAAGGCCTCAAAAAGCTGGTACAACAACCCACAACAGACAGGGCTATCATAGATCTAGCACTGACTAAGAGGGAAAGGATCACAGATCTCCAGGTAGAAGGTCACCTGAGAGCCAGTGACCATCACATGGTATGATTTAATTTGGCCACTAAAACTAAATCATCCCATTCCAAGGCAAAAATATGAGACTTCTGATGAGATGACTTTCATAAGATGGCCAACAGAGTTAAGCTAGCCCTGGCAAAAAGAAATACAGATGAGGGGTTACATGTAAAGTGGGTAAGCATTCAGGATGCAATACTTGAAGCAACATCCCATTGTGTTAGAGAGAAAAGGAAGTGCAAAAGAAGAAGGAAACCACTTTGGTTCTCAAAAACAGTAGCAGAAAAGGTCAGAGGCAAAAGACTGGCCTTCAGGAAATATAAAGGAAGGCAGCAGGATGAAGATAGGGAGCCATACCAAACTTCCTTAAGTGAAGCAGACAAGGCAGTAAGGCAGGCAAAGGCCCAAACCAAAGAAACATTATCACAAACAGTAAAAGAACGTGACAAGACTTTCTATAGATACATTAGTGAAAGGAGAAAGTCCAGAGGGGGTATTGCTAAGATCAAAGGAGATAAGGGGGCATGTGAGGAGGAGGACCATGTAAAAGCCTTTATCTTAAATAGATACTTCTGCTCAGTATTTATTGAAGAAAAGGTAGGGGAGGGCCCACAGCTCAGCACCATGGACACAGGAGGAAGGGAGGTGTGCACTAGTCTCTTCACAAAAGAAAGGGTCCTACAAGAGCTTGATAAGCTCAGGGTGGACAAGGCAATGGGACCTGATGGCATACATCCCAGGGTACTAAAGAAGCTAAGGATGGAACTAGCAAAGCCATTATTAGAAATGCTTAGTGAGTCTCTGAGTACAGGACAGGTCCCAGAAGACTGGAGAAGGGATCATGTGATCCCGCTACACAAGAGTGGTAGCAAGGAGGAGGCAGGGAACTACAGTCCGGTCAGTCTTACCTCAGTAGTGGGCAAGATTATAGAGGCACTCCTTAAGGAAAGGATAGTGCAATACCTGGAATCCATAGGAGCACAGGATCCAAGACAGCATGGGTTTACAAAAGGAAGGTCCTGTCAAACTAATCTCATAGATTTCTTTGACTAGGTAACCAGAGTGGTAGACCAAGGGGGAGCAGTTGATGTCGCCTACCTTGACTTCAACAAAGCTTTCAATACTGTTCCACATAGAAGATTGATTAATAAGCTAGGTAGGTTTAGGGTGGGCCAGAAATTGGTCAACTAGGTGGCAAACTGGTTGACGGACAGAAAACAGAGAGTGGTGGTAAATGGTACGCAGTCAGAAGAGATGCAAGTCACAAGTGGGGTTCCTTAGGGATCAGTCCTGGGGCCAGTCTTCTTCAATATCTTCATCAGTGACATTTCAGATGGGCTGGAGGGTAAGGTTTGTCTGTTTGCAGATGCCACCAAGATCTGCAACAGAGTAGATGACCCAGATGAGGTGGGCAGAATGAGAAGAGATCTGGATAAACTAGCAAAATGGTTGGAAGAGTGGCAACTGGGGTTTAACACAAAGAAGTGCAAGATCATGTACATAGGGAAGAGAAACCCTGAAGCCACCCATAGGCTGGGAGAGGAGTTGCTGGCAGTCACAAGGGAAGAAAGAGACTTGGACATCATCATCACCAATGACCTGAAACCATCCAAGCAGACCAGTAAAGCAGTAGGTAAGGCTAGAGGGATGTTGGGGTGTATTAGTAGGGGTATCACAAGTCAGAAGAGGGAGGGAGGTAACAATCCCTCTTTACAAGACACTGGTTAGGCCCCATCTGGAGTACTGCATGCAGTACTGGAGGCCACGCTTTCACAAGAACATTAACCAAATTGAGGCAGTCCAGAGAAGGGCAACCAAAGTGGTGCAGGGACTGCATCAGAAAACATATGAGGATAGATTAATGGAGCTCAATATGTATACCCTAGAGCAAAGGAGGGAGAGAGAGGTGATATGATCAAAACATTCAAACACCTCAAGGGCATTAACAAGGTGAAAGAGTCTAACATGTTTCAATACAAGAGAAATAGCAGGACAAAAGGACACAGCATGAGATTAGAGGGAGGCCGATTAAGGGGTAATGTGAGGAAGTTTTTTTTCACATAAAGGGTGGTTGATGCATGGAATGGCCTACCTCAGTAAGTGGTGGATATAAATACAGTGCAGGGCATCATACAGGCATGAGGTAGGCATAAGGGAGCAATACAGATGAGTATGAATAGATAGGCCATTGACAAAGCAAAGGCAGATGGCACATTTATAAGGTAGAAAAAGAAATGGGCTGACTGGATGGGCCTTGTGTTCCTTATCTGCCATCAGCTTCTATGTTTCTGTTTCACCAGGTGGAGGCCAGTCTTCTCCAGTTCGCTTAATTGTATAGTATGGTCCAAGGTGTCAAATGGCTTAGATAGGTCTATAAATATAGCCCTGACCAGGAGGTCCCTCATCCATGGCCAGCTGAATATTTGTTGTTACCTTTACCAAGGCAGTAGAGGTGCTGTGTCTTGAATGGAAACCTGATTGGTTTGGGTTGTATATATTTTGTGCCTCTAGAAAAATTTTCATTTGATTTCCAATAATCCTTTCAAAGATTTTCATATGACTAGGTGGAGAGATATTGGTCTATAGTTGTGAATATTTTCTTTTGGAGTAGATTTGTATATTCGAATAACATAGGCTTGCTTCCATGCTTTAGTATATAAACCAGTAGTTAAGGATAGGTTAAAGATATCTGCTATAATATGGGCTATTACAGGAGATGCTAATTTTAGAAAATGTGTCAGAGGCCCACCGGCACAGCAGTAGGATTTCTGCTTGCAGTGCTGATGACCCAGGTTCAGGAACAAACCCAGGGAGTCAGAGGGCCAGCCAGGGGAGAAGGATTGAGCATCGCATGGACTGCTCTCCTTCTCTGGGAGGAGGGAGGGGTAGAGTTTCTAGTGCATGATGGACCCTGGTGGAGGCCGGGGGAACCACAGGCAACCGGCACCTGCATGATAGAGGGGCAGGGTGGATGCTGGACATCACTGCATGTTCCCCACCCCTGGGGCAGATCAAAAAACAGTTGGCTGCTTCAGGGTGATACCCACCCTGGCACTTGGCCTCTATGGCTCCCTGCTGCTCTGCTGACCAATCATGGCTCCACAGCACTACCAGGCCCTGTACCCCACCATGGGGGAAAGCCACGGAGGCATTGTCAGTTACTGCCAACACCTCCTTCCATTGTAGATGTCTTTACATGGTGCTGTGGCCCCACACTGGAGGGTAAGCCAGGGGGTATCTGTGGAGGTACGGCTAGAGGGGAGAGAAGCAGGTGCTCAGGAGCTGGAGCCAAAAGGTAGAAGTGGTCGATACAAAAAGTACACTAAACAAAAAAAAAGAAAAAAAGAAAATGTGTCAATATATTATCCAGTCTGATTGCTTTCTACTCATTCAATTTCAATAACTCTTTTAAAACTAAGTTTGGATCAAGTAAGTCAAATGAAAATTTAGCTTGTCCTGTCTTCTGTGTAGAATGACCTGGATTTATTTCCTCTGTCTCCTCTACAGATGTGCCCATATTTATAAAAAAAAAAATCATTAAATCTATCTGATACATAGTTGGAAATAATAACCTGTTTTTCATCAATTTTAAATGACCCTGACAATTCATGGAATTTTTGTCCTTTTAGTTTAGTGAACAACCTCCAAAACCTATATGGGTCATTTACATTTCCAGCACTAAGATGCTCATTAAAATAAATGGCTTTAGCTTTGTTTATTTATTTAGGATAGAAGTTTCTAAGTCAATATTTGTTGAAGACTGATTTTGTAATAAACTTGTTTTGCTTGTCTCCAAGCTTTGTCCCTAGTTTTATGATGTAAACTCAAGGTCCCTGTACACCATATTGCATTGTTATATTTCACTTTTTTCTTGCAAACAGGGGCATGTTGATTGCATACTTATATAAACTCACTAGAAAAATAACTCTACATACTATCTACATCTTGGATAAAACCCAGTCTAACCAAATTTCTCCCCTCCAAGTCAATCATGAACTTTATATAGTCAAGAATTTTCAGTTTATGGTATTCCTTTAATTAAAATGTTCCTATTGTTTTTTATTTATTTGCCAAATACAAAAAGTGACCTGATGGTCACTAAAGGAGTCTGGTAGAACTCTAGTCTGAATTTAATTTTATGAATCTGTAGTCAAGATTAAATCCAGTTCAGTAGAAAGATTTACACCTCTTGGATTTAATCTAGTGGGTGGGTGAGTGAATTAACTGGAGGAGCCTTATTCCCAAGGATAGGTCAAGCAATTTACTGCTCATGAGGACTGAGGGCCAGTCCATATTGAAGTCACCTAACAACAATATTTTATGACTAGATCTATGGTGATACAAAACATCCTGTGATTTTGAGAAATTGTCCTCATTGTCCTTGGGTGGCAAGTAACAGCCCATAATCATTATGGGGTTACTGCAGGGTATTCTCAGATCAAGTGCTAGTTTTTCAGTCCCACAAGTTTGTATATAATTACAGTCAATACATGATAAATCTAAAGTAGTCTGCCCATAGATCATGACTCCCCTCCCCCTTTGTTTCGAACCTGTCTCCACATTTGATAACCTGGACTTGATAAATTTGTATCCCCTACTTTGTTGTTCAACCTCATTTCTGTAATAGCAACCACACTAGGATTAAATTCCAAGATCCATTCTCTCACAGCATTCATTTTAGGTACTAAACTATGAACATTAAAATGACTAAAACTAACTCCTCCTTTTTTTAGATATCAGCAGTTACATCTGCAGCTGACCAGGGGCCTGGATTTAATTGAACATCTCCAGCTAGTAAAAAGCATAGTAATATCATGCATCTGGCCATAGTCAGTTTGTTAGACTGGAAAATTACCTTGATCATACCTTTATACAACTGTCTATTGCCAACCTATTTTCTACCTACTAAATAAAATTCTAGGGTATTAACCATTGCTTTAACCATGTCTGTAAAGCTTGTTTGCATCATTAGACTAGAAGTTATACCTGTGCTTGTGTATTAGTTTGCTCCAAGGAAGGGAGGGTGACCAGCTGGGTACCTCAGTGTTTAGTCTCTATTGTTAACATGGCAGAGTAGCTACAAAGGAAGGCCTGGTTCTTTGCAGACGACACCAAGATCTGCATCTGCAACACAGTGGACACTTGGGGGGGGGATTGGATGGGCAGAGATCTGAAAAAAACTTGAGGAGAGCTCAAGGGTATGGCAGCTAGGTTTTTAATGCAAAAAAGTGCAGAATAATGCAGTTAGGCAATAGAAACCCTGGGAAAGAGTACAGAATGGGAGGGGTGATACTAACAATGAACAAGCAAGAATGAGTCTGGAGGGTAATCATATTGGATGACCTAAAGGTAACCAGGCACTGTGACAAGGCAGTTGATATGGCTAGTGCAATGCTGGGGTGCATAGCAAGGGGTATCACCAGCAGAAAAAAAGGAAGCAGTGTTTCCCCTGTATAGATTGCTATTAAGATCCCACCTTGACTGCTGTGTCCAGTTCTGGATACCGCATCTCAGGAAGGACATAGACAAAGTGGAGGTGGTCCAAAGGAGGGCTATCAATATGGTGCAGGGTCTGCATCAAAAGCCCTATGAGGAGAGACTAGAGGAACTCAACATGTACACCTTGGATGAGAAGAGGGAAAGGGGATATGATAGAGACCTTTATATAGCTCACAGGGGTTAATAAGGTACAGGAGGGGAGTATTTTTCAGAAAAAAAGTGCTCAAGCATAAGGGAACATGCTATGAAGCTGGGGGGGGTAGGTTCAGGAGAAATGTGAGGAAATATTTCTTCACTGAAAGAGTGGTGGATTCCTGGAACAGCTTTTCAGCTGAAGTAGTAGGTGCAAAAACAGTGGTGGGGTTCAAAAATGACTGGGAAAGGCAAAAGGGAATCATTGGGTAAGGGGGAGACTCAGCACCGTAGATCAAGTGGGTCTACAGCAAAAAATGAAGATGAAAAAAGAAATAAGCGAATCCGGCAGACTGAGTAGGCCAAGTGGCCCTTATCTGCCATCAGATTCTATGTTCCCATGTTTCTTTGTGTATATCTATACATAGAACACAAGCACTTTCACTGCCCCTTTTTATTTTTGTTCTTCTATAAAACACAGGTTTTGTTTAAACTGCTTTTTCAAGCTGGCCAGATAGCATTGCTAGTGGTTCTGCTCACTGCTCCGATGACCTGGGTTTGTGAATGGACTCGGGTTGCTGAGGGCCGACTGAGTAAAGTAGGATGAGTATCCCATCTAAAAGCCATCTTCCTGGGAGTGGGGGGGGATTTCTTCCTCTGTTGTTTGCTTCTAAACTGGCAGAAGCTAGGTGGTCTCACAGCCAGAGAGGATATTGTCAGATGCTATGTGTTACAAGCCACTGTGAGCACATGTGTGGCTTTGCAAAGTCGGTAAACCTGGGGGAAAAATGGTGGGAAGAAAACCTTTACTAGCAGGATGATGCCAGCATCTTGCAGACCTTGAATTGCATCCAACCAGATCCTGGTCCAGTCAGGGGGTGCTGCCCATGAGGGACCCCCATATGGGGGCAAGCCACGGAGGAACTGGAGGCTGGAGTAAGTACCTGGAGAAAGTAGGTGATGGGGCAGGAGGCTGGTCAGATGGGGACTGGTTGGAAACAGTGGAGATAAACACAAAATAAAAAAATGTTTTATTCAAACTGTCAAGGTTAATCATATTGGATAACCTAAAGGTAGTCAGGCAGTGCAACAAAGCAGTAGGGAGGGCTAGTGGAATGTTAGGCTGCAAAGGGAGGGGTCTCACCAGCAGAAAGTGAGAGATGGTGTTGCCTCTGTATAGATTGCTGGTAAGACCCAACCTAGAATACTGTGTTCAGTTCTGGAGACTACATCTCCAAAAAGGAAATAGACAGAGTGGAGGCTGTTAAGATGAGGGCAACTAAAATGGTGCAAGGACTGCATCAGAAGCCCTATGAGAAGAGACTAAAGGACCTTAGTATGTACACCTTGGATCAGAAGATGGAGAGTAGGGACATGATAGAGACTTTTAAATACCTCACATGGGCAAATAAGGTACAGGGGGAAGCATTTTTCAGAAGAAAAGGTGCTGAAGAACAAGGGGACATGCTATGAAGCTGGAGGGGTAGATTCTGGAGATATGTGAGGATGTACAGTACTTCTTCACATAAAGAGTGGAGGGTTCCTGGAACAACCTCCCAATGGAGATTGTAGAGGTGAAAACTGTGGTGGGGATCAAGAATGAATGGGATAAGCCAAAGGTAATCATAGCGGAAAGGAAGGGGGGGGGGGGAGAAAGAGCTGTAGATCGGGCACGGTCTGTGGTAATAGTGTAGGTAGGGAGAAAATGGCAGCCTATATGGGCCAAGCGGTTCTTGTCTGCCATCAAATTCTATATTTCTTTGTTTCTATATCTATGTTTCTATGTTATATCTGCTTGTGAACAGTATCTGTTTCTAAACCTGCAAAGAGACATAAATAAATGTTACATAAAGCATAAATGAACTAAAGGTTATATAAACACTTCAAAGAAAACACTTACGTGAGCAGCCTATGTAATGCTACAACTATGAGAGCACTGGGCCCCAAGCTGCCTGTTCTTTTTTATTTATTTCTAATATATTTTACCAGGTGAGCAAGCAAGAACTTGGAAGGGTTGTTTCCAGTTGAGACCGTGTGGGTGGGAGGCTGAGGATGGCAAAGGTAAAAACTAGATATACATAGCACAAGCTATATTACATAGTGCAGATATAAATTACAATGTTCAAGTAAGTAACTGCAGTAACTGGTACATATATACATTCACATGGCATACTTAGTAGGCTATGGGGGAAAAGGAAATTAAGTCACATCTGTAACAAAGCTAGCAATTCATAGTAGGTGGATCTGGGTGAGTTTCCATAGTGCAATAACGGCACTTAACACAGGACAGAGGGGTCCTATAGTACACCTTGATCAAGGTCTTAGTCACTTGAAAGTTGCGGAGGGAGGAGTTACCAATGAGGAGAAGCTGTTCCAGATGGCAGGGAGCCCATGCCTGACTGAGGCTTGCCCTAGGTTATGCCTGCATCGTGCAATGCTGAATTTGTTGCCTTTCTTGGACCTGCAGGAGTAAGACGGATTTGAGGATGGGGAGAAGAGGTCTATGAGGTAACAAGGTATCTTACCTTACCAGAATTTGGCACCTTTGAGGGCAATGTGAAAAGATTGCCTCACAGGGGGAAGGGCTCAATCTAATTCTTTCTACATGGAGCAGTGGTGTGAATGGGGGGGTATGCCAATACAAATCTGCAGATAGCATTAAACAATGTGGTGAATCTTGCTAGGGTAGTTGATGAGGCTCTGGAGCAGATGACATTTTCATAGTCTAGCAAAAGAAGTACTGTATCATGCACTCAACCACCTGTTTCCTAGAGCTGAGGGGGAGGCAGCTCTTCACCCTATTTAATGCTCCAGGTTCAGCAAAGTATTTGATTGCAACATACGCCACGAGGTCCAAGTAATCAAGATGCTGGCCAAGATGGAGACCTAGGTATTTGTAGGATGTCACAGAGTCTATGAGGTCTCCTTGGGTAGAATATGGGTGGAAGAGGAAGAGCTCAGTTTTGGCCAGCAGCCAAACATCATCGAAACTCTTTTCTTTCTTACAGCATTACAAGACAGGAGGTGGAACCAGAGTGGAGCTAAAAAGTGAAGGATATGTTAATTAAGCTTATTTCTTGTCATGGGACTGCTTTATGTGACTTTACACAAGTCACTGAGTTACTTACCTGTGCAGAATGATAACCTCATTGGTTGTATATCATCATTATCTGTTTAAAGAAAGAAAAATAAATTAATCTCAACGTTAATTATATTTCAGACCAAGTGACAATCTAATCATCCAACATGGGAAAGGATATGAAAAAATGGACTTAGCCACTTCAAGTGCCCACTGAGACATGGTAGAGAACACTGGGGCATGGTGAGGGAAATGCTGGCCTTGAATGGTCTCCTTCAATAATAGTTCACCCTGAGACGTGGTTGCTGCCCAATGTTCTATATACAGTACCTGTATGCTCAGTAAATTAAAGTATCATAGGGAAACAGCACCCTGAGACAAGACAGAGAAGGTAGGATTTTAGTGTAGTTGGGGGACAAGGAAATCCTGAGCACATTGTTGCCCAGGGTGTGTGGCTATGGCTAGACCAGCTGTGCCTGTTATTGCCAAACAACCAACAAAGGACTGAGAGAGTCCAGGTTTTGTGACCACTGGAAGCGGGGAAGAGAATCCTATTCACTACGAAGGGTAGCTGTCAGGGACCCAGGCATTAATGGAAAGTGTTGCTCAGGAAATATTTTGGAACACCCTTAATGAACTGTGTGTCAGCTGAAAAATTATGGTCTTTGGGCCAGCAACATGAGCTCTGTACAAATGAACTTTGTCTGAAAGTGCCTCCAATAAAGCAAGTTAAAGTGCTTGAAGTTCTGAATGTCGTGTGTTTGCTTTACACCCAAAAGTGATCACAGCCTGTGTCTCCTACAGGATTTTAAGCAACCCATTTTTTTTGAGTGTAAGGGTCTCCTGGTGAACATATTAACCATATCCCTACAGAGAACATACCCTTGGCCATGCTCCACCCAATCAGGGTATCCATGCAGGTCAATCAATATGCCACCTGAAGGGGGGGGGGTGCATCAACATGTCAGACTAGTTCAAAATTGTACTTTGATCTACTGTTACACACTTACATTCAGTCAACAGCGTTTACACTGAATTTTCAACTGTCTGTTACTGTCTCTGTATCACTGCTCTGTCACAGGAACTATTTCACAATTCTTTTATAAAACATTTTAGTATTTCATCTTTTTAAACTTTCATTTTTTTTAATTTGCATGAGATCCGCATTTTATAAGTGCAATAAGACAGTCCTTGGTGTTGGTATAAATGCACTTCTAGGGGTCAGAAGGCATTTGGCCTAAAGCAGTGTGCTTTACCCCATCCATGGGCCTCTGTTTATCTCAGTATAACCAGCACCCTGTTCTTTCTTATTACTTATATATTGTGAGACTATTTTTTTAAGTCACTTTTCCCCTACCTCTGGCACCTGGTGTCCTTGCTTCTCCTTCTGGCTTATCCTGTCCCCTCTGTTCCTGTTAGGTTTCGGGTCCTCTCTAATATCCTACCATCTCAGTCCCAAGGCCTCCCAGCAAAGGTCTGCAAGTGTAGGCATTGCCCTTATGGTAGGACGTAGGCCAGCTGGCTACTTCAGTCTGGAGAAGTGCATCCATCTGAGTGCTGGTCACCAAGGGGAAGAAGCCTGTTGGAGCCAGGGCTGTTTAAGTGGGGTGGAGGCTGGGGGAAGCTGTTTTGACATTGTCATGGCAATGGTGTTCCTCTACTTTTATTCAACCTCTCCCACCTCACCAGATAGACTCACATCTAACCTTCTGCCTCCTGACCTCTGTAGGGGGACCCGATGTCACATGGTCACCCATGATTTCAAGGTTGCCCCACTATGACTTACAGACCTCTGGATGGGTGTGTAGCTGGGGCATTATCATTGATGAGGGATTGACCCTGAAGACTCAGGTGTCACCTGTGGTCAAGACCTCATTTTACCATCTGAGGAATACTGCTTGGATTAGGAACCTGGTTCCGCCTGGTGATCTTCCAACTTTTGTCCATGCCTATGTGGCCTCTCACTTGGATTACTGCAATGCCCTCTATCTAGGGCTACCAGAGGTTGTTATCCACCATTTGCAACTAGTGCACAATGCAGCAGCCAGGCTACTGACTGGGCTGTCTTGATCTAGCCATATTACCCCTGTGATGCATGCACTGCACTGGCTGCCAGTGCAATGGCAGATCACCTTTAAGGTTGACTTGCTGACCTATAGAGCCCTACATGGACAGGGTCAGAGTTACCTGCAAGGGCTTCTTTGCCCATTCCTCCCCTTCTGTCCCCTCTGTTCCACCGGTGAGGAATTCCTAGAGGTTCCCAAGGTGCAGCTGAAAACATCTGGTGCTCATTCACTTGCTTTTGTAGTGCCTACCCTGTGGAACTCTCTGCTTCATCGAGTTTGAGACTGCCAGACCATGGAGCGGTTCAAAATAGCACTAAAAACTCATCAATTTAGTCTTGCTTTTGTAAATTACTGTGCATTAATTGTTTATTTGAGTATTTTGGATTTTAATTCATGTTTTAAAGTTTTATACTTTTATACCTGAACAGCATTTTGATATTTGAGTTGTACTTGATAATTAAAATCATTATTATTCAAGGAGGAGCTGTTAAAGTAGGCAGTTACCCTCCCTCCCTCCTGAAGTCAGAGAGCACTGCTTTCTCCATATTTCTGCAGCTTCACCAGCATTTTTCAGATGTCCAGGTTTGCAGACTGAACCCTGGTCACCCACATAGGGCCACAACACACTCTATGGTACCATGGGGCCAGGTGACTATAATACTTCTTTTTCTTAGTTTATTAATATGTGTTTTACATAGTAGAAGCATGTAAGACTGTTTCTGAATGTTGTACAGTATGATTCATGGAATGTCTTTTTCCCCAGTACTTCTTCTACAGTGCCCCACCCACAAGGATGAAACAGTCTTACTACAATTTCTGACACTGATATCTTACTGAATACTGCAGGGGCACAATGTATTCCAATGGCAATTACTCCAGTTTCAGTGTCAGTAGTTAAGCAGGTTGCACATTCTCCTTTGAAGTTGGAAGATAGGAAGGTTGTGGGTACTAGCTCCACACCAGTAGCTTTGGGTAAATCCCAGTACTGACACTGTAGTGCAGCATGAGGAGACAGCTGCACTCCTGAGGTGCTGTTTTTTGGATGAGATATTAAATCAAGGTCCTTTCTGCCTTTCCTGCATGTTGTTCGATTTGTATCTGTAGTCATTCCCCCATGGGAGGAGGCTGAAAATAGGCAGAATTGCCTAGCCCTCCCTTCATGAGCAACAAAAACTAACTAAACTATATGAAATTAATTTATCCTACAGTAAACTGTGACATGTCACACAGAGGTCTTCATCCTGGTGGGTGGCACTGTACTGCTAGTTTTTCACTTCAGGATTCTTACTTCTTTAGTAATTATTCTTTGAAATAAAAAATCTGCACTGGCCTGTTGGTGTAGCAGTATGGCTACCACTTCTGATGCTGGTGACTTCAGTTCAGTAACGAGCTTGGGCTGTTGTGGGCCAACCAGGAAAGGATTGTTTACCCAAGTGGATGCTCTCCTACTCTGCAGAGGGAGGACTGCATTGCCAACTACAGTACTACCACCTGGGTAACCACAGGTAGCATTACAACTCTGACATCCACAGGGAAGAAGGGTGCACATGACTGTCATGATGTCCCAGATGAGGCATCCTGAGGGTGGGGAGAAAATTGAGGCAGATCACCAGTGCTCCCAGACCCCCTGCACCTCTCCTGTGAATGCAAGACTCAGACCTAGATAATCCTAGAGGGTTCCTACTCTTGTTCTCAACCAGGAGCAAACAGATAGAGGACTAGGTGGTGGCAAGGTAGGAGAATGACTGGAGGCTAGGGTGATTGCCACAGAAAGTGCCTGATATAGACCTGACTGGAGCTCAGGGGATAAACAGAAAGTAAAAAAAAAGGTGGATTGATTGTTGACTCTTAGAAGAACATTTGTTTTTAGAGTTCAGAAGGCCTGATAGCAGGTATGCCAAGTAAAGAGGTTTTCTTGGAGGGCACACCGTTAAAAACCAGACTAATAGGAACCCTAAATTATACTTTTACAACCTTTCTCAGTCCAGAAACCACTGCTTGGATGAGAATTTGGAGGGAGGCACATGACCCCCCCCCCCAGAGTCCACAGACATGACATCATTGCTTGAAGGGCTTGATATGTTGTTTGGCTACAAACCAGATTCAGATTGACTATACAGTAAATGTTAATAGACAGCAGTGGAAGATGCAGAAATTGTGAAGGTAGATTTGCAGCTAGGACTGAGGATTCTGTCTTTTCTGAAAATTTTGATAGTGAGGTTGATCAGATAAGAGTACAAGATAAATGGGATTCCACAAGAACTACAAGAGTTAATGGTATTAAAGAGGGTTTTAACTTAGAAAAAGAGATGCAGGATGATAATTCCTCTAAATAGGACAAGAAAGCTTTATCTACAAAGATAGTTATAGTTATTGTGATCCTTCCAGACAAAGCTGTTCAGTTGGGCTTACAAAATCCTATTAAAGTGACTGAATAGCTAATATCAGCTATTTGTGGGGTTCAGAGTGTTAAACCTTTGATCTGTTGATTAGATTGGTAAGTATAAGTTTCAGCTGGAAATTGTACCTCATACTAAAAAATACTGAGTCATATGAGGTAAAATCCTCCATTTGGTCTTCCGGTATGATGGCTGCCTGATCAGGTTCTCTCGCGGCTAGCTCCGGAGCAAACCCCACTCAAAACAGGCTTTCTACTTGGTTTTAATGCCTCCTATTTTCCACAAACGAACCGGGCAGAGGAGCAACAATAAACTAGTGCTGCATTGCCAAGGAAGAGGTGGAAACCGCGGAAGATGGAAGTCAAAATGAAAAAATCCACGCTGAAGCACACTCCACCATCTATGCCATGCAAAGACAAGACCCCTAAGTGGGCTAAAGCCCAAGCAGAGGACTCAATTGCCCAAACTAAACAGACAGATGTGCTTACTGAAAAGAGATTTCTAGAGGAGTTGGCTCCCATGAGAGATACGCTACTTGTACTGGCCTCAGAGATGAAAAATATGAGGGCATCATTCGAATAGCTTACCATGCGGACCTCGGATAACGAGGCCCATATATCATCGCTGGATGACTGGCGGCAGCATTTGGACCTGGAGATAATGCAGCTAAAGCATAAGCTTAAAAAAACAGAGGAAAAGCTGGAAGACCTCGAGGGCCATTCGAGGCATAATAATCTTGTGGTACTTGGATTGCCTGAAGGGGAAGAGGACTCCCTACCTGTAGTATTTGCCCAGAAGCTCTGTGAAAAGTTAGTGGTGCCCTCCCCCAATGGGCCCACTTACATAATCGAGCAGGCACATCACTCTTTAAGGGCTATGCTACCGATAGCCCCTCCCCAGGCCTTTTTTGTTCAAGCTGCTGAATTTGTTAGATAAGCAGCACATTTGGGCCAAGCTTAAAGACCTGCAAGAATTTAAGTGGGAAGGCAAATGGATAAGAGTGGCACAAGACTTACCATATACAGTGCGATAAAAGATGTCAGCCCTGCACCCTGTGGTTGCCAAGCTCATCTCTGCAAGCATCAAGTTAAGACTGAGGTATCCAGCAGCTCTGCAAATCCTCCACGAAGGCAAATAGTATTCATTTGAATCAGTGGAAACAGCCACTGCAACCTGCAAGAATATGTTCCCTGACTTGTTTAGATGAAACCATAGTGACATCTAGTGGATATTTGGTGGCATGGCTACTGCCTATTTGATGAAAGGAACTGCACAGATCTGCATTTTCATTGGTACAATATACAAGGACATGTCTTGCTGATTTGATTTGTTTTAGTGCCTAAAGTTGAATTGAAATGAACCTGCAATAGCCAGGCTAGACAAAGTCTGTTTGGCTATATTATAGCGAAATATAGAGCAGATGGGGAACTTTTATTTATTTTAACCCTCAGTGTCATTTGAGTTAGTCTCTTTAACATTAAGAGCTTTGTTATAAACTTTGGTTTCACTCTGGGCTCAGTCAAATTAGATTTGTTAGAGAAGTGCAATGGGTTAAGCCCTTGTTGGGGATTTTATTTTTCTACATTGGTTTACTTGATATTGGACTTGAAAAGGTGTCAGAGACTTCCTGGCCATAAGTGTTTCAGCAGCAGGACTAGAGATCTTTAAGTTTAATTTGCTTACTTTTCCTGGTAATATAACAGGAATTTTTGCAAATCATAAAGGTGAATATAATATAAAGTTTTGAGTTGGGGGACGGACAAGGGTTGTGGGTGAGCTCTTTGGGCGGCATGGTCTTCATCAGAAAACGAGGTTGGAGTTCAGTCACTTGGACTGGGGGATACAATTAGGCTAGTAGTACTTGGGATAGTTGATAGAAGGGGAGGTTCGGTTAAAGGATAGGGGAAGAGAGGTCGGGTTGGGAAGCCACAGGGGTTGGTTTGGAATGGGAGGGATGGGGGGCGGATGGGGAATGCCCAGAGCCATTTTTAATACAGCTAATAAAAGTGCAAATAGCACATGCAGATACCCTATTGGACCTCCTAATGATCATACTCTGGGGTATGAAAATAATATCATGGAATGTTAAAGATGCTAGGTTCCGGGTAAAGTGGCTTCAAATACTTAAACACTTAGTGGTATTGAACTGTCATGTCGCTTTTCTGCAGGAAACACATATGTTGGAAGCAGAAAATAACCTATTAAGAAAGGGAATTATTGGGACAGTGTATACGGCAGGGATATCCACAACTCAACGTGGTGTAGCAATTTTGATTCTCAAGGGCACTCAGTTTCTTGAGTTAGATAGAGTGACTGACCCCCAATGCAGGTTTGTTTTTTTGAGGGGGATTCTAGAAAACATGGAAGTCCTTATAAGCACAATATATGGTCCAAACAAGGACTCCCCAGACTTCTTTGTTAGCTTATCATTAACCCTGGCTTCCTTCGGTGGGCTATCCATAATCTTAGCAGGAGACTGGAATCTAGTCCTTGATTCTGCTTTGGATAGCTCCTCCTTAGTAGGATCCATTCTTTCCCTAACCCAAAGATCTCTGCGAGATCTCATAGAAGTATGTGGATTAATAGACCCCTGGCATGCCCTGAATCCTGGTGCAAGAGCATACACCTTCTACTCCTCTGTGCATAAATCCCTCTCCTGGATTGATTTCTTTTTGGTCAGTCAGAGAGTAATTACAGGATTGCGGGGATGTGGGATTACCCCAAGGGTGCTTTCCAATCACTCCCCAGTTTGGTTGGATGCTAATCTAGCCCCAATTAATCAGAAAGACACCATATGGAAACTAAACTCTCAGTTTCTTAACCAACAGGACACAGTTAATCGGATTAAAGAACTTATAAAGCAATTCATGGCCCAAAATGAAGGATCTATTTCAGCTTTTGATAAAATATGGTGTACATTAAAATGTGTTCTGAGGGGGAATTTATTAGAATCTCAGCCACCAAAAAGCGAAAATAGGATATAAAAGCCAAAGCCCTTTTAGAGGAAATTAAGGCCTTAGAAACCTCACTATTAAACCCTCCATTAGATGAGGAAATGTTGCGGCTGGTGGTGTTGCGGAGTGAGTATGTGGAAATTTTGAGGGAAAAAGCGGAGTATGCCCTCTTTAAAACCCAAGCTACATGTATTGAACAAGGGGATAAAACCAGTCATCTTCTGGCGATGAGGCTTAGGAAGCAGGAAGAGTCTCGCCTGCTTCCTTTTGTGTTTTCCCTATCTACTGATGCTATTTTAACTACCCCCGGGCAAATTGCTAAAGAATTTGAACAATACTACATGCAATTGTATAGCCCCCCTGATACCAACCCCCAACCTAGTGAAATCCTGGACTATTTGTTAGCCTTATCATATCTTCCTTGGAGCCAGCCCAACAGGGGGTTTTGGTATGCCCTATCTCTCAGCAAGAGATTAGAGATGTCATTAGGTCTCTAGCCAAAGACAAAGCTCCGGGCCCGGATGGCTTTCCATCTAGTTTTTATAAAGTTTTTAAGATGGACCTATGTCCTATTCTTCTTTGCCTGTTTAATTTTATATGCAAGAAGGGGATCACAGATATGACACTCCTGGAGGCTCTCATAGTGGTGTTGCCAAAACCAGGGAAAGAGAAGAATAGGGTCAGGAATTTTCGTCCTATTTCACTGATGAATTATGATATAAACATCTTTGCCAAAATACTAGCAGCAAGGGTATCCGAGATTTGGGAAGGGCTTCTGAGTCCGGAACAAATCGGGTTTGTACGGGGCAGAGTTTCATCGGATGATATCCGTAAACTGGTCCATGTTTACTCTGTGTCCAGGGAGGCTGAGGAACCAAGGCTTTGGTCTCCCTGGATGCAGAGAAGGCATTTGACAGGGTTAATTGGACATATTTGCTTGATACCCTAGCCGTAATGGGTTTTCTAGCTTCTTTTATTTCCTGGGTCAGGGCGCTATACTCTGAACCTAGAGCGAAAGTCTATGGTAATGGTGTCTTTTCCTCGGCTTTTCCTTTAAAATCAGGTACTAGGCAGGGCTGCCCACTTACTCCACTACTATTTAACCTATACCTGGAACCATTGATAAGAGAGTTAAACAATTCCTCAACACTGCAAGGTATTAGGATAGGGCCATTTCACTTAAAATTATCGATCTGCGTGGATGACATTCTCCTGCATGTCACCAGTCCTTGTGAATCTATCCAAGCTGCCCTCCAAATGCTCCAAACGTTTAGTAGAGTTTCTAACTATAAGCTTAATATTAGTAAATTAGAAGTGATGCTTTTGAATCCCTTGCTTTCTAGGGAAGACATTACCTTGCTATCCATGGCCTGGACCACTCGTCTTAAGTACTTAGGCATAACTTTATCTATATCAGTGTCCCTAATGAAAAAGTTGAATTTAGATAATTTAGTAAAGGAAATTCAATTGGATCTGAATAGACAGAATTCTATGCACTTGTCCCTCCAAGTGAGGATTAGTGTAATTAAAATGAATATTTTGCTGAGGATATTCTACCCACTTAATATGCTTAATGTCTAGCTCCCTCTGAATTGGTTCCGTAGACTCCATAGTATTATCTCCAAATTCATATGGAGAAACAAACCCCCAAGTAGAGCATACACTTGCTTAAGTGCCCCCAAACAATTGGGGGGCCTTAAACCCCCTAATTATTACCACTATTATTTAGCTAGCCACATGGTTAAGTATATGCATTGGAGAGATAGCTCTTCGGATATAGACAAAGTTGCCAAACTTCCTATTTGGTTACAGGTGGAACAGTACTTACTACCTGGGTTATCTCCAGAGAGCCTCTTATTTATAACCCTGGGTAAATTGCCCAGCAGTCTATGAGGTTTGGTTATATATATCTCATTAAAGGTCCATTTACAGTTTTGTAAGTCAATGAGACATAATAACTAACTGGACCTTTCACAACCAGTGTTTTATAACCCTAATTTTAAATTAGGGGATTATAAAATTGCTGTTCCCAAAGAATGTTCTGAATTTAAAATCAAAGTTGGAGACTTGGTGGTCAATGGTAAACTTGGGGGAACATCGGAAATACTAGCCCTCCTCCATCTTCCCCATAAATATTCCTTTTTTGTCCTCCAAATTAGGCATATGTTGATAAGATATTTTGGAATGTGCTAATCAACCACATGCTGTTTCTCAACTGGTCTCATTGTTATATGAGAAACCTAACCCAGAAGTATCAGGCCAGTCTAAGTACTGGATGCATAATTTCCCACGTTAATTTTTCATGGGACAAAATCTGGGAAGGTGTCTATTTATATATTGCCAATGACCAACTAAGACTAACACAGTTTTATATATTGCATAATATTTATTATACTCCAATTAAACTGTATGGTATGGGTAAGCGGCAAAATCAAGCATGTTTCAGGTGTGAACAGGAACCAGGGACATTACTCCACATATTATGGGATTGCCCCAAGGTAGTTGGGCTCTGGAAAATTATTCAGGAAAGGGCTGACCCACTGTTAGGGTTGCAGGAATACTTTTCACCTCAGGTTTGTATAGTAGGGGATTACACCACTGTCCCCTTCAAGGAGAGGAGGTACCATATGTCCATTATTTCTTTGTCGGTTAAAAGGCTAGTCCTTCACTATTGAAGGGACCAACATGTGATTTCTTATCTTGAATGGGTAAAGGAACACCTATATAATTTAAGATTAGAAAAGGCAATTGCGAGCCTGTGTGGTAACCTCTCCCCGTACAAAGTCAGATGGGAGAAACATCTCATGCTCTGGTCCCTTCGCCCTGCTGTTTAGAAAATCAAGTTAGAAGATTAGAATGCCTAGGTAAATAACAACACACTACATAGCCACTCCGTAAAGTGACATCTGAGGCCTTTAATCTAGAGGTGCCCATACAGAGTAGCTATTTAATTCGGGTATTTTAGATAAAGGGGATTGTGCTGTTACCTAGTAGTCAAAAAATGCACCATTGGGGAAGGTGAATCTGGCTCTGGAGGGATGGGGGGGTGATGGGGGTAGTTTCCCACTGATTGGAAGACATGGGTAGATTAGGTTGTTCTCCAAATATTTAACATATGGTAGAGCGTTTAAAGTGTTACACATACCTTGTTAATGGATCATGCCAGTGTACCATTGTAACTACTGCTGGAAAGCTGCATGCCTGTTAACATGTACTATAATGGTATAAAATGAATAAAGTATATTCAATTAAAAAAAGTCCTCCATTTAGCCATATCAAAGGAAAAGAACAGACAGTTACAGCTCCAGCTTTCCTACCTTGCCTTGCCAGTGTGCCCCAATCATGTCATACAGACAGACCACTGCTAGTGAATGAGACAATAGTTCAGACCCCATGCCACTGAGTCCTTGGCCTCTCATGTGAGACTGCTAGCAAGGGTACCAATTAATGCCATTTATTATGCTGTTTTAGTGATGTGAACATATTTCTAAATGGAACCTGACTGGGAACCACCACAGCCCAGTGCACATGAGCCACCAAATAGCAGATGTCAGAGACTTTTAGTCCCTGCTGACCTGGGCTGGACTTGAACCATTGACTAGAAGTGCTAGACTCTATAAGCCACTGACAATCTAAAATGCAATCCAGCTGCCAAGCAAGGATCTGCTAAGATGAAATGTTTCAAATCCTAGCTTTTGCTGCCTCAGCATCTGAGCTTATATTTGAGGAGGATTCCTCCTTGTCCTTAAATGCTGCTTCAGCAGCTGGAAGTATTTTGGCACACATGGCAAAACGTTCCACACCTCTATGAGTAACTCTAGTCAGTAATTTTCAAAACTACTGTCATTTAATTGTTAACATGCTTTTATGGTTCAGGAGGACATTTAGTGCCAGTCCTGGTGATATCATTCTTAGTACTGTCACTATGTTCTTCATTAGTGCTAGGATTCATATTGTCCACATAATTTTTGGCTGCACATGTAGCTGCACTGTGTTTCCATTTAGTAGACTTAGACTGGGAAATATGAGACATAGTAGACATAGCTGTGGCTTTTGCTATGCTGCAGGGAGATTTCATGCACAGTGTAGCTATGATCAGGTTAAGGGCCCCTAACAGACACTGTAATACAGCCTAAATGGCTTTCAATATCCCGCAGAGAGATGTCACATACAGTGTAGCTTTGACATAGCTCAGGGTACCTAATAGGCTAACAGACAGTGTAATACAACCAAAATGGCTTTTGTTATACTGAAGAATGACACAGAGTAGCTATGTCACAGACATGGCTTGGGGCACCTAACAGACAGTGTGCAATACAGGCTAAATGACTTTTGGTATGCTGCAGAGAGATACACACAGTGTAGCTAATGTCGCACAAACTGGGTTCAGGGCACTTAACAGATGGTGTAATACAGCCTAAATGGCTTTTGCTATGCTGCAGAGAGATATCACACACAAAATAGCTATGACAGATATGATAGAGGAGGACAGAGTGAGGGAGAGTCTGCTGGCATTGAAAGTGGACAAATCACCAGACCTGGAGAGAGTACATCCAAGGGTACTAAAGGAACTGGCTGAGGAGTTAGCAGGACCACTAGCAGACCTATGTAATAGTTCACTAAAATCAGGTGAGGTACCACAGGACTGGAGAACAGCACATGTTGTGCACCTTCACAAAAGCAGACCCAAGGACGATCCAGGGAATTACAGGCCAGTTAGTCTGACCTCCATTGTGGGCAAGCTGATGGAGACCATACTAAAGGAAAGGTTGGTGGAATATCTAGAGGAACATGGTCTCCAGGATGTGAGGCAGCATGGGTTCATGGGGGGAAGATCATGTCAGACAAATCTGATTGACTTCTTTGACTGTATCACTAAGACAGTAGACAGGGGCCAAGTGATAGACATCCTCTATCTTGGTTTCAGCAAGAACTTTGACTCAGTGCCCCACAAAAGGCTGATCAGTAAGTTGGTTGATCTTGGAGATGGGAAAAGATGGTCAGATGGGTGGAAAACTGGCTGAGGGACAGAACCCAGAGGGTGGTGGTGGGGGGGAGAGTTATCTGGCACCACAGAAGTAACCAGTGGGGTCCCACAGGGCTCTGTGCTATGGCCAGTGTTGTTCAATGTCTTCATCAATGACATTGGGGATGGCACTAAAGGCAAAATGTGCCTATTTGCAGATGACACCAAGCTCTGTGGGAGAGTGGACACAGCTGAAGGGATAAGGGACCTACAGGAAGATCTGAAAAAGCTGGGGAGGTGGTCCAGGATCTGGCAACTTGGCTTCAATGCCAAGAAATGCAAAGGTATGCATATTGGAGCCAAGAATCCCAGGACAGAGTATTACCTGGGTGGAGTCTGAGTATCTGCATCAGAGGAGGAGAAGGACCTGGGAGTGATGATCATTATTGACCTGAAGGACTCCACACAATGCAAGATGGCAGCAGCAAAAGCAAACAAGATGCTGGGGCGCATAGCTAGGGGGATCAGTAGTAGGAGAGAGGAGGTTATATTGTCCTTGTACAGGTCACTGGTAAGGCTGCGTCTAGAGTATGGAGTTCAGTACTGGTGCCCACACCTCAGAATAGACATTAACCTGCTGGAGAAGGTACAGAGGAGGGCTACAAAGATGATAGCTGGTCAGCAGGGCAAGGCATATGAGTAGAGGTTGAGGGCACTGAACATGTCCTCCCTGGAAGACAGGAGACAGAGAAAGTGAGGGGACATGATTGGGACATTCAAGTACCTGAAAGGGGTAAATAAAGTTGACAAGAAGAGTCTCTTTATGCTGAGTGGTAACCATATCACAAGGGGGCACAGTCTTAAGCTGGAGGGTGGAAGGTTTAGGAGGAAGGTCAGGAAGCACTTCATCACAGAGAGGGTGGTGGACACTTGGAATGCACTGCCAAAAGAGGTCATTTCATTGAAGACAGTGGGCAGCTTTAAGAGAGACTGGGATAGGCATGGGGGAAGGTAAGAATCATGGGTAGGGAGGATGGGAGGAGTGGGGAGGGAGGGCAGGGACATTAGCTCAAGCTGTGGACCCTGCAATACGAGCAGACTTGATAGACCAAATAGCCTTCTTCTGCTGGCTTCTTCATATTTTCGTATGTTCATATGACAGGGCTTGGGGCACCTAACAGGTTAACAGATGGCCTAATGCAGCCTAAAAGGCTTTTGCTATACTGCAGAGAGACACAGAGTAGCTGTGCCACAGACAAGGCTCAAGACACCAGACACTTTGTAATACAGGCTAAATGACTTTTGCTATCCTACAGAAAGATGTCACACACAGTATAGCTATGACACAGCTTAGGCACCTAACAGGCTAACAGACAGCGTAATACTGCCTAAATGACTTTTGCTATACTGCAGAGAGACACAGAGTAGCTACGTATGTCACAGACAGGGCTAAAAGCACCTAACAGTGTGTAATGCAGACTAATAGGCTTTCACTATGCTGCAGAGACACACACAAACAGTGTAGCTAATGTCACACAGACAGGGCTCGGGGCACCTAACGGACAGTGTAAAACACCCTAAATGGCTTGTGCTATGCTGCAGAGAGACATCACACACAGTGTAACTATGACAGGGCTTGGACCACCTGACAGGCAAACAGACACTATGTAATACAGCCTAAATGGCTTTCACTATACTGCAGAGACATACAGAGTAGCTATGTCACAGACAGGGCTTGGGGCACCTAACAGACAGTGTAATACAGCTTAAATGGCTTTCACTATATGGCAGAGAGATATACAGTAGCTATGTCACAGACAGGAGTCGGTACACCTCACAGACAGTGTGTAACACAGTTTAAATTGCTTTCACTATACTGCAGAGATACAAAATAGCTTTGTCACAGACAGGGCTCTGGGCACCTGACAGGCAGTATGTAATACAGCCTAAATTAGTTTCACTATATTGCAGAGATACAGAGTAGCTTTGTTGCAGACAGGGCTAGGGGCACCAAACAGGCAGTGTGTATTACAGCCTAAATGGCTTTTACTATACTGCAGAGACACTGAGTAGCTATGTCACAGACAGGGCTCAGGGCATCTAACAGACAGTGTGTAATACAGGGTAAATGGCTTTCATTTTGCAGCAGAGAGACACACACACAGTGTAGCTAATGTCACACAGTCAGGGCTGGAGCACCAAGCAGACAGGGTAATACAGCTTAAATGGTTTTTACTATAGTGCAGAGAGACACAGAGTAGCTATGTCACAGACAGGGCTTGGGGTATCTCACTGACAGTATGTAATACAGCCTATGCTTTCACTATATTGCAGAGACACAGAGTACTGTAGGTATGTCACAGACAGGGCTCGGGGTACCTGAAAGACACTGAATAGAACAGGCTAAATGGGTGTCATTATGCAGTAGATAGACACAAATACACACAATGTAGTTAATGTCACACAGAGAGGGCTAAGGGCACCTAACTGACAATGTAATACAGCCTAAATGGCTTTCAATATACTGCAGAGAGAGACACAGAGTAGCTATGTCACAAACAGGGCACCTAACAGACAGTGAATAGTACAGACTAAATGAATGTCACTATGCAGCAGACAGACAGACAGACACACACACACACAGTAGCTAATGTCACACACAGAGGGCTAAGGGCACCTAACGGACAGGGTAATACAACCTAATTGGCTTTTGATATATTGCAGAGAGACACAGAGTAGGTATGTCACAGACATGGCTCAGTGCACATAACAGACAGTGTGTAATACAGCCTATGCTTTCACTATGCTGCAGAGAGACACAGAGAAGCTATGTCACAGATAGGGTTCAGTCGGGGCATCTAGCCAACAATATGTAATAAAGCTTATGCTTTCACCATACTGCAGAGACACAGAGTACTGTAACTATGTCACAAACAGGGCTCAGGGTACCTAAAAAACAATGAGTAGTGCAGGCTAAATGGATGTCGCTATGCAGCAGACAGACACACATACACACAATGTAGTTAATGTCACACAGAGCAAGCTATGGGAGAACCTAACAGACAATGTAATACAGCCTAAATTGCTTTCAGTATACTGCAGAGAGATGTAGAGTAGTTATGTTACAGGCAGGACTTGGAGCACCTAATAGACAGTGTGCAAAACAGTCAAAATGGCTTTCACTATACTGCAGAGGCAGAGAGTACTGTAACTATGTCACAGACAGGGCTCAGGACACCTAAAAGACAATACGTTGTACAGGCTAAATGGATGTCACTATGCAGCAGACACACACACACACACACACACACAAATTGTAGCTATGTGACACAGAGAGGGTTAAGGGCACCAAACAGACAGTGTAATACAGCCTAAATGGCTTTCACTATACTGCAGAGAAAGCAGCTGGTGCCAGTGACAAGTGTCCTTTGTTCCCTCCTTTCTCCTTCTCTTCTGACAGCTTTTGATAGAGAGCAGCAAGAGGAAGGAGGCAGCTGCTAGAACTCCTCTACTGGGACTAAAAAACTAGAACTCTACAACTGGGACCTTCAATTAGGGTAAAAAGCAAACAAAAAAAGAGTTGGTGTGCTTGTCTGAGTTGGGGGAAGGAAACTGTTATCTGTGCTGCTAGCTAGATGAAGAGAAGTGCAGTAAATTAGAGGGTGTGGCTTAGGCAACAGAAAGCCAGGCGTCTGTATTTAAAACTTCCCTAGTTAGCTTTTGACAGAGAGAAGCAAGAGGACAGAGGCAGCTGCTAAAATGTCTCTACTGGGATTAAAGAACTAGGATTCTACTACTGGGACCTTTAGTTAGGAGAACAAAAAAAAACAGCCAGTGTGCGTGTCTGAGTTGGGGGAAGGAAACTGTTATCTGTGCTGTTAGCAAGGTGAAGAGAAGAGCTGTAAATTAGCAGGTGTGGCTTAGGCAAAAGAATGCCAGGTGTCTGTATTTAAAACTTCCCTAGTTAGCTTTTGACAAAGAGCAGCAAGAGAAAGGAGGCAGCTGATAGAATTCCTCTTCTGGGACTAAAGAACTAGGACTCTACTACTGGGACCTTCAATTAGGGTATAAAAACAAACAAAAAAAACAAAGGACAAAAGTTTGTGTGCTTGTCTGAGTTGGGGGAAGAAACTGTTATCTGTGCTGTTAGCTAGGTGAAAAGAAGAGCTATAAATTAGGGGCCGTGGCTTAGGAAACAGAAAGCCCAGGTGTCTGTATTTAAAACTTCCCTAGTTAGCTTTTGACAGACAGAAGCAAGAGCAAGCAGGCAGCTGCTAGGACTTCTCTACTGGGAATAAAGAACTAGAACTCAACTACTGGGACCTTCAATTAGAATAAAAAAAAAAGTTGGTGTTCTTGTCTGAGTTGGGGGAAGGAAATTGTTATATGTGCTGTTAGCATGGTGAAGAGAAGAACTGTAAATTAGGGGGCGTGGCTTAGGCAACAGAAAGTCAGGTGTCTGTATTTAAAACTTCCCTAGTTAGCTTTTGACAGAGGGCAGCAAGGAAAAGGAGGCAGCTGCTAGAACTTCTCTACTGGGACTAAAGAACTAGGGGCCTGATTCCAAGATGGTCTATGCTAACATAAGGCAAGATACACCAATCTCCATGGCATATCCCGTGACTTACTCCATGCGATACGTCTGGTGCTATTCCAGGAGATGACTTGTGCCATGGAGTATGCAGGCTGTGACAATCATAGTACACAAAACCACTTACACCGCAGCCTGCAATGCCTGGTGCAACTGTAGGTTACTACAGCAACATAGCCCAATTCCAAGATGGTGACTGTCATAACCTGCAGTTGCAATTACAGAACACGTAGTGGCATAGTGAATGTACAACAGCTTTGAGCTGTCCTAAGTGTCATCTGATGACTGGCACCATCAGATGCTACCATGCAGCAACAGTGGTGAGGAGAGGGTCAGAGGAAGGGAAGCAGAGACAAAGGGGCCCAGGCCAGGAAGAACAATTGCCAGGGGAAACCAGGTCAGGAGACAAAAGACAAATGGAAGGAGGAGATAGGGACTTGTGAGGGGAGGCGAAGAAGTGGCAAAAGTCATGGAGTAGAAAGGAGAGAACAGGTTACTATGAAGAGAGAGGGAGCCGGCATTTGTGAAGGTCCTTCAGAAAATAGTTGTGCACTGCTAGAGAGGAAGAAGGTGGAGTAGGGGAATGATGAAATTAAAGGAGTAATTGATAAATGCCTGGACCAAACTGGAGCAGGGGGAAGTTCTGCTGGGAGAATTGCAACAGGGGTAAAAGGGGGAAATAATGTGCAGAAGGAAGAAGAGGAGCTGGAAATGAGAGAGGGAGATGAATGGAAGCAAGCAGGGAGTAAGAGGGGTGGAATCTTAGTGCTGGAGGACTCAATACTAAGAGGAGTTAGGTGGGGTAGCAAGGGGGAGAGGCATAGTCGCATTTGGGTAGAGGTCATGCCAGGAATGACAGCGGAAAGGGTGGGACAGTCTGTTCTTAAATATGCTAGAAGGGGTAGGGACAAGCCTCATTTAATTATACATCTTGGGACAAATGACCTGGCTGACAAGACAGTAGATACAGTCCAGAGGAGGTTTGAGAAACTAGCACAATTATGTGAGGGAGCAGGAAGATCAGTAACTTTTTCAGAGATACTTCCCGTGCCAAAGGCAAGCACAACAAGGAAGCTGAGAATAGAGGAATTTAATGGATGGCTAAGAACCTCTGGTGTTGTGCTAAAGGGTATGGGCTGTTGGGGGGTGGGGAGGGACCTCGGAGAACACTAGTCTCTATGCCAAGGACAGACTACACTTGAGTGAGGAGGGAAAGAAAGTGTTGAAACAGAGGATGGAGGAGTACATAAAGGAAGTTGGGAATTTAAACTAGGAGCGGGGTGTGGCAGTTGGGGAAGAGATATGCAGAGACCACAGGTTGGGAAATCATATGAGCTTACCCCACATAACAGAGACAAAGGACAAATGGCAAGTACTGTTGGTGATGCTAGGAAAGGAGGGCAGGATGGGAGGGGGGGAAGGGTGGAAGGTGGTTACCCTTAATGCTAGGAGCCTTGGGAGGAAAACTGCAGAGTTACAGGTTCTCATGGCAGAGGAGAGGTGGACATTGCAGCCATCATGGAAACATGGGCCACCAATACAATGATTGGGACCTGTCTGTACCAGGGTACAGGTTATTTCATAGGGACAGGGTGATTGGGAAAGGGGGTGGCACTATATGTGAAGGAAGGACTGAAGTGTGTAAGGGAGGAAGGGGAGGAGGGTAGTACGGAGTCACTTTGGATGCAAAACCAGGATTCCAAGAATAGGATTCTTAGAATGGGAGTGGTGTACAGGCCACCATCTCAGATGGAGGAGTTAGACAGGGAACTAGTGGTACAGATCAGAAGGACCTGCGAAAAGGATAGTATGGTGATTGTGGGGGACTTCAACATGCCAGGAGTGGACTGGAGCACCCCAACAACCAGGAACAGAAGGGAGCAGGTACTGCTGGATGCCTTCCAGGACAGCTTCCTGCTGCAAATGGTCAGTGAACCAACCAGGTTGGGGAATACCCTTGACCTTGTGCTGGCAAATGGGGACTTTGTGAGAGAACTTATAGTGGAGGAACCACTGTCAGGGAGTGACCACCACTCAGTATGGCTCCACATTGGATATGGGCAAGGAAGGTGGAATCTGGGCACAATAGTGCTGGACTCAGAGGGCCAACTTTGGGAGGATGGGGAAGTGGTAAGGGTACCTGGCCAGAATTCAATCTAGTATGGACACTAACCAGAGGTGGAGCTCATAAAGCTGGGGATAGTGGAGGCAACCAAAACCTGCTGCAAAGCCCAGAGCAAGAAGGCTAGGGTTAAGAAATCGATCTGGTTGAGCAAGGAGGTCATGGAAAAGGTAAGGAGAAGCAGAGCTACCTTTAGGAAGTACAAAGAAAACAGGGAGGAGGACAGGAGGATACTTGACAGAATCGAAGGAGGTGACAAGGGCAGTAAGGGAGCCAAAGCATCTACAGAACTCAAGCTGGCACAAGGCATTAAGAAGGGAGAAGGACTTTTAAGTACATCAGGGAGAAAAGGAGCTATAAGGACCACAAAGTAAGGATTAGGAAGGAGGGGGTTGGGTGGAAGCAGGGTGCAATAGAGGAAGCTCTAAATGAGTACTCTGCTCGGTATTTACTAAAGAGAAGAGGGGGGTGACACCCAAGGTGGGAGAAATGGCAGAAGCAGGGTGGGAAGTGGTGACAGATGGGGAAATCATGGAGAGCAGAGTTCGAGAGGGTTTGAAGGCACTGAGGGTGGACAAGGCGCCAGGCCCAGATGGCATCCACCCCAGGGTACTGAAGGAGCTGGCAGAGGTCCTTGCAGGACCTTTGGCAGACCTATTTAATGCCTCACTACATTTGGGGTGTGTACCTCAGGAATGGAGGATGGCTCATGTGGTGCCCCTCCACAAGAGTGGCCCCAAAGATGAACCGGGAAACTACAGACCAGTGAGCCTCACATCCATTATGGGTAAGCTAATGGAGACTATCCTGAAGGAGAGGCTTTTGGCCCTCCTAGAGGCCAAAGGACTACAGGATAGCAGACAGCATGGCTTCATACATGGCAGATCCTGCCAAACCAACCTGGTCGAGTTCTATGACCGGGTAACTAAGCAACTGGACAGGGGCCATGCAGTGGATGCCCTGTATCTGGACTTCAGTAAGGCATTCGACTCAGTGCCACATGGAAGGCTGGGAAAGAAGTTAGTAGGCACAGGGGCGGGTGCAAAGCTGGTGAGATGGGTAGGAAACTGGCTTCAGGGAAGGTAACAGAGGGTGATGGTGAGTGGGGAGCTCTCACACCCAAGGGCAGTGACGAGTGGTGTTCCACAGGGCTCGGTGTTGGGACCAGTGTTGTTTGGGATATTCATTGCAGACATATCATGGGACATCAAGAGCAAGATCAGTCTGTTTGCTGATGATACCAAGGTAGGCGTGGTGGCGGATGACCTAGGGGGATGGCAGGGGTTGCAGGATGATCTGGCAAAGCTTGAAACCTGGTCAGACACCTGGCAACTGGGCTTTAATGCCAAAAAGTGCAAGGTACTGCATTTTGGGATGAAGAACCCAAGGAGGAGTTACCAGCTAGGTGGAGTGCAGCTAGCCCAGACAGAGGAGGAGAAGGATCTGGGTGTGCTCATTACAGGGTCAATGAACAACTCGGCACAATGTAGGAAGGCAGCTGCAAAGGCCAACAAAATGCTGGGTTGTATTGCAAAGGGTATATCCTCGAGGAGGGAGGAGGTGATTCTGCCACTGTATAGGTCATTAGTTAGACCACATCTGGAGTACTGTGTGCAGTACTGGTGTCCGTATCTGAAGAGGGACATTAAGTTACTGGAGGGTGTGCAGCGCAGAGCGACAAAGATGATTAAGGGGCTGGGAGACTTATCATATGAGAGGAGATTGAAGGAGTTGAACATGTACTCACTGGAGGAGAGGAGAGACAGGGGTGACATGATTGAAACCTGTAAATACATGAAAGGAATAAACAAGACAAGTACAGAGGGGCTGTTCAAAGTGAGGGAGGGGAGGGACACCAGGGCCATGATATGAGACTGGAGCGAGGAAGGTTCAGGAGGGAGATGAGGAGACACTTTTTTACAGAGAGGGTGGTGGCTGGGTGGAATGCGTTACCTGCTGAAGTGGTATGCAGTAGAACAGTGAACTGCTTCAAACAAGGATGGGACAGGACAAGGGGCAGGGTTAATGAAGGGGAAGGGTGGAAGGGAGGGGCAGCTGCAGAATAAGGGGTGCTAGCTGCACATTCAAGCAGACTTGATAGACCTCTAGGACTTTATCTGCTGGCAAATTTCATATGTTCGTATGTCAATGGTGCCAGGATGTCCCCCGTGGCCCTGCAGGTACACCCCTGCCCCAACCCCACATTCGTGTGGGACCTCCAGGGGGTCCATTTCAGTTGCACCTCCAGATGCCTGTGCCAAGTATCCTGCCCTGTCATGCCCCCTGGTGTACACTGAGGTGGTTCAGGGTGGGGGGCTTCAGGGGGTCACCTGTCTCCATCTGTGAGTTGTGACTTGCTGCTGTGATATGCCATGCATGGGCTGCTGTCACATGCACAGCGTATCTCACATGTTACAAGTGCCAGGACTCTGCCACTTCTGGAATGCGGTGTAGGGTGTCTGGTGTAGGGGCGACTGGCATAACTCGCAACTCTGTGCAAGTTACACCAGTCATCTTGGAATCGCCCCCCAGGACTCAACAACTGGGACAATCATTTTGGGAAAAAAAAACAACAAAAAAAAACAAACTAGAGTTGGTGTGCTTGTCTGAGTTGGGGGAAGGAAACTGTTATCTGTGCTATTAGCTAGGTAAAGGGAAGAGATGTAAATTAGGGGGTCTGGCTTAGCCAACAGAAAGCCAGGTGTCTGTAGTAAAAACTTCCCTAGTTAGCATTTGACAGAGAGCAGCAAAAGGAAGGAGGCAGCTGCTAGAACTCCTCTACTGGGATTAAAGAACTAGAACTCTACTACTGGGACCTACAATTTGGGTTAAAAAAACAAGAGTTGGTGTGCTTGTCTGAGTTGAGGAAGGGAAACTGTTATCTGAGCTGTTAGCTGGGTGAAGAGAAGAGCTGTAAATTAGGAGGTGTGGCTTAGGCAACAGAAAGCCAGGTGTATGTATTTACTGTAAAACTTCCCTAGTTAGCATTTGACAGAGAGCAGCAAAAGGAAGGAGGCAGCTGCTAGAACTCCTCTACTGGGATTAAAGAACTAGAACTCTACTACTGGGACCTACAATTTGGGTTAAAAAAAACAAGAGTTGGTGTGCTTGTCTGAGTTGAGGAAGGGAAACTGTTATCTGAGCTGTTAGCTGGGTGAAGAGAAGAGCTGTAAATTAGGAGGTGTGGCTTAGGCAACAGAAAGCCAGGTGTATGTATTTACTGTAAAACTTCCCTAGTTAGCTTTTGACAGAGAGCAGCAAGAGGAAGGAGGCAGCTGGTAGAATTCATCTACTGGGATTAAAGAACTAGAAGTCTATTATTGGGACCTTCAATTAGGGTAAATAAAAAAGAGTTTGTGTGCCTGTCTGAGTTGGGGGAAGGAAACTGTTATCTGTGCTGTTAGTTAGGTGAAAAGAAGAGCTGTAAATTAGGAGGTGTGGCTTAGGCAACAGAAAGCCAGGTGTTTGTATTTAAAACTTCCCTAGTTAGCTTTTGACAGAGAGCAGCAAGAGAAAGGTGGCAGCTGCTAGAACTTCTCTACTGGGACTAAAAAACTAGAATTTGACTACAGGAACCTTCAATTAGGGTAAGAAAAAGAGTTGGTGTTCATGTCTGAGTTGGGGGAAGGAAACTGTTATCTGTGCTGTTAGCAAGGTGAAGAGAAGAACTGTAAATTAGGGTGTGTGGCTTAGGCAACAGAAAGCCAGGTGTCTGTATTTAAAACTTCCTTAGTTAGCTTTTGACAGAGAGCATCAAGAAGACAGAGGCAGCTGCTAAAATTTCTCCACTGGGACTAAAGAACTAGAGGCCCAATTCCAAGATGGGCTATGCTGGCATAAGGCAAGATACGCCAATCTCCATGGCATATCCCGTGACTTATGCCATGCGATACACCTGGTGCTATTCCAGGAGGTGACTTGTCCCATGGCATGTGCTGGCTGCGACAATAATAGGCTACGACACCACTTAGGCCGCAGCCTGCAACACCTGGTGCAGCTGTGGGTTATGACAGCAACATAGCCCAATTCCAAGATGGTGGCTGTCGTAACCTGCAGTTGCAATTACAGAACATGCAGTGGCATAGTGAATTTACAACAGCTTTGAGCTGTCCTAAGTGGCATCTGATGGCAGGCACCATCAGATGCTGCCATGCAGCACCACACCAACCATGCCAGGATGTCCCCCAAGGCCCTGTAGGTACACCCCTGCCCCCAACCCCACTTTCGTGTTGGACCCCCGGGGGGTTCATTTCAGTTGCACCCCTGGATGCCTGTGCCATGTATCCTGCCCTGTCATGCCCCCTGGTGTACACCGAGGTGGTCCAGGGTGAGGGGGCTTCAGGGGTTTCCTGTCTCCAGCTGTGAGTTGTGACTTGCAGCTGTGATATGCCATGCATGGGCTACCACCACATGCATGGCGTATCTCACATGTCACAAGTACCAGGACCCTGTCGCTTCTGGAATGCTTTGTAGGGTCCCTTGTGTAACAGCGACTGGCATAACTCGCAACTCCATGCAAGTTACTCCAGTCATCTTGGATTCGACCCCCAGGACTCTACAACTGGGACAATCAATTTGGGAAAAAACAAAAAAACAAAAAAACAAAACAAGAGTTGGTGTGCTTGTCTGAGTTGGGGGAAGGAAACTGTTATCTGTGCTGTTAGCTAGGTAAAGAGAAGAGCTGTAAATTAGCGGGTGTGGCTTAGGCAACAGAAAGCCAGGTGTCTATTTAAAACTCCCCTTGTTAGCTTTTGACAGATAGCAGCAAGAGGAAGGAAGTAACTGCTTGAACTTCTCTAATGGGACTATATCGCCCTCCCCTCCCCACCCTTAGCCATTTCCACTTTTATAAGCACTAGATTTGACTGATAAGAAAATTCGATGACTTGGAGGGACAGGTAGTGAATCCTCAGGATCATGGGAGCAGCTGCATGGGGGAGGGAGCTGGATGTCGCTGTCCACCTAGGGACAAATTACATGGCTGGGACTGGGATCAGAGCAGTGCAGGAGGAGTTTGTGAAGTTGGTGAGGGGTCTTAGGCAAGTAACATGCACTGTAACCTTCTCGGATGTGCTCGCTGTCTATGGCATGAGTAAGGCTAGGGTGCTCCACATCATGGGATTCAATTAATGGTTGAAAAACTGATGTAGAGCTCAGGGTTTTGGCTTCAATGGGGACTGGGGGTCCACTTGGAGGGATACAGGCCTATACTGGCACGATGATCTGAATCTGTCCAGGAGGGGAATCAGGATCCTAGGTGATAGGTTTAAATGCTTCAGTTGCAAGCATTTAAACTAGCCAATGGGGGAGGCTCTGAAAAATCCAAGCTCCCCCCAGCATCATGGTAGATAGTGAGGTAAACACCAAGATAGAGAAGTCGATAGGGAGATGGGCAGGGGTAAATGGAGAAATAGACCAATGCAATTAGGACAGGGATGGTGCTAAAAGGGGTAAGGCCATTAAAAAATGGAGGACAATGAGTACCAACACCCAAAGTCTGGGTAAGAAGCTTCCTGACCAGGTGGCCTTGATGGAAGAGGGACACCTGGATATCGTGGCAGTCACAGAAACATGGTACACAGAGAACCATGACTGGGATGTCAACATACCAGGTTACACAGTCTATAGGAGGAACATGGAGGGTAGAAGAGGAGGAGGAGGAAGAGGAGTAACTCTCTACATAAGTGAAGAGATCAAAGCAACAGAAGTAAAGTGTAAACAGGGAGGAGAGGAGGCACTGTGGGCCACCTTGGAGACAAGAAATGGTACCACAATCTGCATGGATGTTGTATACAGACCCCCATCTCAAGGGGAGGAAATGGACAAGGAAATGATTGAAGGCATCCTTAGAATGTCAGAAAAAGGGGAGATATTGTTGATGGGGGACCTAAGTATGCCAGATGTTAACTGGAGCACCTCTGCTGCAGCCACATCCAAGAGCAGGGTCATTCTCTATAGCCTACGGGGGCATGCCTCAGACAGCTAGTGTTGGAACCCACTCAGGAGGGAGCAATCTTAGATATGGTACTCTCAAATGGGAACAGAGAGAGGATGTCAAATTTTGAAGTGGATAGGCATCTGGGAACAAGTGACCCCCAAACGGTGTTGTTCACCTGAAGCACAGCCATACAGTCAAGCCATACAAAAGTGAAGGTACTGGACTTTAGGAGGGCTGACTTTGTCACAATGGGAGAGTGTCTCAGAAAAGCACTAGGAAACAGGCAAGAAGGAGGGGTGGAGGAACAATGGGGAAACATCAAAACTGCCATCACAGATGCAACAAGCCTTTGTGTGAAGCAAATAAACAAATCAAAACAAATGAAAAAAACACTATGGTTCTCAAAAGAGGTGGCGGGGAAGGTTAGGGAGAAAAATATAGCATTCAGGAAGTATAAGGAAACACTGTAGGTGCAGGATAGATACCTGTACCAGTTAAAGCAGAAGGAAGTGGGGAAGGCAGTCAAAATAGCAAAGGCCCAAACCGAGGAAAATATAGCCAACTTGGTTAAGAACGGTGTTAAAACCTTTTATAGGTACATCAGGGAGCAAAGAAAGACCAAGGGAGGGATAGTGAGGCTTGATAAAGGGGAAGGTGGGTGGGCAGAGGGTGGCAGTGAAAAAGCGGGGATATTGAATGAATACTTCTGCTCAGTATTCACAAAAGAAGAGGGGGGGTACTTAATCCAATCAATAGAAGCGCTGTGGATAGGGGGTTGATACCAGTCCATTAACAGAAGAAAGGGTTCTGAAAGAACTCCTAAAACAGAAGGTGGACAAAGCAATGGACCCTGATGGGATTCACCCAAGAATTATAAAAGAACTAACAGGGAGAACTAGTAACACCACTGTATCTCCTTTTTAACAAATCATGGGAGGATGGTGTGGTACCCAAGGACTGGAGGAGGGTGGATGTGATTTCCCTTCACAAAAGTGGGTGCAAAGCAAAGGCAGAAAACTACAGACCTGTTAGTTTGACCTCAGTGGCAGGGAACATGATGGAATCACTTTTGAAAGAAAGAATTGTTGAGTACCTAGAGGCCAGCGGGGCATAGGACCCAAGGCAGCATGGATTCACAGGGAGAAGGTCATGTCAGATGAATCTAATAGGTTTTTTTTATTGGATGACCAAAGTAGTAGACCAGGGAGGGGCTATGGATATGGCCTACCTGGGCTTCAGAAAGGCATTTGACACAGTCCCACAAAAAAGATTAATAAACAAGTTAGCCAGCCTGGGAGTGGGTCCCAGGGTGGTAGCCTCGGTAACAAATTGGCCAGACAACAGGACACAGAGGGTAATGGTAAACAGAGTACACTCTGAAGAAAGGGGGTTAGTAGTCCGAAAGAAAGAACTGTTGAGTACTTAGAGGCCAGTGGTGCACAGGACCCAAGGCAGCATGGATTTACAGTGGGAAAGTCATGTCAGATGAATCTAATAGATTTATTTGACTGGATGACCAAAGTAGTAGACTATGGAGGGGCTATGGACATGGCCTACCTAAACTTTGGCAAGGCATTTGACACAGTCCTATACAAGAGATTACTAAACAAATTAGCGAGGGAGTGGGTACCCGGGTGGCACACTGGGTAAAAAATTATCTGGACAACAGGATACAGAGGGTAATAGTAAATGGAGTCCACTCCAAAGAAAGGGGGTTACTAGTGGCGTACTGCAGGGTTCAGTACTGTGTCCTGTCCTTTTTAATGTCTTTATAAGTGACATTGCAGAAGAACTGGAAGGAAAAGTATGCCTCTTTGCAGATGACACAAAGATCTGCAACAGGTTTGATACACAATGGGGGGTGGAAAGGATGAGAAGGGGCTTGGCAAGGTTGGAGGAATGGTCAAAAGTATGGCAGCTTAGATTCAATGCAAAAAAGTGCAAAATAATGCCACTGGGAAACAAAAACCCAGAGGAAAAGTACAAAATGGGGGGAAGGTAATAACAACAGCAATCAATGTGAGAATAATAAATAATAAATAAATAATAATAAAACTTTTTTTAAGCGCCTTTCAAATATCAAGCAACTTTACAATTAAAACATAATTTCATAATCAACAAACACAATAATAAATAACACAACAAATCCACACAACAATAGGTCATTAATAAGCCTGTCACCACAAAGAAGTTTTAAATGCCTGTTTAAATCCCTCCACAGTCACATACTCCCAAAGCTGATGGGGTAGAGAATTCCAGAGGGTAGGCCATGAACACAAATGCATGGGCCCCAGAAGATTTCAAAGTTACTCTTGGAACCTCCATCACCCCTCGTCAGCCGAATGGAGTTGTCGCAGAGGGCTGTAAGAAACCAGGAGCTCTTTCAAGTAGTGAGGACCAAGTCCACGTAGGGCTTTATAAGTCAGCAAACTAACTTTGAAGGTGGTCCACCACTGATTAGGCAGCCAATGCCAATCATGCAGCACAGGAGTAATATGCAAAGCCCGAGAAAACCCAGTCAGCAATCATGCCGCAGTATTCTGCACTAGCTGCAAATGGCAGATATCAACCCCAGGAAGCCCTAACTACAGGGAGTTGCAATAGTCAAGGCATGAGTTCACAAAGGCATGGACCAACACAGGCAGATCACAGGATGGAACAAGGTGCTTGACCCTGGCAATGATCCTAAGATGACAAAAGGCAGACTTGATGACTGCGGACACATGAGATCGAAGGGTCAGCCTGTCATCAAGCACCACTCCCAGGTCACAAACCTGTTTAGAGGTACAAATCTGGAGCCCCCCAGAAAAAGTCCAGAGGGCTGACCAGCCTTCAACCCCTTTATCTGGTGACCTGGATCCATAATCATCACCTTTGTCTTTCCTGTGTTCAACTTTAGCCAGCTCGAATTCATCCTGTCCTGGATTTCAGTGAGGCAGTTATTTAATCCTGAAAGAGCACTATCCTGGTTGGGTGCAAAAGACAGGTAGAGCTGGGTATCATCAGCATAGCAGTGAAACCTCAGCCCATACCATCTTACAATGTCTCCGATGGGCAGCATATACACTGCAAACAACATAGGGGACAGCACCGAGCCCTGTGGAACCCCACATGACAGAGGGAGTGAGTCTGAAGAAAAAAATCTCAGACACAACTCTTTGTATTCTGCCTGTGAGAAAAGATGTAAACCACCTGAGGACCATACATGTTAGGCCACCGATGAACCTCAGGTGCTCGAGCAGCATCCCATGTTCCACAGTGTCAAAGGCTGAGGAAAGATCAAGGAACACCAGAATGGAACAGTTTCTCCAATCTCTCACTATCAGGAGATCATTGAACACCTGAACCAGCACAGTGTCAGTACTGTGCCTCTTTCGGAAATCAGACTGGAGAGGTTTATAGATAGTACGGAAGGTCAAGTGGTTCTCCAGTTGAATTGCCACTACTTTCTCAATAATCTTCCCTATAAAGGGAAGGATCGAGATAGGTCTGTAGTTTGCTAGAACATCCTGGTCCAGAGAAGCTTTCTTCGGAAGGGGTGTTACCACCGCCTCCTTCAGGCAGAAAAGGCAGTAAGAAGGGCTGGGGGGACACTGGGATGTATAGGAAGATGCATCACAAGAAGAAAACAGGAAGTTATCTCTTTGTACAGACAGTTGATGAGACCCCATCTGGGGTACTGCTTGCAGTTCTGGAAACCCCATCTCTGCAAGGACATAGATAGGATGGAGGCAGTCCAGAGGAGGGCAGCTAAAATGGTACAGGGTCTGCACCAGAAGCCATATGAAGAGAGACTAAGGCACTTAATATGTATACCCTCAAGGAAAGGAAGGGGGGGGCATGATAGAAACTTTCAATTACCTCAAGGGAATCAACAAAGTTCAGGAGGGTAGCATCTTTCAGAAAAAGAAATGTGCAAGAACAAGGGGGCACAATTTGAAGACAGAGTGGGGATGGGTCATGGGCAATGTGAGGAAGTATTTTTTCATGGAGAGGTTGGTGGACACATGGAATGGCCTTCCTGAGGAGGTTGTGGGGTCAAAAACAGTGGGGGAAGTCAAGAATGCATGGGACAGACATAAGGCAATTCTGGTGGGGGGTAGGAAGAAGTAGGCTGTTCATGAACTTGGATCTGCAGCTTATACAATAGGTAGGGAAATGGGCAGACTGGGTGGGCCAAGCAGTCCTTATCTGACATCAAAATGTTTCTATGTTCTATGTTTCTGAGTACTGCATTGGATGATCCCCTAATTCCCCCTTCAGTCCCCAACCCCTTGCTCCTTTGTAGACTTTTTATCTTATGTTAACTTTTTTTTTGTCTCACCACAATTAATGCAAAGTGGGCATTGATTCCTCCCTCTCCTTCCACACTCTGCTGCTATCTGCACACTTACAGCAGACATAGGTTCATTTATTTATTTATGAGTATTCGGAAAACCTTTGAGCATGAGCTCTTTTACAAAGGTTCCATGTCAGGGTGGACAAATATTACAAAACACAAATACATTAGTTACAGATTTTGGAACCAGTTCAGTTACAAAGGTTCCATGTCAGGAAGGACAAGTAATACAAAGCACCAGTACAGTAATTACAGATTTCAGAGCAAATACAGTTTTTACATGATTTAGCACAAATACAGTGGTTACAGACTACAGAACAAATACAGTCATACAGGGTTCAGCGCATTAGGCAGTTTAAGAGTAGGAGGCAGTATAGCACAGTGGTCTAAGGCTCTGAGCGGCAAATCTGGTGACATCCAGCAGACCAGACCTGGGTTTGAATCCCACAGCTTCCACTTACATATTGTGTGACCCTGAGCAAGTCACTTAACCTCCTTGTGCTCCCAGGTCGCTCCTGTAAAAAAGCTTTCAGTTTAGTGTGCTATACCTGGTTAAACAACTAAATAAAAAAAAAATAAAAAGAGTCATGGTTTCAGTGCTGGGTTTAAATGGTGGTAGTGGGTGAGTCTTTCAGGTCTGGCCTGGGGAGCATGTGCATTGTGAGTTAGACTGTAGGTGCTGTTTGAGGCCAGTTTTGAACTTAGGTAGGCTGTGTGTTTGTAGTTTCTGCTGGAGTTTATTTAGCCAGAGGGGGGCTTGGTAGAAGATGCTACACTGACCAAGTGAGGTTCGCTGGAATGGGATGGACAGTGCTCCATTTTGCTTCCCTCTGGTGATATGTGACGAGAGAGAGGCCTCCACCAGGTTTTCTATGCATGGTGGTGCTTTTCCGAGGAGTGCCTTTTCACGCAATAGACACATTTGGTATTTGAGCCTGTCTTTTAGGTTCAGCCGGTTAGTGCTCTTATAAAGGGTGCAAGTGTGAGTGTAATGGTCTGTGCTCAAGGTTAGATGGCATGCCTTATTTAATGCAATTTAGACCCTGTTGAGTGCAGTGTCAGTGGCATCTCCATAGACCACAAGCCTATAGTCTATCATGGGAAGTATTGAGCTGGAGACTGAGAGTCGGAGTGCTTCTGGAGTGAGGGATTCCTTATGTCTGTAGAGGACCCCAATCTTTGTATTTACTGATCTGACAAGAGAGGCAATATGGTTTGTATATGTGAGCGAGTCATCAATGGTGACCCCTAGGTACTTAAATGATTGTACCTGCTCAATCTGCTCAACTACGCTATTGGTGAAATTGAGGGGAGGGGAGACTGTGCTTATTGTAATGGCTGGAGTGGAGCGCGGCCTTGGTTTTCTTGTGGTTCAGTAGCAGCCTTTTTCTACAGAACCAGTCCTTGAGTTTGTTGAAGGAGGTTTGTGGTTCTGTTTGTAGTGCTGCCTGGGAGGTGCCACTGCTCAGCAGCATAGCATCATCCACATACAGGATGAGATTGGTGTCACAGGCTGTGGGCAGTTCATTATCAAAGAGGCTGAAGAGCAAAGGACCAAGGATTGATCTCTGAGGAACTCCTAGGAGTACCTCTTTGGAGCTGCATAATGTCTGCCCGATTTTGACTTGCTGACTCCTTTGTGATAGGTAATCATTGAACCAATTTCGGGCATTTGGTGCCACTCCCATTCTTTGGAGCTGGGATATCAGTAGAAGGTGGTTGATGGTATCAAAGACTTTAGTGAGGTCGATGAAGATGGAACCCACCAATTTACCTTCATCTAGTGCCTTGTGTGCGTAATCGGAGTACACAAGCAATGCAGTGGTGGTAATGTGTTTCTGCAGGAAACCGTGTTGGCTTGCGCAGAGCAGATTGTACTTGTTTAGGTATTCGGTGAGTTGGTTTGCCATGATTTTCTCCAGCACTTTGGATAGTGGGGAGAGGATAGATATTGGCCTGTAGTTAGATACCAGTGCCTTGTCACCATTCTTATGCACTAGAGTTACCAGGGCTTGCTTCCAGACTTGTGGGAATTGAGCTAGGGCCAGGGATTTGTTAAATAGCATCATGATGGATTTTCATAGATTCATAGATTGTACAAGTTTGAGGGCAATGCCCATATTGAACTCACCGCCATTATTTCCTAAAGGCAGATATGGTATTTTCTGTCTCCCATATATTGATAAAGTCTGTGTTTAAATTGTTCAGTTTTATTGCTTGTTATAACTATGATTGGTAGTGTGTTCCATAATGGAGGTACCCTCTGTGTAATGAATTTATTTCTATGAACAGTTGTACTAGTTTCAACCTGTAGCCTTAATTTAAAGACATGGTGCACAGACACAAGCACTGACCAATTAGATTGTCAGCCCAGTGTCATCTGTTCCTTTCTGACCCCACAGACTGCCCTTTCATGGCTGTTTAAAGCCTTTGAAGAGTCCCAAGACCTCACAGGCTGCCTGTAATGCCTGTTTTTAAACATTATCCATTATCCATGTCAAAACTACCTGACTCATGAAGTATACAGTTATCTGAGGTAGGGTAGTAAGTTTCCCAAACTACCCTACCTGGCAAAAAATAACCATTACGCAACATACCTGAGCCAGCTACCCAGCAGATAGCTCATCCCTACACCGAATAGGTCAAACATTTTGGGGCAGGGATCATTGACTGAGCATCTTTCACAATCCATTGATTGTCAAATTGAACCAATAGATATGAGACGGAGATCTTATTTACAGGACACCAGGGATGTGTTAAATCTGGAACTGGAGATTTTATGTTGAGGAAGGTAGCCTTTTAGTTGTACTTGATGTAGAATCATTATATACAAATATATAGAACAGTGAGGAATGCATACATCCAACTGATTTGAAATTTAGTATGTAGACAGTAATGACTTACATACGTGTACTAAATCTCAGAGTCATAGGTTGAAAAGGGGCAGCGATATGGGTGGCCAAACATTAAATCAACATTTATTTTTCAGTAATTTCAATCAAATTTTAAAATCCCTTATCCAAATGTATTCACAGTTTCAAGATTTAGAGAAACATACCACATGGATATGTGCAGCGTGTTTTAAGTCTCAAGCTTCAAAGGGCTGAGTTATAGGTGGCCACACATTTTGCCAATGTTTAGATTTCTGTTATTTTAGTATAATTTGGTAGTATTCATTTATTGTTATAAAATTTTATAGATATACAGATTATTATCACTACAGTTATATATGTATCGATCCCACCAGAACATTCAGCGCACACACCGATGACCCAAATATTTTTAAATGGATGTCTGTTGAAGTAAAAGCCAAAACACATGGTAAATAAAGTTGTTAAAAACCATCATGTTTAATATATTTCAGGAAGAAAACTTTATAAACATACAAAATCCACATCCAAAAAATATCAAGACTTACAAACATCTCCAGCAAACCCTAAGGAGGGAGAAGCAGGCAGACCACAATGGTAGCTACAGCACACCTTAAGACGTAAAAACCTTATGTTTCACTCTGACTAGGCAGGGCTTCTTTAGAGGTATCAACTAGTGTGAAAAAGTACCCCTTATATGGGGTCTACAATTAAAGTGACATCATTGTTTAACGCAACCATTATTAAGACTAACAATTCAAAGTAAAGTGAGCACCAGGAGTAGTGGTGGTGCTGCTAGGACACTTGATAATTTCAAAAGTTAATACAGTTAATACAGCAGCATCCACACTTCAACAGAGAGATTGAGAATTTAGCTTGCTTGTAGTTGAATTATTTATCGCGGCATCACAAGTTCACCCCCGTGTGTGTGGGGTGAAACGTAAGGAGTGGTGGTGTTTCCATCATTAAGACTAATTCCACCATGTATACTAATACATTTAAAGTGCTTAATAAGACTGCATAGCTTACATGGTGTCAATTAAAAAACATTTCATCACTCACTGATTACTCCAAATATTTTTTAGAAGTACATGGCTCAATGCAGCTTGTTTTAAGTCTCAAGCTTCAAAGGGGGCTGAGTTATAGATACACACATTTTGCCAATGTTTAGATTTCTGTTATTTTTGTATAATTTGATAGTATTCATTAAAATGTTGTACAATTTTATAGGTATGCTGGTTATCAATATATATATATATATGTATATGTAGTTTCAGATTTCTAGCTTCAAATGGGACTGAGTTATCATCTGCCAAACATGTTGTCAAAATTTTGATTTCAGTTACTTGAATTAATAGTAGTCAAACTTTCACATTTTAAAATAAAATTTTGCAAGAATGTAAATTGTAACTTTATAAACCCTTGAAACTATAAATCTAGAGAATGCATTGCCATTAAATTTGGCAGGTTCCTGGACCTTACAAGGGCACTGTGTGTGCCAATTTTATTAACTGATTACTGCCAGAAATTACAAAGTAACATCAATACTTAAAGTCAAATTCCATAAGTATTTGTGAAAATTGTGGAATTTCATGAAAATTCCTATTACATTGGATTTGCTAATTTCACTCAGCCTTTTCTGAGGGATTAAATTTAAATGATAGGGGTATGAGAGGCAGGTAATGCAGGGGGTCACCAGGTCTAGTAATTAGATGCATATTTTCACCAAGAAATGGACTGCTGAGCCTGGTAGTACACTAGTGGTAGACCTCACCCCAGTTTTTTCCAATTGTTTAACCAGGAGAGACACACTAAGCAGAAAGCGTGTTTACAGGTGCAACCTGGGAGCACAGGGAAGTTAAGTGACTTGCTCAGGGTCACACAATATGCAAATGGGGGGCTGTGGGATTCAAACCCAGGTCTCCAGATTTGCAGCCTTATACCACTGCACTATGCTGCCTCCAAAACACAAAGTGTCAACAATTCCAACCTGAATACAGGATTTATAAGAATCACACCTAGTAAACTGATGATCCAGGGAGTCTAACATATGTACAAGACTGGGACTTAGAGGTACTCAAACAGATGTAGTGGGGGAAGACAATGGCTGGGGCACCAGGAAGGAAGAATACTGGCTATTCCAACAGGATAGGTTGATAGGGAAAGGACTAGGTAATTCTAATTTTAAGAGATTTTATCACTGTAAAGAACAAAGATGATATCAACAAAAGCTAAATAAATAAAATAAATAAATAATCTGTGGGATCAGTATTCTTCTGATTCAATCTGGCTACACTAAGGGAGAAGGGGGGTCAAAATAGTCACCAAGAGAAGACCATCAGGTCTGCAAAAAGCTCAGCCCTGCTTATCAAATGAAGTGGTAATATGTGCATTGTGAATGTTAAATTCCATAAAAGAATTGTGGATGCTTCATCTATGTACTACCACAAATATTTGAGAAAATGTTATCAACAATTTTTTTCCCACTGTAAATTTAAAACTGCCAGAACAGTTTCTCCAGTTGTGTCATGCACCAGGATACATTGACATCAGATATGCATGTCAAATGTTAAGTCTATGCCTGCAAGGGCAGAGAAGTTACAAAGATCCACATTTTTGAGTTTTCACAATATTTAGCAAATATTTATATAGTAAAATTTTGAACTCATGGGCCTTGATTCTAGAAGGGTGGTGCAAGTCACTGCCAAATGCAACTTGTGCCACCCGTAACTGTGACAATGACCCTGCACCCTATTCTAGAAGGGGCAGGGGCATCGCAGCAAAGTCCTGAGACTTGCGACATGCGGCCAGATATGATGAACTGCAGGTGCACCTGGCAAGCATGTTGCGAGCGACAACAAGAGGGCGGCTCGGTCAACCCCCATACATAACTTCCCCAAGTCCCTGGTAGTCTAGTGGACCCCCCCCCACGATCACTGTATAAATAGTAAAACCTCTGATTCCCTGGTAGTCTAGTGCCCACCCAATCACTGTATAAATAATAAAACCTCCGATTCCCTGGTAGTTTAGTGCTCCCCTGATCACTATATAAGTACTAAAGCCTCCAATTCCCCAGTAGTCTAGTGCCCTCCGATCAACATAAAATAAGTAATGTCCTTGATTTCCCTGGTGGTCTAGTGGCCCCCCCATCAACATAAAATAAGTAATGTCCTTCTTTTCCCTGGTAGTCTAGTTGACCCCCAACCCCCCATCGAGCTGTGCCAGCTCACCCAGCACCCTCCACCCATCCCCAGCCAGCAACTGGCACAGTCCACCTCTCACCTCCAAGGCCAGCTGTTAACTGAGTGCAGTATGAGCACTACTGGAAAGATGCATTTAGAAATTAATTTCTGAGTGTGGCCTTACAGCAAGCACTCATACTACACTCAGTTGGCGGTTGCCAGGAGGAGAGGTGGGCTATGCCAGCTACCAGCTGGAAAGTGTGGAGGTGTTGGTGGCTGGCATGGCTGGTAAATAACTAGACTACCAGGAACATGTGTGGGACATTAATTATTTTATGTTGTTTGGGGGGGCACTAGACTACCAGGGAAATGAAGGACATTACTTATTTTATGTTGCTCGGTTGGGCACTAGACTACCATAGTTGAGGGATGTTCCCCTTAGTCTATACCAATCGGGGGGCCACTAGACTACTAGGGAATTGGAGGTTTTACTTTTTATACATTGATGGGGGGCACTAGACTACCGGGGCAGGCATTTTGCTGCATTTGCGGTGGGCGTCTTGTGGTTTGGTGCTCAGAGGGTGGATGGCAGTGCCACCCTATGGGGCTTGTGCCAAGGGTATTTCTGGGGGATGGGTTTTTTGGCATGGGGGAGTGGACATGGTAGCATGTCAGCAGGTTGTCTACAGGACCCCTGGGGGGGCAGCCGTAGGTTACACCAGCTAAATGCTGGTGTAACTTACATTTTTGGTTCTCCTCTGGGGGTTCTTGTAGAATCCCAACATTGGGGACTTTGTTACTACCTTTCTGGAATGGGGTGCAACTGCTGCCATAAACCTCCTAGTGCCATGTCAGAGGGGTATTATGTGGCATAATTGCTGTTCAGTGCAAGTGGCCTGTGACATGTCATAGGCCACTTAGTAGAATTGTGCGTGTTGCATCTGCTGGCATAAGTTGCTACATGCGCCATTCTACTTGGTGCATCTGCTGTTGTGCCAGGCATAACCCTTTAAGAATCTGGCCCATGTACCTTAACATTTTCTAATCTAATTCTCTACATATTTAGATGATTCTATAACATTTACAGAAAAGGTAATTTGTGCTAATTTACAGATGTCTAGCTCCAAAAGTGCATGAGTGTCAGTGGCTCAGTAGGTAGCACACTCGCCTCTGAGGCCGGGAGATCAGAGGTCTGTGGGTTCAGTTCCAACATCTGGCACTTGGGTTAATATCCCAATACTGACACTGTGGTGCAGCATGAGAGGGGTGCTGCACTTCTGAGGTGCCGTCTTTTGGATGAGATGTTAAACCGAGGTCCCATCCACCTGGATGGGTGGTAGTTCAGGTGGATGTTAAAAATCCCATGGCACCTATCGAAAAGAGTTGGGGAATTTCCCCAGTGTCCTGGCCAAATTTCCCTCATTCACTAAAAATTCCACCAACAGCTTAATCTGGTTCAAATTCAGTTGCTTACCATCTGCATCCCTTCTCCCCCCGGCCGCCCCTGGAAAAGGGACTTCTAGACCCAGTGGGCTTACCGGGTCAACAAAATTCAACAAAAAAACAAACTTATATACAGATAAAATTCTTCATGACATTTCCTGCAAAACATAAAATGACAACATTTGAGCATATATAATTTTGAAACAATGCATGATAAGGTCATAAAATATGGCACATTTTTTTGAACTCCTATGATCAAGTAATCTTGCCAAAGTTAAGAACTCTGGCACGACAGATGACTGAGGTATATGCGGATAAACATGTTCATGAAATTTCTCACAAAAATAAAATGACAGATTTTGAGCAGCTATAAATTTGAGATAATCCAGATAGTTGGCATGTCATTAGAACCCCTCCCAGAATGTAAGTATGTCAAATTTCATAGCATTAGCTAATAGATGATCAAGTTATGACCAAATTAAGACACTTTAAAAATGTCATGAAGTTTCAATGAAATTTCGCAAAATGTAATGGACTTTTCTGAAATTTCATCGATATTCCACAGATTCAGAACTTTCTCATTCTGCGCAGCTCTGTGTAATAGACCACATAGCTATGGTTTGGAAGCTTTAAGCTACACTCTGAGCAGCCTAGTGGCGCTGAGGGTTGAGGTGCTGGATGCCACACCTTGTGCCATGCCGGCGACCTGAGTTCGGGAGCGAGCTCGGGTGCCAGGGGACAGCAGGGCAGGGACTGGATTGAGCACCTGATGGGCTGCTCTCCTGTCCTGGGGGGAGGGCATTGGGGTGCTCGGCACTTCAGCGGCTCCTGATGGAGACTGGGGGTGCCACAGTAGTGCGGAGCTTCACAAAATAGCATGTCTGATGTTGGCAGGGTTGCTGTGTGTCATAACATCAGGGGGTGTACATGCAGGGATTGGGGCGGGTGAAACAGAACGTATGAAAACTCTGGCTCCAGAGGTAGGCGATGGCATCAATCCCCAGGTCCATGACAAGGTCCAACTTGGCTGGCCTCCAAGACCCTCCACCCTGAGGCCCACATCCGCAGCGGGAGTCTACAAATTGAAGAGAAGAGGGGTGGCCCCACCCCTGAGGGGTTAAGCTGGGGATGCCAGCTTTGAGGCGGGGTGGAGGAGAGGCAGGTTCGGTCAGGGGGACTTCAGGCAGGACAGGATAAAGGTTGGATGCCTGAGAGTGGCGCCTGGATCCTGTGACCGGAGGGAAAAAGAATAAAAAAAAAAAAAGCTACACTCTGGAAAAATATATAGCATTGTTGGTAAACATGGCCAAAATAGTGTTGGAAAGTAATGTTTTCAGTTTTATGGGTGATTTCTGTTTACTAGTAAGTCGTACAGCAATGAGGGTGGGTTTTACCCCTAGTTGTGCAAATTCTTCAACGGGTTTTAGGGAAGAGTCGATTATTTATACTGACACAAACCCATGCAGGGCTAAGATAGATTTCTGGAAACACTATATACTGTAGATGATTGTGTTACGGTGTGGCAGGGAGCAGCTAGTGTACTGGAAACACTTCAAGGAATATCTAGAGTCTCAAACTCATGGCTTTAAATTTGCAGGGAATTGGAGTCCAAATTAAATAACTTTTCTGGACTTATGGATTATTAGAGCAGAGGATGGCAGTATTAAGACCACTGTTTTCTGTAAAAGTATGTACAGGAACACCTTTTTTACAGGTTGATATCTTTCACTCCCACCACACCATAACCAACATAAATTGTGTATGTTGTTACCTAACCAACACCAGGAGCCTAAAAAACAAGCTGGAAGAACTACAGATGATATTAAAGCCAACAGGTGGGGTAGACATGGCTTTCATAACAGAAACCAGGTGGTCAACAAATGACACATGAGGTAAGGATATCACAGGACACCAGTTATTTACAGTAAATGTGATAGGGTTGTGAAAAAAGGAGGGTGAGTTGCAGCATATATACCTGAGACAGTAATGACAATACACATTGCTGGGAAAATAAAGCAATATGGTACAAATACTGAATATGTATGTGTAAAAATAATGAATAATAAGGGCAAGAACATAATTCTTGTTATATGCTATAGATCACCAAATGCAAGTACTGACATAATGGATGCTATATGCAGAGAACTTGACACAGCTTGTGAAATGGGGGAACGTGATCTTTATGGGGGACCTGAATTTTAATTACATTGTTTGGGAAAATAAGATATCAACGAAACACCGGAGTGAAGAATTCCTAAAAGTAACTGAGTATCTGGGCCTAAAACAGGATTTATACTCACCAACACAAGGAACTAATACTTTGGATATTGTGCTAAGTAGTAATGATAGTATCATAATTGACTATAGTATTGATGATATAGGTTTTAGTGATTATAAGGGCATATACTTCGACCACCAGGAATGTATACCAATAAACAAAAGTTGCAGGGAGATCTACAACTATGACTCTGCTAATCAAACTCTTACCAGGGATGAACTAAGTAGGATACGATGTGTCAATCTCCTAGTAAATAAAACAACTAACAGAATGTGGGATACATTTAAAACTCTTATATTTACAATATGTGATACACAGATAGTTAAGACAAAAAATATGATGAGAGGTATTAAACCAAAATAGCTTACCAATAGCTTAAAGAAGCTACTTAAGAAAAAAAATACAATACAATAACTTTGCTAAACACAAGATGGAAGAAAACTAGAAAAAATACAAGGAAATCTTAAAGAAATGTAAAGAAAAAATCAAGACTAATAAACAAAGACTCAAAAGATCACTAGCAAACAATAAAAATAACGATAACATGAAGGCTTTTTATGCATATGTTAACTTCGAAAGAAGTTTTAACATAGGCTAGTGCTCAATCAATACGCAAAATCAGGAAATTACTGAATCAACTGCAATGGCTGAAATATTCAATACATTCTGTACTTCACTTCTGTTTTCTCCAAAAAAGAACCCTACACCAAACCAATTCATGGAAAAAATTGGACACATTTGAAATCTATGAGGAAGACATCAAAACAAAATTAGCTAAATTACAAAAATTCACATTCTGCAGGGCCAGATAACATTTCTCCAAGACTGCTAATGAGTCTCAGACCACATATTGTAAAACAACTAAAAATAATATTTCAGTCTTCCTTACAAAATAATGAAGTCCCCTTAGATTGACTCACTGCCACAGTTATCTTGATACACAAAAAGGGGGACAAAACGGACTGTAAAAACTTTAGGTGGATTAGTCTGACCTCAGTGCCAGGGAAACTATTAGAGTCTATAATAAAGGATATGATTGTAGCACACCTTGAGAAGTATGGGATGCAGGATGCAGATAAGCATTGTTTTGCCCAGAACAGGTCATGTGTGACAAACCTGATATGTTTCTATGAGAGAGTGTCATCCGCCTTATATAGGGGTCTCACAATTGATTGCATATACCTAGATTTCTCAAAGGCATTTGATACTGTACCCCATGGGTCCATAAGTCAGAAATTAATTAACCTACATATAGATTCCAATACTGTTAAGTGGATACAGAGCTGGTTGAACAATATGACTCAGAGGATGAGCATAAGGGGATACTATTCCAGCACAAGGGAGGAGTCTAGTGGGGTGCAGCAGGGCTCTATCCTGGGCCCCTCACTCTTTATAGCTGACATTGGTGGGAAAGCAACCTGCTGGATCAGCAAATATGCATACAACACTAAAACAGCCAGTACTGTAAACACTGAAAATATTAAAATAATGCTACAATTGAATCTGAATAACATTATGTCCTAGGCTAGGGCCTGGGGAATGAAATTCAATACAGTATGTATAAGTGTTGCATCATTCACTTAGGCAACTAACATCAAGTGAAGACCTATTTCCTGGAAAATTCCCCTCTTGGAGAATCCAAAGAAGAAAACGACTTGGGAATAATTATTAACAATAACTTGTTCTCCAGGTCATACTGTAAACAGCAGATAGCTAAAGCTAAAAGGTTGCTTTCAACTTTTAAAAGGAACTTCAAGAGTAGAAGTGAAGATGTGATAATGCCACTTTACAGGACATATGTTAGACCAGTTCTGCACTATGGGAGCCCTGTGTGGAGCCCTATAGCAGTGGGGGCTGTCAACAGGGTTGAGAGGGTTCAGAGGCAAGTAACCCAAATGATATATAATTACTGGTGACCCCCTTTAATATCCTATTTTCAGACTCTGCTGAAACACCGTAATAACTTGAAATCGAGTTATTATGGCATTTCAAAACATTCTATATCCACAGCTCTTGAGTGTGCCTGAGCTCAAGACATTCCAAGTGTGAAGCAATGGATTTGAACTGCTAATCAGTTTCACTTACCGACACTAGATTTAGAGCAGCATTCTCTGTGAGTGTATAGCCTCTCTCGCTCATCACATTTCCTGTAAAAAGAAGAAATTGGCATGAAGATTTCAGTTACCTTCAACCATCCAAAATCAACACTAACCGTAAAGTAACCCTTTTATCTGGCACCAAACATAAATGAAGTCCCTGGTAAATCACTGTGGTTCCATTCAATGAAAATAAGAATGAACAAATTGCATAAGATGACGTTTAACATGAAGCTGTCTGCAGGAATACCAGAAGAAAAATGAATAACTAACCACAGCACTCATAAAACATCAATTCAGCATCTCATAGATGCCAGTGTACCAGCCACAGATGTTCAGCAGGTCTCCGGATATAAAGCTTGCAGAGCATCAACAACTACGCTGTTCTCAGTGAAAAAAAGCAAAGACACATTTCGAACATCCTGAATAAAGTGCCAATTCCAGATACCATCCCAAGTACCTAAAAACTGTTCTTGTGTCCAGCTCCAGTGCCCTAGAGATCTCCATTGCCAACAAGACTAGCACCAACAAGGCTCTCCGTGGATGACAACACAAAAAGCCTCCAGTATGTTTGGTCCCAACTGCGTCTTCCTTCAAGGAGTGACAATAAATATTACAAATCAAGGTCCAGTCATGAAAAAACTCAGGCAACGGATCATATATAACACTGATCCCGACTGTAGCAGCAGCATGTGAGTACCACAATTCTATCAAACAACATTGCACACCACACAGAAATAACCCAAAAAGCAGCAAATTTCCAAAAGGCAATCTGAAAAAAAGTGATGAGTGTAAGAACTTGAATTCGGTCCCTAGCAGTATTTTTTTCTCTGTCCCTAGGTTCACCACAGCAACTGGAAGATCTTAAAAGATACAAACAGACTTCCTGCATGGCACATCAAGAAAACAATGACTGCAGGATAGAATAGAGTATTTTAAAATGTTTTAAAACTAAATGTTTTGTTAGTTTTTGTTGTTTTCACCGATAGTTTAAAAAATGATGCTACATAGCACCACGATGGATTCCCAGATGATGTTTCAAACTGGTAATCGGAATATTTTAAAATATTTTGGAGATCACATGATGAGCTAGCAGGGTTCAGACATCTCCGAGACCGCTCTCGAGTTTTGGCAAATAAAATATAAGATTTAAGCAGTATTTGACCCCTTAAGCTTGTTACTGCGAGGATCCCTGACGACTAGGTGAGCCCCATGTTGCGGCGACTGTCTCAAGCTTAATTGCACAGGGAAATAGATCAGCGTAGCACCAGCAGGTCAGGTGGGTGAAATGACCGAGCTGGAAATTGAAAACCCTGAGCCTCTCACTGCAAGAGTACCAGCGGTTAAGCCCTGCAAGCCCTACTCCCCGACTCCAGACGAGGCTGAGGATTCGAGAGCAGAAGCCCAAGGGGGGCATTCAACTTCACAGGATATCAGCGAGATCAAACAATTTCTGCAAGGGCTAGTCGCTGACTTTACTGTACTGAAGCCAGCGTTACATGCCTTAACGCAAAGGGTGGGGGATGTAGAGGCTAGAGTGGCATCGCAGGAGAGAAAAACGGGAGCCATAGATCTGGAGATGATCGGGCTTAAAAGGCAAGTCAAAAAACTAGAAGATTGCTTGGAGGACCAAGAATCACGTAGTCAGAGGAACAACTTAATAATGGCAGGCCTACCTGAGAAAACAGAAAGCTTGGACTGTGTAACTTTCATGCAGGACCTTCTCCTGAGGCTATTTGGTCCGACACCGTATGGTGACTCATATAACTTTGAGAGGGCTCACCGGTCATTGAGAGAGACACCCCCCCCCACCTAAAGCTCAACCTCGAGTTCTTATTATGAGGTTCCTGAACTACAAGGAAAAGACTTATGTTCTGAATAAAGCGAAAGCAAATAGAACCTTGCAGTGGAATGGGGCTTCAATTTGGATCTTTCAAGACTTAGTGCCCTCGGTGAGAGAGAAACAGAAAGAATACACGGAGATAAAAAAGAAGCTGTACCTGGTGGGTCTGAAATTTTGACTGCAATACCCAGCTATACTGACTGTGAAATTACCAAAAGGAGACAAACGTTATCTTACAGCAAATGATGCCCTGGAAAGCCTCAGAATGGAGCTACCAGAATTATTCAAGTCGGTGACTTGAAGTAAAGAGGGTTCGGCAAGGGCACTGGCAATGCAGCGGCGAGTGTGACCAGTAACATTGGGAAAGTATTGTGAGAGCTGGCCAATATAGCTAATTCCTGATCTCAACTGACTTTTGGACTTGGGGAAAGAGATCGACTGCTTTTCATCATGGTTTTCCTTCCTCGTCTGGGGCTATGTTAGTTGAAAGTGTCAAGAGGTGGTGAAACGAAGTCCCTTTGCGGACCATCTAGCATGACTGTATGGCTAGTTTCCCGCCCTTTTTTTTTTTGTTTTGCAGCGCATCTACTAGATATATACCAGATGAATAGAGCCTCCCAGTATGGAGAGGATAGCTCAAAGCAGCATGAGTAATACTGAGCTAGATGGTTTTGAACTGTAATGAGACAAAGATAAGGGAGTGGGGGGAGCCTGCTTCATCTTCGATGAAGGGGTTAGTGAAATAAAGTGAAGGGGTGGATATCACCCTAGAGAAACTAGAACGGGATCATCGCATAACCCCCTTTTTCTCTTTTTTCCTTTTTCCCCTAGGTTTCCTCTGGCGAGGTTTTTTGTTTTCTTACCTCAGGGGTATTGTTATTTGGACAAGATACAAGAGTAAACTGTTAGGTTGGGGAAGGCCACTTGCTTGTTACTAAGCTGGGTTATGTATTGGTGGTGGAGCCGTTAAGCTCTTTCTTTTTCGCTATTGATCGAAAGCTATAGAAGGTGGTAGATAAATCTAAATTCAATGTCGGGTTGGGAAATGTGGGGGGTCTCAGTGGACGATGCGCTGAGACTTGAGGGGGTTTCGGTGACATCTTGAGGGCTGACTCATACATGTTTCATGAGGATTGAGGAGGGCGATCAAAGGATCGGGAGAGGTAGGAAGGGGGGGGTACTGGGGGGAAAGGAGTGAGAGAGAATCCGTAATGCATGATGTAAAGAAGACACAACATATGAGAGTGAATATCTGGGGCTGTGGTACAGAAGATGGTAACACTTAAATTTCTTTCATGGAATGTGAAAGGTCTCAGGGGGAAGAAAAAAAAGATTGGTTATACTGCAGTATATAAAAAATTGGGGGTGCATATTGCTGCACTCCAAGAAACCCACTTATTGACTGAGGAATTATATCTTCTTAACAGGGGATGGGTAGGCAAGGTAGTAGGAGTTGGGAAAATGAAAACATCGGGGGGAGTGGCAGTATTAATCAGGAAAATGTGCCCATATGTAGTCGAATGTACCCAGTCAAGAGAGGATGGTAGGGGGTTACATGTGATGGGTTTGATCCTGGGATGCCCATTTTCTTATGCTTCAATTTATGGCCCTACTCAAGCTAAGTCAGAATTCTTTGCTTCATTGGAAGCTGATATTACTACACTCCCCCATAGCCCATTTATCATGGCAGGTGACTGGAATATCTGCTTTAATAACAGGATGGATAGGAACCCTGCCTCCAACAAACCACCTACTCCCCCGCAGAGAGCTTTAAATAGATTTTTGGAAGCAGCAGCATTAGTAGATCCATACAGAATGTACAAGAAAGGGGATACAGAGATGACTTTTTACTCCGGGGTCCATAAGACGCATACGAGGATTGATTTTTTTGTGGTTAACAGGGAAGTGCTGAGAGGTATTAAAGGTTTGAATACTTATAACAGGGTATTATCTGACCATTCACTGATCCAGTTTCTATGGGAACTGGACAACATTCCCCCAAGGCCATTTTGATGGCGACTGGATGAAGGGTTATTTGCGGTGGACAGTATGGTGTCTAAACTAGAGAATGCACTTAAGGGGATCATTCAAGCTCAAATCCCAACATTAGTGGACAAGAAACTAGCTTGGCCTGTTTGTAAGGTATTATATGCAGGCATGGCGCAGGAGTATACCTCTAGGCGGAATAAATTGAATAGATCATGGGAAGAATTTCTAGTTGGGGCCATTAAGTCATTACTACCTTTAGAAGGTTCATGCACAGAATTGGACAAGGAATTAGGGGATTTAAGAGAAGAATATAGAAGTATATTGAACCTTAGGGCAGATCGTTGGCTGGAAAGACTAAATGCTAAATATCTGTTGCAGAGGGATGTGCCTGGCCGCATATTGGCTCACAGAATTAAAGAGTGGGAGGTGGAAAGAACGATCATGGCAGTGAATTTTGGGGGAAGGATTATTACAGAACCACAGTGAATGGCGGATGCTTTTGTGGATTATTACTCAGGGATATATCAAGAGGGGGTACTAGTACGGAGGCAGAAATTGAAAGGTTCCTTGATGAAATACCATTGCCCAAACTGGAATTACAGCAAGCCCGGGCATTAGCCGCCCCAGTCTCGGAACTGGAGATCAGGAAGGTAATTAGAGACCTCCAAAATGGTAAGGCACCAGGGCCGGATGGGCTGTCAGCAAAATTCTATAAAGTCCACCTAGGAACAATAATCCCTTTATTGAAGGACCTGTTCTCGAATATTATGAACGATGGAGTTCCCCACCCTCCCTTATACCAAGCTTTTATTACCTTGATTCCAAAGCCGGATAAACCTAGGGACCTACCAGGTAATTATAGACCCATTGCTTTAATCAACCAGGATATTAAAGTACTTACAAAGATTCTGGCCAACAGGGTTCTGAAAGTCGCTCCTTCATTAATTAGTCAGGACCAAGTTGGGTTCTTGCCAGGGAGGGGGGCACATGATGCATTAAGAAAGATGCATCATATCTTACACAGGGCTTCCTATTCAAAATCCGATATGGCCCTGATAGCACTTGACGCCGAGAAGGCATTTGATTGAGTCTCCCATGATTTTCTGTTCTCTACAATGGAGAGAATGGGTTTCCCGAAGGGTTTTCTCAGATGCCTCAAAAATCTTTATAAAGCCCCCACAGCCAGTGTCCTATGTAATGGTTATTTATCTAAGGAGTTCCTCTTGCGAAATGGGACTAGACAGGGCTGCCCCTTGTCACCAATTTTATTCAATATTTATTTGGAACCTTATTAAGATCACTTAATATGAAGCCCAGGGTTCAGGGGACTGAAGTTCAAGGATTGAGCTCATATTCTCGGTGATAGCCGATGATATTTTGTTACACTTAAACAACCCCGCTGCTAGTTTCCAAATTGCGTTGGAAGTCATCGGGAAATTCTCGGAGGTATCCAATTATAAATTAAATTTAAGCAAAACTCAAGTTCTCCTGCTTACTGCTTATACACATAGAGCAGACTTCGAGCACCTTAAGATTAACTGGGCCCCGGAAAAAATTAAGTATTTGGGAATCTGGATCACTTCTAGGTCGGAGGATGAGGTGGAGGAAAATGTGGGTAACTTGTTAGCTACAATTAAAACTGACATTTTAAGATGGAATAAACTCCCTCTAAACCTAACTGCTAGACTGGGACTGATTAAAATGAATCTCCTACCCAGATTATTTTGCCCGATTCATCTCTCACCCTATAGCACCCCGAAGGGAAGGTTTAACAGTATTCAAAGGATAATCTCAGAATTTCTGTGGGACTCCAAACCTCCTAGGAGGTAGCACGCTGTCTTATGCCTTCCTTATTCTAAGGGAGGGATTAAGCTTCCGGACCTTTTACTATATTACGTTGCAGGCCAGCTTGGTGTGATGGGGCGGTGGACAAGGAGTGGGGAAGAAGGGGGATACACTCCAATGTGGCTTCAGCTTGAACAGCTTATGCTAAAGGATCTAAAACTCTCCACCACTACAATGCTGTTTATAGACCCTGAGGCTTTGCCAGAAGGGGGAAAGCAGTCACCAATTTATAAATCAGTTAAAGCATGGTGGGAGTTACTAAACTTGGTACAGAGGAAGATGCAGAGGGGAACCAGAGATCAGCCTGTAATAGGAAACCCTAACCTTCACCTAGGGGGGCAAGTAATTAGTGGTCAATGGGCACCACAACTGTCTGACCTGATTCTGTCAGACCTTATACTAGAAGACAGGGTGGAACTACCAGTGCAAGCCAGGGCATGAGATCCTTTTAAAAAGATCCAAATTACAAATCTAGTGCAGAAATTTATAGGGGACAATAAAGAAAGGTGACAAATACTATTTACTTGGGACCATTTGAAGGAGATTGACCTCCTACAACACCCCCTCTCAAAAGTTTACAGGGTGTTGTTGGATTTTATGAGCTTGGAAGTTAAGGCTCAGATAGCGTACTGGGAGAAAATTTTATCCCCCCTGAGGCCTGAATGGAAAGAAATTTGGAAAAATATTAAGGTCTTTCCTATACCGAAGTATAAAACCATGCAGTTTTTTATTTGTTCAAACATCTACTATACTCCTGTTAAATTATGTTCTAGAAAACTCAGACAGACAGACCTGTTTTTTAGATGTGGAGCAGAATCAGGGGATCTGCTACATGTAATGTGGAACTGCCCCATAATCCAGCCATTGTGGGTTCAAATTGGTCAAAAAATGGATCCGTTACTAAATTATTCTGAGTATATCAAACCAGAGATATGCTTGTTGGGGGACATGCAAGTGGTAGTGAGGGACTCAGCCAAATATCATGTGTCTCTGATGTCCTCCTTGGTTAAAGCATTTGTCCTCAGACACTGGAAAAATGATAGTATTTATAGCTATGACCAATGGGTTAGTGACCTGTTGCAAGTCATGGATAGACTTAAAAGACAAATGATAATAGAGGGGAAAAAGAAGGTATATGATAAAAGATTGAGGGTGTTAGAGGCAGTGTACTCGATACAGCTGAGGAGTGCTCAGACACAGATCTGTCTGTCTGAAGGAGTTTAGCTTGTTTGGCGTTCTCTCTCAGGAAAATGTGAGAAGGGGATAAGACTGTATGGAAATATAGGATTTTGTATAGGGTATTTCTTGTATTAAATGAGGCATAATACTCTCATGAGATGGTCTCTATCTGGATTAGTAGGTTTTTAGTTCTGGCAGGTCAGGATGGATTCTCTCTCTCTCCTAGGGACACAGTTATTAGAGTTCTGCCCGAGGAAGATACTACCTGCCTTGAAAGTTGGAATGACACTATTAAGAAAATTTGAGCTAAGAATTAAATTAGATTAGAGCCAACTTTCAAGGAATAGTATTGATTGTGGCATTAGGCAAAACGGAACTAAACTTTTGGCCTTGATAAAATATAACTGTGATTGTAAATAGCTGTGGGGATGTATATAGTATCCATATCCAGTTTGGGGATGTGGGCCAGGGAGCAACCCTGGGATATATGTATGTAAGTATACTGTTGAAAAATATAAAACTTGCAATAAAGAAGTTTTTTTTAAAAAAAGGAATATTTTAAAATATTTTCACTTTTATGTAAAAGAGTAGTAATATAGCTTGAGAAACCTTAAGCAGGAAAACAAATGGTTTCAAAGATACAGTAGATAGACTGTTCAATGAGTTGAAATAAAAAAAAATTACAACACAACAGTTCTCAGACTGTTTTTCTTTACCACTGTTCAGAATATTAAAGGGGGTCACCAGTTATAAAAAAATAAAATATAGACAAGTGTTAACTTATGCATATTTTTTTCAAACCCTCGTTGTTTGATGACCAAATAAACCTCTCGAGTTTTGCTCTTGAGGTTTATTGTTCATCAAAGAACTCAGATGTGAAAAAAATATGCATAACACACACTTGCCTATCCATTACTCTCTATTTAATATCAGGATTTTACATTATGAAGAACATCTAAGAAAATTAAACCTTATGACCTTAGAGACTCAAAGAATAAGTGGAGACTTACTACTATGCTACAACATAGAAACATAGACTTTGAAGGCAGATAAGGACCACTTGGCTCACCCAGTCTGCCCATTTCCCTACCTATTGGAAAAGTTGCAGATTCTAGTTAACCAACAGCCTACTTCCTGCAACCTCCACTATAATTGCCTTATGTCTGTCCTATGCATGTTTGAATTCCCCAACTGTTTTAGACCCCACAACCTCTCCAGGAAGATGGTTCCATGTGTCCACCACTCTCTCCATAAAAAAAGAATTTCCTCACATTACCCCTGAGCCACACCCCCTTGTTCTTACACATCTCTTTTTCTGAAAGATGCTACCCTCCTGGACTTTGTTGATTCCCTTGAGGTACTTAAAAATTTCTATCATGTCCCTCTGTCCCTCCTTTCATCAAGGGTATAAATATTAAGCTCTCTCAGTCTCTCTTCATATGGTTTCTGATGTAGATCCTGCACCATTTTAGTTGCCCTCCTCTGGACTGCTTCCATCCTGTCTATGTCCTTGCATAGATGAGGTCTCCAAAACTGCACGCAGTACTCCAGATGGGGTCTCACCAACTTTCTGTGCAGAGGGATAACCACTTCCCTTTTTCTACTTGTGATGCCCCTTCCTATACATCCCAGTATCCCCCTGGCTCTCCTTACTGGCTTCTCACATTACTTACTCACCTTTAGGTCATCTGATATGACTACACCCAGATCCCTTTCCATTACTGTTGTCGTTAGTACCTCCCCTGCCATTGTGTACTCTTCTCCTGGATTTTTATTTCCCTGGTGCTTTACTTTGCACTTCTTTGCATTTAATCTAAGTTGCCATATGTCTGACCATTCCTCCCACCTTGCCAAGTCCCTTCTCATCCTTTCTACCCCCCTTGTGTATCAACTCTGTTACAGATCTTTGTGTCATCTGCAAAAAGGCATACCTTTCCTTCCAGACCCTCTGCAATGTCATCTATAAGATGTTAAAGAGGACTGGACCCAGTACTGAGCCCTGAGGTACTCCACTGGTAACCCCCCTTTCTTCAGAATGTGTTCCATTCACTATTACTTTCTGTGTCCTGTTGTGCAGCCAGTTTGCTACCCAGGCTATCACCCTGGGACCCACTCCCAGGCTGGCTAACTTGATTATTAATCTTTTGTGCGGGACTGTGTCAAGTGCCTTGCTAAAGTCTAGGTAGGCCATGTCCACAGCTCCTCCCTGGTCTATTACTTTGGTCACCCAGTCAAAGAAATCAATTAGATTCATCTGACATGACCTTCCTGCTGTGAATCCATGCTGCTTTGGGTCCTGTGCCCTGCTGGTCTCTAGGTACTCAACAGTTCTTTCTTTCAGAAGTGATTCCATCATTTTCCCCACCACTGAGGTCCAACTAACAGGTCTGTAGTTTCCTGCTTCTGCCTTGCTCCCACTTTTGTGAAGGGGAATCACATCTGCCCTCCTCCAGTCTTCAGGTACCACCCCATCTTCCCATGATTTGTTAAAAAGTGTGGTTAGTGGTGTCACTAGGTCCTCCCTTAGCTCTTTTAAGATTCTAGGGTAAATCCCGTCAGGCCCCATTGCTTTGTCCACCTTGAGTTTTAGGAGTTCTTTCAGTACTCTTTCTTCTGTAAATGGACTGGTGTCAACCCCGCTATCCAGAGTGCTTCTACTGTTTGGTTTAGGTAACTCCTCCTTTTCTTCTTTTGTGAATACTGAGCAAAAGTATTCATTCAGTATCTCTGCCTTTTCACTGTCTCCCTCTGCCCACCTTCCCTCTCCTATATTAATCTTCACTATCCCTCCCTTAACCTTTCTATGCTCCCTAATGTACCTGTAAAATATTTTATCCCCCTTCTTAACTGAGTTGGCTATCTTTTCCTCGGTTTGGGCCTTTGCTTTTCTGACTGCCTTCCCCACGTCTTTCTGCTTTAATTGATACAGTTCCCTGTTGTGCTCCATCTGTGATTCCTTATACTTTTTGAATGCAGTCTTTTTCTCCTTAACCTTTCCTGACACCTCTTTTGAGAGCCATACAAAATAATACATGATGATTATCTATTTAATGAACTTAATCTAGATTTCAAAATACACAAAGAATAATAAATCACTGGAATAAACTGCCACAGGAGATTGTCATCAACAAAGACATTGAGCAATTCAAAAACAGACTGGACTCATACTGTACATACTAAAAGGCAACAAGCTATTTTATTATAGATAATAGGAAAGGAGCATCAATAGGCAATCGCCTCTCTCAGCTCCTCTCACCTTTGTATGAACATCCCTAAAGGACAACTTATGCACATGAAAAAACATTGTTCTAATGTAAATGGATACATTAAAGCAACAGATGACTTAGAATCCCATTTTCTGGAGTGTGGCTATGGTAGGGAGGTTGTTAAAAAAGCAAGGGAGGAAGTAGATGTTAGGCCAAGAGACTCTCTTCTGATAGCTAGGAATGTACCTAGAGGGGCTAAAAATAGGATCAGTTTTGTAACCACTTTTCCTGCAGCTGAAAACATTGTGTAGGCTATTATTTTTAAAAACTGGGACATTTTAAGGCTGAGCTCAAATTGAGGGATGTGGCTGGTGACCTTTCCTCATATACAGACTCTTCCCCCATCACCAAACTTACTACATCTGGGGCATCCCACTCCTCCCAGTGCATTGCCATTGCACCCTCTCTTCTACTTTAAAGTTGGCCATGGCACTATCCATGCCCTTTTCATCCTAAACAAAAATGCTGTAACTGCTGTGGATATGGGTGAGTATACTGATGCTGTCTTCCTTGACCTAACAAAAGCTTTTGATCTTGTAAATCATCTATTGCTCTGTCCTGACTCCAAAACATTGGCACATCTTCAACCTCTTTTCCTTGCTAGTTATCTACAGTAAATATCAGGCAGCAGAGAGTTACATTTGAATCCTTCTTCTCTCTTTCCATACATACAGTACCTCAGTTGATGCTCCATGAGAATCAGTTCTTGGACCACTTCTTTTCTCATTACAAATTATTGATATCCATTGCTGTCTGGCTTATAGTACTCCAATCCCCTACACTGAGGATCTTGTCCTCCTCCTCCTCAATTGAAACAATATTGACACCACTAGTAGTCTCCTCTTTGATTTCTTCCTACAGTTCAGAATTTACTGTCTCTTTTGATTGCTGGTCCTGCTGTCCTCCTGTGGCTAAGAGGGCTGCATTTAGGCCCAGGAAAAAAGCAGAACCAGAAAACATCTGATCAGAGTTTACAAAAGCTCTAATATGCACTGCAGGCTATTGAATCTCCCACTGCTGCAGTCTTGCTCTAATGTCAGCAGCTTGGGATTTGAGGATTTGTAGTTACAGAAATGGTCAGCCTGGAAGTAAACAAAATTAGTCTGATACCAACCTACTGTACTAAAATAAACAGTAAGTAAAATAAAGATTTTGCACATAACGTGCAAATTGGGACCAGCCCCACACTTGGGTGTGAGGCCCCTGGTGCTGACTGTTCCCCTTTAAGCAGCTTTTTCAAGTCAACATTACTCCAGTGAAGGAGTACTCCTGATTTTGACAGCCAAAATCATTGATTTTTTTACAGGACCCTGAGCACACAAATGAAATGCTGTGCTAGACCAATAAAAAGACAAGAGCATCAGTTTGTTCTTTACCCTTATGATTTCATGAGGGGAGGAAATAGAAACAATGTCATTAGAAATAAAGAGGAATGGCAATAAATGCTTAAAATCAGAAAAACTGTGTGATTCAGAGACAGGCACCTGAAGAAGAAGCCTGTGAGTGCATTGTTTATTGAAACTAATTTGTTTTGTGCACTACCCTTCCTTGAAACTTACTATATGTTTTTATTTTATTTCCACTGTACAATACCTTACCATCTGACACAGCTTTGCCCCACATGGCCATATCCACACACCTACTGTACTTCCCTACTTGTCATTATGTCCAAATCTACCAAGCCTCCTTTACTGTGGGAATTTCCCCCATCAGGGCTCTGAAGACCACTTCACATGCCACTACCCATCAAGGAGAAGCCAAGGTCTCCAGATGGAGGTGGGTGTCCAGAGGTGTTCAATGAAGTCTGGGAGGGCAGCACACAACCATCATAATCTGACAGTCCAATGCAGCTTTTGTTCCTTGTTTTGGGGCCTCCCAACACCCCAGGCAGCTGCTAATGGTCCTCCCTTTCATCTGTCTGGTGGCTAAAGGCTAATCTGGTGTGGTCATCCATCAATTCAAGGCAGATACAGCTTCTCACCAAAGAAGGCACTTACACAGCACAGTGTGTCTTTGTCTCACAGGGCTGGCATGCAATGCCTCTGTATTGCATTTAAGACTCCTCTAGGGCAGGAGAGCTGGGCTTGGCTCTTGAACCAAGGTCTCCAAGATAGTACCACTGGAGCCACCAGGTCTGGCAACTTGCTAAATATTTATAGGGATGCTGTGGGGTGTCTCATATGAAATAAAAATGTTATCTAGTGCCATTGGGTGATAGCACTGTATAGTGAAGCTAACAGTTCTGTTAGCAACAAACAGCAGAAGGTATTCTTATTTAATTGGAGACACCACACAGTAGTCCTATAAATGTATACATAACTTGAGTTGGCTACATAGAAACATAGAATTTGATGGCAGATAAGGACCACTTGGTCCACCCAGTCTGCCCATTTCCCTACCTACTGGATAAGCTGCAGATCCTAGTTAACCAGCAGCCTACTTCTTCTTCTTCTTACCCCCACCCCCCAGAATTGCCTTATGACTGTCCCATGCATGCTTGAATTCCACCACTGATTTTGACTCCACAACCTCCTCCAGAAGGCCATTCCATGCATCCACAACCCTCTCTGCTAGAGTGGGTTATAATAAGTTTTATGTTTCTGAAGTGAAACACTCCATTTTAACATTCCTGTAAAAGACAACTGTATACATGACATATAGCCTTGCAGTTTTGAGCCCTGATTGGCTGACATCACATAAATGATTTATGATTGTTCATATGGAGACTCAGAAGGTATGCCCTACTAAACAATGGGACATGTCAGTATTAATTAGGATCTCCTTGTTCACAGTAGTTTAATTACAAGTCCACACTGCTTCCACATTTAATATAACAAATGCAATATTGTACATTATACAATGGCAAGAAATAATCCTGGGCTCTGATTGGTCAGTTGGCCATCACAGCAGGGATGTTATCCTGGCATAACATCCCTGCTGTTCACAGGTCTATAGTTATCACTATGGCTGCTGATCATCCTGATGAGCCTTTGGATGATGAGCCCTTTTTTCCATCTCCTCTTAAGAAACAAAATATTTTCCACACTAACAAAAACATTCTTTAAAATTATTTTTTATTATAAAACAACAAGCCATTGTATAATAGAATAATGCCCTCCAGGGTAGGTGTTATGCTGGGATAACATCCGCCTCAGGTGTTAGACGCCCTCGGCGTTGGCCTCGGGCCCAACCACCTGAGGTGGGATGTTATCCCAACACACATCCACTCTGTCGTGCATTATTCCTTTATTAAATATGTCTAACCCACTGAAAGTTAACCTAATTATTTTCTGCATCTAAGTTTCCTGACTGCATCAATTTCAAGGACACACTCAAAGACCTAATTAATGTTTTGTTCCAGACATGAAGCCATCTGTCTAAAAGACCAAAGCAATCGCGTTAGACTGGCTATTCATATGGACACATTTTTGCTATAATTATTTTGCTGTTTTGTGACCTATGGAGCTAAATGTTGCTTTCTCTAAAAGCTAGACCTATCATCTCACATTAAGACAAAATCCACACAGTCATACTGGCAATTAACTCAATTTCCTTCACATACAGAGGGCCCTCTATTCAAAAGGCTAACACTGGGCTGGATGCTCTACTGGCAAGTCTGGGTGCATGTCAATGGCAACAGCAAGAAAAGCACACAAGACAGCACTCCAAATCAATGAAAATGCAGTTGAATGCAGTTTATTGACTGGCAAATAGGTGCAATTAGCAGTAAATGAGTTCACAAATACAAGAAAGTCACTGGCCCTTCCAGACTATGTCTCTTCGTCAGGAGGTGGGGCAAGGCTTGAAAAGTATCTGCATTGTACAGTATGTCTATTGGGCAGGGATCAAGTCACTGCTACTAAGACTCAGCTCTGAGAGTAACCTCAGATGATGGTATAGCAGGGAGGGAGGGCCAGAGGGGAGTAAATTCCCTAGTGGCTAGGGTGCAAAAAAGGCAGGGGTGGGTACAATGCAGAAAATAAGGAGGGTATAAATCAAGGAAGCAAGAAGGAAGGTGTAAAGAAGACAGGTAGAAGAGAAGGTAACAAGAGAAGAGATGGATCGGGGGAGTGGCAGGGAAGAGCACAGGCAGGAGGGGAAGAAGCAGGGAAGCAGGCATGGGGGGAGTAAGGTATTAAGAGCCATGTGTGCCAATATAAGAGAGTCTGGAAAAAAAATCCTGGACCTGGAGAACATCATGCCAGAGGCTAGCATTAATTTGGTGGCCATAAGAGAGTCATTGTGCACTGATAGCCATGACTGGGACTTGGCCATACCTGGTTACTTTCTGCTTAGGAGAGACAGGAAAGGAAGAAGGGGTTATACTATATGTAAGGGAGGAAATCAAGGATATGGAAGTGCAGGGGAATGCAGAATAAAAATACAGGGCTGGAGCTGCTGGGAGTCATCCAGGAGACAGATGCTGGGTAGCTATTCATACAGGGGTGGAGTACAAACCTCCAGCACAGGGAGAGGGGTTGGATAAGGTACTGGGGGAAGCCATCTATTAGGTTGACAAATGAGGGGGAGGTGCTGCTAGTTGGTCACTTCAATCTATCAGATGTGGATTGAAGTATTCCAACTGCAGCTTTGGCAAGGAGCAGGGTCATCCTTGACTTCCTACAAGTGACTTTTCTTAGTCAGCTCCTAAATGAACCCTCCAGTGATGGGGCAGTGCTGGACTTGGTACTTGCAAATGGAGACGGCATATGTCGCATTTTGCAAAGCCCTAGGTACCAGTGATCATCGTACAGTGTGGTTTAGCATTAACTCATTCAGGTCTAGATACACCTGTAGGTGGTGTCTGAAGGCATAGCCACTCAGGCCAGTAACGACTGTAGACATACTCAGCTGATTTTCATTCAGGTCTGAAAACATCTGAGGAAGTCAGCAGTTTTTACCTAAATATTAAACAAACCAAATTGCTTAGAACTGATTGCATTGCACTGTTAGAAAGGTAATTTTGTGCAGAACAACTTTGCCACTGATACTTTGTGTCTGTAACATATACTTTAGGAGTTTTTGCATTTGTTTATAGTATGGTGTGCATGGCTGACATTTATCTCTCAAGCTTTGCCTAAGCACCTTGAAAAAACTGAAAAAACCCAGTTGTTTGGTATTTCAGCTAATATAAAATAAAAACTGAACTGATTACAATTAATTGCATAGCATCACTGGAAAAATCATTTTGTACTGAACAACTTTGCCACTCATACTTTGCGTGTAGCACTGACGGTTCAAGAGGTATTCTCATGTGTTTGTGACATGCTGATTATGACTTGATTTCCTTAGAAAGGCCCAGGATGCAGTGCTAAGAGTATACATGACACAAGTGGTGGAAGTCTCAAAGACCACTTGTGGTGTGAATGAATTAAGATGGGAACAGAGGCAAATCACATGGTTTAAAAAAAAATGGGAGATTGCCTTAAAGACTGCCTCTTTGTGTGTGTGTGGGGGGGGGGATTGCCATGGAGGGGTATAAGTACAGTGAGGAAAATTAAGGGAGGGCATAGTTATGGCAACCACCCTCTGCATGATGGAAATGAGTAAAAGCAGAAGGATAAAGAGGCTGTTATGGTTTTTTAGAGAAGTGGCCAAGGTGGTGACTGAAAAAAGGGTGGCAATTAATAAGTACTGTATAAGGAAATGCAGAAGAGACAAGACAGGAACATGTACCAAGTAAACAAGTACCAAGTATATAGGGAAGCAGGAAAGACTGTGAGGGAAGCAAAGGTGCAGACAAAGGAAAAGTCAGTCAAGGAGGTAGCTAATGGGGATGAGATTTTTTCCGGTACATAAGTAATAAAAGCAAGGCAAGGGGAGTGATCACGAGGATAAGGATAGTGGCAGGGGATGACTGTGCAGAAGGGGACTAAGAAAAAGTAGACATCCAGAAAAGGTAGTTCTGCTCAGTCTTCACAGTGAAGGAAGGGAGATGGACCATCAGGGAGCAGCAGAAATAAACGGTGGGATGGAGGAGGTGAACACAGGTCCATTCTCAGAGGAAGAGTCCTGAAGGGACTCGCATCTTGAAACAATGGACAAGGCTATGGGATCAGACTGGATACACTCAAGGTTATTAAAGACACTGCCCCACTGATGGCCTTATTCAACAGCTCTCAGGAAACAGATATGGTTCTGGAGGACTGGAGGAGAGCAGATGTAGTCTATCTATCTATGGTCTATCTATTCATACTCATCTGTATTGCTCCCTTATGCCTATCCCATGTCTGTTTGAAGCCTTGCACTGTATTCATATCCACCACTTCCTGAGGTAGACCGTTCCATGCATCCACCATCCTTTCTGTGAAAAATAATTTCCTCACATTACCCCTTAATCAGCCTCCCTCTAATCTCATGCTGTGTCCTCTTGTCCTGCTATTTTTCTTATATTGAAACATTTTAGACTATTTCACCTTGTTATTGCCCTTTAGATGTTTGAATGTTCCATCATATCACCTCTCTCCATCCTTTGCTCTAGGGTATACATATTGAGCTCGGTTAATCTCTCCTCATATGTTTTCTGATGCAGTCCTTACACCATTTTGGTTGCCCTTCTCTGGACTGCCTCAATTTGGTTAATGTCCTTGTGAAGGTGTGGCTTCCAGTACTGCATGCAGTACTCCAGATGGGGCCTAACCAGTGTCTTGTAAAGAGGGATTATTACCTCCCTCTTCTAACTTGTGATAGCCCTACTGATACACTCCAACATCCCCCTAGCCTTACCTACTGCTTTAGTGGTCTGCTTGGATGATCTCAGGTCATCAGTGATGATGATGCCCAAATCTCTTTCTTCCCTTGTGACTGCCAGCAACTTCCCTCCCAGCCTATAGGTGGCTTCAGGGTTTCTCTTCCCTATGTGCATGATCTTGCACTTCTTTGTGTTAAACCCCAGTTGCCACTTTTCCAACCATTTTGCTAGTTTATCCAGATCCCTTCTCATTCTGCCCACCCCATCTGGATCATCTACTCTGTTGCAGATCTTGGTGTCATCTACAAGCCAACAAACCTTACCCTCCAGTCCATTTGCAGTGTCGCTGGTGAAGATATTGAAGAGGACTGGCCTCAGGACTGATCCCTGAGGTACCCCACTAGTAACTTGCATCTCTTTTGACTATATGCCATTTACCACCACTCTCTGTTTTATGCCCTTCAACCAGTTTGCCACCCAGTTGATCAATGTCTGACCCACCCCGTGCCTACCCAGCTTGTTAATCAATCTTTCGTGTGGAACAGTATGGAAAGCTTTGCTGAAGTCAAGGTAGGCAACATCAACTGCTCCCCCTTGGTCCACCACTCTGGTTACCCAGTCAAAGAAATCAATGAGATTAGTTTGACAGGACCTTCCTTTTGTAAACCCATGCTGTCTTGGATCCTGTGCTCCTATGGATTCCAGGTGTTGCACTATTCTTTCCATAAGGTGTGCCTCCATAATCTTGCCCACTACTGAGGTAAAACTGATGGGTCTGTAGTTCCCTGCCTCCTCCCTGCTACCAAACTTGTGGAGTGGGATCACTTGAGCCCTTCTCCAGTCTTCTGGGACCTTTCCTATGCTTAGAGACTCACTGAACAGTTCTGATAATGGCTCTGCTAGTTCCACCCTTAGCTCCTTTAGTACCCTGGGATGTATGCCATCAGGTCCCATTTCCTTGTCCCCCCTAAGCTTTTCAAGCTCTTGTAGGATCCTTTCTTTTGTGATGGGACTAGCACACACCTCCCTCCCTTCTGTATCCATGGTGCTGAGCTGTGGGCCCTGCCCTACCTTCTCTTCAGTAAATACTGAGAAGAAGTATCTATTTAAGATAGATGTCTTTACATGGTCCTCCTCCTCACACACACCCTTATCCCCTTTGATCTTAGCAATACCCCTCTGGACTTTCTCCTTTCACTAATGTATCTATAACAAGTCTTGTCACCTTCTTTTACTGTTTGTGCTAGTGTTTCCTCGGTTTGGGCCTTTATCTGCCTTACTACCTTTGCTGCTTCCCTTAGGGAAGTTTGGTATTCCTCCCTATCTTCATCTCACTGCGTTCTCTTATGTTTCCTGAAGGCCAGCCTTTTGGCTCTGACCTTTTTTGCTACTGTTTTTGAGAACCAAAGTGGCTTTCTTCTTCTTTTGCACTTCCTTTTCTCTCTAACACAATGGCATGTTGCTTCAAGTATTGCTTCCTTAATGCTTGTCCACTTTGCCTGTACCCCCTCACCTGTATTTCTTTTTGCCAGGGCTAGCTTAACTCTGTTGGCCATCTTATCAAAGTCAGCTCCTCTGAAGTCCCATGTTTTTGCCTTGGAATGGGATGATTTAGTTCTAGTGACCAAATTGAACCATACCAAGTGATGGTCACTAGACCCCAGGTGACCTTCTACCTGGAGATCTGTGATCCTTTCCCTGTTAGTCAATACTAGATCTAGGATAGCCCTGTCTCTTGTGGGCTGTTGTACCAGTTGTTTGAGGCCCTTCCCCTGCAGGGAATCCACCACGTGTTTAGTTCTGGCAGATGTTCCTACTGGTATTGACCCATCTGTGTCTGGGATGTTGAAGTCTCCCATTATCAGAACCTCCCCTTTAGATGTCATGTTTTATATATCTTCTAATGGTAATGTGCCTATGTCCTTCCCTGGTCTGGAGGCCTGTACACAACCCCAGTTCGTATGGCTGTCCCATATCCTGTTTCCAGGGTGACCCACAGTTCTTCTGGCTCCTTATGTGTATTCTGAATTTCTGCAGCTTTGATATTTTCATTGACATAAAGGGCCACTCCCCCTCCCCTTTTTGCACCTCTTTCTCTTCTGAACAGTACATAGCCAGGTACCGAAGTCTCCCAAGTGTGGTTACTGGTAAACCATGTCTTGGTAATGGCTACTATGTCCAGTTTAGCCTCTGTCATTATTGCCTGCAGGTCTGGGATCTTGTTTCCTAGACTGTGAGCATTTGTGTGCATGATTTTCCATTGGCCAGATTTTGGTGTGTTAGTTGTTGGGTGAGGTCTGGCATTTTCCTGTGCATTGTATGGGGAGTGGGACCTTTTTTCTTACCTGGTGATGCAAGTGAACTACAAACATGCTGAACTCCTGTTTGACCACTAGCTGTGGGGGGAGAGGTGTTCTTTCCATTTGACGTATGGGGTGCTGCACCCCTCTCCCCATTTGCTCATTTAAATGTTCTGCAAAGATGTCAAATTTCTGCCCCAATGCACTGATTCCCTCCTTAGTCAGATGCAGCCCATCAAATTTAAAGAACTTTTGCTTCCATAGCTGCTGCCAGTTCCCTACAAATTAGTGTCCTTTTTTCTGGCACCAGCCCTTAAGCCACATGTTTAGCTTCCCTATCTCCCCTTCTCTGACCTTCCGTCCATCTGTTCCCCTCTCCCAGACTGGCAGGATCTCAGAGAAGGAGATGTCAGATGAAATGGATGATAGTTTGTCACCCATCCTGGTCAGATGTTCCTTCGTCTCCACAGCTGACTGGCTGGCGAGATCACTAGTCCCTATGTGTACCAGGACGTCAATGTTTTCTCCTGCTTCCTGAGCAATTTTAGCAATGTGGTCAGTGTCTCTCCATGCTGATGTACCTGGGAGACATCTGACCATTACTGCTGGCTGGAGATATGTATCAACTCCCTGAATCATGGAGTCTCCTATAATCAGACGTTTTTGGGATTTCCTTTTTGCCTTTTTTGTTTTGGCTCCTGACAGTGTGATAAAGCAGTGGGTAAAGCCAGTGGGATGCTGGGATGCACAGAAAGTGTAATCTCCAACAGCAGGGAGGTGGTGTTGCCGCTATACTGCTCACTGGTGAGATCCCACCTGGAGTACTGTATCTAGTTCTGAAGGCTGCACCTCAGAAAAGACATATATATGGTGGTGGCAGTCCAGAGGAGGAAAACTAAAATGGTGCAGGGGTGGCATCAAAAGTCCCATAAGGACAGACTGCAGGATCTCAACATGTGCATCCTGGAAAAAGAAAGAGAGGGGGACAAAATAGAGACCTAGCAATACCTCATGGGGGTGAACAGGGTGCAGGAGGGGAGTCTCTTTCAAATAAGTATGAGTACTATACCAGAGGGCATGTGATGAAGATGGAAGGGGGAAGTTTAGGAGTGATGTGAGGAAGTACTACTTCACACTGAAAGAGTGGTAGACACCTGGGACAGACTGCCAGTGGAAGTGGTGGAGGCAAAAACAGCAGCGGGCTACAAGCATGTGTGGAGCAGACATAGGGGAAAAGGAGTAAAAAGGCAGAAAGGAGGGAGATTTACTGCAGACCAGTTTGGGTCTGCAGAAAGAGTATGCAGGGATCATCTGGGCAGAGTGGGTGGGACAGGTGGCACTTTTCTGCTGAAAAATTCTGTTTCTATGGTGAGTAGATGATAAATAAAGTGGCTGAAGTGACAGCTGCAAGTTAGCATGTCAAGGGAAGTGTCACAGTGATAATACAACTGCATGATTCTAACAAGTACTGTAGCTGTCTGAAGACTGACACTAAGACTGATGATGTTAGCATCATGGCCCATCAAGGAAGCACAGCACTGCACTGCACCGCACCCTCCGCTTGACTATTTGTCATCAAATATAAAAGGATACAAGAATAGCAGACATGAGTGGGACTCCTAGCAACATAACTGTGATAGTGAAATAACGTGCTCAAAATAAAAAAAATTAAATGGAGCCCACCAAGCTTTAAATTTGCTCAGTGTAAAAAAGAAGCAGTGTCAATGAGCTTGTTGATGCAATGCTCATATAAGAAATGTATCAGCCTTGTAAAGCAGATGTCCCTCCCAATTGCCATATGGGCACAGGAGCCCCCAACTAACCCCATCACCAGGTCACCATAGATGTTTGTTGTGCCTCTTGGGTTCTTTCTTCTCTAACTAGTAAGGGGGTTGGGGTTGTTGTACCCACAAGAAGAAATAGCAAGATACCTTCACCCAGAGAAAGATTGAAGTGGGTCAGCTGATGTGTCACTACAACCCCCTGGTATTCTGAATCTGCTCACCTCCCCAATGTAGTCATTCCTTCTGCTGACCCCACACAAATACAAATGGTTTCCCCTCAAAGTCATGCACAGTATCATTATTACAGTCATAGATGCAAGTGGGTTTAACAACAAAAACACAACTTTATTTACTATCACCACAGGCCCCTGCAAGAGAAAAGGGTTAGGGCATACACCAACAGTACAGAACCACTCTAAGTGTCAATCTAGATGTGTTCACAGATATACCCCTTTACTCAGGCTAATGGTAATCAAGTCTTAAGAAGGTGTGGTACAAATATACTTGCCTTGGCTGCCCTAATAAGGGCTAGCATGGTGCAATCACACTGTGCTCACTCCCCTGCACAATACAATACAAGTGCTGTGTTGGCCCTCTTGTACTGGAGACCACTACTCTCTCCCACCTGGTAACAGGAATATTTTCATTAAACTCTTAGGGTAGCTGCTTTAGCATAATTCCTGGGTAACCAGGTTGGGACAGTGGTAGGCCTATAGGTGTTGACACGTTTTGGCCAGCGTTGGGGTACTTTAAACCTTAAGACAGCAATGTGATAAAAATAACAACCCCCAAAGGCCATGCATATGCTTAATGACTTGGAACCTCGGAATGTGAATTACCAGTGTTGGTAAATCCTGTCCAGATGGCTAACATGCAAAGAACATATCTCTAAAAAACAGTAAAAGACTCCCAGAAGAAGGGCCAGTCCTGGTTTTACTCATAGTTCTCCAATCAAATGACTCTTCCTGGTGCAACAGGCCTCTGGAACTCCAGTCTCCCTTGATACTCTGTAATCAACTGAGTTCCTTCTACGGGTCCACTCCATTTCTCTCAGGTGCTGGTTTCTCAGTCTCCTTCCTGGAGGTTTGGCTGGCCCTCTTTTCTTTCTTCCTCGGCTGCTGAGATCCCAGACCAACCCACACATCCTGCCTTGAAGACCCTTAGGGCAGTGGTAGCCTAACACCTAGCTGTTAGTTCCTGCTATTGAATCTATTACCAACAGCCCTGACATCGATGGCTTTGGTCTGTCCTGTCTCTTTAACATCATCACTCAAGCTGGTTGGCAAGCGAATGCCACTCCTTTTCTCACGATGCTCAGCAAGTTCTTTCACAATTTAACTCCAGACACACGACCTGGACATGGCATAGCTCAGACTCTTTTAACAGCACATTTTGTCTTCTCAAGGTCTCTCTCAGATCTGCCAGCCTGTTGCACAGTTCACCTCTTATAGCAGCAGTTCTGGGGCAGCTTCCATTCGTCCAAAAGATTGTCACTGAGAAACCATTATGCTCTATAGGCTACAGAGAGGGTGCCAGAATCCACACTTCTGCCCTCGTCAGAGATTTCTAAGAGTAAGCTTTTGCCTTCTGTCCCTTCTATTGGTTGTACCCAGAGGTCAAGGGTTGTTAGGATGGCTGCATCTATAAAGTTCCAACATACTGGCTCCCTGGTTCATTCTTCCAAGTGCTCCTGCTCTTTCTGCCACTTTCCACCCTCATGGCTCTGGTGGATTCCATGGACTATGAGGTCTGGTGTGTGTTGGAGCAGCATTACAATATGTGGTGCTCTGTTGGTAATGGCTTCCCATATTTGATGTGCAGATAAAATTGCACAAGCGTGTTTTTTCCAAATGGAGCATACCACCTCCACACTTAAGCAATGTGGAGGTGGGCAGCAGCAGCCAGAATGCCAAATGTGCAGAATATAAAATGATGTATAGTGAGTAGTGTATGACACATTTTTTTATACACCCGAGGAATGTGATGATACAAACCGTGAGAGCCAAGCTTGGGTGGTTTATAAAGGCAGCACACAATGAGGCTGTGTAATTGAAGCAAGTTGTAATACTAGTGGTCCTAAAACAATATGACAAATTCACTGACTAATGCAAGTTGTATAGTGAAAGATAAGTCCAAATCTCACATGAGGAAACAGCTTGGCAGTTAGTACGTGCTGTCAGTTGTTTTAAGTGGTGGACACCTGCCCTTATTTATGTATGTGCATAACAGGGGGAAAAGCCATGTATAACTGCAATTGAGAGACATGGTTTTCCATGTGTAATTTCACTTGACCATTAATAGTAACAAAATAATAAGGGTAGTTGCATCTAAGTGGTTTAGAAATTACCAAAAGTCAACTGGAAAGTACCTGAGGGTAGCAATCAGTAGCCCATTCCAATGGGAGCAACAGTATAGGGTGGCAACAAGCAGGGCAAAAAGAATCTTGGCACACATCAAGAGCAATTTTATAAGCAGATGAAGAACTAGTATATGATCTTGTGCTCCCTTCTGGTCCTTTGGGAGTGGCATCTGGACTGGAGGTGGAGTGAAAGGGAACCCCTGGATTTATTCGGTGCTACATGCTGTTCTACTGAAACTGCTTCCGCTGCACATCAAAGGCAGCTGCCTGACATCAATGGAGAAAAGGGCACTGGTACTCCAAAAGAAACCAGTGGTTCTCCCAAATGACTACATGACTGATTGCATACATGTGCAACTGCACTGGACAACTAGTGGTTATAAAAATATGTTTAAGGGAAGTAGCCCTTTGAAATAAGGCTTTGGAGTTTAGTGTCCCTTTGACTACAAAATAGGCTGCCAACTAGTTCACCCTCTGCACCTCTCTACATGTTGATGGGGTCAGAGGGCATCTCAACACCCAGTAGGCTCAGAAGCGTACCAGCGAGCCATGGAGGGCTTGTTGGATACAGAAAGATTTCATTATTTCATCCGTGAGTGGGGTGACCAGTTATTCATCGAATGATATCTAGACAGACCCTCCCAAGAGAATGACAGGTAGACTTAGGCAAGAATCTTCCAACATGTCCTCAATCTGTTTGGAGAGCAGACCTACAGTTGCACCCTTACATACATTCAAATATTTTCAGATGTTTTGCAATATATTTAAAGAGATTCTCTCTGGTGGCTCACAGGAAATTTTTCTAGCAATATCACTGACATTTCTGGAAATATCTGGCCATATCTTTGGCTGCAACTGTACCAACTGCAGGTCTAAGCCAATGGCACAACTAGTTGTATGTTTATTAAATACATACATGCACATACATTTGTCCATTCCTTGTTATTTAAAAGCTGTTCTGGACCCAGGTCCATCGGGGAGCAGCAGAAAGTCTAGGAACCGGCAACAAAGTGCTCATCAAGTGTTGATAAGTCACTAATTTTGGGGAGTTGTTGCTTGCCTCCTATAGGCTTACTGTAGTGAACTAACTGTTTAATTCTTACATGCATCCTAGAAGCATAGATAATGATGGCAGAAAAAGACTGACGGTCAATCTAGTCTGCCAATATTACTGTATCATAGCCTCAGACCTATTGTTTCTGTGGTGTCTACACTTATCCTATTCCTCTTTTTGCTCACTGTATTTCCCCCTCCCTCATCCTGCTGAGTAACTACTATACCCTTAGTTCTAGCCCAGCTGTGTTTGAAGCTGCTTATGGTTTGGGCACCCACCACCTCTGCTGGCAAACCAACTTTTCCATGGCTCAACTACCCTTTCTGTAAAATAATAGTTTTCCTCACATGTGTTTCTTTTTTTAGCTACTCCTGTTTATACCCCTTCATCCTTGGTCAGTCCCCATCTTCTTGGCCACCCTGGTCCTGTCACTCTGGCATCTCTTAGACCTTACCTTCACCCCATCGCTCCCCCAGAGCTTGATCCCCTCTGGCAGGATTGGTGGAGGCTCCCCCAGTTTCCACCACAGAATGGATCCGTCGTGTGGAAGTGTTGCCAGAGAAGTTAGATGTGGGGTCTGTGGGCTGCCCATGCTGCCCTGCCAGCTAGGGTATTTTCTTAGGACATCAGCGGCAAGAGTGCACAAGTGCATGTGCATACAAGTGTGCATGGCACCAGCTGACATCCTTCCTCCTTGTGAGTCACTCCTGACTGCACTGCCACCTGTGGTCATGCAGGTCTCCTCAGCTAATCCACAGGCTGCTCAGAGAGCTTTACAGAGCTCTGTAACTCAGTTTAAGTTCTAACCCCCCCACCACACTGATCCCAAACAGCAGGTTCCTCATCTTGTCTCAAATCACTCCCCACCAGCCTTGGTCAGTTACACAGCAGCAACAGTAGCATCTCTTTCATCTGTAGCAGCGTTACCTTCTGGTACATATGCACACACCCATCAGCATACCATCCCATGTTGCAGTGCACCAGGGAATTGTTCACTGGTGAACTTTTGGGGACTTTGATTTGTTTTTGTTGTTCTGAATCATTACCTTTCCTTGATTTTTCCACCTTACCTGCCTCTCCCTTGGATTCCAGGTGACTGAGCATCTGATCTTTTACTTTCTCCACTTCCACATCATTCATGCCACCAGGTCTTTCTCCTCCAGCCCCCACTCACCCTCACAGCCCCAACGTCATGCCTCATCTTCTCTTTCTCTCTGTCCTCATTAGTGCTCCAGCCTCTCCAACTCTCCACTGTAAAGTGCTGATTCCCTGCAAGATGGCATGAGTGCAATGCTTGAGCCATGGCATGGAACGCTAAAGTAACACAAATGCCCTCCCTCATACATGTCTCATCTTCTGCTGTAATTGATTGCAGCAGTGGATAGGACTAATCATAGCATACTGATGCTACTCAAACAACTACTGTAGCATTTCTTAACCCTCCTCTACTTTTCTCCCAGTCCCTTCTCTCTCCAGCAGCCACAGATCAGTTACACCCTAGTCCCTATACTTGCCTGGTGGGTTGCAAATGCAAACTGTCCCCAATTGTTAGATGTCTGACTTCTGATCGGTGGTCAGACTAGCAAATGACAAGATGCCATGACTGCTGTTTATTCCCCCCCGTGTTGTTGTTATTGTTATTATTATTATTGTTGTATCCCTCTGACCTTTACTATAGCCTCCGATTGCTGTGGGTATTTCTTCTGCCTAAATAAGATTAATTTTGTGTGCGATAAATAAATATGTAATTATAGGGATAATGTGTCCGCATACAAAAAGATGGTAGGGAGATGTCTCTCCCATTTGATAGTAGAAAACTGTATTGTTACATGATTTCTTGGCATATGACCACAGTTAGATGTTTGATAGATGTTGATTGTAACATGAAGTTAAATTTATTTAAAACTTCAGTATTAATGTGCAATAGATAATATGATGAAATATGACAGTAACATATAATGTGGTCTTCTCTTTTTAAAGGATACCTAAACAACATTTTGACAACAAATTATTCAAAAAGCTGACTCTGTAGGTGACTAAAGGAAAGGCTGCTGTATTCATTAATGTTAAAATGATATTTATATAATTTACCTAAATGAGGGTCCAGAGCATTGGAAAATTGGAAAATTGTAAAATCAGCCTTCCAATTAAAAAAAAAAAAAAAAACTGTGTTACCTGCTTCATAAAATGGCCGCCAAATGTTTTAGGTGATGACATACTGTAATTGGAGCCAAAGTCTGAGAGATATATGGCTCTCTATAGTGATAACTAGTTCTTTTTTCCCTTTGTACAGAATTGTTTCACCCAAATGGCAAAACCATGTGCATTATTTTGTATAATACACATGTTAGACTATGGTTCTATTCATTTTGTGTACTTTAACATGCTGAAATTGTGTTTTAATCAAACCAACTTTCTCTGTGGCAAACCACAGTGCAGTAGAAATCTTGAATAACCTGGTGGTCTAGTGGTTATGGTTGATCCAGGATGTTACAATTGGGGGTGCTGGGGTGGTGTGCATACTTAATATGCACTTTTTAACATTATTACTAAACCTTCATGTTTTCTGTTATTATTCTTTTCTAGTATGTGTGTAACAGAACCTACACATGTAATCCATAGTATTGAATGTAAACATTTGCACAATGAATAAATCAGACTCCTTCAACAAAGTCAAATGCAGCAGCAGCAAGCTGGTTACAATGTGGGGGGGGGGGCAGCTGCACCCTTCACCACCCCCTAGATCCACCACTTGTTTGTAGCAAAGTTTTTCTGTAGTCCAATGTTAAGAGTTCATATGTTCTCAAACATCAAATACATGCTTGTCTTTTCTTCTTTTTCCATGGGAAAAAATAATAATAATAATCAGCATTTATATAGTGCTGTTCATACACATTGTATCCCAAAGTGCTTTACAAGCAGTACTAGATTGATGGTGAACTGATTGAATGTGTAGTGGCAGCCATTTCATACATTAATATCCACACACAGCCTTGGACAATTGCATGAACTGGTGTTATGGAAAGGAGAATGTTGGCCAAGACAATGAGATCAGGTAGTGATCATAGTGCTGGCATCCCCACATTTTATTTCTCACAGTAATCTGCTCATATTTCTCTCCTTCTGTCTTCCCCTTTCCCTGAATATAGCAGCACCTTGCAAGAGTGGCCTTCTCAGTTCCCTCTGGTATTCATTCTTCACTACTCCTCCTTACACCGAAAACTGGGGAGCTCATCACCCTTCTGCATCATGAATGCAAGTAGTATAGTCTACGTTTTGTTAGACATATCAAATATAAACATATAATGTATGGTAAGTGCCTATTAATCACCATAATCAGCAGTCACACAGCTTTGTTATGCACTGTTTAGAATTTTAAAACTTGTTAACCACACTTTGGAACTTCCAAACAGTGGCATAACAAAAAAAAGAATGCACCAGAGTTGCATAACTCTCACACAAAGAATGCAAACAGTGATTTTTTGACCATACACTATAAAAGATGATGGCTGGGGATTGGGTGACAGCCACACTGAAATCACCTCTCGTGGTTGCTAGGGCTACAGTAAACCTCTTGAGCAGTGCTCTCGAGGTTTACCACGTTACCCTAGCAACCACTCAAAGTGATTACAGCATGGTTATCACCCAATCCCCAGCCATTATCCTCTATCTCTTTCCAGTAAGTCAGGCTGGTAGCAGCAGGAAACAAGGAGAACGATGAGCATTCCTATCCTTAAAAGATCTAGGCTACATTTAATTAGGCACTATTTATTTATTTGTTTATTTATTTATTAATTTTATGTTATTTAGTTTTTGTTGACCGGGTAAGTGCACTAGGCAAATTCTACCTATTTTCAGGAACAACCCATGGGAGGGGGATACAGATGAATGCTAACTGACCTTGAACCAGGTTAAGCTGTTGGTGGTATTTTCAGTAATGATGGGTATGTGCATCATCATACGCGTCATTCAGCAATGCCTAATCACAGATGGCTTAGATCTATTATGGGTAGGAAAGCATATTTTTCTACTTGTGCCATTCTGCTATCAGCCTGGCTTACCAGAAGATCATGTTTATTATTAATATGTAGAAATAACATGGGAGACTGTACTAACCACATTCATGATGCGAAAGGGTAGTGAGTTCACCAGTTTTTGATGTGGGGGAGCAGGTGAGAAGAATGAATTCCAGAGAGGGACTGAAGAGGCCATTCCAGCAGGGTACAGCTATATTCAGGTTAGCTGAAGACAGGAAGGAGGAAGTTGAGCAGATCAGTGTGAGATCTGAAATGTGGGGCTGCCAACATCGTGATCACTACCTGCCTGTGGATGAGAGTAGCTGGTGATGACAAATACTCAGAGCGGCAGAGCTGCGCCTAAACTGTTACTTGAATTCAGTGTAGGGAGATTACCCTCGGGTGGGGGGAGACTGAATGCTGACATTTGTTAGGACAGTATTGAGGGAGTTATGTATAGCTCATACAAGATTTAGAAGGGTGGTAGCCAGCCAACTCACATTGTAGAGAAGAGCACAGCAAAGTACTGGAGAAGAATTGCTGGACACTGTTCTGTGGAGTGCTGCAGATCACAGGTAAAGGAGTAGATTGACACTGGATGTCGGGTGGATTCGCTCAAGGTATTAGTATGCCTCTCCTGCTAATAATATTGTTACCCTTTGTAAGTTCAGCCCTTATGAGGGCATGAACAGCAGTTGTTCTAGTGGGTCATGATGCGTATTGCCTGGTCCTCCAAGAAGACTTAATTGTTAGTTAATGAGGCAGGAAAAAGACACAACAGTGGAATTGTACATACTACCTTAACTGTGCAGAAGGGTGGTGATCCACTCAGCGTTTACTGTGGGAGCAGAAGTCAAACATTGAGAAAGTGGACTGGAGAGTGATTTGGTGGCATTTTTGTTAAAAGTGCTAGCTGATGATGCATATCTGTGAAGGTGTGCACAACTCTGAGGTACAAGATTACAATCTAAGGTGTGAGAATTCTCTTCATGAGACCATAAGCACATATGCGGCCCCAGGCAGTACTAAGGACAGGATATGGATGGTGGGGTGTTCAACAGAAGGCAGGCTAAATGTTGGGGGTTAATGTGGAAAAAGAAAGTCTTATTTGTGGATTAACAAGAGAGCATGAGCTTTGGAACTGAAACCAGACCAGTACTTTGCTCTGTGACCCTAAGCAAGTCACTAAACTTCCTTGTGCTCACAGGCCACACCTGTAAACAAGCTTTCAGCTTAGTATGTCTCTCCTGGTTAACAAAAAAAAAGGTCAGGGCATCACATAACCACTAAATCATCAGGTATTTAAAGTGTTGTATTGTACTGCAGTTTGCGAAAGAGGAAGTCAGCTGGGTTGGCAAGCATTTTCAGCAAGTTAAAGTAATCAAAATAAACAAAATCACAGCCTAACCATGTGCACTGGTCAAAATAATCCATGAGTTAACATATGATCATTCTGGTGCTACAAGTCAAAACTAGAGGAAAGGAAGAACTAGTTATCACTATAGAACTCTATATGGGTCTCTGTCTCTGGCTCCGATGAAGTCATCATGACTCATGACTGAATACACTTGGCAGACATCTTAGGAAGAAACCAAGGCTGTTTTCTGCAAATGAAAGGCTGATGTTTACATTTTTCAAAAGCTATGAAACTACATTTATGTTATTTACTTTAATACAAATTTAGCATAAATATTAACAGCAGCCTTTACTTTACCTTGCTATGAAGGCAGATTTTGGAGTTTGCAGTTTTAAAAAACTGCTTGTTTACGTACCCTTTAATGTTGTAACCACTAGGTGTGAGATATGTTAATATATGTGGGAGATAAATGAAGCACGTGTTCTTTAAAAAAGGGTAATATAATTAGGGATGGGTGCTATTTAAGCCATTTAACACCAGGTGGTGATTAGCTTTGACAAAGCCCGTGTTCGTGTGAAACATGCGTGAGGAGTTTTTCTGTGTCTGCACTTAACACTTTGTACTCGGCTTTTGCTGCTGTTTTATGCAATTTTATGAGTAAAAGTACTTTTCTAAAATTCCTTTGTTTGGAGAGTTTCATTTGTGTCCTTGTGGAATGCCAAGACTGTCAAGTTTTATACTATCTCTGAGCACCCATCCCTCAGTGCAACTCTGTTTAGTGGTTTGCTGTTTAATTTAGTTGGACTAACCAAAATCTAGGAACCTAACAGGGGTGTGAAATCCCCATTTCAACCAAATCATAGGGGTGGTAAAGCTTCCTTCCTTACTTTTTTTTCATCTCTACAGCATTTTTTAATGTACTACATTATAAAGAGAATAGTATAGTAGTGTGTAACAAGATTTTACATGATATTTGACAGGGATGCTACATAAACCCCGAGGGCGAAGCCTGATGAGTTTATGAAATGCATCCCACAATGAAGGTGTATGTAAAATCAAGTTTTACACACCACTCCATATTTTATTTTCTATAATTGCTGAGGAATATTTTCTCGCCACAGCAATTGTATAAAATAAAAATACATTTGTGTTTACCTGCAGTCTAGTTGACATGAAGCGTGGTCCATCATCCATTGTCCGTGGCTCCTGAAAACTTGACTTTTTTTCTTTCCTTTTAAAAAAAATGTTTAAAGAGCACCTGTGGAAGGACTGGCAAAGTTTAAGTATGAGAGGTGACTGGTGAGTTCTTTTATTTTTATTTATTTAGTTACTTACTGCAGAGAGCTGCTGGCAGTGGACCAGAGAGCAGTGATTCAGGGAAAAGTAGAGGCTTGCACATGTGTGGAGTGAGAGAAACCCGGCACGTGTCCACCGTTATAACCTGTGGGTTATAGTGGTAGCTTATGGTTTCCTTATGGGAGAAATGCTCCTCGGTTATTATGGTCAAATACCTGCATATTTGAATACCCCAGTCCAGCCAAATACCCAAATACCTGGGCTATATTCATTGAATATTCAACAAATACATTATGTATTTGCACACCCCTAGTAAGCCAGATCAAAGAAAATATAAACATTTGAGGAGGAATGGTCATAATTAATGCTGCCTTCCCTTGAACAGGGCTGCTTCAGCTCCCCTATGGTCGGCCGGCACCCAGCCAGTCACCGACCGAGACCAGGATGTCCGCCTGCCACTTACTGAGACCAGGACGCCTGCCTGCAGCTCCATGGAAGCTGCCTGCCCTCGAACAGGGCTGCTTCAGTTCCCCCATGGTCTGCCGGCACCCAGTCAGCCACCGACTGAGACCAGGACACCTGTCTGCAGCTCCTTGGAAGCTGCCTGCCCTTGGAAAGGGCTGCTTCAGCTCCCTCATGGTCAGCCAGCACCCAGCCAGCCACCAACCGAGACCAGGATGCCCGCCTGCAGCTCCTTGGAAGCTGTCTGCTCTTGAATGGGGCTGCTTCAGCTCCCCCACGGTTGGCCGGCACCCAACCAACCACCGACCGAGACCAGGACACCCGCCTGCAGCTCCCTGGAAGGTACAGTGACAGTGCAGCCAATCAGAACATGGGCACTTCCAGTAAACCCACTCTGATTGGCAAGGACTTTTCCCCTGCTTTTGCCACCTGGCACTTTTTACAAATAGATTTTAGATAGAACTAAGCACATTTCAAGTGTCTAATAGAAGTTTTTCAGCTATAATAGCTGGATTGTAAATTCTACTACTGTTTTAAAGTGCCTACAGCTCTTCTGTTTCCTTGCCCTTCCTGCACCCCCCCCCCCTTCCAAGCACTCTGCCTTGGTGCCGAAAAGTCTAACTTTCCTTTGTCTTGCTGAATTGCTCAATCTAAACCTATCCTACCTCTATGCTATTTAAACCCTGCTATTTTTTCTTCTCTCCAGCTGCCTGCCCTTGAACGGGGCTGCTTCAGCTCCCCCACGGTCTGCCGGCACCCAGCCAGCCGCCGACCGAGACCAGGACACCCACCTGCCGCTCCTTGGAAGTTACAGTGACAGCTCAGCCAATCAGAACACGGGCACTTCCAGAAAACCCGCTCTGATTGCCCAGGACTTTTCCCCTGCTTTTGCCACCCTGGCACTTTTTACAAATAGATTTTAAACAGAACTAAGCACATTTCAAGTGTCTAATAGAAGTTATTTTTTTTTTTGGCTAGTTTTCCATTGGTAGGTTATACAGACCTGCCACTAGAGGGATTCTTGTTCTTTCATTTAAAAAAAAAGTCTACCCTCTGAAAGACACAGTTGCTTTACTTGCTACATACCTTCTTTCCCACCCTTGAGATCCTCTCAAACTGGGTAAGACTTCTCTGAACCATGGGAATGCTGACAGCCATGCCATTAGCCCCACAGTATCTGTACCACACCCTGATTGGACGCTGTCTTGCCTCCTGCTCGGGGATTGGGTCTTGAGCCAGCTAAATCTTTGCTCTGCTCAGGGCTGCTGCACCTATTCATTTCTATGGCAAACGGAAGATATTTTATGCCCACCCCCCGATCTTAACTTTATAGGCCTTCCTCCATGCCTCCTGGTAGCTCCACCCTCCACTCGTGCTCCACCGGGTACCTGTTTTGGGACTCCCCCCATCTTTTAGTTGCCACCTCCCACTCTCTGGCTGCCTGGCCTTCCTGGCTGTATCCTCACTTCCCACTGATCCAGCTTCTGCTCTTCCACCCCCTTCTCCTAGCCCCACCAGCCTGTCTTAACCCCATCCCTCTGCCTACCCTGAATCCTACCTTAATCATGCGCTTCCACCATTCTCTACCCCATTCTATTTCTTCTTGCCTGTCTTCCTCCCCTGCATGCCCCAAAAGCCTGCTTTCCCTCCCTCCCTCCCCCCACAGCTTCCACATTCCTACATCCTTCCTCCACATAGGCACGCTACACACTGGTCACTGCCCCTTGCCCAGGGTCCATCCTATCACCATGAAACTGTCCTACACCCACACTGGTCCTAGCCCTCCACTCTGGTCCCCCCATCTACGCTTACCCTCACCCACTATCATCGATGCTCGGCAATTTCCCTAGATGCTAGCAGGCAAAAGTATTCCCTTAAAGAAATATGCCACAGCTCCTTGAGGCTAGTCCTCCTCCTCCTAATGCTGTCTGGCAATGTGCACCCAAACCCTTGCCCATCCTGCTCTGAAGCCACTAATCTGAGCAAGCCTTTAGGTGCCCTCTCATTCATATCAATCAACTTCTGCAGCCTCCTTCCTAAAATGGATGCCCTGCAGGCCTTCACCAGCCAACACTGCCCTGACATCCTGGCAGCTGTCGAAACCTAGCTCACATCATCAGTACTGGACCATGCAATCAGCCTTCCTGGCTACAACGTCTTTAGGCTAGATCACTTCTCCAAAAGAGGCGGGGGCTGCGCTCTCTACCTAAAAGACTCCATACAGGGGCACCACATCATTACCTCACTCCAACCCATAACTGCTCAGATACTGGCAGTGAGAATCCTCCTCGGAGCTCAAAACAAAACCCTCACTATTGCCACCATCTACATCCCTCGCAAAGAAGCGGGAACTGGTCTAACAGCTGTTCTTGACTTTGTAAAGTCACTCCCACTGGACACCGAATCCATCCTCCTAGGCGACTTCAGCATCAACTGGCCTGCAGCCGATGCTGGTGCACATAGGGATACCATTGCTGCAGCAAACCTCACACAAATGGTTGACTCACCAACCAGGAAAAATTACAGGACCAGCACCAGCACACTCTTGGACTGGATCCTTACCAGTCACTCATCGCAGATATCTAACACTAATGTCCTCCCTGACTCTCTCAGCGACCACTCCCCTGTTAGCTGCACCTGGTCAAATAAATTCATCAAACAACCGCCAAAAACTGTCACAAGTTGGGTTCTACCCAGTGGTCACCTTTCTTGACTCAAATCCCACCTTCTCCATCAAGACTGTTCCCCTATCTTCAATGCAACCAACGTAAACACTGTCCATGGCTATTTCATAAACATCTTCACTGTGGCCTGTGACATGTATACTCCTATTAAGTAACTCAGAGTCAAATCACTCAGTAACCCTTGGCTCACAGGTGACCTCCTCAAGATGCTAAAAACAAGAGACCACCTATGTGAGCTGGCCAGAAACTGGAAGGCAAAACGACATCCAAAACTACAAACATGCCCGCAATGACTGCACCAAAACCATCTGGCAAATGAAGTGTGCCTACTATAAGCATGCCCTCACAAACTCCTAGGGCAATGGTTGGGAATTCTGGAAGAACATAAAGGAACTCACCGGGAATCCACCCAAAACCCCCCCATCAATACTCAGCATCAATGGAACCACAATACTCAACCAAAAAACCATTGCAGATACCTTTAACAAAGCCTTTACCCACCTCAGCGCTGTCCTACCCTAGGACTACTTCAAAGATGGTGAAGCCTTTCTGTCCGCAATGAACACTACTCCTACCAGCTCCCCCCACTTCTACTTCAAAGCAGTCAAGGCTCACCAAGTACGCAAACATGTTACCAAAGCCCTTGGTAAATCAAGATTCAGTAATGACTCCCTCGATCTCAAAATCCTGTCTCGCACACTTGATGAAGTGCTTAGTCCTCTGACCAGAATTTTCAACCTCTCCCTCAGCCTTAGCCAGTTCCCGGACAGATGGAAATCTGCCACTGTCACCCCAATCCATAAAAGTGGTGGCAAAACTGCCCACAATAACTACAGACCTATCTCCCTACTACCCCCACTCTCCAAGGCACTAGAACGCATTGTCTCGGACCAGCTCACAGAATACCTGGATACGTACAACATCTTGTGCAAGCAACAACACGAGTTTCACTAAGGTCACAGCACCTCCACAGCCCTACTTGAATTCACTGGCACAATCCACAACACACTTGACTCCGGTGAACTACTAGTCTCAATCTACATTGACTTAACTAAAGCCTTCAACACCATCAATCACCGCCTCCTGCTTGTCCAGCTTCAGAACTCTGGGCTGTTAACTGACTCCACTGGCTGGTTTAAGAGCTACCTTGAAGAACAGTCCCAAACAGTAAGAATCACTGATACGCTCTCAGACCCTAGACCGGTCCGCTCGGGAGTCCTCCAGGGCTCCATTCTGGGACCCCTCCTCTTAAGCCTATTCTTAAACTCACTACTGGACAGCTGCCCAGAACAAATAATTCTCCATGCCGACGATGCTGTGATCCTCACCTCGGACCCTGATGCAATCCAATTACAAAATAAACTTCAGCGGGCCTTCTCCTCCATTGAATCCTGGTTCCTAAATCATAAACTGCTTCTCAATGAGAAAAAAAACAAGTCTATGGTCTTCTGCAGCCCCCACAACAAAAACAAACAACTCCACCTCTCCATTGCAACCAAATAAGGAGCCATTCTAGAGCAAACACAATTGTTCAAGTACCTCGACATCACCCTTGATCCCCACCTCTCATACGCTGTCCATACGAGCAACGTTGCAAAGTCTGCCAATGCGAGGTTAGACATATTATTCCAGCAAAGGAAACACCTAACCCCAGAAGCACTGTCAGTGGACGGCAAAAGCTCCATCATCAGCATCAAAGACTATAGTCTTATCATATATGGGTTGGCAACTACCACTGCTCTCAAATGTATTTTGACCTCCCTGAATAAGGCCTGTCATCTCATCACCGGCTCATATCGCCGTACCCACACATGTGACCTTTATTCCCAATCTGGATGGCTTCAACTGGACAAATGCATAAAATACCAAACCTGCATCACGGCCAAGAAATTTATAATGGGACTTGCCCCACCTGGTGTCTGTGCCCTCCTTAAGCCTAGACATAGGAACGTCACTACAAGGAGATCCAATTCCAATCTACTACATATCCCATGATGTTGCACAACCCAAGGACAAAGATCATTTGCCTGATGGGCATCCAACTGGCTCAACTCTCTTGGCAGCGACATAATGACCACTCCAACACTCAGCCTCTTCAAGTCCAAGCTGCGTCTCTCACTGCTTGTATCTTGCGATTGCCCATCTTAACATTTCCACCATTCTACCTGCACATGCCCCAGCACCCAGCACTTACAATCAGTCTTTGCACCCCTAACACCTTACCTATCATATTCCCTTGACAAGGGACCCTGGCTGCACTGTCTCCCACCCTCGCCCACCTCCCCTCCGGAACTCCACTCCTGCCCCTGCCCCAACAATCTCCTGTACTCCCCCTTACCCCCTGCACCTCCTTCCCCCTCGATCTCCTACCCTTACTCCCCCACCCACCCCTCCTTCCCTTGTCTTGCTCATAACTCAAGTCTTTGTACTGGTTATTACACGTCTGTAAGTCAATGACTATACGTTTGTAACTAAAAATGATGACTGTTGCACACGCTGATGTGGAACCTTTGTAAAAGAGCCTTGGCTCAAAGGTATTGTAATCCTAGATTGAAATAAATAAAAAAAAAATATTTTTCCAGGTCTATCTCAAGAGGCCCATAAAGAAGGAACTGTCTTAAATTGGGGGTGTTCTTTTTTTATCATAGAAAGTTTTTTGTTAGAGTTTTGATTAAGGTGATACAGAACTGACTGACATAACTGTACACACTTAACACAATAGGACTCCAACAGCTCTGACATCATAACATACATGTAAACACTTGCATCCTTATAAAAAGAAAATACAAACTAATAGTGAGGACGAAGCCATCCAGCACACCCTAGTACATGCATTAACAATAAATCAGCCAGTTCAGTAGTTCTATATTTATGCTCACTATCTAAGGATGGGGGCGTTATTTGGGAGGGAGGGAGGTTTGCACAAGTGCAATTGAAGGTAGACACACCATTTCTTGTGGAAAAACACCAGCTGACCCCAGTGAAGAATAGGTCAGAAGCTCCATTACAGCCAGTCTTGCTACTGCAGCATGCCACTGATCAAGGCTAGTGATTCTGCCCCATCGCCAGTGCATCAGAATAAGCCTTTGGGCTTCGAGAAAAGTTAACATGACCCAATCCTTGTGCATTCGAGGCAAAAAGTCAAATCACCCAAAAGTCATTTAGGATCGGGGGGAGTGGGGTGATCTCCAGTACCCTGGAGCAGTCATGTATAATAACTGCCCTAAAGGTAGCAATTCAAGGACAGTTCCACAGTATATGTAGGAGATTTGCCTCCTGTTGGTTTCACCTCCAGCAGTTGGAATGGGAGAGTATTCCCACTCTGTGAAGGAAAGCTGGTGTTCCATACCAATGTAGCAATATTTTAAGTTGCAAGAAGCTGCTTTTAGAGTCCTTATACACTTTATGAGCATCCTTAAGGTACCTGGACCATACTGCTGGAGTGATATTTGTCCCAAGTTTCACCTCCCATTTAACCTTACATGATTCCGTGTGGTCCCCCCAGGTGTCGCGAATAATAGCATAGATCTTACTGATGATCCCTTTTCCATGTTATGGTTTTGTGTAGAGTAGACAGCCAGAACCATTTCTTGCCAGGCTTATTGTGAGAGAGGAAGGGTATAATAACAATGCAGATTTGGAGAAATCTCCAAATGTCCGTGCAAGTAAGCTGGTACATTTGTTGGGTCTGGAGGAAGGATAGCATAGTATCTGAATCTGGGATCAGGAGGCTTTGCACCATGCAAATTCCTTTGCCTTCCCATGAAGGCCAGTCAATAGGTTGGCCTCCTATGGTGAATGTAGTATTACACCACAAAGACACATATCTCAGAGGTGGGCTCCGTGAATGTTTTGCGGTGCATGAGAGAGCCATACATCTGCACCAGGCATGGTGGGATTCCCTCATTATAGATGATAGATTAAAGACACCCATGGCACCCTGCTCCAGTAATGCATGGAGCGAGGTGGGCAAGGCAACACCAGATTCTAGATCCAGCCATTGGGGGGGATGTAAAAGGGGGAGCAAACTATTTGAGGGTTTGATCCATTATACTTGCCAGGTGGTAACCTTTAAACCATGATACTCCTAGTCCACCCTTTGTCCAATAGACTCATAGTTCCCATTTCCCCCATCTATGTGTTTTGCCTTCCCAGATGAAGGATATCATCTTCTCCAATGAGGAGAAGAGTTTGTGAGGGAGGGAGATCAGGAGGTTATTGAAGAGGTATGTGACCTTGGGGAGAGGATCATGTGCACAGCTGCCACTCTTCCTGGCAACGGTAGGTGCAATCTGTGCCACCTGTCAATTTCAACTCTCACTTGTTTTAGTAAAGGGATAAAATTGGAAGATTCAAGATCCGACCACTTGGTGGGTATATAAATCCCAAGATATGTGAAGCCTTGCGCGGCCCAACTCAGATCCGTACCAGAGATACAGTCCTGCATGCATAATGGGTTAAGGAGGGGGCCAGAGTGGTCTTTCTCTGATTCACCCTTAAGCCAGATAGCAAGGCAAACTCTTGTAGGATTCCCAGTGCCTTTGGCATGGACCAGCTAGGATGAGACAAGGTAAGCAGTAGGTCATCAGCATATGCTGCTACGACATAATCTTTACCATGCACTGAGATACCAGAGGGGCCGTCTGCGCTGTGCAGAGTCCTGATCACTGGATCCAAGGCAAGCAAAAAGAAAAGAGGGGATAATGGGCAACCTTTCCTCATGCCTCTATGTAATGAGAAAAGAGAAGATATATCAGAGTTGGTTAAGATATGGGCTTTTTCGGGCAATTATGCAGAGCTGAGATCCATTGACAGAATTGGTGCCCAAATCCATACAAATGGAGGAGTTCATGCAAATAGTTCCATTCCAGGGAATAGAACGCTTTGGTGAAATCCACAGCCAGTACTGCCACAGGAATTTTGGCTCTAGCTGCTATCCACTTTGGGTTGAGGATCAATCTGGTGCTGTCCGACCCCAGTTTGCCAGACATGAAACCTACCTGGGAGGGATAAATCATTGAGGGAAGAATAGTTTGTAGCCTTGTGGCTAATATTTTAGCCAATATTTTGGTATCTACAGGGATCAGAGAAATAGGATAAAAGTTAGCACAATCGAGTGGGTCATTGGACTTCTTAGGTAGCAAGGTGATCAAGGCTTCTTCCATTGAGGATGGTAACGTGCCGGCAGAGTGAGCTGACTGCAGTACCTTTAGGAAAGGGGAGGCAATCTCTTTTTTCACGGCCTGATAGAACTCTACCATCAGCCCATCGGGGACTGGAGCCTTGCCCTTGGGCAGGCAGGAGATTGCCTGATGCAGCGCAGAGCCCATGATATCTTCCTCCAACAGGCTGGACTGTTCAACTGAGAGAGTGGGGATAGCAAAGTTATGGCAGAACTGTGATAGGTTATGCGGTAATTGAACTGCCGACAGAGAGGTCTGGGACTCGTATAGGGACTGGTAGAAGTCCTGCATAATTGCGTTGATTCTGGCTGAGTCAGTAACGAACGTATCAGAGCAGGAACGCAGAGCATAGATCTTAGTAGAAGGTTGCTGTTTGCGCAACTGAAGTGCCATCAGTTTCCCACCCTTGTCACCCCTTCCCAGTATGAATGTCGAAACCTCTAAAGTAGCCATTCCACCTTATTGGAGAGGAGGCAGTTAATTTTGTATTTAAGTCCATTAATCTGACGTAGCAGTGAGATATCTTGACTGGTCGTATGGGGGACTTTAAAGTGAGTTTCTAAGCTAGATAGTTCAGTTTTGAGTCTGGCCATGGATCACTTTCTAGCTTTGTTTCTGTGGGTGACAAATGCTATTATGTGCCCCCTGATGTTGGCTTTAAAGGCGTTCCACACCATCGACATTGGCACTCCACAGTCCATATTCAGAACAAAATATTCCCAAGCTGCCTTATGTAGTGACTTTTGGAAGTCTGGGTCTCTGAACAGGAGAGGGCAGCATCTCTATCTTGTACCCTTACGGTGGGACCCTGAGTGGGAATACATAGTCGATACCGGTGCATGATATGAGATGATGATGTTACTGATGGTGTTATCCGACATATCTCCTGAGGCAGCCTTATTGGCTAGCCAGTAATCGATCCTGCTGTGGACACCATGTGAGGCCAAGTAGTATCTGTAATCCCGACAGGAGGGGTGGGAGAGTCTCCAAACATCTGCCAGGCCCCATTCCTCCTGTAGCACTTGGAGAGCAGCGAGAGATTTAGGGTGTGCCTGAGGGTTGGGTGAGGATTTGTCTAGGAAGATATCAGATACTAAATTAAAGTCACCTCCCAACAGGAGTGGAGTGGGGCCAGTGGCTTGTTCTAACAGGGAGATGGCTTGGCTCACTTCAGGGAAGAAGTCAGTCTGGTCGACATTGGGTGCATATGTTATCCAGTATCAACTTGCCCGAGGGGGAGGCTAGTCTAGCCAGAATCCAACGTGCCTGTTTGTTGGATCTGGTTTCTTCTACCGTCCAATTACAAGACTGTCTTATAAGGATAGCCACCCCTTTTGTTTTGGATTTAGCTGAATGCCACATGCTGTGCCAACCCATGACTTTTTAAGCCACTGAGTGGACTTACTGCGGAGGTGCATATCTTGTAAGATAGCTATATCTGTGCGCATGGAGAGGAGGTGTTGTATTACTTTGGTGCACTTAACAGGATGGTTAAGCCCTTTTTCATTCCATGATACCAGTCGTAAGTTTGCAATCTTAGTGCCATCCATATCTAGATATGTTGAGGGGGGAGGCTTATACAAGGAAAAGAGAGTGAGGGGAAACCTAGAGCTTGTGGGTTATAAGACAATTAACAAGTGATGCACTTCAGAATACAGTAAAGAACAAACTACGGAAGAGTGAACAGCTGAACAAGGGGGAAAAGCCCCAGTACTTAAGACAAAAGTTGTCCAACAACAAAATGTAACATTTTTCAGAGCTTACAATTAACCACCAATGGCCTCTTATAGCAGTAAGAAATGGTAAATCAAACCTAAGTATATTTTGTAATGTATAATTAGCACATGTTAAGAGACTGCAATAAAGAACACTATGGCCTGGATATTCAAAAGGGTTGCGCCATGCGCAACAGGGTTGCGCATGCGCAAGTCCAAAATGCGCCATTCTGCGATATTCAGCAGGAGGCAGTTACGCCACTGGTAACAGGTTGCGCAAGAGAGCAATGCAAATGAATGCATGCTCAACAGGAGGATCCATGCGGCACCGCAAGACCCGATATTCAGTCGGTTGTGCAGAGTTGTGCATGCAAGAACTCCCAACCTGCGCCCGCATAGCTTGAGCCAAAAAGGCTTGTTGAGGGCCACCCACAGGTGAGCTGTTGCATTGCAGGGTGCAACACAGCAGCTGCCACCCCTGTCTGGCCCCCAACTCGGTCCCTGTGCCCCCCCACCAGCCCGATCGCGGGCATAGTGTAACACGAACCCCTTCCCCGCCCACACATCTCCCACAGCCCGATCGCGGGCAGTCCAGGTACATGAACACCCCCCCACACACACATCTCCCACAGCCTGATCGCGGCAGTCCAGGTACATGAACACCCCCCACACACATCTCCCACAGCCCGATTAGGGCATAACGTATGAACCTCCCCAGTGCCCGATCGCGGGCAGAATGTAACCCCCAACCCGAATATCTCCCTGGTGGTCCAGTGGACCGTAAGCCCGATCGCGGGCAGAATGTCACATCACAACCCCCCAAAATCTCCCTGGTGTCTAGTATCCCCCCACCCACCCGAGGCCCCTCCACCCGCTCCCCGCAGCTGGCGGGCGACAGCATCCCACCGCCTGCCGCCCGCCCCGCCGACTGATCTGTCCGGTAGGGCTGCACCATTGGTGCAGAGCTACAGCCAATGGGCGTGCAGCCCATACCGTACATGACAGTCCAGATTTGTGAATGAACCATCTTCACTGTGGCCTGTGACATGTATACTCCTATTAAGTAACTCAGAGTCAAATCACTCAGTAACCCTTGGCTCACAGGTGACCTCCTCAAGATGCTAAAAACAAGAGACCACCTATGTGAGCTGGCCAGAAACTGGAAGGCAAAACGACATCCAAAACTACAAACATGCCCGCAATGACTGCACCAAAACCATCTGGCAAATGAAGTGTGCCTACTATAAGCATGCCCTCACAAACTCCTAGGGCAATGGTTGGGCTTTACGGTCCACTGGACCACCAGGGAGATATTCGGGTTGGGGTTACATTCTGCCCACGATCGGGCACTGGGGGTTCATACATTATGCCCGCGATCGGGCTGTGGGAGATGTGTGGGGGTGTTCATGTACCTGGACTGCCCGCATCGGGCTGTGGGAGATGTGGGGGTGTTCATGTACCTGGACTGCCCACGATCGGGCTGTGAGAGATGTGTGTGGGGGGTGTTCATGTACCTGGACTGCCCGCGATCGGGCTGCATTGTGCGTTGTTTCCCGACGGCTGCTGCCTGGCAGGGTGGCCAGGAGCAAGTCCTAAGGGATCGGTGCACCTACATGCAAATGGCATGCAAATGGGGCCATAAATAGATTCAAATGGCCCCCCCTGCGCCTTGCATAAATTATGGCCCCATTTGCATGTCACCTTTTGAATATCGGAAATTTGAGCATGGCGCAATGGTACTTGCGCCACCGCAAGTTTAATGCTCATCTCTGGCAACTTGCGGTGGCGCAAGTTCCACTGCGCCATGCGCAAGTGCTGTGGCTGGGGAGTGATATTCAGTTGAGTTGCTAGACAGCGCACCCTTGAATATCATCACCCCGTGCCACCCCTGCGCAACTATTTTGAGCAGCGCAAGGGCTTGCACCTCAGAATGGCGCAGTTTGAATATCCAGGCCCATGTGTGTTACGCTATAAGTAGTGAATGCTACTGCGAAAGAGGATATCTTAGAACCAGTATCTCGGCTACACAAGCATCCACTCCCCTTGGGGAACAAGGAAAAAGAGGCAACCAACAAAAATGCCTGTCCTTGTCTGGCATTCAGACCCAAAATGTCTGGTAGACCCAAGGGGGGGGAGGAAGGGGGGAAGTGATAGATACTAATAAAGTTACAACCAGGCACAAGGGAGGTTAACTAATTCACCTTCATCCAGCATTACAATACTTATAGGACCACAGCCCCACCTAAATATGATAATGGGCTCCCCCTGGTGTGATGTCCCTGTTCACCAGCTATTCAAGGTATCCAATAAGTTTGGTGTAACCCACCATCAAGGATTACCAGCCCAACCCGCACTAGAGTAGTAGAGGGACAGAAGGACGAGGTGCTACTAAAATTGGCCTACGCCCTATTACTGTGTGATCCAACGGCGGGGGGACAACCATACTTTACCAGGGTGCCTCTTGGTACATAACAAGACAGTTAAAAGCCTAGGATGCGGGTGGTATGGCACTAGAGTCAGCCAGGTGAGTTCTTACTACATGTCCCAGATTCGTCTTCCTCCCACTGGGTACTCGGAGAAGACAGGATAGAGTTCAGAACTGTGGAAACCACTGCAGCATAGGATTTGTCTCCAGAATGAACTTTGCTGAATGTGTCTGCTGCTTCCACTTAGGTGTCGTCTGGGATTTCAGCCCAGTCCATGGGAGCCACTTGTTGAGCGGCTGTAGCTGATGCAAGTACTTGCTGAGCCATGCATGGAGATGTATCCCTTAGCATTTTAGCCAGCAGGGCAGTTTCTGCCTGCTCAGTTAGAGATACCTGTCTGCTTCTATAGTGCTGCCGGGAGTGCATATGAGCCCCCGCTGCTCAGGGGAGGAGGAATGAGTGCTCCAGTGCAAGGTCTGTGCCAAGTTCGGCCAGTGTAGCTGCACAATCAAAGTTCTTAGCCATAGTGGATGTCTTATTAGAGGGACCTGGTGCAAAACGCTCCCTGGAAGGTGACTTGGCACGAGCAGAGTTCTTATGTGTTAGGGCATCCCCAGGCTCCCAAAGCCTCCTGGGATTGGTAGCAATAGAGGGAAGGTTAGACCAGAACCTCGCAATCCAGCTCTCCACTTCATCAGGCCCCTCTGCCAGCAGATCCCTTCCTTCCCTGTAGACCAGCAATTTGGTGAGTCCTTTGAAGTGATATTGAAAGTTATGTGCTGCCAAAAATTTCTTTATGGGACCAAACGCTCTGCGCCTGCTGGCAGTCTCCGGTGTGAAATCTGTATATATTGAAATGGAAGTCCCTTGCCGTTGAATCTCCCTTAGGTCTAGGGCTGCTTTAAGTATACATTCTTTGGTGGAGAACCCAAGGAGATAGGCCACGATGGGTCTAGGGGGAGCATTCAGTCTGTCTCTTTTCTCCATAATCCGGTGGGCACGCTCGACCTCCACCAGGTCCCTCCAGCAGCTCCCAAGCATCATAGGGAACTCCTCATTTAGAAACTTCTCCATGGAGGCCCCTTCAGCCCCCTCTGGAATGTCAATGATATGAAGGTTGTTTCGTTGTCCTCTGTTTTCCTGATCCTCCACCCTTGCATTCAGAATCTCCAGCTTCTCAGCCTGGTGTATCATTGTGAGTTGAAGTTTGGCATGTTGGTTTTCTAGAGCTTCAACTCTTTGTTCCTCCACATTAAGCTGGTCCTGGAGAATTCTAACATCAGCCATGGTACCAGTTAAAGTACCATTAATATCATCGACTCTGAGTAGTACAGTTTCCAACATTCATGTAATGTAGCTTAATGATTCCCCCACCGATCCCGAGGTTGGGTCTGTCGCCAGCTGGTTGAGTGCCGTTGCAGGAAAATTACTAATTTCCATCCTGTCCCAAAGTAAGAAACTACAGCTTTGTGGCTTGCTGAGCACTGGACAGAGGATTGAGCAGATCGCAGGTTGCAAAACAGGACCCAGACTCCTACGGCCTAGACACGCAGTTGACTTGAGAGCATGGGCGTAACATGCCGCTGAGAACGATGAAAACCACTGTGCATTCGCAGATTAGGTGCACCGCACAATACTAGGCATCTTCACAAACAGGGGAACTGATTTTTGGGTAGGGAATCCCCATGGGTCAGGCCACATAAACGCTGCGAATCGCCAGAGTCGGAGGAGCTAAAAAGTTAAGCGCCCATTTCCTTGGTGGCCAGACCATGCCCCTTAAATTGGGGATGTTCTAGTCATTTTGCATCATTCATGACTAAGGGTTTGGACTGCTGGGACTCTAGGAAGGGGGAAAGGGTACAACTTGCTGGCTGAAGGGAGGTATAGCAGGTACATAAATTCTGTTACAAATGACCCCTTAAAGGTACCTAACTCACAAGATCGATCAGGCTCTAACCCCTGACCTATAGTTCACATTTTCAAATATTGTGCGTATACTTTTTTAAAGACTTGTTACCCCACTGGTGCAAATCAGCTCTGAGTTGAGACTTTGGAGGGAAAAGTGTGCATTTGCAACCACACTAGGGAGCCGACTGCTACACACAGAAAAGAGTGTTGAAGGAAGACTTTCTGAGACAGACCGTAGCAGATTAAATGGTGAATTTGGACTTCATTTATTTGCACATTGACACATTAAGAAGCCATAACTCCAACAGTTTTTGTCTATATATTAAAAGAAAGGTCTCAATGAGTACTACACAACTAACACTTAATACTCACCCACAAATACGTGGGGTATGCACAGTGCCACAAAATTACCTCCCAACTGCCGATTGGATAACATTGCAATTTCAGTAAGCCATAACTCCACCAGACTTTGCAGTTAAGGGACAGTCTATATATCAAAAGAAAAGACTCAATGAGTACTGCCAGACTAAAACACAATACACCCCCACAAAAATTCATGCGGTATGCACAACACCCCAAAATTACCTCCCAAGTTCCCATAGGATAAAACTACAAGTTTAGCAAGTCTCTATCACTCTTTAGAATTAAATGACAATCTATATATCAAAAGAAATGACTCAATGAGTACTACAAGACTAACACATAATACCTCCCACAAATTCATTGGGTATGCACGGCACCCCAAAATTACCTCCCAAAATCAATATGGTGTCAAATCCTCAAGTAAAGTCTGATAATCAAAAATGCACTCAATGTGTATCTCCTCTTTTTTTTATATACAGTTTTCTCCCTCCGAGGTGCACCACAGGTGGCTAGCTCCACCCTGTGCCTGCCACCTACATCTGTCTACTGTTCCCTCAGTACTGCCAAGCCCCACTTCTTCAATGGATTTCCCCCTCACCCATGATACACAATCCAGATCAAGGCTTTGGCAATTTAGTGGCAGAGCAGGACATGAGCTGGCAGGCAAGGCTTCATTGGAGCCTACGGTCATCATTTTTCCTCCATTTTCTCCCATGTTGCAGCACCGTAAGCTGATGTGCATAGAGGGAATCACGTGCTATGTAGCCACTCTTCTTGCTTCCTAATCTCCGATGCTGGCACCCAGCCTCCACCAAATGTCAGCCAAGGAGTGGAACAGTTGATCTTCCCACTGTGGGACAGGAGAGCAGTCAGACACTTGATCATCTCCCTTCCCTGCCGACCTCATGACAACCTGAGCATTCTTGTGACCCCAGGTCACTGGCATGGCATGAGATGTGGTGTTCAGCACTTCAACCCTCAGAACCACCAGGTCAGCTAATGTATATCCTTTTGGTCTACAACCATACCAAGTTTCAGAGCAAACCAACAAAAATTGACTGACTTATGCCTAAAGAACACCAGAACACATTTGAATAACATTGCAACTTTAACAAGCTGTAACTCTATCAGTCTTTGTAGTTAATGGACAAACTATACTAACAAAAAGGTCTTAATAAGTACTACAAGTCTGACACACAATACCCCCAAGAGTGCAGATATGGAACTGTATGACCTGGACAGCTCGGTGCTTCCCGAAGAGATCTGCATGAATGAGGATACTATTCTTCTATCTCCCAAAGAAAGGAAATTCTTTTAAAGGAGACCTACTGGCAGACATGAAGCCCCGACCACGGCACAGATCGAGGCTTCATTAGCTAGATCCCCCCCTGCAGGAGCAATATACACCAAAATGTTCATTTACCTGAATGCTTATAAAAACTGTAGTAAACTCCCCACCAGCTGGCATTTTCTAACATCATGCTGCTCACCCCCGAGATCGTGCTGCTAAAAACGATAGATGATGATGATGATGATGCACCTTTGCTCCTTCCTCTATGACACCTTTATGTACAGAGATTTAATAATCTCCATATCTCCCATGACCTGCTTTATTTTGACAGACTTTACCTAAATGCCATGTGTATACCACATGTGACACCCCTACCCAGACCACTTTGTAGTTGGTTAGCACCACATCGAGAATGGCAGCCTGCCTGGTGGGTTCATTAACCAGCTGCACCAGCAGACAGCCTGGAATGTATCCAGCAGGGCCTGACATCTGGTTTTCCTGGCAGCTGGAATGTTCCAGTCAATATCTGGGAGGTTCAGATCACCCACCACCACCACTCCCTCCCACTTTGCCACTCCCCTTCCTAGTTCTTCCCCAAGATCCCTCTCGCTCTCTCTCTTTCCTTCTGTAGATCTCCCCCAGCCATAATTTCTAGCCTGAGGCTGCCATGAGCTGCACCCACAGTGAATGTCTCTCCATTACCTTCCCTGATGTATCCATCTTGAACAGCCTCAATCCCTTCCATGATATATAGGGCTATGCCCCCACTTTACCTTTTCCTCTAATCGCCTTAAACGTTTTGTAACAAGGACCAAGCCATTATTTTCTGAAGCACAGGTTTTTGTGATGGCTATGAGGTTCATCTCAATGTCTGTCATTATTGCCTGGAGAGCCCTGATTTTATTACCCAGACTCCTGGCATTAAGGCAAACTCCCTTCCATCTAACTCCTGATTCCCTTTTGCTTGTCACTTGCTTTTCTCCCCTAGTCTCCTTAATGTTATGTTTTTCATGTTGACTGCAGGGTTTGTGAGCCCTTTGTCCTTGGTCTTGTTCCATAGCCCAGTTTGAATCTTAACTTTATTTTTGCCCACCGTGCTGCTAAAACCCCTCAGATTATGAGGAGCACTAGCTACTTAAGCAACTAGAAGATAGGATAAACACTTGTCCCTGTCCCTGTCCTTCTTATGTTGGCAAGTAAATGCCCTTAGCACAATCTTGAGTGTGGAGTTAAAATGCTCAACCAAACCATTGGTCTTGGGGTGGTATGGAGAGGCTCTGAGTTGCCACACTTCACGTTTCTCGCATAGATTAGACATTAGAGCAGATATAAAACTGGTGCCCTGGTCTGACAGAACCTCATGGGGAAATCCCACTTGGCTGAATATCCCCAGAAGTTCAGCCACCTTCTCTGCCTCAATGGAGAACACCACCACAGCCTCTGGGTACCAGGGTATGAAGTCCATGACCACCAACATATACCACTTACTTGTGTGATGCGGAGTGCTAAGTGGCCCCAAAATGACCACAGCTACCCACTGAAAGGATTTATCAATTATAGGTAGGGTAATCAAAGCTGCTTTTGCCTTATCCTTGACCTTTACCACCCTTTGATATTGCAGACATATCTGACAGTACTGTATTTTGCCACATCTTTAAAAATACTGGAGGCAAGATTTACAAAGCCCCCCAAATTCCTGCAGCTGTGGGAAAAACCTGGTGCAAGTGAGTTGCCACTTGTGGAGCCACAGTTTTTTCAGTATGTGACAAAAACTGTCCCTTGGGCCATCCCAGCTTATAGGGCAGTTTTTTTTTTGGGACATCTAATACTTTGCCACCACCTGGTTATACCAGGAAACCACTTTTTCCTTCTGTTCATGCTCAGGACGGTCAACACAATAGCTATTGGTAGAGTGCACTTTGGAGATGGACTGTAAACAGGATCCTGCATAAATAATAAAGTTACTTTGTCAATAATGAGGTAGTCACTGGTTCTATCAAAAAAAGATTGTTTACTAGAAGATGCTACAGGTATTTACAAACAGGATATATGAGTACTGATTCATGTATAGATGCTGAGAATTTGGTATTTGTTTAATATGTATATGACTTATTTTATTTTAATAATTATTTCTGCGTTTTATTGATATATTTCTGAAACACATTTATATATTTGTGCGGTGCCCAGAGCCCTCCAGGATTGGGCATCTTTTAAATAAATCTTGCCTTGCCTTGTTAATTTACAGTAACACAAAATGTTTACATGTTTACTGAGAGTAGAAAATAAAGTAAGTTAAACAGACAGATGATTTGTCAGAAAAACCTCAAAACTTTAGCCTCACCTAAAGTCTTTTTACCTGTCGCTAACTACAGAAGACATTTCCCCTAGACTGTGCTTCCTTACCAAGCTGACTTGCTGCAGGGCTCCCTTCCTCAGATGTCGAATGATCAAGAGAGAGGGAGAGGGGTGTCCAGTTCCCTCATTTATGACCTTCTGGCTGTGGGGAGTCACCTCTCCCTTAAAGTGACAGTTCCCCTTCAAACCTCCACCCCACATGAGTGTATATGTGTGTGTGTGTGTGTGTGTGTGTGTGTGTGTGTGTGTGTGTGACCTCATCTCCTTAGCACTTTCTCACTATCTCTAAGGTTTTACAACATGTGCTTGGGTTCATTGCATGACATGGGAACATATTCCAGGAAAGAGTCCCCACTGAGATTATGGCTTAGTTGTCTCCTCCATGCTCATCCTGCCTGTCAATACTGCTGACCTTCCTACAAGAACATCGGCACCTACACAGTGAGTGAGCAGCTCTCATTAGTTGCCTGTACATGTGAGCTTCACAGAATGAGTGGTGGATGTATGGAACAGCGTCGAAGAGTAGGTGGTGGGGAAAAACCTCAGTAGGGGAATTCAAAAATGCATGGCATTTGCATGGGGTACCCTAATGATAGGCAAGAGAGTAAAGCCAGAGATCAAGTACAGTCTTTGTTTTGTGCAGCAGATAGGGAAAATGGTCAGACTAGGAAGGCCTGGTGGTCCTTACCTGCTGTCAAATTGTTTGTATCTATGTGTCTACAGTATGTACCTGGAAGCCATATTGTGTCCATACCAAACAGAACCTGTAACAGATGAATATTTAACTAACAGAAAAAATATAAATAAATCTGGTCACATTTCCTGCCACAGCTGCAGCATTCACAAAGGTAGAGCTGATTTATGACTGGCTCCACAATTTAAGGCAGCTTGTGGGTGCTTTTTCACCAACAGTTGTGGAAAAATGTTATGCCCAGTGGGACCAGGCATAACATCTCCTACAACTGCAGCAGACTGTGAATACAAATCCCTACAGATGTGGACATTTTGTTCTGCAACTGGACCTGTAGAATGGTACCTAGTCTCACAATGTTTTGTGAATCTGGCCATGGGTCAGTAAGGAGGTTTTCTAAGCTGTCTTTTTGTATGGCTAACTCCCAGGTGTCCTGAGACGGGATGTCATAGGCTTGGATCAGAAGCTGTTTCCTGTATTCATAAGAGATTACTATTTGACAGAGCACCCTTTCCTTTGGGCCCTCCTTTAGGCGCCCCCTCTCTGTACAGTAGCCCATTCGCTCAGTAGATTTCCTTTTTCGTTTGTCCCAGAGTTATTGCCAGCACTATTGTAGCTGCCAGGTCTCTCAATTTCTGTAGGAATGGGTCAGTTTGTCGAGCCAAGCTAATCTCCTAACTCTTCACCTTCTCTAAAGTACACCGTGCTTCTGTAAGGGACCTGATCACAGCTAGGGTGTCCACACTTGTAGCTGTGGCTCAGAACTGCTGCTCCCAGCTACTCTCTCAGCTGTTCAGTTCTTCTTGCTACTTACCCTGGTTCTGATAGGTGTCACCTCTGGCTGCACTGCCCACTCTTTTCCCTTAGTAGCTTGCCTCTTTGTTAGCCTGTGGGAACTGACACAGAGAATATCTAATCTGCTCTGAAAATCATTTCCTATAACAACATCCACAGGAGATCAGGTCCCACCCCCTTGCCTACCAACTCGGTTTGGAAAGACACTTGCCATTGGCACTGAGACCACAGGGCAGGGCACTTGCCGAATTCTGGAGAATTGACCTGGCAGAGTTTGTTTCTTAATGATTAAATTCTGCTTTACCTTGGACAAGGAAGGAAGCACCTGTTACTCAGCTGCTGTGTTATTTTATTATTAAATAAGGCATCTGTGCACAGTGCATTTAGCAGAGTCTGCATTCTCAATACAGATAACTAATTAGTCTCCCACTGGGGTATTCCCTCTTTGGTTCTCTGTGAACTCTGCTCTTTATTTCAATTCTTTGGGCAATCGTATAATGTCTCAGTTTCTGGCATATATAACACTTCTGTTCTCCTAGCTTCTAGGGTTTGTAAGAATTCTTTTTTTACTTTGGGTTCAGGCTGAGATTGGTTCACCTTAGGTTGCCTCAACCACCTGGGGCTTTCTTAAAAGTACCTGATGTCTCCCCTCCATTGTGTCTGCACCAGTTGCATGGCCTGCTGGACACAAATTATCCCATTTCCAGCTGCTTCTTTAATTGTGATGTGTGTTTATTTCAACAGCCACATGCATAAATTATCTGGCACTATCTGGAGAAATTGCACCATTAAAAACACATTTGTTTATTTACTCTGCTCAAACTACTTTTTTTTTATAGGTTTCTACCCACCTTGTGGCCACAGTGAGGAAGGCTTTCTTTTGCTGGCCTCACCATTCCCATCCACCATCCATAGCCTCCCCAGGACTTACCTTGTAGCTTGGGCACAGAGGGATTTCCTACCTGTGGCTGGGTCAGGAGGGCCATTCTCCACCCCAATGCCTGAAATCCAGTCTGTTGCCATAGGTCATTATGGTGACTAGGCAGGTGGGGGTGCAGTTGGTGGGCATCATACATCCCCCCATGCCTGCCACTTTCCTCCTGCATGTTTTCTGCCCTCCCATCTGCAGCTGTGGAATCCTCGAGTATTTTAATTTTTTGTATTTATTACTAGGATTATAAATACCTTTGAACAAAGGGTTCTTTTACAAAGGTTCCGCGTTAGCAATGGGTGCAAACAAAACAGTGGTAAGATACAATACTAGGTCAGGAGGTTAACAGAAGTAAGCAGAGGTAAGGTACAATACAGGTCAGGAGGTTAGCATAGTAGCAAAAGACAGTACATGTGTATAGACTAGCACAGTAGCAAACAGTCAGTGGCAAATAACATCGCACAATTAACAATACGGGTGTATATATAGCAAGACACAGATACAAATGAAAACCATCCTAGGGGTGACATAAGTGGAGCAAGGGGTAGGGGATAAGAGGGGGAGGGCTGGGGTAAAGAGGGGTAGGCAGTCAAGGATTTGACATTGTTCTAAGTGAAAGAACAGAAAGATAAGTGCTAGGTAGTCTGGGAGTGGAGCAACAAGGAATAGGGTGATAGGGAGGGGGAGACAGGAGGCGAAGGGGTGGAATGGTAGGTGGGTGGTGGGAGGGGGTAGAATGGTAGGTGAAGGGTGGTAGAGAGATGGGGAGTAGCAGGGGATGTAGGGGTGGAGAGAAGTGGGGAGGGTAGCAAGGGAGGAGAGAAGAGGAGGGAGAGCTGAAACAAAGCTGCAAGCCTAGGCAGAGCAGTCACCACTGCTGAGGTCAGTGAGGTGTTGGTGGAGTTTACATTTGAATGGGCTAAGCTTGTTTTCAGGTGCAATTTCAGGGGGAAGGTTGTTTAGCAGCAGGGTGGCCCTGGTGTGGAAAGCATGTTGAGTCTGGTTGGTACGGCAGAATGGAATGATAAATGTTGGTTTGAGGAAACTGCATGTAAAATGTGAAGTGACTGCGGACAGCATTAAGGCATGAGTTGCAGGGGGTGTGAGGTTAAGACAAATTTTCTTAGCCAGTAGGCAGATCTGGTAGGCAAGTCTACTATTTAGATTGAGCCAGTTGGATTGCTTGTAGAGATCACAGGTGTGCATATGCTTCCCTGTGCCAGTGAGAAGTCAACAGCATTTGTTAAGGGCTGTCTTGACCCGTTTTAGATGGTATCAATGGCAGTCCCGTAGAAGACAAGCCCATAATCAATGAAGGGTAGGAATGAGGCAGTTATGGCTGTGCATAGCTTCTTTGGTAAGACAGCGATGGTGGCAGCAGAGGACCTCAGTTCTTGAGTTGACTGATTTTGAGATGTGTTGAACATGCGAGCTGAAAGGCATTGTGCAATCAAGGGTACTACCAAGGTATTTGAACTCCTGCACTTGCTCAAGTGGTTGTTCAAGTTCATTATGCATGGAGAATTTTATGGTTCTGTATTTGCTGTGAGAGCTGTGGAACAGCATGGATTTTTTTTTATAATTCATCAACAGCTTATGTTGGAGAAGCCAGGTTTCAACTAGGCTAAAGTTCGTTTATAGCACCTTGGAGAGTGAGACAGGGTCAGTACGGGAGGAAAAGAGAACTGCATCATCGGTATTGAGTATTAAGTTATTATTGCAAGCTTCAGGAAGAGTATTGATGAAAAGGCTGAAAACTAGAGGGCCAAGGATGGAACCCTGGGGTACACCAGAGTGGACAGGAAGGGCACTTGAGAGAGAGTCAACGATTTTGACTTTTTGGCTCTCCTTGCCGAGAGGCAGTTTTCAAGCTGTGTGTTTACATCATTAGATAATCCAAGGGAGGAGAGTGAGTGAAGCAGGAGCTGGTGGTTCATGGTGTCAAATGCCTTGGTCAAATCAATGAACACCACACTCAGTAGGTGGCCAGTGTCAATCGCCTTATGAATATGGCTGGTGAAGTCAAGCAGGGTGGTGGTAGTACTAAAGCCTTGTTTTTTGTGGGCAGAGTAAGTTATATTTGTTGAGGTGTTCAGACAATTGGTTAGCTACAATTCATTCCAACGCCTTGGAGAGTGGTGGGTGGACAGAGATAGGGGTGTTAGTTAGAGAGAAGAGACCTATCATCACTTTTATGAACGGGTGTGACCACTGCTGATTTCCAGAGCTGGGGGAATTGTTTATGAGAGAGTGAGAGATTCAGAAGTTTTGCAAGAGGTTGTTGGACAACGTCAAGGGAGAGAGAGGAGTTTGAGGTCAAGGGTATCGCTGCTGAAACTGGCTTTGCTTAGCACTTTGTTGAGATATAGATACATAGATACATAGACAACGTCAGCAGATAAGGGCCTATGGCCCACCCAGTCTGCCCATTTGAGCTTGTAAGTTCAGTTTATGTTTTCCTAGAAGTCTATTGCCCCTTACCCCTGACCCCCAGAATTCCTTTATGTCTATCCCCTGCATTCTTAAATCACGTGATTGTTTCAGCCCCCACCACTTCCTCTGGCAGAGTGTTCCACTTGTCCACCACCCATTCTGTGAAGAAATTCTTTCTCATGTTTCCTCTGAATCGTCCTCCCTCCAACTTCATCCCATGCCCTCTAGTCCTGGAACATCTTTTTCGCTTAAAAATAGTGTATTACTGCACCCAGTTCCTCCCTGTAAGATACTTGTATGTCTCTATCATATCCCCTCTCTCCCTCCTCTCCTCCAGGAAGTACATGTTCAGTTCCTTCAACCTGTCTTCATAGGACTTGTGATGCAATCCATGCACCATCTTTGTTGCCCTCCTCTGAACCTTCTCTACCCTATCTATGTCCTTACATAGGGATGGTCTCCAGAACTGTACACTTTACTCCAGGTGGGGCCTCACTAGTGTCTTGTATAGTGGAATTATGACCTCCCTTTTCCTGCTGGTGATGCCCCTGCCTATACATCCCAGCATCCTATTTGCTTTACCTGCTGCCTTGTCACACTGTTTCCCTACCTTGAGGTCATCAGAGATGATAACCCCAAGATCCCTTTCCTGCTTGGTGCATGCTATATCCTCACCCCCCAAATGATATATTGTGCCAGGGTTTTTGTGCCCTATATGCATTATCTTGCACTTCCTTGCATTGAATTTCAATTTCACATATCTTTTAGCTTCAGACATGGATACACTCAAAGTAGAATGGACAGTATTACTGTGGAGATTGATTTTATTATTGAGGTAGTGCTTGGCAGAGTTGGGGGGAAGGACACTGCTAAGATCAGTGAATATGAGATTAAAGGAGTCTGCTATTTCTTTGGGGTCCTGTAAAGTGGAACCGTTAACCTCAGTCGTAGTGGGGGAGGATTTGCTTGGTTTACCCATGAGGCTCTAGATGTTCTCCCAGAAGGGTTTGCTATTTCTCCAGGAGTTAGTAAGTTCCTAGTTGTAGAATACTTGCTTGGATGTGCATATAGCTATTGTGCACTGGTTCCTAGCCACCTTATAGAGCTGCATATCATGTGATTTCCCTGAGTCCACAGCTCAGTGCCAGAGGTTATCTTGGTTTCACATCATGGAGATGAGTTTGGAGTTAATCCAGTGATTAGTGGTAGACTGAGTTTTGCATTTACATGGGGGTGGGGGCCAAACTGTTATAAACTTTGTTAAACTGGGCAATGAAGAAGTCAAATGCTTGGTCGACACTGCTCAAGGAGTCAAGGGGTGTCTAGTCAACCATGGACAGGGCAGCAAGGAATTGTGGAAGCTTTCTTTTTGTTAAGATTCATTTATAGGAGAAAGAGGACTTGCATGGAGGTGCACATGGGTCTCGAGACCACATCTCCCTCCCCCTCCCTGTAACTACCATCTGCCTCCTGGCTCTGCTGTGGGCTTAGAGCCATGCTTCCACCTGGTGGCAGCCAAGAGCCGGTGCAGCCAATCTCCCCAATCTGGGACAGAAGAGTTGCCTGGTGGCCACTCAGTCCTTTCCTAGCCCCCCCCAGCCAACCTCTAGCAGGCTGGGCTCATTTCCAAACTCGGGCCACCGACATGGCAAGAGGTAAAGCACTCAGCACCTCAGCCTTCCATGCCACTGGGCCAGTTGCATTGCAGAAACTGCTTTTGCTACCTCCAACCTCCTCTCTAGCATAATGCAAGATTGCACATTTCAGTTTAAATATCAGTAAAGTAAAAAACAATACTGCACACAACAAGTACAGCTAAAGGTGCTACGCTTTACCAAGAAACCAAACTTACATGTATTGAAAAAGAAAAAAAGAGCACACACCATGTAGGTTAGAAGGCAGACTTAATTTGTTAAGAACTCTTCTCCAGCAGTTAAGACACTCCTATGTATCACCAAATGGCTTCATCAGGGAGCAGTTCTGTGATGAAGCTGTTTGCTGATATGTAGGGGTGTCTGAAGTGGTGCAGAAGATTTCTTAATAAATGAAATTTGCCTTCTAACCTGTGTGGTGTGTGTGCCCTTTTTATGTTTGCTTGCATGCATGTGCAAGAAACATAGTGCCATCATCTGAGTTTTTCAGAGGTGTGTCAGCCTCTTCCAATTCAGTCAGTGTGTTTGCAGGCATGGTCGCAGTGCGCCAATCACTGCTCCAGCTGTCTATGACAGCAGTTGAAAATGCAGTGGCATACAGTTGAAAGGGAGAGCTCTGCTTCAGTGAGCAGAGCTCCCCCCCTCAACACGCACACTCACATATTGTGTGCTGATGCGCTCCCCCCCATGCACATACTGCATAGCCGACAGGGGTGCCCAATGCCCTGTCGGTGCCATGCTGCCCCCCCCAAAAAAAGCTTTCCTGGTGCCACTCTGGGAGCCCACCCCAGCATGGCACAAGCCTGTGTGGCCAACAGGGGTGCCCAATCGCCCGTCAGCTCCAGCCCCCCAAACAGCCTTTACAGCTGCCGCGCTGGTAGCCCACATCAGCGTGGCAAACGTCCCTTGTTGTCTTAATAATAAAAAAAAAATGTAAATTAAAAAACGGTTCCCCGCAGTCTCCCTGCCCCTACCCGCACCCACCCACTGCACATTCTGCCTCCCCACACCCCCCTCACCCCATACTTACCTCCAGAGTCCGGCGCAATGATCTTCGGTGGACCAGGAACACGTTCAGACTCTTCAAAGCTGACCACAAACTGAGGAAATGATGGTAAGCTGTATAATATAATAGATAGGGTTTTTCAACTTTGCTGCATATCTCGAGCACTTTTTGGAATTTTTACACCAAATTTTCAACATGGGGTTTTTGGGCCCCCTTCTCATGAATGCTATCACTGACATGGCATTAATTGGGCCTGAAGGGTGATTTCGCAGTCACTGCGCGAAATCACCTTTCGGGACCTATTAATGAAACAACACTGTCAGTGTTCGTAAGGTGGGCTCTCAAAAAGCCTATTATGAAAATTTGGTGGAAAAATTCCTAAAAATTACTGTTTTATGAGCGTGCATTGCACAGTTCCTAGGCACGCTCGTAAGTTTACAAATTTTCAATATTTTCACTCCAGATTTTCAACATTGTCATTTTACCACACCTTCTTATGAGCAGTACAGCTGTCATTTTCACACCTCACCCAAAACGTGTTTCTGCCCATGTAGCACACAATAGCACAGTCAGTGTGCAAAATCAATGTACAGGACACATTAAGAAAATCAGAGTGACACTGTTCATGGGCAGAGGTCTTAAAATGGCTATGTTGAAAATTTGGTGGAAAAATTCCTAAAAATGACTGTTTTACGAGCATGCATTGCGCAGTTCCTACATACACTCATAAGTTCACGAATTTTCAGTATTTTCACTCCAGATTTTCAACACTGCCATTTTACCACACCTCCTTATGAGCAGTACAGCTGTCATTTTTTGCCTCTCACCCAAAACATGTTTCCGCCCATGTAGCGCACAATGGCGCAGTCGGTGTGTGAAATCATTGTACGGGACACATTAAGAAAATCACAGTGACACTGTTCATGAGCAGAAGTCTTAAAATGGCTATGTTGAAAATTTGGTGAAAAAATTCCTAAAAATGACTGTTTTATGAGCGTGCGTTGCAGAGTTCCTATGCACGCTGGTAAGTTTGCAAATTTGTAATATTTGCACACCAGATTTTCAACAGTGCCATTTTACCGCACTTCCTTATGAGCAGTACAGCTACCATTTTTCACATCTCACTCAAAATGTGTTTCGGCACATGTAGCGCACAATGGTACAGTCGGTTTGCGAAAACAATGTTTGGGACAGATTAAGAAAATCACAGTGACACTGTTCATGAGCAGAGGTCTTAAAATGACTATGTTGAAAATTTGGTGACAAAACTCCATAAAATGACTGTGTCACGAGTGAGCATTGTGCAGGTTCCACACACCCTCATAAGTTCATGAACTTGTAATATTTTCAGTCCAGATTTTCACCAGTGGCATTTTTCCACACCTCCTTATGAATAGTACAGCTGTCATTTTCCACAACATGGCCAAAATGTGTTTTCACACTTTCAGCACAGAATTGCGTGGTTGCTGTGGGAAATCATTGTTCAGGACAGATAAAGAAAATCACACTGACACTGTTAATGATCGGAGGTCCCAAAATGCCTGTGTTAACAATCTGCTGTAAATAAATCCCCAAACTAGTTACATTATGGGTGTGCATTGCACAGTTTCTACGCACGCTCGTGACTTCACCAGTTTTTTTTTAAGATTTTCACAGCAGATTTTCAACATTGCCGTTTTTTACACCTCCCCTTGAACAGTACCGATGTCATTTTTCACATCCTGTCCAGAATGTGTTTTTGCACCTGTGGTGCCAAATGCCATAGTTGCTGTGCAAAAGCAGTTTTCGGCTAACAAACTGATATTGTCACTGTTCATGAGGTGGGGGTCACAAAAAAAACATGTTGAAAATTTGGAGTGAAAATACCAATGAATGCCTGAGGTGTTAGGGTTTCCGACCATAACGCCCCACCCTGTAGAGAATGACAGGCATCAGGGGTGTGACTTGGGATTCTTGCCTGTAATGTTCATACCATTCCACTTCCACTCACACCCTGCAGCCAGTGAGAGGCATCAAGGTGTGCCTTGGACTCTTCGGGCCCAAACTTCACCCCATTCTCCTAATACCGCACCCATGTCACTGTATTTCCTGATGGAATGGGGTGCGCATAAGGATCAAAGACCCCAAGGCACACCATGACACTTGTTAGTGTCTGCAGGGTAGGGTGTGGTGAAATGGCATGGTTGTTATGCCTGACGACCCAAAGGCACACCCCAATGCCTGTCACTCTCTGCAGGGTGGTGGTGGGGTTGGCTTCCGTTCACTACTTTGCTGCCATTCCTATTATGCAGCTCTGTAACTTATACACTACCAATGCCAATGCCAGCAAGCAAACATTCAGCATTGACAAATGCTTGTTTGTTTTTCGGTTCAGTGTAACTATCCTCTGCTGCTTTCTTAAGCCCTCTTAAATTGATCCTATAGTCTTCAGGGGTCAATTCAACACAGTTTAACAAAACATTTTTCACTTTACTATAGTCCATATGACCTGCATCGTCCATCCTAGCAAAGACCTTCAACACCCTTCACATGAGTAGTGGAGTCAGGTGCATTGTCCAAGAAGCCCAGCCCAGTTTAAACTACACACACAACCTTTCACATGTAAGGCTATACCTGGAGTTCAGTGGCCAAGCAGCCAGCCACTCCCACTTCCTGAGCTATATAAGCAGCTCCTTTAAGCCTCACTGTGTAGCATTTTTTCTTTGCCCCACCATCCTCCCCTCCTCCTCCAGCGGCAGCACTGTCTCCTTAGGGGGATTCCTAAGGTATCTTTAGCCACGGGAACCATCCTGTGGCACCTCTAGGGGTGGAACCATCTCTGAGAGTTCCTTGCTGTCGCACCCCTACAGGGTGGTAATTCCTCTGGAATAGAGGGTGCGAATGGCCAAAACTAAGCTAACACAGTTGCACAAGCATAACACTATACTGGCTGCATAGGTCAGTGAAAAGATTTTAGACAAAGATCGAGTTCATCCCGCTCCCAGTACTGTTGAAACATTTTAGAACTCATTATGGCTTCTTGGGTGAGAATGTTTGCACTACTACTCACATTTTGTGGTGGTGCTTTCTGTTGCAGAATCTGTTTCACGTTGACATCCCACTTTTGTGTTTGTATTCCCTCTCACTCTTTCTCTCACTTTTGGTGCTATTTCCCTTGGCCCTCCTGCATCTGGATCCCATCCTGGTTCTGTTGCTCTTGTTCCTCTGCACCCAGCTCACTCATTACAGTGTTCTTGTTCTCTCTCTCAGTATCTTCAAATGCTGCTGCTCCTACACCTCTCACTTCTGGATCTCATATTATGTTTCTCTCTTTCATGCTCATGTTCTCTCTCATGCTCCTCTCTCGTCAGGATTTGGTGCTGGGGTTCTCTCTCTCTCTCTGTGTCTCTCCCCCTTCTCTGCCTAGTGCTTTGCCTTCTGTTCCTCAGCATCCAGTTTTGTGTTTTGAAGCTCAGTATTCGCCTTTTCCTTTACCAGGGCAAGCTCCTGTCTCATCATCTTGATTCAGTCTGTTTGCTTAGCCATCCTGGTTCTAGACTTAGGGTCTCTGTCACTGACCTCAGTCGCACAATTTATTAGCTATCCTAGTTCTAGAAGAAGGGTTGCTCTCACTGACCTCAGTCTCACAACTCTGGCCAGCCTTCTCTGTGACTTCCTTCTCATTGTTGGCGCTATGTCAAGACCACATGGTCAAAAACAGTGCGGTTAATAACCATGCGGCACAGCTGATATGAAACTATGCAGTCCAAAACAGTGCTAGATAAGATATACAAAGTCTGAAACTGTGCAGGGCTGTAGGAGCACATGTTTTTTGACCACACATACAGTATTTGCTGTCACAATTCTGACTAGACTCCCTCATTGTTGACTAGGTCACTTTTCTCAAGGGTCTCTATGAGGTCTGCCTTTGCTTGCTCCTCATGGGTGAGCTCTCTGTGTTGGCACATCTCCTGCAGTTATAGCATAGTAAGTCTCATATATTCCAGGTATAGTGTCTTCCAAGTATACTACACTAACTAAAAAGAGAATAAAATAAGCAGTGTGTAAAATACCTCTTTTTGTATAGCTTGCTCTGTAACCAGAGAGGTAAGAATTTTTTTTTTTGGCAAACCTTTTCTCTTTCTGCTAGGTGTCCACTTACCTGTCTAACACACACACTATGCTTCCCAATGCTAACAGCTTTTTACCCATTCAGAAAGGAGAACACAATCCCACTGTTCAGCCATTAATTTGTCACAATACTCAAAACTTCTCAAGAGCCCTGAGTGAGGTGACAAGGGGACTGGCTCATACACGTTATCATGTTGCCACCAACCTGGTTACTGATGTCTCTGGGCTGTTTCTTTGAGACCTACCATGGTTCCCTGCTTACACAGCAGAAGGCCAGGTGCCTTCTCACACAACACAAGACCTCTTGGATATAAGAACCCCCTTAGTCCCTCTGAATAACCTTGTTTGCTGCTCTGTATCATATGCAAGTTTACTTTTTAAGTTTGGTAAGTCCTCTCTAGAAGCAGATCACGGACTTGCCCAATAAAAATGGATTACCTGCACATATTCATACACAACAGTTACAGGCTGTGATTAAAATGCAGTAAAATATTTAATATTTACTCTAAATTTACAAAATATATAGCAAACTAGAGGAAATACAAAACATGAAATTTTAACAAATAAAGAATTTTAAACAGAAAGAATTACAAGCAGAACAAAATCTTACTAACACTCAAGTCTGTCTTTCTTTTACTCCATGGATCCTTCTGTGAGAAGACAGACTCCTTGCCACACAAGCCTGAGATGTATAAGACCATTAACTTCTCAGCTGAATTGGTGGGCATCAGGTATTGTGTCTTGCATCAACTCTGACTGCTTTAGCTAAGACTCATGTCAGTCTTTTCAAGGAGCAGCAGAGGAATGGTATGCAATGACACTAGGGGCAATGTCACACACACTCTCCCCTATATGGCATGCAGAGCATCTGTCCCACCTTCACCACCTTTCGGCAGCAATTGTGTGCCAACCCCTAGCCTCTGCTAGGGGCCAGGCTAGCACTGGTCGCTGTGACCCTTCCCTCCCCAGAGGAGACGAGCAGTCTTGGGATGCTTGATTCTCCTCTCCCCAGTAGCAGCAACAGATTTAATCATGTATGGTCAGCCATGGTGAGAAAGCTGTCCATGTGAAAAAAAAACAACTATCATTTAAAGCTAAAAAGTCCCCCTTCTTTGAAAGGTGCATTAAATTGGCATCTAACTGGTAATTTAGTTATGGGATCTATTGCCTACTAGACTGTTTGCAGCTGGTCCCAGGAGGTGGTTTCAGTCATGAGAGAGAGAGAGAGTTGATGCTCCACAGTTCAAATGCTCCTTGATTTATTTGTTTGTTTGTGCACAAGGGAAAGAAGGCAGACAGACCGTGAATCATAACCTTAGTGAGCAGAATGAACAGAGCTGTCAAGAGGGCTAGCATTACGTAATGTAACTGAGCAGTGCATGGGGAGTAGTGGGGTTGTCTACATACCTTTAGAAAGTAGAAACTTTGTGTATGGAGGGTGTGCTGGATATCATGTCAGTTTCTTTATTCACTTAGTTGCTCAGCATGATGAACAGGACAGCAACACTAGGTTGTGTGATCTTTCTTAATATGACTGCACAGGATTAGGGACTAGGCTCCCTGAATCATTTCTCTCATAGTCAGAAATACAAGGGAGGGCTGGCTGGGCTGGGTCAGCAGCACATCTCCATCTACAGCTGCTGATGCCAAGAAACTCCCACTGTTCTCATATTGGTCCTTATGCACTACTGGGGGGGTATGCAGAATCCATGCCTACCCCACCCGTGTAGTAGCACACTTGCAGCCAGGTGTACACTGGTGGCATTCATGACCACTGGCCACCTGTCTGTGGCCCTGCCCCCAGCATGCAGGACTCCACAGGGTGGCTGGGGTGGGGATGCAGACCTGACTGGGCATCCAGTCAGATGCCTGGACTGGGGCACAGAGTGGATCACCTCTGTGATGGGGTGCACATTGGCAGAGTGCCCCATGGAAGACCAATGCCTGGCAGCCGAGGCAGTGAGAGGAGGGCAGTGCTGCTGGCCCTCCCATGATGCAGCCACAGATTGCATTACAGGGATAGGGTAGGGGGTCTGTTGGTGATGTGGGGGACATAGTACCCCACAACATGCCTGGGTGGCCTAGGGCAGGAGTTGACAAGTTTTGGGGGTAGCATGCATGTACCGGTGCCCATGTGGCTATGGTAGGGGGGCACCAGGTAGAAGCCATGCACTGTTGTGTGCTGGGTGGTGCTGGGCAGTCATGGGGTGGTGCATCTGGCATAGTAGGCTACCTGCCCCATCTGAGCAGTGCACAGGGGTATGCATGGGTGTGTAGAGGGCTTATGGCAGGGTTCTCCCTGTCATAACCTATGCCCTCCTCTGCATCCCAGTGGCCAGCACTATGCACCTTAGTGCATGGTGTATAGTGCTAGCACACCCCTTGCCTGCCCCCAGTGTGTTACTCTTCACATGGCATGGGGATTGGGCATGTAAGTGCTGCATGACCCCCTTAGTACATCCCGTGTGGGGGTTCATAGGGTGCAGAGTGGCTGCATGCCCCAGATATGCATGTGTAGCCATTCCACCTCAATAGTGCATACAGCCCATTGAGAACAGGGTTGGAGGGCTCCTCTCACTCAGTTGGGCACCCTGGATTTTGGGGTGCCCAGCAAAGGTATTTCTGGCCATAGTTTAAAAAAAATAAAGACCAGAATCTTGCTTAGCAGATCCCATTTAGCTAGGTTCAGGTGCTTGTTTTTCCTTTTAAATACATCATTTTATTTTTGTTTTACTTCAGTGAAAAAACAAAGTGGTGGCCATCATGCCATAAATAATTTTTTTTTGTGTTGTGAGAAGTAAATGGTGCGAAATTGAAAAGCCCTTATGACACGCAATTATTTTGTGTCATATCAGAATGTTAACAAAAAAAACCTACTGAACATGCTCAAAACAGCTAAACAACAGAATTGTAAATCCTTATAACTCTGGAACTGTTTAATAATTTCATGAAACCTTTAAAAGACATTATCTTGACACAGCCCTGAAAGTTTCAGAAAACAAAAATTCTATATTGTTTAGGCTATACATGAGAGCAAAACCAAAAACTCATGTTAATTATAGGAAAAAAAACTAACAATCTACAGGAAAGTGATATGTGGATCTCAGAAACTGCACGAGCTGCCATCACAAAACTTTTCACATATTGAGAAATTGCCTACTGGACAGCGCATACCAAATTTCAGGCAATTTTGTTGAACAACGCCAGTTATTAAGGTGAAAGTTAGGGGTCTAACATGGAATCTGTAGGGCAACCCTAACTACACTGGCATTACTGCGGCAGTATTATATAAATAGGTACCTTCAAATTTCTCTGAAAGCGGTCTAATGCAAAATGCGATGAACACAGAACTGTATTCCTGCTGTAAACATCAGGAAGGTTTTCTTTCTTGACAGCAGCCTTCCACTGAATCTGAAAAATTATTTCCCTCTGCATTCCTTTTTTTTGGCTGCTTTAAACCTTAGGCTGCCAAGAGAATTAGAACACATAGGAATTCTTGACTGATATATCAGTCCACAGCACAGTAAGAGTTAAAATACCCCATTGCATAGCAGTTCACCATTCTGAGTCTACAGGATATACTGAATTGCCTTGCAAGGATAAATCAATGATTACTTGACAGCTGTCAGTAGCACATTCACTCTTCAATACTGCCGCGTACAACATGTGCTCAAACCTTTCCCATGGTTGCACTAAATCAGCAATCCCATCATTGGCATCACAGCATGACTGCACATGCACAAAATGGAACTTTCAAAGTTGGTGGTTTGGAAGGAGTAAAATAACAGTAATTGTTTTGCATTCCAGGCATCAGAAACAAGAAAACGAGTGAGGGATTCATCAAGATACCATGCTTGCACCTTACTATACCGTGTTTACACATGGTACAGTACAATGTTTACTTCCCTTTCATGGCTGTGGGGAATTACCTTTCAAATGAGGGTAGTCACTAATCTGAATTCATTAGCTTTTTTAAATATAGCCACCTGAAAGGTGAAAATTGTGAAGAAAAATGAAAACTCAGGTAATCAAATGGCCATAGTTTAAAAAATATGATTACTGCAGATTACTAAATAGGCTAAATTGAAAGCTATTTTTGTCCTGCACAACTTTCATGTTGATGAGTTATGAGTAACTCCTATACTTTGAGAGATATTTACATTTGTTTGGGATAACTGCTGTTCAATTTCTGACAGCCTGATTTCTGAAAGCACTACGTTAGGACCAGAACATATGGTTTATATCTTGTCATGGCTAATGTAACAGCAGAACCTGAAGTTATTCTAGAAATGCAGAACATGTCAATGGAATTCTTTAGTTCTTAGTATGAAGAAAAAAAACAGTTTTAAACAAATTGATCTGCTTATTGGGGGCACATTAGATCTTTTCAGGATGGGACCATGTTAAATCTTTTCAGGAAAAAAGCAGCAGATTCATTTTACATAGATACATAGACAGTGTCGGCAGATAAGGGCCTATGGCCCACCCAGTCTGCCCATTTGAGCTTGTAAGTTCAGTTTGTTTTCCTAGAAGTCTGTTGCCCCTTACCCCTGACCTCCAGAATTCCTTTATGTCTATCCCATGCATTCTTAAATCCCGTGATTGTTTCAGCCCCCGCCACTTCCTCTGGCAGAGTGTTCCACTTGTCCACCACCCGTTCTGTGAAGAAATTCTTTCCCATGATTCCTCTGAATCATCCTCCCTCCAACTTCATCCCATGCCCTCTAGTCCTGGAACATCTTTTTCGCTTAAAAATAGTGTATTACTGCACCCTGTTCCTCCCTGTAAGAGACTTGTATGTCTCTATCATATCCCCTCTCTCCCTCCTCTCCTCCAGGGAGTACATGTTCAGTTCCTTCAACCTGTCTTCATAGGACTTGTGATGCAATCCATGCACCATCTTTATTGCCCTCCTCTGAACCTTCTCTACCCTGTCTATGTCCTTACCTAGGTATGGTCTCCAGAACTGTACACTGTACTCCAGGTGGGGCCTCACTAGTGTCTTGTATAGTGGAATTATGACCTCCCTTTTCCTGCTGGTGATGCCCCTGCCTATACATCCAGCATCCTATTTGCTTTACCTGCTGCCTTGTCGCACTGTTTCCCTACCTTGAGGTCATCAGAGATGATAACCCCCAAAGATCCCTTTCCTGCTTGGTGCATGCTATATCCTCACCCCCAACTGATATATTGTGCCAGGGTTTTGTGCCCATATGCATTATCTTGCACTTCTTTGCATTGAATTTCAACTGCCAAACCCTGACCATTCTTCAAGTTTCTGCAGGTCACTTCTCATTCTGTCTACACCCTCTGGTGTGTCTACTCTGTTACAGGCTTTGTGTCATCAGCGAACAGTGAAATTCTGCCTTCTAGGTCCCACGCAATGTCACTGATGAAGATGTTGACTAGGACCGGTCCCAGCACTGATCCCTGTGGTACCCCACTGGTCACTCTTCCCTCTGTGGAGTGACAGCCATTTACCACCACCCTCTGTGTCCTGCCACCCAGCCAGTTACCTACCCACCACACTACTGTCCTGCCCACACCCATATTCCCCAGTTTGTGTAATAGTCTTCTATTTGGCACAGTGTCAAAGGCCTTGCTGAAGTCCAGATAGGCCATGTCCACTGCCCTCCCCTGATCCACCTCCCTAGTCACCCAGTCAAAATATTCAACAAGGTTGGTCTGACATGACCTCCCCCTGGTGAAACCATGCTGCCTTGGGTCCTGTAGTCCATTGACAACCAGATGTTCCACCAATCTCTCCTTCAGTAGTGCTTCCATGATCTTCCCCACTACCGAGGTGAGGCTGACTGGTCTGTAGTTCCCCGCTTCCTCTTTGTTCCCACTTTTGTATAAGGACTACATCTGCTGTCCTCCAGTCTTTGGGTACCTCCCCTGTTTCCAGTGATTGGCTAAACAGGATAGCCAGAGGTTCAGCCACCATCTCTCTTAGTTCTTTAAGGACCCTGGGGTGCACCCCATCTGGCTCCATTGCTTTATCAACTCTTATTACTTCCAGTTCCTTCAGGACCCTTTCTCGTGTAAAGGGACGTGTGTCCATTTCTGCACCATTCTCACTACTTGTACTCCCTTCAGACCCATTACCCTCCTCTTCCTCAGTAAAGACTGAGCAGAAATACCTGTTCAATATGTCAGCTTTACTGTTGTCATCCTCCACGCGGCCCCATCCTCCCTTCAGTCTCACTATCCCTCCCTTTAAAGTAATTATTAACCAGCAATATCTATATGTGAAGCAGACACGGACCAGATAGGGGAAGAAGGAAGACAAAGAAGAAAACAGTGCTCACACACATAAAGAAGACTTGGCTGTCTGTGAAACTTTTAGAAGCAAATGGTTTGATACATTTTATACATTTTAAGCATCTATGCTGCACCACAGTTTTTTTTCTTTTATTATGTCCTTTTTGGCAACTTCTACTATTAAAATACATTAAATGTATAGTTTTCTAAATTTTGACCCTGGGATAACCCTTCAATGACTCCTAAATAAGTTTTAAGCCATTCCTTTTATGGAAGGTCAAGACCTGTGCAAAAGTTCAAGTGTTTTTTTTTTTTTTTATATTTATTTTTTTTACAAATGTCGTAAGTAAAACTTTGGAGAAATAGAAAAGTATGTACAACTAATTTCCTATGCATTTTCAACTCAGAGAGAAGTTAACAGTTGTTTAAAATCAAACCCAAAGCTTATACAGTTTTTGTTCTAAAGTAATTTTATTCTAAATCTTATTGGAATATTGATGAACTGAGCAAAGAAATGTTTAAATAAAACAAAATGATGGCTTTAAGATTGGGAGGTCATTAACATTGCAAAAGGTCAAATTATGAAACCTTAAATGCACCCATTAAGACCATTCTTCTTAGTATGTACAGTAATTATACTTAATTAAATACATTTGAATATAGACCTACAATTATACAACCATTGTGATACATATTTTTAGGATAAGAGGAATGGTGCAAGGCTGCCAAAATCATGGTGATCTCACTGCTCCAATGCTTCAGTGTGCATAGATCAAACCAGAAAAAGCCATAATAAAAGCTTCTATCTTCTCAAAAATGCAATTGTATTTTATTATATTTGATTTAACCTGAAAATACAAAATAGCAATAAGGAAGTAAAACAATCAAGATGAGAATTCAACATTCTCCAACCATACACTTGGCTGTGTCAGTGGCTTGGTAGGTAGCACATTTGCCTCTGAGGCTGGGAGATCAGAGGGCGGTAGGTTCAGTTCCCACATCTGGCAATTGGGTTAATATCCCAGTACTGACACTGAAGTGCAACATGAGAGGGGTGCTGTCTTTCAGATGAGATGTTAAACCAAGGTTCCATCTGCCTGGATTGGTGGTAGTTCAGGTGGATGTTAAAGATCCCATGGCACGTATCAAAAAGAGTAGGGGAAAGTTTTATTGAAACAAAAGAAATTGTACAGTACCAAAACAAAAGCAATTAGCAAAAACTTATGTGGACTCAAAACAGAAGTAAACAAACAAAAAAAAAAAAAAACAGAACAGAACTATGCATATCCAGAGACAATCAATCAGGTCACTGCAAAATCAGAGTCTGTGATCCATGGAAGAGCTTTCCAAAGTTCAGGTAATGTCTGCTTGGAAAATAATGTACGTTCATGTACATAAATGTTAGTTAGATCTGTTATGATTTTTTTTATTCTCAAGCTCTGAATAAGAACAGCTTTTTTGCTGTAGAGTAAACAGACATCGAGCCATCCAAATATTCCATTTAATTACTACAAAAACTAGATTTAACTTGTCCAGAGTCCAAACGGACCACTAGGGAGAAAAAACACCATACATAATATTCTGGTAAGAAACCGTTTGAAATAATGGAGTGGCCCAGACTCTTGCCAAAAAACCCCACCAGTGCCGAATAAAAAAACACTCAAAAAATAAGTGCGATATAGTTTCCAATTTAGAAATACACAGTAGTCTAAAATATTGTCGGTCTTGAGACTGCTTGTGTTTATGATTATCTTTGATGCTAATTTTTTCATGACACGACAGTCAATGAAAGTCTCACATCTGAGCAGGCACCCTTTTACACCATAACAAAACCAATAGGGAAGGAAGATGTTGGCTAGGGCACTTTTCAAAGGGCAACTGTATTGCACAAACAGTCAGGGGCAGATTATTATATAATACCTTATGAGAATTCGTTAACAACATCTGGGTAGATATACTCCACTGTTTCAAAAGTAAAAACATGTGTTTAATATATATCGGTATACCCAAAGTTTGTCATATCACAGTTAATGAATCACATTCCCATAAATGAAACCATAATCGGCACCAGCCCTTGAGCCACGTGTTTAGCTCCCCTATCTCCCCTTTTCTGACCTTCTGTCCATCTGCCCCCTCTTCCAGACTGGCAGGATCTCAGAGAAGGAGATGCTGGATGAAATAGATGATAGTTTGTCACCCAGCCTGGTCAGGTGTTCCTTGGTCTCCACAACTGACCGGCTGGCGAGATCATTACAGGCCTTTACAGGCCTACTTGCTTCCTGCTGCTACTTTGTTTACTCTCATTGCTACTATACCTTGTTTTACTCTGAGGTTAGCTGAAGCTCCTGCTGAGGCTATTAAATTAGCTTTTATATCTGCATGTGGTTCTCTGCCTTTCCGTCACATCCTTGTTTGCCCTATGGTGGGGACTGGGTGGTGTTTGGGGGGTCGTAGCCTATGTGGCTAATGAATTCTGTTCTAAATCCTGTCTTCACCACTGAAAATCCTCAGAGTTTGTCACCTTGATTTGGTTATTCATGTCTGGCTGGCTTGCCCCCAATTCAGTGCTGTTTAATTGCTACATGGTATTTATGCAGATCCACCTATCACTATTACTGCTTACTGACCTCCGTGCAGGTCCACACTTGCTTACACAACCATTGCTCCTTGCTTATACAAACCATTGCTTCATGCCTACTGCCATCCCCTCAGCTTCAGGCTCTGGGATTCTGTTGCACTCAATCTGCATTCGACCTTGCTGGTCTCAGCATTCACTGTTCATTACAATCTCAGCATACTGTGCTTATTCAGCTCACCAGCTTCAGCTCTCAATCAATTTCTGGGGCATGCCAACCATTCTATTCTGGTGTAGGGTTCCTGCAGCCAATGATCTTGTTCTGCATTTAGTCTGCATCTCGAGCATGTCCAACTTGCAGTGGGATCCTTCTCACCTGGCCTATAGCTGGGAATGTCCTCACCCCAGGCTTGGCTTTAGCTACCTGCTATGTGACAGCAGCTCCTGGTGTAGAAATTAAGACTAGTGATGAAGGGCGGTTATGATGATCTCCTTTGGCTCTAGTGTTCCACTATAATGGTTAGCCATTGACTTTAGTGGTTTTCCTAGCAAGGCACCTACACCGCATTTTACCTACAACTGCCTCTGGTTCACCTGATTTGATTTAGGGTGGGTAGGCCAGGTGAGTGCCTCAGCAGCTGTTGCTCTCCTCCTGCAGCTTGGATGCACTTATTGTTGCAGAGTTTTCTTGCAACCTTCCACAGCGTTCCCGTTAGAGGGTTTGAAAACCTTCCTCCAAATTGGAATATTTCCAACCTCCCTTTAATTGGGTTTTACAAATTGCAGCTGCAGAGCTGTCCCCAATTAAACTATCCCAAGACTGGAAGGAAGGTGACCTAGGCCTTGGATCCCCAGAGATTTCCTCCTCATAGAGGTTTTTTTCTCTCCTCCGTTGCATCAGATCATAACACTTAGTTAGCATAGTTGTTTTCCCTAGTTTCTTAGATAGGTTCCGCTGTTGGATGGAGGTGGAGGATGTCCTGCTGTTCTCTCTCTCTTTCCTTAGGGGATCCCCTAATCTCACAGCAAAACGTCAGTGTCGTGCTACACAAACCTGGGCAGTCATTACGTTATCCAACTGAGCATCTCATTGCATTATCAAACTGCCTATGCTTCTCTACTACTACATTACAGTTACTGCTCCTATGTCACAGTTATTGCTTGCTCATATGCTTCATGTTGCCTCCTTTTGGGGATGATACTACATTTCTTTTGGGGATTCCTAGGGTACCTTTAGCCATGGGAACCCTATCCGAGGGTTCATTGCCTTCGTACCCCTATAAGGTGGTAATTCCACTGGAATAGAGAGTGCGAACAGCCAAAACCAAACTAACACAGTTGCACTAGCATAAGACTATACTGGCTACATAGGTCAGTGAATTGAAAGGCTCACTTGTAGTTCAGTGGCCAAGCAGTCAGCCACTCCCACTTCCTGAGCTACATATATATTTGCAGACTGGAAAGTCACTCCTTTTTTTATCCTATTTTAATTTTATGAGGCAAATAACTTTTAATACAGAATGTCTTTTTATGCCACACTTCATTGGAAGATGTCTGTGTGGCAAGTTATTGAATGGGCTGTGGCAGGCAGTTACTAGGAAGCTGCTCTTTAAAGGTAAGCATGCTATACAGTCATTCAATGGGGTCTGCAATTTATCCTGATTTCTCAGCCATTTTTGGGAATCTTTGCCTCAAATTTTCAACATGGGGTTCTTGGGACCCTACCTCATGAAAACAGTCACTGTCATTTTGTTACTCTGTCCCAAAAGGTGATTTTGTGGTCACAGTGTGGAATCAACTTTCGGGACTGATTCATGAAATGGCAGTGCTACTGTTCATGAGGGTGGGTCCCAAAAAGCCCAAGTTGCAAATCTGGTGAAAAAATTCTGAAAAATGACTGTGTTACCAGTGTGCATTGAGCAGTTTCTACATACGCTCCTAACGTCACCAGTTTTTAATATTTTTACTCCACATTTTTAACATTGCCATTTTTGCACACCTCCTTCAAAACAGTACAGCTGTCATTGTCCACAACCTGCACAAAATGTGTTTTCACACCTGTGGTGTAGAATAGCATGTTTGCTCTGCCCAATCAGATTTTGGGACAACTGAACAAAATGCCACTGGCACTGTTCATAAGGAGGGGTCCAAAAAAGGCCATGTTGAAAATTTGGTGCAAGACCTCAAAAAAATGGCCAAGTTTCACCTGGACTTGATTAATTTCTATGCACATGTGTAACTTTGGTCACTTGGTAGCTCTTCACAGCTCTTTCGGCTCTGGCTAGAACTTGTTGTTTTTGGTACTGGGTACAGGCTCAGTCAAAGATCCAGGCAGGCAGGCAGGCACCATACCTTTATTTCTAGAGTCTCTAATGTTCATGTTGTCTTATTTTTGTTGGTGGCACACAATTGTACATGACGTGCAGATATTTCTCTAACTGCATTCTGTTTTTTTTTTCTCAAAAATAAATTCAACAGCAGGTAGCCCTTCAGATGACTGGGTCAAAGCAGTACATGACTAGACATGACAAAGGTAGGTAGTTATGCAGTCACTAAGACTACCAAAGATTGTTTTTCTTTACAGAGAACATAGACACGTGTTTAAACTTCAACTATCCCTTTGAGCAACTGGGTCAAAGCAGTAAGTGTCTGGACATGACACAGGCAGGCACAGTTATGGCAAGTAGAGGCACATAACAGTCACTAAGACTACAAATGTTTTTTTTGTGCCAGAAGTAGATAATAAATGCTTAAACTGCAATTGACCCTTTGGGCAACTAAGTCAACGCAGTAAGTAAATGGATATGACAGAGGTAGGTGCTGAAGCTGATGTGGTAGTGGTACCTGATGTCATTAACAATCCTAAATGTTCCCCGGAGCTGAAGTTTTTGGGCTCTGTAACCCAACCAGACCTAGTTTGTTTCACCAGCTGGAATGAACTTGACATTGTCTTCTCTGCTGGTTTGATTGACTTGACTTCCCAAGACTCCACCACCATGGACATCCTACAGGAACTGACTTTTATGTTTGAATGTGGTGCTGTTTCCCATTATCCAGTCCAAAAGGCTGATTTGTTATCGGGGAGAAAATGCTTCTAGAAGTCCATGTCTGCTTGTTCTGCTGGGTTATTTAAGAAAAAAAGCTGATTTTCCTGCAGATACCACCAGAGCAGCAAAGTGTTGTGAGAGTGCCAGTATTATTCCTGTCCTCCCTAAATGGCTGCCAGAGCCCCCACTGCAATGGACATCCTACAGGCACTGACATTTTTGGCACTCCCACCCCTTGCCTGCCCAAGTACTGAATAGTCTTGAAGCTGATTGACATCAGTGGCTTGAAATGGTATTGTGAGCCTAGGGTGATGTAAGAGAGTTAGATGGGTTTGTGGCAGGTTTGAATCATGTCAGCAATAATACAGCCTTGAAGCTTTGAAATGGTGGTGTTCTTAGAGGAATTAGACTTAATCTTGCATTTGATCACTTAAGAATTCCTGAATAAATTTTTGTATTAATACCTTCTTTTAAAAGCCACATTACCCCCATTTCAGTGGTCCACTGCTACTATGTAGAGCTAGTTGCTACATTTACATGAACTCCCCTTCTGCCGGTGTCACTATTAAGAGAACAATTAATTAAAGCGGTGGAACCTGGCATAATAGTATTCACTACAGCCCTAGTTGTTGCTGCTGTTAGTTAATCTGCCTGCCCTTATCTGCAAATTATCCTCTGCAGTCCTAGTTTGTTTGATGTAGTGAGTGAATTCTGGTTATTGTGTATAAGTTGCGTACTGCTTATCCTGTTAAATCTGCCATGTAACTCGTTAGCCTAATTCTAGTTACAGACTATTTGCCCAATTTCCTGTTTATCTGCATAAGTTTGTAGTTGTTTACTTACCCTGGTATCTCAAAGATCACTGGTTCTTGACTCACCATGCTCCTCCTTTTTACACTATATTTAACCATTCTACCCCATCCAACCTCCACCTCCCCTATACAGGTCCTTCCTCTGTCCCCACCCATCTTCCCTCCTCTCTCCCCCTCCTTAACATCCACTTACTTTCCCACTCCCACACAAGCCCCAGTCCACTCCCCATCATTTCCTCTGTCACCCTATTCACCCTGGCCTTTCTCCCCTGCCTAACCTTGGAACTCCTCCAACATTGCTGTCTCTCCCCCCCAACACACCTCCCCTCTTGGTATAAAAGGCAGACATGGTCAAAGGCTATCTTTCCCCTCCTCTTCCTTCTTCTCCTGTTTGGTGATGTTGAACTCAACCCTGGCCCCTTACCCTCCACCCTCCCATACCTAAAGGCCTCCAACTCTTCCATCTGAATTTAAAAAGTCTACTTCTTAAACTGGACATGCTTAAAATATGGACCTCTATGTACTCCTGGGATGTCCTCTGTATCACATAAACCTGGCTGTCATCCTAAATCCCCAACTCCCAGCTAGCGCTACCAGATTACCACCTGTTTCGCTAAGACAAGGGTAAATGTGGAGGTGGAGTAGTCTTATATACATAGATACTGTCAGCAGATAAGGGCCTATGGCTCATCCAGTCTGCCCATTTGAGCTCATAAGATCACTTTTAGTTTTTCTAGAAGTCTGTTGCCTCTTATCCCTGACCTCCAGGATTCCCTTATGTCTATCCCATGCATTCTTAAATCCTGTGATTGTTTCAGTCCCCACCACTTCCTCAGGCAGGGTATTCCACTTGCCACCACCCTTTCTGTGAATGAATTCTTCCTCATATTTCCTCTGAATAGCCCTCCCTCCAACTTCATCCCATGCCCTCTAGTCCTGGAACATCTTGTTCACTGGAAATAGTGTTTTTCTGCTCCTGTTCCTCCTTATAAGGTACTTACATGTCTCTATCATATCCCCCCTCTCTCCCTTCTCTCCTCCAGGGAGTACATATTCAAGTCCTTCAGCCTGTCTTCATAGGACCTGTGATGCATTCCCTGTACCTCTTTGTTGCTCTCCTCTGAACCTTCTTCACCCTATGTTGTTACATAGGTAAGGTCTCCAGAACTGGACACCATACTCCAGGTGGGGCCTCACTAGTTTCTTGTATAGTGGCATTATGACCTCCCTTTTTCTGCTAGTGATGCCCCTGTCTATGTATTCCAGCATCCTATTTACTTTAACTGCTGCCTCGTTGCACTATTTCCCTACCTTGAGGTCATCAGAGATGATAACCCCAAGGTCCCTTTCCTGCTTGGTGCATGCTATATTTTCATCCCCAGCTGATATGTTGTTCCAGGGTTTTTGTGCCTCAGATGCATTATTTTGCACTTTTTTGCATTTTATTTCAACTGACAGAACCTTGACCATTCTGCAAGCTTCTGCAGGTCCCTTCTCATTCTGTCTACACCCTCTGGTGTGTCCACTCTGTTACAGAGCTTTGTGTCATCAGTGAACAGGAAAATTCTGCCTTCTTGGTCCTGCACAATGTCACCAATGAAGAATGTGAATAGGACCAGTCCCAGCACTGATTCCTGTGGCACCCCACTGGTCAATCTTCCCTCTGTGGAGTGACAGCCATTTACCATCACCCTCTTTGCCCTGCTGCCCAGCCAATTACCCACCCACCGCAATACTGTCCTGCCCACTCCCATATTCCCCAGTTTGTTTTATTTATTTATTTGAATTTTCGAGACCTGGTGAGTCCACTGAGACAATACAGTCCCTTTTTCAGGGGCGACCCGGGTATGGATTACATATAGCAGCAGTGCAAAATTAACAGAGTGGTAATAAATTGGACATTATTAGTGCAAATTAACAGAGAGGTAAAATATTCGACATTTAGAAGAAACAATAAGACAAAGCAATGATACAATGATTAAGTAAGGTTCGTCAGGGTAAGAGATAAGTAAAAACAGGGATTAGGCATTGGCATGTGATAATAGGTTCATCACAACATTAAGCAGTGAAGTGCACATCAGAGTACATTAGGAAGGGAGGGGGGAAGGAGGGACCTATTCAGGAGAAGCAAGAACAGGGAGAAGAGGGGGATAATGAGGCAGGTAACTTAGATTGGAACAGAGTGAGAGAGGAGCAAGACAAAATTGTCAGACAAAGAGTTCCAATATGAGAGAGCAGTGAATGAGAATGATCTCCCAGAAGTGGTCAAGCATAGTTTCAGTAGGACAAGGAGGGGAAGTAAGGCAGAGCGAAAGGTGCATGGTGCATGCCGGAGGTGCACAAGTTTGTTAAGAAAAGGAGCTGAAAAGTCATGGACGAGCTCGAATATGAGGCTCAAGTAGGAGTACCTTAATTTATCAATGTAAGTAAGCCAGTCTAGCGAGGAGAGGACATCACAGTAGTGTGAGCAGGTTTTGATCTCCAAGGCAAACCTTCCAGTTCTGTGGTATATCTGAGAGAGGAAGGACATAGGCAGAGTTGATAGAGAGGAGTAGGGGAGCAAAGTAGGTTAAGAGAGGTATGAGGAAGGAGGAGGCAATTTTCTGGCAGGAGGCCGACCTGAGAAGTGGACGAATATGACAGAGGAGACTGAGTTTCTGATTAAGAGATTTGGTAATGATTGAGGTATGGGAGCTGAAGGAGAGCATGAGATCCAAAGTGAATGCCAGATATTTAAATGAGTGAACTATCTCCAAGGTCTCACCCTATAGGGTTGAGATGTGAAGGGGTGGGGGGTGAAGATTAGTAATAGGACGATGTTAGAAGAGCATACACTTAGTTTTATTAGCATTAAGGACAAGATGATTGCGAAGGAACCAGTTTTCTAGGGAAGCAAAGTCAGAGGCAAGATCACGGGTAATAATGTCAGTGTGACGGGTGGAGCAGTAAAGAATAGTGTCATGAGCATAACGATGTACAGAGGCACCACTACAATGCTAAGGAAGTTCATTAATGAAGAGTGAGAATAGGATGGAGTCCAGGATGGATTCTTGTGGTACCCCATGGGTTACTGGGTGGAGGTCGGAGAGGGAGCCATCCCACTTCACTGTCTGGGAATGCCCAGTCAGATAACTTTTGACCCAGTGGAGGGCACTGTTGTCCAAACTGATATGAAGAAGCTGGTGGAGAAGGATAACATAACTCACTAGATCAAATGCCTAGGTGAGGTCCACAAAGATGGCACCTGTGGTGAGGCCTTTGTCCCTGGCATGAAATATATCAGATGTAACCTTTAACAGGGTGGTGAGAGTACTATGTTTCCTTCTAAAGCCATGCTGATAAGGAGAGAGAATGTTGTAACAGTTGAGGTAATCCTGTAGGTGGTTATAGACTATGTGTACTTGGGCTTTGGCTAGTGGGCATAGGTTAGAGATTGGATGATAGTTGTCTGCAATGGAGTTGGAGCCTCTTTTATGCACTGGGACAACTACCACTACCTTCCATTTATCAGGAATGGAGTTAGAGAGAAAGGACCAGTTGAAGAGGTCACAAATGGGGTGGGTGAGGGCAGGCGCACCCAATTTGAGAAATTTTGGTTCTAGTGTGTCATGACCTGGAGAGCGTTCTGGTTTCAAGTTGGAGAGAAGCTATTGCACCTCTTTGAGTGTGGCTAATTTTAGATGGAACTCAGGACATTCCCCTATGGTAGTTGGGGGAGCAGACGTTTGGGAAGTAGAGTTATGAAAGAGAGAGGTGTATTTTTGAAGGTCGGTAAAGAAGTGATTAAAGCTGGCAGCAATGGATGCAGAGCCATCGAGGGTAGAACCGTTGACAGTGATATTATTAGGGATTACCATGGTTTTACCTTTTACTAGCTAATTAATTTGCATCCAGAATTCCTTGGGATTACTAAGGTGTTCTACTTGCAGAGATTTGAAATGGAGGCAGTGTGCTTTTTAGAGTGCATTTTTGCAACTGTTACGACATTGTCTATAAGTTTGCCAGTTAGGGACAGTACCACTTTATTTGTAGGTGTACCAGGCTTTGTCACAAAGGGAAATTTGCATCCTGATCTCTTTTGTAATCCATGGGGCTTTGGAACACTTGTGTCTGCATTTTTTCAAGGGGGCATGTTGGTTTACTATCTGTGAGAAGGTGTGAATTAGAAAGTCTAGGTCCTGATTTATATCAGGGAATGTGCTAATGGGACGCCAATCAGTGTTATTAAGAGAGGAGATAAAGCTGTCGGTGTTGAACCTGGGCATGTCCCGAATGAGTGAATTTTAGGAGGTGGGTTGGGATGGTTGTTTCTCCACACACAAAAGGTGGGAGAGTGATCACTTATACAGTCAGGGAGTATACCCGCTGATTTGATCTTTTGCAGGCAATTGGTGATCATCCAATCAAGTAGGCTGTGTTTCCCAGATTTGGGGTTAATGCTCATAGGACCTTGGAGAGGTTGGGTAAGATTTGAGTTGTCAAGGGATGTATACAATTTTTCTGCATCAGGGTGCAACCAAACAATGTTAAAGTCACCACAAAGTATTAGATCATGGTGTGGGAGACAGGCAAGGGAGGCTAGGAAAGATGGCAGACTGGCAGAGGCGTAGCACGGAGGAAAGTACACGCATCCAATGATGGGTTTCTTGACATTTCCTAGTGTAACGGAGATGACAAAAGACTCAGCAGAAGAAGGGTCTGGGTCCAATATGCAAAGTTCAGCTATGTCCATGTCGGTCCTGGAGTAGATTAATATACCGCCCCCCCTTCTTCCTAGTCTGTCATTTCTAAGGATGCCATAACCGAGTATGGATATTTCATGTTGTTTTATGTCAGGTTTTAGTCAGGATTCTGAAATGCACTGGATGTCAGGACTCTTTTGGATAGTCCAGGATTGAAGTTCAGCCATTTTATGGTGCAAGCTATGAATATTGAAGAGGGCTATTTTTAAGCCTTTAATTGTGGAAATGGATGAAGATGCGTAGGAGAGGGTGGTGTGATAGGCAGGCCCAGGGTTGAGTTCTACATCCACGGCCTGGACCAGAAGGAGGAGGATGGCAGAATGAGACCAGGTTAGAGCACAGGAGGAGAACATTTCAAGGAAATGCAAAACATTCGGTGTACGAAGGCGTTTATGGAGCCAGAACCCAGCAGTGCAGCATCACACTGGGGAGCACAGGTGATGTAGAGTAGCAATAGAGTAGAGTAGAGTCAGGTCTTCTATAGCAGGGTAGAGGGGGAGAGTTATTGCCAGTTGGATGGTGCAGGGACACAGCTATTGGACTATCAGCACAGCACCAAATGAGAACAAGGAAGGACAGGGTCATTAGCCAAGGGAGAGTGCCCATTATTGGGAATGAACAGGCAGCTACAAGTAAAATGAACCCAGAACAGGCAGGGGGGACAGACCCAGCAAGGGAGACAATAGTACCAACTGCAAACAAAAGTGAGACATGGAACAAAGAAAAGGCTTAGAGAGGAAGGAAGGAAGAGGACAGATTAGTGAGAGAAGGGTGCAACAGAGGAGAGAGAGTTATACTAATGAAGGGGAGATTAACAGCAGTCAGAGTGCTAGAATGACACTAACTAGCCATGTGAAGTTGATGGGCAGAGTCAGAGGCGTATTTAATAGAGGCCAGGGTCAGGGCAGGTGGTGTGGGACAAAATATTGACTTAAAACAACAGTTATGCAGCCCCGTAGCAAGTAAAGCCAAAAGCCGTAGCTAGAGAAATTAGCTGGGAGCACAGGCCAATCAGTGGAATAGCCTTAGCACAGTGTAGCCAATTGGGAGCCGGCTGACAGATCCACAGCCAATGGCATTTCTTGCTTTTCCCCAGAGGTACAAGGCAGGCTTACCCCAGTCAGAAGGAGGATTTTCCCGGGCAGCAGAGACAATTCGCGGCCAGCTGGCTTTCCCAGCCCAGACTGCCACAGCAAGTGAAGCGGGAAGCCCTTCCAAGGGCTCCTGAAAAGGAAAATAAGAGAGGGGAGATTAGCTAGGGAACAAAAGCAAGCCAATTAAGTAAATTGGCAGGTGGGGAGAGAAGCAGCAATTTACAGTTAAGTGGTTTCGGGGGGGTAAACTATCAGACAGCTCAGCCGGTTCAGGTGCCACTGAAAGATAGAATTAGCAAGTAGGAATTTTGAGTAAGGAGATTCAGGGAGGGGGAGGGGGAGTGAGGTGGAGAGGGAGATAGGTGTTAGAAAGGGAAGAAGCGAGCAAGTGCATGGCTACAATGAGCAGGTTTACTTTTGTCCCAAATGCTAACAGTAGTTACGTCCCAGCAACTAAACAATACTTAAGTCCCAATGGCTAAAACAGTACATGTACTTAGTTTATCAACAGTATAGGCAAATTTGAGCATATGGTATATACAATTTTAGCTTAAATCTTTGAAATATTGACTTAAAACAACAGTTATGCAGCTCCGTAGCAAGTAAAGCCAAAAGCTGTAGTCAGAGAAAGCAGCTGGAAGTGCGGGCCAATCAGCAGAATAGCCATAGAGCAGGGTAGCCAATCAGGAGCCGGCTGGCAAATCAACAGCCAATGGCGTTTCTTGGTTTCCCCCGGAGGTACAAGGCAGACTTATCCTAGTTAGAAGGAGGATTTCCACGGGCAGCGGAGACAATGCACGGCCGGCTGGCTTCCCCAGCCCAGACTGCTGCAGCAAGCGAAGTGGGAAGCCCTTCCAAGGGCTCCTGAAAAGGAAAATAAGAGAGGGGAGATTAGCTAGGGGACAAAATCAGGGCGATTAAGTAAATTGGCGGACAGGAAGAAAAGCAGCAGTTAACAGTTAAGTGGTTTCGGGGGGGAAGGTGAACTATCAGACAGCTCAGCTGGTTCAGGCACCACTGAAAGACAGAATTAGTAGTAGAATTTTGGGTAAGAAGATTCAGGGAAGGGGATGGAGGGAGGTGGAGAAGGAGATTGGTGTTAGGGAAGAAGTGAGCAAGTGCAAGGCTACAATAAGCAGGTTTACTTTTGTCCCAAATGCTAACAGAACTTATGTCCCAGCAACTAAACAATACTTAGGTCCCAATGGCTAAAACAGTCCATGCACTTAGTTTATCAACAGTATAGGTTAATCTGAGCATACAGTATATGCAATTTTAGCTTAAATCCTTGAAATATTGACTTAAACAAAACAGTTATGCAGCCCCATAGTAAGTAAAGCCAAAAGCCATAGTCAGAGAAAGCAGCTGGGAGTGCGGGCCAATCAGCGGAATAGCCATAGAGCATGGTAGCCAATCAGAAGCCAGCTGGCAGATCAACAGCCAATGGCATTTCTTGGTTTTCCCAGAGGTACAAGGCAGGCTTACCCCAGTTAGAAGGAGGATTTCCCCGGGCAGAGGAGACAATGCACGGCTGGCTGGCTTCCCCAGCCCAGACCGCTGCAGCAAGTGAAGTGGGAAACCCTACCAAGGGCTCCCCAGTTAGAAGGAGGAGTTCCCCGGACAGTGGAGACAACTCGTGGCCGGCTGGCTTCCCCAGCCCAGACCACCGCAGCAAGTAAAGCAGGCAGCCCTTCCAAGAGCTCCTGAAAAAGAAGTTTTTTTTTTTCAGTTCAGATTTTATTAAAGTTTCCATTACAGAGAGCAAATCATGGTGGAGTACACTGTAAACCCCAAAGGGCAGACACAAAATACAAAATGGTTCACTCTCCCCCACCCCCCTGCTCACGCAACCCACTACCCACCCCATACAACCCAGCGCATCGGAACTCTTTTAGCACAACACCAGAGAATATAACCTGGTAGTACTTAGGCCTGTAGTGCATAAAGAGTCTGCAGTGGGCCCCAGATCTTGTCAAACTTTTCCAGTTTGTTGTAGACTGGCAATTGTCCTCTCTGTTCTGAGGTTCACCAGCAATTCCTGAAGCCATTCAACATAAGATGGTACCTCCGTGTCCTTCCAGTGCCTCAACACCACCTTTTTAACAGACATCGACATCAATGCTATGTGATACCTCCTGTCCACCACCGAAATAGAGGAGAAATCCCCGAGGACACATATTTCGGGGGTGAACAATTCTGAGAGCCCTAAAAGAAGATCAGCACGCTGATTAATCAAGGTCCAAAGTGGGGCAATTTTAGGACAACTCCAGAAAATATGAGGAAGGTCACCTTCTTGAGACTGGCATCTTGTGCAAAGGGGGGGAAGACATCAGACCCAGTCTAGCAATCCTCTGCAGAGAATAATAAATGTTATGCAAAATTTTGAATTGTGTTAATCTAAGTCTATCCTGCTTATGACAACTTTGCCACAAGAGAGACCAATCCATATATCTACCCTGAAAGAGAGAAGCCCAAGAGGAGACAGGAGCGTAATTATCAGGGTAAGCCCAGGTAAACAGAGTAGTATATATTGTAGATACAGCATGAGGCAAACCCACCAACTCCGTAAAGGTAGCCTGAAAACATAGAAACATAGAAACATAGAAGCTGACGGCAGATAAGGACCGCAAGGCCCATCCAGTCTGCCCATTTCTTTTTCTACCTTATAAATGTGCCATCGGCCTTTGCTCTTTCACTGGCCTATCTATTCATAGTCATTTGTATTGCTCTCTCATGTGCCTATCCCATGCCTGTTTGAAGCCCTGCACTGTATTCATAGCCACCACTCTTGTGGTAAGCCATTCCATGCATCCACCACCCTTTCTGTGAGAAAAGAATTTCCTCACATCTCCCCTTAATTGGCCTCCTCTAATCTCATGCTGTGTCCTCTTGTCCTTCTATTTTTCTTATATTTAAACATGTTAGACTCTTTCACCTTGTTTATGCCCTTAAGGTGTTTGAATGCCTCGATCATATCACCTCTCTCCTCCTTTGCTCAAGGGTATACATATTGAGCTCCGTTAATCTGTCCTCATATGTCTTCTGATGCAGTCCCTGCACCATTTTGGTTGCCCTTCTCTGGACTGCCTCAATTTAGTTAATGTCCTTGTGAAGGTGTGGCCTCCAATACTGCACGAGTACTCCAGATGGGGCCTAACCAGTGTCTTGTACAGAGGATTAATACCTCCTCTTACAACTTGTGATACCCCTACTAATACACCCTAACACCCCTCAGCCTTACCTACTGCTTTAGAGGTCTGCTTTATGATTTTAGGTCATCAGTGATGATGATGCCCAAGTCTCTTCTTCCTTTGTGACTGCTAGCAACTCCCTCCCAGCCTATAGGTGGCTTCAGGGTTTCTCTTCCCTATGTGCATGATTTTGCACTTCTTGCATTAAATCCCAGTTGCCACTCTTCTGACCATTCTGCTAGTTTATCCAGATCTCTTCTCATTCTGCCTACCCCATTTGGATCATCTACTCTGTTGCAGATCTTGGTGTCATCTGCAAACAGACAAGCCTTATCCTCTAGTCCATCTGCAAGGTCACTAATGAAGATGTTGAAGAGGACTGGCCCCAGGACTGATCCCTGAGGTACCCCACTTGTGACTTGCATCTCTTCTGACTGTATACCATTTACCACCACTCTCTGTTTTCTGCCCGTCAACCAGTTTGCCACCCAGTTGACCAACTTCTGACCCACCCCGAGCCTACCCAGCTTATTTATCAATCTTCTATGTGGAACAGTGTCAAAAGCTTTGCTGAAGTCAAGGTAGGCGACATCAACTGCTCCCCCTTGGTCCATCACTCTGGTTACCCAGTCAAAGAAATCTATGAGATTAGTTTGACAGGACCTTCCTTTTGTAAACCCATGCTGTCTTGGATCCTGTGCCCCTGTGGATTGCATGTGTTGCACTATCCTTTCCTTAAGGAGTGCCTCCATAATCTTGCCCACTACTGAGGTAAGACTGACCGGTCTGTAGTTCCCCGTCTCCTCCTTGCTACCACTCTTGTGTAGTGGTATCACATGTGCCCTTCTCCAGTCTTCTGGGACCTCTCCTGTGCTCAGAGACTCACTAAACAATTCTGCTAATGGCTCTGCTAGTTCCTCCTTTAGCTCCTTAAGTACCCTGGGATGTATGCCATCAGGTCCCATTGCCTTATCCACCCTGAGCTTAGCAAGCTCTTGTAGGACCCTTTCTTTTGTGAAGGGAGTAGTGCTCACCTCCCCCCTGTGTCCATGATGCTGAGCTGTGGGCCCTGCCCTACCTTCTCTTCAGTAAATACTGAGCAAAAGTATCTATTTAGGATAGATGCCTTTACAGGGTCCTCCTCCTCACATCCTCCCTTTTCTCCATTAAGCTTAGCAATACCCCCTCTGGACTTTCTCCTTTCACTAATGTATCTATAGAAAGTCTTGTCACCTTCTTTACTGTTCGTGCTAGTGTTTCCTCAGTTTGGGACTTTGCCTGCCTTACTGCCTTCCTGCTTCCCTTAGGGCAGTTTGGTATGCCTCTATCTTCATCCCGCTGTGTTCCTTATATTTCCTGAAGGCCAGCCTTTTGGCTCTGACCTTTTCTGCTACTGTATTTGAGAACCAAAGTGGTTTCCTTCTTCTTTTACTTCCTTTTCTGTCTAACACAATGGGATGTTGCTTCAAGTATTGCATCCTTAATGCTTGCCCACTTTGCCTGTACCCCTCACCTGTGTTTCTTTTGCCAGGGCTAGCTTAACTCTGTTGGCCATCTTATCAAAGTCAGCTCCTCTGAAGTCCCATATTTTGCCTTGGAATGGGATGATTTAGATGTAGTAGCCAAATTGAACCATACCATGTGATGGTCACTGGCTCCCAGGTGACCTTCTACCTGGAGATCTGTGATCCCTTCTTTGTTAGTCAGTACTAGATCTAGGATAGCCCTGTCTCTTGTGGGTTGCTGTACCAGTTGTTTGAGGCCTCCCCTGCAGGAATCCACTATGAGTCTAGTTCTGGCAGATGTTCCTGCTGGTATTGACCAATCTGTATCCGGCATGTTGAAGTCTCCCATTATCAGAACCTCCCTTTAGCTGTCATGTTTTGTATATCTTCTAACAGTAATGTGTCTATGTCTCCCTCTGGTCTGGGGCCTGTAGACAACCCCAGTTCTTATGCTGTCCCATTTCCTGTTTCCAGGGTGACCCACAGTTCTTCTGGCTCCTTATGTGTATTCTGAATTTCTGTAGCTTTGATATTTTCATTAACATACAGGGCCACTCCTCCCCCTTTTTGCACCTTGGTCTCTTCTGAACAATACATAGCCAGGTACTGAAGTCTCCCAAGTGTGGTTACTGGTAAACCACGTCTCACTAATTGCTACTATGTCCAGTTTAGCCTCTGACATTATTGCCTGCAGGTCTGGGATCTTATTTCCCAGGCTGTGAGCATTTGTGTACATGATTTTCCATTGGCCAGATTTTGGTGTGTTAGTTGTTGGGTGAAGTTTGGCCTTACCCCTGTGCGTCGTATGGGGAGACAAACCTTTTTTCTTACCTGGTGATGCAAATGAACGGCAAACATGCTGAATTCCTGTTTGACCACTAGCTGAGGGGGGAAGGGTGTCCTTCCCATTCGACGTAAGGGGTGCTGCACCCCTCTCCCCATTTGCTAGTTTAAAACTGACATTGGGAGCAGGAGGGGGGACCGGACCCATTACCTTTACCAGTAAGTGGCGGAATTGAAAAATCTTAAAAATTGCTGTGTGAGGTAACATAAACTTATGCATAATGCCAGCAGAAGAGCACCATTGAATATCGGAGAACGTGAAGTCATCTAGACGGCAGTTACTTATCTGAGGGATCCAACTAGGTGAGAGAAGCCTACCGTCCAGCAAAAAATTAGGGTTGCCTATAACACGTTGAGATAAATCCTTATGATTTTTATACTTCACAAAAGCGCACAATTGAGTATGAACCCTGATTGAGACGGCAATAGTAGAGCTACATAGAGATTCAGGTGAAGAACTAACCTTGGTGTATAGCAACGCAGCCGGAGAAAGGCCATGTTTTCTAATGGCAGCAGACTCTACGGCTAACCAAGTCGGGATATAAGTGGCCGCCAAGGATTGTTGATCCACGGTCAGCCATCTGAGATACTTATTGGCCTGACTGGCCCAGTAATAGAGCCCAATATGGGGAAGTCTTAACCCTCCTTTGGCCTTCGGAGCTGCTAACTTATGGAAAGCCATCCTAGCCTTCTTGTGGCCCCATATAAAGGTAGAGATCATGCTATGCACTTTTTTAACCCAGGCCAGGGGGAGCCATATGTTTAGCATGTTAAGGGGGTAGAATAAATGAGGAAATACATTCATTTTGATTAAGTTACTTCTGCCCCAAAGAGAGAGGGGAAGTAGAGTCCACTGGCGGAGGTCTAGATCAATTTTATGTACCAGTGCATCAATATTGAGTTGTCAGAGCCACGCTATGTTCCGAGTGAGAAGAAGCCCCAGATATTTAATATAATCGGACTTCCAGGTGAACCCAAACTCAGTAATATCCTGTTTGTGTAACCTCTGGTTAAGAGGAAAAAACACAGTCTTACCTACATTGAGTTTATAATTCGAGACCTTACTGAAGTCATCTGTTAACTTCAGAATAGCGGGAATAGATGTGAGTGGATGGGTTACCTGCAGCAGAAGATCATCTGCATAGGCTGCCACTTTAACCACCTGCTCCCCGAGAGAGATACCCGAGATGCCCTGGGAACCACACAGTCTCCTGATAAGAGGCTCTAGGTAGATATTAAAGAGAAGGGGGATAAGGGACACCTCTGTCTGGTCTCTACATGTAATTTGAAGGGGATGGAGATAACCCCATTACATGAAATTCTAGCAGAAGGGAACCTGTGTAGGGAACTAACCCAATTCCGGAATTTCGTAGGAAAACCAAAAACTTCCATCATGGCAAACAGGTAATCCCAGTGGACTCTGTTGAACGCCTTCTCAGCATCCAGCGAAATCAGGACCATTGGATGTGGAGCATCCTTGGATACTGAGAAGATGTGAGACGGGGCCCTCAGATGATTCACAGAGGATCTACCTTTCATAAAGCCAACCTGATCTGCCCCTATTAAAAAGAGAAGTACTGCCTCCAAACGGTCGGCTAATAGTCTTGCCAGGATTTTAATATCATGGTTAAGAAGGGAGATTGGCCTGTAACTGGAGACCAGATCGGATGGCCTATCTGGCTTAGGCAACAAAACAATCAGCGCCTTAAAAAGGGAGGGATCGGATACTTGACCGGAGAGAATAGCCTGAAAAAGTGGCAACAAAATGGGAATCAGTTGCTTAGAGAAAGCTTTGTAAAAGTTGGAGGTAAACCCGTCAGGGCCCGGAGGTTTGTCGGATGGGAGAGATTTAATTACCCTTTCAATTTCACCCTCAGAGACAGGGGACTCCAAAATTTTCTGCTGGGATTGTGAGAGAGCTGGCAATTGTAAATCACTCAGATATTCAAGAAGTCTCTCCTTAGATGGGGAACTAACCATAGAGCCATATGAAACCTGGAAATAATTTGCAAACTCCTCTGCTATCTCTGAGGGTGAGACCTTAAGGGAGTTATCTTTGGAGGAATGGACTGCAGGAATAAATTTAGTGGATTCCTGTTGCTTAATACGCAGTGCCAACATTTTGCCGGCCTTCTCACCCTGATCAGTGTATACCGCTTTGTTTCTAAATAGTAAATTCAGTGCTCCGATAACATTGCTAGGTAGGTTTGTCTCAATTTTGTTAATTCTTGTTTAAATATCTCAGAAGAAGATGGAGAGAGAACCATCTCCATGCCCCTAATCTGAGAGAGAAGGTCAGAGATCCAAGAGGCCCTCTCTTTTTTCCTTTTCGATGTTAGGCCAATTATAATCCCCCTTAAATATGCTTTACAAGCTCCCCATATCATATCGGGCTTCTCCACAGAGTTACAGAAACATAGAAGTTGATGGCAGATAAGGACCGCAAGGCCCATCCAGTCTGCCCATTTCTTTTTCTACCTTATAAATGTGTCATCGGCCTTTGCTCTGTCAGTGGCCTATCTATTCATAGTCATTTGTATTGCTCCCTTATGCCTATCCCATGCCTGTTTGAAGCCCTGCACTGTATTCATAGCCACCACTTCTGTGGTGCTATTCCATGCATCCACCACCCTTTCTGTGAAAAAGAATTTCCTCACATTCCCCTTAATCGCCCCTCTAATCTTCATGCTGTGTCCTCTTGTCCTGCTATTTTTCTTATATTTAAACATGTTAGACTCTTTCACCTTGTTAATGCCCTTAAGGTGTTTGAATGCCTCGATCATATCACCTCTCCCTCCTTTGCTCAAGGGTATACATATTGAGCCTGCTAATCTGTCCTCATATGTCTTCTGATGCAGTCCCTGCACCATTTTGGTTGCCCTCTCTGGACTGCCTCAATTTGGTTAATGTCCTTGTGAAGGTGTGGCTCCAATACTGCACGCAGTACTCCAGATGGGGCTCAACCAGTGTCTTGTAAAGAAGGATTATTACCTCTTATAACTTGTGATACCCCTACTAATACACCCTAACACCCCCTAGCCTTACCTACTGCTTTAGAGGTCTGCTTGATGATTTCAGGTCATCAGTGATGATGATGCCCAAGTCTCTTTCTTCCTTTGTGACTGCTAGCAACTCCTCCCAGCCTATAGGTGGCTTCAGGGTTTTCTTCCTATGTGCATGATTTTGCACTTCTTTGCATTAAATCCCAGTTGCCACTCTTCTGACCATTCTGCTAGTTTATCCAGATCTCTTCTCATTCTGCCCACCCCATCTGGATCATCTACTCTGTTGCAGATCTTGGTGTCATCTGCAAACAGACAAGTCTTACCTCTAGTCCATCTGCAAGGTCACTAATGAAGATGTTGAAGAGGACTGGCCCAGGACTGATCCCTGAGGTACCCACTTGTGACTTGCATCTCTTCTGACTGTATACCATTTACCACCACTCTCTGTTTTCTGCCCATCAACCAGTTTGCCACCCAGTTGACCAACTTCTGACCCACCCCGAGCCTACCCAGCTTATTTATCAATCTTCTATGTGGAACAGTGTCAAAAGCTTTGCTGAAGTCAAGGTAGGCGACATCAACTGCTCCCCCTTGGTCCACCACTCTGGTTACCCAGTCAAAGAAATCTATGAGATTAGTTTGACAGGACCTTCCTTTTGTAAACCCATGCTGTCTTGGATCCTGTGCCCCTATGGATTCCAGGTGTTGCACTATCCTTTCCTTAAGGAGTGCCTCCATAATCTTGCCCACTACTGAGGTAAGACTGGTCTGTAGTTCCCCGCCTCCTCCCTGCTACCACTCTTGTGGAGCGGGATCACATGAGCCCTTCTCCAGTCTTCTGGGACCTCTCCTGTGCTCAGAGACTCACTAAACAGTTCTGCTAATGGCTCTGCTAGTTCCACCTTTAGCTCCTTAAGTACCCTGGGATGTATGCCATCAGGTCCCATTGCCTTATCCACTCTGAGCTTAGCAAGCTCTTGTAGGACCCTTTTCTTTGTGAAGGAGTAGTGCTCACCTCCCTCCCCTGTGTCCATGATGCTGAGCTGTGGGCCTGCCCTACCTTCTTCAGTAAATACTGAGCAAAAGTATCTATTTAGGATAGATGCCTTTACAGGGTCCTCCTCCTCACATGCTCCCTTTTCTCCATTAAGCTTAGCAATACCCCTCTGGCTTTCTCCTTCACTAATGTATCTATAGAAAGTCTTGTCACCTTCTTTACTGTTCGTGCTAGTGTTTCTCAGTTTGGGACTTTGCCTGCCTTACTGCCTTCCCTGCTTCCTTAGGGCAGTTTGGTATGCCTCCCATCTTCATCCCGCTGTGTTCCCTTTATATTTCCTGAAGGCCAGCCTTTGGCTCTGACCTTTTCTGCTACTGTATTTGAGAACCAAAGTGGTTTCCTTCTTCTTTGCACTTCCTTTTCTGTCTCAACACAATGGGATGTTGCTTCAAGTATTGCATCCTTAATGCTTGCCCACTTTGCCTGTACCCCTCACCTGTGTTTCTTTTGCCAGGCTAGCTTAACTCTGTTGGCCATCTTATCAAAGTCAGCTCCTCTGAAGTCCCATATTTTTGCCTTGGAATGGGATGATTTAGATGTAGTAGCCAAATTGAACCATACCATGTGATGGTCACTGGCCCCAGGTGACCTTCTACCTGGAGATCTGTGATCCTTTCCCTGTTAGTCAGTACTAGCTCTAGGATAGCTCTGTCTCTTGTGGGTTGTTGTACCAGTTGTTTGAAGCCCTCCCCATGCAGGGAATCCACTAGTGTCTAGTTCTGGCAGATGTTCCTGCTGGTATTGACCAATCTGTATCTGCATGTTGAAGTCTCCCATTATCAGAACCTCCCCTTTAGCTGTCATGTTTTGTATATCTTCTAACAGTAATGTGTCTATGTCCTCCCCCTGGTCTGGAGGCCTGTAGACAACCCCGGTTCTTATGGCTGATCCATTTCCTGTTTCCAGGGTGACCCACAGTTCTTCTGGCTCTTTATGTGTATTCTGAATTTCTGTAGCTTTGATATTTTCATTGACATACAGGGCCACTCCACCCCCTTTTGCACCTCGGTCTCTTCTGAACAATACATAGCCAGGTACTGAAGTCTCCAATGTGGTTACTGGTAAACCACGCCTCACTAATTGCTACTATGTCCAGTTTAGCCTCTGACATTATTGCCTGCAGGTCTGGGATCTTATTTCCCAGGCTGTGAGCATTTGTGTACATGATTTTCCATTGGCCAGATTTTGGTGTGTTAGTTGTTGGGTGAGGTTTGGCATTACCACTGTGCATCATATGGGGAGACAAACCTTTTTTCTTACCTGGTGATGCAAATGAACTGCAAACATGCTGAATCCTTGTTTGACCACTAGCTGAGGGGGGAGGGGTGTTCTTCCCATTCGACGTATGGGGTGCTGCACCCCTCTTCCCAGTTGCTAGTTTAAATATTCTGCAAAGATGTCAAACTTCTAGAATTGTTAGAAGAGTTAGAATTGGAGGCAATAAACTGCTTTATTTGGGATATTATATATTGAATCATCTTTGGCTCCTTCAAAATTTGATTATTCAACTTCCACCTACTCCCTTTACTGGGCAGCGACACTAGGATTATTTGGCAGGTGACCACAGAATGATCTGACAGGGGCCCTGCAACAATAGTAGAACTTATGACCCCAGGTAATAAGGATTGAGAGATGAGGATATAATCAATCCTCAAAGAAGTTGCGTGGACTGGAGAAACATAGGTATATTCCCTTGTACTAGGATGTAATACATGCCATATATCACAAAGATCTATAGAGTCCAACAGGTCCCTAAAAGCTCTTTGTGCTGGGGAAAGACCTTGAGGGGATTGGCCTGACCTGTCAAGAGCCTGGTCAAAAACGAGATTGAAGTTACCCTCTATAACCATAGGGATATCCAAAGATGGAGTTAGGGCTTCTATTATCTGGACAAAAAAACTGGGGGAATTTACATTAGGGCCATAAATAACACCCAAAACAATACCCAAGGTATGCAGTCTGCCTTTTACAAATAAAAATCTGACAGAAGAATCCGGTATAACTTGGAGAGGTTTGAATGGAACCGACCTATGCAAAAGGATCATAACCCCTCTGCTATGGGTCATGCCCTCTGCCGCAAACAGCTGCCCAATTTGCTGCTGTCTCATTTTGTCAGCCTCCCTCATAAGTAAATGTGTCTCCTGCAAAAATATAATTTCTGCCTTCAGGTGGTTTATATGTTTCAGGATTTTATATTGCTTAATCCTATGCCTTGCCCCTTTAATGTTCCAACTGATATTTCTAACCATCACTCAAGATGCCAGTCAGAAATCCCCGAAAACACCACATGTAATTATGTTTACCCTCAATACTGCTGTAAGCGAGATATGCGCTGGGTTGTTCTACCTCTCCCCCACCCCTACCATCACTAGATCCATCCCCCAATCACCCCTCTGAAACCCTCCCAGGCACCCCATAAACCCTGACCCCCCTCACACCCACCTGCCTTTTGCATGGTACATGATGATCGGCTAACTGAAAAGAACCTCTCCCTCCAACCTCCCTGCCCTCATGAACCAGAAAACCAGGACACTACCCCTTTATAATTAGAACACTCCATAGAGAGTAGTACCTCCATTGTTCTTATAAATTGACATCAATGCCAACTAGTGTAAAGAAGTTGCCTGCACAAACCTGTAAAGAAAATAATTCTCCCTACAGAGTTCCCATGAACCATGCTACTATCTGATTCACAGAGAATAAAGTGTGTATAGTACTTGAGTCAAACATGAAAATAGTAAACACAGATGCCCTCTTGTGGTGCAACCCTTGAATAACGGAGGTGAACAGCCAAGAAAGCGTGCCATTACTGCCTGCTCGAGCATAGGAGAAACCCAAGGGCTCCTGGGCTGCTGTCCGGACCTTGTCCCTGAGACTGGAGGCAGCAACCATCCCGCCCCAACATTGGAAACCCGAAAAGGGAAATGAGGAGTCCTCCACAAACAGCACTCGAGGAAGGATGCTCAGAAGGGGCAGATCAAAGCCCCACACAGCGTACCATAAACCAGACAATGCCATCTGTCTATGGCTGCAAAATCCCCCCCAATACACAGGTCAGCCACCACTATCACCCAATGGCAACAGTGAATGAGAAAGAGAGGGAAACCCATAGAAACCAGACCATGAAAATGAAACCAAAAAGGGACTGCAGCCACAGACAGATTCGCATTGCAAACACAGAACTGAGCGTTGCCCCTCCCCCCCAAACCTTGGGATCAAGACATCACCCTTGAAAAAGTGTATTGCCAGATCTGACAGAGTAAAATTTAACTTAAACATAGTAACCTCAGATGAATACGAAACGAGACTAGACTGAACCAGAGTCAATATTATGAGAGTCCACAGAATTAAACAGTTCTGAGAGAGAAAATCAGATCAGAAACGCAATGTCCATTAATCTGTCAACACGAAGACCCTTCTCCAGAGCTGCAGCTTGAAATTGAATAGCCAGATAGATAGTTTATGACCAACATAGTCCCGGAGACAAAGTAGAGAGATATAATTTGCATCAGCTGAATTACACCACCACTGAAAAACTTAGCATGGCTCCCCACACCAGGCCGACTCTCAAGCAGGCTTAAAAAGATCAGGAAGCGCTTTCTTGAGCCTTGCAGTAGCTGACTCCACTTCCTCGTAGGTCTCCCAAGAACCATTCAGGTAAACTTGAAATCTTGCAGGAAAACCCATACGAAATTTGATTCTCATGGTGAGCAACTTGAAGACAAGCTTGTGAAACGTGGCTTGTTTCTGACGTACAGATAAAAGCAAATCTTGCGCCACTCTCAGCTTTTTACTTTCCCATTGCAAATCTTGTGTTTCCTTGACCTTATATAAATAATGCTGTCACTCCTGGAAGTTTAAGAAGTGAAATATAAATGACCTGGGGGGGGGGCTCCAGCCGGAGGAAGGGGGCGTAGTGCCCGGTGACCTCTTTCTATTGTGTAGCTCGCACCAAAGGGGGAAGGGCCTGCCACCTTCTCCACGAACTTTCTGATAAACTTAATGGGTTCTGAGCCCTCTTCACCTTCGGGCAGACCAATGATAATTGCATTATTGCAGCGAATGCACCCCTCCAAATCTTCCACCTTGTTCTCCACTTTCACTAGCCTTTGCTTCAGGGCCACAAGCCCCAGTTCTGCTTTATCCTGTTTCCTTTCAACGGAACGTATGCAAGCTTCATTATCAGCAATCTTCTTAGAGAGCTCTTCAAGGGTGCTGGAAATACCTTTTATTGCTCCTACCATATTCTGCATTTCAGCCTTGAAAGGCTGAAACTCCTTAAGAAATCTCGAAAGGGTGAGAAGATCAGTGTCAGGGCTCTCGGTAGTAGCAGGTAGCAAGGATTGCAGGGAGGAGGCCGTGGCTTTCTTAGAGGCCTTCTCGGGTGTAGCGGGAGGTGTGTGTTTGGAAGCTATTTTCCGCATCTCTTCATCCATCGACTTCTTTTATTGAGGGCACAATACACTCAGGGAGATAACAGACAGGCGATCTGCGGTGGAAAACACCGTGAAACAGGGTTTTTAGCAATAATTAACAGGCGGTAGGTCAGAGCAAGCATAGAGGCGTCCTACCCAGCACACCACATCACATGACTCCCTCCTGAAAAGGAAGGTTTAACAGACTTCTATGTGGCACTGTGTCAAAGGCCTTGCTGAAGTCCAGACAGGACATGTCAACTGCCCTCCCCTGACCCACCTCCCCTGTCAACCAGTTGAAAAATTAAATGAGGTTGGTCTGAGATGACTTCCCACTGACAAAGCCTTGCTGCCTTGGGTCCTGTAGTCCATTGGCAACCAGATGTTCCACCAATCTCTCCTTCAGTAGTGCTTCCATGATCTTCCCTACTACCGATGCCAGGCTGACTGGTCTGTAGTTCTCCGCATCCTCTTTGTTTCCATTTTTGTAGAAGGGGACTACATCTGCTGTCCTTCAGTCTTTGGGTACCTCCGCTGTTTCCAGTGGTTGGTTAAACAGGCTTGCTGGGGGTTCAGCCACCACCTCTCTTAGTTCCTTTAGGACCCTGGGGTGCACCCCACCTGGCCCCATTGCTTTATCAACTCTTACTCCTTCCAATTCCTTTAGGATCCTTTCCTGTGTAAAGGGACTTGTGTCCATTTATGCACCCTTCCCACCCCTTGTACTCCCTTCAGGCCCATTCTCTCCCCTTCCCATCCTCAGTAGAATCTGAGCAGAAATATCTGTGCAGTATGTCAGCTTTACTGTTGTCATCCTCTATGCTGCTCCCATCCTCCCCCTTCAGTCTCACGATCCCTCACTTTGCCCTTCTTTTTTCACTCATGCACCTGTAAAAGGTTTTGTCACCCCAACCACTGATTTTGCCATGCGCTCTTTTGTCTGAGCTTTGGCTTCCCTTATTGATCTCCCTGCCTCCCTTTGCTTTTCCTGCTACTTCTCCCTATCTCTTTCTGCTCCTGTATTTTTGTATTGCCTGAATGCAAGCTTTTTGGCTTTTACTTTCTCCGCTACCTCCTGTTCTCTGGTTCCACTGCTAGCTATGGGTGGGGCAATTAGGTACCCTCCTTACTGACCTGCCACCCCCTTGGCTAGTTTAAATGTTTGTCCATGTAGCATTTAAACTTTTCATTGAGTGCTTGGATTCCACTCCAGGATGAAAGCAGGCTTTTACTTCAAGCTTGAACAAGCCCCCATCTATCCAGGTGGTTCCTCAGTCACCAATGAATCCAAACCCTTTCATGTAGCACCAGTTCTTCAACCATGTGTTAAAGTTCCTGATGCATGCACCCCAATGCTCTCCCATTCCTCTCACAGGTACCACTTCTGAGAAGGTAACAGATGTAGATACTAGCTTGAGACCCCTGCCCAATTTTCTAAACTCTTCCTGAACTTCCTTAGGCTCCCTGTTTGCCAGATCTTTAGTTATTAGGTGGATAATGACATCCAGCTCTCCCTTCTGTCTTGTTTTCCTGGTTATCTTCAGGATCTTCTTCCCATCCCTCCATGCCATGGCACCTGGTAGACACCTCACCTCCCTGTCCTCCCCCTTGGTTCCTAGCTCGAGCCTCCGTATGATAGATCCCTCCACCAGGATTCACTTCCTCCTCCTACTGGGGCTGGTCTTTTTAATGTCTTTATAAGTGATATTGCAGAGGGACCAGAAGGGAAAGTATGTCTCTTTGCAGATGACACAAAGATCTGCAACAGGGTTGATACACAAGGTGGGGTGAAAAGGATGAAAAGGGACTTGGCAAGGTTGGAGGAATGGTCAAATGTATGGCAGCTTAGATTAAACACAAAGAAGTGCAAAGTAATGCACCTGGGAAACAAAAACCCAGGGGAATAGTACACAATGGGGGGTGAGATACTAACAACAACAGAAATGGAAAGGGACCTGGGGGTAGTCATATCAGATGACCTAAAGGTGGGACAGCAATGTGAGAAGGCAGTAAGGAGGACTGGAGGGATACTAGGATGCATAGCGAGAGGCATCACCAGTGGAAAACAGGAAGTTGTTGGCCCTCTGTACAGACAGTTGGTAAGACCACATCTGGAGTACTGTGTACAGTTCTGGAGACCCCATCTCTGCAAATACATAGACAGGGTGGAGGCTGTCCAGAGGAGGGAAACCAAAATGGTGCAGGGTCTGCACCAGAAGACATATGAAGAAAGACTAAAGGAGCTTAAGATGTATAGCCTCAAGGAAAGGAGGGAGAGGGGGGACATGATAGAAATTTTCAAATACTTGAAGGGAATCAACAAAGTCCAAGAGGGTAGCATCTTTCAGAAAAAGAGATGTGCAAAAACAAGGAGGCACAATTTGAGACAGAGGAAGGATGGCTCAGAGGTAATATGAGGAAGTATTTCTTCACAGAGAGGGCTGTAGATGCATGGAACGGCCTTCCTGAGGAGATCATAGAGTCAAAAACAGTGGGAGAATTCAAGAATGCATGGGACAGACATAAAGCAATTCTAGTAGGGGGTAGGAGGAAGTAGGCTGTTGGTTAACTAGGATCTGCAGCTTATCCATTAGGTAGGGAAATGAGCAGACTAGGTGGTGCCAAGTGGTCCTTATCTGTGATAAAATTCTATGTTTCTATGTTTCTCTGGGGTCCACTGCCCCCCTTCCCCCACTGAGATCACCTCCTAGGCTGACCTCCACATCCTTCTCTTCCACTTCTCTGGGTGCCTCTGTCTAGTTGTCCTCGTTTATCAGTGCGGCATGAGTTCTGGAGTGGAATAGGATTTGGGATGTGTCTCTGCCTGACTGTTCTAACCATCCCCGAGCCCACCATTGTCCAAGTGTTCCTCATTCTTGGCACCTTTTGAGGCAGCAGCATTGGATTGGGTGGTCTTTGGATGGAGACAAAGGTACTCCTGACCCAGTTTACCTCCACTCTGTGTCTGGCTACAGTACCTTGTCCCACAGTCCAGAGAAATGCCTGCAGAGAGAGCAACACCTCAGTGTCCAGAAGGTCTGCCTGAATACAGCTGCCCCGCATCAACTGCACTGCACCACTCCCCACATTTTTCTGGACTTATACAGTTATTATACTATTTGTATAATTACATTATTACACTATTTGTCTCTTAGCAGTTATACTAGTTGTCTGTTTCTGAAGCCCTCCTTCTAGTTCCCCCTAGATGCGTAGTTCTCCTTCCAGGTCCCTGTGTTTGATTTTATAGAAGTATTTTTACTTGATGTTAGTTTTTTTTTGTAATTTATGCTGCGGTAGCCCCTGAGTCGACAGCACTTTTTTTTTATTCATAGTTTATGCTCTTGTTCTCTCCATGGCAGACCCCACTGATGAAGGGGGTTGTTACCCTCAAAGCACCGGGAATCGTATGTAAGTTCATGTTTAAAATAAATTAAAATAGTCATTCAGCCACAGTCCATGTGTATCGCTGTTTTTGTGTTTTCACATTTGACTGCCTCCCTGAGCCCTGACACCCAGTTCATCTGGGCATCTTACCTTAGGCCATCCTGGCTTGTAGTATGGTCACCTGGTCACCAGTGCAAAGTCTGTGGAGGGTCTATCCTCATTCTGCCGCCGCAAGGAATTTTCTATTTTTTCTCCCTTCCCATTGCTGGGGCACAACACATCAACGTGTGTACATGGAGGTGTACTCACATTATGGAATCCCGCAGCATCCACCCTTTCATTGGCACCCTCATCCCATCTTACCCTCAGACCTCCACCTGGGGCAGTCATGTAGTTGGGCAACCAAGCCTCCTTTCCCTGGGACAGGAGAACTGTTCTCTGGATGTTCGATCCTCTCCCTGCCCTACCAACCCCTGGTAGCCCATGCTCATTCCTCAACATGGGGCGCCGGCATGGCGTGAGGTGTGGCATCCAATACTTAACCCTCAGCTCCACCGGGCCAGGCAGTCGACTGCACTTCTATGTTACTGCAACTTGCTGTGCTGAAGGTGGTATTATTCCCTCTTATGCACCTTGTACTCCACAGCCCTGCTATTCCCTGTGCTTGGCTCCTGTCAATCAGATTTAACAGGGCATTTAATTACAGTGGGGACACTGGTGGGAGGATGGCAAAACTTTGCAGCAAGTAAAAACAGCAAGAAAATAACAGCCCCACTTAAATCTCACCAAAATAGATTTCACATTTTCAACAGCAAGTATAAACAGCTAAGAAATAACAGCCCTACTAAAAGCATACCAAAATAGGCTTGAAATGAGAAGAAATAGGTTTCTAATTCAAAGAAATAACAGCCTTGCTTAAATCACACCAAAATAGGTTTCTGATTTTCAACAGCCCCAAAACAGTTCCCTATTAGTCCCTTATAAATAGTCAAAAAATCGACCTGCTACCAAGAGAAATCAACAATAAGCAATAAAAGAAGCAATAAAAGCAGCAGTGAGCACCTACTGCACTGAAATGAATCGGATTCCTTCACTCTAGTCCCTCCCCTTCTCCATCACCCACAAGGAAGTTCTCCTGCCTCTCATGAACTACTCCTACTAAAACTCTCCCTGCCCTCTATCACTCCAATTTTTGTGGAAGTCCTCTATATCTCCCCTTAATACCCTTCCTCCTCCCTTCTCAACACCCTTTGTTGTCTTGTCTCCCTTACCACTCCAGGGGAGCTCATCATTATTGGAGATTTTAATTTAACTTGACTATCCCCCACCAAAAAATCTGTCCTCCAATCCACTGAATCCCTAAACCTCATGCAGCTAATCATTAACCCCACTAGGCTTAACTATCATACCACTGATCATTCCCTCCTGTACTGGGTGCTGTCCTCTCACCCTCACCAGTTCTCAGCTACTGGAATATTCCCTGACTCATTCAGCAACCACTGTCCAACATACTGCATTACAAAGGTCCACCCTTTCCAGTCCTTACCCAAATACATCTGGCACAGGCCCTTCGGGTCCCTCGACATAGAGGCCCTCATTGTGGATTTTGCCTCTGCTGACTGGTCCACTCGACATCAACAAAACCTTGTCCCTCTTCATAACCATCTTCAATAGGATTTAAGACACACATGCCCCTCTCAAAAAACTAAGAGTCAAGCACCTTTACCACCCTTGGATCATGCTGTAGCTGACTTACAACTCTTTAGGTCACTCAGGAACTACACCAAGACAGTTCATGCAGCCAAGGCTCTTTATTACAAGACCAACCTTCAGGCCAACCTAAGCTCCCTGGCCAACTTCTGGAAAGTGCTGCACTCCTTATTTGACCTCCCCTGCCCAGTCCACCCTCTGCCCTTCCAGTTGATGGCTTGCTGATCTCTGACCCACTAACCATTGCCTGTCTCTTCAACCATTATTTCACCACCTGCACCCTACCCAGCCAACCCTCTCCTGACCCCACCCATCTTCCTCATCCTCTCCCTCAGATGCATTTAGCTTCCTCCTGGTCATCCCCCAGGAAGTCCTATAAGCACTCATGTCCCTTAACCTTTCAAAATACAGCTCTAACAGGTTGGATCTCAAACTTCTATAATTATCTGCCTAGGCCATTACGCTCCCCCTCACATATGATTTGAACCTGACCTTTTCGATCAGCGTCATTCCCTAAGCCTAGAAAATGGTCAAAGTCCTGACACTTCACAAAGGGGGTTATCTCTCCTCTCCTGAAAACTAAAGGCTAATCTCACTACTCTCCTTCCTAGTGAAGCTCTAGGAATTTCTTGTGCTCTCTAGGCTTACCACCTTATTTAAATCTTCATTCTTTCTCTCTCCCTACCAGTTTGGTTTTAGAAAGAACCAGTCCACCATCTCCTCTCTCCTCCGAGTGATTGACTCCATCCTCACAGGGATGGACAAAGGACACATCTCGGCAGCCTTTCCATTGATCTGGTCAAGGCGTTTGACTCAGTTTCCCACCACCTCCTCCTAAATAAGCTGACCATAGTAGGTCTCTCCGCCACCACTATAAACTGGTTCTGCTCCTACCTAGTGGGCGGCCAGCAGTCAGTCCAGGTGGGTTACATACTGCCTCTCCATCCTTGCCAGTGTTCCTTGAGGTTCCATCCTGGGCCCAATACTATTCTCCATTTTTCTCACAGACCTCTCAGCATGTACCTCATCGCGCATACATGCATATATATGGTGACGACACAGTAATATACACATCTGGTTCCTCACCCAACGCAATTGAAACCCCACTCCAGTATGACTTCTTAAATGTGCTGCAATGGTTCCAGGCAAACCAACACAAAATGAACACCAGACAAATGTATCTATGACCTTCAGCACTTTCCAGAAATGAGCTAGGCTCTCACCTTACCTGTCTTCATTACCCTTGATGGCACCCAAGTCCCAGCCATCAAATATTTGGGAGTTTGGCTGGGCATCAAACTGAACATCTTTTTGCTCATTGGTGCCATTCACCGCAAGCTCTGACCCAAGCAGGCACTTTATACTGCAACAAGAATAGCCTCCCAGTGCCAATCAGCAGGAAGCAGGTCACCAAGATGATCATCCTCATCTTTGATTATACTGATGTAGTATACAGCTCTGCCACATCTTTCCTCTCTCACCAGACTGGATACCCTCTGCAATGCATTCTGTCAGTTTGCTACCAACGTGCCCCCCCCGCACCTACAGTAGCAGCCACAGACACTGCCAGCTATTTCCCAAAATTTCTGTGATATTTCCAGATATAGCTAATGCTTTTTCCATTTCTACAGTAGGGGCAGCAGAGAGAAACTCTTTAGAAATTTTGTGAAATAGCTGGCAATGTCTGTGGCTACTACTGCATCACCGTTCTCTGTACTCAACACTTTCCTTACCTCCCCTATCTCAAAGCTGCCAGACACACTGTTCTATCTTCATGGCCAAATACTGGGTTGGTTCACTTCCCCTCTACCTTTCCTCTCTCTCTTCTCCCTACTACTGTGTCTGCTTAAGAACTATGTTCCAGAGACCCATGCACCCTTTCCGTCCCCCTCCCACACTCATGTGCTGGGCAAGTGGCTTTTTTACACTGGCTCCCAGTGCTCTGGAGAAAGCTTCCCTCTTCCCTCTATCTTTCCACCTCCCTCCTTTCATTAAGGTGCCAACTAAGACTCCCTCTCCCCTGCCTCCATGCATTTGCAACTTTCCCCTAATCTTATGTGAAAATTTATTCTTGACTGGTACATTGTTTTGCAATAGTGCTGGCACTCTTACTTTGTTGTCTCAGTAGCACGGAACTATTTTGTGTGTAAATGATGTGCCTTACTATATTTGTACAAACCCATGGCTTACCACGTTCCCCGGGTCACACCTAGAAATGAGCCTCAGCTCAGTGTGCCTTTCCCAGTCACCAACATGTTAAATAAATAAATAAAGACTGTTCATTTTTATGGCTGTAGTGGATGTAGCACTGCAGATATGTTGCTATGACAATAGAAAAAGGGAGCTTACCTAATTCCGAATGGACCTGTTAAAACTGGAGGTGAATGGCAATCACTGTGCCTTAACCACACTACCTTGGTTGCTGGTGGGACATGACATGGTCCACCAGCCAGCAGAACACGGCACAGTCCATTGTGTCCAAGATTGCCCATGTAGCCCAATGCACATGCATGATGACTTGCACATAAACTCTGGTGGCCATCTTGGACACAGCACCATTTATATTTTGCCCTGTATTAAAACAGATGTGAGCACAGCTTCCTAGTACACTATTGATATGTTTATGCATAAGTCTGCTCATTGTCCATGTCCTCTGTATGTTTAGCTTCCATCAGAATTCGCAGATGCATAATAAAATAAAATAAAATGTTTTTATAGCATATGGAAGTAGTAGCGTAGAAGCCAGTCTAGAACACTCCATTCTGTAAAGTCACGGAAGTCAAAAACTTGTTCTAAATTATAAATCTTTATTGAGGTACAAAGTAAAAAATGCACCCCATTCATACACCCATGAATTTCATCACTTCTCATCTCACTGACTCTTTTTTAAGAAGTCTTTTGTTGAAAAAGAGTCAGTGAGACTTGAAATGTTTAGTCTGTGCACAGTCCATGTCCTCTGTATTTTAGTTCCCACTAAAGGGAAAGGGTTAGAATTGCTACAAATTAAATTCCTTAGAGGTTTTTCAACATTATACCCTGTCTGTCTCTCTCTCTCTTTCTCTCTCTCTCTGTCAGTTTTCTAGGTACATATTATCATAGATACATAATAAAATAGAATAAAAAATAAAAAGGTTTTATATCATATAGAATTAATAGCATAGAGGCTGGTCTCGAACATTCTACTTCATAAAGCCACAGAAGTCAAAAAGATGTTCCAAATGATAAATATTTATTAAGGTACAAAGTTAAAAATGTACCCCACACGTACACCCATGAATCTTTTTCCAGAAGTCTTTTCTTGAAAAGGAGTCAGTGAGACTTGAAACAGTGAAGTTTTGTGAGTGCACTTGTGGGTGCATTTTTTAGCTTTGTACCTTAATAAAGATTTATCGTTTGGAAGAACTTTTTGGCTTCCATGACATTATGGTGTAGAGGGCTTGAGACTGGATTTTACACTACTACAGGTAAAACTGCTACATTGTAGATCCACTCACACATCAGTGAGTGGTCTTATTGCACTGTTCATAGCATATAGAAGCTCTGAATATGACTCTGTTTAAAGTTATTGCTGTAAACTCCAGAATACATCTTTTTTTTTTAACCAGGAGAGACACACTAAGCTGAAACTTGTTTACAGGTGCAATCTGCGAGCACAAGGAAGTTAAATGACTTGCTCAGGGTCACATAGTATGCAAGTGGGGGCTGTAGGATTCAAATCCAGGTCTCCAGGTTTGCAGCACAGAGCCTTAAACCACTGTGCTATACTTCCTCCTCTTCTTTTACTTTTTCTCTTCTATACTGCCTCATCGTTTTAGCCCCTGTTCTATTACTAGACTAAGCCCTGACCAGAACCTCCAGCAACTAGTGCCATGTGGTGTTTCAGACTAAAGGGTTACTTAGATACTCCAACCTGCTATTTTGGCCTGTCTTTTGGGTACGATGTACCAAATATAAAAAAAATGTAAGAAATGTGTAGGAGACAGCAACACTGAAAAACTAGCATTTTCTTTATGCAAGGCAGAAGATTATAAACTATCTGATCAAAACTCTGATATTGCCACTTGACACATATATATATTACCAATTATTTTACCAGGTGAGACACACTAAGCTGAAAGCTTGTTTGCAGGTGCAACCTGGGAGCACAAGGAAATTAAATGACTTGCTCAGGGTCACACAGTATGCAAGTGGGGGCTGTGGGATTCAAACCCAGGTCTCCAGATTTGCAGCTCAGAGCCTTAAACCACTGTGCCATACTGCCTCCAAACATATACAAACATATAAATATACAAACAGAAAGCATTACTACCTTTTCTTTTTTAATGAAGAATGACTTGTCAATACGACAATGTTTAAGCTGCAATCACTTATCTAAGTTTATAGCAAAATATTAATATAGCTGAACCAAATTTGAGTTCTGTGCATGTAGTGATGATAAATGACAGTTGTTTCATGTTACAACAATTAATCGCTAGGAACAGCATGTTCATAGAGTTCTTGATATTCTTGTATTTTGCAATTAAAGGGTATGGCACTAATTAAATTATAAGATCAGAAACACATTATAGTGTATTATAACAAAATGAATACAATTTGTGCCTGTTACCTATTTGGAAAGAGTGCTTTTTATATATGATACAATATTTCATACAAGTGTTCTTTAAATGCTTAATGTTATTTGCATTTTTAAGTCTGATGGTATCTACTCTGCACTTTACATGCATTCACCCGATTGTTATTTGCACATATTTGCAAAGGATTTTTTAAGTCTATGGCTTTTGTCAGCCAGGCCCTGCTGAAGAAGCCTATTCGTTGGTGTTACATAAGGGTAGCTTACCTGCGTTTTCTCACTTTTGCACAATAAATGAAAGTTCCACTGAGTCTGGTGCGTGCGTGTAGTAATTTATTTTAATCTCTTCTGGCATCTGCATTATACAGTGCTAAAAAACTATATGAACCTATGAGTACATATGTCTCCAGTGTATTCAATCCACATTCCAAATGTATAAACGTTATTGAGGAAGGACTTTTGGAAGCCCTAACATTACTTAAGTAATAAGGCATGATGGATGGGGTGGCGTTATGGTGGGATAATAGCCTGCCTTGGGTCGGTTAAAGCACAAGGTAAAGCAAGGTGATTCCACCACCCAAGAAGGGCTGTTAGCCCACCATAATGCCCCCCCGATTCTTTTTTGCCCCTACCACTTGCCTGATATTGGCAGTGTTGGTCATTCTTATATGCCACTCTGTGGCTTTCTGTTACTGCCCTTCTCCCACCTGTCTAATATCTGCAGTGCCAGTCACACCACATGCTGCTTTGTGGTTTACTCCTTCTACCAAACCTATCCACTAAAAGCTGGCAATACCTGTCATTCCTGGTTATAGCAGGATGTAAGAGCTGTAGCACACCCAGGATACTGTCCATCTTCAAATACTTCACCACAGAGTGCAGATGTCCATATCAGGCAGTGCAGTCATACATGGGAGACACTAGTGGGGTAAGCCTGAGTTGGAGACGGATGAGAACTGGGAGGTGTGGGACCCATTACATGACAAAGCAGGGTCCCTACTTGGCTCCACCAGGCTGCTTAATGTGTTCTTCATCCTGACCAACCTGCAGCACTCTCTCTGGCCCTGGTCCACCCACTCACAAAGTAGCAGCAGCTCATCATACTGGGAGAGCTGTGGAGTGAACTGATACAGCAGTGCACACATTCCAACCCCAACCCTCATGAAGTTTCAAGTCTGCCCCATCCCTCTCCAATGGCTTCTTCTCCATGTCCTGCTGACTGAGATTACCCTTGCAGCTCCCAGGGCTATGAGAAAATGTAGGGAAATCATCACATCTTAAGTTGCACATGTGGACCCACACAGGCAAGGGAGGCCAAGGGGCATAGGTAATGAGGCAGGGACAGGGGTTCCAAACATATAAAGTGGTACCATGGGAAAACAGGTAAATTAGGGACAGGAGGACGCACACAGGTGAAGGGAGTCTAGGGAAACACAGGTGGGATGGGGGAGTGGTCCCACATACTGACTTGGTAAAAAATTGAATTGATCTAGAACCAGAATTTCCCTAGGATGTTCAAGAGAGGTGCCTAGACATATGTTATGTGTACATGTGTGTGTGTATGTGTAGTTTATTCTACCCTGAAGGTACAGAAAGATGGTGGCCACGTTGGGCTAGCTGTCAGCACACTCTACATAAAGATCATTTTAGTTTATTAGTTTCGTATATTTCTCATATGTTTTAAAGAGCAATTAGTTAGGGGCGAAGAACTGAGTGTTGTAGTATTATTACTGTTTTTTCGGGTATTGTTTGATGTGGTAAAAAAACTTTCACCACATTTTATGAGGACTATATGGTTATTCTGTTAGTCCCCTCTTCCCTGTGTTATTTTGTTTTTTGTCGGTCTTTCTTATTAAAATATTCAGCTGTTTTGTTCACCTTACCTGGCAATTCTGTTTTTGTGCCAGGTTTGAGGACAAGGATGAGGAGATTTTGGGGGAGCTGTCTGTGTGGTCTGAGTTTGTGGGGTTTCTCCTGGGATGAAGAGGATGAGTTGCGGCTGTCTCTGGCCACTTGTGACTGCGGGATTCAAGCTGAGCTGTGGTCTGTTGTGGACTACAAGTGGAGTGGAGGTATTGTTGCTAAAGCTGGGCTGTTTGGATCCCTGTTGACTTTTTCGTGGTTTTTGGTGAGGCTGCTGAGGTGGTTTGCTTTGCCGATTGGAGTGTTATATCATCTGCTCTGTGAAAGGACTAAGAGGGGATTTGTTCTGTCCATATTGCCCTGACCCAAACCTGGGGAGTCCTGCTGGGTGATTGATGATGTAGAGGACTAGGCCTGTGTCTGTCGGAGGGCAGGCGTATGGTGCGTGGTCCTTGTTGGTCTCCGGGGGGGGTGGACTAGTGGGCCCGTCCTGCGCCAATATCTATTCACACTCAGATCTCCTGGCAGCGTTCTTCTTGGGGGATGGTTTTGTGGCTTGGAGAGAAGCAAAGTCACCTGTCAAGACCTAGATGGACTCTAGGGGGTTGACTGCTTTAAAAATGATTTGAATTCTGCTTCGGGCTCTACAGCCCAGAAGATTGCTCCCAGACACACGGTCAGATTATCCCTCATTTTGTTCCTTTGCCTGGTGGACAGTGAGAGTGTTCTTGGACATACGGTCAGATTATCACTCATTTTGTTCCTTTGCCTGGTAGACAGTGAAAGTGTCCTATTTTGTGGTAAACAGCATATAAACTGATTTAATGAGAGTGTTACTGGACATATGATCAGACTATCCCTCATTTTGTTCTTTGCCTGGTGGACAGTGAGAGTGTCCTAAACAGTATAAAAACCAATTTGATGTACCCCCAACTGAAGTGAGAGATAGGTTTGGGGAGACATTCTCTTTCATTTCTCTGGTGAGGTGAGAGCTCCCAGAGGTTGTAAATCATATGTTTGGAAAGAACTGTGGCAATTTCTTTTCAAATTAACTCCCTGTTTATATCTGCTCTGTTTATTTACATAGAAACATAGAAGTTGACGGCAGATAAGGACCGCAAGGCCCATCCAGTCTGCCCATTTCTTTTTCTACCTTATAAATGTGCCATTGCCATTTGCTCTGTCAGTGGCCTATCTATTCATAGTCATTTGTATTGCTCCCTTATGCCTATCCTATGCCTGTTTGAAGCGCTGCACTGTATTCATAGCCACCACTTCTTGTGGTAAGCCATTCCATGCATCCACCACCCTTTCTGTGAAAAAGAATTTCCTCACATTCCCCCTTAATCGGCCCCCCTCTAATCTCTCTGTGTCCTCTTGTCCTGCTATTTTTCTTATATTTAAACATGTTAGACTCTTTCACCTTGTTAATGCCCTTAAGATGTTTGAATGCCTCGATCATATCACCTCTCTCCCTCCTTTGCTCAAGGGTATACATATTGAGCTCTGTTAATCTGTCCTCATGTGTCTTGTGATGCAGTCCCTGCACCATTTGGTTGCCCTTCTCTGGACTGCCTCAATTTGGTTAATGTTCTTGTGAAGGCATGGCCTCCAATACTGCACGCAGTACTCCAGATGAGGCCTAACCAGTGTCTTGTAAAGAGGGATTATTACCTCCCTCTTATGACTTGTGATACCCCTACTAATACACCCTTATACCCCCCTAGCCTTACCTACTGCTTTAGAGGTCTGCTTGGATGATTTCAGGTCATCAGTGATGATGATGCCCAAGTCTCTTTCTTCCTTTGTGACTGCTAGCAACTCCCCTCCCAGCCTATAGGTGGCTTCAGGGTTTCTCATCCCTATGTGCATGATTTTGCACTTCTTTGCATTAAATCCCAGTTACCACTCTTCTGACCATTTTGCTAGTTTATCCAGATCTCTTCTCATTCTGCCTACCCCATCTGGATCATCTACTCTGTTGCAGATCTTGGTGTCATCTGCAAACAGACAAGCTTTACCCTCTAGTCCATCTGCAAGGCCACTAATGAAGATGTTGAAGAGGACTGGCCCCAGAACTGATCCCTGAGGTACCCCACTTGTGACTTGCATCTCTTCTGACTGTATACCATTTACCAACTACCTTCGTTTTCTGCCCGTCAACCAGTTTGCCACCCAGTTGACCAATCCTCTGACCCACCCTCGAGCCTACCCAGCTTATTTATCAATCTTCTATGTGGAACAGTGTCAAAAGCTTTGTTGAAGTCAAGGTAGCGACATCAACTGCTCCCTTGGTCCACCACTCAAAGAAATCTATGAGATTAGTTTGACAGGACCTTCCTTTGTAAACCCATGCTGTCTTGGATCCTGTGCCCTATGGATTCCAGGTGTTGCACTATCCTTCCTTAAGGAGTGCCTCCAATCTTGCCCACTACTGAGGTAAGACTGACTGGTCTGTAGTTCTCCGCCTCCTCCCTGCTACCACTCTTGTGGAGCGGGATCACATGAGCCCTTCTCCAGTCTTCTGGGACCTCTTCTGTGCTCAGAGACTCACTAAACAGTTCTGCTAATGGCTCTGCTAGTTCCACCTTTAGCTCCTTAAGTACCCTGGGATGTATGCCATCAGGTCCCATTACCTTATCCACCCTGAGCTTAGCAAGCTCTTGTAGGACCATTTATTTTGTGAAGGGAGTAGTGCTCACCTCCCTCCCCCCTGTGTCCATGATGCTGAGCTGTTGGCCCTGCCCTACCTTCTCTTCAGTAAATACTGAGCAAAAGTACCTATTTAGGATAGATGCCTTTACAGGGTCCTCCTCCTCACATGCTCCATTTTCTCCATTAAGCTTAGCAATACCCCCTCTGGACTTTCTCCTTTCACTAATGTATCTATAGAAAGTCTTGTCACCTTCTTTTACTGTTTGTACTATTGTTTCCTCAGTTTGGGACTTTGCCTGCCTTACTGCCTTCCCTGCTTCCCTTAGGGCAGTTGGGTATGCCTCCCTATCTTCATCATGCTGTGTTCCCTTATATTTCCTGAAGGCCAGCCTTTTGGCTCTGACCTTTTCTGCTACTGTATTTGAGAACCAAAGTGGTTTTCTTCTTCTTTGCACTTCCTTTTCTGTCTAACACAATGGGATGTTGCTTCAAGTATTGCATCCTTAATGCTTGCCCACTTTGCCTGTACCCCTCCTGTGTTTCTTTTGCCAGAGCTAGCTTAACCTCTGTTGGCATCTTATCAAAGTCAGCTCCTCTGAAGTCCCATATTTTTGCCTTGGAATGGGATGATTTAGATGTAGTAGCCAAATTGAACCATACCATGTGATGGTCACTGGCCCCCAGGTGACCTTCTACCTGGAGATATGTGATCCCTTCCTTGTTAGTCAGTACTAGATCTAGGATAGCCCTGTCTCTTGTGGGTTGCTGTACCAGTTGTTTGAGGCCCTCCCCCTGCAGGGAATCCACTATGTGTCTAGTTCTGGCAGATGTTCCTGCTGGTATTGACCAATCTGTATCCGGCATGTTGAAGTCTCCCATTATCAGAACCTCCCCTTTAGCTGTCATGTTTTGTATATCTTCTAACAGTAATGTGTCTATGTCCTCCCCCTGGTCTGGGGGCCTGTAGACAACCCCAGTTCTTATGGCTGTCCCATTTCCTGTTTCCAGGGTGACCCACAGTTCTTCTGGCTCCTTACTTGTTTTCTGAATTTCTGTAGCTTTGATATTTTCATTGACATACAGGGCCACTCCTCCCCCCCCCCTTTTTGCACCTCGGTCTCTTCTGAACAATAAATAGCCAGATACTGAAGTCCTCCAAGTGTGGTTATTGGTAAACCACATCTCACTAATTGCTACTATGTCCAGTTTAGCCTCTGACATTATTGCCTGCAGGTCTGAGATCTTATTTCTCAGGCTGTGAGCATCTGTGTACATGATTTTCCATTGGCCAGATTTTGGTGTGTTAGTTGTTGGGTGAGGTTTGGCATTACCCCTGTGCGTCGTATGGGGAGACAAACCTTTTTTCTTACCTGGTGATGCAAATGAACTGCAAACATGCTGAATCCCTGTTTGACCACTAGCTGAGGAGGGAGGGGTGTTCTTCCCATTTGATGTATGGGGTGCTGCACCCCTCTCCCCATTTGCTAGTTTAAATATTCTGCAAAGACATCAAACTTCTGCCCCAATGCACTGACTTCCTCCTTAATCAGATGCAGTCCATCAAATTTAAAGAACTTTCACTCTCAGAACTGTTGCCAGTTCCCTATAAATCTGTGTCCTTTTTCCTGGCACCAGCCCTTGAGCCATGTGCTTAGCTCCCCTATCTCCCCTTCTCTGACCTTCCATCCATCTGCTCTCCTCTCCCAGACTGGCAGAATCTCAGAGAAGGAGATGCCGGATGAAATAGATGATAGTTTGTCACCTAGCCTGGTCAGATGTTCCTTGGTCTCCACAACTGACCGGCTGGCGAGATCATTAGTCCCTATGTGTACTAGGACATCAATGTTTTCTCCTGCTTTGTGAACAATTTTAGCAATGCAGTCAGTGTCCCTCCATGCTGATGTACCAGGGAGCCATCTGACCATTATCCCTGGCTGGAGATGGGTATCAACTCCCCAAATCATGGAGTCTCCTATGATCAGAAGTTTTTTGGATTTTCTTTTTGCTTTTTTTGTTTTGGTTCCTGATTTGGGTGAGTTTTGTTGTGCTAGCTCCTGTGCTGCAGTGTCCTGTTCTGCAGTGTCTTCTGCCTCTTTGTTTGATTTCAGAGATAGAGGTAGATACCTGTTTGTAGTGTTTATATGGGTTTTGAGGTAATATGTTGGAGAGCAGAGAGGATGGGGCACCTAATTGCCCCCCTAACCATCTGCCAACCCTCCTGGACCACCACCTTCATGGCTCTAGGTTTTCTGTTGGATGCTGGGAAATGGCGGGTGGTTCTTATGATGTATTTCCTCTGAATATGAAATTTGAGGAGTGCACCCTCTGCCCATGCTGCCCGGAGCTGAGCCCTAAGATCTCCAAAGGCTCAGCATATAGGACAGTGTCCTAAATCCTGTAAGACTGCCCTTCTGAAATTGTTCCACAGTACCTGCAGTTAATGATATCCATTCCAGATAAGTTGCTGGGTTTATAACCTAGTCAGAGTAATTAGAAGGAAAAAGAAAAATGCAAGTAATGGTTTGATTGTGTTTTGTTTAACTTGTTATAACAAGTTAAATTACTAGTGCCTGTAAATGAGCTCACCTTGTGGAGGCCCCACTGATCCACCCCTTCCTGCTCTGCCACAGGAAATGTCACAACTGTGGTACCCTATAAAAGGAGTGTAGTGTGGGGTGGTTGGGGATGGGGGTGGGTGGCTGGGCCCTTCCCCTGCCGAAAAAGAAGAACCACGGATGAAAGAACAAGGAAGTAAGAGCTGAAACAATCAGTCAACAACAAATGCAGTAACCCTGAAAGCTTATCCTTATGTTAGAAAAAACTGTAAAACCTGTAAAGCACCACCTGTAATAATTTCAGAGAAGATATACGCTGTAAGAAACACTTTGCTACAGAGGAACATAAAGCAATGAAATGTTAGCAACAAACAGTAGCAATCCCTGTGAGTAAATAATAAAAACAACACCACACAGCAAATCTGCTTAGCCAAAATAAGTCTTAATCCTTTTCCCTTGCTCTGGTAAGTTTCTGTACTCTGCCTTTCAAGCAGTCTTAGAAGAAAAGAGCTCAGGTGAAGCTAGGTGCCTTGGCCAGCAAACCAAGTCTTCTACCTCCAAGTTATCAACTAACCTGACCTTTTAACCCTTCTTTCTGTTGAAATTACTGACAGTTTGCCAGCTCCACTCTCACATACACACCTAATCCTTTGAAGAGCTGTGGGAGGAAAGTAATTAGCTCCTTCAATGTGAGAAGGAGACTGAAACACCTCTGAGACAACAAACCTTTTCAACAAATGAAGAAAAACAAGAATAAAATAAAACACAGTGTCAAACAGTAATTTTGCTTAGCTCAATGATAAAAAAGTCACAAAAATGTAAGCTCTACCTGTAATACAGTAATTTCAGAGAAGATATACCCTGTAAGAAACACTTTGCTACAGAGAAAAATAAAGCAGTAACAGAAGATATACCTTGCAAAAAACAATTTGAATCAGAAGATTATAGCAGTAATCTGTTAGCACACACCTGTAGGCACACCATGTAATAATGCAGAAGAAGGTATACCAGCAACAACAATTTGAATCAGAGAAAAATAAAGCAATGGGATGTTAGCAACAAACAGTAGCAATCCCTGTGAGTAAAAAATTAAAACAACACCACACAGTAAATCTGCTCAGCCAAAATAAGTCTTAATCCTTTTCCCTTGCTCTGGTAAGTTTCTCTACTCTGCCTTTCAAGCAGTCTTAGATGGAAAGAGCTCAGGTGAAGCTAGGTGCCTTGGCCAACAAACCAAGTCTATTTTATGTTTATTTATTGTATTGTGGTTAGTGTGTAGTGTGTGATTTGAGGGTTGAGTGGTTGGGTGTGTAGGTGTGGTGTGGATTAGTGGTGCTGGTGTGATGATTTGTTTTTGGGTGCTCGTTGAGTGTGTGAAGATGTTCTGGGAAGGTGCTGGGATGATCAGGCATTATTCCCCTTCCAGGCTTAAAGCCGTCCACCCTTTTAGGTGTCCCCCACTGTCCCCCAAGGTACATAGATGTGTCAGGCTCTGGGGAATGTGAGGAGAAGTAAAGCAGGGGCAGGGCCTGGTGGGGAAAAGGAAAGGAGTGGGCGAATTGAGATGGTGGGGACAAGAAGATGCCCTGGGGTGAAATGGGTTCAGGAGAGGGGTCTTTCCTGCCTGGTTCTTCCCATACCCAAGGGTTCTGCTTATAGCAGGGAGGTAGCTTGGTCATCACCGGTGACTCATCCGACTCAGACGGTGTTATGTAATGCCAGGTCCATTAAAAACAAGACTGCTATAATAGCTGATCTTGTTGGGTCATTGGACCTGGCGTGCATTATCGAGACCTGGCTGGATGAAAATGCTGGTCCTGTTTTGGCTTCAGCTACACCTTCTGGGTATTTGGTGACACACCGTCTGAGGTTAGATTGTAGGAGCAGGGGAGTGGCCAACAGTTTTAGATCAGAACTAAACCTGGTAGAGGTACCAGTGAAGACCATCAACTCTTTTGAATGTATCATGAGTGAGGGCATGAGGTGCAGGATTCTTCCCATCTACCATCCACCAGGTGATGGGAATGCTTTCCTGTGGGAAGTTGTGGACTTCTTTGTTGACCTTACATTGGAATCCTCCAGGTGGCTGATCCTGGGGGACTTCAATGCCTGGGTCGACGATGAACTCTCACAGTTTGGTGAGAACTTCCTCCAGTTGATGACTTCACTGGGCTTCACAAAGGTTATTTCCTCCTTGACCCATATAGATGGCCATTCATTGGACTTGGTGTTTCTCCTGGGTATGGAGATAGCTAACTTAGTGGTGGAACCAGTTGGATGGTCTGACCATCACACCATTGGGTTTAGTTTCTGGGCCCCCCCAGTAGGCCGGCCCTATGGAGATGGTCTGGTACTGCCCTTTTAGGGGTGTTTCCCCAGAGGGTCTGATGGCTGTGCAGGACCTATCAGGTCTACCGAGTGAATGCACGGACCCCATTGACCTGGTACTTGCCTATAATAAGGCAGTGGTAGGGGCCCTGGATTCCATTGCTCCTGTTTGTGTTCACCCCCTCACTCTTTGCCTCAGGTCTCCTTGGTTTGATGAGGCCTTGAGGGAGTTGAGAAGAGTGGGACGAAGGCTTGAGAGATGTTGGTGGAAGTTGGGCCTGGAGTTTGACAGACTTAGTTTGATGGACCATTATCAGGTCGATCAAGCAGCAATTACCTGTAAGAAGGCAGAATTCCTGTCCAGGAAAATTGCTGCCATGCAGAATCAACCAGCCCTGCTCTTCTGGACCATGGCCAGATTGTGCAATCCAATCTGTCTTCAGCTCAGAAGTGTTTTTTCACAAGAACGATGTGAGGAGTTTGCTCAATTCTTCGTGGATAAAGTTGCCACAGTCTGGTCCAATCTCCTCCAGACTCTCTCAAATGGGAGTTTTGGTGGTCAGCAGGAGATGTCGGACACTCAGTTTGTGTGGTCTGACTTTGATCTGCCCACAATCAATGACATTGTGATGATTGTCCAGTCGCTGCGACTGACCAACTGTAATTTGGACCCCACGCATCTTTTAGTAGGGTGTGTGGATAAAATCAGCCCAGTCCTTGCCAAGATGATCTGGTTGTCATTGGGGAGGGGGATCTTTCCTTATCCCATGAAGGAAGCCGTGGTTCGGCCCCTTCTTAAGAAGTCCTCCATGGACCTGGACTGTCTGGCTAATTACAAGCCTGTCTCTAACCTACCTTTTGTGGGTAAGGTTATTGAGAAGGTGGTTGCGTCACAGCTGGACAATCATTTGACCAGCCACACTGTCTATGATTCCCTCCAGTCTGGATTTAGAAAAAGACATAGTACCAAGATGGCCCTTGTCCCAGGTACTAAATGACCTCCTAATAGCGAGATATCAAAAGACCCATTCCATCTTGGTCCTTCTAGATCTCTCTGCAGCATTTAATACCATGGACCATGGAGTGCAGCTGGAGTGCCTGCCATTTATCTGTGGACTATCTGGTTTGGTCCTCAGTTGGTTTCAATCTTTCCTCGAGGATAGGACTCAGAGGGTGGTGTCTGGGATTTTTTTCCTCAGCTCCATTCCCACTATCCTGAGGGGTGCCGCAGGTCTCCATCTTGGCACCCATGTTGTTTGCGGTATATATGCTGCCTTTGGTAGCGATTATTAGATGGTACGGCTTGGGTTTTCATTGCTATGCAGATGATACTTAGCTGTACATGTCTTTGTGCCTGGCCAGGGTAATGCTGTTTTGGTCTTTAACAACTGTCTCACCGAGATCCAGGATTGGATGAATGTGAGCTGGTAGTGGTTAAACCCTGAAAAAACTGAGGTGTTGGTTGTGGCCCAGGTTTTCAGGAGATGGGTTTGCTGACATGGTCACCTTTGGGTCTTTGGCTTGGGGGTGTTCAGTTAGCAACCTCAGACCAGGTGCAGAACCTGGGCATTATATTTGATGACTGCCTGACCCTTAAATCACAGGTGTCGGTGGTTGTCAAAACCTCCTTTTTCCATCAGAGGAATATTGCCTGGGTGAAGCACCTGATTCTTTAAAAATGATCTCCGTATTTTGGTCCACACCTTCGTTACCTCCCGCCTTGACTACTGCAATGGCCTTTACCTAGGGCTACCGGGAGTTGATATCCACCACTTTCAGCTAGTGCAGAATGCAGCAGCCAGGCTTCTAACTGGTACTTCTAGGACCAGTCATATAACACCTGTCCTCTGCAGACTGCACTGGCTACCAGTACAGTGGCAGATCACCTTCAAGGTCAGTTTGCTGACCTGTAAGGCCCTACATGACCAGGGACCTAGTTACCTGCAAGATCTTCTTTGTCCCTAATGTCCCCCCACCCTCCCTGATCCACTGATGAGGGATTGCTAGAGATTCCCAGGGTTTGTTTGAAGACATCAGGGGCCAGGTCATTTAGTTTCATGGCCCCGACCCTGTGGAATTCTCTACCTCATTGGTTGCAAGATTGCCTGACCGTCCAAAGTTTTAAAGCAACCTTGAAAACTAATTTGTTTAGCCTAGCATACCCTGATTTTTAGATGATGTTATGTTGATTGGTTTTATTATATTGTTTTCATTTCTGGTACATTTTTAATTATTTATTGCACAAGCACCTTGGTTCTGGAAAGGTGCTTTTTATAAATAAAGATTGAGTACAGTTGAGTTGAGTGTTAAAGTAAGTGCGTGTCTGTGTGTGTTAAAGTAAGTGTGTCTGTGTGTGCATATTTGTGTGTATCTTTGCAGCTTTGCAGGGGGGGCTTGGACTTTTAGTGGCTGAGAAAGTGGAATGTCAGTTTTGTTGTTTGGGGAATGGTGGGGATGGAGAGTTATACAGTATTATAAAATGGGCTGGAAAAATCCTGCAATTTGATTAACTGGTTTAGTTCATTACCGGTGGGTAAATCCTACAGTACAATGATCCCCTGCTAAAGGACCAGTCTCGCTGCCTGCATTAAAATCATTACACTCTCATAACTTTCACTTATTAAAAACTTTCAGACTGCAGCTATTTTTCCTCCTGTCCAAAATCCTTCAACCATGCCTTGGAAAAAAAAAAACTTCTTTGAATTAAAAAAGAAAACACAAGGCCCAATTTCCAAAGAGGCTGCAATGACTCAAGCAACTTATTATTTATTATGCAAGGGGTGACTTGTGTCACAACTTGCATCAATCATTATTTTCTAACACTGTAAGATTCTTGCAGGATTTGAACTTATGACTCTGGGATCCCAGTACTGAGAATAGTATAAATGCCACTCAACACAGTGAGTTCTTGTTTCCTCACCTGGAAGAGGTTTATTTCATCATATAGACATTAGCATTACAGGCACTATAATAAAAATACAGCTGGCAATAGTTAACAAGATAATAGAGAAAATATTACCCAGTTCTCTTGGAAGCTGACGGCAGGTTCTTAGGATGTCAGAATTTGCAGTTCAACTCTGGTTAATTCAGCCAGTTTATATACATTTTACACTCTGCCTGATAGCTGTTTCCAGAGAAGGTATGTAAATTTTCAAATGAGAGTGAATGAATAGAGCTTATAAATTAATGAATGGCCCATTGGAAGGTATGCAGGTAGCTAATGAATAGAGCTAATGAATAGCCTGTTGAACAGACAAATAGCTACTTAAATAGCTTATTAAAGACTTGCAAATTTAGTATGTTCTTTCCATCACATACTCAACATTAGGTGATAATAGGTCAGAATAATGTCAGGTCAAAATAAAGTCAATTCAGAATGATTTCAGTTTCAACTAGCTCCTGACCACAAGGCTTGTACTTTGTATGAACCTTACTCTGAATCTTCCATGAACCTTTCATACACTTCACTTTGGCCATCAAGTATTGAAACATAGTGCATAATACAGCAGTAAAGAGCAGTACCTATACTGCAGTACCTTACAGTCCCCCACTTGAAGGAGAGAGAGAACTCGATCCTTCACGTGGCATAAGCTACAACATAGAGCAAGTGATACCTGGAGCTCTAATCATAAGCATTTTATTTCTCATGTGTCTCATCATACGCATTTTGCAAAGGGAAATTAATAAAATGAACACCAATACAACTTGTAATAGTAGTAAGCCCTTAAATGTAAGTGTCAGCCATGAGCTGGAGAACATGGTCACCAGATCTCTGTCATGCATTAATTCTCTGGCAATGGTCTGAACCTTTTTGGCTGAATTCTCAATTTGAATGAGATGGGAATCTTTCCTCTCAACTAACTTTTTCACATTTACTGTTAAGGGTGGTATGGGTATTCCAAATGCAGGGGCGTATTCTTTGATCATCATGCTTTGTCTGGGGTGGAGCTGTTGATGTACTAAATGGAGTAGTATTGGACTATAGGATGTATGACTTGGTTTCCTGTCCACATGTCCCCAAGGGGCACAAAACAAAAATTTGGATAGGGAATCGGACACTGAAGTCCTTGGTAAGTCATAAAGGGAAGATTAGTGACCACACAATGTTGGTTGGTACTGTTATAAGTGATCCATATCTGCTCAGTAGTTCATTTGGACAACTGCACTGGACGCAGGATCAACCCATTAAATTGCCCCTCCAGTAGTTTCAGCCCACAGACAGGACCGGCTAATGACAATACATCACAGTTATATAGCCAAATGGCCTTGAGGTCCTGGCAGCACTGGATATTAGGTTGCATCCAGGTGTCATTATTATTCCATACCAAAAATTCATGGGGGTTAACCCACTTGGCATAATAGCCTTTGAGTAACCGTCCCACTGAATGTATTTTAACCACTCTTTTGAATATTTGGGTCTGCACATCCACTTGTGGAAGGTTTACAGTGAAGGAGACCACCATAATTTGGCTAAGGGTGCAGCTAGGCTGGCAATTAAATCTAGGCTTGTGAGCCATTGTGATAGGGAGCCTCCTTATCACCAAAATGGGTAGCATCTTGTGCTTAGTGCACTGTTCTAAGCAGTTATTGTCAGTTTCATTAGACATGGGACAGTACCATAACTTAATCTGGACATCTGATACCATATCTGGACGTTTTCCCAGCTTGAGCTGCTCAAAAAGCTTAATGATAGATGTAAGTACATATGATCCATAAACTGTACATACAATAGATGACCCTATAGCCTTATCTTTTATTTGCTGATTATGATCTTGACTAATTTCATTAATCTTATTTTGTACTTGCTTAAAAAGGTTAGCAATTTCATGCATATCATATACAGTCAAGTGTTCTTCCTGAGCCAAACCCTCTTGATTAACTGCCGGGGCAGTAAAGCTTCTCTTGATATTTTACTTTGTGACTGGGCAGTATGCTCTGTTAGAGCATCCAAGTCTGCCTGGTTCCATACACTCATACCTGAGCCAAATAGACCCATAATGTCTCCTAACAGGTCTCTTTTCCTCCAATATCTACTTTCACTAACATTCCTCTTATGTACAGGACCTTCCATATCCCATTTCATTTGTTAGGCATGAAAAGCACTAACCATATCTACTAACATGGTAGCAAAAAACTTAGACACAGTTTTGTGAGTGCATTGTCCAATGGTATTTAAGTTCCAAGTGGAAAAGTTAAGTACCACTGGTAATCTAACATATTGTGCATTATTTATGTAAGTATTTTCCAGTGGGGAAAATGTTAATACACTGGGTGGTCCTTGATTTACATTAGGACACTGGGGTGGTAGAACCTGCATGTGAACTGATCTTTTGGTGATGTTCCATACATTGGGGTCTTTACATCTGTCTGGGCTCTGCCCGGTCCAGATCCTAATACAGTAGTTCACTTGCATGGTGTAAGTGCCAGTGTCATTCACCTGAGCTCCCTTAAAAGTCAAGGACCCTGTATTTCAATACAGTAGGATGGGGCAATGGTGCTGTACCCTGAAGTACATGAGATCAGCTGTGGACATTTGGTCAAACATGCACATTGTCCTCCATCTGCTATAACAGTACCATTGTCCTTTTTCCATGTTACATTCCAGTAAGCCCCATCACATAAATTGTTCTCAGGATCCCAGTCATATGAAGTCAATAAAGTTACTGATTGCTGGGGCTCACACATGATGTTTTTAACTGGGAATCCATATGTGTAGGCCAGTGGATATGGACACATATAGGAGTAGCCACACCCACATCATTTCACTACTCTGTATACCTAAAAAATTAAAAACATCAAGGTCAATATCTGTTTCTTAGTTTACTGATTTCAGCTGATTAATGTGAAACCATTTTAGTATGACAGCATTTTTCTTTACTGTCATCTTAATTAGATATACAGAGGGACTGGCCTTTTCCACAATGGGGAAGGGTCCTTTCCATTTTACATCAAATGTGTGTTCTTTTGGAGCATAGTTCTTTATCATGACTGAGTCCCCCACTTCATACTGAAATGGATTAACCTTGTTATCAAAAATACTTTTTGATTTGCTTTTTGGATTTACCCAGTTGAGAGGCTGTAAACTTATTAACCTCTAAAATGTGTTGTAGATATGTCTCAAGCCATGCATTAGTTATAGGAGCATTGAGACATGGAGTTTGAGATGACAGCAGTATTTGCACTGGAGTAGACATCAGGCATCCAGTCATAACCTGGTAAGATGAGATTCCTGTGGAGGCAGATGCAGTGAAGCAAATCGCCATCAGGCAAAGAGACAACATAGCAGCCCACTGGGTAGGGTGTTGGTAACAGAATTTAGTGAGCATAGTTTTTAATGTTCGATTGCTCCTCTCCATGACTCCAGAGGACTGAGGTTGTTACAGAATGTGGAGCTGTTGTTGAATTTGTAACATCTGTTGCAATTGTTGAAAAACTTTACCAGTAAAGGCCAGCCCTTGATCCAAAGAGATAATGTGAGGTAAACCTCAACGTGGAAATAATTCTGTAGCCAACAGGCAAGCCGCAATGGAAGCATTGCTGTCTCTGGCGGGGAATGCCTCTATCTACTTGGTGAACAAGTCAACTATGACCAAAGCATGTGCATAGTTACTCTTAGTTTTAGGGAGACCTTCAATAAAGTCTACTTGTATATGACACCAAGGACCAGATTAGGGGGGGCGGCAGAGTGCAGAAGGGCTCGATTAGTGGATGGGAGAGGGTTAGTCTGGAGACAGGGCAGGCAAAAAGCATAGGCCTCTTGAAAAAGCTGATGGAGGTCTGGGCAAAATAATATGCTCAGCCCAGTCACAGGGGGGAGGATCCAAAGCAGAGCCTTGCAAAAAGTCTCGAATTTCCACAAAAGGTGGGTGAGAATTTTGGATGGATAGCAAATCCATAGTGGTGGGGGTAGCGGCTGCTATGATGGGAAGAGACATGTCGAGGTTACCCACAAGTTTCCTGAGATAGCCGCCAGATGTGCCACATCATGAGCTTTTTGATTACCCTCAGCATGCATAGTGCCCTCAGAATGTCCCTTAACTTTAACAATAGCAATCGAAACAGTAGTGGTAGACAACAAATCATGTAAAAGTTGCAACAAATTTTTGTGCTTGTGGGGTTTTCCATCAGTAGCAAGATAATTGTTAATATGAAAAAGGGGAAGCATGGAACAGGTGTTACACACATAAGCACTGTCAGAATAGATGTTTGTCGGAAGGGAGTCTGCCAAAGAAATTGAACAAATAATGGCAGACAATTTAGCCAATTGGGCCAAATGGGGGCAAACAGCAATAACTGTGGGTGTTGGTTTCAGTAACTACTGCAAATCCTGTAAAGGGTTGACCGTCCTTATAATAGCATGAACCATTTGCATACCAGTGATGGGCATTTGCAATTGGAGTATGTTGGATTAGAGGTGGGAAAAGGGGTATGTCATATGCTGCTGTGCCATCGGAGCACTGATGAGGCTCTCCGGTTGCAAGAGCAAGGGCAGGCAGCATTGTAAGTTGTAGGGAAGTGACATCAATGTCTCTCTGCATAAGCATAAGGGTCCACTTGGACAAGCACTGGAAGGAGATGTGGGTATCCCCTGGCTTGAGGAGGTAATCTAAGGGTGTATGTGGTGTGTGTATGATTAAATCTTGTAGTCCCGCAATATAGGTAAAATGCTGGACAGCCCAAAAGGTGGCTAAAAAATGTTTTTCACAAGCCGTAAAATATTTTTCCACTTTTGTCAAAATACGTGAAGCATATGCAAGGGGGCGGAGCCTGCTGTGATGCTCTTGACACAGCACAGCCAGAATGGCATTGGGAGAGGCTTCCACTTCTACATGAAATGGCTGCTGTGGGTCAGGGATGACGAGCAGGGAGGCTTCTGCCACTGCCGCCTGTAGTGCCCTGAAAGCCTCAGCATGTGGCATGGTCCAACGCTCGGCAATTAAATCACTCTGTAGGTCCTTAATTTCCATTAACAAGTCATACAAAGGATGCACTGTTTCAGTGAAGTGGGGAATAAAATCCCTCTTATAGTTAACTAAGCCCAGGAAGGAGTGTAGAGCAGTAATTGTCATTGGGGGTTGGACTCCTTTAATGAGGGCCACTTTGGCAGGGGCCGGGGACTTGCCATCTCCAGAAACTACCACACCCAAAAAGGAAGCTTCTGACACAACCAATTGACATTTCTTTGGATTTACTTATAATCCAGCATCTTTTAACAAAGCAAGTAACTCATCTAACAATGCTATATGCTCCTCTCTTGTCTCAGTTGCCAACAACAAATCATCTACGTACTGCAACTGGCTTGGAAAAGTGCATCAAAATGGCCACCATGCATTTGTGAAAAATGGTTGGGCTGCAGTGAAACCCTTGTGGGAGGGCAGTCCAATTGTACCGTCTATCCCTCCAAGTGAAAGCAAATTTATACTGACATTCTTTTGCCAGAGGCACACTCCAAAATCCATTAGCTATGTCCAAAGTGGAAAACCACTTAGCTTTGGGTGGCACTGTACTCAGGAGGATGGGAGCCTCATGGACTACAGGTGCCGTTAGTGGGGTAGAGGCATTTAAAGCCCTATAGTCTACTGTTAGTCTCCATGAAGAGTCCGGCTTTTTCACTGGCCAGATAGGGGAGTTAGTTACAGACTCACATTCCCTCAAAACCCCTTGATCCAAAAGTGATTGGATTGTATGGTCAATTGTCTGTTCACATTCTTTGGGGATTTTATACTGCTTTTGTGGTGGGTGTGCTTTGCTGTGACATGCTCTTCCCTTTCCATCCTACCACACTCATGTTTATGGGTAGCAAATACATCAGCATGTTTTTGAATTATAGCAGCAACTGACTCTTCAGATGAGGTGGGCAACTCTAAGTTTCCCATGCCCTTAATAGCAGCAACAACAAATACATCATCAATCATCCCAGCCTGTGACTCAGAATCACTAAACCACATATAGTTATTAGTCATATCTAAGGCCACATTGTGTTTTGTTAGAAAGTCAGAACCTAGAATACCTCTACCATCAGACAAACACATAAGAAAAGGTGTACAAGCAAATTATTATTGTCATCAAAACACAGTTTTGTTTTCTTTGCAACTACTGCTTTAGTCTCAGTTCCTTCAAATGCCATCATAGATCTACATTGTTTTGTAGCAATCGGGTGTGAAATTGGTTGTGAGGAATGTACAATTGTCATGGATGCTACAGTATCCACCAGCATAGTTTGCTGAGGGCCTCCCTTCACAGCAGCCTGAACAACTGGATGATTCCATGCATCTCTCCATAACCTCACACATGGTGTGATGGGGGAGACCTGTAATTCCTATTTACTATCTGGCTTTGCATCCAGAGATGTTTCTCCATACTTATGGTGAAGGTCTTCTAATTGCCTCACTACTTCTGCATAAGGGGGTCCATCCCATCCCTTACCAGCTTGTGGTGCCTTACTCTGCATAGTTGAATCTTTCTTGAACTCAGGACAATTAGGCAGGATGTGTCTTGGCTTGTTACAATTATGACAAACAATTTGGTCTGTGTCTCTCCTCCCCTTCTTTAACTTAGGATGACCTCCTTTGGGTGGTCCTTTGACCACTGAAAACTTTGCTTTCTTTGACTTCTCTTCTGGGGAAGCATGGCATCCTCCCTAATTGCGGCTGCCTTGATATCTTCAAACAGGGACTTGTGATTAACTATCACTCCTACCATACTTTTGAGAGCAGGTCTTAGTTCCACTATCAGCCTACGTTTAAAAGTGACATCATCATTTCTGGGTTTGTTTTCTTGGGTTGTGGGGTCTCCCTGTATAGTACTGTCCACCTTAGGATATGCCTGAACATACTTTACCCATAAGCAGTAAACCCAAGACTTATAGCACTCCTGATCTTTTTGTGTGGCATTTACAAAGTCTGCCAAAAAATTGTGGGTCCCTCGCTTGGCCAAATTAACAATTTTCCCTAATATATCATTTAATTTTTTATTATCCTTCTTAGACAGCATTGCGGACTGTAAGTCCTCATGCAGGGCAGTACACAGTACATCTATGATGTCTGCATCTTCCAATTCAGAGTAGACTTTTTTAAAGGTGTTTGCTTGCTGAACAATATCAGAGCCATTGTGCATTAGGCAAATGTCTCCTAATTCCCTTGCCAATGCTTGCCGGTCTGCATAGGTGAGAGGTTCGGTCTTTTTGGTTGTGGTTGTTGGTGCCTCATTTCCTGTTTCCACCATAGTGGTAATGGTGCAAACAGGCACTTTGGGGAAGGGCAGTGCTGATGGGGTGTCAGCTCGCAGTCATTGGGGTATTTCCTACAATGGTCTCTATAATTTTCAGTCTCCAAGTCCCAGTCATCTTTTCGACAACTATGTTGGCTACGGGCATCTTCAAAGTCTGACTCATCATCAGAACTGTGATAGTCCATGGCTCTTAAATACAGCGGTGCCTTTTTGCCACTGATAGCCATTATGACCAATGACAAATGATGTACTTCACTTTCTAACGGTTTCGTTTTTGTTTACATCTGTGATGCTCCATGCCATATGGGTCTCTATCTTCCCCTATAGAGTTCAGATGGTAACAGATGGTGGCTTGGGCATCTTATAAAGAGTGACTGAGTTCACCAACTCATTTCTTTAATATTTCATTTTCTTCTCTTAAATTAGCAACATACTGTTGCTTTATTACTTTGTCCTGCGTTATTCAGTAACACCGTTGTAATCTCTCACTGAGGTCTATAATTCTAGCTTGATCTCGTGAGTGCCTGTCTGCACGTTCTTTATTTAAGACATCAGTACTTTTAACAATTGCAGCAGCTGCTCTCAAACACAATTTGACAGCCTGCTTGTGAGAGAATTTTTTATCACTACACTCCCTAAATACAGATATCAGCACTGCCCTCCATGACGCATCCACCTGGAGGTCATCCTGTAGGGATGAATATGGTTTAACTTTAGTAACTTTTTGTTCAATAAGACACTCTAAACTAAGAATGTCTTTTACTGCCATTTTTACTATTGGTTTGTGGACTACACAAACACTCAGACTGTTTCCAGTCTTTCTCCCCTGTGCCTCGTTAGGTTGCAACCCTTATTGAGGACACAGCCTGTAATACTTGCCTTACTTACTCTCAGCCTTCAGGATTAGCCAGAAGTCCTGCCACAGTCACCACTGTAAGATTCATGCAGGATTTGGACTTATGACTCTGGGATCCCAGTACTGAGATAGTATAAACGCCACTAAACACAGTGAGTTCTTGTTTCCTCGCCTGGAAGAGGTCTATTTCAGCATATAGGTATTAGCATTACAGGCACTATAATAAAAATATAGCTGGCAATAGTTAACAAGATAATAGAGAAAATATTACCCAGTTCTCTTGGAAGCTGACAGCAGGTTCTTACGATGTCAGAATTTGCAGCTCAACTCTGGCTAATTCAGCCAGTTCATATACATTTTACACTCTGCCTGATAGCTGCTTCCAGAGAAGGTATGCAAATATTCAAATGGGAGTGAATGAATAGAGCTTATAAACTAATGAATGGCCTTTTGGAAGGTAGGCAGATAACTAATGAATAGAGCTGAGAGCTAATGAATGGCCCATTGGAAGGTATGCATATAGCTAATAAATAGGGCTAATTACTAGCCTGTTGAACAGACAAATATCTACTGAAATACTATAACTTATTAAAGACTTGCAAATTTAGTATGTTCTTTCCATCATGTACTCAACATTAGGTGAGCATAGGTCAAAATAAAGTCAATTCAGAATGATGTCAGTTTCAACTAGCTCCTGACCACAGGGCTTGTACTTTATATAAACCTTTCTCTGAACCTTCCAGGAACCTTTCATACACTTCACTTTGGCCATCAAGCATTGAAAAACAGTGCATAATACAATGGTATACAGTGGTACCTTTGCAGTAGTACCTTACAACATAGCCAGCTTCAAATCCTGACACAGCTGCACCAAAGTACCCTTGCATTAAGGTTGCATCAAACAAGGGGCTGCACGACAGTGGGGCTACAACATCTCCTGTTTTGGGATTTTGCAAGCCCCACCATGGATGCAGCAAGGGGGTATTGAACTCCAGTGGCCATCTTGGACATGGTGGACAGTGCCATGTTCTGCCATGACCTCGGCTGAAGCCATACCAGTTTGGCCAGAGTTTGTTGTTTTTGCCACTGGGTACAGGCTCAGTCAAAGATCCAGGGCAGGCGGACACCTTACCTTTACTCTAGAGGCTGTAGTGTTCCTGCTGTCTTATTGTTGGGGGAAAACAATTGTATGTGACATGCAGATATTTGTCTGCATACTTTTTTTTGTTTTATAAAAATAGACAAATACTTAAACAGCAGCTAGCCCTTCAGATAACTGGGTCAAAGCAATATGAGTCTGGACATGACACAAGCTGGCATCATTATGGCAAGCTGAGACATATAATAATCATCAAAATTACCAAAGATTTTTTTTTGTGTCAAAATAGACAAGTGCTTAAACTGCAACTAGCCCTTTGGGCAACTAAGTCAAAGCAGTAGGTAAGTGCATGTGATAATAGCAGGCATTGTTATAGCAAGCTGAAATGTATTACAGTGACCAAGACTATCAAATCTATTATTTTTTTTTTGTGTGCAAAAAACAGACAAGTGCTTTAACTGCAACTAGCCCTTAGGACAACAGGGTCAAAGTAGTCATGACTGAATGTGACAGAGGGAGGCACAGCAATGGCAAGCTTAGGCATGTAATAGTCACCAAGACTACCAAAGTTTGTTTTTTCTCCCAAAATAGACAAGTATTTAAACTAGAACTAACCCCTGGAGCAAGTGGCAAAGCAATACATAAGTGGACATGATACAGGCAGGCACCATTATGGCAAGATTAGGCATATAACACTCACCGAGACTACCAACATTTGTTTTCCCCCCCAAAATAGACAAGTACTTAAACAGCAACTAGCCTTTTGGGCAACTAGGTTAAAGCAGTACATCAGTTGATGTGATGAAGACAGGCACAGTTATGGCAAGCTGAGGCATGCTGCATAACAGTCTTTGTTTCTTGCATGTGTTTGTTTTAGTGCAGTTTAAATGTAGTCTCCCTGTCCCCAAGCCCCAGTGCCCAGTTTCCTCTGCCTGGACTGCTGCCAGGGTTCTGCTCCAGTCTCTGTCTCTGTGATTTTTTTCTTTAAAGATGGTAATTTCTTTCTGGTATTTTTCCAGTGCAGCTTAACCCTAGTCCCCCTGCCCCAAGCCCCAATGCCCAGTGCTGCCCACTGCCTGGACTGCTGCAACTGCAAAGCCATATTCTGTTCCAGTTTCTGTGATTTTTTAAGCTAGTATTTTCTTCCAGGCATTTTGCAGTGCAGTTTATCTCTAGGCCCCCTTCCCTCAGCCCCAATACCCAGTGCTGCCCCATACATGCAAAATAAAGAATGAAGAATAGTGGTGCACTACCAATGGAGGCAGGAAAGGAATTTAATTAAACCCTCCTTTATTATAGCACAGCAATGTGATGATTACAAAGATGCTCATAGCAAGCACCTCAATGTGTCCTCGGAAGGGTGTCATCAGAGTATGGCTTAAATAGCAAAACAATCCAACATGTGGTCAATAAACCCAATTCCAAGAAATGTAAAGCCATGCATATAAGACAAATAACATACAGACATCATTTTCTTATGTGCATAAAAAGATACAATGCCTTAACATGTTTAAAGTACACGAGGAAAACAGTGAATGAACAGATCCTACTTTTTAGGAGTTTGATATAATGCATTTTTTAAACTAATAGAAAAGTATTTTGTTTTCAAAATTCCTCCTACTACAAAAGAAAAGGTGGCAGACTGATTCACTGAAGCAATTTCTAACAGATAAACATCACATGCTTCAACTACAAATTTACCAGCTTAACATTAATACAATTTCAAAGCAATATCTAACTCTAATAATGTGCAAATGGGGAATAACTCCAGCTAGCCAAGAATGCCTGTTCAGAGCAGGAACAGGCTACAGACTGTGGGCAAAAACTACATAAATTTTATTTTGCAAATCATTTGCTAAACTGTTTCCTACTCTGTGAACAGGACCAAGAAGAACTTATTGGCGTAATAGATATGAACAGCAAAAAGTACTTACTCAAATTCGGAAGACACATTAGAAGTAGTGAGAGGGGACCTGATAGAGACCTATAAGTACCTAATGGAGGTGAAAAGGTGCAGGAGGGGAGTATTTTTTAGAAAAGAAGGTGCACAGGAACAAGGTGGCAAGCAATGAAGCTGGAAGGGGAAATTTAGGAGGGGTTTGAAGAAGTACTTATTCACTGAAAGAACAGTGGATGCTGGGAAGAGTCTTCCAGCAGAGGTTGTGGGGCCAAACAGTGGTGGGTTTCAACCATGCATGGGATAGGCACAAAGGAATCTTGGTAAGGGGGGTAGCCTGTGATCAGGTAGGATCTGCAGTGACTGTATAGGTAGGGACAAAATGGGTAACTGATTGGGCCCAAGTGGTCTTTATCTGCCAATAAATTATTTGAACACATTATTTGTTTCTATGAGAGACTTAATTGAAAGTCAAAGCACACTATGCCAATTACAGGTTTTGGAAATGCCAATATTTGTTATACAGTGGAATTCTCAAGCTGGTCACCAGATGGCATCCACATGCCAAAGAAAAGATAGATGCAGTGAACAGACATAGAGATAAAAAGAGGACCAGCAGGTGGGTGTTCTGGGGGTGTACCAGTTATAGCATATGTCCACAAAAAATGTAGAAAACAATATGATAAAACACAGTGCTGACAGTCTGGTATTAACAAAGCATAATTTTTTTTTTATAAAGAGGGCTTTAGGTCTAAGTCTTCATTTAATCCCATTGGTGAAAGGATATTCAATTGCTTTATCCATTGTGACTCTTTTTGCAACAGCAATCTATTCTGTCACCCTCTCTAAGTAAGTCTGGTATTCAGTTAGTAACTTGGAATTAGAGGTCATTCAGTTTCGCTAAATGGCATTGGTTAAAATGCACTCCTACTGCACTATCTTATTGTTGTATATTGCCTTGAAGTGTTCTTGCATCCTTTTCTACTGGCCTGATTGTCCTTCTAACTCTGACCACAAGGATACCACATTATGTATACTACAAAGGCAGTTCTACAGTCTGCACAGCAATTTAATTAATGCCTCATTTCTGAAGTGGGATCAATGTATTCTGGGCCTGCGTTGGCACACTTGCAGGTATAGCAGTAGTGACACTTGTAAAATCCCTTTCTACTAGATACTGCTTGGCCTTGTTTTTCCTTTTCTGCAATTAACAAGGTATAAAAAAGAGACAATATAGCAGGACAACAATTAATCCTTACACCAATGTAACCCCCTTGTTGGAGGCTTACATGTGAGTCCCTGAAAAAGGCTCTTTTTCTGGGATTTTGTTCCACCGCCATTCTTTTTTTTCTGCCCAGTCTTGTTTTTTCTAGTGGATGGTTTCTGTGTGACAGCAGGGCTGAGGGAGATGTAGCATGAAGACGCTGGGCTGTTTTGCACCTCCGGGTGCTGGGGCGAGCTCCATGCATGTGCAGTAGTGCATCTTCTTTTGGTCATTCTGAGGCCATTTTGGGCTGTCTCTCCAGTGGTCCTGGTCCCAGTACAGAGCAATATAGGGACCAGAGATCTTGGGACAACTGGAGAGGCAGCAGAAGAGAAAAGAGAGCCAGTCTGGTGAGCACCAATTGTGCTCAGGAGAACAGGAACCGCCTCATGAATATTAATGAGGTGGTGTCCCTTAGAAGTACTGAGAGTTTCTGTACAGCACCTAGGAGTACTAGAAATGGGTGCTAGAGACAGGAAAGGAGAGCATTAAAATAAATAAATAAAGATATGGCGAGCAACAGAAGAAAAGAAGCTGGCAGTCTGTGGGGGAGTAAATAAACAGGTTTTCACAGACTGCAGCAAGGGAATGAAGCGGGGCTGTATGTGAGGCTGCCTAGGGGTTATGCAGAATGGCAGCAGGGACAGAGAATAGGGCTCAAAGAAATGTTAATGGATGTAGTTGCTTAAAGGCACAGGGTGGCTACCAAATGGTGGAGTCAATGTAAATTAATCATAAAGGGTTTGGCTACAGGAACTTTTAAAACCTGGGACACTGTTAAAATGTTGGGAAACTGTTTACGCTGACCACCATGTTTTGCAGCCGTGTGACACCAGTCAGCCAACCACCAAGCCAGGATTCTTGTCAGGGACTCTGGGGCTGTGTGAAAGGATTTTTGTGGGAAGACCAGGGAAAATCTAGCCACCTTTTTCTGCACCAATGAGGAATCGAGGGAGCCTCATACATATTAATTTTTGCCTAAAGACAGTGGCTCCAACCAATGGAGAGCAAAGAAAGGGCTCCCAGTAAAGCAAGAACTATTGGAGTTTGAATCAGTTTGGTGGGAGATCCTCCAGGAGGAGGAGGGGGCTCTTGCTCCCGGAGAGAATGAGGCTACAGGATGGGCCTGCCTGGGGGCTGACAGCAATTCGTCCCCCAGGGCAGGGAGTGCCTGCTCCATCAGGAAAGGAGAAGTTGGAGAAAGAAAAGATGTTAAAGAAGCAGCTTGGCAGAGAGAAAAGGAAACCTGCAGGATGCTGAATGTTCTATATTACTCTGAAATTGCACCACAGCGGTGAGATAAAGCAGAAGAGAGAAAAGGTTGTGTCTTAAACCTGGGAAAAGGGCAAAGAGTGTGTCTTGATCTTGCAAAAAGACAAAGGTTGCGTTCTGAGCCTGGAAAAAAAATGACTGTTGTGTCCAGAGCCGGACAAAGTTTGTGTATAAGAGTGGGAAAAGATGGGAATGCAGAGGAATGATGAGGAACAAGAGAATATAAATGTGATGAGAAAAGAAAAGGAAGAGTGAGCCTCTCCAACTCGTAGAACTGCTACAGTATGTACCTGCATGGTGAGAAAAAGGGACTGTGGAATACAGGTGATATGTGGGTATGTTCATGAAAAAGTTGTACCAAATTGTGACATGAGGGGTTAATTTTCAAATGCAGAGTAGATGTTTTTTTTCTAGCATTTTAACATACCATGACCCTACAGTGAAAAATGCACTGTGTTGCACGATAACTGACTTTTAAATGACCAAGAAAAATAAGCTTCAGTGGTCTGAATGTACCAGTGGACACCAACCTTGTGTTCTGAATGTACCAGTGGACACCAACCTTGTGTTCTGAATGTACCAGCGGACACCAACCTTGTGTTCTGAATGTACTGCGGACACCATCCTTGTGTTCTGAATGTATAGTGGACACCAAACATGCATTGTCAATGTGACACGGACCAGTAAACAGCAATGTAGGTTTATAAAAGTTTACTAGTTATGATCTATGTTGTCAAGAATTACATATTCGTGTACTGAAGTGCACTGAAACAAGAAAAAAAACATCAATAAGGTATAAAACTAAAATCACAGAAAAGATTATGCATAGCAAATTATCATACTGTCCAACACTTTAAATACTGTCAATTCCAGCAGCTCTTGAGCTTTTTATATTTTGTGGCGATAGTTTGCAGTTCATCCCGTGCAATTGTAAAGCTTCCATTTCCTGACAGATGTACAGGTCCATGGAAAAGTCTCTGCTGTCTCACCGTATCAGTGTCCTGCTGTTGTGGCCATGTGAGATGCAGATTTGCATGCTGATCCTGGAATTTGACAGTGAAAATACGTTGTAGTTCACTAAATGCAAGCACTTGCCTGATAAAAAAACTGTTTGAAATAGTAGACTGCATAAAATTTTTCCAGCTGTATCTTGTCTGGGTTTAATTTTATTTTTAGAAGATGGACAGTCAGCAAGCACACTAGGGACAGAAGCAGTGGAGAAAGCCATTGCTGAAGTTTCGTGAGTAGAAATGCCTGAATCAGCAGTCAGGTCGGTTGATGAAGTGCTAGTTACAGCAGAGGGGTTCTGTCAGTAGAGTGGCAGGAGCAAAGGAGGGGTCAGATAACTGCGCTTTGTTAGTAGAGTGGCAAGAGCAGAGGAGGGGTCAGTCACTAGAGTGCTGGAAACAGCAGGAGTGTACATATCTGCAGTGCTGTGCTCATGGGCACTCTTTTGTGCACCGAGTTGTAGAGGAGTGTGTCACTGGCATTGCTGGACAGTGTCATTCCTGAGTTTAAGCATTTGAGCTGTCTGAGAAGCACTGGTGCTGCAGTGTTTCAGTTTGAGCCTCTTTGAAGTCCATTGATCCACATGCTCCATGTTACGCACATGGGCCACCATCATTTTGGCACTTGCGGCAGACAAAAGACAGTGCTCTGGTGGCAACCACACCACCTTCCACAGATCTGACACTCTGGACATGTCTTGTCCCAGGAAAAGCTATAACATCAGGTCATTTTGACATTCTTATGGATTTGTCAGGCACCCAGAAAAAAATTCTCTTGAAATGCCCACACCCATCACTTGGAGGCTGTCTGGTCAGATTATCATGGCATTACATGAACATCTCTTCTACTGTTGAAATGATAGCTATTTGTGATTTCACGGCCCTGGTTGCTGACCATTTCACCACACCACTGTCCCCATCAGAGGGGTGCTTACCATGATGTGATCCAAAAATTGGCACATTCAACAAGGAATCCACACTCTGATGAAGCCTTTGAAATTTCATAGAAGGATCATTTTGATTTATACTGACTGGCACAGCCATCTGTGAAATGTACCTTCTTCATAATGTTTATGTGGTGAGTGTTCATGATGTGTTCACTGGCCATCTTACCAAAATGTCGAACAGCACGGTGGTAATGTGTGAGGTCATTTGAGATGAATACCAGGTATTCCATGACAAGGTCATTACAATGTGAGCACCTGTAATATCTAACTATCTGGTGCACTGTAGCCCACTCGTGATGCCAGTGGCAGGACTGGATCTCATCCTGGTACTTGCAGGCATAGTTTTTGGCAAAGTCCAACACAATGACGACCCAGCCCTGTGGTAGATTTGTCTTGAATAATGTGAATTGCATTATTTGCCACAATGCCACATGTAGATGGTGACCCAGAAACTGTAGACCTTCCAATAAGTTGTTGTAACGTGGTCTTGTTGCTGACCGACACTTTGCGGGATGTTTTTGTGTTAATGCCATTATTTGTTTTCTTCGCTGTGATGGCTTCCCACTGGTACCATCTCAATATTTCTAACCCATGTTGATTCAATAGAGCCTCTGCATGTTTTTCAATTGCCTTCATTGCACAAGCCTCACATACCTTCTCCAGACAGTCTTTTCTGAAAAACTTGGAACCTTCATTTGCACACATTGTCAGCTCCACAGTTTTGTAAATATTGGTGACTTTGCACTCTGGCAGTTTGTAAAAATCTGCCATGTGGTTTAATGATAGCAGATTTAATGTGGCATTTTCACAGTACTCACATAGGAACTTGTCCAGTTTCTTTTGTCTGGCAAGTTTTATATGCTTGGAGCACAACAGTTGAACTTGATGGTACTGATATGGTACTCTGGGTGTAGCTTCAGAAATTCTGCATGTAGTAAATGAAGGAGTTTTGATAGGAACAATTTGAACATTGGCTTCTTTTTTAAGAATGTCTTCTTGTATGGCAGAGGGGTTGCTGACTGTTCAAAAAAGCTTTTTACTTTGTAATTTCCTGAGGCAGTACAGAATTGTGTATGCTTTTTACATGCTTCCGTTCACTATGAGATGCATTCACGAGTGTTGTCCAGCTAATTCCAAGGGTTGTGCTTACGTACATAGCATCTTGTATTTTTTCAGCACCAAAACTGCTCTGACCCGTTCCCGCTCCTGTTGTCTATTCTTCACGTTTTCCTTTGACATCCATAATGTTTGCCTCCAAATTGTGACATCATTTCATGTTTAGTCCTCTTCTTGACACTGCTGCCTGCTTTTCAGGTGAACTTGATATTATTGCTTATCACTTTATTGCTGATGCAAACCATGCAGGTGACTTAGGAAGTCCTGCTTGGCGTTCTTTGAATTGCCTTTCAGTTAGCACCATCTGATTGGGTGTCCCTGACTGGAGCTGGATCACTGAAATTTACTTGCACTGCTACTGTTGTGGCTGTGTTTATTTGTTTCATAGTGGAGGAAAGGAAGAAACAAAGAGATTGCCCATCAGTTGCTTCACAGCAGATGAAATGGCAGAACAGAAAGTGGGCAATTACTTCAGAGTGGGAACGAGAAAGAAACAGAGATTGACCATCAGTTACTTCACAGCACATGAAACAACGGAATGCAGAAGGTGGACAATTACATCACAGCTAGTGGAAGAAGATCACCCATCAGTTGCTACACAACACAGTGTTATGAATGTAAGGAGAATGGTGCACTGCAAAAGCAGCTAAATTCCAGTACAGCTATCATTTGTATCCCACCACCACCATCACACACGGTCTTAAAGTGAATTTTTGACTAGTTGCTATAAGGTATTGGGCTTCATAGCCCAATACCTTCTAGCAGCATGAGCTCACCCCTGCAAAAAATTTAAATTTAAAGTTCATAGTTTTAGCATGGGATGGGATCATAACTGGCACTGAACACTTGGTCAGTTGATCCCTTCCAGCTTCCTGGTGCCCCCGCTCTGCCCTAACTACTCCCCTATGCTGTCTGAAACTGTGACTTGTGGCCAGAGAGAATGTGTGGGCGAGCCCTATACAAGTCTATAGGGGTTATTTTTAAAGCCATTTTTTAGTAATTTGTAACAACCCTAGAGGAAAATTAAAGTCGTCACTTAACTAGTAGAGTCCCTACTAGTTAAGTGACTGCTTTAATTTTCCTCAAGGACTGTTAAAAATGACTAAAAGTCGGCTTTAAAAATAGCCCCCATAGACTTTTATGGGGCTGGCCCTCACACTCTCCATGGCCACACATCACAGTATCAAAGAGCGCAGGGGTGGAGTTGGGGTATAGTAGGGGCACCAGGAAGCTGGAAGGGATTGCCTGGCTGAGGGTTCAGTGCCAGTTCCAATCCCTTCCCATGCCAAAATGACTAACTTTAAAATTAAACTTTTGCAGGGTGAAGTTTAGATTATATAAGGTATTGGGCTATTAAGCCCAATACCTTATATATCGAAACTCTTTAAAATGGCTGCACACTGAGTGCCTAACAAAAGAGGACTGTATTCAGCATGCAGCCATGTTAAGACTATGCAGGACACATTAGGAAGCTTATCAGCAAAACATTGAGAAACATTTTAAAAACAAGCCCCAAAGTACCTAGGCACCCCCCCATTCCCACAACTACATGGTCTGAACATGGCTGAGGGTCGAGAAGCAAACAATGGCCTGCTCATAACCCAGTCATGTGGTAGGTGGTTACACAAAAGCAGATGGACATCAGGGCCCAGCACCACAGAAATGGGCACAGCAGGCAAACCATTTCACAGAAGAACATTTAGTAGCAGACAGACAATACTTTGCACTCCTTCCCCCATTCCCCAAATGACCACAAACCACAAGGTCTCAAAATGGCTGAAGGTTGGCAACAAACAATGGCCTGCACAGCATCCAGGCATGTGGAGATCATGCAGTGGGTGGTTACACAAAAGCAGATGGACATAAGGTCCCAGTACCACAGAAATGGACACAACAGGCAAACCATTTCACAGAAAAACATTTAGTAGCAGACAGGCAATACTTTGCACTCCCCCCATCCCTCAAATGACCACAGACTGCAAGGTGTCAAAATGACAGAAGGTTGAGCAGCGAACAATGGCCTGCTCAGCATCCACCAATGTGGCGACCATGTGGTGGGTGGTTACACAAAATTCTGTCAGGCATGATTAAGCTGGGGGGATTCTGGGAAGCATAGGGAGAGGCATCACCAGTAGAAAACAGGAGGTTGTTATACCTCTGTACGGACAGTTGGTGAGACCCTATTTGGAGTACTGTGTGCAGTTCTGGAGATCCCATCTCCACAAGGACATAGACAGGATGGAGGCAGTCCAGAGGAGTGCAATAACAAGGATGCAGGGTCTGTACCATAAGCTATACGAGGAGAAACTAAAGGAGCTTAATATGTATACCCTAGAGGAAAGGCGGGAGAGGAGGAACATGATAGAGACCTTTAAGTACCTCAAGGGAATCAACAATGTCCAAGAGGGTAGTATATTTCAGAAAAACAGATGTGCAAGAACAAGGGGCCACAATTTGAAGATAGAAGGGGAAGGCTCAGGGGCAATGTGAGAAAGTATTTTTTCACAGAGAGGGTGGTGGATGCATGTAACAGCCTTCCTGAGGAGGTTGTGGGGTCAACAACAGTGGAGGAATTCATGAATGCATGGGACAGATATGAAGCAACTCTGGTGAAGGGCAGAAGGAAGTTGGCTGTTGGTTAACTAGGATCTGCAGCTTTTCCAATATGTAGGGAAATAGGTAGACTGGGTGGGCCAGGCTATACTTATCTGCCGTCAAGGTCTATGTTTCTATGTTAAACATCAGCACTGCAAAGCATGGATTAAAAAACTACAATGGCGATTACAAAACATCATGGAGACTATTATTACCCATTGACAATGTGAAATGCAACAGAAACAGCTTTTTTGGACCAGCCCAAACAATACTTTGCCCCCCCCCCACAACCACAGATTTCACGGTCTCAACATGGTCTGCTCACCATCCAGCCATGTGGAGGCCATACAGTGAGTGGTTTTAAAAACTGTATACAACAAACCATGGATTTAAACAAGCATTTTGGTAGCAGGAAGGCCGAGCATAAGTACTAAATCACCCTCCAGCCACAGAAGCAAACATTAACGGGCAGCAAACAGTAAATAAATCACACTGCTGGAGTCCAAATAAGCTGCACAATGATCCCCTGTCCCTAAAACTGTCAGACCTGGTCAGTACCTTACCTTTTGGTGCTCTGAGTGCACTTTGAATGACTGGGGCTCTTCCTCATTCTGAATGCACAACGGTGGACACCAACACTTTCTGCTGTACAAAAAACAGCAAGAAAGGGGGCAAGCACTTATGTACAGCAGATTTTACACCTCCCACTGGCCACCTATGTCTCAGGGGAAAACTGGAAACCCCAAACAATTAGGCAACCAATTGGGGGGAGGGAGACGTTCTGAATGTACCTAATAGGAACATGGACACCATTGGTTGGAAGGGTTGAAAAAGATGGCCTGACTCAAATGATAAAGAGTAGGCAAGATGTACTACCTGACAATATAGCAAGGGCAGCTCTGGTAACACACGGGAGCATTAAAAAAAAGGGATGTGCATGTCAAAAATTAATTAATTGGCCATGTTCTGAATGTACTAGCTGAGGACACCAACTAGTACATTCAGAACGCGTTTTGGAGGTGCTTCAAAGTATAAAAATAATGGGTAAAATAACATAGGTAGGGTAAAAGAACTACAGGACAGCATCTGGATTGTTGAAAGCATATCTTATTTAAACAGAAAAATGGCAGAAATGACAGAAAACATGCAACTAAAACCTACATACTTTCCATGTCACAATTTAGGACCAATAAAACAGCAGGAAAATTGGGTTGGACAACAACAACAAAAATTCCAGGCAGCTGCAGACCGCAGTTTTATTATATGTATCTCTACATATACAAAGCATTAAAACAGTATTTCAAATATTATTTTTTAATTTTTTCCTTACTTTATATCACCCTCTTAACATTTCCATTCCATTGGTACAAGATTTTCATGAACATAGCCATGTGTGAGCTAGAGTGAGAATTTGATTGTGTTTAAAGCTGAGAGACTGTGAAAGCAGAAGGATGGACAGGTGCCTTTTTGGGGTTGAGTACCTGTTGTCTGCTCTGGATGATACAGCAAGGAAAAGAAACAACTTGCTGTGGCTACGCACCGAGGCAGGAAAGAGAAAGAAAGAAAGAAAAGTAGAAGAGAATGTGCTAAATCTTTCTGCTGACACCCAGGGCCAGGTGGGGAACTTGCTAACCCTCATCAAGTGGGCAAAACTGGTTATGGTGGGTAATGGGTCTTGTATTCTTATGGGAACATCTGTAGCCTCCCCCAAAAGAGGTTTAGAAACAATAAAGTCAATGAGGGTGGGAGGGCCCTTGAAGAATTCTCAAACGAGTTCTCTGTGTTGTAATTTTCATTTATTCTGAACAGTCCCCTACGTTTCACCCACTTAGTGGGCTTGTTCACGGGGATAACTTGTAGATACTGTATTCTTAATTTTTCTGTGAATTAATACAAACATGTTTTAATTCATTTATATTCATATAATTACAATATGCTTATAAGGTAACTTCAAAAAAAATGTTTTTCTCTCTTGCCATACCTTGTTAAAGATACAAACTTGTCACCATTTTGTAAACTTGTTATTCAAAAAACCTCTATATGGAATACTGGCTTTTCAAATTTCTGTAACATATATAAAACGGTAGTCTGGATACATGAAACAGTCATGGTGGCAGTTATTTATATACTGGTCATAGACCTTGTACTACTTTATATCTAAAGGCACTGTACATACCTTAAACATATATTCTGTTGGTACAGCCAAAGTATGTTTTTTAAGGCACTATATGATTTCTACAAAGAAAATCAATAAGGGTTAAATTGTATCCCCTCAAATAAAGTTTAGCCAACAACCTATAATGGTTTATAAAAAAATCTCCATTTGCCAAAAGCTATGCATACATGAATTAATATATCTTACTTGATGCAAAAAGATGTGCTCGAAGACACTACTTAATTTCTGTAAAGAAACCACAAAAAAATGGTTTGTATTGCTCCATTTAAAAGCATAACTTTCCAAATGTAATCTTGATTGAAAAAGAAGTCTTTTTACTTACTTAGTAGCTATTATAATCAGGATTCTTAACATAATACTGAACTCTCTGTACCACAAAAATGGCTGCTTGTGTTTGTTACAGCTTCAGGCTTATTTATGAGCCTCTTGTGCCCGCTTTGCTCAAATCCCACGATAGGACATCTTTGCTTGATGACATCACCATCGCACCATTGCACATGCGCAAACAGACTGCTACAGCAGTCAAATAGCTGGCTCATCCCTAGAGCCATGGATTTTAACGCCAAAACCGGCACTATATCTAAACTGCCACTGTGACTGCACCACCACAAAAGGATTACCACTTTAATGATTCTATATAGAATCTAATGCTATGTATATAAATAAGAAATTATAAGTTAAAAATAACAGTTTGACATATTGGATGAAGGACATTCAGGGTTAATTTATAATTTTTTAAGAAATTATTACTGGAACATCACAAATTATTACCTACAAGGAAAAACAATTTAAATGCAGTGAAGTTCTGAATTTATATGTTGCATGGCAATTTGCCCCATATATTACATTACTTCAAATAACATACCAAAAAGAAGGCTTTCTGTAATTGTACATTTATCATTACATAATCATATAGATGTGATGTTTATACAGCTAGGTTAACTCTTATATAGACACTATCACCGAAACCACTCAAACAGATAGATCCTTTACTATACATAATAGTATTATACATATTTCTAAATTAAATACAAACATGCCAATAGGTTTCCACATTCATTCCTATATTTCTGTCTAGTGTATGCATTTTAAAAATCCATCTCATCTCCGCTTTTAATAATATTTCTCTTACATTACCTCCTCTAGCAGGGATATATACCTTTTCTAAACCCCAAAATCTAAGAGAAGCTCTAGAATGTGAAGCTTCATTAAAATGTTTAGCCACTGGTGAATTTTCATCATGTTTTCTTATGTCACCTTTATGTTCCTGAATCCTGGTACATAATTCTCTACTTGTCTGTCCAATGTATAATAAATCACAAGGACATTGTATCAGATACACAACTCCTTCTGAAGTGCAAGTAATATGCTGTTTTATTACAAATTTTTCTTGCGTGTGTAGGTGCATATACGTCTATTTTTTAGATGTATGATTGCAAACACTGCACCTGCCACAGGGGACCATTCCTGGCATTAAAGGGCCAAGTAAAAGCTGACTACCCACCACCTCTTGTGTTTTGAACTGTGAATGGACCAAAGTGTCCTGTAAATTCTTAACCTTTTTCGCTACTACTATAGGTTTTTTCTGCAGTGTTGCAATTTGTTCATTGTCTGTTTGGACTAAATACCAATGTTTGTTTATAATTCTTCTTATATCTGCCATTTTATGGTTGTATTTTGTTGAAAAAATCATGCATTGAGTGTCACCCTTAGATGTTTTAGGTTTTAATAAATAATTTCTCTCTTTTTGATTGATTTTGATTTCTGCTTGTTTTAATGTATGTTGTTTATATCCCCACGCCTTAAATTTATCCAGCATTTGTTGTGTTTCTTGTACAGCATTGTCTTCCTTACTACAATTGCGTTTAACCCTTGTGAGTTGTGCATAGGGTATGCTATTTTTTAATTTGATTTCGTGGAAACTTTTATAGTGCAACAATGTATTTCTATCTGTTGGTTTCCTAAATAGGGATGTTTCAATTTTTTTATTCTCATAAATAATGAATAAATCTAAATATGGTATTTTATGTATATCATAGTTCATAACAAACTTCAAATTGCTATATTTTTGATTAAGTTCTTCATAAAAAATTTGCAATTCTGTGGTGGTTCCAGACCATAACATACATATATCATCAATAAAGCATACCCAAGTCGCTATTTTACCAAGAAATGTATTGGTATGCACATTGAATATATATTTCTCTTCAAAATCAACCATATAACAGTTGGCATAGGCTGGTGCCATGGTTGATCCCATGGCGGTACCCTTAATTTGTGGATAATAACGTCCATCAAATTCGAAGTAATTCTTACTAAGTTTAGTTGAGCCAATTCTTGTAAAATGATGGTTTTTGGTTTACAGTTACTAGGTCTCTTATCGAGAATGTGTCCAATGCATTCTATACCTTGCTTATGTGGAATAGAAGTGTACAAATCTGTCACATCAAAGGTAACCAGAATACTAGATTCTGGAATACCATTTTCAGACAATAGTTGTAAATGTCTTATCATATCTGATGTATCCTTAATACATGATTTAGTGATTTCTACTAAAGGTTGCAAATGATAATTTATGTATTTAGACAAGGGTTCTAAAATGGAACCAATACCAGAAACTATAGGCCTTCCTGGAGGATTAGACATATTTTTATGGATTTTTGGAATACAATAAAATGTAGGAATCCTAGGATGTTGACGATATAATAACTCTGCTTCCCATGCTTGGATCCATCCATTTGCAGTGTACTCTTCTAGTAAGCCATTAATATCTATTTGAATACTACGTGTGGGATTTTCAGATAATAATTCATAATTTTCTTGATTCTGTAATAATACTAAACACTTTTCTTTATATTGTAATCTATCTTGTATAACTATCCCACCCCCTTTATCCGCTTGTTTAATGACAATGTCTTTGTCCTGTTCAAGATTTTTTAGGGCTTGATTTTCTTGTCTGGTTAAATTATTATGTAATGGTTTTAATTCCTCCTTATTGTTAAATAATCCTAAGATTTCTTTCTCCACATTATAACAGAATGCCTCTATACCATGGTTTTTCCCAACAGGTGGATTAAATTGCGACTTTACTTGCAGGATTTGTTTCATTTTTTGTTGGTAAGAATCTGTGGATATGTTAATTGAGGTTCCAAACAAATTTTTTAATCTAAGATTTCTGAAAAATCTTTGTAAATCCACTTCTAGATCAAAAAGATTCAAAGGCTGGGTGGGTGCAAATGAAAGACCCAAGCTGAGCACTCTGGTTTCTATTGGTGTCAATGTTCTATTGCTTAAATTGAAAATTGGAATGATTCCTATGTCATTCTCCCTCCATTAGTAGGGGTATCACAAGTCATAAGAGGGAGGTAATAATCCCTCTGTACAAGACACTGGTTAGACCCCATCTGGAGTACTGCGTGCAGTATTGGAGGCCACACCTTCACAAGGACATTAACCAAATTGAGGCAGTCCAGAGAAGGGCAACCAAAATGGTGCAGGGACTGCATCAGAAGACATATGAGGACAGATTAACGGAGCTCAATATGTATACCCTTGAGCAAAGGAGGGAGAGAGGTGATATGATTGAGGCATTCAAACACCTTAAGGGCATAAACAAGGTGAAAGAGTCTAACATGTTTAAATATAAGAAAAATAGCAGGACAAGAGGACACAGCATGAGATTAGAGGAGGCCGATTAAGGGGAATGTGAGGAAATCTTTTCACAGAAAGGGTGGTGGATGCATGGAATAGCTTACCACAAGAAGTGGTGGCTATGAATACAGTGCAGGGCTTCAAACAGGCATGGGATAGGCATAAGGGAGCAATACAAATGACTATGAATAGATAGGTCACTGACAGAGCAAAGGCCGAAGGCACATTTATAAGGTAGAAAAAGGAATGGGCAGACTGGATGGGCCTTGCGGTCCTTATCTGCCGTCAACTTCTATGTTTCTATGTTTCTCCCTGACGTGAAACATCTTAACATCTGTTACCACCCTTTGCAAACTGTGTGAGAGGCCTTTCGGCACAATGCAATTCTGCTTAAAGTTGGACCAGCATAACATTCTGTGGTGATTTGCATATGCAGCCCATGATGCTTTGCATTGTGTGGGCATGTGTGATTTTGTATTTTCTTGAAACTTGGCTTCCCAGCCAAATGCCCTTTGGGGTAACCCTTGCCTCAGTGTTTGTGCACAGAGGTTCTTTGTCTTTCATATATATATAGATATATATATATATATATATATATATAGATATGTGTATTATATATATATATATATATATATATACCTATACATATACACATATCTATCTATCTATCTATCTATCTATCTATCTATCTATCTATCTATATATATAGGATATACAATGGTGAGCTGTCAGATAAATGATTTATCTACACTAGTGCTGTTTGAACTTGGGTAACCTCACAGGTGGCGTAAGCCATGAGTGAGGTGTCTGAGGTCAAACACCACAAGTGTAGATAAATCATTTATCTGACACCTCACCATTGTATATTTCATTTATGCAATAGGGATGCTTTCTATCAGTGCAGGAACATTTGGTTTTGACTGTTTATCTTTATTTTAAATGATAATTTCTGGAAGTTTTGATTAACTTTCCTAGAGTGTGTCTGCCTAGCATAGTGGTTGCTATTAAATGAAACACCACTCATTTTGTAGAAAACATCTTGCTGAAGAAATGTCATCCTCACAGTACTATGCTGCCTTTTTCATTTTAAAGTTATTCACATTTGTTTGTCAAAAAAGGGAAAAAAAATGAGTTTTATGCTGATTTTTGCTAATTATAAAAAACCCACTCATTTTGTAGATATTTTAGTGCTGAACATTTTCCGTGCTCACAGTACCATGTTATCATTTTTTTTGCTTTAAAGTTATTAATATTTGTTTGTCAAAAAAGTGAACAAAAAACAAAATGTTCTTTTGCTTTTTTCTAATTGTAAAAAATCTATAAGGTATCTATACATGAAACACCACCCATTTTGGAGATAATTTTGTGCTGAACAATTTTTGTGCTCACAGTACCATGCTATCTTTCTTTCATTTTAAAGTTATTTCCATTTGAATATGGCTAGTACTGCTTCTGAGGCCGAACATTGTAAATGAATTCTAAAGAGATTTGTGACATAGTAACTGTGTGTATAAATGGCCACTGTAGGTATACATTTATTATAGTGTATGGTGGAATGTCGTTTTCACCCGAAATCCAGTTTTACAAAAACGCTGTTCAACCACACACATTAATGAATGGAATGCTGTTCTGACCATATGTGCAGAACAGCATTCTATTCATTCAGAATAGAAAGCTCAAGCCAGCATCAAAAGAAAACGGCCTTGGTCTAATATAACCGAAACATACAGAAAATGACAGTGGCGGTTCTTAGACAAGATAACAGTTAATGGGAAGCTGGATCAGCTAGATTTTGATCCATAAAAAGTGTCACACTTGCATTTTTCAGCCTTGGGACAGGTATTTTACTCAACAAGTGAGAGGTCCGTCCACCATGTTTTTTTTCTTACCCCCGCCCACAGCAGAGCGGCAACCAATGGGCATGTGCGCTGCTACATTAGGGATGCCCAGTGCCTAGCAACCACTCAGCTCCATCTCCTAGCTAGGGGAGACAACAATTTCAGTATGTACAATTTAAACACCATTATAAAGCCTAAAAATGTTTTTAAAATAATTTGAGGGGCACCATAAACTATAAAAAATACCGTCTGGGTAACCCCATGCAGAACCAATGTGTTCTACCACCTCGGGGTCTGATTTCCAAGGACCTCTCAAGCTTTTCTCTTGAGGTCTAAGGGAATCAGACCCCTCTGTGGCAGAACACACTGATTCTGCAAGGTTACCCTGCCAGTATTCTCAATATAATTAACAGCTTCCTCTTTTTCCCGTAGGGAATCCGCGGGATAATTTGCCATTATAAAGGAGTGTTTATAATGGCAAACATGCATGATTTCCTCTACTTTGCACAAGAACCTGCTCAAACTCCTCCATTCTCAGTCACTGTCTCCCGAACGGCAAACCCAGCATGGATACAAACTGCCAGGACACTCGACAATAAATAACATTAAACATAAACTTAAATGTACCACATTTGCTACCAGATTGCCCACCATCACAATATTTGAAAAAAAATTTTAAATTAAAGTGAAAGCTGACCATGCGCCATGCCATAGTTGGACTGTGATGCACAGCAGCCTCTTTTATTTTATATTATTGTTGAGGCGAAAAAGAGAAACCCAACAATTATATGAAATAAAATATGGGTCTGGGTATGTGTAGAGTCAAAAATTTACACACACCATCAGGGTCTGATGCTACACATAAACCCCTCGAGCTTCACTCTCAGGGTTTATGTAGCATCAAACCCCTCGGGTGTGTGTAAATTCTCGTTACACACCCAGACCCATACTTTATCCTCTATATACATACAGTGACTCAAATAAACACATTATCACACTGAATAGATGTCCACTCCTATTGCATAAATATGGGATATGCAATGGAAGCAAGTGTAATAAATGATTTATCAGCACAAGAGCAGTTTGACCTCAGGTAACCTTATGAGTGGTGTAAGCCATGAGTGAGGTCTCTGAGGTCAAACTGCTCGAGTGCAAATAAATCATTTATTACATGATTTTTCCATTGCTTATTCCATTTATGCAATCCTTTTGCTTTTGCTTTTGTAGGGAGCATTTCTAAGTCCAAAAAGTGAATAAAAATGGAATTTTCTGCCATTTTTTGCTGATTATAGAAAATATAAAAGGAATCTAGAAATGAGACACCTCTCATTTTGTAGATATTTTTATGCTGAACAACTTTTGTGCTCAAAGTACCATACTATCATTTTTAGTTTTTAAGTTATTTGCATTTGTTTGATGAAAACGTGTACAAAAATTGAATTTTCTGCAGTTTTTCACTAATTCTGAAAAAAACTTAAAGGTATCTATAAATGAAACACCACTTGTTTTGTAGATATTTCTGTGCTGAATAAACATTGTGCTCATTGTGTTATTTACATTTGTTTGCGGACAAAATAAAAAAAATATGAATTTTTTGCTGTGGTTTTGCTAATTATCAAAAAATCTAAAAGGTATCAATACATAAAACACCACTCATTTTGTAGATATTTCTGTGCTGAACAACATTCGTGTTCACAGTACCATGCTATCATTTTTCGTTTGAAAGTTATTTGCATTTGAATATGGTTAATACTGCTACTGAGGACGAACATTCTAAATGACATAAGCATGACTGATGACATAAGCACTGTATACATAAATGAAATTTATGTACGCAGTTACTCAGATAATCTGATTTATCACACTCTGAGTATCTCCACCCGTATTGCATATATATATATATATATATATATATATATATATAAAGTTCACTATTGTACCCTCTTACACAGGTTGGTGTGTTGGAATTATTTTATTCTTAGAGGTCCAGTTGGGCAATCTGCTCCAATATCACAGTACCCTCAGAGTGCTCAATATAAGAAAACAAACTCTGGCCAGAGCCGATAGGGCTGCAGCCAAGGAATTTGGGGTACAAATATTGAAAGTTGGTATTGTTATATTTTTTACACCAAATTTTCAACATTGCCTTGTTATTATGACCCTGCCTCATGAAGAAGGGCAGAGTAAATGTTCAACTGATAGCATAAAGGTGATTTTGCACAGGGACTATGAGATCAACTTTCAGGATGCAGAAACATATTAAGGGCAGGAGTTGAAAAATAACTGCTGTTACATTCATGAGGTGTTGTAAAGAAATGGCTATGTTGAAAAATGTGGGGTTAAAATATTGACTATTACCAAAGTTATGAGCCTGTGTTTGCAAAATTCAATACAGCCTCATAGCTTTGTCTTTTTTTTTTATAAAAAAAATATTTTTACACTGAATTTAAAACTTAGCGATCTCATTTTTGTCGACTCCTGTCTGAAAGGTGATTTTGTGCAGGGATCGTGGAATCAAAAATGAGCCAGGATTTAAAAAATGACAGCTGTTACATTCATAAGGTGCTGTAAAGATATGGCTATATTGTAAATTTGGGGTAAAAATATTAAAAGTTACCAAAGTTATGAGCCTGCATTCGCAACATTCAACTTAGGCTCATAACTTTGTTGCTTTTTAATGTTTTTACACCAAATTTAGAACATAGCCTTCTTATGACCCTGTCAGAAGGTCTAAGCCTGACTCTCAGGTTCTTGGCAATAATGGGCATGCAAGGAATCACATACATGTTGCATAAGAGTAATAAAGCTTGTTAATTACTACCAAAGGAAAATCACAGTTGCCCTAAACAGTTCTTACCATTGGGAACTGGGAGCCAGTGCTAAGTGCTCCCTATACCTCGAGGCATCTCCGTGTCTCCTGGGGTCTCTGAGGTAGAAGATGTAATGTCTTATATTATATACCTAAGATAATTACCATGGTTACTGTAAGACAGAAATATTTCTAGTTACGGAGATGAGCCCTATTAGCTAAATTAGAGGTGGTTCCACAGTCCTAGATAACATTATAAAATTTTGTTATAGTCATCACTTTGTGGAAACAAAGAAGTACAGTTTGTACATAGACATGTAGTAATACAAATCATCAGAATATGGCAATGCCAACTCATATATCATAATCATTACAAGGACACAGGAGTCCTAACATCTTGTAAGCAAGAAATACATGTGTATATTGGAAAGTAAAGCGTATAGCAATTATGTGCATACATATCCTGACATCTACACTTATACGGTAGATGCCCAGCCCTACATGTTAGAATGTTAGCAGGGACCAAGAAATCACCTTTTTGAGATGTAAAAAGAAAAAAAAAAAAAAACTCTTAGGCCAGTATTGCTGCCACATTCATGAGGTGCTATAAAGATATGGTTATATTGTAAATTTGGGGTAAAAATAGTGAAAATCAGGCCTGCATTTGCAAAATTCAACATAGGCTCAAAACTTTGTTTTTTTTCCCATATTTTTACACCACATTTTCAACATAACCATCTTATTACCCAACCTCATGAACAATGGTGGAGAAGATTTTCAACTCCTGCCTGAACGTGATTTTGTGCAGCGACAGCAAAATCACCTTTCGGGATAGATTTACCTAACGTCACTTTCATTGTTCATAAGGTGATGTCCCAAAAAAGGTATGTTAAAAATTTGAGGCACAAATATTGAAAATGGTCAAGTTATGTCACTAAATTCAAAACTCCACTGAAATACATTGAACCGCATACCTAATTTCCTCAGTTCGTGGTCCACTGTTCAAGAGTAAAGACCTGTCTGCACTTCAGAGAGAATTACAGCGTTGGACCCCCTATGGGTAAGTAAAGGCTTGGGGATGCAGGGTGGTGGGTGCTGAGTGGGAGATTCAGGTTTGGGGAACAAAATAAGCCACAAAAGACAATGATAGATGGTTTTGTTTTTACAGGATTTAAAAAATAAACAAAAATAAACCCTGAGGCTCTGGATTGTGACACTGGGAGATAGGGCACCCCCCAGAGTCACTCTTATGTTTCTGGGGCGCTGATGAGAGGGAGGGTCAGGTGGGAGTGTATTAAAAAAAAACACGGAGGAGTACTGATGCAACACTAGGGGTTGGGCTCCCCCAGTGTCACTCTAATCTTTCAGGGGTATGAAAAAAGGGGCCATGGCCACGATTGTGATACTAGGGAATTGGGCACCCCCAGTGTCACTGTTATGTTTGTGGGGTGGTGGGTGCTGAGAGGGAGGATCAGGTGGGGAAGAGCTATAATTGAAAATACAAAAAAGATCAGCGGTCATGGCACACTGCTCTGTGACTAAGATGGCCACCGCAGTCCACCACACATGCACTAGTGGTCATGTATGCACAATAGACTGTGATGGCCATCATCAAGAAGGTGGAATGTGCCATGACCACTGATTTTCTTTGTCTTTTAAATTATAGATATCCCTCTTACCTGACCCCCTTCTCAGCACCCCCCAAACATAAGAGAGACACTGGGGGTGCCCAGTCCCCCAGTGTTGTGATCAGAAACCCCAATGATTTTTTAGTAACAAATAATGCAGTGCAAGCACAGTGCTTCTCAGATGTGGACGTGACTCTGGTGCAACTCCATAATGTTATTTGGTCACAAAGAATGCAAGGAATGTGCAGTCCAGTTCTGAAAACAAGAAGTCTGCAGGTCTCCATCCACTGCAGCCCTAAAAAGGCCTCTATCTGGTTTGAAGTTTGTCTGCAGTATTTCTTAATCTTGCAGTCAGCCATTCCATTTGTAATATATTTTTTGTAAAGATCTAGCCACTGCCCTTTTGTCTAAGGGGTAACCATCTCTGGGTAATGGCTTTGGATGCACCCACTATTAAGATTGGAAACAGCTAACAATTCATTTCTCAGGCCACTTCCCAGGAGGCAACCCCCAAATCAGATGACATAATTAAAGGGAGGTATCTATCTCCAAGATTACCTGGACAGCCTCCCTAACTTTCACCCCATACAGGTCCAGTACAGGACATTCCCAAAACACATGGGTACAATGGGCTTTCTGGTTGCAATTTCTCCAGCACCTACCAGATGTGGAGACCCCATAGTGGGCAGTTATGACAGGGGTCTTTAAAAAGCAACTAAGCACTTTACACTTGTGCTCCCTCCATGTATTAGATGTGGTAGTTTTAGCTACCAGTTCCTAACATTTCTTCTACTCACATTCCATCATGGTTATTCTCATATTTATTTTGAACTTTTAGGCAGACTGCCAGATATGGATGCTCACAGAGGGTCTTCATTGCTGAGACTAAGTGAGGCTGTTCTTCCTTCCCTCAAAATGAGCCCCCATCTACTTTATGTCACATCTCTGCTGTGGCAGCATTACTTTTTGAGGCTCTGTTGTTAAAATGCCTCAGCTGCAGATAACAGTAGAAGTCACACTGTTGGAGATAATAGTCCCCGTATAATTCCTCAAATGACTTTATCTTCCCCACCTCAAGGGCCTGCCTAGGAGTTTCAACACAGCTTTTCCCCTATCTACTGAATGCGGTAGTGGTCATACTAGGGTTGAATCTTTCTCCTACCCTAATGGGGTGTGTATGCAAATGCCTAACATGTCCATGAGGTTTTTAAGCGCTATGTGCCATGATCATAGTAGGGTCCTGGACCAAGGGTTCTTGGTCTGCTGTACTACTTGTCTATCAGTGGTATTGAAGGTTTTCTCCTTGACCAAGTACTCTCCCTGTAATGTAACACAACTGAGGACCTCCCCTTCTTTTAAGAATGAGTGAAAGTGCTGTAATTTGTAGGCCTGATAGTAGCAGGGCAGATTAGCTACTCCCAACCCCCCAATCCTGTCTGTGGTTAGTAATTACCTCTAGAGCCTTGGTCTCCCCATACCCTAAAAGGACCTGGTACCACTTTAATTCTTCTGCATGTCTGCTTGCGAATGAGTAAGGGTAGGGATGTGAAAATGAAAATGAAACAGGGGAAGATGTTCATTCATAGAACCTCCACTCTTCCTACAAATGGAGAGTGGAAGGGTGTCCCATCTGCATAAATCCTCTTCCATCTTCCCTAGGATTATGGGGATGTTTACTTCACATAAATGGTGCAACTTGGTTGGAAAATTCACAAGTACCTGAGAAGTGTGTCGACCCACCTGAAGGGAAAGTTTTGTTTACATTATTCTGTGGCTGTACCACACAACCAGCACATTTCAGTTTTGGCTTTATTTGCTTTAAAATTGGGCATGCAAGGTGCTAAAGGGTCATTTTCATGGCCATTATGGGTGCATACCTGTGATCTCTACAAGCAATCCAACTGGTTCAATCTAAATAGTAGACATGCCTACCAGACCTACCTACTGGCTAAGAAAATTTGTCTTAACCTCACACCCCCTGCAACTCATGCCCTAATGTTGCCTGCAGTCACTGCACATTTTACGTGCAGTTCCCTCAAACCAACATTTATCGTTCCATTCTGCCATACTTACCAGGCTCAATGTGCTTTCCACACCAGGGTCCCCCCTGCTGCTAAACAACCCTTGCCCTGAAATTGCAGCTGAAAACAAGCTTGGCCCATTCAACCGTAAACTCCGCCAGCACCTCACTGACCTCAGCAGTTGTGACTGCTCTGCCTAGGCTTGCAGCTTTATTTCACCTCTGCCTTCTCTTCTCTCCTCCCTTGCTACCCTCCCCACTTCTCTCTGCTCCTCCATCCTCTGCTACTCTCCATCTCTCTCTCCCACCTCCACCTACCATTCTACTCCTCTCAACTCCCACCTACCATTCCACCCCTCTCCTGCTCCTCTCCTCCTGTCTCCCCCTCTCTATTGCCCTATCTCTTGTTGCTCTACCCCAGATTACCTAGCACTTATCTTTCTGTTCTTTCACTTTTTACAATGTCAAATCCTTGACTGCCTACCCCCTTTTCCCCACCTCTCCCCCTCTTATCCCACACCCCTTGCTCCACTTATGTCACCCCAGGATGGTTTTAATTTGTATTTGTGTCTCGCTATATATACAACCATATTGTTAATTGAGCATTATTTGTCACTGACTGTTTGCTACTGTGCTAGTCTATGCACATGTACTGTCTTTTGCTACTAAGTTAACCTCCTGACCTGTATTGTATCTTACCTCTGCCTGCTTCTATGTTAACCTCCTGACCTTGTATTGTATCTTACCACTATTTTGCTTGCACCCATTGCTGAAGCAGAACCTCTGTAAAAGAACACTTGGTTCAAAGGTATTTGTAATCCTAGTTATAAATAAATAAAAATAAAATCAGGGGCCTGATATTCAAATCTGGGCAAAGCAGAAAGCAAAACTTTGCACCACCTCTTGCAGTTGCCCAGGTGTCCAAAACTGCTATATTCTGTGGAACAGCACATTTGCACTGTTCAACTGATTATAGGGCCATTGAGACCCAGTGCTAAGCCACCTAATGTTGGGCAGACATGGTCCCTGAAGTAGGACTGCACAATGACTTGCACCCATGCTAAATCCCCCATATTTAAATGGACCTATGCAAATGAGCCCATTGGGCATGCAAGGTGCTAAAGGGCCATTTTTATGCCCATTATGGGCTCATTTGCATTGGGAGCAAGGCTGTACTGTGCAGTGCCACCCCCCAATTGCCCATTTCCTGAGAGCTATCCCTGGTGCTAGTGGCAACTCTCCCCCCCACCGATCACTGTCCCATCCTGTAAAAGTAATACAACCTTGGAGGCTAGTGGTCCCACCCCCCCTTGCTGATTCCTGTCCCCATGTACATTATTAATCCTACCTGGTGGCTAGTAGTCCCTCCTCCCCTCTGATCGCTGTCCCCAACACAAAAATACATTTATTGAAATCTTCCCTGGTGGTCTAGTGGTCCTTCCTCTCACCGATTGCTGTCCCCAACACTGAAATACATTTATTGAGATCTTCCTTGGTGGCTAGTGGTCCCTTCCCCTGCCAGTCACCATCCCCATGGACATTAATAAAACTTCCTGGTGGCTAGTGGTCCCTCCCCATCAATCACTGTTCCTAACACTGAAATACGTTTATTGAAATCTTTCTTGGTGGTTAGTGGTCGCTCCCCACCACTGATCACCATCCCCATGAACATTAGTAAATCATCCTAGTGGCTAGTGGTCTCTCCCCTCGCCAATCACTGTCCCCAGCACTGAAATGCATTTTTTTAACTTTTCCCTGGTGGTTACTGGTCCCTCCCTCCACTGACTGCCATCTCCATGGACGTTTGTAAACCTCCCTGGTGGCTAGTGGTCCCTCCCCCTAGCCAATCGCTGTCCCCAACACTGAAATGCATTTTTGACATTTTCCATGGTGGTTAGTGGTTCCTCCCTCCATTGATTGCCATCTCCATGGACATTTGTAAACCTCCCTGGTGGCTAGTGGTACCTCCCCCAACTGATTGCTACCCCCAACACAGAAATACATTTATTGAAATCTTTCCTGGTGGTCTAGTGGTCCCTTCCCCCATGATCACTGTCCCCAACACTGAAATACATTTATTGAAATTGGCCCTTGTGGCTAATGGTCCCTCCACCCACCGATTGCCAACCCAATGCAAATAATATATATATGCCCCTGGTGCTAGCGGTTATCCCACCATGATCACAGAGTGCCAGCCGCATATTAAAACTGTAAGATTTGCCTGATGACCCCCCTCCCCGATCACTGGCCCAATGAATACTAAAGGGTGTCCCTGGTGGTCTAGTGGTCCCCTCCGCTGATTGCCAGCCCATATAAAATACATAAATTCCCTGGCGATCTAGTGGTCCCCCTTCCCTATCCCCAATCTGCTCCTATAATTCCAGTTATATCATTTCCCTAGTGTCTAGTGATCCCCCAACCCCACCCTGGAAAGTAGTGAGCCACCAGTTTGCTCCCTCTCATACCAAACCTGAGCCAGTGACCAGCACAGCCCTCCTCTCTTCACCACGGCCAGCCACTGACTGAACTGTCAAAATAAGCACATACTGTATACAGTACAGTATGTGCTCATTGATTAACTGCTCACTCTGAGTTGTCAATCAATGAGTGCACACTGTATACAGTACTGTTAAACAAGTAAACCAGAAGTTGGGCGGTCTTTATAAAATAAAAGACTGCTTAACAAGAGAAGCCAGTGAAACTGTTGCAAAGAGTGTACTCCTGCCAATACTGTATTATAATTCATTTCTGTTTACAATGTTGATGGGAAATTATTTGGATTTGGTTAACAAATAGTATCAGCAAATAGCAGTGACAGTGGCTCAGCAGGTTGCACACTCACCTCTGAGGCTGGAATATCAGAAAGCTGTAGGTTCTATTCCCACTAAAGAAACATAGGTTAAATCATAATACTGACACTGTAGTGCAGCATGAGGGAGATGCTCTACTCCTGAAGTGCTGTATTTTGGATGAGACATTAAACCAAGGTCTCATTTGCCTGTTCAGGTGGATGTTAAATATCCCATGGCACTTCTCGAAAAGAGTATGGGAATTTTTATTGTTTGGCTTCAAAATAAACACAAACAGAATGTAGAAATACAAAACATCAACGTGGAATCAAAACCAATGGCAAAAGCAAACAAAAACTAACAATAGTAACTTCATACTGTTGTCTGGGAAAAAAAAAGATAAACTATACAATATTTCTTTATGTATGTTGAGCATCAAACAAAACGTAACATCATCTGACAGATCTTATTTCAGGTAAAGAAAAGGGAAAATAAGAAAAATGAATAGAGAAAATCACATATAGGATACTATATTGAAGTCCTATGCACTTATGTCAGTGAGGGTATTGCATTACAGTCTCATTTAATCACACAGGGTGGGATATTCAAAGCAGTTGCACATGGAACAACTGAGATACACCTGCACAAGTGCAGAAATGTGCCAAAGAGCAATATTCAGTGGGAGCCACTGTGCTGTGCAATTCACAGTGCACCAATGCGCAACCCTAATGAATGTATGTGCAAGTGCAGGGGGTATAGCCGTGTATAATTGATGCAGTGTGATATTCAAGAGCAAGCAAACAGCACAAGTGCGGAGCAACAGGGACATGTGCAGAGCAAACTTGAGCCCATAAAAAGAGGGAGCAAGCAAGGGATGGAGGCTTGCGCCACAGGGGAGAAATAGAGAGGGAGAGGGAGTGGGCAGGCAGGACAGCAGGAGGGGTGCAAGACAGAGACAGAGGCAGGAAGGAAGTGCAACAGAATGTGGGACTGGATATGTGACACTGATTGTGGCTGCGTGTGTGAGCAACTGTGTGAGTGCATGTGAGTCAGGTGCGAGGGCAACATTAGCAGTGTGTGCCTGCGATACCTGGCATAGGAGGTGCAGTGAAAGTGTCCAGATGGGTGGGAGGTGGAGGCTACAGCCAACAGGCTGCCAGCTGGGAACCCCAAACACAGGTATGCACCCAGCACAGGGGCACACACAGTGGCACACAGCTGGGGGTGCCTGGGGAGAGAGTCGCCCGGGGGGAAAGGACAGCCTAGGCCGTGGCCAGTGCCATCTTCCAGATGGAGGCAGTAATGAGGAGTGTGAGGAGTCAGGTGGCAGAGCGGCGTGGCCATGGAAGGGCCTGTCAGTGGTTTGTCCGGAACAGGTGGTACCAGGCCTGCACCACCTTAGAACAGTGCAGTGGTACAGAGATTGTGGGCCGGTACCACCTGAACCGGGCAATTCTGAGGCACCTCTGTGAGCTGTGCAGTGATGAGATGCAGGCACCCACAAGACAGAGTCACGCTCTGTCAGTGGAGACCAAGGTCACAGCCGTCATGTGCCTGCTCACCACGGGTACCTTCCAGAGACCAACAGGGGACACCACAGGCATAACCCAGTGGGCTGCGTCATGGCTCCTCACACAATTCCACAATGCACTGCTACCACATGCTGTGGAATACATCCATTTCCCCAGCACACAGGCAGAGCATACAGCAAACATGCAGGAGTTCCACAGGGTGGCACATATGCCTGGCATGCTAGGGGCCATTGACTGCACCCAAGTAGGCATCTGCACACCACCTGGCCTGGAGGGGGTAGCCTACATCAACAGGAAGGGCTACCCCAGTATCAACTGCCAGGTGGTGTGTGATGCCAGGGGGCGCATAATCAATGTCTGTGCCACGCACCCTGGTGGAGCACATGATGCCTTCATCTAGCACCAGTCAGCACTGTGCCACAGGTTAGAGAGTGGGGACATCCCCACCGGCCACCTAGTGAGTGAGTATGCCATTGAAATGGGCAGCCTGGCACAACAGGACAGGGTGTGGGTGATGCTAGGCCAGGGGCACCAGAGGGTGTGTCCGGGAAGGTGGGGGGGTGCAGTTACACAGACTGCCATGCTAACCACAAATCTCAATGCACAGGTGACAGTGGATACCCACTCTGACCCTGGCTGCTCACCCCATACCAGTGCCCATCGACCTCAGCGCAGGAGCAATACAATGAGGCACACGCCAGCACACAGAACATTATCAAGCATGTGTTTGGGCTGCTGAAGGCCCAGTTCTGTTGCCTGGACAGGTCTGGCAGTGCCCTACAATACAGCCTCTCAAAGGCCTGTGGCCTATTCCTGGCCTGCTATATACTACACAACATGGCCACTGACCGTGGAATAGGTGTCACGGTTGAAGAGGAGACTGGCATTGGGGATGATGCAGCCACCGAGCCAGGTGGTGGTGAGCAGCTCCCCCTCGGGTGAAAGGAACCCCGGCTGAACAGGATGGCCCAGCAGCACTGGGACACAATTGCAGAGGGGCACTACAGTGCATGCAGGTAGGTGAACATGACCACATGCACATCCCAGGGACCATGGCACAGCATTCAGGCATGCAAGGGTGGGCCCCATGACAGTAACGTCTGGAGGGGAGCATGGACAGGCTTGGGACTGTACTCTTTGGAAGCACCCAGCACAACACAGCATTGCACACACCACCCACACCCCCCCACACACACATGCACCCAGGTACCTACATGCGCACGCCGAGAGGCCGACACCGGACGTGTGTCAGACACTAAACACCGGTACACCGTAGTGGCTGGCACTGTGTTGGCATCATTATGGACATGCCACAGTGGCCAGTGGCCAGGTGTGTGTGCACAAGGTCTGTGTGTGGAGTCAACCATGGATGCTACGTCCCTGGAATGCACATGCACACGTCACACCAATGTGTACACAGGGCATCGGCAGACAGCAGATGGGGAGGATGGCAGCTCAGGACTACTGCATGGTCACACAGCCACCGTGGACACATGGACGGCCCCACCAAGACTGCCCAGCACATACGGACTGTGTGATGGCCACAGGGGGCATCTGTGATGGTCCCCCAGGTGTGTCACTGCGGAAATGCGACTGGTTCCCCACAGGTGTCTGCAGGCTCCCGAACATGCCTGCTCCAGGTGTGCCTGGAATGCTTACAGTGGATCCTGGCATCAAAACAGAGGGGGTCGCATGACGCCATGACCAAGGCGTGGAGAATGCACTCTGCAGGGTCTGCTGCAGATGGCCATGCACCAAGGTGGCCAGTGGTGCTAGGCCCGCCATGACCGCAGAGGTAAGCCAATCCTGGGCTGTGGTCATGTCCTCCCACATACGTGTGATCTCAGCCAGGAGATATTCAAAGTCCCTGTTATGCCTCCCTGTGACCTGGCACAGCTCAGCACAGAGTGCATGCACCCCTGCCATGACCATCACCTGTTGCTCCATGGAGACCCATAGCAGACGGGTGTGCTCGGTCTAGAGGTCGGCGCCCTGGGGGGCATGGGTATTGCGCCGACCCATGGATGGTGCTCGACCCTGCAGCCTAGCCCCTGCACTGGTCGGGGCTGTACAGCGGGGCCATCTTTGGGCTGTTCATTCTGCAGTGCACCATCAGCGGGCACTGCTCCTGGCCCCCTTCAACACTGTCTGGCTGCCGCTGCTGCCCCTCTGGCCACTGTGTGCTGAGCAGCGCTAGTGTGGCTGCATTACCACTGCCACCCCATTAGTCTGTGCCACACTGATGAAGCCCATGGCAATGCTGGGTGTGGGGGCCGGTGTGCGGACAACCACCACCAGGGCACCATCTGCGCTGCCGTGGCTGGTGCATGGTGTGGGTGCCTCCCCCTGAATGGCAACACCACTATCCAGGATAATGGCCACATCGTTATCAGTCCCGGACCCCACCCTAATCTGTGTCTCAGCATACTGGATGCCATGGCTGGCGTCATGCTGAAACACAGCCAGGGCCTCATCCGCAACCATGCCACAGGCATCCGGATGGACAGTGGTCTTGTGCTGCCTGCAGTCTGGGCCCTGGACACCTGTGGAGGTGGAAGGATGGTCCTCCAGATCCAGGACTGCCCCCATGGTGGACACCCCACCCCTGCTGCTGCATGTAGGCACTCCAGAGCTGAAAAGGAACACAGTCGCATTAGTGCCACTGGCACACACCCCTGTCCCCCGGCCACAGGTGCTGCTGTACCTACCATGCGGTGATGGGCTGCCTCCTGTCTGGAACCCACCGCTGGGTACCCCCTTGAAGGCACTGCACTGCAAGGATGCCACCACCAACTCCTCTTATGGTGACAGCTGTGGCATGTCAGGCTGTCCACCACCGGTGGCAGCAAGTGCAGCCCAGATGGCAGCCACCTTCTCCTTAATCCACCTCCGGTCTGTGCTGATCTTCTTGCACTCCTTTGCAGTCCTTTGATGGATGCCCTGCTGGTTCACGGCCCTCGCCACACCCTTCCATGCTGTTGACTGGGCCTGTGGGGTACCTGTCGAGCCACTCAGGAGAGGCTCCTGGTTCAGGTAGGCTCGAATAAAGCATAAGTCTCTGCCCCTGTGAAGTTGGGCCTGCGCTTCCATGCAGGCCCATGCTCCTCTACCTCCTCATGATCCATCATGCTTTGTTCTGTGGGAATAAACATGTGGTCAATGATGGCTACAACCCACACTGCCCTCCCATTCCACTGTTCTGACAGACCCACAGCCTGGTGGCTTACCTCTGAAGGATGCAATACTGGTCTAGAGCCTGTGCAGTCCAATGGCACCTTTATAGCTCATCGCATGCAAATGAGGGGATGCACAACTGTAATGAGATGCAAATGCCTCCAATTCTCCACGGATATGCTGATTTGCTAATCTGCATATGCTGGCTGAATATCGAGAAATTGCACATGGTGCATTGGTGTTGCGCATGCACAAGTCATGCTGCAACATTGTGATGTGCACAATAGACCCAGTAGTGCACGTGTGCACAAGGCCATTGCATACATCACTGGTGCAGCCTACGCACACTGCATTATACACGGTACAGTGCTCTGCCACTATTGGGCATGTGACACTCATGCGCTGTATGTCCTATGGTGCCTGGGCACTATTGACCCATAGACCATGGTGACCACATGCTCCTATTGTGCCCCATGCATGGCAAGCCCAATCGCACTGTTGCACACAGTGCACATGCCAACCCTTGACCCCATGATTGTCCTTTGACCCTCCAGGTGACCTGCAGCATGTGCCAGTGCTGCACAGATCATGTCACACATCCCCATGGCTGCGTGATTGGTGATGGCAGTGCATCAACGTGCAAGCCATGCATCACCAGCACATGTGGCTCATGCACTACTGGGCACCATTTTGGTTGTGCTACTGCTGATACAACCATGCCACACTGCAGCAGTGCCAGGGCACCTAACTGGTCACAAGTGGAGCTGATCAACCTTGTGGCCCTTGTGGAGCCATATGCAGGTAGTCTGTTCAGCCAGGTGCACCCAAATCGGCCACAGATGGAGGTGTGGCAGGAGGTGGCTGAGGGGCTGGATGAGGCCCCAGGGACACAGCACAGCAGTGAGCAATGCCACCACCGCTATGGGGACCTGCAGCGGAGGGACCCTGAGAGGCTACAGGCACTACTAGCATGTGTCCAGAGGGGCACCATGCCATGTCCAGATAAGTGCACTATGCCCATGTCCATGCCCCTCCAGTGTTCTGTGGGCCAGCAGGGTGGCACACCATGCTGCGGGAGGGGCTGGGGCTGTGCTTTCTGTTGGCCATGGCAGTGCACCATGGGTGCACTGTGCCACCGTGTTGCAGCTGCACTGACCCATAGGGCATGCTGTGCTGGGGGAGCATGTGGTGTTGCCAGGTATTGATGTGTCTTTCTCCATGTTTCCCTACTAAGCCCTGAGGATAGAAGGAGGTCACGGCTGGCTGGTGCTGTGGGTGGGCCAGGGCAGGCCACTGCAGGGGGTTCAGGCGCAGGATGCAGGCCACATGGGCGATGTTGCTGGACAGGTGCAGGGTGCACTGTAGCATGCAGGTAGACACTTTTCCAAGGTATAATGTTGTGCAGGGTGGGCAGTGGGGCTTGGGGTAGGCCACAGCCCCCTGTGCACATGGCCATTCCAGCTGTGCACAGCCTGTGGTGTCCATTTCACCGTGTCATGGCTATCACACATATGTGTGACTGCCACAGGTGGGCTGTGGGTGCACCTGGATTCCAGCTGTGCCACTACCATCCCGCCGCTTAGCCCTGTCACCTGGCTGCCATGGTTGTGGTGTGCAGCACATGGGTGGTGTTGGTGTGCAGTGTTCTGCATGGCTGTGGATAGTTGGGTTGGCAGCTCATGTGGGTGCACACACTGCAGGAGGCTGAGTGCCATCTCAGGGGTGCATGTCACCGCTGTCTGCTGTGCACAGTGGGAGGGCTACTGTCATACAGGCATGCTCTCATACCATGTTCCCTCCTTTGTCCTAGGTGTCCGTCACCCTGATGTCAACACCAGGCTCCTGAGGTGGATCCCTCGGGTCACCACTGTCACTCTTCAGGTGGGACAGCTGCTATAACAGACACTGTGCAGGCTGCAGCGCAGATGTTGGTGTCAGGCACTGGTGAGGCATGGATGGCCATAGGGCCCATTGGCCTGCTACTGTATCCCTTCCCTTTCTCCCCTCCCTTGCCCCTCCTTGTCATCTTTTCTAGTCATGTCCTCCGTCCTTCTGCCTCCCTTTCCTAGCTTCCCAGTTTTATTTATTTTATTTGAACATCGGTTTACAACCTTTGAGCCAGAGGCTCATTTCCAAAGGTACCTCGTCACATTGAGGACAAATACATAACAGACTTTTGGTTACCGCATATGGGTTACATAGATTGCAAGCACTTAACAGAACTTTGGTTAAAACATACTGGTTACATAGTTAGCAAGCACATGTGATTACACCAATTAAACAGATAAACCAGTTTGGTTACAATGGCACATTCTTGCATGATGGTAAGAGCAAGCAGCAGGATAATAGCAGTACAAACAGCAATGGGTGAGGATTAAAAGAGGTGTGGTGTGGATGCCGCCCAGCGGGCATTGTCAGGGCACAGAGAGCTATGCCTCAGTTATAGACAGGTGCAGCTTCGCATATTAAATAGTTGGCTATGAAGTGCGGTTTTGAATTTGGAAATCGTGGGGGCATCTGAGATGGGGGCCGGAAGCGAGTTATACCAGGATGGAGCTCTATAGCAAAAGGACCTCTGTCCATGGGATGTCCTAGATCTTGGGACCAGAAAAGTGGCCTTGCAGGAGGACCGTGAGCAGACCAAGGGTTGGGCTTGGCGGAGGGAGGCTGTCAGCCCAGGTGGGGATAGCCCAAGAAGAGTTTTTTTTGTTATTAGGCATGTTTGGTAGCATAGACATTCATCTAGATTCAGCAGTTTTGCCATGTCATAGAGCTGGCATGAATGCATAAGCCTGGGAGCCCCAGTGATTAGCTTGCATGCTTTATTTAAGATGAGACAAATTTTATTGAGGACGGTCGTGTCAGCAGTGCCGTATACTGGTAGGCCACAGTCAACAAGAGATAGTATAGAGGAAGTAGCCACTATACGGAGGGCAGCGGGGAGGAGACAGTTTTTATGGTGGTATAAGATACCTAGCTGCACATTAGTGGCTGAGGCAAGTGCATCAATGTGGGTGTGGTAGGTGAGGGCTGAGTCAAAGGAGACCCCAAGGCACTTATAGGAGTGGACTTGCTCTAGTGGTTGTTTGGAGCTGGGGAGGATGTGGAGTGGGAAGTTGCTGGCTTTGTTTTAGGGGTGGACAAAGAGCATTGTTTTTGTTTTTTTGAGAGTAATGACCAGTCTGTGCTCTTTAAACCAGGTTTCGGCATCATTATAGGATAGTTGTAGGGAGTCCAGGAGGGAGATAGGGTTACGGTGGGTGGCAAAGATGACGGCTTTATCTGCATACAGCAGAACTTTCCCAGTGCATGCACTGGGCAGGGTGTTAAGGTAGAGGAGAGGAGTAGGGGTCCCAGGATGGAGTCCTGAGTCACCCCTGATCAGATGGGACAAGTTTTGGAAAGTGTCCCATTAATTCTGACACATTGGAAGTGGGCAGATAGGTAGCTGGTGCACCAGGTGAGAGGCCCAGTAGATAAGCCAGTGTGGCAGAGGGCATCCTGCAGGAGTGGGAGTGGGAGACAGTGTTGAATGCCTTTGAGAGGTCGACGAACACTGCCCCTGCTAGGGAGCCAGAGTCGAGAGAGGAGTGTAGGAAAGTTGAAAATTCAACTAGTGCAGTGCCGGTGCTGTGTCTGGTGCGGAAACCATGCTGTTCAGGGAAGAGGATGTTGTGTTTGGTCAGGTATTCAGTAATTTGCATGGCAACCAGCCTTTCTAGGGCTTTGGAGAGGAGTGGGAGTATGGAGATAGGACGCCAGTTCCCGGCAGAGGACCTGTCACCACCTTTATGAATGGGAGTAACAATGGTGGTTTTCCATGCAGTTGGGAATTGCCCCAGGCAGAAGGATTTGTTGAGAAGGCTGGTAAGTGGGGCAAGAACCTGATCCAGAACCAGACAGAGAATGCTGGGGTCCAGGGAGTCATCACCGGGACTATTGCTTTTTAATGCTCTAACCAGGTGGAGTCTGGCTTCCTGGGCAGTTACCCTATGCAGGTAGAAGCAAGGGCGCTGGAGGTCTGGTGCAGGTAGGGAGGGTGGTAGGTCAAAGAAATTACTGGGGAGGATAGAGCTCAGGTCCATAAAGGCTGTGTTAAGGTAGTTTACAATGTTTGCTGGGCCCGTAATGGTTGTGCCGTCAATGGTGATCTGGGATGGGGGAGGGGAGCGTGCGCTCCCTTTTAATTGTTTGACATTATCCCAGAAAGTACAGGCACACCCCCAGGAGGAGGTGAGAGTGGCCTGGTAGTGCTCGGCCTTGGCTTTTCGGATGGCCCAAGTGCACTTATTCCGTGCAGCATTGTAGGCCTGTCTGTCAGCCATCCAGTCTGTTTCTGTGGCAAGGTTACATAGGTTATCCCTAAGCCTGAGCAGTTGTAATAGGGCAGGAGTAATCCAGGGCACATTATGTTTTTTGGTTCGGGCAGCCGTGAGGGGTGCAAAGAGGTCACAGGCTTTGTTAAAGGTTTGGGAAAAGAAGGCAAGGGCAGTATCTGTGTCAGGAGCATGGTGAATGGGGGACCAGTTTATCTGAGCAAATTGCTTGAGGTTTTTCAACCCACCTGGTCTGAAATGCCAGTGGAGTGTGGGCTGGTCTGTGAGTTGGGGTGAGAGGATCACCCAGCAGAATAGGATAGGAGAATGGTCACTGAGTGAGTCAGGGAGGACTTGGATGTCCAGTATTTTTTTGGGGCGGTTGGTGATGATAACATCTTGAAGGGTGCTGGTACCACTCTTAGGGTTTACTCTAGGGGTTTGGGAAATGAGCTGTGTCAGATCAATGGCTGCGAAGGAGTCCCGGGTGGTGGTGGAGGTGGCACTGAGCCAGTTCGCATTAAGGTCCCCCACAAGGACTTGTTCTGCCTTGTGAGGGAGGGTGGCAAGATAATCAGTTAAGGATAATAGTGCCGGGTTTTGGTTCTTTGGGGGAATGTAGGCAGAGGTGAGATAAAGAGGGCCCCTGGAGGGGTCTGGAGTAAGTTTATGGGTAAGGGACTGTGCCCTACTAGCAAGGGCCAGAGCGGGGAGTGCTTGGCCAGTGAGTGTATCCCTGGTATAGATTGCACAGCCACCCCCACTTTTGCCTACACGATCCTCCTGGTATAGGGTATAGCTAGGGAGGAAGACAAAGGAGTCAGGGGTGGACTTTGAAAGCCAGGTTTCTACCAGTGCAATGACATCTGGTTTGTGCAGCATGACCCAGCATTGGAGGGTATCATATTTTTTCAGCATGCTGCGTATATTCTTGGAGGCAATGCTCAGACTGGGGAACCCACCTGGTGGGTTGGTCTGGGTGGGGTCTGGGTTAGGATGTATATTGCCTGTTAAGAGTAGAAGGAGGAGCATGGCCCTGGCCAGGGAGCAGTGATGTGTGGGTTTCCAATGGGTATGTGGGGATGGGTAGATGACCTTCAGGGAACAGGGGATGGGTAGGACTTGCCAGGTTGGGAGGGTGAGAATGATTAGCCACCAAAGGGAGCCTGGGTAGGTGGTGGGGAGGTACCCAGGGGATGGGTGCTGTGGGCAAGTGCACGTGAACAGTGTAGGGTGAGATTGAATGATGTCAGCGAGAATTGTTGGCGCTGGTACCAGTAAGCCAGAGGAGATGACTGGCTGGTGGGATGAGGGTACTAGAAGATAGAGGAGAGGGGAAGCATTTTAGGAGGAGGTGGACTAACATGGTTCTTGTGGTAGCCGAAGGGTAGAAAGGTAGAAATATTTAGGTTGTCTTCTAGAAAGCGTGGATACCACTTTGGATTAGTGGTAGTGACACAGACTCTGGTGGACAGGGTACAAGACTCGGAGTCTCTGCAAGGGCAGCTAGAAGAGTGCCTGAGTGAGAGCAGAGATTCATGTTCTAGGGGTCTGATGCAGGCTGGGTTGGGGCTGAAAACAGGGTGAGAAATAATGACTCCTAGTGGTCACTGGATGTGGGGTTTGGGGGTGCAGTTAGGAGTCAGGATGTAGGACTGGGTGCTGGGAGAGGTGTGGGCAGAGGTCGGTGTGGGTTGCAGAGGGGAGAAGTGACACAGGAGGATTAGAGAGGTTCCAGGAAGTCGGGGAGACAGATAGTGGAGCTTGAGGTGGGAGTGTGGGGGTCCCTCTGGTGGTTGGCAGTATAACCTGCAAATGGAAAAGTGGGGATTTAGTAAAACGATACACAGGAAGTGATGTCACAAGACAGTGACTATATAGGTAGTGCTGAGCTAGGGAGGGTGGTGGGGTTGATGGGCTAACCCCCCTCGAAAGGGTGCTGCTGCTTGAGGTAAGTTTAATTACCTCTGTTGGCACCCGCAAGATCCGCTCCTGGAGACAGCTTCTGTGTGTAGGCAGGCTGGTTGCTTGGCTTTGACAATTGCAGTTACAGTTAGCCCATAGAAACATAGAAACATAGATTTTGACGGCAGATAAAGACCGCTTGGCCCACCCAGTCTGCCCATTTCCCTACCTATTGGATAAGCTGCAGATCCTAGTTAACCAGCAGCCTACTTCTTCCTACCCCCAACCCCTAAAATTGCCTTATGACTGTCCATGCATGCTTGATTTCCACCACTTTTTTTTGACTCCACAATCTCCTCGGAAGGCCGTTCCATGCATCCACACCCTCTCTGTGAAAAAATACTTCCTTAAATTTCCTCTGACCGCACCCTTCTATCTTCAAATTGTGCCCCCTTGTTCTTGCACACCTCTTTTTAAAGATGCTACCCTCTTGGACTTTGTTGATTCCCTTGAGATACTTGAAAGTTTCTATCATGTCCCCCCTCTCCCTCCTTTCCTTGAGGCTATACATATTACGGCTCCTTAAGTCTCTCTTCATATGTCTTCTGGTGCAGACCCTGCACCATTTTAGTTGCCCTCCTCTGGACAGCCTCCATCCTGTCTATGTCCTTGCGGAGATTGGGTCTCCAGAACTGCATGCAGTACTCCAGATGGGGTCTCACCAACTGTCTGTACAGAGGGATAATAACTTCCTGTTTTCTACTGGTGATGCCTCTCCATATGCATCCCAGTATCCTCCCAGCCCTCCTTGCTGCCCTCTCACATTGCTTGCCCACCTTTAGGTCATCTGATATGACTACCCCCAGGTCCCTTTCCATTTTTGTTGTTGTTAGAATCTCACCCCCCATTGTGTACTCTTCCCCTGGGTTTTTGTTTCCCAGGTGCATTACCTTGCACTTCTTAGCATTGAATCTAAGCTGCCATACATTTGACCATTCCTCTAACCTTGCCAAGTCCCTTTTCATTCTTTCCACCCACCTTGTGCATTAACTCTGTTGCAGATCTTTGTGTCATCTGCAAAGAGACATCTTTTCTTCCAGTCCCTCTGCAATGTCATTTATAAAGACATTGAAGAGGACCGGTCCTAATACTGAACCCTGCGACCCACTAGTAACCCCTTTCTTCAGAGTGGACTCCATTTACTATTACTCTCTGTGTTCTATTCTTCAGCCACTCTTTACCCAGGCTGTCATCTTGGGACCCACTCCCAGGCTGGCTAACTTGTTTATTAATCTTTTGTGTGGGACTGTGTCAAATGCCTTGTTAAAGTCTAGGTAGGACATGTCCATAGCCCCTCCCTGATCTACTACTTTGGTCACCCAGTCAAAGAAATCTATCAGATTTGTCTGGCATGACCTTCCCACTGTGAATTCAACTGCCCCCGGAGAACATAGGGTTAACCTTTCTATGCATGACATAGAATGCTCATCTCAAGCTCTGTTGAAGCCTCTGCCTGTTGTTATTTGAAGTTTGTATGTGGTCTCCCCATTCCTTGCTCCCTGTACCCAGTTACCTGTTAATATGTATATACTTGTTTTATGCCTGTTTTAATACACATTTCTATGGTTAGCCATCTGTGTCCGTGTCTGCTTTGCAGCTGGCCTGTGAAGCCATGCTGTAGTGGTGTGCATGGTGGCTGAGTGGTACGTCTTGGGTAAACTGGGGGTTGTGCCTATTTTTCTCTACCCATTGGCTGGTGGCTGTGCCCTGGGGTGGCTGTGGGATCTCTGTTTGTGTTGTGTGGCATGTGCATTGTGTGTTGTTGGCCTGTGTTGTGTGTTGCCAGCTGTGGCTCAGATGGCGTGTCACATGCCTTCCTGTGGGGGTTGCTGGTGGCTGTTTGCATGGCCATTGATGCCATCCTGCCTCCGTGCACTGGTGCACATGGTCAGGGGCCTGCTGCTGTGTGCCTGCCATGCCTCCCTCTTGGCACCCTCTGCACCCTGGTGGCAGTCCATCCCACCCTGGTGGCATGCTCCTTGCTGTGCCTGTTGTCCTGTGTCCTGGCACATGCACCTCTGCCCCTTGCGCATCCTTGGTTGCACTATGGCCCATGTTGGCTTGCTCCCTGGTGCAGCCCTGGTTGTGCTATGGTGCATGTTGGTTTGCTCCCTGGTACAGCGCTGGTTGTGCTATGGCGCATCCCTGTGATATTCAGCCATGTTGCACTGGCACTTGCCGTCATGCGCAAGCTTTGAATATTGCATTCTGTGTACCATGGCATAGTGGACTTGTGCTGCGCCACTCTTGTGCCTGCCTCTGGCACATGTCTGAATATCCCACCCACTATGTACAAACACTATAACCTGATTTAAGACACGTTCATTTCTTGTTATGTTTACAAAAGGTAAAAATACATGTAACCCATCAACCTAATACAAACTTCATTATTAAACTAACTCATGAAAAATCCAACTAGAGTAATCACACTACAGGGAAATTTTTCAATAATTTTAATCTTTTAGATGGAGGAACATTCCTATACTCAGACTCAATGGGCCCTATTCACAAAGATGTGTGGAGCTGGCACCTAAAGGCATGCGCAGCTCCGCACCCCCGGGAGAGCAGTGCAGGGACCACATTCATTAAGCAGTGGTCCCCACCCAGCTCTCTTCCATGTCCCCTCTGGCACAGAGGTTTGTGGGAGCTGGATTGTGGACCTGGGTCAGCAACCAATCAACTGCCCTGCCTGGGTCCGCAGTGCATCACTTGCACTGGTATGGCGCTATGTTGCAGGGGATGTACAGAGCAATGGTCATGCTGTCATGGGGGAATTTGCCAGCCACCTGCCTCAGGCTCAACCTGTATCCCCCCAACATCAGCACCAGCTGGTGGGTGTATGACCCCTCAACATGCCTCGCGGGTCCGACTGTGGCATCTAGAGGACACGATCCATTATGGCTGCCTCCAGATGTGTAAACACTGGCCCCCATGTTCGGCACTCTTCACTTTCGTGACTGGTGTGGAGTGCTGGCACCCCCCCCACATGGAGACCTTGGCCCACCCACATGTGGAGCTCCATGCTTGGCTGGGGATCTGGTGTGTGGGGGGCATAACAGATTCATGCATGCCACTGAGGGGGCACAGTGGCTATGCACCTGAGTTATGCAGTGCATAGCCACCCTGGCCCATTGCTGAATAGGGCCACATGTGTTTTTTAAATTCCTACTTTATAATATTAAACAGCTGTTCTTGTGAGACATACTGCTGTTGGATAGAAAATCAGCATCTGCTTTGCCAAATCCAGTATTTCATCACAGCAAAAAGGATGAATAAGTTTCCTTTATTTAGTATTTTCCAATAGTCTGAGATAATCCCTAAAATGAAAGAATCGTAGTTCAAATATTTAAAAGATAAAATTACCCAATGTAATTGCACTATTTTCCAGAACTTAGTAATATAGGGGCATTCGAAAAATAAATGTGGTATTGTTTCTAGCACTGTCATGCAACAAGGTCCAAGACAGTATCTTTCGGTTATTTCTTTATGTTTCAGGCTGTTTTTTATGCTTAATTTTTTCCTAAGCCCCTACCCATACCATGTCCCATATTTTGACTGGAATTTGTTTTTCCATAAGCTAAAGCATATGCTTTGTTTTTTAAATGTCACGTCTTCCTTCAAATGGTTCTGATATAAAGAAGCTGTGTACAACCTGGGTATAAACAAAATGTGTGGTACAAGAATATAAGGTTTGTTTATCTATCTGCCAGTGTTTTAAGCTTGCAATACCATATTTTAAATATTTTAAAAAATTGGGGTTTTAAGATTTCTGGAAAGTGCAGCATCATCTACCCAGTTATCTAGGAGGGAGTGAAGTTTTATTTGCAACCAACTGACCCATGGGGTGTTTTCAGACTTTAATATAGCAACAAAATTTGCAAAAACTAAAATGTTGAAAAAAAAATACAATGGGAATAGTCATGCCCAATCCTCCTTTTTTAACATCTAAATAAGTAATTCCTCTTTTAACAGGATTCAGTTGACTACCCCATATGTAGGAGAAAGAAACATCCAAAAATGTTAGTTTCCTTTAGCTTAGATGTGGGAAATATATGGTTAATATACAAAAAATAGGAACCAAATAAGTTTTAATAATATATATGTGTTTTAATTTGCCCATGTTCCATTTATTCCACTGTAGAATACGTGCTTCAGCTATTTCTAATTTAGTAGTTCAATTAAGCTCCGCCATATCACCCGGACCAAAAAAGACTCCTAATATTTTATAGGGTTCATAAACAACAGGAATCTCATGAAAATGAGTTTCACTTTGGTCTTCAGTTCCTGTTATTAAACAAAAGCTTTTAGTAAAGTTTATCTCTGCCACAGTAACCATAGAAAACTGTATTAAAAGTCTTAAGGTTTCCTCTCCTGAGGCTTGGTCTTGAATTGTCAAAACCAAATTGTCTACGTATGCACAGATTTTTACATGAGATAGGTCAGAGGTCTGTATTCCTCTAACGACACGAGAGTTATTGATTGTCCTGATTATTGGATCAAGGGTTAAATTATATAGGATGGGACTGAGAGGGCACCCTTTCCTTACCACTCTTTTGGTACCTAAAAATCCATGTAATAGGAGAGACATAGTAGCACTGCTATAATACATTTTGAACCAGACTATAAATTTTGGGGGTATTCCATAACTCTCTAAACATAACTATAAATAATCATGTGAAATTTTATCAAAAGCCTGAGTCTGTTCCAGACTTATAGTATAGGTTTTACAACTATTTTCCTGGCTATACTCGATAATTTCTCTTAGCATAATTAAATTATCAGTTATTTTCCTTTTCGGAATAATACAGGTTTGTGAGGGGTGTATAACATGAGTCAGTTCAGAAATTAATCTGTTGCTTAAGAGTTTTGTCAAAGTTTTTAGGTCCACATTTAAAAGCATAATCAGCCTCCAATTGTTAAGCAACATTTTAGACCCACTTTTTTTAAAGAAGAGAAACAACACACCAGGGGTCAGATATTCAAAACTTTGCCCCGGGGCTAAATTAGCACTGCCCGTGGGCAAACTTAGCTCAGAGCACAAAGCAAGCTATATTGAAAAGGAAATAGCCCGGTGCTAATCCTGCTGAATATAGCAGTCTAAGGAAGCCGGGCAAACTGGTCTGGGAGTGCAGGGCAAAAATAGCCCGGGAATTAAACAGCACTGAATATAGCAACAGGGAAGTGCAAACTGCAACTGCAGCTCATTAGACGCTGTAGCAAACCAGTGTTGCAGGCAGAGAACAGTGCCATATGAAGGCATTTTGGTGCCCTGGACAAGAGACTAATTTTGCACCCCCCAAGAAAAAAAGAGCCGGTTGGGGCCCCCAGAAGCTCTGAGAGGTTTCAATGCTCTGTGGTGAGATTTGGGGCTTTTGTTGAAGAAAAAACATACTTTTGTTACTTGTTCCCCATCCCTGACTTCAGGGAATATTCTGGGCAGCACACCCCAATCTCGCCCTTGGTTATGCACTCCCAGTCAGTTCCTAGTGTCTAGTGATACTCCCTTTGCCATGCCCCAATTCAAATTCAAGTAGTTCCTGGCATCTAGCAGTATCTCTCCCCTCCACCCTGCCTCAGTCAAGTCAAGCAGTTCCTGGTGTCTGTGTTACCGCTCTCTCTCCTCCGCCCCACAGGTCATGCTATTCCTGGTGTCCACATGTATTTTACCACCCCCTTCACCTTTACCCCAGAAGATGCCTCCCCTACCTAGCATCTTATTCCCGTGCCCCCCCAACAACAGCTGGTAAAAGCTTTCCTATCTTCTTCTTGGATGACACTACACTGCTTGCTATGCTATCCATCATCTGGAGAAACTTTCTTATAAATAATTAAATGCTCTATAGGAATGGAAATACACACAGTGAGCATGTCCTTCGTACTTTAAATAAAAATGTGCATGTTTTGTTTTTCAGATGGTGACAGGTGGCTGAATGCGCTTTGGCTCAGAGCTATTGGAGGAGAGTGGTCACGGTATCTGGGCTGGCTACAGAACGATCCTGTCACCTTCCCACTCCACAATCCACCCCCACACACCCAGAGGCAGCAGCAGTGTGAGCCCCGGGCCTGTCTCTATCTAGCTAGCTCTTTATGTGAGCTGAGTGGCAGGCTGAGCCTGAACCTGTGAGGAGGGTGGACTGGGTGAGCAAGTGCTCTGAAAATGGTGACTCGGGAGGCGGGAATCATTCAAATGAATGAATCAGGATGTGAGCTGCAGATCACTGGAGGTCCCAGCACAGCCTGCAGGGATGGAGTGGGCCACAGCACCAGGAAGTTACTCATGGTGGGATGCCAGGCAAGTAATAATGACGAACTGATGAGAGGATGCATTGCTACCTGCCACTGTCAGCCAGCCCAGACCCAGTAAGACAGAGTAAATAGTCGGAGTTCAACGGTCACATGACAAAACTTCGTCAGCCCCTTGAAAAATTGGATTACTGTCTGGAGCAGGTGAACCTGGCTGCCTGGAGGGAAATTTCATTTTAATTTGTTCCAATCCGTCGACAGGACGGACGTGTCAACTCGACACCCCCATCCCATCACAAAGATGAACTAAGGAGGTCGGAGGACATCAGGAATCATCAGAATTGATCTGGCAATCACACAATAAAAAAAATCCCCCACACCCCCCCTCCACAGTGAGTCATCATCAGTCTACTCTCTGAGTGTGCTACTGTCACTAAGCCATTTTAATCAATTTTTTTTCATCAGTATGAAGGCGAGTGTTGGTCAGTTGCTGCCTTGCAAAATAATGCCTTTTTTTTAATTTGCTTAATTGTTTTTATGTTTGCTTACACTGTATCTAGTCGCTCTCCTCCGAGTTCCTCCTCACTCTGCTATCTATCCTACAGGCTCCTCGGCTCAGCTGCCCAACTAAGTATTTATTCCACTTCAGTTGTTTATTTTTCCTCTCGGTCTCTCTACTACTCTCTCAGCCACCCGCACTCTACAACCCATGCACTCAGCGTGACCATGTGACCCCCCATTGGCCTTCTGTGGTGATACGCCACTGCTGGTCAGACATAATTATAGTAAAAAAAAATAATAATAATATACTTAGAGCTATAGCACAGCTGCTATGTAAGTGAATCAGCCAGGGGAGCAAGAGCTTGATTTGAAAAATGCGCCCCTCGGAGGCATGCGCCCGGGGCTGGTGCACCACCCGCCCTACCCTTCCTATGGTACTGGTGGGGAACATTGTGAGTGATTGCACAGAGATGTCTCACATCTACTGCAAACACACCTCTCAACCCCCTGCCTCATAAATCACGAACAAGGCTTAAAAAATCAGGGACAAAGGTTTAAAATCAGGGACACATCTGAAAAAATGGTGATATCCACTCAGGCAGCTGGTAGAATACATGGTTTAGTGTAAAATGCATTTTATAAGGAAGAATACATCTGTAACATTATTGTTTGGCATTATTTTATGCCTACAGCCCCCACTGTTTGGTGATGGAAACACAATGTTTAGGAGGGACGGAGTAAAACACTGAGGTAAAATCAGGGACAATTGATAGGTGTGACTGCAAACAACAATGTAAGCCACACACTGTAGAACTGTGCTCTGCTGAAGTGAGGTTTGCCCAGGGCTAACCTGATTGCACGGTTCTAACACATTAGCCCAGTGCAAACTGGTTAGCCCGGGGCAAACGGGAGCTATATTGAAAGCTCCCATGCAAATGATCCTACTTAGGTAATCCATGGGTAAACAGGTACATTTGCATCTCTTTAAGTGCTGCTTAGCATACATTACCATGCAGTTTGCCCAGTGCTACTGCATGGAGCACAAAGCTCCCTCTTTTGGTCGGAATGGAAGTACAGGCTGGATGCTGCAGGCCAAGGCATGCCCACAGCTTCCCCTGTTGGTCGGAAAAGAAGCACAGGCTGGAAGCAGCAGGAACTGTGTGCTGGTAGGTACAAGCAGTGCACACAACATACATATGCAGCACTGCAAGCAGTACATAATGATAGATATATATATATATATATATATAGCTATATACACACACACTACCAGGGGCCACACGTGCCCTGGATGATGCCCCAACCCACACCAACAGCAGGTATGGGTGGAACACAAGTATGCATGGGGCAGGCAAAGTCAAACCTGCTGTGGGTGAGGGGATGTCAGCTCTAGGGTCACTGGGCTGTGCAGTGCAGCCATCCAATATATAGGGACCTGGGCAGACAGGCTGGGCCAGGCAGCCCTTCTCTGCCGTCATGGTCCCTGTTTCCACATTTGTTGGTTCCACTCCCTGGTAGTCCAGTGGTCCCCCAACCCCCCCAGCACATATGCTGACCCCTGTTTTAAATAAAAAAAAATTGTTTCTCTGTTAGTCTACTGATCCCAAAAAACCCCAGCATGTATCCCGATCCCATTTTAAATAAAAAGAATTTGTTTCCTGGTAGTTTAGTGGTCCCCCACCCCCAGCATCTATCTGACCCCATTTTAAATAAAAAATTGTTTCCCTGGTAGTCAAGTGATCCCCCAGCCCCAGCATGTATCCTGACCCCTGTTTGAAATAAAAGCACTCATTTCCCTGGTAGTCTAGTGGTCCCCCCACCCCAGCACATATCCGACCCCTGGTTGAAATAATAAATCACTCGTTTCCCTGGTAGTCTAGTGGTCCCACCACCCGACAGTGACACTGACAACCTCCCATCCAAAGGCATCTCAGAACAGAGCGGCGACCAGCTCAGCCCTCCTCACACCACCACGGCGGCCGCCGGGTGAGTCAGTTGGCGGTGCGTGGTGGTGTGGAGGGCTGAGCTGTCCGGCTCTGTTCTGAGGTGCTTTTGGATAGGAAGTTGTCAGTGTCACTGCCAGGTGGAGGAACCACTGGACTATCAGGAAATAGAGTGCTTTTCTTAGTTCTACCAGGGGTCAAGATACATGCTGGGGGGTGGGGGGACCACTAGACTACCAGGGAAATGGGTGCTTTCATATTTCTACCGGGGGTCTGAATACATGCTGGGGGGTAGGGGGGCCACTAGACTACCAGGGAAACAAGTGTTTTTTTTAATTTCTACCGGGGTCATTATATATGACTGCAAACAACAATGTAGGCCACACACTGCAGAACTGTGCTCTGCTGAAGTGAGGTTTGCCTGGGGCTAACCTGATTGCATAGTTCTAACACATTAGCCCGGTGCAAACTGGTTAGCCCGGGGCAAATAGGAGCTATATTGAAAGCTCCCATGCAAATGAGTCTACTTAGGTAATCCGTGAGCAAACAGGTACATTTGCATCTCATTAAGTGCTGCTTAGCATACATTACCATGCAGTTTGCCCAGTGCTACTGCATGGAGCACAAAGCTCCCTCTTTTGGTCAGAATGGAAGTACAGGCTGGATGCTGCAGGCCATGGCATGCCCACAGCATCCCCTGTTGGTCAGAATAGAAGCACAGGCTGGAAGCAGCAGGGACTGTGTGCTGGCAGGTACAAGCAGTGCATACAACATACTTATGCAGCACTGCAAGCAGTACATAGTGATCTACATATATATATATATATATATATATATATCTATCTATCTATCTATCTATCTATATATATATTTATAAAATGGGTAAGAAAAAGTAATCAATGTGATCCATAGCATTGGACAAACACCATCACATGACCGTGCGTGTATCAGGCAGCGACCGCACACCTGCACTTTTACCCCTCCAAAACAATTTTGACATTTTATAAGATAGATATACCACTCTGAGGTGTGCGGTCACGCTCACAGTAGACTCACGCCTTGGCGGCGGTTGGCGCACTCTGCCTTACAGCCTCGTGCGTAAAAGCGCACACCAAAGCGCATAGCGCTCTATCAGAGCACCCAATCACACACCTCAGAGTGGTATATCTATTACATATATATATATATATCTATCATATATATATATATATATATATATATATATATATACATACATACATACAGTATATGTATGTTTATACAATGTATGTTTTGGGATAAATGTCAGCATAAAATATAGTATCTCAGCCAGGTCGTGGAGATATCAATGATATCTTCACATGTGAAGATATCACTGATATCTCCATGTTCCTATACATCATTCTAATGAAAGTGAAAGTCTTTCACTTTCCATTCTGTGACTGTCTCTCTTTACGAGCAGGACTACCCCCCCCCAAACACACATGCATCGCTTACATTTCCTTGATCCTCCCCATATCATTAAACATATAAATATTTAAAAAGCATATCTGGTTGATCCTGCTGCTCCTACATCTTTCTTTTATCCAGTTCCACCTGGAACATACGTGACAAACAGCCTCCCCAGAAATGTACCGTGACGATGTGCTATGAACATCGAAATGTAAGGCACTTTGAGACTTTAGAAAACGTAGTCTGTACTGAAACACCAAGGAAAGTGTGCCTTTTGTTAATTTTAGGTTTATTTTCTCAAAAGAAGCTGCCGATAGTACTGAGGACATTGAGAGAGTCAGTAGCTTCAGAACACCAGAAGGAAGCGGCGGCGTCTGTTGCCATAGCAATACATGCTGGCGCTCTGTCTGGTATTCTAAGCTGCCAACTCTTCAATGTCCTCTCAGTACTGTCGGCAGCTTCTTTGAGAAAATAAACCTAAAATTAACAAAAGCCACACTCCTTTGTGTTTCAGTACTGACTACTTTTTCTAAAAGTCTGACAGTGCCTCATTTCAATGTTTATAGCCGTGACACTACATTTCTGGGGATAGCTGCGTGGTCACACTAGTTTCAGGTGGAAGTGGGTAAAAGAAAATTTCACAATCAATCAGATATGTTTCTAAACGTTATTTGTTTAACGTTACAGACAGGATCAACCAAATGTGTGTGTTTTATTAAATACTGTAATCAGACCTTTTTTTTGTTAAATATATGTAATTTGTTGAGTTGTGTGTGTGGGGGGGTCAACCACAATCCAGACAAGTTTTTTGTTTTATCATAATTTCAAAGTGGCAGGCTCAAACATATACTGTATATATTTTTTTTCAATAACATATGCCTTGTGTTGGGAGAGATATGTACAGCTGAGTTGCAACAACCATCACCTCTATGTGAGTGATTGTATTGAGGGGCCATTTGTGGGTTGTGTTGAGTGGGGCCCAAAACATACATAGTATAAACAGAACATGACATGGCCCGACTGAAGATATCATATTTATCTTCACTCGAGGCCAATGATATCATGATATCTCACTCGTGGCTTCACCACTCGTGAGATATCATGATATCATTAGCCTCTCATGAGAGATAAATATGATATCTTAAGTCGAACCATATCTATGTGTATATATATATATATATATATATATATATATATATGTGTGTATATATATATATATATATATATATATATATCTATAACTATATAACACACACTACCAGTAGCCACACGTGCCCTGGATGATGCCCCACCCGACACCAACAGCAGGTGTTTGTGGAACACAAGTATGCATGGGGCAGGCATAAGGCAAACCTGCTGGGGTGGGGGGATGTCAGCTGTAGAGTGACTGGGCTGTGCAGTGCAGCCATCCAATTTATAGGGACCTGGGCAGACAGGCTGGGCCAGGCAGCCCTTCTCAGCCATCATGATCCCTGTTCCCACGTATGTTAGTTCCACTCCCTGGTAGTCCAGTGGTCCCCCACCCCCCCCCAGCACGTATCCTGAGCCCCATTTTAAATAAAAAATAGTTTGTTTCTGTGGTAATCTCATGATCCCCCCAACCTCCAGCATGTATCCCGACCCCGGTTTAAATAAAAAAATAATTAATTTCCCTGGTAGTCTAGTGGTCCCCCCACCACCCAGCATCTATCCGACCCCCATTTTAAATAAAAAAAAATGGTTTCCCTGGTAGTCTAGTGATTCCCCCACACCCCAGAATGTATCCCGACCCCTGGTTGAAATAAGAAAGCACTCATTTCCCTGGTAGTCTAGTGGTTCCCCCAACCCCCAGCACATATCCTGACCCTTGGTTGAAATAATAAATCACTTGTTTCCCTGGTAGTCTAGTAGTCCCCCCACCTGGCAGTGACACTGACAACCTCCCATCCAAAAGGCATCTCAGAACAGAGCTGGCGACCAGCTCAGCCCTCCTCTCACCATCACGGCTGGCCACCATCTGAGTCAGTCAGTGGCTGGCGTGGTGGTGAAATGAGGGCTTCAGGCTGAGTCACGGCTTTGTTCTGAGATGCCTGAACGGAGATTGTCAGCGTCACTCCAAGTGAGGACCACTAGACTACCAGGGAAACAAGTGATTTATTTTTCAACCGGGGTCAGGATATGTGCTGGGAGTGTGGGGGATCACTAGACTACAATGAGTGCTTTTATTTCTATCGGGGATCGGGAAACGTGCTGGGGTGGGGGAGAACCACTAGATTATCAGGGAAATGCATTTTATTTAATTTCCTGGGGGTAAGGATACATGCTGGGGTGGGGACCACTATCTACCAGGGAAATTAGTGCTTTTTATTTCTTTTACTGGGGGTCAGGATATGTGCTGAGGTTGTGGGGACCAGTAAACTACCAGGGAAATTAGTGCTTTTATATTTCTACCGGGATTGGGATACATGGGGGGGTGGGGGGACCACTAGACTACAAGGGAAATTATGTCATGGGGTGGATAGCAGGGATCAGGAGTTGTGCTTTGGGAGGGGGGCACCACTGCCACATTACCACCTGCACATTACCGTTGGCCTTCACTGAGCGATAATCAGCACCGTGCTACAGGTTGTGCTAATGCCTGTAGCGTGGTGCTATACTTTTGAATATGCTGGTGCGCTGGCATTCAGGACCCCTTCCCTCAGTCCCTCCCTTGCATACATTATAATTTAGCATCAGCGCTAACACCTAGCACTGGCACTAAATGTCCTTTTCAATATTGCAGATGGGTGCAAATTCGACGCTAGTCCAGCACAACGGATTTGCACCCTGCACTAACATTTGAATATCTGGCCCCATGATTCGTATCTGATGGCATTTTATTATTTTGCAATAAAGCATTAAATACATGTAATAGTTCTTCTGGACAGTGGTCCCATAACCAAATATAAAATTCAAAGGTTAAACCATTAATTCCAGGAGCAGTATTGGTTTTTAAAGGTTTAATTACAGATTCTAATTCACTGTGTGAAATTGGAGCAATTAGGTTATATTTCTGGTCTCTGGTAATTTGGGGGTAAATTCATCTTTTTTATCCAGGCATTGGTTATATCATTTATTGTATAAATTTTACTAAATTTTTGTTGAATAAAATGATCTATTTCTTGAAGAATATATGTTTTTTAAGTTAATGAGTGTCCTGTATCATTTTGTAAGTGCATGATGGTTTTATTTTGCACCCTATATTTGCAGTTTTCATATGGGTTAATAATAATTGGGGGCTGAATGTTTGTTCTGCCTCTAATGAAGCAAATCTATTATATTGTAGTTGTTTTAGTTCTTCTTTGATATCAGTAATTTATTGTATAGCATTCCAAATAGTTTGAACTCTTTCCTGTAAAAACTGTAATTGCTGTCTTAATTCCCTATACTGGTGTTGTTTACTGTAATTTAAGGTAGTAGATATTTGCTTAAAACAGGAGATGAAATGTTTTTTGAGTCAAGCCACCATATTATCATATCCTCACAAAGACAAACTACTGATTGCCTAGCTGTAACAACATCTTGCAAGGATTCTTGGGTCTCGAGATGTTTCAAAAGGGTGAAATTAAGCTTCCATAACCTCTTTCCATAAGATGCTTCAGCTATATCCATTAAACATATACTAATAAGGCAGTGGTCAGAGGTGGCTACCACCTGGGTATGAATGTTCTTAACTGGGACTGCTTCAGAAACAAAATAAGTAATCAATACGTAAAGACAATTTACCTTTATGAATGGTATGGGCAGGCCATTGACAGGTCAAACCAAAGGCATCATTAAGTTTGGATTAATTAATTACATTTTTAAGTGCATTTACATCACAAAACTTTTTTCCAGTCTGTATCCCTCTGTTTGATCTTAATAGGCTACAATTGAAGTCTCCACCCAACACAATAAGTTTGGATGTAAACAGGTATGGATTAATTTTTTTTAGTAAATCCACTCAACCAGCTTTGGTCTGGGGTGCATAACCATTAATAAAATGGAAAATATTTTCATTAAGACAAACATCAATAAGAAATGCTCTGCCTTGGTGAATATCAACTATTTTTAGCACCTTAACATCATGGTGAAAAAAAACAAAAACAAATGCCTAAACCACTGCATGGTTCCATGCCAAGAGACCAAAAACTGGGCCCCATTTCCAATCAGCTGCAGCTCTTAATGCTTCTGAGTGTTCATGTATCTGAGTGTCTTGAAAGAAGATGACATTGAAATGAGAAGTTTCAAAACCAAAAAAATTTGATTTCTTTTTTTTCTCATTTTTAATACTATTAGTATTAAGGGAGGCAGCTGATGAGTTTGGCTGGTCCATTTTTTTAAGCAAAATGTTTGGGAACTAGGTTGGTGGCAATTTTTTACTATAGTTTTGTTGCTTGTGGTGTCCTCGCTTTCTGAGGACTGACCCCTGATGGAAGAGGCATCTAATAGAGCCTCCCTCTTGGAGTTTCCCAATTGCAGGGCATCATATTTGTTTTGTAGCTGTACAGGGGTTGGAACATGTTTGTATGATTTACTTTTCCCTTTTCTTTGTGCTACAAGCTGAAAGGCAGTCAAATCAAGGGGGGGCATGTTGGAAGCATCTTTAAAGATACTGCCTTCTTCAGTGGGGTGGTGGCTGTAGTCCAGTGCTAGTACTGGCTGTTTCTTTGTTGCTGTTAGTTGGTGGGGGGGCAGCTGAAGTACTTGGGTTAGGAGGTTAAGACTCATCCATAGTGGATTTAGCTGATAAATGGGTCTGGTGTGCAGTTCAGGATGGGGGTGCTCTGAACTGGCTGGGGGATCTGGGAACATGGCTATTCCAATGGATGGCAATATTGACATAAAAATCATGTTCTGCAAAATCAGCATCCATGGTATTGTAAAATGCCCACAGACAGTTTGTAAATGTATGGCCTTCATTGTCACAGAGGCTGCATTTGGGGGTAAAGGAACAGTGAATCCCTGGATGACCTAACATTCCATACATGAAACATCTGATTTTTTTGCATTCACTACTATCATGCCTAGGTGATCCACATTATATAGCACGTCCTAGGCTGACATGGATAGAACAAAATACCCAGTCCTCCCAAGAAAAAAAACTGCTCAGGAGGTGCTGGACTCCTGAATCAGTCAGAATAGTTGGACCTTAAAACACCACCTTCCCATCCAAAACCCTCACCATCAATAATAGAAGGATCTGGTAACCCTTGAACTTCACAGCATTGATCCAGGCAGTACAAAATATCTTTAACATTTACCTCCTCATTCCTGAAAAGCACTGTAATGGTTTTCATGTTGGTTTGGACAGGGGGTTGCAAAAAAGGGGGTCCAAATTGCATCCTCTTTAACTTTTGAATACTGTTGCCAAAACCTGTCCAACAAAGCAGCTGAACGAAAACTTATATCAAAGCTTTGCTCCCCTGGAGCATGAATAAATGCAAACCTCTAAGAAGGAGAAAACTGTAAAGACTGCTTAATTATTTTCTTATGTTAGGCCTCCTTCATATCTAATTCTTATGGCGTGTCTCACTTTGCATTTTCTGGGGGTCGATGAAATAAACTGGCAAAGCTAGATTTTTGACCCAGGTCAGGAAAAGTTGTGTTATTTGTATTGTCATTTTCCGAAGTGTCTGCCATTAAAAATTCATTATCAGAAATGTCATTAGTAGTTTCTGCAGGTACAGTAGTTCAACATTTGCAGCTACTTCTTCCATACTTGCATTCAAGTCCTGATGTGTAGAGGTAGTGTCCATCTTGATTGAGGATGGTAGATCTGGGTCCTCGGTGTTGTGTCCATTTTGTTACTCAGTGGTTGCTGTTCTCCCACAAAATTATTTTTTTTCTGCAAAATTTATCATTCCTGGAATAGGTATAGATGGATCGGGAATCCAGATGCTGTATTCTGATTGAACCCAGCTGGTACATTGGAGAGCCTATCCTGGTGTCCACGTAACATCTGGTGCAGCACAGTTTGCCTCTGGAGCTGCCTCTGAAGTCAGATGTGGCACTCCAAACTGAAACACTGAAGGAGGCAGTTTCTTCTCAGTTGAGCTTTCAGGACTAGCCATAAGTCTTTTATGTTTTTTATTTTCTTCTTCCAGTTGGGTTTTGTTACTCATTACACTGTTGTTCTGCGTTTTGTAGTAGCTCTGCAAGATGACATTTCTCAGTGGCTAAATTGTCCTGTAAACATTACTCAGCTTTGATCGAGGTCCATATGATTTTTTCCATTTCCTTCAATTTGTGTAGGATTAATGTCCATACTGTCTTGGCTGATCTCCATTTCTGGACCTGCAAGGGTGGAGATCACATCCCCTGCAGGTATACCAGCCAACTCCTCAGACTGACTGCCCACTATTGTGGACAAGGGCTCCCCTACAGACAGTGCAGGGGAGTAGTTAGAGCAGGGGGATTTTTATTATTATAACATCAAAAACAAAATAATTACAAACAGTGTTAAGTCACACAAAATAATATACAAATCATATGGTAAACAAAAGCAAAAAAAGTATTACACTTATACATTATTAGATAAGTGTGAAAAGAACTATGTATAAACGTCCCCTCCCCCCCCCACTAAAAGAGTAGGGGAATTTTATTATAATAACTTCAACAAATAAATGCTTATAAACAGTGTTAATAGCCACAAAATTTACAAATCATTAAGCAATAAAATTAAAAAATCAATCAAATAAGTATTACAGTCATACATGTTCTAGGTTGTTATCAATTATTTAGTGCCCAAAAGGGAAATCAAAAAACCTAATATGAATTTCAACCTCCCCAACACTAAAAGAGCAGGGGAATTTTATTGAAATCAAAACAATCATCACAAAGTATATACAAATTGATATTACTACATACAGAACCATAAAAGGAAAAAAACAAAAACATAAATCAGTATTAATTCATACAATAACCCTGAGAATAAAATTATGCCCTCCTGTTTGTAACCTAAAGTTATCCTATTAAATCGTATGACTGCCATAAACTCCCCCAATATTTGGACGTATATATTGATTTCTCAGTCAATTTAATTCTACGTATCTCACTTTTCATCATAAAAAACACATTAATTAGTAAAAAAAATTTTTTGTTGTAATAACAGTCTGCATCTACTGATCCATACCCAGTACAAAAAAGAAACATGGATTATTTGTAATGTACTAACAGAACACTGAGATATTTTAGTATAAAAAAATAGCATAGATTTTCAACAGTAGGGGTAATCGATAAGCTGCTCTTCCATCGATGCTTCACAATGTCCCAAAATTCCATAACATATGGACATTTAAAATACAAATGCTCCATTGTTTTAAAAATTAAGATGCAATTTTCTCTCGGGCAGTAACGTTCCTGAATTGCTCTATGTTTTTGGTTATTTCGTACATTTATTTTCCCATGGATCCCCAACCATACCATGTCCCATATCTGTAGAGGGATACGTGGATTAGATATATATTTTGAAATGTTCAGACATACATCATTTGGCAAGTTTGAGAAAGGGGAATCATGAAAATAATGATGTAAAATCTTAGTATACAATTCCTTTCGGGAAATACTCCTACCCACCTCCCAATTTATATTCCCACCTCTAATTTTATCAAAAATCATATTCCATCTATCCACTAAATGAGGACGCCTTTTATTTTTGTGCATAACGTTTGCTCTCTTCCATTCTTGCATCACTCCTTGTAAATTATTGCCAACTAAAGAACCCCATATTTGATAACTATCCCAAACTATAGGCACCAAATTTGAGTATAAAAAGGTTGTGAAGAACAAAAGAATTGGATTGATCACTCTCAATCCCCCTGCATTTATATACCAAATATAATATATTTTGTTTAATTGGGTTTAATCTACTTCCCTACACACAAAAAAAAAAAAAACAACAAAAGCAAGAGTATTGGACTTTAGGAGGGCTGACTTTGGGAAAATGAGAGAGTGCCTCAGAAAAGCACTAGCAAACAGGCAAGGAGGGGTGCAGGAACAATGGAGAGTAATCAAAACAGCCACTACAGAGGCAACAAGCCTTTGTGTAAAGCAAATTAACAAAACACAAAGAAGGAAAAAAAAACACTATGGTTCTCAAAAGAGGTGGCATGGAAGGTTAAGGAGAAAAGGATAGCATTCAGGAAATATAAGGAAACACAAAAGGAGAACGACAGATACCTTTATCAGTCAAAGCAGAAAGAGGCTGGGAAGGCAGTCAGAATAGCAAAGGCCCAAACCAAGGAAAGGATAGCCAACTCTGTTAAGAAGGGGGATAAGACCTTTCATAGGTACATTAGGGAGCAAAGAAAGACCAAAGGAGGGATACTGAGGCTTAATATAGGGAAGGGAATGTGGGTAGAGGGTGACAATGAAAAAGCAGGGATACTGAATGAATATTTCTGCTCAGTATTCACAAAGGAAGAGGAGGGAGAGGTACCTAAACCAAACAAGAGAAACACTCTGAAGATGAGGGTCAATACCAGTCCATTTACAGAAGAAAGGGTTCTGAAAGAGCTAATAAAATTGAAGGTGGACAGAGCAATGGGGCCTGATGGGATTTACACAAGAATTCTAAAAGAACTAAGGGTAGAACTAATGACACTGCTGACTACTCTCTTTAACAAATCATGGGAGGATGGGGTGGTACCTGAGGACTGGAGGAGGGTGGATGTGATTCCTCTTCACAAAAGTGGGAGCAGGACAGAGGCAGGAAACTACAGACCTGTTAGTTTGACCTCAGTGATAGGGAAAATGATGGCATCACTTCTGAAAGAAAGAATTGTTGAGTACCTAGAGGCCAGTGGGGCACAGGACCCAAGGCAGCATGGATTCATGATGGGAAGGTCGTGTCAGATGAATCTAATAGATTTCTTTGACTGGGTGACCAAAGTAGTAGACCAGAGAGGGGCTGAGGACATGGTTTACCTAGATTTTAGCAAGGCATTTGATACAGTCCCACACAAAAGATTAATACACAAGTTAGCCAGCCTTGGAGTGGGTCCCAAGGTGGTAGCCTGGATAAAAAATTGGCTAGACAACAGGACACAAAGGGTAGTAGTAAATGGAGTCCACAGTGAAGAAAGAAGGGTTACTAGTGAGGTACCACAGGGTTCAATACTGGGACCTGTCCTTTTTAATGTCTTTATAAGTGACATTGCAGAGGAACTGGAAGGAAAAGTATGTCTCTTTGCAGATGATACAAAGATATACAACAGGGTTGATACACCAGATGGAGTGGAAAGGATGAGAATGGACTTGGCAAGGTTGGAGGAATGGTCAAATGTATGGCAACTCAGATTCAATGCAAAGAAGTGCAAGGTAATGCACCTGGGAAACAAAAACCCAGGGCAAGAGTACACAATGGGGGGTGAGATACTGACAACAGTAAAAATGGAAAGGGACCTGGGAGTAATTATATCAGATGACCTAAAGGTGGGCAAGCAATGTGAGAAGGCAGTAAGGAAGGCTGAGGGGATATTGGGATGCATAGGGAGAGGCATCAATAGTAGAAAACAGGAAGTTGTTATCCCTCTGTACAGACAGTTGGTGAGACCCCATCTGGAGTACTGTGTGCAGTTCTGGAGACCCAATCTCCGCAAAGACATAGACAGAGTGGAGGCTGTCCAGAGGAGGGCAATCAAAATGGTGCAGGGTCTGCACCAGAAGACATATGAAGAAAGACTAAAGGAGCTTAATATGTATACCCTTGAGGAAAGGAGGGAGAGAGGAGACATGATAGAAACTTTCAAGTACCTCAAGGGAATCAACAAAGTCCAGGAGGTGGCATCTTTCAGAAAGAGAGTGTGCAAGAACAAGGGGCACAATTTGAAGATAGAGGGACGGCTCAGAGGTAATGTGAGGAAGTATTTTTCACAGAGAGGGTCATGGATGCATGGGAACAGCCTCCTGAGGAGTTCATGGAGTCAAGAACAGTGGGGGAATTCAAGAATGCATGGGACAGACATAAGGCAGTCCTAGTGGGGGGTAGGAGGAAGTAAGCTGTTGGTTAATTAGGATCTGTAGCTTATCTGTTAGGTAGGAAAATGGGCAGACTAGGTGGGCCAAGTGGTCCTTATCTGCCGTCAAATTCTATGTTTCTATGTTTCTATGTAACATCTCATTAAAGAAGTTTCCAGTTGCTTTGGTATAAAAAAATGGTACTTAAATACAAAAAAAAACAGGAATGAAAAAGGATTTAATTAAATAAATGATTTTCTTTTTTGAAAGTTTCCACCGATTCCAACAGGTAATCTTAGAATTACTTTCTTGTAAAGCTACTTTCCAGTTATATTCTGCACTATCTGATCCACTGAAATATATACCAAGTATCTTGCAGGGTTGACGTTCAATCGGAAATTCACCCACCATAGTAAAAGTTTCTGGAAAACCTGAAATACACAAACACTTCATTTTGGATTAATTTATCCTAGCTCCTATAATATTCCCCAGTACAGTTATTATTTTACAAGCTATTCGTATTGAAGCCTCAACAGAAAGTAATAAACATAAATCATCTGCGTAAGCAATTGTCTTTGCCCGAAATATTGAGTCTCTGACAATTCCTCTTATTAAAGGAGACCAATTAGTTATCCTTTTATTAGTTATTAGTTATCCTGCTAATAGCTTGGCAGAAAACACCAGGAGAAAGGACTGCTGTGTGAATGAACTTCTCTGCTGGGACTAAAGTAGAAGAACTTTTGTATTTGGACCTTTAATTTAGGGTAAAAAAACTAACATACAAAACAAAAAAAAAAGTGTGTGTTTGGGTTAACTGAACTGAATGGGTAACTGAAAAGTCATCTAGGTGTAAATCGAGGTGACTGAAAGGACTTAACTGCTGTGAGGTTTAAATTACTTGTAGAAAGATCTGGTAAGTAGGGGAGTGGCTTAGCTAGAAGGAAGCTACATTTAAAGACTGACTTAGAAAGATTCTGCTAATAGCTTGGCAGAAAACCCCAGGAGAAAGGACTGCTGTGTGACTGAACTTCTCTGCTGGGACTAAAGTAGAAGAACTTTTGTATTTGGACCTTTAATTTAGGGTAAAAAAACTAACATACAAAAAAAAAAAAAAGTGTGTGTTTGGGTTAACTGAACTGAATGGGTAACTGAAAAGTCATCTAGGTGTAAGTCTCAGGTGACTGAAAGGACTTAACTGCTGTGAGGTTTAAATTACTTGTAGAAAGATCTGGTAAGTAGGGGGAGTGGCTTAGCTAGAAGGAAGCTACATTTAAAGACTGCCTTAGAAAGATTCTGCTAATAGCTTGGCAGAAGACACCAGGAGAAAGGATTGGTGTGTGACTGAACTTCTCTACTGGGACTATATTGCCCTCCTTCCTCCCTTCCACCCCCACCCAAAGCTAGTTCTATTTTTATAGGCACAGGATTTGACTGACAACAGGAACTTCCTGTTTAGGGGCAGGAAGTGAGTGATCCAGAACCACCAAGGACCCACCATCCTAGAAGGGCAAGAGTAGCCTCCGGCCCCTCTAGCTGCTGGAGGTCTGCCTCTGAACAAGTAAGTGGTCTACTGAAAAATATAGGATATTCTTGTCTCAGAACAGACAATCAGGAGCTTAAAGGGCACACAGGCAGAAAGTAAGGAGAGAGAGAAAAAAAAACAGAGGAAGGAGTAAGGATTGCAAACAGTTAAGGGGCCAGAAATAAGACATGATTGGAGTGGTGCAGTGCAGTGGCTGTGGAGCAGCAGTCTTCCGGGAGATGTTCTGGAGGATGCGGTGTTGTCCCATCTGCAGGTACCTCTCTGGGCTGAGGGAGGAGGTTGCTCATCTCCAGGCTGAGTTGGCCAGGATTTGTGGGACCTTCTCTTCCATCCAGGGACCACCAGTGCCACTGCCGTTGCCTCAGAGGTTGCCAAGAAAGAGGAGCGGTTGGACCACAGTGGGCTCAGGGAGGGTGAGGGTGGTGGAACAGAGGCACATCCCTCCAGTTGTACCTCTCCACAATTCCTATGCCATTCTGGCAAAGTGTGGTTCCTCTATGGAGGCACCTACAGTGGAGACCAAGGAGGATGCTGGGAACCTCCACAAGGAGACCCACAGGAGGTGGCAGGGGACCCTGCAGGGAAGAAACAACTCCTGGTGGGGACTCCATTGTTAGGAAGGTAGAACTGGGCAAGGAAGGGAGAGGGAGGTAGGTGCCTGCCTGGCGCCATGGCTTGAGGGACAGGAGGCGAATCTCAGGATTGCCGGAGTGGCTGCACAGGGAGGGAGCTGGATGTCATTGTCCACCTAGGGACAAATGACCTGGCTAAGAAAGGGATTAGAGAGTGCAGGAAGAGTTTGTGGAGTGGGAGGGGCCTTAATCCAATAGCGCAGGTAACCTTCTCGGAGGTGCTACCCATCTATGGCATAGGAGAGGCTAGGGTGTTCCGCACCATAGGGATTCAATCAGTGGTTGAAAAACTGGTGTGGAGCTCAGGGTTTGGCTTCATTGAGGACTGGGGTCCACCTGGAGTGATGCAAGCCTATACTGGCATGATGGGCTGCATCTGTCCGGGAGGGAACCAGGATCCTAGGTGATAGGTTTAAATGCTTCATTAGCAAGCTTTTAAACTAGCCAAGGGGAGGCACTGGAAAGGAGCAGGAAAATCCTAGCCCCCAAACAATCATTGGTAGTAAGTGTGGCAAACACCAACATGGAGGTGTCGATGGGGAGAGGGCAGTGGTAAATGGAGAAAGTGACAAAGGCAAGAAGGACAGGGATGGGGCAAAAGGAGGTAAGGCCATCAGGAAATGGAGGGTAATGAGTACCAATGCCCGTAGTCTGGGCAACAAGCTCCCTGAGCTGGTGGCCTTAATGGAAGAGGGATGCCTGGATATCGTAGCAGTCACAGAAACATGGTACACAGAGAACCATGACTGGGATGTTAACATACCAGGGTACATAACCTACAGGAGAGACAGGCAGGGGAGAAGGGGAGTAGCTCTCTGTAAAGGAAGGGATAAAAGCAACTGAACAAAAGAGTAAACAGGGGAGAGGAGGCACTGTGGGTCACCTTGGAGACTGGAAAGGCACCACAATCCGCACAGGGTTGTGTACAGACCCCCATGTCAGGGGAAGGAATGGACAAGGATATGATGGAAGGCATTCTTAGAATAGCAGAGAAAGGGGAGATACTGTTGATGGGAGACCTGAATATGCCAGATGTTAACTGGAGCACATTTGCTGCAGCCACATCCAAGAGCAGGGCCATTCTTTATGTCCTACAGGTGACAGGCATTAGACAGCTAGTTTCGGAACCCACTCATGAGGGAGCAATCTTAGACCTCGTACTCTCAAACGGGGGCAGTGAGAGGATCTCAGATCTAGAAGTGGGTTGCCATCTGGGGACAAGTGACCATCAAATAGTGTGGTTCATGTTAAACTCAGCTACAGAGTCAAGCCATACAAAAGTGAGGGTACTGGACTTTAGGAGGGCTGACTTTGGCAAGATGGGAGAGTGCCTCAGAAAAGCACTAGCAAACAGGCTAGAAGGAGGTGTGGAGCAACAATGGGAATTATCAAAACTGCCATCACAGAGGCAACAAGCCTTTGTGTGAAGCAAATAAACAAATCAAAACGAAAGAAAAAGCCACTATGGTTCTCAAGAGAGGTGGCTGTGAAAGTCAGGAAGAAAAGATAGCATTCCGGAAGTATAAGGAAACACAGAAGGAGCAGGACGAGAGCTGTACCAGTTAAGGCAGAAAGAAGCAGGGAGGGAAGTCAGAATAGCAAAGACCCAAACTGAGGAAAAGATAGCCAACTCAGTTAAGAAGGGGGATAAAACCTTTTATAGGTACATCAGCGAGCGTAGAAAGACAAAGGGAGGGATAGTGAGGCTGAATAGAATGAACGGTGGGTGGGCAGAGGGGGACAGTGAAAGAGCAGGAATACTGAACGAATATTTCTGCTCAGTATTCACAAAAGAGGAGGGGGAAGTGCCTAGTCCAATTAACAGAAGCACTCTTGATAGGGGGGTCGATCCCAGTCCTTTCACAGAAGAAAGGGTTCTGCAAGAACTCCTAAAACTGAAGGTTGACAAAGCAATGGGTCCTGATGGAATTCACCCAGAATTCTAAAAGAATTAAGGAAGGAACTAGTGAAACCACTGGCTACTCTTTTAATAAATCATGGGAGGATGGTGTGGTACCCGAGGACTGGAGGAAGGCAGATGTGATTCCTCTTCACAAAAGTGGGACCAAGACAGAGGCAGGAAACTACAGACCTGTCAGTCTGACCTCTGTGGTAGGGAAAGTGATGGAGTCACTTCTGAAGGAAAGAATAGTTGAGTACCTAGAGGTCAGTGGAGCACAGGATCCAAGGCAGCATGGGTTCACAGTGGGAAGGTCATGTCAGATGAATCTAATAGACTTCTTTGACTGGGTGACCAAAGTAGTAGACCAGGGAGGTGCTGTGGACATGGCCTACCTAGACTTTAGCAAGGCATTTGACACAGTCCCACACAAAAGATTTTTAGTCAAATTAACCAGCCTGGAAGTGGGTCCCAGGGTGGTAGCCTGGGTAAAACATTGGCTGGACAACAGGACACAGAAGGTAATTGTAAATGGAGTCCACTCTGAAGAAAGGGGGGTTACTAGTGGGGTACCGCAGGGTTCAGTATTGGGTCCAGTCCTTTTAATGTCTTCATCAATGACATTGCAGAGGACTGGAAGGAAAAGTATGCCTTTTTGCAGATGACACAAAGATCTGCAACAGGGTTGATACACAAGGAGGCGTGGAAAGGATGAAAAGGGACTTGGCAAGGTTGGAGGAATGGTCAGACGTATGGCAGCTAGGATTCAATGCAAAAAGTGCAAAATAATGCACCTGGGAAACAAGAACCCAGGGGAAGAATACACAATGGGTGTGGAGGTAGTAACAACAACAAAACAGGAAAGGGACCTGGGGGTAATCATATCAGATGACCTTAAGGTTAGCAAGCAATGTGAGAAGGCAGTAGGGAGGGCTGGGGTATACTGGGATGTATAGGGAGAGGCATCAGCAGCAGAAAACAGGAAGTTGTTATCCCTCTGTACAGACAGTTGGTGAGACCCCATCTGGAATACTGTGTCCAGTTCTGGAGACCCCATCTCCGCAAGGACATAGACAGGATAGAGGCAGTCCAGAGGAGGGCAACTAAAATGGTGCAGGGTCTACAAGAGAAGCCGTATGAGGAGAGACTAAAGGAGCTTAATATGTATACCCTTGAGGAAAGAAGGGAGAGGGGACATGATAGAAACTTTCAAGTACCTCAAGGAATCAACAAAGTCCAAGAGGGTAGCATCTTTCAGAAAAAGAGACTTGCAAGAACAAGGGACACAATTTAAAGATAGAAGGAGGGCGGTTCATGGCAATGTGAGGAAGTATTATTTCACAGAGAGGTAGTGGATGCATGGAATAGCCTTCCTGAGGAAGTTGTGGGGTCTAAAACTGTGGGAGAATTCAAGAATGCATGGGACAGACAAAAGGCAATTCTTGTGGGGGCGCAGGAAGATATAGGCTGTTGGTTAACTAGGATCTGCGGCCTATCCTGTAGGTAGGGAAATGGGCAGACTAGATGGGCCTAGCGGTCCTTATCTGCCGTCAAAGTCTATGTCTATGTTTCTATGTTTCTTAATAAAGGATCTAAAGTCAAAACATACGGGAGCGGACTTAAAGGACATCCTTGTCAGACTCCTTTTGCTACTCTATGTTTCTCACCTCTCCATCCATTTTCTAGTGGAATAGCATATGCCAACACATAACACAACCTTAACCATTGTACAAATATAGCAGGAAAACCATATGCTAATAAACATTGCCATAAATATTCCTGAGATAATTCATCAAACGCTTTTGCATGATCTATACTCACTATTAATCCTTCATTCATACCCAATCTTTCAGTCCCTTTTTCCATTACTTTTCAAATATAAATTAATATATCAGAAATCTTCCTCCCTGAGACTGAGCAGAATTGAGAATCACTAATTAGGTCTGTCACTGCCAAGGACAATCTGTTCCCCAGAAGTTTTGAAAAAATCTTAAAATCAACCTTCAGTAATGTCAACGGCCTCCAATTTCCAATATCTGTGTGGACCCCCTTTTTAAATAGAAAAAGCAATAACCCCTCATGCATTTGCGAAGGTAATACCAATTCTAAAATAAAATAATTATATAAAGCCAATAATTCTTTAGACATCAACTTCCATAGTATTTTATATAATTTGGTAATCCATCTCAGCCAGGAGATATCTCATTTTTAAGGGAAAAAATCACTCTTTCTAATTCTGTGTCCATAAATTCCAGCACCAATGTCATTTGTAAATCCTTATCTGAGCAAGGGAGATCCGCTGCCTGCAACATTTGAGTTATATAATCAGAATCTAGATTCTGTGTCCCAAAAGTATCCTCTATATGGACTACTGCAATGCCTTTTACTTTGGGCTTTCTGGGGTTGAAATCCATTGCCTACAGGTGGTGCAGAATGCTGCAGCCCGGGTTTTGACTGGGACAAGAAGATCTAGTCACATCACCCCGGTACTGCGCAAACTGCACTGGCTTCCTATATGGTAGCCGATCACCTTTAAAGTCATTTTATTGACTTTTAAAGCCCTTCATGATCAGGGTCCGACCTATCTGAAAGAACTTCTGGTGCCTTACTGCCCTGGTTGATCGCTCCGCTCGGCCAATGAGGGGTTGTTAGAGATTTTAAGAGTGAGTTTAAAATCTTCTGGTAGTAGAGTATTTTCTTATGCCGCATCCACTCTTTGGAATTCTCTACCATGCCGGTTAAGGGAGTGCACCTCCGTGGATGTATTTAAGAAAGATTTAAAAACTTACTTGTGGCATTTGGCTTATCAGGATGATTAATGGAAGCTGATTGTAAATATGTTGTTGATTGTATGGATGATTTTATGGTTTGTTTTAATATGTGATGTTTTAATGAAATTATTTTATTTATATGTTTGAAATTGACATTGTATGTTGTGATGTAATATGTAAAGTGCCTTGATATTTTGAAAGGCGCTCCAAAAATAAAGTTATTATTATAATGTTTAATTAAATATTCCATAATTCCTGCATTATCAGAAACAACCTGATTATACATGCAATTTAAACTCATAAAAATCCTTCTTTCCCTCCTATTCTGACATGATAAAAATGGATTTATCTGTGCTGACTTACCCTGAGTTCCAAAGGACTGTTCTTTAATTAAAGATTGTAACCTATCATACTGATAAGATGCCATTTCCTGTTTAATGGTTGTAATACTATCTGATTGATCTACCCCACTTTCAAATTGTATGGAAATCATATTTTGCAATTTTTTTCCGGAGAAATAAATATTTGTCATTCTGAGTGTATGCCCGAGGTGTTCCATACGTCTGAAAATAACCTGTCAAACATATTTTAAATGCTTCACACCAACAAACTATATTGTCATATAAACCAATAGTAGAAATCTGATCCCTAATTATATTTTCTAAATCAATTAACACGTCCGGAGATACTAATATGGAAGAATTTAATTTCCAAAAACTAGGACCTTTCTTTCTACTAGGGGAATTATTAATATTAATACCAATCAAAATTTGATCCGATGACTCTGTTGTGTCAAAAATTAAACTAGAAGTTTCTACGTTTTTCTGCACAAATATGAAATCAATATGGGATGATTGGAGCCCTTTGAAAAATGTTGCTTGGGCCTTATGTCGTCAAAGTTGGTGAGAATCACTCAGACCAGCTAAAGAAAGTAGGGATTTTAAAACATGTTTGTCACAATATTGTTTCTCAATTCCTGTTTTTTGTTGAAAATTAACATTAAAATCTCCACCAAAAAATAATTGCCTGCTAGTAAAAAGGTATGATTGTATCTTTTTTAATAAGGAAATTCTGAGAGCTTTTATTTAAGGACCATACACTGAAATTAATTTACACTGAGCCCCTTAACATAAACATCCAATAGAAGCACCCTGCCCGGTTCAATATCCAATAACTTACAAATCTTAACATCCGAGGTACTAAAATAAATCTCCACTCCACTACACGTATCCTCCCCTGAGGACCAAAATGATTTACCCCAATGCCAGTATCTAGTAGCTATAGAAAGATCAGACAATGTGTGAAGACCTGTATCTTGTAATACAATTATACCGTAGTACAGTTGGGAAAGTACCCTAAACGTCTTCTGATGTTTAATTTGAGATTTTAAACTATTCACATTCAATGTTACAATTGACAACGAAGAAGGTTTAAGGAGGGGGTTTAGGAATTTTTACACTAGATCTCGTAACACATTTTTGAGGTTCTAATTGTGGTCTCCCGGTTGGCAAGTCAGGGTTAGCTGTTAACATTATTGGATCATCAGAATTATTTACAGATTATAACAAAGGGTGAACCTGTTCTACTTGGTCACTCCATGATGAAAGACAGCAAATCTCTTAGTTAGTGGTAGCAGAGAAAGAGACACATTCAGACTATCGTTAAAGTCATCTACTCCACTGGGCAAAGAAGGAGGTATCATGTCACCCTCAGTATCGAGAATTACTGCATGCACTTCCTTAGCAACTAATTCTAAGGAGCCAGGCAATCCGTGAGTAATAAGGCCCACATTTTTAGAAAGCCTTTGGGGAGAACCCTGGGGAGTCACAAAAGGAGTTTCTCTTTCCTCCCTAGTGATCGTCTGGGGAGAATTTAAATCATAACCCACCGTGCAAGGTAAATCTGAAAGTACCTCAGTGGAGTGTTGGTCAGTGTGAGAAGTTGAGGGTTGAAATTGCCTACCACCATCTCTAGTACTCCCCCTACCTCTGCCTTTCCATCTCCCTCTTAATAAATTCTCAGTTCCTGACACATCTGAGTCCTAATAAGGTTTCTTTGCCTGGGTAACTTATACTCCTGATCAAAGGAATCATCTGTGTCAGTAGTTCTCCATGGACAATCTACATAGGAATGATTTGTTTCTTTACATAAATTACATATTGGTGGGGCAACACACTGAGCAACTGAGTGACCCAACAGTCCACACTGGAAACATTTTATCTGGTCGCAAGACGTAGTTAAATGTGTTAGTGAACCACATTTAAAACAACTCTTAGATTGTCCTGCATAAAATATAATACCCCTATCTTTTCCCAGAAAAAAATAGCTTGGTAGATGTTGGATGCCATCTTCAGTCTGATTAAGTTGTCCTCTTACTGTCCATGCACCTGTCCAAAAGCCGTTTTCATCCATGATTGGCTTGGGTTTATCATACACTGAACACCTCTTTTCCAACCAGAAGAGAATATTAACAATATTTACCCCTTCATTTTGGAACAGTATAGTTATAGTTTTGATGGTTGGTTTGGTAATGGGTATGCCCTGGAAATCTCTCCAAATTTCTTGATCTTTAATTTCATAATAGAGTCTCCAAAATGTGTTTAATGAAATAATAGAACAAAAAACTTACATCATAATTATGTTCACCAGGTGGGTGTATGAAGACATACACCTCCACTGGTGAAAATCCCATCAAATCAATCAATAGAGTTTTCCCCACCCATATTCAGTCAGGAACCATCGGGCCTTTCCCCGGTATCTCATTCGGACCAGGAATCTACGCTTAGCCACCTCTATGGGCTTGTTGAATAAGCCTGCATAAGATTTAGGGCCCCAATGTCTCTGATTGATCAGCAATCAATGTTCTTTGTATTTCAGTATTAACTACAGGATGTAAGATACGATTATCAAGTCTTGCAGTTTCATTTCTATCCACGGTAGTGTTTGCTGAGGAAAGGTCCATTGAAACATCTTGGACTAGTAAATTAGTAGTCTTCTCCATGAAATCAGTTTGCAGCAAGTCAGCGTCTTGTGCAGCAGAAAAGTTAGTAGCTTCTCCTTGAATTTATGCATCCACAGTGACTTCATTTGGGGACTTTGGGTGACATGAATTCAAGGGTGCCAAATACATAGTGGTTGAAATAATCCTTTCTCCTTGTGTTATTGCAGATATCCCTGGAATAGGGATTAAAGGGTCTGGAATCCATTTGTCATGTGCCCAAAGCCATCCTGCTTGTCTAAGTGCATCTCCTAGAGACCAAGACGATAAAGTACAAGTTTGAGATACGGAAGTTTCATATGAAAGGTCTCCATTCTGTTTTCCATTTTTAGTTTGTATCATATCTTTATTCTGTAATTCATGTTGCTCAAATGACAGATGCTTTCCCCCTTCTTTAAATGGACTAGCAGGGGAACGTTTTCTTTTACTTCTTTCAGCTTCTAGTTTCTGTCTACAATTATTATAGTCTTGTTCAGCTATAGAAATTGAATCCAGTAGTTGATTTTTTTTCCTCTCAAGTTCTTGCTGTAATTGAATTTCTCCTGTCATCATTTCCTCATCCATCAATTGGGAAGCTGAAGAACTATCAGGTACCTGATCCATATCTTGTTCTGTATTTAACACAGAATGTTCTGTATGTGAATCTGAAGTATCCAAAAACTCAGGAGCATTCACAGCATGACCGTTCTCCTCCACTGTTTCCTCCAGACTGGGATCCTCCATTTCTGCAGACAGACGGACAGTACCACCTGCCTACAGAGTAAGGGAATTTCCCTGGTATCCTGGTGAAATTTCCCTCATCACAAAAAAATACCACCAACATCTTAATCTGGTTCAATGTCAGTTGGCATCTTCTGTATCCCCCTTCCCCAGAACATGGCTGAAAATAGGCAGAATTATATAGTACTCCTTTCCTGGTCAACAAAAAACTAAATAAAAAAAATTATAATAAACAGATCTTATAATGTAGTCTGTAGTTTTGTTACAGCAAAGCCATATAACGCCTATCATTGTTTGTTTTATAATGAACTTGGGTGGTTACCACCTAGGTTAAATTTGTTATATAATCTGGGTTGCTCACTAAATAATATAATGAAACTTGAACACCATTCTCCATATTTAAGTTAATTGAACTTAAGAAAGAGGTTAGAACACTAAGGTCCTGATCAAATACTCATTTAGCTCTACCCAGAATTACATGGGGCATGCCTCAGACAGCTAGTGTTGGAACCCACTCAGGAAGGAGCAGTCTTAGACCTGGTACTCTCAAATGGTGACAGAGAGAGGATCTCAGATCTAGAAGTGGGTAGCCATCTGGGAACAAGTGACCACCAAACAGTGTGGTTCACAATAAACACAACCGTAAAGTCAAGCCATACAAATGTGAGGGTAATGGACTGCAGGAGGTCTGACTTTAGCAAAATGGGAGAGTACCTCAGAAAAGCACTTGCAAACGGGCCAGAAGGAGGGGTGGAGAAACAATGGGGAAACATCAAATTGGTATCACAGAGGTAACAAGCTTTTGTGTGAAGCAAATAAATCAAAATGAAGGCTAAAACCACTATGGTTCTCAAAAGAGGTGGTGGGGAAGGTTATGGAGAAAAATAAAGCATTCAGGCAGTATAAGGAAACACAGAAGGAGCAGGACAGAGAACTGTACCAGTTAAAGCAGAAGGAAGCAGGGAAGGTAGTCAGAATTGCAAAGTCCCAAACCAAGGAAAAGATAGCCAACTCAGTTAAGAAGGGGGATAAAATCTTTTATAGGTACATTAGGGAGTGAAGAAAGACCAAGGATGGGATAGTTAGGCTTAATAAAGGAGAGGGTGGGTGGGCAGAGGGTAACAGTGAAAAAACAGGGATACTGAATGAATTCTTCTGCTCAGTATTCACAAAAGAAGAGGAGGGAGAGATACCTGATCCAATCAATAGGAGCACTCAGGATAGAGGGGTCTATTCCAGTCCATTCACTGAAGAAAGGGCTCTGAAAGAACTCCTGAAACTGAAGGTGGACAAAGCAATGGGACCTAATGGAACTCACCTCATGATTCTAAAAGAACTAAGGGGAGAACTAGTGACACCACTGACTACCCTTTTTAACAAATCATGGGAGGATGGTGTGGTACTTGATGACTGGGGGAAGGCAGATGTGATTCCCCTTCACAAAAGTGGGAGCAAAGGCAGGAAACTACAGACCTGTTAGTTTGACTTCAGTGGTAGGAAAAAAGATGGGATCAGTTCTGAAAGAAAGATTTGTTGAGTACCAAGAGGCCTGCAGGGCACAGGACCTGAGGCAGCATGGATTCACAGTGGGAAGGTCATGTTAGATGAATCTAATCAATTATTTTGACTGGGTGACCGAAGTAGTAGATCAGAGAGGGGCTGTGGACATAGTCTACCTAGACTTTAGCAAGGCATTTGACACAGTCACACACAAAAGATTAATAAACAAGTTAGGCAGCCTGGGAATGGGACCCAGGGTGGTAACCTTGGTAAAAAAATTAGTTGGACATCAGGACACAGAGGGTAATAGTAAACAGAGTCCACTCTGAAGAAAGGAGGGTTACAAGTGGGATACTGCAGGGGCCAGTACTGGGAATGGTCCTTTTTAATGTCTTTATAAGTGACATTGCAGAGGGACTGGAAGGAAAAGTATGCATCTTTGCAGATGACACAAAGATCTGCAACAGGTTTGATACACAAGGGGAGGTAGAAAGGATGAGAAGGGACTTGGCAAGGTTGGAAAAATGGTCAAATGTATGCCAGTTTAAACTCAATTCAAAGAAGTGTAAAGTAAAGCACCTGGGAAACAAAAACCTAAGGGAAGAGTACACAATGAGGAGGAGGTACTAACAACAACAAAAATGGAAAGAGACCTGGGGGTAGTCATATCAGATGACCTAATGGTAAGCGAGCAATGTGAGAAGTCAATAAGGAGGACTGGGGAGATACTGGGATGTCTAGGGAGAGGCATTACCAGTAAAGAAAAGGAAGTTGTTATCCCTCTGTACAGACAGTTGGTGAGACCCCATCTGGAGTACTACATACAGTTCTGGAGACCCCATCTCCCCAAGGACATAGACAGGATGAAAGTAGTCCAGAGGAGGGCAACTAAAATGGTGATGGACTGCACCAGAAGCCATATGAAGAGAGACTATAGGAACTTAATATGTATACCCTCGAGGAAAGGAGGGAGAGGGGGTGCATGACAGAAACTTTCAAATACCTCACAGGAATCAACAAAGTCCAAGACGGTAGCATCTTTCAGAAAAAAAGATGTGCAAGAACAAATGGGAACAATTTGAAGATGGGGGGATGGCTCAGGTGCAACGTGAGTAAGTATTTTTTCATGGAGAGGGTGGTGGACACATGGAACGGGCTTTCTGAGGAGGTTGTGGGGTCAAAAATAATGGGGGAATTCAAGAATGCATGGGACAAAGAAAATGCAATTCTGGTAGAGGTTAGGAAGAAGTAGGCTGTTGCTTAACTAGGATCTGCAGCTTATCCAATACGTAGGAAAATGGGCAGACTCAGTTTGCCAGGCGGTCCTTATCTGCCATCAAAGTCTGCGTTTCTATGCTTCTATGTATGGGTGAGAGGGCTTTTTCATTTCTGGCCCTTAAGCTATGGAATACCATGCCTCAGTCCTTTCTAGATGCTAAAAGTCATTAAAATTTTAATAAGGAGTTAAAAATTCACTTGTTGCACCAGTTCATCTGCAAGTGTTATTAAGGTTGAGTTATTTATATGTTATCATGTGCTGTTTCATATTTTGTATAGTATAGTGTATGTATTTATTTTGTATCGTATGTATTGCATTTCTGTAACAACTAAGCTGCTTGATAAGTGGCTCTGGGTCATTCTGGAAAATGGTCCTTCACCCAGTGTGCTTACCTGGTGAACAAAATGAAAATAAATAAATGAAACCCGTTTGATCATAGTAGATTAGAGATCCAATGACCCTCTGCAATCAGTTTGCTAGAATTTTGGCATATAGTTTTGCTTCTTGGTTTAAAAGTGAAATCAGCCAGTAGGACCCACAACTAGTGGGATCCTTATCTGGTTTTAACAATACTGTAATGATGGCATCCTGCCATGTGGCTGGGGGGGGTCACCAGATTTGTGTACTATGCAGACACCTGATGCAGGGGGACCAGCAAACTCTATTGTCTGTGAAAGCTTTATAAAATTCTCCTGGGTACCTGTTGGTGCCAGGGGATTTGTTTGTAGTCAACTGTTTGATGGTTCCAGCAATGTCTGTGATACTAATGGGACCATTCAACGTTTCCTTTTACTCCTCTGTTAACTGAGGTACAGTAGTTGTATCTTATTTAGCAAGTAGTGTATTTGCTGAGTCATATCCCCCGTTCGTCCTTACTGTATAGTTTCTAATAAAACAACCGAAAGACAGCTGCTACATCTGTGGGGAAAACTGTGTAGTACTCCTGTGTGTCTTGTATGATCTTTATTACCATTCTGTCAGTCTCTTGTTTTCTCAGCCTCAATGCTAGCAGATGCCATGTCCTAGTCCCATGCTCATAATATGTCCTATTAGAATAGTGTAACTGGGCTTCTATCTTTTGCATCTGTAGAGTGTTTAATTCTTCTCATATCTCTTATATTTGGGCCAAGACTTTCTGATTTGCCATTTGTCTATGGACAAGTTCTAATTCCATCAGCGGCTGAGTGAGTTTTGACTGCCTGGCTATCATTTTTTTTTGTTTGTTTGTTTTGTTTGAGGCATATGATACAATCTGATTGTAACAACTCCATTGTCCTTTGTATGTATGATTACTCTTATTTTCTTACAATGGTTATTGTCTAGTGTCTCTGTTCCATAAATGCTGTGATTTTTTTCCTCCCTTTTGTAAGTAACTAATTCCAGGTCACCCCTGAAAAAGGGGATGTCATGTCTCAGTGGGCTATCCGGTCGTCAAAATTTGCATAATATTTTGTATTAATGGAAGGGATATGGAACAGTGCTCTGAGGTGGCCAATTGTTTTAATGACCTATTTGTGAATATGGGTGTTGTAAAGGATGTTATAGAAGATGTTACTCTAATTGGGGAACAAAAGCTTTTTGACAACAAAAGGGAGTCAAATCAGGTGTTTAACTTTTGTAAAAAAATGTTAATGAGGTAATGTTAGAATTTTTGAATATCAATGAAAGAAAGGCAACAGGATTAAATGAGATTAGTAGCAAGTTGTTGAAATTTACAGCCTCAGTTGTTGCCCACCCCCTGACACAAATTTTTAATGTATCATTACATTCAGCTGAAGTACCTGATGAATGGAAACTTGCTAAAGTAACTCCAATTTTTAAATCTGGTTCTAAAAAAGAGATTGGCAATTATCGTCCAATATCTTTGATACCAGTGGTAGCAGAGATTTGTGAAAAAATGGTAGCCAAGCAGGTCAAGCAGTATATAAAAGAGCAGGGCATTTTGCATAGTAATCAGTCAGGTTTCAGAGAAAGATATAGTACCCAAACTGCATTAATAAAAGTAACAGGGAATTTTCAGATTGCAATGGATAATGGATTATTAACAGGTTCAATTATGATTAATTTGTCAAAAGCTTTCGATTCTTTAAATCATAGTATACTTATCGATAAATTGAAAAATATGGGATTTTCAGATAATGTCGTAGCTTGGTTTTCTAATTACTTAAGGGGTAGGAAACAAAAAGTGTTTCTAAACACATATTCTTCAGACTTTCAGCAAGTAGGGCAGGAGGTACCTCAGGGATCAGTCCTGGGGCCGCTTTTATTTAATCTATATACAAATGATTTAGAATTCAAACAAGAAAAATTAATATATCATCAGTATGCTGATGATGTTATCATGTATGTTTCAGGTATGGATTCTTACTGTATACAACACACATTATAATTAGTTTTTCATGATATACAGAAATATTATATTAAAAATAAATTAGTATTGAACACTGCTAAAACCAAGGTAATATTTCAGCAAAAAAATAAAAACCCATATATTAAAAAACCCTTGAAAATAATAGTGAGGGATGGTTCTATATTACAGATGGTAAATGAGTACAAATATCTAGAGTTATGGATGGACATAAATTGTAAGTGGTCCGTTCATATAGACAATTTGGTCAGGAGGTTAGGGCAACAATTGGGGATGTTGTATACAATAAAAAATAATTTTTCAAGGAACATCAGGCTGCATGTGATTAACACAATGCTAGTACCACTGATTGATTATGCAGATATAATATATGGGGGAGGGGGGCAAATAAAACTGATTTGAAAAAAGTGGACAGTATATACAATATAAAGGCTAGGTAAATTACGGGGTTACATAGACTTGCACATCACTGTGAGTTGTATAGAAATGTAGGATGGGATCATTTGTATAAGAGGAGAAATCAACATATAACTAATATTATGTATAAGTCTTTCAAAATTAAATTACCTGAATATATTACAAAAGATCTAAAAATTAAAAACCCAATTAAGGGTTTTAGATCAGCCCAGTATATACAGTTTGAAGTGCCAAAGTGTAGGACAAAATGTGGGTGTGCAACGCTGTTTTACTTGGGTCCAAAAACTTAGAATAATCTGCCTGTTGACCTAAAACCTTATGCTGTTAAAATAAATTGGACTAAGATTATCAGCGGTACCATAAACAAAGTGAGGAACCCCATGAATGTTGCATGGCATTGGAAAATGGATAAATGTTCAATAGAAGGGTTATTGGTGGTTAGTGGGATGTGATTTAATATGTGAAAATGTATTTATTAAGTAAATGTATATTAGTATTTTTTGTATTTTTGTATATCTTGTAAATTGTTCTCCTTATACTGTAACCAGGTTATGCACTTTAGAAGGTGTCCCTTGAAAATGGGAGTATTTGTGTACTCAGTGGGATTGTTTTATCTTGTTCATTATAAATGAATAAAATCATTACTACTACTACTACATAAATAAATATATAAATAAATAATCTGTCCCTGTATCACTGTCTTTAAACCATCCCATATAAATTTGGGAGCCAAGTCCTTGGCGGTACTGAAGGAGAGGTATTCTTTGATGATCTCAGATATTTGGGTGCAAAACTGGTTATCATTGAAAAGGCTGGCATTAATGTGCCACCAGAACTCCCTGTGTTTCTCCCCAAATATGAGCTTCAAGGTGGGCAGCACATGGTCCGACAGGGTGATGGGACCTATGAGGCATGACCACACTGTTTTGAGTTTAGTTATTTGGACATAAAATCTGTTGGTTGGACAATAGCTATTATTTTGGGTAGAGAAAAAAGTGAATTTCCTAATACCCGGGATGAGCTCTCTGCATGGGTCCGTAAGTCCAAGTTAGACTTTCAGACTGTAGAGGGTTTTTGCTGCAGCTTGATGGGAATTAAGGGTCCCTTGGAGTGGTTTATTGCTGGCTGTTCCATTGTATCCAGTTCCGCCCAAAATCAGCTGAGTGAGGGTGGGGTTCAGCTGTGACCTTATTAAAGACATGGTTGAAGAGGTGAAGTGTGATGGGTATCCAGTGATAATAGTGATGTATATGGGCGACCATCAAAGTGGCAACCAATATTACAGTGCTATAATCTTTGGCAACCTACAAGGGTAACTCGGACTGCGATTGTGATGGGAGAGAAAAGCAAGTGGAGAAAGACAATAGTGAAGGGAAGGGGAAGGATAGGGAAGAGGGTTATTACCCTCTAGTGTGCCTGCTCTGCTGAGCCAACCTGTGGTGTGGTGGTTGGGAGGTTGGCTCCAATGGAGCAGGTCCTGGGTTCAGGGCTGGGAAGATTGTTTTTGTTTCCATGGTTGTGGGACTTAAATTTTTTTTAAAACAGGGCTGTGCCCCCTCCCCAACATGCACCCCCCCCTGGAGTTAACAATCCTTAATCAGGGAGGTGCAGCAGGCAAAGTCCCCATGAGGGGAGGTGCAGGGTGGGGCAGCCCCCCTGCAAACACACTTAATGTATTGTGTGTGCCCAGTCGCCTGCAAGTGTATATCACTGAATTGCTTTTTGGAGCTTTACACTCGCCATAATAGCAATCGCCATAACGTGTTTGCTATTATGACATAGAACCAGTGTGACTGGGGTAGGGCTATATACATTAAACATGTGCAGTGTGGTCTGGCCTTGTAGCAGTGACACTATTGCCACCTTTCCCTTGCTATTAGTGTAAGAGTCCACCATATGGCAAGGGAGACCTCTACAAAGTAAAATTACCTCTCCAGCTTTTTGCTTCTTGGATGTGATAACGCATTGACGCCACTACTTGCCCCACACAGCTTCGGTGAAGCTTCAAATGTTCCTCCTTAGAAAGGCATGTCTCCTGCAGGAGGCCCATGCCACATTCTCCCCCTTTTAATTCTCTAGGAATCCTCTACCTCTTGACTGAGGAACTGCTTCTCTTCACATTATAAAATATTACAGTGAGATCGCCCATTGTTGAGCTGCAATATAACTCAATTCCTAATTTGATGCATGCGTTTACAAAGGATTAATTAACATGACATTACCTGATGACAGAGAACCTTGGACTGAGCTGCTGTGACCACTCTTCTCAGTGAGTGGTCATGTGGTTTAGCTGTCTGAATAACATGCTTAGGGAGAATTACATTTCTCATCTCCTTCTGAATTGCTACTAAAGCAGTTTGGTAAGAGAACCCAATTAGAAAAAAAACACAATTTGCCAAAAGGCCCCAAAGCAGAACAACATGTATACAGTGTGTGCACGGAGGCGACTAGTAGCCACTGAAGCAGGCTATGGGCCTCCTATGTGCCAGCAAATTGAGTCCCTAAAAGCCCTGGAGGGGCTGCCCTCCAGTCATGAGGGTGTCCTGTGGGGTGTTCCTTTGCTTGAAGCCTGTTAGTGCCCTGGGTGAGTGAGTCCTCCAGGAAAGCTGAATGTAGCTTCCAGCGATATACTGTACCTTGCCCCATACCACACTCCAGATTCAGTAAGGTTTACAGCTCAGCAGAGCTAATAATTTTGAGGTGTGGTAGCCAGGCCTCACTGCTTAGTTTTCTTGCCAAGTTGGTGTAATGACACCCACCAACCTCCCCACTGGGAGGATTGTGTATATCAGTAAAGTGAATTAAAACAGTATGCAGAAAAAGGAAAAAGAAAGGTTTAAAGAAGTTGTTAAAAGGAAGCAATGCTCTTGCCTCTTGGTACCATTTGTCAGGATGAAACTCTTCTGCCCATTCACATGACCCTCCACCCCCAACCCTGGCCACCTCATACATATTCGAGTGCCCACCAGTCTCCATATAACATAATATGAAAAAAAAATATTAAAATGAAAAAGACTCAGTAGTTTTTTAGGTTTTTGGCAATAAAGTCACCTAAAAATCCTGTTGCAGCTTGTCCGTTTTGCCCTGGCTAAGCTAGCCGAGGATGCTGGGCAGCCTGCATGAGCACTCCAGTTCAAGGATCTTGTTCAGTCTCATTCTGTAGGTGTGCTGACTGTAGTCCACTTCTGCCATTCTGCAGCCATGTCATGACCATTGTCCAAAGTCCGTATGGGCAGTATTGAGAATGTGTGGGTTGGAATGGACCCCTCAGTCTCCTTTGTAAGACTTTTTGTCTCCTTGGAATAAGCTGTAGCTCTTAATGTTCAATGCATTTAACGCCCCATTTGCCTGGTTATATATTACTGTCATCCAACAGAGCCTCTGATCAAGCAATGCCCGGCCTTTGGGTTTAGGAGGAAATTTTTTAATTTTTGAGGCTTAAAATGAAGTGTTACAGGATCATGGCAATATGAACTGTCGGGTTAGATGATATACTCACCTCTCAGAGTTTGCCTGTAAGGGGGAGTTGGCATGGGGGGAGCAGGTCCAGCGGCCAAGAGGTAGGCAGACACATCAGTGGCAACAAGTGAAATCTTGCACTTACCAGACCATTAGAAGAAAGTGGAGCAGCAGAGTTCATGTGTGGTCTGTCAGCTGTTTCCTTTAGATTTTAACAGGCCCTTGTACCACTTTAGGACATCCATATGAAGTTCTTTTGCCAAGGTCATATGGCATGCTCCCATGGGGCCTTTTTCTCTCCCCATCACTGCCCATTACATTTGTTGCAAATCCTGCTCATCAGTCTCTAGGGGCATGTTGAGCAGTTCAGTCCCCAGAGTTACATGATATTTACTGGCATACAGCAAGCTGTCATATAGCACAATTCCCTTTTCTTTGAAGACCAGCAGTTTAGCAGGGTAGTGGATTTGAGCTTTGATCTGCTTTTTCTTTATTTGTTTTATGTTGCAGTGCACTTGCCTGTGTTTCCTTAGCATCACTGTGGGATAATCGTGATCAATATAATACATCAATGTAATACTGTGTAGTCCGAGGCCCTGGACGGCGAGTTGCTGGGGCTTTGGCGTTTTGTTCTATTTCTGTGCAGATGTTGCCTTTGGGATCCCGATGGATAGGTTTTCTTTGGCTGACCCATCTCTGGTCTTGATATCAGAGCTCTTCCATTGATTATTTTGTTGATGGGGGGTAGATGTTAGTGTGTCTTATTCAGTGGGTAGAGGAGCTCAGTTTTAGTCCACCATCACTCCTGATTACATTACTGGAAGCTCTGATCTGTTTTTTTCAACAAAGTGACTGTTCACCAAAACGTCCCTTAGAGTTTTCCACCTTCTGAAACTGACTCTGGGTTGTTTCCCTACTATGTTTGATAGTTCTTTGTTGATGGCAAGGGCTTCCAAATGTTTCCTGATTGTGTTCTTAACTGCTAATGCCCTGTGATTATAATCAGTGATGAAGGTGACTCTGATTAGGCTGCTTATTTCTGTTTATGGGGTGGTTAGTAAATTTTGCCTCTGCATGTTTGATGCATTTTTCCTTAACATTTTCAACTACTTTGGTTGAATACTGTATCATGCTATTTCTCCAATGTTGCCATGTATGTATACTGTATGTTTTGTGCTCTCCCGGGTCGTTCCTGAAAATAGGCATACTACTTGTCTAGTGTACTTACCCGGTAAACAAAAGCTAAATAAATAAATACCCCACTCTGTTTGAACCTACTCATAAGCTCTGTAACTGCCTTTTGAAAAAAAACCTTCTGTAAGGAACTGACTGTAGGGAATACTGTTTATCGGGTGTGATGGATGAATGACAACGGTCTACCCTTAGGCTATTGCCTGCTGTAGGCTTTCAGTACATAACTGTTTACACTTTATTCTCATTATTCACCTCAAACACAAGCTCCAAACAGTCAATTTTAACACTGTGAGCTCAATTCCCAAAACCCCAATTTGATGCAGAGTGCCTACATCAAACAGAATTCAAGCAAGGGGCACCTTGCATCAAAAATTGGTGAGCTCCCAATTCTGAAAGGCTGGATGCAGCAAACCAAGGACCCTTTGCACCAGAATGTCTATGTGTGAGGCCTATGACAAGGGCAGTGGTGTGCCAGGGTGTAAGGGGGCTTGCGGTGGATGCAAGCTGCACCATCCCTGGATTCTGTAAGCCAGCTGGACACACCAAGGCATAGACCAGCAACAAGTTGATCAAAGAGCCTTGTGCCACTCCTGAAGACAGTGCTGGGTTGGAGCACAGGCTTTCCTGGTACTTAGTATAGTGGGCAAAGGTGGCACAACTATACTGGTGTACAAGAACACATAAGGGCCATGGACAGAGTTCACATACCTTTACACTAACATCACTGTAGAGGGTGCATTCTTTGTCCATTCTTATGCCCTGGGTGTGTCGTACTAACTAAAGCTTCTGCATGATTTAGCTTCCAATCTGCTTCCCTGTCATCCCTCAGTTTCATTAGTGGTATTGCCAGTTGCTTCTCTTTGCTAGGTTCTGGGCAGTATATACAGTCAAGGATTGCTCCATCTCGCTGAAGCCAGATGCCTGCTTGCAGCACCCTCCACCAAACTCCTCCCGTGTGCAGTTTGTGTGGCACATGGGCTCAGCTGCTCCAACTGGTGGGTGTTGGGTGCCAGGACCCCTCCCACATGGGAATTGGGTGCAGGGTTCCTGGCACACCAGTGATGAATGCAGGCTGCTGTTTGGGACAGCTTGCATCTACCTTTGGGCCAGTTTGAGAATCAGGCCCCAAGAGTTTGTGTGTGAAGGTTAAATTCACCACATTAAACCAGGTCATAAGGTTGGACTCTTATTCCTCATCCCTGTCTCAGACATGTATGATATTACCAATAAAGTGAAAGCAACAAATTATGTGTCTGAGATAGGGATTCAGGTCTGTGAACACTTTGCTTTCTCACATTCAGCAAGAAAAATATTGGCATAAGAGGGGGCTAAAGTAGCCCCCATTATTATTCCTCTTTTCTGCAAATAAAAGTTTTCATCAAATGTAAAGTAGTTATGATGTAATATGTAGTGCATCAGTGCCAAACTGTATTCAACAAGTATTTTCTCCCCTCCTTGTGTGCTTTCCAGAAAGTTTTTTACTGCCTTTTCTACCAGAATGTGGTCTGCGCTTGTCTATAGGGCAGTCACATTGTCATCCATTTCCATTTCTGTTCCCATGTCATACCCCCCACTTTATTAATTACATCCACACTATCTTATACATACAAAGGTATACTTTTGAGTAGAGGTTTCAGAAAATAATTCACACACCTTGACAAATTTTCACTCACTGATCTAATACCCAAGACTACATTGCCTATTTCTAAATAATTCAGACACAATTTGTTCCCCTACAGTTTTTGAGTGGTTTCATATTGTTCAAGCTCTTCTGCCACTTTGATTAGAATAATCAAGTTCTCATCCTTGCTACTGTCCAGATTTTCCTCTCTGACAGGCTCTTTATTGTGATCCTCTTCCTGGATGTAGTTAATAGCAGCTGTTAGCAGTTCTGCATTATTTTCATCTTGGGACAAACTTGGCTTCACTCCTACATCCGTACTGTCTGTGTTCTGCTTATGTTTCCAAAGTGCACTCTCAAATCAAGTTTATGCTATAATTTGAAATGATCAATCTGAATATCTGCTAGATTTGATTTCTTCTCTGGTACGAAAGAGAGTATTTTCACCCAGTGCAGTTTAGCCCTAGTTCCCCTGCCCCCTCACCCCAGTTTCCAATGCTGTCCACTGCCTGGACTGTTGCCACTGCCAGGCCTTTTTCAGTTCCAGTTTCTGTGAATTCTTTTTAAAGACAGTATTTTATTTCAGGCATTTTTTTAGTGCAATTTAACTCGACCCCCTTCCCTCAGCCCCAGTGCCAAGTGCTGCCCACTACCTGGTCTCTTGCTACTGCTAGGCCCCGTTCTGCAGCTTTTATGATTTTTCTCAAGATAGTATTTTCTTTCATGTATTTTTTCAGTGCTGTTTACCAAAGGATAAGATATTTTCTTGGTTTGATTATTTGAAACTTCATCCACAAGCCAAGCTGACCAACACTGTTTCTCTCTCTCTCACCTCACTCTCTCATTTGAGCTTTGTGCTGCTGCTGCAGCATGATACTGACTGCCCAGGACCACCTCTCAGGAGCCATTTGGCCAACATGCTTCTCCTTCTCTTTTCTCTTCCCTGAAAGGTATCACATTGAGCCCATGACTGCTCCAGTATACAAATGATTTACTTACCTCCCTAATCAGCTGTTACCATCTCAGCCAGGTTCCATGACCTCTAGCTAGCCACTCTTACTTCCTTGTCTAATTCTTCAGTCCCTGTCCCCCAAGTCCTCCAAGCAGCCCATGCCTGCTACTCTTAAGTTCTCTTCCAGCAGTCCAGGCAGTCCCCTCCCCTCCCCAGCTTGACTAACACAACACTTGAACGATTCTCTCTCTCTCTTTCTCCAGTTGTCCTCTGCTCCTCTGACTGACTGTGAACTAGTCATGTGATGTAACTCTCGGCTGGTGGGAAGAGTCTATTGGGTCCTAGTGCCCTTCCTGCCTTCTGCCCTGCCTTGGAGCCTTCAGATTAAAAAACAATTTTGGCCATAATGGCCATAGTATTCAGCAAGTGGATCAGTGAATGGGTCAGACAGGCTGTGGCCTGATTCTGGCTCGCCAGATTGGGCCAGACAATACTCAGTTGACCTGAATCAATGACTAGTTCCACTGCACATCCCTACTTTTATCTTTCCTAGCTCTGTTAATTGATTGTTGCCCCTGGCATCTTGTGGATCCACCACCGTATCTCATATAAGAGAATTTACTTGTTGACAAAGCTGTACCCCATGTGACAGTCACTGATCAGCCCCCTCCACACCCATCCCCAACAATGATTGGCACAGCACTCCACTCACCTCCTTGGCCGACTGCTGTTTAACCTGTAATTCAAACAGCTACTACGTTTCTGCAGTGCTGCAGTCAGTAATATCATTCATTCAATCAACATGCAATTGAATGAATGAAAGTACTGTGCCAGTCACTGTTGGGAGCTGGAGGAGCCTATGTAGGGGTTGTTACATGGGATGCTGCATTGTCAGCAAGTTAATTTTTTACTTGGAATATAGTGATGGTGGTGGTGGTGGGGGGTCCCTAAGATGCCAGGGATGGCAATCAATAAACAGAGATATGAAAAATAAAGGAAAAAGAAATACACAATGATGGTACACACACCATTAAAAATTATAGGCCTTTCTCAATTTTGTGTCTCCTGGCTAAGATTCAGGAAAGGATTTTGTACACCCAGTTGCAGACCTACTTAGATATGTATCAGCTTCTAACAGATTGACAGCATGGTTTCAGAAAGGGACATAGTACCACCACAGCCCTGGTCAAAGTATCAGCTGAATATCCTTAAAGCCAGCGATGAAGGTCTAGTGACTGGTGCTGTGTTCGTTGACCTGACTAAGGCCTTTGATCTCATCAACCCTCACCTTTGCTAGGTAAACTGTATCAACTTGGCTTTGATTGCCTAGCTCTTACTTGGTTTAAGGACTATCTCACTGGTAGATTGCAAAGAGTAAAATGGTCTGGATCTCACTCGTCCGTCAGATCTATTTTGCATGGTGTTCCTCAGGGATCTATTCTTGGTTTGATATTGTTCTTGCTCTTCATTAATGAACTCCTCAACTTCTGTGGTGGTGTGGCAGTACAACTATATGCAAATGATTCAGTCTTATACCGTTTGTATAACAACGTGGAGAGGCATAACCAAAGTCTCAACTGTAACTTCAATATGCTTGAAACTTGGATCTGTGCTAACCACCTGATGCAGAATATGAAAAAAAACAAAGCCATGGTTTTTCACATCTCTTCCCATAAACTATTCAGTCTGCTCCAAATCTACTCACTGTCTGGCGACACCATAGAAGTAGTTAAAACATTTAAATATCTTGGAATGCTCCTGGATTCCTAATTTTCTTTAGTGCCTCATATAGTACAGCTTACTAAGTTGATAAACCAAAAGCTAGGTGTCTTATACCATCTTGACCCCCCTACTATCCATTAGTGCCTGTCAAAAAATTTCTTCCACATCCCTTCATCCTATATTGTTATATGGTGCTCCACTCCTACTCTCTGCTCAACTCTCATCCCTTGCGTGGGTGCATCAAATCTACCACAGGATTGGACGATTTGCTCTAGGCACTAACCCCAGACAGCATCACTGTGACACTCTGTATTCTCTCCAATGGCCTAGCTATGACTTAAAGCTACAGTTTCTTACACTATGCTTTGTATTCAAACTAGTTAATCTTTTTAGCCCTCTGTGTCTCAGGTGAATCATTTCTCAGAAAGCCTATGCCCACCCACTTAGGTCTGCTTCTCTTCCCTTATTAGCTATCCTGAAGCTGAAGCGATTATCGGGTAACCGTTTGTTTGCCTTCTCAGCCACTTCTGTCTGGAATTCTCGTCCTCCTGCTTTACTCACTTGCACCACCCTAACTCTTTTCAAAACAGGGCTTACCTTTTATCTACTCCAACCTCCCCACTACATCTGTTTTAACTAATCTCTACCTTCTCTATCATCTGCTGCTTGGCATGCATTTCACTTGATGCTAAACCAGCATGTTGTGCATGTGTTTGTAAATATGCACATTCCAATGTATTAAATTGTATATATACTACTATCTTATTTGACTATGTCAATGTAAACTTTAAGGTTGCCTATTTAACTATCTTGAAGTATTTGCATATCCCTTGAATGCATTGTTGTTTCTTTATATTCAATAATCCCCTGTATTTGTCAAGTTGTATTGCACTATATTTGCCTCATGGCTGATCACTGAAAAAGGGACTGCATGGTCTCAATGGGCCTACCTGGTTACCAAAATTCTAATAAATACATAAATGAATAAATGAAAGCAAGTATTTTTTATTTATAAGAGATAGGGTGATGGAGAGTACCACATTAGCTGAAGTGTTACTTCAGCTAATGTGGTACGTTGAATGAGTTGTTGTAAGGGGGAAGTGCTGCAATGTAGTACCTTACTGTGGTATGCTTTTCTGTGCTAAAGCAGTAGAATAGGATGGCTGCCACTGTACAGTATATATGTATGTATGTATGCATGCATGCATGTATGTATGTGAGATGCAGCTGCAGAAGATGGGAGGGGGGGTTACTGAATCCACAGCATGTAGCTTTCTCCTCTGGACAGGCATGCTGTCAGCCTAGAATGGCAACTGGCAGTGCTGCAGTAGCACAGGGAGGAAGACTGGGAGCTGAAAGTATCTCTGAGTGGTGGGAGGAATGCTACAGTTCAAAACACTGGGAGTGATGCACACTTAGTATTCTGCCAGTGCTGCGCTATCTACACTGTCTTGCCTATGGAGGGCTAGGGGATACAGCTGCAGACACTGTGGTGTAGTCGACACTCTCACATGGTACACTGCCAGGCTTATGTGACAGATGAAGGCACCATGTTGGCACAAGGAAGTGAGAAGAAAACTGAAACATAGAAGCATAGATGGCTAAATGAAATCCTTACAGCTGTTAATATAACAAATATTTGGTGCTTTAAAAGAGAACTGAAGCAATTCCTGCTGAACTCAAACACCTGCAACTGCCTTACCTGAATCCATATCTTCAACCTGGATACCCCCTCTTAAACATCTCTGACTCTCTTACCTGAGTCCACATCCTCAACCCAGATACCCGCTCATTTGTCTGAGCTTTCCTCTTGTTTTACATACTCTGGACCCCCACCTGCCATCCCTTGCTGCCCCCCTCTAGCTCCCTCCAACTCCCTCCCAGCTATACTCCCACAACACCTCCCCTTTCCACCCACTCTCCCCCCTAAATATTCTCCTTCTCCCAATCCCTCTCTCTCTCTCTCCCTCTCTCTCTCTCTCCTCCTCCTCTTCTATTTCTCTCTAATCTACCCCTCAGTCACACTCTCCCCCTTTCTTTCTCCTACCCTTTCTGATACTCTACCTTGACAGGCCCCCCTTGGGGCAGCTACAGTATGCCGTACGTTGCTAATTGGGAATCTTCTCTCGCTGTTTAATTTCAGTTGTCTAGGTTACTCAAATGTATTATTTATCTATTTTCTGTATTACATAGCAATCTTATGTTTTTTGTTAACTGTCAAGTTTTTGTTATGTCTCTGTTGTTTTACATCTTGATGTGGAACCTTTGTAAAAGAGTATATACTCAAAGGTTGTATCCGAATTACCAGATAAATAAATAAATACAGAAACAGAATTTGACAGCAGATAAGGACCGTTAGGCCTATTCAGTCTGCCCATTTCTCCCTACCTACACTATTACTACTATTCTAAGGAGGATGGAAGGAGAGAAGGCTAGGGCCAAGGGTACTAGGACACTAGGCTGGGAGAGGGCACATGATTGTGACTGATATGGTAAAAAGGAAGGTGGCAGGAACCATAATCTCCAGTGGGAGAGATGGTGATGGATTAGAGTAGAGAAGTGGGGTACGGCGCCATCACCAGTGAACATCAACAATAGGTAGCAGCAACTGGATCACTAGGTTAAGGGGTTTCAAAAGGTGACAGGGATTGATGGGGAAATCCAGGCCACAGGAAAGGTAGTTTGCCTGCTTAGAGTTGTGTCAAACAAGTGATATCCAAGGGCCAAGCAACACAGCTGAGGGGAGGACGGGACTGTTATGCATATTGGCATGAACAACTCAGGATACACAGTTTCTAAGGACATGAAGAGTTCATTCAAGGAATTAATTATGTTCCTGATGGTAAAGATATCAAGGGTGATCTATTCAGAGAATTGGAAACACAAATTGCAGTCGCATTCCAGTGAGTCCCTGGGTGGTGCAGCTTAAGAGTTGCTAGCCCCTGCAGATGCAACACTGAGGATCCAAAGTAAGCTATACTGCCAACACAGTAAAATGAAATTGGGCTTGCACACAAGCTGCTGCTTAAACTATTTATTATTGCCAACATTTTCTGACATAAATATCTATAGTGCAAACTCCAAACCAGTCACCTCTGGGAAGCCAATACCCCAATACTTTGCCTGAAAAGGCTTGTTAAAGTGTGAGAAATGAGAGACAAGAAGAAGTTTAAATAGTCCTTAATTTATGACATCACACATAATTGACAGGCACAGGTAGGACAACAAAAAAGTAAATGCATCACCTCTGATACATATGCACAAGTGAGTTCCCTCTACAAGTAGTTAAATATATAAAACTTTTTTGCAATAGAAAAGAAATATATATCAAAACTTCTTTGGGTCACATTATTCAAATTTGAATTGCAGCAATGCACACATAATAGTAGAAAAAAGAAATAAATCATTCTAAATGCATAGTGCTCAGTAAGCTAGAATACTCCTTCTCTTATTGTTATGACCCTTATAGTGATCACCCCTGCATTTTCAAGGACAGTCCTCGGGGATCCACTTCAACAGGATCGTGGGTAGTTGGGGTGTTTTGCAAGAGACACATATAGACATGTTTAGCCACAAAAGCTTCCAGATCTGTAAATGATACGAAGACACAACATTAGTAATATTACACAGAATTACCAAATTCACAGTACTCTCATAATATAGAAGTCAATGCCAATCTGGGATTTTAATTAGACCAAGTACTATGGGGGAATAGTATCCAAGGGGCACAACCTGTATCAGCAACACATGTGGGGGCTCTCCCTTGTTTGAAAAATGGCTTTAAGTCCCACATTTCATTGAATCCCTTAGAATTTTCTATGTCGAATCCAAAGATCCAAAAAGCTCTTCAAACAAGTCTCCCTCTTTAGTAGTAGTTTCAACCTATCAGATGCAATCACTGTGGCTTGCTATGTGTCTCACCTACAGTATGTTTTTTTCTGTATGATCTCTGTTGTTTTCTATATCTACTTATCAATCTGCACCTGCTCTGGGAGTGTGCTGATTTTTTTAATTTCTGAGGTCCAATCACTTTTCCACTGTCATAAGCAGCCTGGTCCCTGAGTAATATGGACTGTTTTCTTGAAATTAAGTCCTTCTCATATTTTACAGTTTTTAACTATAAAGCTTTGCCTAAAGAGATAAATTCAGCTAAATGTTCAAACTTGCTTACTTACTCTTTCACTGTATTTATTTCAGTCATTAAAGTTAAAATTTCTCTCTGTCCTCCTTTATTACCAACTTTGTGAAACCAAGAGAACACTCCTCTGCTAGCTTGATCCAGGCTTCTCTGTTATTGAAATTATTAAGGTTACATGAATGTGCCTTGGTAACTCTTAACCCTCTGGGGACTTGCCCCTTCTCAATATATGTCTCTAGAGTAGTAATGTTATAGGTTAAATTAAGCTCTTATTAGCGTTTCAAGTTTGTGGAAAAAATATTTTACCTCACCTTTGTGTTGGTGCTGATCTTGTATGTTCTCAGAGCTCGCACAAACTTCACTCATGCCTGTTGGGGGGAAGGGGTGATAGATGGGGAAATCGTGGAGGGCAGAGTTTGGGAGGGTTTGAAGGCACTGAGGGTGGACAAGGCATCTGGCCTAGATGGCATCTACCCCAGGGTACTGAAGGAGCTGGCAGAGGTCCTTGCAGGACCTTTGGCAGACCTATTTAATGCCTCACTACATTCGGGTTGTGTACCTCAGGACTGGAGGATGGCTCATGTGCTGCCCCTCCACAAGAGTGGCCCCAAGGATGAACTGGGAAACTACAGACCTCACATCCATCGTGGGTAAGCTAATGGAGACCATCCTGAAGGAGAGGCTGGTGGCCCTCCTAGAAGCCAAAGGACTACAGGACAACAGACAGCATGGCTTCATATGCGGCAGATCCTGCCAAACCAACCTGGTGGAGTTCTATGACTGGGTAACCAGGCAACTGGACAGGGGCTATGCAGTGGATGTCCTGTATCCGGACTTCAGTAAGGCATTTGACTCGGTGCCGCATGGAAGGCTGGGAAATAAGTTAGTAGGCACAGGGGTGGGTGCAAAGCTGGTGAGATGGGTAGGAAACTGGATTCAGGGAAGGCAACAGAGGGTGGTGGTGGTGGGAGCTCTCACACAAGGGTAGTGACGAGCAGTGTTCCCATGGCTCAGTGTTGGGACCAGTGTTGTTTGGGATATTCATTGCAGACATATCATGGGACATCAAGAGCAAGATCAGTCTGTTTGCTGATGATACCAAGGTAGGAGCGGTGGTGAATGACCTAGGGGATGGCAGGGGTTGCAGAATGATCTGGCAAAGCTTGAAACCTGGTCAGACACCTGGCAACTGGGGTTTAATGCCAAAAGTGCAGGTGCTGCATTTTGGGATGAAGAACCAAGGAGGAGTTACCAGCTAGGAGTGCAGCTAGCCCAGACAGAGGAGGAGAAGGATCTGGGTGTGCTCATTACAGGATCAATGAACAACTCCAGCACAATGTAGGAAGCAGCTGCAAAGGCCAACAAAATGCTGGGTTGTATTGCAAGGTATATCTCGAAAGGAGGAGGTGATTCTGCCACTGTATAGGTCATTAGCTAGATCACACTCCGAGTACTGCGCAGTACTGGTACCCGTATCTGAAGAGGGACATTAAGTTACTGGAGGTGCAGCACAGGGTGACAAAGATGATCAAGGGGCTGGGACTTATCATATGAGAGGAGGTTGAGGGAGTTGAACATGTACTCACTGGAGGACAGGAGGGACTGGGGGACATGATTGAAACCTTTAAATACATGAAAGGAATAAACAAGACAGGTACAGAGGGGCTGTTCAAAGTAAGGGAGGGAGGGACACCAGGGGCCATGATATGAGACTGGAGGGAGGAAGGTTCAGGAGGGAGATGAGGAGACACTTTTTTACAGAGAGGGTGGTGGCTGGGTGGAATGCATTTCCTGCAGAAGTGGTATCTAGTAGAACAGTGGACTGCTTCAAAAGGGGATGGGACAGGACAAGGGGGAGGGTTAATGAAGGGGAAGGGTGGAAGGGAGGGGCAGCTGCAGAATAAGGGGTGCTAGCTGCACATTCGAGCAGACTTAATAGACCTCAAGGCCTTTATCTGCTGGCAAATTTGTATGTTGGTATGTTGCCTCCTTGTTTGTAACATTAATAGTGTCTTTAGGCTGAAGCTTGCTTTTAGATTGCTGGTCACAGGTGTTGCTGCCTCTGTGCTCATTCTCCATGCACAGATTCAAGTTATGAACTCTAGTTTCCATGAGCAGCTTTTTGTAGCATCTTACTGCTCCATCCAGTTCCAAATCCAATTGTCAATGCTTGACACAAGCTGTTGCTTCAGCCGAACTTGCCTCTATGGTATACTGGTACACTGTTACCTCAGAAATAGATGTGGCTTCACCTGCCATGTTCGCAAACTGCTGGGCTGTTATCAATGGAAATGCTAATAGTAGTTATGCTTCTGTGGGTGCCTGTGGTGCAGTTTAAGGGGTTGCTAGCCCCTGTAGATGCAACACTGTGGATCCAAAGTAAGCTGCACTTACCTGCCTAATGAACCCTTTTGCAGTCCTCACTAGCACCCAGAAGTGGAAGGACCTCTGGATAGATCACTGTGGATCCAAAGTAAGCTGCACTACTGCCAACACAGTAAAATGAAGATGAGCTTGCACACAAGTTGCTTCTTAAACAATGTATGATTGCCAAATCTGTTGACATAAATATCTATGGTACAAACTCCGAACCAGTCACCTCTGGAAAGCAAATGCCCCGGTGCAGTGCCTGAAAAGGCTTCATCAGAGGGCAGAAATAATAGACAACAAGAAGATTAAATACTGTATTCCCTACTTGAAATGCATCCCCTCTAATGTATATACAAGTGTGAGTTCCCTCTACATGTAGTTAAACAAGTTTTTGTGGATAGAAAACACCGTACATCAAGATTTCATTTGGTTGCATTATTCAAATCTGATTTTTTTTGTTTTATTGAAAGTATCGGAATTACAATCTTTGAGTCAGAGACTCCTTTGCAAAGGCTCCATGTCAGACAAAATTAGACAGACACACATTAACAGGCAATAGGAGCAAGAGAAAGCAGTACATGGGTAAATAACACAGGCAGGTGCAAAGTAAAGTACAATGGAAGCAAATAAGCAATGTTGACAATAACAAGCAAAATATTTTGTTCAAGTTAATTATATACAATCATGTCATGCAAGACACATTAGCAGTTGGTAGTAGCTAAAACAATAATTCATAACAGGTCATTCAAGGCCAGGTAAGACAGATTTGGTAAGGGCACCCAATAGTCCAGCCAAAGGCAGGAGCCTAGGAGCAAGGCTAAAGCAGTCAGAGGAGAACTTGTCAGAGGGAAGGGTCTAGGTGCAATCAGAGAGGCTGGAGGTGAGTATGTACTCCCTAAGATTCAATTTGAAAGGGCCAAGCTTCATAATAGTGGAGAGTTTGGAGGGGAGGGAATTCAACCAGAGCAGAGCTTTGTACATAAAGGACCACTGGCCCAGGGATGTCCTACAGTGTGGAACAGTGAAGGGGGAGTTTGTAGAGCTTCATGTGGCATAGGTAGCTGGGACCAATGTAAGAAGATGGTGAAGATCGGGGAGGAGGGGTGAGACGCAGGGCAATTTTTTTGTCTAGGAGAGAGGTTTGATGTTGTACCCAGCAGTTGAAATTTAGTCAGTTAGACATTCTGTAAAGGTCACAGGTATGGACTGACCTGTCACAGCCTGTCACAAGCCTACAAGCCTTATTCAATGCAACCATGATTTGTCAGAGTGCAGTGGGTATGGCAGACCCATATAGGACAAAATCGTAGTCCACTAAACAGAGTACAGAGCTGGTGACAGGCAGCCTAAGCACTCCTTGAGGCAAACAGCAACAGTGTCTATAAAGCAGGCCAGTTCTGGCATTGATAGCACAGCTGACCAGGTTAATGTGGTTTTGGTAAGTGAGGAAGGCGTCAAGGGTGACTCCAAGGTATTTAAAGGGGTTAACTTGTTCCAGAGCGGTAAGTTGATGGTCTAGGATTTGAACCGGGGCATCCCAGTGTCGATTTTGGTGATGGAAAAAGATCATCGCTTTGTTTTCTTTTATAGTTAAGGACAAGTTTTTGGGAAATAAACTAGGATTTGGAATAGCAGCAAGGCAAACATAATAGTTGAAAGAAAACTATTACAGCATAATGTTCAATAAGATAGAATACCCATTCCCCAATTGTAATGGCCCTTACAGTAATCAACCCTGTATTTTTCAAGGACAGTCCATGGGGATTCACTTCAACAGATTTGAGGGGAATTGGGGTGGCTTGCAAAAGCCAGACAGAGATATGTGTAGCCACAAGAGCTTCCAGACCTAAAAATGATATAAAGACACAACATTAATAATATCCTACATAAATGCCAGATTCACAGCACTCTCACAATATGTAGTTCAGTGCAAATTTGGACTTAAAATTATGCCAAGTACCTTGGGGGAATAGTATCTAAGAGTCACAGCCAATTTCAGCAATGCATTTCTGGGCTCCCCTTGTTACAAAAATGGCTTTAAGTCCCACATTTTGTTTAATTCCTTAGGATTTACTTTGTCCAATCTGAAAATCCAAAAACTCTCTGAACAAACCCTCCCTCTTTAGGAGTAGTTTAAAACTATCACATCCCCTACTTCTATAGTATGAACACCCATTATAACCACATACTATGTTCCCTCAGAAATACATAAGAGCATTGACAACCCAGCATGGAGACCAGTAGTTTCCAGAGTGGGACTGTAACTGAGAATGTCAGTGGCTTCATTGATTTTTTTTCCTCCAGCAATGTGTTGTAGGCCTGCAGTCCTATCTTAAGGACATGAGGGATACACTTTGAAAATTCATCAGCTTTGAATGGCAAAAATACTTTTTTTGCCTCAGTGTGGATATTGAGGCACTATCTTCCTCAATATACCACACTGATAGCATAATGTCCATTCAAACAGGTAACTTTCTAACTAAAGTGTTGGAATTTGTCCTTGAATTTGAGCAAAAATTCTACATTCAAATATATGGCGCAGCCATGGGGCCCTCTACGGCTTCAGCTTATACCAATCTTTTTTGAGAACTGTGGTAACAGGACTATATCTATAACCAGGAAATGAACACTTACACTAAAATTATCAAGTGTTGTTTCAAGTATATAGATGATTGCATCTGTGCGTGGGAGATAAGTGAAGAACTAGCTACGGAGATTGCAGAGTGGCTAAATACCAATTAACTAGATTTGACATTCACCTCCACAATAAACTCTGAATGCATTAACTTCCTAGACACTACAAACATGAGGGTCTCTAGTAGAAGTTACAGGAAACAGACTACAGCAACCTCTCTCCTGAGATATGAAAGTGTGCACCCTAACTCCCTTAAGAAACCAATCCCCTACTGCCAATTACTGCAGATATGCAGAAATTGTTCAGTTGACACATAATTTGAAATACAGGCATCTGAATTTAAGGAACAGTTTAGAACCAAGGGTTCTGATGAGACATTATTCACAAACTTACATGCAGAGGTCAGGACCCAGAAACAAGAGGCCCTCCTGAGAACAAGACCTGAAACAAACAAAAGGGATAAAGAAAATGGTCCTGTACCATTTTGGACTGAGTTTAACCATTTAGCAGGGAAAACAGGGAACATCATATGGAAAAGCTGGCACATATTACAACACGATACAACTGTAGCAGAGTCTGTAGGGGGTAAACCTAGAGTGACTTGAATACTAGCTTCAGCGACAGATTACTCTACAGATGATTATTCTTCAATAAGTTTTATTCAGTGTTGCCACACAACCAAAGCGGCTACGTTTCGTGGCTATGTCACTTCCTCAGGCTCACAGTGTTGCTCTATAGATAAATACATAATAATAATAATCTGTAATATCTTTTACTGGTTTAAACCTTATTTCCTTAATTAATCAGGTTAAAAACCCACATACTGACACCATTACCTCTAGCCTGCACACAGCAAGGGTAGTGAGGTCCACCAGAGTCCTAAAGATAACTACTCTCCTCCTGCAGCTGATTTCTGTGAGGGGTGTTAGCCCGTTGATGCTACTCATCAACTGCCCTGCCCAACCAAGGGCGGCCCTTAATTTAAGAACCACCCTAGTCACATGACTTCCTGTTCCAGTTCCCCCCCACCCCAAGTCCCCACTTTCCCATTAGCAGGTTATACTTTCCTGCCACCATGTGGCATTGCTGAGTCATCTCCCACAACTTCCTGCCTCTCTAGCCTTCTCTACTCCTCCTCTCAATTCTACAAGCCAAAACTCCATTGCCCTGCTTGCAGTACCCAAAGTGCCCCCTAGGAGTCATTGCTGGCCCTTACTCTAACCCCCCTTGCCACATGCTTTGGATGCACATTTCCACCCTACACACCCTACTTTGGCCCCCACCAAGTTTCCAGACTTGGAGCTTGAACCTCACACCCGAGTCCATGACACTGCCACTACTCCAAAGTGGTTGCCACATTTCAGCAAGTCGCTAGGGACCTCTTATACCTCAGTCCATGACCAACACTACAATAATGCAGGTGCCTATCAGACTGACACTCCTCATGCTAATGTCACTCAACATGGCCACCTTCCCCACTCCTGGCTGATACCACACCCCTGCCTATCCAACCCCACTCACTCCCCTCTGTACAACTCCCCAGTACTTCAGCAGTGCCTAGCACTCCCCCATTGCACCCCCAGCCCATCTGACCACTCCCCACCCCTCACCTGATGCCCCATGGTCCTCCATGTATCTGGCCATCCCAGACCTCTGGTCTCTTGCCCCTCCTATAGCCTTCCAAGGTCAGAGCATGCACACTACCCAGTCCAACCATTGCAGAAAACACACAGCCCTAATTACGCTCATTTCCCTTCTACTTCTACTACTACTGTTGGGCAATGTCCACCCAAACCCTGGTCCCACAGCAGCCAGACCTAACCACTGCTCCTCATCTTCTGGCCTATGCATGTCCTTGATGACTATATGCAGTAGTCTTAAAAACTGTGCAGATCTACAGGGCTGGGTTGCCCAACACCAACCGGACATCCTAGCACTCGAGGAGACATGGCTATCAAATAAAACCCATGAACACTTTATTATTCTATCAGGTTACATACTATTTTGGCAGGATAGAATTGGGAAATGTGAAGGTGGTTGCATGATTTAACTCCGTGACACATTGGAAGGGCTTGTCTTCCCACCACCGAAACTGGAGCGTGGTGCCCAGGTGATCTCTCTAAAAATCACCATTGGTGCCTCCAGAGCCCCACTAATATTCATGGCTGCCTATATCCCTCCTTGATACCAGTACCCTGCACTACAGTCACTACTCAAGCACCTCGCCAGTCTGCCCTGCAAGCTGGAGCAGTTCACGATGGGTGATCTCAACATCAACTGGCTCTCCAGCACTGCCTCCCAAGCCAAGGATGCCATTGCAGCCCTCAACCTCACACAGCTGGTATCCACTCCCACTTGGTACAACCCTACCACATGCACTGCCACTCTGCTGGAACAGACCGCACAAAACCAACAGCACCACCCTGCTACCCAATGCCCTCAGTGGCTACTCTCCTGTCACCCTTTTCTGGTCCTGTAAGTTGAAAAAACTGGTACCAAAAATAGTCCTACAATGATGCCTACACCCTGGCAAGTAAGTAATTTCATAGTCGTAGAAAGATGGTTCCATAAGCATACGTTTGTTATGAATTACAACAAGACTAAGACTATGCTGTTCTCCAGCTCCCAAAATAGGCACAGAACTTACCCTCTTTCTATCACCAAAGGAAGAGGGCTCTCCCCTGGAGCCAGTTCAGCTCTTTAAATATCTGGAGATTACCACTGACAGTACGATGACCTATGCCTCTCACATTGACAACATTGCTAAGGCTGTTAACACCCGCATTGGACTACTTTATAGGCATAAGCAATGTTTGACTCCAGAGGCTCTTAACCTGGCCATTCAAAGCTCTCTTGTCTCACTTATTGATTATGGCTTATTAAGCTATAGATCAGCTACTTAAGTAACTATTCACCGCATCAAAGTTGCACTCAACAAAGCATGCCAGCTGCTAACCAGCTCAGCCCATCTGTCCCATACCTACGACATGTATGCTCAGGCTAACTGGCTCCAATTCAAAGGTTGACTCATATACCAAACATGTTTACTGTTCAAAAAAGTAAGCTTAGGAAAGATACCCCCAGGATTGCAAAAGCTTATTACCCCCACTATCAACCGTCATTGCACCAGAAGATCTACTAGCCAGATTTTTAATATACCCCGCTGTAGCACTTCTCTGGGACAAAGGTCCTTTGCCCACCGTGCCCCACTATGGATGAACTTGCTGCACCATGACATCACTTCATACATTGTGGAATGGTTTACAAGGAACTTGAAGCTGAGCTGCCCTGTTAGCCTGAATATCTTCAAGGCACTCTATGATCACTACATGAAAGCACCTTGCAAATGTTTTCCTCATCGCTAGCCCACTAATTCTACAACTCCCCCTTTCCATCCTGACGCTCATCATGTTTCTACCTCGCCTCTCACTCTTTCCCTATTAACTCTTCCTGCTGCACCCACCCTTCTCTGTCCACTCCAACCTGGCTAAATTCCCACCCCATCCATTGTAGTGTCCCGATTATCTACCTCTCCTCTGTCATTATCATAATAAACAAGTACATGACAGCCATCATCACTTTCTGTGGTTTTAGCACAATTTTTCCCCCAGTCGTCAGTAATGTATCCCTCCTCTTCTTTATCTCTCTAACCTGCCACCCCATACATGGCCTCTTTCCCCTATATGTGCTGTTGCCAGCTGTCTCACTCAAAAGATCTCTGCTTATAACCCCTGTATGCCTATGGTTGATTGTACATCTGCTGACTTCTTCAGTTGTAAAATAATGCAATTTTTTTTATTTATTTCAACCTTGTACTGTACTGTATACACTGTATATACTTTTTCTTCCTTGTATATTATTGCTTTTTGTATACCTGCTTCTGTACTGTACTTTGATGTATTCATGACCAGATTCACCTTGCAAATGAGCCTTGCTCAATGGTGCCTGCCTGGATAAATAAAGATTTTGATTGATTGATTGATTGACTTCTGCATCCACCTTGGGCTCCTTCAAGGTTAAACTAAAGCAACAGCTAGTTGTTGATGCCAGCTGTGACTGCTTCCAATATCCTTCCTTCTTGTGACCAGCACTTATTCTAACCTTATGCTATCCTGACCTTATGTATAACTGTTCTCAGCATGTAAATAACTGTTCTAAGTTGCTAATCATTCTCCTTTCACAATTCCTTTTGATCCCTTCCACTCTTTCCCCCTCACCCCTCTATGGCTTTCCCTATCCCCCTCCCCTGTTATTTCTCCTGAGCTCCCTTACTAACTTTAAAATGCTTTTCCCCACATCTTCTCACCTCTGACGAGGCCCCAGAGCTGATGCCATCCCTTACCTTTTTGATTATTAGATATTAGGCTGAGTCTGTTCTTATTTTCCTGTAAAGGGTCATTTAATAAGACCTTCCCCCTCTAATATGACCATTTGAGTTCCAGGTTTTAATCAAATATGCACCTTGGCATACATTGTACAATGCCATATGTACTGGAACTTCTCTAGTTATATACTGTTGTTATGTCTTGTATAATTCCTTGTTTTGTTTGTTCTCCATCTTATACTTTTCCAATATGTATTATTCATCTGACATGGAACCTATGAAATGAGTTTGCTCTCAATTGTGTTATCCGAAATTTCAATAAATAAAAAAGTTAGCACAATTTAGGGAGCACTTGGTCAACTGGAACTCGTTCCTGATATCCCTAGCCCCTGATGTGGACTCTGCCATCAGTTACTTTGTACAATATTTATTTCTTTTTTATTCTTTTCAGTTTAGGATTAATACCTCTGAGTCCAGGACTCATTTTCAGAGGTTCCAGGTCACTGTTGAACAAACATTACAAATATAATAGTGTTTACAGAGAACAGAAAACAGTTACACAGACATTCAAATACCAAAGAATTCTTCTATATCCAAATAAAGGTTGAAGAGGATACAGTAAATAGGGTTCAACCTTGTAGTTTATTATTTAGTTGGTCAGTCTAGCCTAAAGGGGGTAGGGGATCAGTCAGGGATGGCACCGTTGTGGTGGAAGTGGTTTTTCAGCCAAGTGGGAGTTGTTCAGGGATGGGGGGGTTGATGAGATAAGGGGTGAAAGAGAGAGGGTTGGGTGGCTGAAATTCTGCAATATTAGTGCAGGCAAGCACAATTCCTTTTTGTGTCAAGAAGGGATCTGAGCTCAGATTTGAAGGTACTAATCTTGAGTGATTCTGTAAGGTTAGCAGGTAAGTCATTGTACCATTTTAGTCCTTGGTACAGGATGGAGTTCTGGGTGAGTTTTGTCCTTTTGGAAGGAATCACCAACCTGTCTGTAGCTGTGCTTCTTGTTGATTTGGTGGGAACTACCGGCATAAAGAGGCAGCCCAATGCGGGGTGGGGGGAGCCCAAGAAGCACTTTTTTCAGAAGTCGGCAGGTTTGGTACTGTGCTTTAAGATGGAGTGGGAGCCATCCAGTTTCAGTGTAGAGCGTGCAGGTGTGGGTGTCCTGGGCTAGTTGACAGACCTTATTTAGTAGTGTGCTGACCCGGTTTAGGGCATTTTAGTGCCTGCCTCATAAATGGCCAGCCCATAATCTATGGAGGACATCACTGAACTACTGATGGCAAGTTTCAGAGCATCTGGTGTCATAGAGTGCCTATGGCACTAGAGGACCTCAAGTTTTGTATTCACTGACTTGACGACTGAGTCTACATGGCCAGAGAAGGTTAGTGTATCATCAAAGGTGATGCCCAAGTATTTGAACTTTTTTACTTGTTCCAGTGTTCCACCATTATGGTTCTGGATGAGCAAAGGCTGATATTTCTTTTTGATTTGGGAGGTAGAGATGAGTAGACTTTTTTTTTTTTTTTATGGTTTAGCAGTAATTTGTTTTGTGTGAACCAGGATTCAAGCTTGAGGAAGCTGTCTTGGAGTTCAGTTGTGATGTAGTTGTGATCTTTCCCAGCAACCGATATCACTGTATCATCAGCAAAGAGAATAGTGCATGCCGTACATGTAGTTGGTGCAGAGTTGATGAAGAAGCTGAAAAGCAATGGGCCAAGAACAGAGCCCTGTGGAACCCTGAGGGACACTTCTGTAGTAGATGATAGGGTGTCTCCAATTCTGACTCATTGTGACCTGTTTGTGAGGTAGCTTCTGAACCACAGTATCGTGTCCAGGGATAGACCTGTTGAATGGAGGCAGTTTAGGAGTAGTTTGTGGTTAGCAGAGTCAAAGGCCTTCATAAGGTCGATGAAGACTGAGCCAACTGCCTCCCCATTATCCAAGGCATCATGAAGCTGGGAACAGTAATCAACAAGGGCAGTAAGTGTGTAGTGCTTTTTTCAGAATCCATGCTGCTGTGGGCAAAGTAGGCTATATTTATCAAGATACTCTGTAAGCTGCTCCGAGACCATTCTTTCAAGTGCTTTAGAGAGCGGTGATAGAATGGATATTGGTCTGTAGTTGGATGTTATAGTTTTGTCCCCGGCTTTAAAGACAGGCGTGACCTTGGCTAACTTCTATAGTTTTGGAATTTATAGTATTAGTATAGCATTTCAACATGGCATGTGACATTTTTGGCCCGTTACCAAATCCTCTATTAAGGAACATAACTCCCCATGCATAGCCCCAGCATTATTCAACCAGTTGCAGAGTAGAGATAGCCTCTGGAACAGAGCGATTGATTCTGGCAAGCCATCCGATAGGCAAGCCTATAATGTGACACGCAATAAATGCACCTGGGCCATCCGCAAAACAAAATCAGATTACTACAGATCCACCCTAGCTTCCTCCTGGGGAGCTGCCAGGAAGTTCTGGGATAATATTAAGGAGCTGAACAGAAAGTCCAAGTCACCCCCCCCACCCAATTAGATGGCAATGGTTCACTTTCCACAGACCCACAGAGTATTGCCAATAGACTCAATGAAGCATTCTCGGACTTCAGTACAGTCATCCCCGTCAGTTTCTTTGATCCTGTTCCTGCCCCCCAACCACCCTCCTTCCATTTCAGGGCCCTCACACTTTTGGAGGCCAATCCCTACCATCTAAAAATCCATCAGTGGTACTCGGTTCAGTAATGACACTTTGGATCCAAAACTGCTTTGCTTAGTGTTTGATTCAGTCCTTACTCCCCTTACTAGCCTTTTCAACTACTCACTTTGCCACAGCCAATTCTCTCACGCTTGGAAGACTGTGGTGGTCACTTCTATACTAAAAGGGGGGGAACGCACCACCCCTGGGAATTACAGACCAATTTTGATACTGCCCCCCCAAAAGCCTTGTAGAAGATTGTGGCTGACTAGGTTACTGAATACATTGATAAGCATGAGCTCCTCTGTGCTGAACAACGTGGGTTCTGCAGGGGATACAGCACCACTACCACACTTATTGAGTTCTCCAATTTCTTACACACTGCCCTGGAGATAGGTCACCTCATGGGGGCAGTCTACAATTATTTATCAAAAGCCTTCAATACCATCTGCCACCCACTCCTCATATCCACACTCTCCCAGCTAGATTTTGCACACGACCCTGTGTTCTGGTTCTCCAACTACATCACTGCCCGGTCACAGTGTGTACAAATCAATAATACCCTCTCCAGCATGCGTGAGGTTCACTCAGGTGTCGGACCATTGCTTTTCTGTCTGTATCTTAATTTGCTCCCCAGCTCCTGTGATGAAAAAATACTCCTCTATGCGGATGATGCTGTTCTTTTCACGTCCCACCAGACCCCCTCCCTTCTTCAAAGTGCCCTTCAACACTCTTTTAATCAGGCAGAATCCTGGTTTCTGGACTGACAACTAGTAAGTAACATAAAAAAGATGAAGCACATGCTATTCTCACACTCCCAAAGCACATCTAGGGATGCCACACTCACCATCCTGTCTGGCTCCCTCCTTCCCTTAGAGCAGGTAAAAATGTACAAATACCTGGGTGTCACTTTCGACTCTTCCCTCTCCTTTCATGGCCATACCTGTAACCTCGCTGCAGCCATAAACACTCATGTTGGCTTACTGTACCACCACAAGAACTGCCTTCCACCCTCAGCCCTTAGACTGGCCATCACCTCATCTGTACTGTCCCTTGTTGACTATGGTACACTGATGTATAGCACAGCTGAATATATCACACTCAATAAAATCAGACTGTCCCTGAACAAAGCCTGCCATTTGCTTACAGGCTCCTGCAGACTCACCCACAGATGCACCTTATATGACCTTGCTGACTTTCTCAACCTTGAGGCGAGGTTGCGCTACCATACCTGCCTCCTAACCAAGAAAACTGTTGCAGGCCTTGCCCCTCCAGGCCTAAGTACCATTCTCACCCTCTTCATCCTGGCTATCTCCACCTGGAATGCTAGCAAGTGCACATTTCAAGTACCCAGGATCAGGATGTCCCCGGTGCAAAGATTCTTCCGTTATCGAGTACCTTCCTGGAGCAACGCCCCCCCCCCCATCACCACTCAGCCAAGACTAGGACCTTTCAAATCAGCCCTCAGACAACACCTCATCTCCACATGCAATGGTAACTGCACATAGCCACAGCTCAAGTGTTTCAGCTTGTCTGTCCTTAGCATCTACCTGCTATCTGCTAGTTATAATACAGCACTGATATTGTAGTCTTTTGCTTGCTCTATGATATTCCAGGTACCGCATTGTTCAGGAACTACATAGAATGTCTCTCCCATGTTGGACTCTTTTCACTGTTTCTATGTACATATATATAATTTAGCTACCACATTGTACAGGACCTACATAGTGTCTCTCCCATGTTGGATTTTGTTCACTGTAACTATGTACATTCACTGTAGCAATGTACATAATGTATATGTAAATTATTCCCTTATAATTTTCAGTATAATATGTTTACTGTGTTTGTATGTGTTTTGTACTCTCTGTTTTTGATGAAGAGCCTTTGTAAATGAGTCCCTGACTTAAAGGGTTGTAATTCTGATTCTATAAAATAAATAAAAAATAAATATCCACTAATTCACGTATTTGTACACATGTGTTCTTGGACTGTAGTTTTAATGACATCTATATTATTAGTGTCAGTGGCTCAGCAGGTACCACATTTGCCTCTGAGGCTGAGCGATCAGAAGGTTGTGGGTTCTATCCCCATACTAGGCACTTGGGATAAATCCCAATACTGACACTGTAGTGCAGCATGAGGGGGTGCTGCACTCCTGAGGCATCATCTTTCAGATGAGATGTTAAAACTGAGGTCCCATCTGCCTATTCAGGTGGAGGTTTATTTTATTTTATTTATTTATATAGCAATCCGTTTACAACCTTTGAGCCAGAGGCTCATTTCCAAAGGTACCTCATCAAGAGAAGAGAAGATAATACATGTACAAAATACATAAGAGAACATAAGCATAAAGATGCAGGCATACATGGATCAGGCATACATGGATCCAGGGAACAGGTTACATTGATTGCATTATAAGGTGCAGATTCAGGTATTGTAGATAAACGGATTGGTTACAGAGTTTAGCAGCATATAAGTATGACATGTGCAAAAATAAACAGTCGTAACAAGTTCCATGGTATTAGTTACAGAGTTAGCAGAACAAGTGTCAAGGACAACACAGCAGGTAGTTTGATTTGGTAACAGTAGTGCATACTAGTAGGACAATTTAGCAAGCAGTATATTAAGATTCTATCACACATGGTACGTTCTTGATAACTGAGAGGTAGGCAGTCGGGTATGGCAGTAATGTAGGTGGTAGGAGTAAACAGTACAGAGAGGGTGCAGTCCAGTGGGCATTGTCAGGGCAAAAGGGTGTTGTACACCTGTTATGCACAGGTGCAGCAGCACTTGTTGAATAGCTCGCTTTTGAGTGCAGTTTTGAATTTGGAGATAGTGGGGATTTCTGAGATGGAGAGAGGGAGCGTGTTGTACCAAGAAGGGGGCTCTGTGGCAGAAAGACCTCTGTCCATGTGAGGTCCTAGATCGAGGAACCAGGAAGGTAGCCTTGCAGGAGGTCCGAGTACTGACTAGGGGTTGGGCTAGGAGGAGGGAGGATGTCAGACCGGGTGGTGAGAGTCCTAGCAGGGTTTTTTTAGCTATAAGGCAAGTTTGATATTGCAGCCATTCGTCAAGGTTTAGCACTGTTGCCATGTCATAAAGCTGGCAAGTATGTGTGATCCTAGGGGCCCCTGTGATTAGCCTGCATGCCTTATTTAGGACGAGGTGGATTTTATTTAGGGCAGTCGTGTTGGCAGCACTGTAGACAGGTAGCCCATAGTCAACTAGGGATAATATAGAGGATGTAACTGCAAGCCAGAGGGCATCGGGGGGGGGAGACAGTTTTTGTAGTGGTACAATATACCAAGCCGTATATTGGTAGCAGAGGCAAGTGCTTTGATGTGGGTGTGGCAGGTGAGGGCTGAGTCAAAGGAGACCCTTAGGTACTTATAGGAGTGAACTTGCTCCAGTTGCTGTTTGGAGTAGGAGAGGACACGGAGAGGGGAGTTGTATGCTTTGTTTTGAGGGTGGGCAAAGAGCATGGTTTTAGTTTTTTTAAAATTTAAGTCCAGTCTATGCTCTTTAAACCAGGTTTCAGTGTCATTATAGGAACGTTGCAGAAACCTGGAGGAAGTGGGAGTTCACGGTTGGTGGCGAAATGACGGCGTCATCTGCATGCAAATTTTCCCAGTGCATGCACTGGGCAGGGTGTTAAGGCATAGCGAGAAAAGTAGGGGTCCCAGGATGGAGCCCTGCGGAACCCCAGAGAGGATAGGACGTGGATTGGAAAGTGTCCCACCAATATTGACACATTGGGAGCGTGCGGATGGGTAGCTGGAGCACCAGGCAAGTGGCCCAGTGGCAAAGCCAGAGTGACAGAGGGCTTCCAGCAGGAGGGGGTGTGAGATCGTGTCTAAGGCCTTTGAGAGGTCGAGGAACACGGCCCCGGCTAGGGAGCCAGTGTCCATGGAGGAGTGTAGGAATGATGCAAATTCAACAAGAGCTGTGCTGGTACTGTGTCCTGCATGGAATCCGTGCTGTTCAGGGCAGAGGATGTTGTGTTTGGTCAGGTATTCAGTGATTTGCGTTGAAACCAGTTTTTCCAGGGCTTTGGAAAGGGGTGGGAGTATGGAGATAGGTCGGTAGCTCCCAGCTAAGGACCTGTCACCCCCTTTATGGATAGGAGTAACAGTGGCAGTTTTCCATGTAGTGGGGAATTGACCCAGGCAGAGGGATTTGTTGAGAAGGCTGGTGAGAGGGGTAAGGACCTGATCCAGTACCAGCCGGAGAATTCTGTGGTCCAGGGAGTTGTCACTGGGACTGTTGCCTTTTAGTGCACGGGTCAGGTGCGGTCTGGCTTCCTGGGCAGTTACCTTACATTGGTAGAAGCTAGGGCGATGGAGGGCAGGGGCAGGTTGGGAGGGTGGTTGGTCAAAGAAGTTACTGCGGATTATAGGGCTAAGGTCAGTAAAGGAGGTGTTGAGGAGGTTTGCAATGTTAGCAGGGTCAGTAACGGTGGTGTTGTCAGTAGTAATCTGGGAAGGAGGAGGGGAGTGAGTGTTCCCATTCAAGTGTTTGACATTGTCCCAGAAGGTACGGGAGCACCTCCAGGAGGCGGTGAGGGTGGCCTGATAGTGGTCGGCCTTGGCTGTCCTGATTGCCCATGTGCACTTATTCCGCGCAGCATTGTAGGCCTCGCCCAGTTTCTATGGCACGGTGCCAAAGATTATCCCTCTGCCTGAACAGCTGTAAAAGGGCAGGGGTAATCCAAGGCAGGTTGTGTTTTTTGGTTCGGATGGCTGAGAGGGGAGTGAAGAGGTCACAGGCTTTGCTAAAGGTTTGGGTAAAGAAGGCAAGGGCAGTGTCAATATCAGGAGCACGGTGAATGGGGGACCAGTCTTGCTGGTCAAGGTATTGTTTAAGGTTTTTCAGACCACACGGTCTGAAATGCCAGCTGAGTGTGCACAGGGCAATGGGTTGGGGTGAGGTGGCCATCCAGCGGAACAGCAGTGGGGAATTGTCACTGAGTGAATCAGGGAGGACTTGGATGCCCAGAATTTTTTGGGGGCGGTTTGTGATGATGACATCTAGGAGTGTGCTGGTACTTCTCTTAGGGTTCACCCTTGTGGGTTGGGAGACTAGCTGTGTTAGATCCAGGGCTGTGAAGGAGTCCCAGGTGAGGGTGGAGGAGGGACTCAGCCAGTTCATGTTAAGGTCCCCCACAATGACTTGTTCAGCACTGTGAGGGAGGGTGGCAAGAAAGTCAGTTAATTGTAATAGTGCTGGGTTTTGGTTCCTGGGCGGTATATAGGCGGTGGTGAGATAAAGGGGTGCCCTGGCAGGGTCAGGGGTACACTTAATGGTAAGGGCCTGACCCCCACTTACAAGGTCCATAGCAGGGAAGGCGAGACCAGTGAGAGAGTCCCTAGTGTAGATAGCACAGCCACCCCCACGTTTGGTTACTCAATCCTCACGGTATAGGGTGTGGCCGGGGAGGATGACAAAGGTGTCAGGAGTGGATTTAGATAGCCACGTTTCCATCAGCGCAATGATGTCAGGTTTGTGCAGTGTGACCCAGCATTGGAGGGAGTCAAATTTTTTCAAGATGCTGCATATATTCATGGAGGCAATCAACAGACCGGGGCGCCCACCTGATGGGCAGGTCAGGGTGGGGTCAGGGTTAGGATGGATATTGCCTGTTAAGAGTAGTAAGAGGACAACAGCTCTGGCCAGGGTGCGGTGATAAGAATTTTGCCTGTGGCCAAGAGGAGATGGGGTGGGACCATTGGGGAGCAGGGGATGGGTAGGGATTGCAAGGTAGGGAGGGCGAAGTTGATGAGCCACCAGGGATGGGCTAGGGGAGAGGAGGGGGAGTGGCCAGGAGATGGATGCTGTAGGCCAGTGTACATGGACATTGTAGGGTGAGTGCGAACTATGTCGGCGGGAATTAATGGTGCAATTTCCTGTGACCCAGGGGAGATGTCAGGCTGGAGGGATGAGTTTACCAGGGGGAAGGAATTTAGGAGGAGGTGAACTAGCATGGTTTACTGGCAGTAGTGGGGTAGGTGGTAGAAGTATCTGGGTTGTTTTCTAGAAAGTGTGGCTGCCACTTTGGATTAGTAGTAGTGACACGGACTCTGGTGGACAGGGTACAGGGTTCAAGTCTCTGCTAGGGCAGCAAGAAAAGTGCCTTGGAGAGGGCAGAAACCCACATTCTAGGGATCCGAAGCAGGCTGGAATTGGGCTTCAACAGGGGTGAGATATAGTGACTCCTAGTGGTCACTGGGTGTTGGTACAGAGGAGAAGAGGTGGGTCAGGAGGTGAATAGGTACAGAAAAAGAAGGAGCTGGTGAGGGTGTGGGCAGAGATGGATATGTTGGAGGAGAGGAGTGGGAAAAGGTGATAGGAGGGATTCCAGGAAGAAGGTAGTCAGAGTACAGGTAGTGGACCTGAGGTGGATAGGTATGGGTCCCTCTAGTGGCTGGCAGGTATAACCTGCAAATGGGAAAGTGGGGAATTAACAGAGGGGAAGTGATGTCATAGGTCAGTGCCTATATAGGTAGTGATGAACCAGGGTGGGTGGGGCAGTTGACATGTGCAGTGTGTTGATGGGCTAACCCCCCTCACAAAGGTGCTGGTGTAGAGGTAGTTTAATTACCTCTTATCCGTGCTCCCGGGGAAGGGGGCTGAAGATCTGGGTTAAAGATCCCATGGCAGCTCTTAAAAAGAGTAGGGATGTTTTTAATCAAAAAACCATGACAAATCATCAAAATACCGAGGTACCAATGAGGCAATATGCATTGACTATAACGTGATCCTGCCTCAGTATACCCAGGTATACCTCAGTACTAAGAAACTTTTCTATGACTACCACTGTAGTAAAAAAATAAAATGAACACAAACATTACAAGACACTATACAACAAATATTAGAGAACATTCTGATAATACAAAATTGTCCTCACCAACCCCACAAAGAACTTCATCACCAGTTCAATCACAAACTAACCCACCACCTTTATTCTATGCAGATTTCTTAAACTATTCAGTAAGGAAACTAATATTTCAGGAGCTACAATCAATTTATCAGCCACATTTTCTAAACTTTGTACTAGTCACACAATTATACTCTTCCTTTTGCTTCTTTACTCAGCAATTAATGCAGTTTTTTAACCCTGTACCCCCTACAACCCTTTGTACACCCCTTCAGACTGGAAAGAACAATTTTTTATCCATATTTTATGAAGAAGGTTAGCCCTCTCCATCACTTTTCCACCTTTCGTTTTGGGTGACTCTTGCAATCTCTCCTGTATACTTAATCGCATAAGCACACATTTTTCCTATCCCTTCATATGGCATTTCTTTTTGCTGTATTAGCAGCTGGCAATGATTCTGCCACATATAGTATTTTATACATGCAAAAAAGAATGCGTAATGTTGCATAATAATATTGATCCACCAGATCTGGAAACACACCTAACACTAGGTTTTTATAACTGATTTCCTTAAGCCAAGGCATCTTCCACTCTTTTGCTAAAAAATATCACAAACACTTCACATAATGTATATTGAAAAATGAAAATGGTCTTGAGACTCTGTTTCATAACCACAACCAGGATGTAAGCAGCTTCAATCCTCTACAGCTTTGTGCTCCCTCTCATTCCTATTCTTCCATAGGCCATTAACCACTGCACATCCCACATTTTCCCAGGAACTCTAGAGTTATTAACATCTTGTACGCATACTTATTTTCAGACAGAGGTCCCCCTTTAAATTCAGGTTCCCCATCCCTGTTTCCTTCAAAATCTTTTTATACATCTCTTTCCTAGAGTAACTGTCTGAGTTCTAGTGATTTTCCATTTGTGTACTTTTTTCAAGTTGTTTTAAAATAGTCAGGCATTTCCTTTTTAGTAAACCCTTTGCTACTTCTATCCAATCCTCCATCCAATTTCCGAAAATATTTTTACCCCACATACCTCCCACACTTCTGTCTCTATCAAAAATCCTGCTTAGCTTTTTATACCAAAATAATGTATGGAAAAAAATATCGGGTTAATCATCCCCAATCCTCCTTTTTTTCTGTTTTTTATAGCTTATTTCCCATTTAACTGGGTTCAGCCTTCTGCCCCATAATAGTGGAAAGAAAAGCCCCCAAGCCCTTGTTTCCAAAAATATTGGAAGTGGGAATACTCCCACTATATAAAGAAAAGAAGGGAGTAGAAACTGTTTCACAATTCCCTCTTGGATTTAGACATTTTCCAAGACTTGCATCTAGTCACCTTTCGCTCTCCTGTCTCAGTTGTTTCAGTATTTACTATTGCCATGTTTCCTTTCCCAGATTGTACTCCCAATATTTTTGTATTTCCATCTAAAATTGTTATTCCACTGCTAACTATAACACGTGCCCCTGAAGTACTTAATCACATCCCTCTGCTCTTATTTACATTTACCACTGTCCCAGAAACCAATGACAATTTGTCTATTATTTCCATAAGATTTGAAACCACTGTGTGGGGTGCTAAAAAAATACATAAATCATCTGCATATGCTGACACCTTGATTTCGTCATCTACCTGGTCCCCTTTAAGGCCCTGAATTTTCCTTGCAGCATTAATTTCTCTAATTAATGGATCTAAAGTGAAAGTGTATAAGAGTGGGCATGGGGGTTTCCTTGTCTCCCCCCCTTGAATTTATATTAAATTTCCTCCATTTCCCTCAATTTCAGATCTAATCACAGCATTTTTATAAAGCATTTTAACCCATGACTGAAATATTTCTGGGATTCCATATTTTTCCAGTACTTTAAAAAAAATATGTGATTCACCCAGTGAAAAGCCTTGCTTTGATATAATGCTGCTAAGTACACTTATTTTCCTTTTGTTTGGCAATAATCAATTACGTCCCTGGTTAATGTTAAATTTTCCTGGATATTCTTACCCAGTATTGCATATGTCTGTGCTTCATGAATTAAATCCGCTGCCACCCCCTCAACCTTTTCTGAAGTACCTGAGTGAGAATCTTGAAATCAGAATTTAAAACACTTATCAGTTTGCAGTTAACCAGATCCTGTCTTTCCCCAGATTTAAATGAGAATATTACCACCCCAATAGAGAATTCTGTTAGAATTTTTAGTTTACAAAACATGCTGTGGTATACTCTAGTCAGAAATGCTGCCATAATTCTCAGGAATGTTTTATAAAATTCATTCAGTATCCCATCCTCCCCTGGGACTGCATCATTCTTTAACTATTTTATGACTTCATAGACTTCTGATTCTGTTTTTTTTTTTTTTGCAGGTTTCTTTTCTTAGTTGGCTCTGAGTCAGGTGTATTTTATTTTTATAAATATTTTTGTATATCATGAGTGTTTAAATCAGTGCTACTAGTAGTTTTTAATAAATATTCCTCTACTACCTTCCTTACCCCATCTGTAGTATTAATTACCTTCCCATCCTTTTCCTTGAAGCTAGTTATTCTAGACCTATTCTTTTTATCCTTAAGCGCCTCGCAAGGGTCAGAAATTTTTTTTGTGTGTGTCCCCATGCTTAATTCTGTTGCTAAAGAGGCTGCTGTATCATATTGGACTTTCTTCATGTTCCTTTTGATTTTCTCTATCTTAACTGACACATCTTCTCTACCTGTATATGATGCTTCAAACATATGAAATAGCTGATTTCTAAGTCTCAAGTACTCCATAAAATTATGTCTTGCCTTTTTATCCCCAAAATCTTTCATCTAATCACAGACCTCTTGTTTTAAATCCTGCTACCAAATAAAGTGGTCATCATACAGGCCCAAAACAGAAGCCCTGTTTACAAATAAGTTTGCCATTTCCAATTTCACTGTGCTTTCTTTCAAACATGCTGCATTCATGTTCCACCTTGATTTTTGCTGCTGTATACCAGTTTCAGTGCATATTATGGTTTTAATAACTAGGTGATTGGAAAAAGAACTGGGAATAATGGAGATCTTTAAAATCTCTAATCTATCTTCAGACAAGGTTTCTCGAGCCCGAGGAATGGCTACCTCTCACCCCCACTCTCTCCTACTGACCACCTATCCTGGTCTACTAACAACCTACATCCCCCAATACTACTCCATACCAACTCTGCTCAGTAGCTGCTAAACCTGTAAATCCTTTGGTACCCCATCTACAACTGTTATTTAGGATCTGTTATGCACCTGTATATGCCTATGATTCTTTTGTGACTTTAAATTGTTCTATTTTGTTTCTGTGTCTTGATGTGGAACCTTTGTAAATGAGCTGGTAGCTCAAAGGTTGTAATCTGAGAACTTAATGAATAAATAAATAAATAAAACTATTGGTTACAAACACAGAATCAATTTTGGAGAATAGTTTACCTTTGGAAAAAGTAAACTTAGGCAGTGGTACCTCTTTTATAAACACATCCTTCAGTTCAGCCACTCCCATCGATTTCTGCAAAGCATGTGAATCACAATAAATCTTTTTACCTGAGTTTTTCCATTCCTGTATATCCAAAGAGCAATTAAAGTTACCTCCATAATAGACATTTCTGGATGTGTACGTGAAAGGTTGCACTATTTAAACAACTGCACTCTTTCAGCTTTTATTTGGGATGCATACACCACTATAAATCTGCTCAACTGACAATACTATAGGCCATCCACCACTAGTGCCCTACCTGGTTGTAAGTCAACTATTTTCTGTAATTTCAACTCCATACCAGAGAACAAGATACCAACCCCGCCAACTCTCTCAGTTCCATATGACCAATAAGATGGTCCTCACACCCACTGTCTTTGATCCTGTGTCATAGATAGCGTAGAATTCAACCAAGTCTCCTGTAGGAAAATCACCTCACAAGCCAACCGCCTTAACGCTGCCCACACTGTCTCCCTTTTTTTCCCATTCAGAATACTGCAGACATTTGCAGATGCCAAGGAAAATAAAACCATGGTTTATTAGGTTACAAAACATTTTTCAAACTAATTCTCTTTAAGAGATTTTCCTTCTTTTCTTCTTCTTTTTCTTCACACTTGTCCCTGGTGGTTTTTCAGTTGCCTCAGTATTTCGCGTGACCAGAATGAACTGAGAATGCTGCATCACAGTCCTCATTCCCCATGGTGCTTCCTTCCCCCTTTCATTCCACCAAAACTTTCCCCAGCATTATCTCCTGCGCTACCCCCTTATTACTTCTCAGACTCATTCTCCTTCCTTGTTTGTGTGCACTATCCAGCTCTTTAGGGGGAGTATGGGCATCTCTTCTATTATCATTATCAGGTCTTCCCTTATATGCTTCTCCAAAACCTCTTCCTCCTCCTGAATAATGACCTCTCCTGCTGTTTCTCTCTCTACCATTATCCTAGCTGAGGGCTCCACTTTTCCATTCCTCTCCCACTGCTTAACTGTTAGTGCTGTTCCTTTGTCCTGGCTAGGGTTCTCCTGGGGGGAAGGGAGTGTCTTCTGGGCACAACCAACTCCTCCTCATCTTGGAGACTGATAGGCTCCTTTCTTGCTCTCCCTTGTTGTGCCTTATTTATTAAATCATCAGGATATGTGCTTCATGCATTGTTTCTATCTGCCCAAGGGCAGTTCTGATATAGGTGGCCATATTCCTCACATAGATTACAACACGTGGCTGTTGCACTCAAACTAATTCTCTTTAAGAGATTTTCCTTCTTTTCTTTTTCTTTTTCTTCACACTTGTCCCTGATGGTTTTTCAGTTGCCTCAGTATTTTGCTTGACCAGAATGAACTGAGAATGCTGCATCACAGTTCTCATCCCCCATGGTGCTTCCTTCCCCCTTTCTTTCCACCAAAACTTTTCCCAGCATTATCTCCTGCACTACCCCCTTGTTACTACTCAGGCTCATTCTCCTTCCTATGACCTCCTTTTCCACACAGTCCATACCTGATTGCATCACAAACATTTGAAAGATGTGATCTGGACCCACACCTGCAACAGGCCTTTGATTGGCCAGGATAAAAGACCACCCTCTGTCCCAGCCTAGGAAGAAACTGCTTGGGATGTGTTCAATTCCATTTGCCGTGTGGTGTAGTCTTACTTTAAATCTCCATCCACCTGTCCATATAAATTCATATCTATTATTACTTCAGGGGGACTCAATACCACACACTTCTGATTAAACCACTGTGAAATATCCCCCACATGTACACACTCATTCTGAAATAATACGATTAAGGATTTTATCGTGGGTTTGGTCAGGAGAATGGCCATAATGGGGACCCACAAAGGTGAAAACTTTATCTGGTTATATTTCTGCCAGAATCTCTCCAAGCCCCTCATTGATCTAAAACTGACATTGAATACATCCTCCCCCAAAATATGGATTAGTGCATACATTTCCATTGTTTTAAATTTCATGAACCCTTTTAAGAGGGTTCTTCCAATATAAACCTGGTCTGGAAAGGCCTCCAGGCCACCTTTCTATTTCAAATGTACTGCAAATCTCCTTGGGGATGAGTCAATATAACTTGGTGCAGGAGTTGGGCCTGGTCTACTCCTACCCCTGCGGGGGCAGAGCCCTTTTGTTCTTCATGCATATTTCTACTTTTTAGTGCCTCCGAATAGGAATTAGCTGTGCTCCTTCTGATTTTATTTATACCTTCAAACCAGGAACCTGCAGGACCTTCATTTATGTGACCAGCCACATTTTGACTCTTTTCACTTTCAGATCTAGAAGGGACTTCATTTTCAGAAGGGAACCCTTGCTCTATTCCTTTCCCATTCTGTTTCTCCCCAGAACTATCATTATTTGCATTACCCCCATCCCTACTATTCCAAGGGGATGCAGGCACACTTGTCTCAGATGCAGTTCTTTGAACAATTTCACACCTTTGCTATTTCTATTCGAAAGTATGTTATCATTCTGTGAAAAAGAAGCCCATTCCTCCTCTGGTTGCATCTGACCATCTGATCTTTGTTTCCAGCCTGGACACCACTCCTCCATCAGTGTTTCATCTGTAGATAGTCCAAATGTGTGTTCTATTGCTTGCCTGGTTGATATCCCACATGCGATGTCCTTTTCCTTCCCCCAAGTCCTTTCATCCTGCTGACTGGCCCAGTTTGCACTCATGCTGGGTTCCAGACTCCCTCTGTATCCCGGTTATCTCCTCCACTCCTCCATTCTCCTTTCATCATCGTCTTCCATTGTCCATTGTACAAACAGCCACTTTTCTTCCATTACTTGCTCGAGGTGAGCTGATGCTTTATTTTTATCACACTCCATGGTTGCACAGAGTTCCTCCCTGACCTCCATTTCTGTGTCAATAGCCAGCTCAATTTGCTCTGAGGACTCTATCTTGGATATATCTGTTGCTTGAGCAGACTCGTACTGCTCCTCATCTTCTGAAATTCTGCCCATAGAGGCCTCTACTTCTGCAAGCTGTCTCTGTAATCCATCTGCATTATCCATACTCACACCATTCTTTTACATTGGGAAACTCAGACTGACCATAGCTCTCAGCCAGTGGTTCCTCCTACAGGTCAGTAGGGGAGTTTTAATTAAGGACATAAAAAACTAATACAAATACATACAAAATTATGGACAAAAATCTAAAATGAAACAGAGATACAATACATGGAAAATACAGAACTAAGGAAAAAAAAAACAGAGGCAAGGAAAACAAAAGCTTAAGGTGGATCATAACACCAGTTTTTACAATTCGTCCAAAGGTGAAGCAATTCATTCCTGGGAAAAAAAAGTCAATTTTTTTAAGTACAACATTTTAATCTGAGTCATAACCATATGAATTGTGTCAAGCTGTGTCCACCAAGTGTGCTGTAAAATCCAAGTATGCCTCACCAATCAAATGTAATATTTCAAAAAACTCATAACCACACTTAGTGTGGTATGATGATACTTCACCCAAACAGTTCTATATACACCAAAAACCAATGTATCATAATCTATAGATCCAAAATCTGGACAATGCCAAAATGTCACCAGTGTGGACCAAAAGGTCAGTACGTAAGGACACTCAAAAAATAAATGATGCTGGGTCTCCAAAATACCATTAAAAGTATCCCTTGGACAGAATCTGTCAGAAATTTGCTTATGTTTATGAGAATTTCTCACATTCAATCTACCATGACAGAAAAGCCAAGTAGTGTCCCAGAGATAGTCTGGTAAATCTTGGGTTAGATAACAATTTAAGAGTAATGTCTACAGTATCAGGAGACCCATATGGAAAAATGAAAGAGTCCCAAAAAATTATTCTCAATAACATGATCGTAAATAGCATTTTTAGAAAACAACACAACTTTTTTAGTAACATGCCAGCATTTGATGTGTTTGAAAACCACTTCCATATAACTGGGGATATAAATCTTCAACCAGATGGTATGAAAATGCCAATTCCCATTATCCCACAAAGCAAGTAAACTCTGTAGATCATGAGCTAGCCAAAAATGCCAAGTCTTTGAATGAATACCCAAAAGAGGTTGAACATTATAAATTCATAAAATAAAAGGTGACAGGGTTTACCATGACTAAACCACCTTGCACCACCAGGAGGTATGTAAAATTTATTTTAGTGGGATTAAGCCTAGAACCCCACAAGGCCTGAAAGAATAAACTGTATAATCTAGTCCCCATGTCCTGTGGCAGGGGAAAAACAGCACTGAGAAATAAAAACAAATGGAGTAGGAGAGTTTTGATCAAAAGTACCTTCTTCTTTGAAATTTGCATACCTTTAAACTTAGCCAATAATGCAAAACCCTCAGTCAATTTCAGATCCCAGTTCAGTTTATCAGCATCAGAACTACCAAAAGGAATATCCAGAATTTTCAAATTATCCTCAATAATGGGAATACCTGCAATATCAGTGTGGCTATGCAAATTCTTCCCGAACTGCAAAGCCCTACTTTTAGAAATATTAATCTTAGCATTAGAAAGAGCTGAATAAGCTTGAAAAATATGAAGTAAAGCAGCCCTAGAACATGGATCAGCTAAAAAAAAAAAACACACAAATATCATCAGTATAAGCCAATACTTTAGGTACAGAAAAAAAGTTAGACGTAGTGATAGAAACAACCTCTGGAGAGACATGTATTTTCTGTAAAAGGATGTCAAGCCCCAGGATGTATAAAATAGGGCTCAATGGGCACCCTTGTTGAACCCCTTTAGATTGCTTAATAATAGTACCCTGAAAACCATTAATCAACATCTGAAAAGAAGCATTTTGATAAATTAACTGTATCCAATGTATAAATGTTTCAGAAATACCATGAAAGTGAAGGGCCTGATAAAGAAATTGATGGGCAATCCTATTAAAGACCTTCTCTTGATCAATAGACAATAAAAAACTGATAATTTATTATCTATACCATATTGTATGATATTCCGAATCTGTATGAGATTATTCATTATATTCTGAGATGGGATTGAACAGGTCTGGAATTGGAAAATAATACAGGGTGTGATGTCATTTAGCCATGTAGTCAAAATTTTAGTTAGTATCTTTAAATCAGTATTCAACAGGAAGATAGGTCTCCAATTTTTAAGATTCATATGGTCCCCAGCTTTAAAAATCAAAATCATGCAAGCTTGTAACCAGTCACAGGTAACATATCCCATAGCAAGGATATCATTATAAAGTTCTGTCAGAATAGGTACCAGGATATGCTGGAACTGCTTATAAAATTCAGAAGGGAGGCCATCTGGGCCTGGAACCTTAGATAAAGAAAGTGCAGTAATGGCATTCATGACTTCCAATCGTGTAATAGGTCGAACCAAAAATGTGGACTCAAGGTCAGGTAAAGTATGAGGTACCAAATCAGAAAAGAAAACATCCTCCAAAATTAAAATTTCAGGATTAGAAAAAAAGCAGCATAAGTAGTTTCAGCATAGTGTAAAATCTCAGCACTAGTCTGTAACAGAACCCCAGAATAATTTTTTAGTCCCCGAACAACTTTCTTATCAACCATATCTGAGTTACATTTTAAAACATCTAAGGAACCTTTTTGAAGTCGAGTTCCAAATCGTTGTTCTGTTTTCAAAGATCTAGCCTTGTCATAAAGGTACGATTTTATCTTAGGTCACAAATTATCTATTAGGGAGTCATAACTATAGCTACTAGTGGTTTGTAAAGAAATGATAAAGAAATGAGCTTAAAGAGCTGCTGTCGAAATTGAAAAAAAATTCAAATAGGCAGCTTCACTACATTTCTTACCTCTAGAAGAAAAGAAATGTTTAAAGTCCAGCTTAGATTGTATCCACCAATCCAATATAGAATCATAAAATGCCATAACAGATAGGTGGACTTTAAACAGTTCAAGACATTCTTGAGTAAAATCTTCCCTAGTCAGTAAGGAAGCATTCAGCTTCCATAAACCTTTACCCATACAACTGGTATCACAGAAAGCAACAAGAACATGCAACTCCATATGATCAGAGGTAGCAGAAGCTACAGTCCATGCACCTTGTAAATGACTACTCTCTGAAACAAAGACAAAATCAATCCTTGTAGAGATAGAATTCCTAAAGCAAGTATGTCCCTCTTTTGGATGAAATTGCCTATAAGAGTCTATCAACCTGGCAGTTTTCATAATGGAAGTTAAAGAATTAGTATCACAAAAAAGTTTAGAAGTTGACCTGTCTTAGCAAAATCCAAAGGACAATTAAAATCACCCCCAAGCAGAATTAATTTTGCAGTATGGAGGTAGGGCCTCAAAACCTGAAAAAGGAAAATTCGCAGACTCTTTGTCTGTGGGGCATAAATAGTGCCAAGTCTAAGAAAAACATTGCAGAAAAGAATATCCAGCAATAACAATCTACCTGGCTGTATATCAAACACTCTAATAACTTTGAAATCCCAAAACTTAAAAAGGACACCCACAACAGAAGAGGACTCAGTGCCCAGTGACCAAAAAGAAGGTCTCAAGGCCAAGAACGTTGAGCAAGAGAAATGTCAAAAGTGGTCCTTAACCTGGTATCCTGCAAAAAAAAAAAAATAAACATTTGCTTTAGAGAGATGCAAAGAGGAAAACAGAGTATACTGACCCTTAGCATTCCGGATACTGTTAATATTCAAGGTCAACAAATGTAAATCAGTACCAGTCAAAGCCAAAGAAAGAAGGTACTAAACATTTTTCTTCCTAGTCCTTTTATAGGCTTTGCCCAGTTTATGATCTTCTTCACCCTCAGATGCCTCTTTGTGAAAAGAGGTCACCGAGGACAATTCAGATTCTTCACTTTCCTCAGCATCGCAGGATTGTAAAGCAGCATAACTATTCCATGTCCTAAGAGAATCCCTTCTGGAAATCTTCAGTCTAGCTGGCAGTTTATCCTGTTTACGTTTCTCGCCCACCACCACAAAGTCATCAGCTGGGAGCGATGGAGGTGGGGGGAGTATGACAGCAGAGTCAACAGTCGAGATAGAGTCTTGCAGTATCTGTTAATCTGATAAGGGTGCAACCATGTATGCCACAGAAGTATCAGATGGTTCCAAAACAACAGCTGAGTGCTGAGGGGCAGGCAGCTGGACAGGGAGAGAAATCAGAGATTGAGACTTAAGTTGTTTCTTTTCCTGTGCTTCCAGGACCATCTCCTCTTGATCATAAAAGGAGCCCTTATTATGAGCAGCCCAAGGACATTGTCTATAGGAGTGACCCTTTTCATCACAGAGGTTACAACGAATACGATTTGGACAATAATGGTTGGAATGACCTGTTTCTAGACATAAGTTGCAGACTCTCACCTCACGAGCATTGCTCAAATGAGAAAGAGCCACATCTATGGCAAGTCTTAGGTTGTCCCAGATAGAAACAAAAGCCTATATCTCTGACAATGAAAAAACTGTTGGGCAAGTGTTGAATACCAGAATCTGTAGATTTAAGTTTGACTTTTAGCCACCATCCCCCCCGTCCAGATATTTTCAGAATCCAAAATAGGAGAAGACCTATCAATGGCTTCCACACGCTGTTTTATCCAGTGCAAGATATTTAACATTTCCATCCCCTCACTCTTAAACAGAATATTGACCATCTTCCAAACAGGCTTCGTCAAAGCGATGATACTAAAGGAAGTCCATGCAGGAGTATGTTTAAGAGAGGAATATTTAAGCCAGAATCTATCAAGCAACACAGGGGAGTGGAAACAAATGTTAAACTGGCTGTCCCCTGAAGTATGAATAAGTGCCAGAATCTCTGTAGCAGTAAAATGCATGGTATCCTTAAGTAATTTTCTGGCAACATAAGCCCTATCAGGAGCTATATCAAGGCCACCAGTATATTTAAAATGCAGAGCATTTTTGTGTTTGACTGGTTCTCCCAAATTATCAAACAAATCAGACAATTTAAAAGGTCTGGCAGGATTTAGAGGGCCTCATTGATGTTCATGAGTACCAGTACCATCCAAAGGTGTAGAAACAGGTAACTTAGTCACATCAGATAGAGGAAGGGGAGTAGTTTTCTCCATTAAATAAGCTCAAGAAGTAGAGGAAGGCTCAGTCTCAATAGACACACTAGAAGGAGTGCGCAAGGGAGAAGACTGTAAAGCACTTACTTAGGAAATAGCAGAATCTAGTATAGGGACTGCAGCAAGCTCTGGATTCAGCTTCAGTTCCTCGACCGGTAATACTGGAGGTGTAGTCCGAGGTTGTACACTGTGACAAGAATCATCTGTATTACAGTCAGTGAGTGCCTCAGAACAAACAGGTTGTGGTAGAGCAGCAGAGGGTGTGACAGACGCTGACACATCTGACAGTCCTTGAATCTCCGCAGCAGTCGGAATGGAGGTGGAGAACCAAGCCGAGCCATTAGCTGTTTGCTTCCAGCCTGCAGCGTGTAGAGCTCGATCCAGGGACCAAGCAGAATGAAAATGCAGTACACCTTCAGCAGACAAAAATTAGCATTTACCACAAGAGTGGACTTTCTGAGAATCCACAGGAAAATGTTCTTTTGAGGTCTCCAAATGAAGTACAGCTCCGTCTTCCTCATGCAGTAAGTTCAATAATGCTTCCCTACATTGTTGAATGGCAAAAAGTCAAGAGACAGTGATCAGGTCTTGCCTCCTGTGTGTAGCCCTCAGCATTTCAGGCCTAGGAGAGAGAGCAGTCTCAGAGCTTCCATGGTCTGCTGCTGAAAAGCCACAATTTCAGGGTGTAGAAGTTTATTAACTCCGTTTGCAACGGGAGAAGATGATAAATCCATTTGGTCTGATATAGAAGTTTTCAGTAGGCACAGGCCTAGCAGACAAAGTAATCCCAATATCCATATCCTGAGAGGGTTGATCAAAAGTCAGAGCTCCTTCTCCAGCTCCTTTACCTCCACCTCCCTGGTCAGCCATCTTGTCCAGCAGATGGACAAGAGTTTCCCCTACTGCAAGAGTAGCGGCATTTTTTATTCAAAACTCAAAAGAACAATCAAACACAATTGTATTACATCATACAAATCATAATAAATGAAAAGAAAAAACATACATGATCAGTACAACATACCAGAACCCCTCAACTGAAAGGAAAAACAACCCCCCCCCACCAAAAGAGTAGGGGAATTCGTTGTTATGACTGGAAATTAAATCGTACAAACATAAAGAAATACAAAGACCCACCAACAATGCATAGCTAAGAAGAAAACATAATCAAATAGATGCAGAACACTAATGAATAAACAAGAACCAAAAGTAAAGAAATACAACGACCCCCAAATGCCACCTTTCCCTCTTAGATAAAAATATAACACTCCAGTAAAGAAACACAAAACCACCTTAATCTGTATTGAACATAAAAGCAATAGACATACAGGAAATAATCAGAGCCGATACTGACAGTATATGTCAACAGTGGAACATTCGTATGCACATAAAATAGTGATGATGTATACCAGTGTACACAAGGAGATCTTGTCCTCCCTATAGGAAAACCCTTTTACCCTAGATTAGGACCAAGGCGCATATTCACAAGACTCTACCCTGTATCAAGCCAGGTCATTTTCCTCCACCACAATCTAAACAGTTCAGGATGCACCTTTTCTTGTTCCTGCAATCTCCAACTAAAGACATGTTTGCAGATATTTGTGAGCAATCTGAGATTCAGAGAGCAATTTCTGCCTAAGTGTGAGATTGCAGCTAGCTTGCCATAACTGAAAACCAACATGACCTATTAATAGGCACAGTGTAATTGCATCGTAAATAATCCAGGAGCTCGGTAGAACCCCCTCCACCCAAATTGTTGTTGTAAGAACCCTAAAAATATTTAAAGGCCATTCATCATGAAAATGTGACCAAAATGATACAACAAAAGGACACTCCACAAAAAAGTGTTCCATCATTTCAACCACCCCAATACAGGTCTCTTCCCTAGGACAACATCTTTCTGATATTTCCTTATGCCTCATATTACCTTTCACCCTAATTTTATGAAAGGCAAAGCCATAAAAAATCCCACATATATTTAGGCACCCTCTTACTCATCAATAATCGTAACTTTGCATGCTGTTCAGAATGAGGCCTATCATGGAACCAGGGATCGACAAAAAAGAAATCTTGCAATATGGCATAATAGAATTGTTGACACGTCTGTAAAAGAAGAGATTTTTTAACAACACGCCATGCTTTCAACTTTTGAAACATTGTACAAAAATGACTAGCTAAGACACCTATCCGAACCTGATGAGCCAGAAAGGTCTCCTGGTCCCATTGCGTTAGAAGTGGATCAATACCATCTGCCACCCACGGGGACCAAATCTTATCCATCCCTTTCAGCAAGGGTACTAAATTATAAAAAATAAAAATACTATGTAAAAACACTACCGGATTCACCATCCCCAAACCTCCATCACTAATAGGTAAATAAGTAACACCCCTCTTTAATGGGTTTAATCTGCTGCCCCATAAACAAAGAAAAAATACACCATAAAGAGATGTCTCCAGAGAAATGAGAGGGGGAAAAACCGCAGCAATAAACAAAAAATAAGGTAACAGAAAGGTTTTAATCAAATAAATACGTTTAGCTTTAGACATGCGTCACTTATTCCAAAGCTGTACCCTGTTGCGAGCTTCCAATAATTGCTTTTCCCAATTATACCGTTGATCATCCAGACCCCCAAAGTAAACACCTAGAATCTTCCTATATTCAGATTCTATAGGCATATCCCAAATTAATAACACATCAGCCGCATCATACCCCAAAGGCAGTATCCCACTCTTGAGCCAATTTACAGAGGACCCAGACATAACAGAAAATGCGTTCAATAATGCCCTTGCCACAATAGCAGGATCCTTATCTGACAACACTAAAATTAAATCATCCGCATATGCCAATGTCACTATCTGATGGTCCATGCACCCAACTGATAAACCAACAATGTCATCTGAATCATTTAAGGCATGTAAAAGGGGATCCAAGGAAAGCACATAGAGTAGGGGACTTAATGGACACCATTGCCACACTCCCCTATGCAACCCAATCTCCCTACCCATCCAACCATTTACACTGGGAATCAGAGTAATACCTCTGTAACATGTTTGCAGCCATCCTATGAATTGTGAAGGAAATCCATACCTCTTTAGACTCTCCCAAACATAAACATATTCAACCTGATCAAATGCCTTGGACTGGTCTAGGCAAACTAGATGCCCAGACATTTCCCCAGACTTTCCCTTAGAGACAAGTTCTCTGAGTAGAATCAGTGCATCCTGAACCCTTCTGTGAGATACACCACTGAACTGTGTTGGATGTAACAGGGAGCCCATAACCCCCCTCAACCGCATACATAAGATTTTCATCAGAATTTTGTAATCTGTGTTTAAAAGCAACAAAGGCCTCCAATTACTTAAATCCCCACGATCTCCTTTGTCTTTATACAAGAGAAGCAACACACCCTGCAACATACTATGAGGGAGAACCCCAGACTGCAACCCATCATTCAAAACCTGGCACAGATCAGCACCTAAAATCTCCCATAGGACCTTATAAATCTCATGAGGCAGCCCATCAGATCCGGGAGTAATGCCTGATCTTAAAGACCAGACCTCAGTCTTTAGTTCCTCCACTGTAATGGGTCATACCAAATCAATCCGGTCAGCCAAAGACAAGGCTGGGACTGACCTACTAGCAAACCAATCACAAATAGAATCAGCAGAGAGCACTCTGCTCTGAAATGAGGCAGAAATATGTTCATGAATAGTGTCTAAAATATCAACATTTATAGTAACCTGCCCTCCCCTGGAGTGTTTAAATACATCATACCCCGTGAATGTTTAATAAATTTCAAATACCCAAAGGGTAAAGTGTCTTTCTTCCTGCCACAAATCTTAAATTTATGCTTCACTTTGATATCATGCAATACCTGAGACTGTGCCTTAGCCAATTCCAGTTTTAACTCTTTAATTTGTTCTAAACAGTCTGATCCAAGAAACTGTCTATAAGTGGACGAAAAAATGAAGCCTGTCCCTAAGATGCCTCAACCCAGTATGTGATAACCGCCCATTTAAACGACCCACAACCTTGAAATAGATCCGAACTTCACTTTTAGTGTCCTCCCACCAAAGATTTAAATTATCATATAAAAATGAGACTGGCTGCCTTGCCAACAAAAGAGAGCATAACCCACCTACCACACAGGGGATATCTAGTAATGCAGAGTTCAATTTCCAAATACCTGGCCCTCTCCGAGCTTTAGGAACATCGCTTAAGGCCAGTCTCAGTAATCTGTGATCTGATGAAGCTACTTCCTGAGGGAACTGAGATTGCGCAACTACCTCAGGTGTGAGAAAAAAATAATCAATTCTGGAAGCTCTGGGGCCACAGAAATAAGTGTCCCCAAACCCTCTAGTGGAGGGCCCAAGAGCATCCACTAAACTAGTGTCTGTAAGAAGTTTCAATAAACTAGCCCCATCGCTATACACCTTTTTCCCCTTTCCCAGAAGTCACTTTGGAAGGCAAAGGACAATTAAAGTCCCCCCCAAGAATTATGTAATAAGTGGTGCATAAAAAGGGATATAATGAGTTAAAGAGGGACACCCTTTCAAACTTAGTTTGAGGGGCATACACATTTATCAATCACAAGAGTAGTGAACCCTATTTGATATCCAAAACCAAGGCCCTACCAGCTAGAATTTCTATCTGTTGTATCACAGTAATGTGAAAATGAAAAAAACAAATCCCAACCCCACTACACAAGTCATTCCCTAAGGACCAAAAACAATTCCCCCATATCCAACCAGCAGTGGCATCCTCTATCTCCTCAAGAGAATGCAATCGTACATCCTGCAGAAAAGCACAATCCAGATTTTCATATAGAAAATGTGAATAAGTATTCCGACGTTTTGCAGGAGTTTTAATACTATTTACATTTAAGGTTGCCACCCAGTAAAAGGAAACCATGAAGCAAGAGGAGCTAAATTCACTTTACCTTACTGGACGCCCTTGTAATCCTACCACATTTACCATCTGGTGGCCTAGGGGCCTACCAGGTCTGCAGCAGGTGCAGTAGACTCTAACCCTGACAAGGGTGCAGGAAGCCCAGCCCCGTCTGGGACTTCCACTGGACTCTCCACCAAAACTGAAAATATATTCGGGTCAGCAATGGAAGTGGCAGGAGCATGTATGGCTGATTTCTTCCCCAACTTCCCCTTCCCTTTAGCAGATTTTCCCTTTTTACTATTAACCACCACAAACCCATCTTCCACAGGTTCCAAATCATTTAATAAGGGAGCAAGGCCCACGACATCCCCCTGTCCTATCCCAGATACCCCTTCTACCCCAACTCCAGGTGCAGCTGTGCTACCCAAAATCAAATCAGAGTCCTCAGACAAACTCGGTTTAGCCAAAGGGAGCATCCCCAACAGCACCGGGTCCCCTCCCTCCCCTAGTAGGATGACCAAGTCTAACCGCCTCACGTATATAATGATCCTGTACCCCGTAATCAGCTTCAGCAGTGTTTTTAGCAGCTATGGGGCAATTTTCAAATGTGTGACCCACCACATCATAGAGATTACATTTTGAGGTCTGAAAACAATGGGCACTTGGATGGCCAGTCTCCCCACAATAAGAGCATTTAAGTACATTACATGAGGTGCTTATGTGAGTTCGAGACCCACATTTAAAGCAAACTCTAGGCTGCCCAGGGTAAAAAAGAAACCCCTTATCCCTTCCCAGAAAGAAACAATTGGGCAGATGTAACAACTCAGAATCAGTGGAATGGAGTTTAACCCTAAATTTCAACCCCATTCCAAAACCCTTCCACATCAGGATAGGGACTGGATTCCCTGAATGTCACATGATTTAGATAACCATTTTATGATATCCACAATATTAACCCCTTCATTCCTAAACAATATTGTAATGACTCTATGGGCCTGCTTCAACAAAGGTAACACAATAAAGTCAGACCATAAGGGATTCATTTTTAAATTTAAATAACGATTCCAAAACAGCTCCATCAGAGCATGGGTAAGAAAACTGATATCAAACGTAAACTCCCCCTCCATGTATTAAGGCATAGACTTCAGAAGGAAAAAAGCCCATACTTTGTTTTAACAACATCTTCCCAACAAAATACCTGTCAGGGGGATTATCCCTAGGTCCCACATAACGCAAATGTATGGCATTTCACCATTTGGCCAACTCAAGAGGTTGCCTAAAATGACTAGCATAGGAAGGTTTGTCCACAGGCTCCAGAGTAGGCTCTTGGATGACAGGGGGAGTAGCCACATCCCCTGCTCCCACCACTACTTGAGTCCCCAAAGACAAATCAAAGGCAGTAATAGACTGAGGTGTAGGGGAAATAGCAGTTTCAGCCCCCAAGTCAACACCTGAAGAGTTTGCAATATCCACAGTACTTATCTGAATAGTCTCCCATGAAGCCTGTGCATCACTCTCCGGTTTCCATGCATTGCCTGAAATCAGAATCCAGCCTGCCCCACACAGCGCTTGCTCCAGTGACCAAGATTCTTCAACCAAGTCCCCCCAATCCTGGGAAGTCGCATTCACATTCCCTTTAGGCCTCTCAGTGGCCGAATGAAGTTTACTGGGTCCTGCAGCCTCCAAAGCACTCGGTGAACCGGCCGATCTCTTCTGTTTCCTGTCTTCCTCAACTGCTAGGTTCCGATGTTCCTGTATCAGCAGGTTGCTCACTCTCAATAGTTCCTCCTACAGACAGCGCTGTTTCTCCTCAAGACTAAGGCAAGTTCCATCCGAAAAATCCCAAAGGACCGCTCACACTGGCGGTATGCTGGCCACCCTGTGGGTGCATCCCAGCCACCGATTCAGTGGTTTCAATGGCAATAGGCTTCTCAAACTCAGACATGCTCTGGGCCAACACAGCCCCATGTGCAGCTCCTCCACTGTCCTCCTCCTCCGCCATCTTGGTCCCACCAGAAAATGGGTCCCCCCTGCTCACAGGAAGCAGGAAGTAGGGGAATTTCCCCAGTGCCCTTTTCAAATGTCCCCCATTCACAAAAAAAAAAAAAAATACCACCAACAGCTTAATCTGATTCAAGGTCAGTTGACATTCATCTGTATCCCCCTCCTCTGGGCCGTGCCTGAAAATAGGCAGATTTTGTCTAGTGCACTTACCTGGTCAACAAAAATTAAATAAAATATTGCAAGTAAAGTTGCTCAACAAATGGAGGTAATCTTCAGTACCATATAGTATTCTACTACTTATTTAACATAAACACAAGGTTAATCATTTCAATACTGAATAAAAAAACATTTAAATCTTTGTAACAACTTTTATTATTCTATCATTCTCATCTTTTCCATTCTAAAAATGATACTTTAAAACTCAAACTACAGATGCAAAAACTGTTTCAATTTTTGTTACAATATTCCTGTGGTAATCCACATTCTCACCTTGCCACTTTAACTGTGATGCTTTAAATTGTAAAACTTTTATTTCTTTAGCTACACCTTAATGAGTTCTCTGTAATATTAAATACAACACTACAAGTACTGTATGATGCTCTTTAAATTTATTGTATTTTACTCTGTCCTGTTGTTATTTTTTACCTTTTAATTCACTTCATTACTTCCATTTATTGCTTCAATCCAGGTTCTCAATCTGAATCCCGGTTATAATCCTGCATATGCTTTATTTTTCTGTTTTCTAGTCATCTCATGCTTCCCTGTAAAGACATATTATTTCATTTCTTCTTCCATAATCCCACTGATATTTTTTTAGTTCTTACTATATTTCACTTTACTATATGTTATAACATCTATTCAAGTGTTTTTTTTTTTACCTTAGCGGTCCTTTATTCACTTTTCATTCACTTGCCATGTTGCCTCACAGCACTTGCTTCTCATTTATTCAATATAAAGGAAAGCCCCTTTAGTGTGTATTTGTATGAAAAATATTTTAAACATATCTCCTAACATAGGATAGGAGAATAAATTTACCTCTGTCTGGACCTGGACACAGACCATGCAGCGACTCTCTCAAAGTGTTGGAGCCACTGCTGCTTATGTATGCACAATTTAAATAGAGCTGGGGGGGGCAATAACATCAACAGTGACATCTACAATGCTTCTGCCTGCATTGTAATTGAATGGACTGTCAGGCCACAGAGCTAACATTGTGGCGCTGAGATGCATGGTGTTAGGCAAAATCTCATGCTGGTGTAACTCATATTCAATGATTCGCCCCCTGCCCACAGCTAATGCCACAAAGTTTATTATAGCTTTTTATTTTCATTTGCTGTGTCCACACCTATTTTATTTGCTTGTTTACTGTTTAAAAAAGTATTTTTTAGCATGATTTTTCATCAGAAGTTTTATGTTAGTGTGAGAACAGAAAGGTCAAAGGGGCGGGGAACAGGGATTTCAATAGTAGACCACATATTGCTTGCTATTGTTGGTAATTCCATTTTTGTCTTATAACATTGGCAAATGTATTATCAACAAATGTTTTTGTCTCTTATCGATATGGAGACCAATTGCACTCTTCGTTAAGTTCAAAGCTAGGATTGATGGTTTCTAAGGAAAAGACCCAAAAGACTTATCTCTTCAGTATCAAGTCATCCAAATCAATTCCTGAATTTTCTGGCTTAGCAACTTTTTTCCAATCACCAGAACCTTAGGGATGTAACTGAGTATCGAGAGGCACTAAAGTGTCTAGCCACAGAGGATTTCATGTCTTGTAGGTGTATGTCATTCTTATGTGCCCCCTATTCATAGCTTTAATTCCCTCTTCATTTTTCCCATATATAGTTTATCACATAGGTATCTGATAACATAGATAATGTGATCTGATGTAAAGGTTATATGTTGCTTAATTTCAAATTTCCTATTGTTCCAAGGATCTTCAAAGTTGATTTCCTGTTAGTATTACCACACTGATAACACCTACCACATGGAAAACTGTCATTTGTCAGTGGCCACAAAAGTTGCTGTCTCTGTGTTGTGTGTTCCTGTGTCTTATGTCTTGTATGTACCAAGTTATCCCTTAGAGTTGAATTTCTTTTTGACGTTATCAGTGGGGGATTTTGAAATCTTCTGCTAACTCTTGGACCTGCCCGTAAAATGTTCCAGTTTTTTGTCACAATGTTTTAATTTCAATACTTAGATGACTGTAGGCTGTGGACAGTGTAATTCTATCTACAAAAATTATTTTACCTCTTGATGTTAAATATTCCTTTCTTGTTTTTTTCTGACACTTCTTTCACTGCTTCCTAAACAAGTGTAGGTGTGTACCATCTAGTCCTGAATCTAGCTTCCATTTCTCCTGATACCCTGTCAAATTATTTAGAGTCATTGGAATTTTGTTTTGTACAAATTATCTGTGCTTTTGGAATACTAAACTTCAGTTTGGTGTCTTGGTAACTCATGAAGTATAATGTAGAATTTCTGTCAGTCTTCTTTCTAAATAATGCCATTTCCAAACCTGAATTCTCCTTATATATTAATAAATCTAAAAAAGGTATTTTTTGTTTATCTGCTGCCATTGTAAATGATAGGTTCTGGTTCCTGGAATTGATGTAAGCTGCAAATCTGTTCAAATCTTCCTCACTTCCCTTCCAGATAGTGAAAATATTATCAAAATACCATTTCCAAAAAAAGTATTTTTTTCTAAAAATGGATTTTCCTGTTGTTTGAAGATATGTTTCTTTTCAAAATCCCTCACGTAAAAATTGGCATAGGATGGGGCCATTACGCTGCCGATCGCCGTACCCTTTATTTGTAGGAAAAATTCACTCTCAAACCTGAAATAATTTGTAGCACTATTTCAATGAGTTGGTATAAATATTTTTAGGTGGTTGTATATCCGTCCTTTCCCTTAATGCAGTTAGAACTGAGTTTAAACCATCATCATGTTGTATGCTTGTGTATAAATCTTTGATGTCTAGTGTTATTACGATGGTGCCTTCATGATCAATTCCTTGCCCATTAAAATCACTAATAAAACCTATAATATGTCTGGAATCCCTAGTGTAGGTTTCCATTTTCAGTACTTGTGGTTGCAAATAATAATCTACATACTTGGAGATTGGTTCCAGCATAGAATTTATACCGGAGACTATCACTCTACCAGGAGGTTTTATTGGATCCTTATGTAACATAGGTAAATACAAGCTGACTGGACTTTCATCCTTAATGCTTGCAAATTTAGGTTTAAATTGGTGTAGTTTTGTTTGTACAGGATTTATTGAGTCTCTTTTAAAAGTATTGATTGTCTCACTTGTCACTACATCTACTGGGAAACTGTTCCACAGATGACCACTTGCTGACTAAACCATTGTTTCTCCTGAGCAGGGTCCATCTTCCCATAGACAGTTGCAGGGCATGCCTTCTTCATTTAAATTTGCAGTATTTTAGGTACAACCCTAGATTTTCCCATAATGAGTTATTGTATAAGGCCCTGTACAGCATGCACATGTCCCCTCTGATCCTCCTATAGTGAAGTGTATAAAGATTTAGCCAATTTAGTCTCTCTTTGTGTGGGGCATCTTTAAGGCCTGTTACTGATCTTGCAGCCCTTCTCTGTATGCCTTCTATTTTTTGTATATACCCTTTTTTATAAGGTGACCAGACCTACACACAATACTCCAGCTGTGGTCTCACCAGGGACCCATACCATGGCATCAACTATCTCTGCTCCCTGTATGTCTCAAAATGCAATTCAGGGTTTGATTTGCCTTTTTTTTACTATATTTTTACAATGTAAACTGAATTGTAGGTCAACATTGATCCTAATCCCTAGATCTCTTTCTTCTGTTGATTCTGTCAAACTATGGCATTCCATATTGTACCCATGTTTCCTATTGTGCTTCCCCATATGCATCACTGTGTATTTCCCCAAGCTGAGTTCTAGTTTGTTTATGATGGTCCATCTGTGGATATTTTCTAGATCATCTTGCAGGTTAATACCGTCATTTTGTTTTTTGACCACTGCACCTATTCTGCAATAATTTGCAAATTTTGTTAGCCATATGTTAAGCTGGTCATTCTTGAATGATGTAACATAAATATTAAAGATACAGAGTCCCAGCACTGGGGGACATCACTTGTCACATGAGCCCAGTTCGATAGCATGCCATTTACTGTAACCCTCTGTCTTCTTTTTCCCAGCCATTCCTCTATCCAGCTAATTATGTTTATATCCAATTTTATCTCTCTTAGTGTATTTAATAATTCAGTGTGGATGAGTTTGTTGAAGACCACATCTACTGAGGTTCCTTTGTCCAGTGCCTTGCTTGCTTTCTCATAAAAGACAAACATGTTGGTTTGACATGACCTGGTTTTTGTGAAGCCATGCTTTACTGGATCTGTTAGGTCATATGTCTCTAAATGTGGGAATATATGATTCTTTAATATACCCTCCAGAATTTTACCCATCACTGATGTCAAACTCACAGGTCTAAAATGTTGGGGCTTTGTTTTAGGGACTTTTTTCAATGGGGGCACTACAGTAGCTTCCCTCCACCCCTGTGCTACCTCCCCTCTGTACAATGAGGTCTGAAATATAGGTGAGTGGTGGAGCTAGATATTCTGAGGAAGCTCCTAGAAACTTTGAGAGTGTACAGTGTATCGTCCAGACCTGGTGATTTGTTTACATTTAGTTTTTGTAGTCTTTCTCATACATCCTTTTTGTTTACCTCTATTTGGCCATGATTTGATTTGATCTTGCCATTCCGATTATTTGTGATTTCATTATTGAAGACTGAACAAAAATAGTTGTTCTGAATATCTACCATTTCTTTACTGTCTGCTTGTTACCTTCCTTATTAACAGAATAACCTATTGTGTTTGACCTTTTTTGTTTGCTGTTAATATATGTGTAAAACATTTTGTAATTGTTTTTTACCTTAGAAGCCAACAGGATCTCTTACTCAGATTTAGCTTTTCTTATTTCCTTTTTAACTTTTCTGACCATGTCTCTATAGGCTATATTGCCTTCATGATTATTTCTGCTTCTTATTTCTTTATGTATTTTATTCTTTTTTCTGATCATTCTTTTATGTTTGAGTTCAACCACCCTGGTGTGTTTTTCCTTTTATTGTACTTCTTTTTACTTGGTATTTGATTATATACCTCTTCCTTAATTTTATTTATCATTGTGTCCCACATTCTGTCTACTGACTCATTTTCAAAGTCTTTTTTCCGACTCTCACTGTGAAATACTGGATTTGATGGATATGAAGTCAGCCCGGCTGAAGTTTAATATGTTAGTTGTACTTGTTTTGTATTATTTTGTACCTTTTCTATTTTGAAGCATACTGTATGATGGTCACTGTTTCTGAGTGGGCTATCCACTACAACCTCACTTATTGTTTACCTCATGTTAGTCAGAATAATTTCCAAGGTATTTCCCCCCCGGCCCGGTTTGTTATTGCACCTTTTGTTCAAGACCGTTTTGGTCAAAAACTTCCAGATATGATTTTTCCATTTTTGAGGCTCCCTTTAACTCCTGCCAGACAATTCCAGGCAGATTAAAATCACCCATCAGTAATGTTCTATCTGCTGGGTCTATATTTGCTGTGTAGTTAAGTAATAAGGTATCATTTTCAGGTGAAATTGAGGGGGGGGCCACCAGAATTGCTTCACATTTAAGTGATTCATCTACCTGTATGGCAATCCCCCCCATCTCTCCTGTGTACTCTGGATTAAGAGAATTCGTTGTACCCTTGGATGTTCTTAGCCCATAAATCCTCTTTCTTCCACCAGGTTTCTGTTTTTAGTGCTACCTGTATTTCCTGGGTATCTAAAATATGCTGAAATTCCACAGATTTGTTTTCCAAACTCCTTGCATTTATTAGGACTCCTTTCCATCCTTGTTTGTTAGTATTTTCTGTCATTTTTTAATTTCATCTCCTTACTGTTTAACAGACTCTCCCACTTCTCCAGTTTAAATGAAAGCTGACCACTCCATTTATTTTTTTACCCAGTATTCTGGCTCCAGCTCTATTTAAATGTAGTCCATCCTGTTTAAATAATGTTTTGTTTCAAAAGGCTGAAGAATTATCCATAAACTCAATGTGGTTTGATTTGCAAAGGGAATGTAACCAGCTATTTGTTTTGTCAATGGTCCAGTTTTTATGTTTGTAATGCCCATACACTGGGAGGATGCCTGAGATAATAATTTCCCCTTTCTTTGATTTGACCCCATTTACTATATTAGTAAAATCCTTATGAATGACTTCCTCCCTTCTTCTGCTTATATCATTTGTTCCCACGTGAAGTATAACTAGCGGGTTAGTGGTGTTCTTTATTAGGCCTCCCAGTAGTCTGTCTATATCAACCAGCTGGTCCCCTGAGAGTGTGCTAACTGTGGTGTACATTTTTCTAGCTTTGCATACCAGTGTGTCAATACCTCTTGTGGTTGAGTCCCCGATTATGAGGATATCTCTGCCTTGATCTACCTGGTTTAGAACTTGACCTTGAGCCTTGTTTGTTATATCCTCATGAACAGGTATCAGACCCGCTCCTTTAGTCCCAGTTTCATTGGCTACTGACATCCCCTTGTTCTTGCTACATTTAATTAGCTCATTGTCTATGTTTCTGTCAGTGCCACTTGTAATATGATTGTCATCATTTACCATTACTAAATTATTCAGATCAGGGCCTAGTCTGTCAGATCTGTTTTGCATTTCCATAAGTGTACTTTTGTACATCTGCTCACCCCTGCATTTCCTGTATTAGGTTGGAACTACAGCCCACTCCTGTACCTCCATATCCTCAGCTAGGGGCTGTGCTATAATATGTTCTTCAGATAATGTACTGATTTTTGCTACTTGCTCCTTCATAGTAAAATCCTCTGATATAATGTAAAGAAAACTTCCCAACACCCCTATTTCTTTTAGCACCTCCAACCTTTTAAGCAATTGTTTAATTTCCCCTTTGTAAGGTTGTTATAAGTAAGCATTTATCACATATAAAGTCCTGAATCCTTGCATCCTCAGTGAACATTTTACACTGTGTGCATGGTTTTAAGCTTTTGTTTCATTTTCCCTTACCCTGTGACATATCTAAGCTCTATGTTTGGGGCTAATACCCTACTTACATTTGGAGTCTGTTTACCTCTGTGGTGGATGGACCTATATGTTATGGTCTTCTATGTTCTGGTCCCTGGTGTCCCCAGCAGAGACAGCAGACTTGCACAGACCGCACATGTCTCTGTGCGTGTCTCCACATGTGGCACCATGCATGCCCTGCTCGACTCAACCTGGTCACAGCTGGGCTTGCATTTAAGCAGCTTAGTGACCCGTAAGTTGCCCTGAGGTCACAGAGTTCCTGTCAGCCCCACACAGGTAAAAATAAATTAAAATGTGGCTGTTTTCAAGTGAGAGCCACTCATGCATAACCCTGACTCTCTCTGCCAAACCCCAACCTGCTCTTTTAAATAAAAATAGCACTGCCCTATTAAACCTATAGTTCACATTGTTACTCTGATGAACTATGGGTTTCTCTTTCTGATTCCATTTTTCTGGACTAGGGCTCCACCTATACTCACAACACAGCTATTTGTAATATGATGAAGCACACTTCAAATTGCTATATTTCCACTCCACAGACTCCTACAGCCTGCCCTCAGTGCTTAGTGGTGTATAACAATGCCTGCTCACAGCAGTGCTTACTTTTAAGCAGCTTAGTGACCCAGAAGTCACTCCAAGGTCACAGAGTTCCTATCAGCACCACACAAGTAAAAATAAATTAAAATGTGGCTGTTTTCAAGCGACAGCCACTCATGTGTGACCCTAGCTCTTACTGCCAAACCTCAGCCTGCTCTTTTTAATAAAAATAGCACTGCCATATTAAACCTGTAGTTCACATTGTTAGTCCAGTGAACAATGGGTTTCTCTTCCTGGTTCCAGTCTTCTGGACTAGGGCTTCACCTATACTTGCTGTACAGCTAGTGTAATATGATGAAGCAGACTTCAAATTGCTATGTTTCCACTCCACAGACTCTTACAGCCTGCCCTTAGTGCTTAGTGGTATATAAAAATGCCTGCTCGCATGTATCTTTGGTAAGACGTAGAAGGATGGGACCTTAGGTTTTTTCTGTGTCACTATTCCTTTTTCATCATCTGTGATCCATCCCATGTCAACTCCTAATTCTAACAGATTTCTTATTTCATCCTGGATTTCTCTAGTCGGGTCATCTGTTAATTGTTCATACCTGTCTCTATCCCTTAACTGCCTTAAACATTCTGGGCCAGATTTTCAAAGGCTGTATAATGATGCAAGGTGCTTGTGTCACACAAGTCTCACACAACAGGCACCTTGCACCATGTGATGCACCCGGGGGTATTTTCAAATACAGCCTGTAGCAAACAGCAGGCTGCCTGGGTCAAAGTGGCTTATGCCACCCTTGCACTACAGAAGTGGCTGTGGCATGGTGCAAGGGGGCTTGCAGCAGACCTTGGCTGCCACAACCTCAAAAGTCAGAATTTCAAAACCCTCCCCAGAGACAACGTGCTAAGTACTGTTAGACCAGCAAAGGACTGGTCCAACAGGACTTAGGCAGTCCCTGAGAGGGTGTCAACTATGCCCTGGAACTATGTGCCCCCCAGCAATATCCCAGTCTGCATCTCCCTATTCCCTGGCCCCAACATGCCCATGTGGAGGTTCTGGCCTCCAGTGCCACCCCCCCAAGACCTGATCTGTCTGCCAGTATTGCAGTCTCCATGATCTATTGCCCCCCTCTCCCCACTCTGATTCCCAGTACCTCTGCCATGATGGTCATCCCTGGTGATCTAGTGGCCCCCACCCCAGCAGTAGTGCCCACCTCCACCCTGCCCCCCATCCACCATGATCTGGTGACTGGCACTGCCCTCCACACACCACCACAGCTGGCCACCGAATGAACTGTCCAAGCATGTACAGTATACAGTACATGCCCTGACAGTTCATTTGGCAGCTGGATATGGTGGTGTGTGGAGGGCAATGCCGGTCACTGAATCATGGGGGATTGAGGGGGCTGAGCAGGGTGGAGTTGGGCACTATTGTTGGGGTAGGGTGAGTGAGGGGCCACACAGGGTGGTGGCCACTAATGCCATGGTGTGGAACACCATGTTATGCCACATATCAGCACATTGGGGCATGGTTGTGATGCGGGGGGTGGGGGTGGAAGGGTGCAGCATCCACCTCACCATCCCTCAGTGCTTACTGCACTTCTGCAGAGTACACCATACATTTGGTGCACCCACTCACTTGCTGCAAGCAGTGAGACTTAAGCACTGGGACCATGCCCAATCTAAAATTGGGGGCAGGGTCCTGGATGCAGCAGCACTTGGTACAAGCTGCTGATGTTGCAGCTTGCATCAGGTGTTTGAACATCCAGCCCCTGTTTTGTAATCAACATAGTTCCAAAGGCCAATTCCTGCCCTTTTATCCGCAGGTTTTATAATCACAGATTCCTCCATTTCTAATGATCTCTATCACTTTTAGTCAAGTGATTGAATTTAGGGCATAAATTGCTTTTCTCTAACAAGTTTTTGATTTCTTTTTCTACCACTTTTATATAGCTGTCTGTGGTATCTGAGCCCCTCAGTGGGTTAAAATTGGATTTTACTCTTAACATCTGTTGTAGTTGTTGCTTCTTTGTAGCTGGCTCTTTTGGTTTGTTGCTGAACCAATCTGCTAATCTGATCTTTCAATAACATTTTGTAAGTGTATTTCTTTAATAAATACATCCAGTTTTTTAGTCAGAGAAAATGATAGGCCTTTCCTCAAAGTGTGTTCTTCTTCTAGTGTAATACCTCTCCCACTTAAATTAAATATCATCATTGGCTCCTCTGTCTGCCCCTGCCTCCACCTCCTCTTCCTGTTCTACCTCTTCCACCTCTTCCAATATCCCCGCCTTTTGGGCCCATATACTGATCTCTTTGATGTCTCTGTCCCTTGCCAGTTCCTGTTTCTGAGATTGTATCTCTGGTATGGTGGGTCCACAACCTCTTTTACTTTCTGCTGAGTTTTGTGATGTGATGTATTCTCCTCTAAAAAAGGAGCTTGTTCTCTATTAGTAGTTCCATATGGTCCATATGAAGTGAAAACAAAGCTGTGTCCACTGTCAGAGTCTACACAGTACCCAGTCTGTGGATATGGGCCTTGTCTAAAACTCCTTGATTTTAAATGCTATGAGTATACCATGTTTTTATGATAATCTATAATATGCCTTTTAAATGTTTCTTTTATGTTTTATAAAGTCTTCATATTTTACTAACACTTTTTTGCTTTTTTCTAAAGTTGAGGTGAATTCTTGAAGTTGTACTTTTCCTTTGTATCCTGAATTTCTGTTCCCAATATATTACATACCTTGATGATGGCTTATATTAAGGCCAGCATGAAATCTGTGGAACATGTATTCCATATACCAGTCCATTTTGTTCAGTTCTACAGTCATGAAGCCCAAGTTGGGTTTGACCAATACCCTCAGTTCTCTAGGTATTCTCTTGTTTTTAATGTATTCTGCTAATGATAAGGCATGCTATTCTAATCTCACATCTCTTTGCTCCAGATGTTGAATCTTATTTAGTAGTGATTTATTACTGGTGGTGTTTGTCCATGTTTTAGCTTGTTGTAATAGATTTAGTACTTGTGCCTGTTCTGCTGTGAAGTTGCAAGATAGAAAAGGGGATTCTGACCCTTGTTGGAAGTCTGGGAAGGCACTCAAGGCTCCCTGAGCAGTTCCACCACCTTCTGATCCTATATCCATGTTTTGCCATTGATAAATAGTGGGAGTGATGTGGAGTGGTGTCTATGTGGGTGATGTGCTAGATTACAACTATTTCTTAACTCTGAGTTACTAATGTGGAACCACTAAACCTAGGCAGTCCACCAAATTCACTTGTTTCTATGTTGGTTCAGGTTACCCCTCTTTCTTAATGAGCAAAATTAGTTTGTCTTGGGTCATCCACTTTGTGACAGGTGAAACTTTTCATAATGAATTGGGACTTTTGTTGATAATACATTTGCTGATGTTATAAGGCAAAAAAGATGGAATTATCAACAATAGCAGCAATATGTGGTGTACTTTTGATTCCTTGTTCCCCGCCCCTTTGAGCTTTCCGTTCTCACACTAACATGACACTTCTGATGAAAAATCATGTTAAAAATACTTTTTTAAAACAGTAAACAAGCAAATAAAATAAGTTTGGACACTGCAAATGAAAATAAAAAACTATAATAAACTTTGTGGCGTAAGCCACGGTTGTGGGGCAAATTGCTGAATGTGACTTACACCAGCATGAGACTCTGTCTAACACCATCCACCTCCGTGCCACAGTATTAGTTGGCTCACCTGACAGTCCATTCCATTACAATGCAGGCAGAAGCATTGAAGACAACACTTTTGACATAATCCCCCCCACTTCCCAGTGGTATTTAAACTGTGCATGCACAGGTGGCAGCAGCTTCAACACTTTGAGAGAGTCGCTCCGTGGTACATGTTCAGGTCCAGATGTAAGTAAATGTATTCTTTTACCCTATGTTAGGAGATACGTTTAAAAGATTTTCATACAAATACACACTAAAGGGGCTTTCCTTTATATTAAATAGAAGAGAAGCAAGTGCTGTAAGGCATCATGGCAAGTGCATGAAAAGTAAATAAAGGAGTGCTAAGGTACAAAACCACTTGAACAGATGTTATAAAGTGTAGTAAAGTAAAATATAATGAGAACTTCGAAAAATATCTAAGGGATTTAGGAAGTACAAATGAAATAACATATCTTTACAGGGAAGCATAAGAGGACTTGAAAAGAAAAAATAAAGCATGTGCAGGATTGTAACCAGGATTCAAATAGAGAACCTGTATTGAATTAAAAAATGGAACTAACGAAGTGAAATAAAAGGTAAAAAATAACAACATAATAGAGTAAAATAGCATAAATCTAAGGAGAATCATACTTACGGGGTTGTATTTAATATTACAGAGAACTCATTAAGGTGCAGCTAAAGAAAGAAGGTTTTACAACTTAAAGCATCACACTTAAAGTGGCAAGGTGAGAATGTGGATTACAACAGGAATATTATAACAAAAATTTAAACAGTTTTTAGATCTGTAGTTTGAGTTTTAAAGTATCATTTTGAGAATAGAAAAGATGAGAATGATCAAATAACAAAAGTCGGTACAAAGATTTAAACAAGTGTTTTATTCAGTATTGAAACTAATAACCTTGTGTTTATGTTAAATAAATAGTAGAATACTATATGGTATTGGATATTACCTACATTTGTTGAGCAACTTTACTTACAATATAGATGTCATTAGGACTATGGTCCAGGATCACATGTATACAAATATGTGAATTATTGGATAGAGGTAATAGTGTCATAAAAGGGTGTTGGCATGTGGGTTTTCGAGCCTGATTAATTTATTAATGAAATAAGCTTTAAACCAGTAAAAGGTACTTAAGTTTATGCTTATGTATTTATCTATAGAGCAACACTGTGGTCCCTAGGAAGTGGCATAGCCACGAAATGTATCCCCTTTGGGTGCGTGGTAATACTGACTAGAAGTTATTGAAGAATTAACACATATTGGAGTTCGTCCCAATTAATTATGAAAAGTTTTACCTGTCACAAAGTAGATAACCCAAGGCAAAGTATTTTTGTTCATTAAGACAGAAATCAACCTGAACCAAAATAGAAACAACAGATTAATCTATAGCCAGTTCTCAGGCCCTACACAAGAAGCACAAACCTTGTTACCAGTGAAACTCAAAGAGTGCCAAAAATGTTTCAACTTTAACGTTTGTAAATAGTAAGGGCCTGGCACATCATTCCAAAGTCTGTCAAATCAAATTAAATTAGAAATCAGGGACTTGATCTGTTGCATCATCACTTTTGTGGTTTATGCAATATGGTGTACATGCAGCCTCTGTTATGTGGGAAGAACCATAAGAATGCTGAAAAAGCAGATTCAGGAACATGTCTGCTCTACCATTAGTAATAAATCTGACACTACCATGGGAAGGCACTTTACAGAAAGCCACAATTCTAACCCAAGAAATTTAAAGTGCATGGGTATAGAGTGTGTTAAACCTCCAAGGAGGGTAGGTGATAGGTTGAAGCTATCCCTAAAGAAGGAGATTTCTTTTGATCTTCAGATTGGACACAGTAAATCCTAAGGGATTAAATGAAATGTGGAACTTACAGCCATTTTATAACAAGGGGGAGCTCACAAATACACTACTGATATTGGTTTTGCCCCATAGATCCCCATTGCCAATGTACTTGGCCTAATTTTAAGCCTATATTTGCTCTGAGCTGTGTAACTGTGATAGTACTGTGAATTTTGTAATTATGTGGGAAATTACTAGTTTTGTGTCTTTGTATCATTGTTAGATCTGGAAGCTTTTGTGGCTACACATATCTATATCTGCCTCTTGCAATCCACCTCGACTCCCCACAATAATGGTGAAATAGATCCCTGAAGACTGTCCTTGAAAACTGCATTGATGATCACCATAAGAGCTGTTACAATGGAAGAAGGGGCAGTCCATTTTATTGAGCACTATGCATTTAGAATTACTTAATTTTCTTTCTACTATTATGTTTGCCTTGCTGTTATTCAGATTTGAATAAAGTGACCCAATAAAATATTGATGTACAGTGTTATCTATCGCAAACACTTTCTATATATTTAACTACTTGTAGAGGGAACTTGTCTTGTATACATACTAGAGGTAATGCATTTAAAAATTTTAATGTTATACCTGTACCTGTCAATCATGTGTGACATCATCTGTTTTGGATTTGTTAAACTTCTTGTTGCCTCTTATTCTCCACTCCCTGATGAAGCCTTTTCAAGGGAAGCACTGGGGCTTAGATTTCCAAAGGTGACTGGTTTGGAGTTTGTACTATAGATACTGTAGAGGACCTATTTTTCATTGGATTTTTTTTTTGCTATAGGTTTTACTGTGTTCACTATTTTGAAAATCCAGTGGAAATATATTCAACAATTGACAAGTTAGCTTGCTCTTGCACTTCAGTTAAATCAAACTGCTATGAAAATGTTGGGGTAGATGAAATAGTGAAATGTAAGGGTCATGAATTCATTTATGTCAGCAAATTAGGCAATAATATATAGAATAAAGCAAGGGAAAGTGTGTGTAATGAGGATTTTATGCACACCCGAGGTGTGTGAGCCACATAAACCTTGAGAGTGAAGCTTCCTCATGTTTTATTTTTATAATAATTGGCTCCTTTCATTTTTTTTTGTTGGACAGGTGCTTATTGAACAGCCTAACATCAGTCTTGTTTTTTCTTAGAGAGTTTCATTTTTCTTGCCTTCTCTATGAAATTTCTAGGTCACTAGGTTGCTGAAATGGTGATGAATTTGCCATTTTTAGGTGGGTAGACAGATGTTAGTAGATCACTGGTTATTTTTTGTTTCTGTGAGAAATGTGTCTTTTTTCAGTCGCAAGTAAGTTAGATTCCTCTTCAGTGGTTTCAGTGAGGTTAGCACAATTAAGTTGACAGTGCGAGGAGCCAGTAGCACTAACATGAGAGTGATTTTAGAAATTTTTCAAAATGTGCTTAATCTAACTCTGCTATACATGGGTGATTATACACATATGTGTATAATCAAATTCCACTATACAAGGCTGTGTATAATCATCCATGTATAATGGAGTTTGACAGCTTCTGCCCACAGATAATAATAATAATAGATATATTTCACATAAGCGCCTTTCAAATTATCAAGGCACTTTACAAAAAGATTAAAACAGCAGTAATGAAATCTACAAACACAGTCATAACAGTCAGACGGGTTGCATTCATTCAATGCCACTAAAGGCCTGACACCATAAAAAGGATTTTAACGTCTGTTTAAAACCTCCCACAGTCTTGCACTCCCATAGCCAATGGGGTAGAGAATTCCAGAGGGAAGGGGCCACATACATAAATGCACAGGCCCCATAAGATTTCAATGACACCCTCAGAATCTCCAGCAACCCCTCGTCAGCCAAACTGAGCTGTCACACAGGGTGATAGGGGACAAGAAGCTCTTTCAGGTAGTTAGGGCCAAGTCCACATAGGGCTTTATAAGTCAGTAAACCAACTTTAAAGGTGATCCACCACCGAATCGTCAGCCAGTTCAGATTGCGCAGCACAAGGGTGATATGAGAGGCTCTAGAAGCCCCCATCAGCAATTGTGCTGCAGCATTCTGCACAAGCTGCAGGTGGCAGATATCAACCCCAGGTAGCCCTAAGTAAAGAGAGTTGCAATAATCAAGGTGTATGGTCACAAAGGCTTGGAGCAGCATTGGTAGATCCTGGAGGAACAAGGTACTTAATCCTGGAGATGTTCCTAAGATGGTAAAAGGAAGACTTGATGACTGCTGACACCTGAAATCGTAGGGTCAGCCCATCATCAAGCACCAGCCCCAGGTCTCACACTCGTTCAGAGGAAAGGATCTGGGAGCCCTCAAGAAAAAGCATGGAGGGCTGACCAGCCCTCATCCCCTCTATTCGTCGACCTAGATCCACAACCATCACCTCAGTCTTTCCCACATTCAGCTTTAACCAGCTTGAATTCATCCAGTCCTGGATTTTAGCAAGGCAGTTGTTAAATACTGAGAGAGCACTATACTGGTCAGGTGAAAAAGACAGGTAGAGCTAGGTATCATCAGCATAACAATGAAACCTCAGCCCATACCATCTTACAATGTCTCCGAGGGGCAGCATGTACACTGTAAACAACATGGGGGACAGCACTGAACCCTGAGGCACCTTACATGGCAGAGTGAATGGGTGTGAGGAAAAAAATCACAGACATCACTCTCTGAGTTTTGGCAGTGAGGAAAGATATAAACCATCTGAGGACCATATATGTCAGGCCACAGATGGACCTCAGGTGCCCAAGCAATACCCTATGGTCCACAGTGTCAAAAGCTGAAGACAGATATCAAGAAGCACCAAGATAGAATAGCTTCTCTAATCTCTTGCCATCAGGAGATCATTGTGCACCCGAACCAGCACAGTCTCGGTACTGTGCCTCTTTCGAAAACTGGACTGGAGGGATTCACAGATGTTATGGATGGTCAAGTGATTCTCCAGCTGTATGGCCACTACATTCTCAATCACCTTCCCTATAAAGGGAAGGTTTGAGATTGGTCTATAGTCGGCCAGAGAGTCTGGGTCCAAAGAAGCTTTCTTTAGGAGGGGTGCTACCACCACCTCCTTCAGGGAGCTTGGGAACTCATCCAATTCAAGGGAGCAAGGGACTGTCTGTACCAGGAGTGGGTTGATAATATCACAATGCCCCATAATCGGTGAAGTTGGGCCTGGATCCAAACTATAGCACATAGGGCACATACTCTGGACAATCTGCATGACATCTATGAACTCCAGCGGGGCAAAGGTACTTCAGAAAGCATGAGCTGAGGTGACCATGCAACGATCAACAGCATCCCCTACAGAGTGAGTTAGGAGGATCTCTGATCTGATGTCTGCCACCTTATTTGCAAAGAATCCAGCAAGATCATCGCACTCCACTTGTGAAAAAGATCTTGAGATCTGCAGACAGGTTGGGTTGCAAAACCAATCTACAGTTTGGAAGATCTGAGCTGGTTGATTCTGAGTGGCAGCAATTTCCCTGGACAGGAATTCTGCCTTCTTATTTGAGATCACTGATTGGTAGGTCTGAACAACAAAATGGATTTACTAATTATCAAATTGTTGGAGAAAGACTATGATATTGTGTCAATAGTTGAAACTTGGTGAAATGATTCCATGGATTGGGGATATGCAATTGATGGATACACACTGTATAAATTAAATAGAACCTTGAGAAGAGCAGGAGGTGTAGTGCTGTACATGTGGAATACTTTTGATAGTAGGCTCATTGCAGATGTATTAGGTGGGAATGATGTATTACATGTGGAAACTCTTTAGGTAGAATTATGTGTTGAGAAAAACCCTATTATTATTGGCACCTGCTGCAGGCCACCAGACTGTAGATCAAACTATACTAAACAACTATTTACAATCATAAAAAATATGAGTCTGGTAAAGAAGAACACACTCATATTAGGAGATTTCATTACTAACAACATTGAGTGGAACAGTAGGGCATCAACCAGAGGTACAGGATCTAACCTAGTTGATATAATGGAAGAATATGATCTAGACCTGTTGGTTACGGAACCCACTAGAGGAAATGACGTGTTGGATTTGGTGCTTACAAATATAAAAGATTGCATAAATAAAAGTAGGACCATTGAACCGCTAGGTGGCAGTGACTACAATATGATTGAGATTTTTTTGGGGAAAAAACAAACTACCAGACACACTATTATGGTTGAAAGATCCATGACAGCTCAGTGAAAACACACACAGCACAGTAAAAAGCCACATAGAAAACAGCATACAGAGAAGTAACCGCAATGGTAAAATACAGCTAAAAGAAACATGCTGCAATACAAAAACCATGCTGTAAGGGGGGGGGCAGATTATTGTGGGAACACAACTGGGGAGTGAAACTTGGGGTTTTGGCAGAACAACTTTGTGTTGGGTACAACTTTGGGGGGAGAAATTTGGGAGGCTGAACACCACAGGGAAACGAACTCGAAAGGGTGCAACTCGGAAGAGGGCGACGGAAATTGGGAGGGGCTGGACTTAATATCCCAACTCTGGGGGTGGGAACCAACTTTGGGGGGCAGTGGGGGAATGACAGCTAACAAAAAAAAAAATAAAAATGCTGAAGCAGGATCCAAACCTGGATCAGCTGTACCAATGAAATTCATAGCTTGTCACCCTAACCGCTAAGCCACCCCATCAGAATGCTGAAGCAGCACACATTTGGCAGCTTAGAGTGCTAGCAATCCACTACACTGGAGAGGGCTAAAATATTAAAATGTCTTTACAATCTGAATATTTTTTTTAACTCTGTTTATTCACCTCCACTGCCGGTGAACTCTCCGGTGACCGCCAAGCACTTCAGTCTCTACCTCCCAGCTTGGCACCTACCTGCTCTGTGTCTCCTAGCCCAGCACACCCCCCAGGTCTGAACCCTCTGGGGAAGGGTCACCCTATCCACCCAGGGCACTTTATCTCTAGTGTTGAGCTCCGGGCTGGGGGAACCAACCGAGAGGAATGTCCGACACTGGGAGTGTGGATCGGAGGAGGAGGTACCTTGCCTATCACTGGGAGGAGGGGTATTTTTTAAGTAGTCCCTCCCCTATTGGCTTGGACATGCAATGCATCCCAGCGTGGGCATGCATGCTTCTGTGCATGCTTACAGGGTCACTGCCATAGCCAATCCCCTCTAGTTCTGGATCTCAGGCTCATTGTACCCCTAGCCTCTGCCAAGAGTCCTTAGAGTCCAGGATCAAAGTCCCCCTCCCAACCGGGACAAGAGAGCTATCCCTCGGATGCTCAGTTCTGTCCCTTCCCTGCCAACCCCCAACAACCCAGGCTCACTCTCGAACCTGGATTGCCAGTGTGGCATGAGGTGTGGCATCCAGTGCCTCAACCCTCGGCACCACCGGGCTGGCTACAGTTTGAATTATTGACATGTCTCTGCAATTATTTACCTGTGGTGGGCTGTGCCTCCTGCTCCCTCTGTTGAGGAGCTTCACCCTTGAACACTCCTTCATATTAATATGCAAACTCAGAGACTGCACAAAATACAACAAAGTAAATAGTGTGGCAGGACAAGTCAGTGAACTCATGGTACAAGACTATGCTGTAATGTCTCCCTCACTGCTACACCCTTTGCACATTTCACTGCACGGTATTTGACATGCACTAATCACATTTGCAGAGTTGTTGTGCTACCAAGGGTGAGTACTTCAACTTCAGAAAAGATTATTTTGAGAAAATGAGGATGAATTTGAGGGACTGGAACCTGGAAGTTCTGTTCAGAGACAAAAATATGAATGAGATATGGAATATCAATGAAGATAAACTTATATTATTACAGGGCACCTGGGTCTCTAGAATGAAAAAGGTGGTGGTGTGAGAAGAATAGACCTAAACGGATGAATAGCACCATCATGAAGAAAATTAAAAGAGAAACAACAACAACAACAACAAATCTTACAGAAAATGGAAGAAAGAGCCTAGTGATAAAAACTGGGAATTGTATAGTGCAAATATGATCAAATGTAAAAATGAAATTAAAAAGAGTAAAAGGAGAATGGAGTCTGATTTGGCTAAAAGCAGTAATCAAAATCCAGTACTGTTTCATTGCTATATTAACTCCTTTAAGAGGAGGGAGAAAACTATAGAGCCTCTACATTTGGGTGATTCATTAATATACAAACCTGATACTATGGCTGAAGAATTTAACAAATACTTTACATCCATGTTTAATGATATGGGAACTTATAATAAATCCACTATTAGGAATACCCACATTTCTCAAAACCTAGGAAATAGCCTATCTGCAAAAAAAAAATTACACAGCCTAGGTCTTTATATGTTCCCAGGTCCAGGTAACATTAGTCCTAGTTTGCATAAGAATTTGGCTGAGTCTCTATCAAGACCATTGAGTTATCTGTTCAAAATATCCTTGTGCACTGGCATGGTCCCAGGAGAATGGAAAGAAGCCATTATTACACCAATTTTTAAAAAGGAAATAAGTCCATGCTGCAAAACTGTAGATCGGTTAGTTTGACCACAGTTGTGACCAAGATTATGGAATCAATACTTAAAAATCATCTAGTAGAGGTTCTTGGCATTGATGAAATACTGGATATGTTACAACATGGATTCACCGGAGGGAGATAATGAGTTACTAACTTGATATCCTTGCATGAGACCTTCAGTGTACTACTTGACTATAACATCCCTAGTTACATAATCTATCTGGATTTCGGTAAAGCTTTAGATAGGGTTCCACACTTTAAACTGGTTGGTAGGTTGAGCAGTATGGGGGTGGACTACAGAGTGGTGACCTGAGTCATAAATTGGTTATTAGTGATGGGTGAAGTGGTCCCAATTCGCTCCACGGAGTGATCCGCAGAGTGAAGGTGAAGTCGCGGAGTGCTCTGCAACACGAAGCGGAGTACTTTGGGTTATAAAGGGTAACACAAAGTGTACTGCAGACACTGACTTTGCATTACTCCACCTTCCCAAAGCACTACTCCACCAATTCTTAAGGCAAAGTATATTGAAAACAATGTAGTTCACCTCACTTCGCCTTATTTTTAAGCTCCAAAGGTGAATTTTGCAGTGATTCATGGGATTTCAGGTCACATGGGCTCTAGATTGTTCTGCGCAGCCTCAGTTTGGGGTAGTGCGTGTAGGAAGCTGTAGGAGACAATCTGCTCTGAGAGTTCTGTGTGATTCAAACCTTCAAAAAGCTGTTAAAAAAAGCCTTTTTGAGTCTTTTTTTTTTTTTGCTGAAACTTTAGTTCATCGATTATAGGAAACCCTCCTGTGCTCATATCATCGAGAGTTTATTGTTTGTGTATGGATTTTGAATGTTAATGTACAACATTCAGTCTGTGTACTGAGAGACAGTTGAAGTGTGCTTTGGGAGGGGCGTATCTGTGGTGTACGTAGATTAACTTGGAGAAAAAGACAGTGCTTTCTGTTTTGTTGATATTTTTCTTGTATAACTGTGTTAATGTACACACAGTAATATTTTCAATATTTCTTGCGATTTTTTGCTGATTGTTGTGGTGCAGCAGTGCATAATTTTAGTTTGTTTAAAATATGTGGTTATATTACTGAAGTTTTCAATTTGATATTCATTACTTAATGTGTGTGTGTGAGTATGTGTGTGACGCGCGTCATCCGATCAGACACCTTTTATTGTGCCGCATCATAATTTCAGCAATGTGAAGCTGTTATCCACTGCAGCTGTGTGATTTTTGTACTTCTTTGTGGTACATTTACTGGTACTAGTATTAGTGACTGTTACTGCTGCAATGCATACTTTTAGTTTGTTTAAAATATGTGGTTACATTACTGAAGTTTTCAATTTGCTATGCATTACTTGGTGTGTGTGTGAGTATGTGTGTGTCGCGTGTCATCAAATCAGATACCTTTTATTGTGCCACATAATAATTTCATCAATGTGAAGCTGCTATCCACTGCAGCTGTGTGATTTTTGTACTTCTTTGTGTTATCTTTACTGATACTGGTACTAGTGACTGTTACTGCAGCAGTGCAGTACACTGTCTCCCCCCCCCCACCGATGGCCTGTCCCAACTGGCTTAAGGTATTCTTTTCAGATTTGAAATCCTGATGATGAGCACTGGTTGGGTGTTATGCCTTTGTGTCTGCATCTCTTCGGTGCACAGTCCCATCTTAATCTGTCTGTGCATTTGCATCTCTTTAGGGCCCAATCTCCATCTGCAACTTAAGTCGCAGTTGTTTCTTTGGCTTCCCTTCAGAGTACTGGACAGGTGTGGTGCTTAATTCTGCATGAACAGTGTACTCATTAATATGCATTTTTAAGTCAGGACCATCATCATGAGCCACTCGTGATACAAATCACATTCTTCAACATCACGGTCACAAATGCAGTCACAAATCACAATTAATGATCATTCACGTTACGAATCACAACATTAATTTTTTTCTAGTTACTTGGATGTATTGTAAGTCTGTTTTGTAGTATCTCTCCAAGCTTCACCACCCCACCATTGTACTCATTGATACATGTTTTTAAGTCTGGGAGTTTTAAGCTACAACTCATCAGGGCAGTACAGCCGTAGGCGGTAGGCGTTCATGGTTCTTCATCTTCATGATCACAAATGCAGTCACAAATCACAACTGATGATCACATCACGAATCACAACATACATTTTTTTTAATAGTTATTTGGATGTATGGTAAGCCTGTTTTGTAGTATCTCTCCATGCTTCACCACCCCACCATTGTACTCATTAATGTTTGTTTTTAAGTCAGGGATTTGGACAGTGTCTGCAGTACATATACAGACTGGAAAGAAGACTGACTGCACACATGCAGTTTAGTACAGTATAAAAGACAAAGAACCTCTGTGCGCAAACACTGAGGCAAGGATTACCCCAAAGGGCATTTGGCTGGGAAGCCAAGTTTCAAGAAAATACAAAATCACAAATGCCCCCACAATGCAAAGCATCATGGGCTGCATATGCAAATCACCACAGAATGTTATGCTGGTCCAACTTTAAGCAGAATTGCATGGTGCCGAAGACCTCTCACACAGTTTGCAAAGAGTGCTAACAAAAGACATATACACGTGTTTCGTCCTACCAGGACTCATCAGTATGCCTCATCTGTTTGACACCCCAGTGTAATGGACCAGCTACCCTAGAGGCAGTGTGCCTTGGATATATTGTGGTGAACCCATTAAAATAAAAAACTATTTAAAAGACAAAGACAAGACAAAGACAAAATCATACATGCCCCCACAATGCAAAGCATTATGGGCTGCATGTTAGCACCCTTTGCAAACTGTGTGAGAGGCCTTTCGGCACCATGCAATTCTGCTTAAAGTTGGACCAGCATAACATTCTGTGGTGATTTGCATATGCAGCCCATGATGCTTTGCATTGTGGGGGCATGTGTGATTTTTGTATTTTCTTGAAACTTGGCTTCAAGCCAAATCCCTTTGAGTAACCCTTGCCCCCAGTGTTTGCACAGAGGTTCTTTGTCTTTTAAATAGTTTTTATTTTAATGGGTTCACCACAATATCCAAGGCACACTGCCTCTAGGGTAGCTGGTCCATTCCACTGGGGTGTCAAACAAGACGAGGCATACTGATGAGTCCTGGTAGGACGAAACACGTGTCTATGTCTTCTGTTAGCACCCTTTGTAAACTGCGTGAGAGGCCTTTCGGCACCATGCAATTCTGCTTAAAGTTGAACCAGCATAGCATTCTGTGGTGATTTGCATATGCAGCCCATGATGCTTTGCATTGTGGGGGCATGTGTGATTTTGTATTTTCTTAGTACAGTATACTTGCACTGCTCAGAATACAAAGTGTCATGCATACAGAACATAACAAAAAAAGGGCATAATTACATATAAGGGTCAGGGAAGGTGGAGGAATACATTTTATAACACAACAAGGAAGGTGTGAGGGAAAAAAAAATAATGTGGGATCCCATGGTGATCCAGCAGCAGTTCCAGCATGGACATGATTTGCAACTGATTCCCCTCTATGTGATCTAGCCACTGCTCCACAGCACTCACCCTCTCATTGTTATCCTCGACAGCACCGAGAGAACTGCCAAGTCAGCCTGTGTTACATGCAGTTCTCTGGGGTCCACACATTCTACAGGCTGACCTGCTGGTGGTGGTGGTGGTGGTGGGGGTGGGGGTGGGGGTGGGGTACTGGTGGGGCAGCAGATGCTGCTGTGTCCCTCCTCTTCTTAGGGATGCCACAATGCACAGCTGCACCCTCTGCCACAGAATGGCCAGCAGGTGCAGACATGGTCTATTCTGTGGCAGCCTGCCACTCCAACTGCTAGTGATTGAGCATATGGGTGTGCTGGCCCCCAGTCACCAGGTGAGTCTCCCGGGGGCCATGGCACACCTCCACCTCACATAGGCGGCACTTGACCACACTGCTGTCCCCCTGACACAGTCAAAAAACTGCCAAATAATGGAGGTGCAGGGAGGACCAGGCACAGGCAGGGGATGGCCAGATGAACTGGCAGTCAGCTGGTCATGGTGCTGAATAGGGATGGGATCCACACCTGGGCCCGGGGGAACAGGCACATCCTGCTTCAGAGGACCTGGTGCTGAACTTGGTGGTGGTGGTTCAACTGCCTCAGAGTCAGGACAGGAGGCGGTGCTGGTCCTGCTTCTGGGGGGAGAGGGCACTCACAAGTTTTGAGTGGTCCAACAGGAATGGGCACCCATGCCCTCCACACATGCGCATGGTACAACACTTACCACTACCATGCTATCCCAGAGCTGCCCCCACCCCAGACATTCCCTCACCCTGGTCCATCTCTCCTACTGAGCTCCCTCAGTCCAAGCAATCACTACTCACACTGTCACACAACACACACACACACACACACACACACACACACACACAGTCACACAGACACAGACAAACTACTAACTACTTATAAAGGTAAGAAAAATAAAATTTACAGAAAGAGCAAATTAAGTAAAAAAGAGTACAGAAAAGGCAACAAAATTTAGCTTTTAAAAAAAGCTGTTGAGTCTAAATCAAAGTTTAAATCTCCTCCATGCTCTGATCTCAAAGTATCAGCAGTCACAAAACACACTACTCTCTCTCTGTCTGCACAGGAGAAAGTAAAAGTGTCTGCTTGTATGACTCACTTTCTTCCTGCCTAGCTAAAGAGCATGTGATTTACAGTACTGTAAGCCATGTGATGAGTGGGGGGCTGCCAAATCTGAAACACCAAGTGGGTCACTTAAAATCATTATGAGGAACAGCAAGTCCATTAAAAACAATGACTTTGCTTTACTTTGCATTGCCATTCTGCCTTAACATGAAGTGGTAATGGCAAGGCGGAGTGAGCACTTTGCTTTGGCCGCTCCACATAGCGGAGTGGCAACGCAAAGTGCCCACTTTGTGTTCACTTCGCTGGCGGAATTTAAATTTGCCGCATCTCTGTTTGTTATATGATAGAAGGTAAAGGGTAAGGATTAAAGGGAAGCTTCTAAAATACATTCCAGTAGCTAGTGGGGTGCACCAGGACTTTGTCCTCTGTCCACTTCTAAGTGACATGAAACTTGGTGACCAACACTTCCTGACAGTGATACCAAACAATTATAGACAGATTTGGATGGATTTTACAACTGGGCTGTTGAGCGGGTCCTGCAGTTTAATACAGATAAAGTGTGGTGCTGCATGTGGGGTAGTGACAACCCTTCTGCCACTTATAGGCTCGGCAGAACTGAAATAAAATTGGTCCAGAAAGAGAGGGACTTAGGGGTATTGGTGCAATCAAACCTTACCTTCAAGAATAACAATAAATCAGTTGTGGCAAATACAAATAGAATTCTTGGTTGTATTAATAAAAACTTTGTATATAAACAAAGGAGATTATATTGCCAATTTATCAGTCTTTGGTCAGAACTCATTTGGATTTCTATGCACAGTTCTCCACCCCTCACTTGAAGCGCAAAGTGAGCACAGGAAAATAGGGTACAAAGGAAATTTACAAAGGCAGTTTATGGGTTAAGGAACATGAATTACAAAGACAGGCTAACCCACTCAGGTCTACATAGTTTGAGGAGGAGATGGGTGAAATGGGACCTAATTTTAATGTACAACCTTTTTAAGAAATACTACTTGAAGGCTGATATAGTTTTTTGATTTAAAACAATCTTCCCATAATCATAGGGGACACAATAAGCATCTTATGACTAAACCATATTGGATGAACAGAAGAGGGGCCTTTTTCACCCAGAGGGTGGTGAATCTGTGGAACAGAGTATCACAGGAAGTGGTGGATGCAAATAACATTGGTAGTTTTAAAACTATGTTAGATAGGAAATGGATACGTGGGTGGGTGTTTACAACACCACTGATTAGTGGAGGAGTAGACTCATAGTACTACTGGGTACCTTTCCACTCCAAATATATCCAAGCAAGAAACCTTATTTTTGTGGGGTTTGGATCCAAATGTTCAGCATATCCTTTGTGTTAACCCACATCCTGAACATGACAGATGTCATTTTTCAAATCCACTCTGAATACCTGTTTTCACAGCTATGCTGCAAACGTAGCTTTCTTGTGGGATTTAAAACATTCCACCTGTCTTGAGCATAACATCAGGTCATAAAACAAATTTGGGGTCAAAATGTGGGAGCCAACTGTAAATTAGATATTGTCTTTCAGCTGGCTTATCCTGGGTAAATACAATCTAAAATTTTAGAAAAGCAGGACATCACTTAAAATGAGATATTATATCTCATCTGGTCTATCTGTCCTGGATAATTATTAGCGTTGTCAGACCCCTCTGAAGTTCTGGGTTCTAGTTCTAGTTCTAGTCTAGAACTTTTGAAAAAGATCTAGAGTTCTAATCTTTTTTAGAACTTTTTAGAACTCAAACCTTTTTTTTTAAATTGTGCTGCCAATAATGAAGGTAGTATATAAGCCAATGTATGTCATATCAATGTGTAAGTCTTCGGGTCCTACTGCGAATGTGTGGAAGAATCTGTTGTTTGTTGCTTGTTATATATTTTAATTGTATTACTGCTGTGTCATGTTACTCACAGGTTTCCATGTAACTAATTCTGGGTTGCCCCTGAAAAAGGGACTGTTTGGGTTCAGTGGGCTTACCCAGTCAACAAAATGAAATAGATAAATAATAAGTAGTGAAATACATGTGAAATGGAGGAGGGAACGCTGCCATTGATGAAGATTATAGTGAAATACACGTGAAATGTGGGGACATGCTGCCAATAATGAAGATATCAGTGAAATACACATGAAATTTAGGACAAAAAGAAATAAAACTTGTTCAATAAAAGGGGAGAGAGAAATGATCAAGTGTGCCTTTGATATGACTGTTTATCTATGATTTCTTCTGTTTGACAAAGCCAGCAACTAGAAGGTGCTCTCTGCTCACAGGGCAACCCACCCACCCACATGTTACAATTTTTCTTGCTGCAGCTACATTACAGTTCCTGAGTGAAAAAAAAAAAGTAGTTCATTTATGTACTCAGATATAGCCTCATCATGAAGTATGAAAAAAAATGAATTGACATTATCTAACATCAGCTATTTGGTATTTGCCGCTGTCACTTTTAAATAAGTCAATCAAAAGTTGTTATGTTTAAAAGAAACTTTGCATAACAAAGTCAAGGTACTGCACCCACAGCACATGGAACTAGTGCACACATATTATGTCATAAATGCAGTCAGTCAAGACATAAAAAAATATACCAAGCATTCTTGTTGACAAATAATACATACGGTTTTCTAAGATAATGCATAAATATACCAACATTCTTATTGGCAAATTGAAATAATGCATACAACTGTCTAAGATAATGCATCGGATGACCAGCTGCTATGTAAGTAAAATGTGTATTTCATTCACATAATAAAAAGTGGTCTTCTCACCACATAGTATCTTAAGGAATATTTAATGTAGCTGCAGCAGTTGACATGTGATGTTTAAGGGACAGTGTCTGTCAACTCCCTTAGGCATCAAATTGTCCCTATGTTAAAAGCAAACTTAGAAAACAACCTTGTAAAATTTGCCGACGACACTAAGTTAGTGGCCGAAGTTAATACTTTAAGTAAACATCTGTCTCTGGTTAGTGATCTGGGAAAAGCTGAAGCTTGGGCAATTAGAAATGGTATGTCCTTTAATAACAATAAATGTGTAGTTATGCACTTTGGCCATAACAATCCTAATTACTCATATACATTGAATAAGAGTATTCCTAAGGTTTCTTCTCTTGAACAAGATTTAGGAATCCTTATTAATAACGCATTTTCCTCAATAGACCATTGTAAGACAGTAACTAAAAAAGTTAGCAGAATGATTAACAGAATTAAACACACTTTTATTTGTAAAAATGAATAATGCATCATTCCACTGTATAAAAGTTATGTAAGGCCCCTCCTTGACTATGGGTCCCCTGCTTGGTCCTCCAATTTAACCAAATACATTAAATAATTAGAGAGTGTCCAGACATCAGTGACTAACTTAATTCCAAGACTAAGTAATATGTCCTACCATGAGTGATTACCAGAAACTGGCCTTTATCCCCTGCAGCTCAGATGACAAGAGAGACAATTTATTATTTTTGTACAAAATGCTGCAATTTCTAGAGTTGATAACTCATTGTGACATACGGTTCAGCTCTAACAAAGACAATTTAAGGTCCCATAATGAGAAACTTATCATTTCCTCATTCTACTACAAATAAAATGGACAATTATTGCACTGTAAGGACAGCTAAAGAATGGAACAGGTTACCCCAGGAAGCTGTTGACCTCACCAATTTTGAAGTCTTTAAAAAAGCACTAGACAAACTATATTATTCTGAATGCAGAATGGTGTAATTTGACTCACATATGTGGGGGCACAATTTAATTTTGATAGGCATAGCTGCCTTCTTTTGTCCTACTGACCTAGGTAAACCTAGTAAATTCACTTCATGATTGATCACATTCTGTAATGACTACTGATGTAGCTGGTTGTTTGATTCTATTTCCTGTCTTCTGTGTAAAAGTGAAAAATTGACCACCCCTGGCCTATACTGGTGCACCACAAAGTTTGTTTGTAGTGTTGCACTCCTTTATCAACTTCATCTTTCCTGGCTGGAGTGGGAATCCTACCACACAGTCTAGCCAATTATGATGCAGTGGGAGGAGAGAAAGGAGACACAGCATGATGACTGGCTTTTGGGAGTGTCTTTCTATTGTTCAGGAGTTGGAATCAGAGTTGATCAAGGTAGGATTTCATATGCATGTTAATATTTAGTTGTAACAGAAACTTGCCCTTATAGGAAAACATTTTCAATTGCTCTGCTACCGTAAGTGGTACAAAAATGGAAGCAAATAACACAACCAGCAATGCAAATGAAATTTACAGAATGTAAGGAATCCAAAAATACGGGTCTGCATTTCAACTAGAAATAATATGATACAAAAAGGATTAACAGTGTCCCTTTCATGGCAAATTTGTTCCTGTTCCCACTGATGTTAAACTTTTTCTGTAAAAAAACATGCTGACTTCAGGCCCTATCTACAAAGCAGTTTGCCACAGAAATGTTGAAAGTGTTTTGTTTATATGGTCCATGGTAGTAGATCAAGAAAGAAGAGACATTCAACACATTTCATCACAGTGTGTAAAGTTTCCTTTTTTTCCCCCAGGGAGACCCTGTCCCACACAATATTTACCAACCACCACCATCTGAGTTGTCACCATCAGCATCCACAACACAGATCGCTTTAGGATTAGTTTGTACACTTTTGTAGGGATATGAAAATATTTGCCTTATTAACTTCAATAAATCTTAATGTGTGTACATTTTCTGGCAGCAACCTAGTTTTGGTTGCAATATTGCCAGCTGTACTAAACATGCATTCTGAAGAGACACTTGTTGAAGGACAATCAAGATATTTCAAGGATTCGTCACACAGCTCAGGCCATATTAACATTGTCAATCTCAAGTATTCAAAAGGGCATGCATCAATAGAAATAAGTGGTTTTCATAGGTAACTGTCTATCTACCATGATGTACAGAAAATGGTCAGAAGAAGAAACCCTGTACATTGGTATGGCAGCAATTTGTAAAAGGTCTTCCCACAGATTTAGCCTGCTACTAAGGGTGGAAGTGGGAGTTGTGGAAGAACTACTGCTTATTTTTGATGACTTTCCCTGTGCTGCATTTCTTTGTGAAGATGGACCTGCACGTTGTGGAGGTGACAAGTTAAAGCTACTGTGTGAGTTTGTGTTTTACTCCTGTGACTGCTGCAACTCACCTAGTAACAGAAATCTGTAGTGCTCTACATCATCTGTTTTGGGAAGATGTTTAGCCTTAAACCTGGGAACTAAGAGAGTTGCAAGTATGTAGTGTTTTGATTTTGTGATTGCAACTAATCTGTCATTGTTTTGGAAGCTCTTGCACATTCTCTTTACAAGATTTTCGTGATACTGCCAACATGCTGTCTGTTCTGTCTTGTTCTATCTGGAGAGTCAGAACACTCAGATGATGTGAAATCAGCATTATGACTGGGATAACCAGACTCAGAGACCTTCTGAAGACACGTCCTATGTAGCTGTCTCAAAAGGAGCTAGAATGCAGAACACTGCCTCCATTAACTTCCACTGTGGCACAGAAAGCACAATACCATTACCAATAATGTAATAGGAACAATATTCACATACAGCTTGCTTTTGTTCCAAGAGGCACTGCAGCATGTAAAGAGTTGACTTCCACCGAGTGGAAACATTTAGAATCAGCTTTTGCTGGGGCAGCTTGTGTTTCTTTTGCAGTTTGGATAATATGCACACAACATTGGTTGAACGTAAAAAGTGAGTCAAAACGTTTTTGAAAACAGCAATCATACCATCAACTTGTGTTTTATTGTCCCGGATTCCCCCTTTTCCCTCACAAAAAGATAGAGACCATTGTTTGTTGTTGTGCTCAGATTGGCAATTAATTAATTTATATTTCATAATTTCATGTTCCATTTCATTATCTTTTATTATTATATTTCTCACAATTGCATTTCTTTTGCATCCATATATCCAATCTCTGATCATCCCTCTTTCTTCCTCTTTTCTCCCCCCAGGTAAAAACCCGGGTGCCTTCTTCTTCTCCTCTTCTGTTAAGTAATGGTGAAAACCGAGACCGCTTTCCTTCTTCAGCTTCATCTTCTTTTCATCTTATTCCTTTTTCTTTCCGCCCTCCCCTCCTTCCCCCCTTTTTCCCCTTTTTCCTTTCTGCCATCCACCTGTGGCAGTCCAATTACTGTACTATTTCCTACCATCCACTTTTGGCAGTCAATAATCATCCTACCGGATGCTTCTGTCATCAACTTTTGACAGACTTACCATATAGTCCCTTTCTGACTGTCTTTCCTTCTTGCTGTGTACTCCCAGGGTGGGTGGGAGGGATCAAAACTCCAGCTAAAAGTGGCTGAACCACTCCTGTGCTTCCCCTTATATACCTCCTCTTGCCCCTTCCCTTCCTGTTGCTTGGCCATTGTTCTAATCCCTGGCCCTTTCCCCTTCCCTCTCCCCTCCTCTTCTAAGCACACCATCTTAATGAAAAGGGAAGGGATGCACCAGGAGAGCCTGGTCTTCCCCTTAAAGGGCAAACACCATTGTACTGGATTCCTCCCTTTTCCCCTCACAAAAAGATAGAGACCATTGTTTGTTGTTATGCTCAGACTGGCAATTAATTTATTTATATTTCATAATTTCATGTTCCACTCCATCATCTTTTATTATCATATTTCTCACAATTGCATTTCTTTTGCATCCATATATCCAATCTCAGATTATCCCTCTTTCTTCCTCTTTTCTCCCCCCAGGTGAAAACCTGGGAGCCTGCATCTTCTCTTTTTCTGTTCAGTAGCGGTGAAAACTGAGACCACTTTCCTCCTTCAGCTTTCTTCCTCTTTTCATTTTATTCCTTTTTCTTCCCCCATCCCCTCCTTCCCCCCCTTTTCCCCACTAGCCAGTCTCCAGCTTGCGTTGGATGATCGGCTTTCCCCTCAATTTAGGGTATCGCTCCCCCATGCCTCAGGGAAAATCCCTCTCTGTCCTTCCCTCTCTCTTTTTTTTAAACTTCTGTTTTTTGCATGCCTCCTCCATGCTTCTATAAAACCCATCGTTTCTGTATTAAACATGTCTATGCTAGATCTGACCTGTAGAAATCTTCTACCCACTCTTCCACACCCCGAAGTACTACCTGTCCTCCCATTTCCTTTATCAGCATCCCTACCTTTCTGTTCATCTTTCTCCTGGCCCTATCCACAGCTCTATGGCTATGCTCATGTCTCCAAACCTTTCTTGGGATCATATCTGACCAGGCAAGGCATACCTTAGGCCACCATTGCTGTATTATCTCTAGGTCCCTTTTTTTTCTGTAAGTATGTGTCCACCCATGGCTTACCCCCAAGGTCATTACCCCCTAGATGTATAATAATTAGGTCTGGAATGGATCGCTGCTCTTTCAGCTCTTTTAGGGCAGGAAGCAGTTGTGTCCATCTCATGCCCCCGATGCCATGCCAAACCAACCTACATTGCTTCACATCTTGGTACAGCTGTTTTCCCCCAGCCTTTTTCTCAGGTCTCCTTTCTGCCCAATAAATATGAGTGGGCACAGATCCAGATTTCCATGATCCTCCCTCTTCCTATAGGGTTTAAGCAGACTAAACATCTTATATATGATCTTAACTTCCCTTTTTGACTATATCACTCTTCCTTGTCCCCCCATGTGGGTCTGAATCTGTAACAAAACACAGGTGATATGTTAGTCTCCATACTGCAGTGTTCAAATGTATCTCTTATAACTGGTAGACTGCCAGTGCTCCTTCTCCAAAATATTATTCACCGTCTCACCTACTACTGTCACTGTAAAGCAGCCCCTATTCGTAGGGAGCGGGATGAGTAATTAATTGGATCCTCCCCCAGGAATTGCATGCCTTTTTTCAGCAAGGCTGTGACTTGATAACTTGTGACCTTCTTTCCATCCCCATGCACAAATAATCTCCCATGCTCTGCGGCAAAAGACCACAAAGCTTTCACTGGGCACACTGTACCCTCCACAAGTTTCTTTAGTGTTACCATGCAACCTCGCCCCCTTCAATCTGTCTTTGACCTCCTGATCCTGATTTGTATCTCCTTCAACCCTTAGCTTATAACTTCCCATTCCAATCCCCCTTTCTTTTCTTTACTGCCATGACCTACCACCTCACTCACTCTCATGGCCCCTGCAAACATTACAACATAAATCATGTGAAATAGTTGGGCCTCGGCCTTTGATCTGCATATTGCTGGTAACACATCCTTCAGTTTCGCAAGCCACTGTTCCCCTATTGGTCTTCTATTATCCACGGTCCCTTGTTTTAACCTACCCCATCCCTGCATCATTCTTCTAATGAACATTGATTTTGTCAGGTCCTTCCATCCTTTTAGTCTGCAAATGAGACTAATCCCTGCCCAATAAACCCCCATTGTTGTGTAGGCTGTTCCTTTTTGCCATTGCTCTATGGTGAACTTCCCCAATTGTTCTTCTGTGAGTGGCCTACTTACCTCCATGTAGTGTGTTGCCCTGAATGTTTGAAACACTATCCAGGCCCCATTGTAGGCCCTCAGAGGCCATGGTGCCCATGGACTGCAAAACAACAGTTCTACTCCTTCTTGTCAATGTCCCAGATGCTCATTGGTATGGGCATTTTTTGCTCCTCTGCTGTTGGTGCCAGCCTCCAGAAATGATCCAGCCACAGATGGGAAAGGCTGTCAGCCAGGGTATTGTGTACCCCTTCAATGTGTTTTGCTCTGAATTACATGTTCCACTGCAAGACCCTTACCACCAAAAGTCAAAAAATTTGCATGACCATTTCAGACCTTGCTCCCCTGTTGTTTAGGACCTCTACCACTGCTCTATTGTCACACCAGAATATCACTTTTTGATTTTGTAATTCTCCCCCCAAACCAGGGTGCATGCCCAGATGGGCATGATCTCTAACAATATTATATCTTTTATCTTACCGCCCCTCACCCAGTCTGTTGACCATGGTTCTGCAAACCATCTACCCCTCAGATAGCTCCCCCATACCTAGGCTCCCTGTTGTGTCTGTGTAAAGATTGAGATCAGTGTTATAGTCCCATTCCTCCTGCCAGAAAGAGCAGCCATTATATTCCTTGAGGAATTCTTCTCATACTTTAAAATCATCCTTAACTCCTTTTGTCATGTCTACCCAATGGTGTGGTCTGGTCACCCCAGCTATAGCCCTTGCTAACCTTTTTGCGACAGCTTTCCCTGGCCCAATAGCCCTCCACACAAAGTTCAGATGTCCCAATACTTGTACCTGTTTTAGTTGTACTAGGTTTCTACTGGTATGTATCTGAATCAGCTCCTTCAGTTTTTCCACTTTTTTGTCAGGCAGCCGAAATATTTTCCCCAGAGCATCTATCTCAATACCTAGAAATTCTAATACCTTACTGGGTACTTCTGTTTTCTCTGGTGCCAATGGAACCCTTAGTTCTTTACACAGCCCTTGAAAGCTGGCTAACATTTTTTCTGTCTCTCTTCTCCCACTGCCTATAAAAAGGAAATCATTCAAATAGTGAATAACTATTTTATAACCAGTTCTTTCTTGAAATATCCACTGCAAACATGTGCTGAATGCTTCAAATGTTGCACATGCTATAGAACAACCCATGGGCATGGCTTTGTCAAAATAGTACTGTCCCCCAATTTTAAACCCCAACAGGTCGCAGTCTTCTTTCCCAACCAGAAGTAATCTGAAAGCAGACTCTATGTCTGTCTTTGCCATCCATGCATCTGGAGTTGCACGGATGATCTGGACTGCATCTTCCAAAATGGAATATGTTACTTTACTATATTCCTTGCTGATAAAATTGTTCATCGAAATGCCTTCCAGGAAGGATAGGTGATGAATTCCACTGTATTCCCCCTCCTGTTTTTTGGGGACCAAATCCAATGGAGAAATCCTCATATTCTGCAATGGGATGGTATCATATGGTCCCTCTACTCTCCCTGATGCTTTTTCCTTCTCTATTTTTTGTCTCAACATTTCTTGCCTCCCTACTACTGAACCCAGATTGTTTGCCTCTCTCGCTTGCCTTGGGCCCTCACACTGCAACGAAAAACCTGTGCAAAAACCTTTTTTAATCATCTCTGCCATTTTCCTATTTGGATATCTGTCTAACCATTATTTCCTTGCTTCTATCCTGATGGGGGTTCTAGCCTCTCTAAATTGCTCCCTTGTCTTCTTTTCTTTTTCTCCGCCAAGGTCTCCCCTCTGTTTAGTGTCTGGCCTTGATGATCAGTGATTCTGAATCCCTCTACCTGCATGTCACCTGCCCCTCCCCCCGTATGACATGCCTGCCCTTTATATCCCTGCCATTCACGAAAAAACTGTTGACCTGACCCTTGCCCCCCAGATCCTTGGGCTCCCTGGGCCCATGTCATCCTGCATCTGCTCGCTGGATGTGATCTCCCACATTTTGAACATATGTGCCGAAAATGGCATTGTGGCCAGGAACAAAAAGCCCTATTGCAGGCCCAGCAACATCTCTGTGGCATGGCACCTTTCTTCCCAAATTCACCCTCTGGCATGGACTGATTGGTTACTTAATCTGTCTACAAGTCTAGTTGTTTCGTGTTCCATCTTACATCCCCATATGTCGCCATTCTCTGCCAAAAGAATTCATCATAGTATATCCACCCCACACCCTCTTTTGCTTTTGCTCTCCTTATTAACAAGGAGTATCTAATGAGTGGGATGCCCAACTCAAGCCTTTTCTCCAATACCAAGACTGAGAATGTGGCAAAACCTACAAACCACCCTTCCCAAGTCTTCCCTTTAGTGAATTTGTCCTCTTTCTTGCCCAAGAAAACTACTGCTGCTGCCATTTCACTCTTCCCTATATTCTCTGCCTCCTCATATTTCACTGCTGCTTTCTGGCTTACCAAGGTGAATATATCTACACACTCTCCCTTCCATATTTTCTCTTTTGTGGCCAATGGAACGTGTTCACCTACCCTCATCCCAGGAGCTCCTATCTCTCTTGTTCCTTTTCCTTTTTTCTCCACTTCTCCATCTTTTTCTTTCGGCACTTATTTTTCTGACCTAATCTCTGTTAGTGCTGACTCCATCTGCCCTAAGCCTCCTGTCCCTAGTGCCAAAACAATTTGGTTTATATACTCTTTGATGCTGTCACCCACTGAGCCGGGTGTGTTATCTGTGGCCTTGTCCACTCCTTGTTGCCTGCTGTCCTCCTGGTGCCCAAGTATGTTACCCTGTGGTTGAAGGGGTGGTTGCTCTACCAGTGGCTGTGAAGGAACCACTATGAGCTGGAAATCTGGTCTGGATTCCACTGGGGGGAACCCAACCTGGTCCTGGGGAGGTACTGAAGGCACTGGGTTAACAGGTTGCAGAGGTACTACACTAGCCACCTTGTTGGTTCCTACTATCGGTGGCTGTATCCTGGGTGGACTGCTTGATCCCTCAGCTGGCCGCTTCCCTCTGCCCCCTTTTTCCTTCTCCACTTTCCTTTTCTCCCCAGGTCTCCCCAGTTCCTCCCCTTCCACCAGCTCCCACATTCTATTGGCTTTTTCTGCCAACTCCACTATAGCCCTGTAGGCATACTCCTTTGAAGGCCAGTTCTTCTTTGGTGCCATGTTCATTGCCATTTACAAACTGTGGGAACAACTGAAGAAAAGAAAAGAGAATTTCAGTTCATTACAAATCAGCCCATAATATTCCCCATATGACCAGGCCCATTTCCAAGAGAAACTGTCGACTAAGGGAGACAAACATGCCCCTTTTTTTTTTTTTTTGCTATCAGTTCGATTCATGCCCAAAGCTATGGCTTCCCTTTTTGTGCCTGTGGCAATGCTGTAAGGTTCAAAAACCTTCTTATATGCTGTCCTCCTGGAAGTCAGCTGCATTGTCCCTGATCTTCTGCCCAGGCCTTCCTCCTCTGTAATCATTCAAAACTACTTTTCTTTTTTTTTTCATTGCCTCTCCTGTCTTCTCTCCACCTCTCTTTTCTGCTCTTCCCCAGGCCTAAACAAAAAAATTCTTAAGCGCCGCCTCATGTGGCCTTCCAGGCCTAGCCATATTCCCTTTGCATGCCCTCACATTGTTATGACTGCTGACTCTCAGAGGCCTCCCCGTTCCCCTTCTCCTTTCCCCCAATTTTCTCCTGCCATGCCATGTGGCTTTTTTTTTAAAACATACCCATCGCCATTCTTATTGGAAGCCCCGTTTCTTGCTCTACTCTCCCCTGGCTTCCTTCACCATGCTCTTGGCCTGTTGGGCCCACCTATCTTTGTCCCCCCATGGTTGGCATCCAAAATGCCTGAGGCCATGCTGTGTCCACCACGCCATTTCTTGTGGCCTCCTTTTTGCCTTTACATCCTCCCTTTTGCATGCCCTTGCATATCTGTGTCCTTATCCCCTTTGTATCCCCCTTTTTCCTGCTGCTACCCTGTCCACTTGGGTTGCTTCTCCCCCCCCATTGTGCCCTACGTCCATTTGTTTCCCATCCCTATGCCCTTTTTCAGCTTATCAGGCCCTCTATTGTTGTCACCGCATGGTTCTCCTGGCGTGTGACGTCGCACCATGCATTTTTCTCGGCGCTGTCCTGCACCCATGCCTCTATCGCTTGCCTCCCCCTCTTGTTTTCCATTCCATCCCCTTCATTTGCCCATTGCTTCCCACATTCAGCCCTTAGGTCACCATCAAACTCTGCCTCTGCTTTCCTCTCTCCTTTTCTCCAGGAGCCATCTCCTTCTCATCTTGTGTACAAATGCCCTACCCCTTCCTTGCCTATCGCTGTTAGTGTTCAGCCCCTCAGGCCACCACAAAACTATGCCTGCTGTCCTCGCTCCCTCTTAGCAGACACCTTGCTCCCTTTCGAATTGCCCTTCTCTCACTCAGCAGTGAGATTCTCAGTTTTTTCCTGTAAAAGAGCTGAAAAGCACCCTGTTTTTCCTAAAGATTGAGGATCCTCTCCCAGAAACCAAATCTTTTGAGCTTAAAGCCACTATGGTGTTCTTCAAGCCCACACGCTTGCTCAGAAAAGCTTTTTAAAGCTAAAACCTTCCGCTTCAAAGCTGCTTTACTAAACAACCCCTTAAAGGCTGAGGCCTTGCCTGCTTGCTTCCACCTTTGTCTCGCATGTGTTCCATGCATGCACCCAGAAACTTAGCAAAATGCTGTACAAAACATTGAAAAACAAAGCTCTTAATCATGCAATTGTCCTCATGGCATTCCACACATCACAGTAGCTCAGGTTCAGGTTGACTCACTTGCTCGGCGATGATCTTAAAAGAAACATACAATAACTACCAAACTTTCCCTGCCTGCATTCCCCTTTTGTCCGGAACATGTTTTTAAGTTCAAAAACTTCAACATTAATGAAACACTGGCACAGAAATGCCAAAAGAGCTAAGCCTTACAATTTTCTCAACCAGGATCCTAGAAACTAAGCAAAACGCTATTACAGCCTTATTCAATTTTAAAGCAAACTTCCCTCAAACAGGGGTACCACTCCAAAACTTCATACAAATAGTGTCACATTCTAGAACTAATGAGCCAGTCACATACAAATCACCACCAATGATTTTGTCTTGTAAAGTAATACAACTTATCATTATATCTCCTTATTAATTTATCTGTATTTATCACATTATTATATATATTTTCTTTTTTTTAAACTTCATTCATTGTGAGCTGTCTTACCTGTTGCAATAGAGTGCACAAACCTATCATGTTGTTCAGCCAATCTGATGTGCTGCAGTTTCGATTAAATCAAAAACTCCAGCAAAAAGTGGCTGAACCACTCTTGTGCTGCTCCATATGTACCTCCTCTTGGCCCTCCCCTTGCTGTTGCTTGGCCATTGTTCTACCCCTGGCCATCCCCTTCCCTCTCTCTCCTCCCCTTCTGAGCACACCATCTTAATGAAAAGGAAGGGGTGCACCAGGACAGCCTGGTCTGCCCCTTAAAGGGCAAACACCATTGTTCAAGAAACCCCAGGACAATTAGCTGTTCACAATGTGCAAAGCAAGAAGCATGCATGAACCTTCCATTTTGTACTGCTTTTAAGATATTGGTTCCATTGTCACTTACAATACAGTCACATTTTTGACCATGAGAATAAATCCAGTTATTAAGGAGGTCATGTAGTTCTTGCAAGATATTTGTGGCTGTATGACTTTGCCCAAACTTCTTTATATACAGCAGCTCCATGTTTTTGGGTGTTTTTATTTTTGAAGAAACACAAAAACAAAATGGACCCAATGAGCAGTAAGGGACATCTATATTCTGACTGCTGGTCCATATATTTGATGTGACATGAATAACCCTGCCCTATGCAGTTTTCAGTGCAAGCATATTTGTCACTTTTAATGCCTGATAAATGGTATTTCAACATAGGCAAAGTACCTTCAATTAGGAACATTGTAATGAATCTCTTCAAGTTTTATGACCTCCCTAAAATCCTCATGCTTTACTAAAGAGTATGGGAGAAGGTCTCCAGCTAACAGTTCCCCAAAGTTGTGATTAAAATGAAGACCCTTTGGATGATTTTTGGTAAAAGTACTCTTCCTCTCAAATGCCTGAGACAACCGGGGTATTCTGTGCATCATAAGGATAGAGTAGGGAAATGAGGGGGTGGTGTAGCCCTGCATGTTAAAGAGGGGATACAAAGTAAACAGATCTCAGACAGAGAAGATGAAGAGGTACAATATGATGCATTATGGGTGGACATTGTAAGAAACAACAATAACAATCTGACAATAGAGGTAAGCTACAGGCCACAAGATGTAGATCTAGGTAACAATATTAAATTGATGGAAAACATCAGTAATAGTATAAACAATAAAGAGAGTTTAATCATGGGTGACTTTAATACACCAGGAATTGACTAGGTAAAGGGTATTGCAACTACCAGTCAAGAAAATTTCCAATATGATACATGTGTAGGACATTGCCTAATTCAAAGCATATACAGATCAACAAGAGATAATGCAATATTAGACTAGTCTTGACAGATGGAGAAGACGTAGTAAAAGATTTTGACATACTAGAACAAGTAATAGTCTGTGATCATAATGTCATACTCTTTAAACTAAAATCTGCTCCATTACCCCTACAGGATTGCACTATGGCTAAGGATTATTGGACAGCAGACTTTAACATGATTAGAAGTGAATTCACAAATGGCAATGGGATGAGGAATTTATTTATTTATTTACCTTTATTTACCAGGTAAATGCAATGAGCCAAAGACCCATTTTGATGCATGATCCGGGACCATAGGAATACTGTCAAGATGTTACATATGAATAAATACAGTTAACATAGAACATAAACACAAGCAATACAGTTAATATAGAACATAAGCACAATCAATAACAGTATAACAGTTACACCATAGTTGATCCAATAAATGTTTCCTTAATTTAACTTTAAAAGTTTAATGACTTATGTTACCAAAAAATAAACTAGGAAGCTCATTCCAATTTGAGCCAGCACTAAAAGAGAATGATTGATTTCTCATTTTAGTTTTGGTTCTTGGCACCATAAATCTAACCATTTCACTAGAACGAAGATCCCTAACATTGTCATTAACATGAAGCAATGAGTACAGTGGAGAATTTTCCCTTTGATGAAGAATGTTATCAGTCAAACAACCCAAACTGTATAAGCTGTTCAGCCTCGGTGGAAGCCTTTCAGAAATATTATACAGAACACAGTAATGAGTGGAATATGTCAATTTAAATGTAAATCTACAGATACTGTGAAATACACATGTAAAAGTAAAAAGATCATGCCTGGCCAAATTAGAGAGGAGAAAGGAATTATAATTTAAAATTAGAAGAAGTACACCCTTTGCTATAGCCATCCTTGCCTGAATATTAAGCATGGACTGCAATTTAAATAAAGGTCCCAATTTTTGATTTACCTGAAGGCTAACAGGTTTTATATGAGGAGAAAAGTTAGATTAGCATCCAAAAGGATACCCAAATATTTGAACTGGGTGACCTGATCCAATTTATTAACACAGGAATCAGTTATTAAAAGATCAGGAGCCTTAACCAATTTCTGCCTTGAGCCGAAAAGCATACATTTAGTCTTCTTACTGTTCAAGGAAAGGTGTTTTTTTATTAGCCAATTACCCAGAACACAAAAGTCCTCATTTAATCTTTTATTTATGTCTTCCATGGAATCTGAGCTACAAATCAAAATAATATCATCAGCATAAATCAAACAATGTGGGGGGTGTGTGGCCTAGCCCTGATCCAGTATGGTCGCGTAGAGAGATAGCTCCTGCAACATGGGGATAAATCTGACATTTGCCATCACTAAGACCCTCTATTTCTGCCAGAATTTTCATTGTAGCAGAGAGGAATCCCCTGGGCATAATCTTGGGACTTTTCTTGCAAGTTCTCTTTTGGAAATCACTCATCTTTTCTCTCGGAAGGCAGATCTGCAGTGCAGCCTACAATATGCAGCCTTTTGCAGAATCATTGAGAACTGAAGTGATGTTCAGCCATCTCATGACCCAAATGGCACAACTCACAATTGCAGTTAATGCCATGACACAAACCTTGCAAGGGATCGAAGTTAGGATTTTCCACAATGAGTGATGAATGACCTCCTATGATGCGGCTCTTCATGAAACAACTGCAACTCTGAGGGAACAGGCCAAACTTATCCACACACTACAAAATAAAGTAGATGACCTTGAAAATCACAGCCATTGAAACAATATACAGCTTACTGGCTTTCTGGAAGGTGCAGAACAGAAACTGGCCATCGACTTCTTACAGTCAATCCTCCCGAAGCTGCTCAAGTTACCAGCCGAATTTCACCCTCAGGTCGAACGGGCGCATCACTCACTTGCCCCGGTACCAAGGCCTGGAGCAAGGCCTAGATCCCTGCTTGCCAGATTTTTGGACTTCAGGCTAAAATAATCTATTATGGCTGCTGCTGAAACTGTGGGGAAAATTACTTGGCAAGAGTATCGTATCCAGCTCCATCAGGACTATTCTAAAGAACTCTACGATCGCCATAAAGAATATGCCCAGGCACAGAGACTGTTACAAAAAGTAAACTACTCTTACTCACTGTGGTATCCAGTGACCACGTGGATTGTGCACAATGGGTATCATCTTCTGTTTGAGACCCCAGAGAGCTTGATGGACTTCCTGCGGGCTAGACATCCCGCGGAGTTTCGGGACCCCAACAATCAGAGTGAGCAAATACAACGCTCTCCCTCTCCGTCTGCAGTGAATTTTTCCTCGACTCCCAAGCAAGACATACCTGAGTCTAGTGTGTGGATTTTTGGTGCATCGCTACCTCTGAGGCCAAGGAAATGGCAACCATCTCATTGTCATGTTCAACGACAACATCCTACTGAAAGATCCGGCCCCCCGAGCCCACATGCGATGTCACACTCAGACCAACTTTCAGGTCAGCAAGACCCCGTGGATCTGCAGATTTTCTTCTCACCTAACCCATTTTCTGTTCTACAACTGGACCTGCAGGACCAGATACTGCACAAGGGATCTCAGAAGGGGCAGAGAAGGACATGTGTGGGCTGACATACTCAAGACTTATGCTCTCCACATCCGGAAGCAAATCCTGGGCTGACGTAATTGCCACATCTTCAGAACTTGCAGCCGGCCTTCCCGCTGCAAACTCATGAGATGAAACTCTCAGTGCTACAACTGGTCTTACCAGATCTGGCTCAGAACCCCCTGACTGAGGACATGTTCAGACTGTATGACACCAATTTAATATGGGTGGTGGAGTACGTAATAAGGGAAAGGAAACCTCCTTTTTTCTGCTTGATTCTCCCTTTATGTGTTAACTTCTCATCCCTTAACCTGCCATGGGATCTAAATTGCTGGGAGTGTTAAGCTCAGCTCTCGCTATCCCTCACCTATCAGTTGGGCATGTTGGAGTATTGTAACTCCTTTTGGGACATGCTTTTGAGGATATCCTGCTATGTGCTTAGGGCCTCATGGTCCCAGGAGGACTCCTCTCATACGTTTTCAGGGGGGTCTTAGCTCTAACTATATCTTTACACCCCGAAGTATGGGAAAGCTGTTCTGGAGGGTATTTCCTCCTGTCCTGATCCCAGGTCAACCCCCACAGATACCAAAGGAGGTCTTGCGACTTCGGTCAGTGAGATAATACTTTTGGGACTCCCATCAGCTGTGGACAGGCCGATATGTGTATATAGTTGGTTAAATGTTATTATCAGTCAATATTATGTTCTACAAGTTGAAATTTTTTATAGGTTTTCCAGATCATGATTAGTAAATGCTTAAGGGGAGGGTTGTGTGTGCACTTGGAGTCCCTTGCTGGTGGTGGTTAAATTGATAATAATAGATTTTCCATTTCAAGTGATATGGGACAGACCTTCACTCTCAGTCTCTACTAGGTTCTATAGCTCACTCCCTTCTAAATCAGACTTCTCACTTCTAGACTGTGGCTGACATTTGCTATATCACCGGGAACGTACGGGGCCTTAATACTCCTATGAAGCATTCTCAGGTGCTGAATCATTTTAAGAGACTGGGTGTGCAGGTTGCCCTACCACAAGAGACTAAGTTGAAAAAGTTGGACCATGACAGGCTGAAAGATTCTTGGGTGGGACAGGTTGTTTCTTCTTCAGCCTCCACTCGCAAACGGGGGGGTAGCTATTTTATTTCACAAATCCCTTCAGTGGACACAATTAAAAGTGCAGCGAGATAGATATGGCAGATGGGTGGTGGCTTTGATGGATACTCCGACAGGTACCCTAGTGATAGCTAAAGTGTATGGCTCTAATGATGACCAGCCTGAAGTGTTTCACTCGCTGGCTCAAGCTATTAGCTCTTTAGCCTCTCCACAGGTCCCTATAATCTTAGGGGGTGATTTTAATCTCCCCCTGGATCCTTTCCTAGATCGCACATCTGCCTGCCCAGATCATCATCAGAAATCTCGCCTCTCACTGCAACAGGTGATCACAGCTATGGGATTACAAGACCCCTGGCACATCCTGCACCCGAGAGACAAAGATTATACATTCTTTTCTCCAGTGCATAACTCACACTCTCAGCTGCACTACTGGCTTATATCCCCTTCTATTATGAACAACACCAATGACGCTGTAATTCATCCAATTATCATATCGGATCATGCTCTGGTGCAACTTCACAGGCAAAGTAGTCCCTCAGCCTCTCAATCCTCGAGCTGGCATTTTGACCTGCTTCTCTTGAGGGACCCTAACTTTCCTCAATGGCTTTGGATACAGGTCACTAATTTTCTACAAGATCATGCTACAATAGAGGTCCCCCCAACAAAGGTCTGGGAGGCACTGAAAGCCACCATATGAGGTGCTATCATGGGATATTCGGTGCATCGCAGGCAGAGAGAACACCAGCTAAAAACATTGGAATCCCGTCTTATAGAACTCGAGGCCAAATTTAAAAGTATGCCACACACTTCTTTACACTCCCTGATAGGCAAGGAAATCACTAAAATCTGTCACCAAGTACAGGACCTACTTGCCAGAAAAGCTGAATTGGCCTTCCTCAGACTAAGGCATAAATACTGGAAGGGGGGAGAGAAGGATGGGCAAGTAATAGCCTACAGACTCCAGAAACAGAGGGCCGTGAGCCATATTCCTGGACTCAAAGCACCAGATGGCCCTGTGCAAATTCAACCAGAATGCATAAATGAAATTATGGCAGATTTATTTAAACAGCTATATTCTTCCTTCAGCACTTTTAATTTTGCACAGATGCGAACCTTTCTGACATCTATACCTATCTGTCATTTAACTCCTCAGCAAGCTGCCACCTTGGAGTCTCCCATTACCTCTCGAGAGGTTACAGATGCACTCCTCAATTTAAATCACAGGAAGGCCCCTGGTAGGTATGAATTTCCCCCTGAAATGTGAAGCCTAGATGCACCACTGATATCCCCCCTACTTAGTGATGTTTTTAACTTGGCCCTTAGTTCAGTATCCCTTCCTAATCCCTTTGGGAAGCGATCATTACTGTATTTCCCAAAAAAGGGAACGATGCCACTTTACCATCTCGCTATCACCCCATCTCACTTATCAATTCAGATAGTAAGAATTTTGCAAAATTTCTGGCTTCCAGGTTAAACCCCTTGCTTCCCCACCTTTTACATTCTTCACAAGTCAGATTTGTCCCAGGTCGGCTCAGCAGAGATCATATATGTTCCCTTATAAATATTATATATCAGGCCAGCAACTTCCTGGCACCAGCTGCTGTGGTAGCAATAGATTCTGAGAAGGCATTTGATTCTCTCGAATGGCAGTACCTTCAACAGGTGCTAGAAGCCATGGGCTTTGGTCACAATTTTAGAAGCTGGGTGACAGCTCTGTATCACAACCCTTTGGCCTGGGTCCTCACAGACTCTACTCTGTCCACATCCTTCCCTCAGGGGTGGGGCACAAGGCAGGGCTGCTCCTTTTCTTCCTTACTTTTCATAATAGCAGTGGAGCCACTTGCGATTGCCATATGCCACTCTTCAGTCATAACAGGTTTTCCTTTTGGTGATATCACTCTTCCCACATTTATGTATTCAGATGATTTGTTAGTCCCATTAGTGGATGTCACTACTTCCCTCCCTGCTCTGCTTTCCCTCCTTGCAGATTTTCTGAACTACTCTGACCTAAAAATCAACAGGTCTAAAACAGAAGTACTCCTCCTCAATAGCTTGTGCACTTTAGATCAGGTAGCCCATCTCGGCCTTCACTGGGCCCCATACTCCCTTGTGTATCTCGGGATACAGCTCACAGTAGATCTTACTAAAATATGGGATCTGAACCTTAAAACCCTTCTTGAAGATATCAAGACTGAGTTTGTGCGCTGGCGTGGTCTTCAACTTACACTAGCAGGTAAAATATCTGCGATTAAAATGGTGGTAGCCCCTAAACTTTTATATGTCATCTCACATATACCACTCACACTACCGGCCTCATGGGTTAAAGCCATAGACCAGGCCTTTTCCAATTTTATTTGGAAAGGCACCAGACTCTGTTATAGTAGAAATAAACTTAGATCCCATTGGTCACAGGGAGGCGGGGGCCTTCCTTGGCTGGAAGGGTATAAATGGGTCTTCACTGCAGCCCAGACCCTAAACTGGTTCCTCCCACAGACATCTGAGCGACCACAATGGATACACATGGAGGCGTATATGGCCCAGAGCCAATCCCTAGCAGTTTTACTTTACAATCCCCTTCCCAAGCATTTGCCTTCCTGCCAAACAATAACAGGCTCAGTACTGACATGTCATTTAGTGGAAAAGAAATTGGAGTCAGATTTATGCCCCCTTCTGGCCTCCCTTATATGGGGGAACACGCTCATAAAAGTGGATGGCAAACCTTTGCACTGACCTCTATGGCAGAGTAAAATAATTCTTGCACTAGAGGGCTGGATGATAGATGACAGTCTCACTACCAAAACATTTCAAACACTGGATCAGGAGTTCCACTTAGGTAAGCGGGCCTTTTGGCAGTACTTGCAGCTCAGAAGCTCGGTTTTAGCTTATATTAAACACCACCACAAGACAGATATAGCAAGGTCCCATTTGCTTACTAAATGGCTGACCTATAAGGGGGGGCAAAGCCAGTCTTATATATGCTGATCTTAAGAATCATCTCCCTACACAATCAGCTCAGGCTAAATGTAAATGGGAGCAAGCTCTTCAACAATCTATTTTGGATGCCCAATGGAAGTTATGCTGGAAATATGCTCCTTCTATGTATCCGGATATGAGAAGTAAACTTATGCAAAACAAGATATTGTTGCATTGATATCACACACCTGTTGTCTTGTAAAGAATGCATTTTATGAACAACAGTTATTGCTGGCGATGTCTTTCGGGAGAGGGAGACCTTTTGCACATAGTTTGGCTTTGCCCACTTCTTATTCCATTCTGGATGGCTGTCTTGGGTCTGGCTCAACATGCCTCAGACTCTGCTCTGACTCTAGATAAAACTCTAGTTTGGATTCTGGGCCTTCCTCCTGTGCTGAGAGCATTCACTCATCAACAGCACAGATGGCTGACACTTCTTAGCCTCCAAGCTAAGAGGCTTATCCTCTGTAGGTGGAGAACCACAGAGGTACCCACCATCTCTGAATTATATAACGCCCTCTGTAGTGTAGCAGTACTGGATCGTCAGTCCCACTTAGCTACTAACACTCTCTCACAATATTATCTTACCTGTGCCCCTTACTTAGCTTATCTCTCCCCACGTTCAGGGATTGGCTGACTTCCACTGTAGAATGATCTGGACCAACATAGTAGATACACCAGTAGGAAGTGGTTTGGAACCCCAAGATCCTGCTCTTCCCTGCAAGGACTTCTATCTTTTCTCCTTATAGGATAAGAATTCAGATCTGGACAGTAACATTGTTAATATTTTGTTATTATGTTTGTGCTTTTCAGGCTTATTCAGGTATCATGAGATACTTATATGTTATGCCCGTAATAGACGCCTTAACTAACCGAGACGCGGTGGTAATTGTGCAATCTCTCATACTTTTTCTCTGTTGGGCATAATACCACAATACAACTTATTGTATAATTTCTTACTGTGTCATTATTTAGCAATATGCCTTTCTATGGGCTAGACTTTGTCAATTATATAATGATACTGCAGTCAATGTGTATGCATATATGTCATGCTGTATCTTATCTATGTACCTGGCTATGTCTGATGTTATTTTTCAAACTTAATAACAATTATTAATTATAGATCAAACAATGTGTATGACTCATTAAGGAAGGAATGGTGTCAATAAACAATGAATGTGAACAGAAGAGACCCAAGAATTGAACCCTTGGGCACCCCCTGTTCCATCACTCTACAGCTGGATAAACTAGCACTTAAACTGACCCTTAATAGCCAATTTGATAAATAACTATTAAACCAATAAAGTGGAGAATCTGCCAGTCCGATGTCCCTAAGGCTCCCGAGCAGCATGTGGTGATTAATTAAATCAAAGGCCTCAGGCAGGTCCACGAACATAGCACCAGTGAGTAACCCATGATTCATAGACATGGTGATGTGGTTCATGGTCCTGGCCAAGGCCGTACCCATACCATGAAACTTATGGAAGCCATGCTGCTCGAGAACCCTAATGCAAGCGGAGTGGAAGTATTGAGTTACTTGCTCATTTACCAATTTCTCAAGAATTTTGCCCAAGGGAGGAAGCAATGAAATAGGATGATAATTGTCCACATTTCCAGTACCACCGGATTTATAAATGGGCCTTATCAGAGTCTGCTTCCATTGATCAGGGAAGCAGCCTGTGACAAATGACAAGTTAAAAATCAAAGCTAGTGGACAGGTAATATAATCTGAGACTAATTTTAAAAATGCAGACACCAATTCACTAGCTCCAGGGCTAGTATTGGTCATAAGTTATAATAGTTTTTTGACTTGATAAGGCTTTATGGCTCTATAGTAAAACATTGTCATCACATTATGATTTTTAGATAAATTAATAACCTCATTAGAGATATGTTCAAAAGAGTGCGTATATTTAGACAAGTTAGAGAACTTGTCCAGAAAAAAACATCACAGATCTCCTGAGGGTTTATCAGATTACAGCCACCATTACAAAAAACTTCAACCTGTTCTTGAATATTAGGTTTTATGAGAGAATTTATATCTGACCAAAACTTTCTAGGATTCTGCAATCCTGAATTCTGTAAGTTGTTTCTGTAATGTTTGTTGCTAGCATTTTATTGCTTTATTTTTCTCTGATTCAAATTGTTGTTGCTGAGTATACCTTCTGCTGCATTATTACAGGGTGTGCCTACAGGTGTGTGTGCTTACAGACTACTGCTGTAATCTTCTGATTCAAACTGTCTTTTGCAAGGTATATCTTATGTTACTGCTTTATTTTTCTCTGTAGCAAAGTGTTTCTTACAGGGTATATCTTCTCTGAAATTATTACAGGTGGTGCTTTACAGGTTTTACAGTTTTATCTATCATTAGGATACACTTTCAGGGTTACTGCATTTATTGCAGTTTGTTGTTCTGCTCTTACCTCCTTGTTCTTTCATCTATGGTTCTTCTTTTTTGGCAGTGGAAGGGCCCAGCCACCCACTCCCAGCCCCAACCACCTGACACTACACTTCTTTTATAGGGTAGCACAGTCATGACATTTCCTGTAGCAAAGCAGGATGGGGCGGATCAGAGGGGTATCCACACAGTGACCTCATTTACAGGGGTGCAAGTAATTTAACTTGTTATAACAAGTTATACAAAAACAAAACACAAAATCAAACTTTGGCTTTAATTTTCCTCCTTCTAATTACTCTGACCAGGTTATAAATCCAGCAACTTATCTGGAATGGATATTATTAACTGCAGGTACTGTGGGACACTTTTCAGAAGGGCAGTTTTACAGGATTTAGGGCAATGTCCTACATGTTGGGCCATTGGAGATCTAAGGGCTCAGCTTCATGCAGCATGGGCAGAGATTGTGTGCCTCAAATCACATATTCAGGAAGAATTGTATTATAAGATCAGCCCACCATTTCCCCAACATTCAACAGAAGCACTTCGACCACAGAGGGTAGTTGGTCTGGGAGGTTGGCAGATGGTTAGGAGGGGCAAATCGGGTGCCCCATCACTCAGTGCTCTCCAACATATCACCTCCACAAACCATATAAAAACTACAAATGGGTATCTGCCTCTATCTCCAAAATCAAACAAAGGAGCAGAGGACACTGCACAGCAAGACACTGCAGCACAGGAGCTAGCACAACAAAACTCACCCAAAACAGGAGCCAAAACAAAAAAAGGAAAAAGGAAATCCGAAAAATTTCTGATCATAGGAGACTCCATGATTTAGGGAGTTGATGCCTATCTCCAGCCAGGGGGTAATGGTCAGATGTCTCCCAGGTACATCGGCATGGAGAAACACTGACTGCATTGCTAAAATTGTACTGGAAGCAGGAGAAAACATTGATGTCCTGGTACACGAAGGGACTAACGATCTCGCCAACCAGTCAGTTGTGGAGACCAAGGAACACCTGACCAGTCTGGGTGACAAACTATCATCCATTTCATCTGGCATCTCCTTCTCTGAGATCCTGCTAGTCTGGGAGAGGGGGGGCAGATGGACGGAAGGTCAGAGAAGGGGAGACAGGGGAGCTAAACATATGGCTCAAGGGCTGGTGCCAGGAAAAAGGACACAAATTTGTAGGGAACTGGCAACAGTTTTAGGAGCAAAAGTTCTTCATATTTGATGGACTGCATCTGACTAAGGAGGGAGTCAATGCACTGGGGCAGACATTAGACATCTTTGCAGAATATTTAAACTAGCAAATGGGGAGTGAGGTGCAACACCTGATACATCGAATGGGAAGAACACCCCTCCCCCTTCAGCTAGTGGTCAAACAGAAGTTCAGCATGTTTGTAGTGCATTTGTATCACCAGGTAAGGAAAAAGGTCCAGCTCCCTATACAATGCACAAGGGAAATGCCAGACCTCATCCAACAACTGACACACTGAAATCTGGCCAATAGAAAATCATGTACACAAATGCTCGCAATCTGGGAAATTAGAACCCAGACCTACAGGCAATAATGACAGAGGCTAAACTGCACATAGTAGCCATTAGTGAGACATGGTTTACCAGTAATCACACTTGGGAGACTTCAGTACCTGGCTATGTACTGTTCAGAAGAGACTGAGGTGCAAAACGAGGGGGGGGGTAGAGTGACCCTTTATGTCAATAAAAATATCAAAGCTACAGAAATTCAGAATACACATAAGGAGCCAGAAGAACTGTGGATCACCCTGGATACAGGAAATGGGACAGCCATGTGAACTGAGGTTGTCTACAGGTCTCTAGAATGGGGCAGGACATAGACACATTACTGTTAGAAAATATACAAAACATGACAGCTAAAGGTGAGGTTCTGATAATGGGAGACTTCAACATTCCAGATACAGATTGATCAATCAGCAGGACCATCTGTCAGAACTAGACACATAGAGGATTCCCTGCAGGGGAAGGGCCTCAAACAACTGGTACAACAACCCACAAGAGACAGGGCTATCCTAGTTCTAGTACTGACTAACAGGGAAAGGATCACAGATCTTCAGGTATATGGTCACCTGGGGGCCAGTAATCATCACATGATATGGTTCAATTTGGCCACTAGAACTAAATCATTCCATTCCAAGGCAAAAATATGGGACTTCAGAGGAGCTGACTTTGATAAGATGGCCAGCAGAGTTATGCTAGTCCTGGCAAAAAGAAATAGATGTGAAGGGGGTACAGGCAAAGTGGGCAAGCATTAAGGATGCAATACGTGAAGCAACATCCCATTGTGTTGCAGAGAAAAGGAAGTGCAAAAGAAGAAGGAAACCACTTTGGTTCTCAAAAACAGTAGCAGGAAAGGTCAGAGCCAAAAGTCTGGCCTTCAGGAAATATAAGGGAACGCAGCAGGATGAAGATAGAGATGCATACCAAACTTTCCTAAGGGAAGCAGGGAAGGCAGTAAGGCAGGTAAAGGCCCTAACTGAGTAAACACTAGCACAAACAGTAAAGGAAGGTGACAAGACTTTCTATAGATACATTAGTGAAAGTGAAAGTTCAGAGGGGGTATTGCTAAGAACAAAGGGGATAAGGGGGCGTGCGAGGAGGACCATGTAAAAGCATCTATCCTAAATAGATACTTCTACTCAGTATTTACTGAAGAGAAGGTAGGGCAGGGCCCACAGCTCAGCACTATGGACACAGGGGGGAGGGAGGTGTGCAGTAGTCCCTTCACAAAAGAAAGGGTCCTACAAAAGCTCAATAAGCTCAGGGTGGACAAGGCAATGGGACCTGATGGCATACATCCCAGAGTACTAAGGGAGCTAAAGGTAGAACTAGCAGAGCCATTATCAGAACTGTTTAGTGAGTCTCTGAGCACAGGAGAGTTCCCAGAAGTCTGGAGAAGGGTTCATGTGTTCCCACTCCACAAAAGTGGTAGCAGGAAAGAGGCAGGGAACTACAGACCAGTCAGTCTTACCTCAGTAGTGGGTAAGATTATGGAGGCACTCCTTAAGGAAAGGATAGTGCAACACCTGGAAACCATAGGAGCACAGGATCCAAGACAGCATGGGTTTACAACCGTCCTGTCAGACTAATCTCATAGATTTCTTTGACTGGGTAACCAGAGTGGTGGACCAAGGGGGAGCAGTTGACATCACCTACCTTGACTTCAGCATAGCTTTCCATACTGTTCCACATAGAAGATTGATAGGCTCGGGGTTGGTCAGAAATTGGTCAACTGGGTGGCAAACTGGTTGACAGGCAGAATCAGAGAATGGTGGTAAATGGTATACAGTCAGAAGTGATCCAGGTCACAAGTGGGGTACCTCAGGGATCAGTCCTGAGGCCAGTCCTCTTCAATATCTTCATCAGTGACATTACAGATGGACTGGAAGGTAAGGTTTGTCTGTTTGCAGATGACACCAAGATCTGCAACAGAGTAGATGATCCAGATGGGGTGGTCAGAATGAGAAGAGATCTGGATAAACTGGCAAAATGGTCAAAAGAGTGGCAACTGGGGTTTAACGCAAAGAAGTGCAAGATCATGCACACAGGGAAGAGAAACCCTGAAGCCACCTATAGGCTGGGAGGGGAGTTTCTGGCAGTCACAAAGGAAGAAAGAGACTTGGGCATCATCATCACAGATTACCTGAAATCATCCAAGCAGAATATTTAAGCAGTAAGTAAGACTAGGGGGATGTTGGAGTGTATTAGTAGGGGTATCACAAGTCATATCAGGGAGGTAATAATCCCTCTTTACCAGACACTAGTTAGGCCCCATCTAGAGTACTTGCCTGTAGTACTGGAGGCCACACATTCACAAGGACATTAACCAAATTGAGGCAGTCCAGAGAAGGGCAACCATAATGGTTCAGGGACTGCATCAGAAAACATATGAGGACAGATTAACAGAGAGAGATGATATGATCAAAACATTCAAACACCTTAAGGGCATTAACAAGGTGAAAGAGTCTAACATGTTTCAATATAAGAAAAATAGCAGGAAAAGTGGACACAGCATGAGATTAGAGGGAGGCCAGTTAAGGGGTAATGTGAGGAAGTTCTTTTTCACAGAAAGGGTGGTGGATGCATGGAATGGCCTACCTCACGAAGTGGTGGATGTGAATACAATACAGGGCTTCAAACAGGCATGGGATAGGCATAAGGGAGCAATACAGATGAGTATGAATAGATAGGCCATTGACAGAGCAAAGGCAGATGGCACATTCATAAGGTAGAAAAAGAAATGGGCAGACTGGCTGGGCCTTGCGGTCCTTATCTGCCGTCAACTTGTATGTTTCCATATTTCATAACAAAACTTAGATTTATGCTGCCTTTTATTTTACACTCATTTCTTAGCTTCCTATAATCATTAAAATCTGTATTATTAGTAGTAATTTTAAAACGTTTCCATGCTAAGTCTCTAAGTTTCATTAGGTGAAGTAGGGTTTGCATAATCCATTTATTTGCTATTCCACTAACTCTTTTTTATTACTTTCAGAAAATGTTTATTTTGCAAGTCCAGAAAGGTAGTTGTAAAAAATCAACTGCAATGTTCACATCAGGAATATAATTTAAATAAGTCCAGTTCACCTGTAGCAAATGAATTCTAATTCTTTACTTAACTTAGTTGTAAATTTCCTATAAGAAATAAATCTAGGGGCGATCTGGGTTTTTAGCATTTCCAAGTGCAATAAGTGGCCAAATGGTCACTTATCACATCCAGAAATACACCAACATTCTTAACATTTTTAGAGTTGTTTAATACCCAGTCAAGAATGATGTGATTTAGACTCCCTATATTCATGTGAGTGAAGTCATGAATAAGTTGAGAGAGTCCAGCATTCATAAAGGAGGTCTCCAAGCTTGGGTCTTTCAGTGTATCCCAATGTAAATTGAAGTCCCTCAAGATTAAAAGATCATTTTTGGAGTTTAAGGAAGAAAACAAATATAGGAGATCCTCAAGCCTCTTCTGCCTGTTTTTAGGGGTTTATAGACCATGCAATATTTCAATTTGTAAGAGCCACCCTGTTTTAGCTGTAGCAATTGCCATTCACAGTCTGTGGTGGATTTATAATCCAATCTTAATTCTGTCAGAATAAATTCAGATTTAAAAAACGCAATGATCATGACCCTGAGTGGAGCAAGGATGTGGGACGATGGCCGGAATCACCCACAGAGGTTGCCAGGTAAAAGGGGTGCAGATCAAGTATGCCAGGAGGAGGGGGAAAATGAATAGCTAGAAAGGAAAACAACACAATGATACCTCCCCCCTTTGTTCTTCCATCCCCATCCTTCTAAAAATGCCTATAACCCTCGAGTGTAACTAAATTATCAGCTATAGTTGGCTTTAGCCATGATTCAGTTAAGCTAAAAATACCAGGATCATATTGGACCACCCAGCCCTCAATTTCTGATTTCTTGGACAAAAAGTTTCTAACATTAAGGTAAGCAAATATAATACCACCCCTCCGTCAGTAACCTCCGTCCAACTCATCTGGTACAGGAGGTCCGGGGTTTGTCTCGATATCACCTGCTAAAAGCAGTATAGAGCAAGCTATAGTGTATACCAGCACAATAAGGGTGATTTTTAAATTAACAGCTGGTTTCACATACTGCACAAGGCTATATACAGCCCCTTGGTTTAAGCTACCCAGAATCCTCATATGTGAAGGAATCGGGTATGTAGAGGCAATCAGGGTGTTTGAATATGAAAAATCAGTAGAGGAACTAGGTTGTTCACACTGAGCTACATTTAGAATAATACAATGTAAACCCTGATCAAACAGAACTAACCCTAACAAGCAAAGCAGCATACATACAGGAACCTCTCATGTTAAAAATGATCTAAAACGATATAATAAACTTAAAATTTTACTTAACACTAAATAGTAATTAGCCAAATAAATCAGTACATTTGGAGCAATAACATAATATATACACAATACACTCCCTACAGTTACTTATAACCAAACTACTTCATCAACTATTGATTTGTTATAAGCAGCCTCCTATCGTTGGCTCCCACCAGTGACTCCTGCCACTCCTGCATGAGCCACTCACACTTGCAGCTACTCTGCAGGCAACTGCTTGCACTACAGCATTATAATAACTGGCTTGGCCTTTTTCCCATAGAAAAACCATTGCACAATATGCTGTTTTAAAGGACCATTTATAATGGCAAACACGTGCATGGTTTCCCTCGCTCTGTGCATGCCCTACTGCTGCTTTTCCCTTCAGAATGCACGTGGTCACTTTCCCCCAGAAGACTGAACCGCCACTTACAATCGGACTTGGCGGTAAGTTTTCCTTAAAAAAAAACCTATTAATTTTTAAAAAGAACCTGTTTCTACTGCTCAGCCCTCCAAAAAGTTTTAAATTTAATGGAAACACCACCGTGGGTCACTGTCACAGACCGGATGGCCAAATCAAACCGGGCGGGCCGAGCAACAGCCTGTATTCATTTTATGTAATTGCTGAGGTGAAAAAGACAAACCCAGCAATTATATAAAATAAAATATGGGTCTGGGAGTGTGAAAACTTGAATTTACACACACTCTCAGGGTTTGATGCTATGCATAAACCCCTCGAGCTTCACTCTCAGGGTTTATGTAGCATCAAACCCCTCGGGTGTGTGTAAATTCTCGTTACACACCCAGACCCACACTTTATTCTCTATGTTATAAATGAAGTCTCTGCCCCCCTGCAGCACCTGACTTGCCTCCATGACCCGGTAGTCCCCCTGCTTACTGGATAGGTGAATGAATGAGTTTAAGGCAGGCAGATGCAGTCCATTCTTCTGTGGGGCACAGAGTTAGCTGAAGGGTCAGCTGGATGTCTGTAGCCAGCCGAGATGGAGACCACAAACAGTCCATTGCAACATAATGCTTCTGGCAAAAACGGCAGTCAGGAAGCTGCTGCTCGAAGATGAAATGACTGCAGAATGAATGAACTGCTGAGTTTTAAAACACAGCCCCCCCCACAACACCTGACCTGCCTCCACCTTCCAGTAGCCCCCCTGTTTACCAGAGAGGTGAATGAATGAGTTTAAGGCAGGTAGGTGCAGTCCATCTTCTGTGGGGCACAGTGTTAGCTGAAGTGTTGGCTGGATTTATTTATTTTAATTTATTCATTTTTTGTTAACAGGGTAAGTGCAATAGACAAATCCTACCTATTTTCAGGCATGACCCTGGGGAGGGGGATACAGATGAATGCCAACTGACCTTGAACCAGGTTAAGCTGTTGGTGGTATTTTTTTTAGTGAATGAGGGAAATTTGGCCAGGACACCGGGGAAATTGCCCTATTCGCTGGTAGGGGGAGATGCTGTTCTAGGAGAGGACGGCAGTCTGCCTCAGAATGGCTGATGAGGAGGTTGTGAAGCTTGAGCAGACGGTGATTTTATCCCCAACTATGGCTGTGGCTTTGCAGGGGGATTCTGAGCTGATTTTGGATGTTGCAAGTGAGATTTCTGATGTTCCGATTAATGTACCTTGCGCAGTTGAGGTAGCGGAGATGGTGAGTTTTTCAGCTCTACAATTACAGCCTCAGGTTTCTACTGTGTCTTTTGACACAACTTGCCCTTCTGAGACTGTTTCTTTGCTTGATAGAGCCATCTGTTGATCTGACAGTAATGATGGGCTTCATGTGAGTCAGCAAGTGGCTGACAGGAGCGAGGGTATTGTGTCAGTGTCAGATGTGTCAGAGGAGCTCTCTGCTGGAATGCGGAAATCGTCTGTTGTCTCAGGTCAAGATGTTCCCTTTATGGGTGAGGATTGGAGTAAAGAATTGGCTCTTCAGAAGGCTGGATGGATCCAAGGAGCGGATGGACGAGGGCTCCCAGATTCAAATTGGGAGAATTTTTCAGATACTTCTACGATTAGTTCTCCTCCTTCGGAGGCAGTTTCTGCTGGCTTTTCTGCGCCGTTTGCTACTGCTGTGTCATCAGGGGGAGGGGGGTTGCCTGTGGACACTGAACTGTTGGCTGCGATACTGGGACCTTCTGGCCTGGGTTCTAAGGACACTTTGCCCAGGATTTCTCCCCTCCTTCCCCAAATGGAGAAAAGACAGCGTGGGCCATTTTTTTCGGACTTTTCTTTTTTTTTTAATTCAATCAATCAACAATCAATTTTTATTTAGTCAGGCGAAACACCATTGAGCAAGTTCATTTACAAGATGGTCTTGGGATGACAAAAACGCAATACAGTAATCAGCACAATTGACATACAGCAAATAACATATTATAAAATAAAAGCAACGAACAAAGTACTTGTGCATAAAGTACAATAAAATAATAATAAAAAAAAGTAATAATTGTATGCAAGGATTGCAACAGCTTTCTTAAACAGTTCAACTTAGATAGCTACAGGAAGGCAAGTCAACACCTGGGTATGGTTGATATCATTGGCTGCACACAACTCAACCTGGGATACCCTAGAGGTATTATTTGTGAATAGAATAAGAACATAGAGACATGCGTAGATAGTAAAGAGGTGATGGAGGAGAGGGGAGAGTAGTAGGGGAGGAGAGTCACAGGCTAGTGACTTAGTAATAGTTAGAGAGGGATGGGAAGGAGGATTTAGTAAAAAGGTGTTAAACAGGCAGGTTACATAAGTTTTAGTAGCTGGATACATTTGATATTTAGGAATGACTGGTGCTTGTTTCATTCAACACACTATTTAACAAGGATTTAAAGGTGGAAATTCCAGGTAGTTGTGTAAGACTTAGAGAGTTCTGGAAAGAGTTCCAAAGAGAGGGAAAGGCTAAACTGACTAACTGACAAATAACCACTTATGCCAAATAAATGGAAGGAGGTGAAGATATCAGCTTTGGAGGAATTGATGAAAGATGATGCCTTTCTGTCTTCTGACATCTTTAGAGGGAAATTTTAGCTCCCAGCGCACAATTGTTTTCAGTTTGCTCAGCTACAGCATTATGTTTTTCATCTTTTAGGCCCTTCTCCCTGGCATCAGGAGGCGGATTCAATATTTGATGCCCTTTCTCAGCTGTTGTCCAGCATAAAGCAATTTCCAAACTACTGTTTATAACGAATGAAGTAAATTAGTATGGGCTTAGGTTCCTTTGTACTAAATCTTAATTATATCACTGATATTTGGGCTAGTGTTTGGAGAAGCTGATATGCCTTCGTTAAGCAGAACAGGATTCATTTGCTCCAGTTCAACATTCTCTATAACTTGTATTTCACCCCCTCAAGATTACATAAAATGGATAGGTTATCGGACCCCACATGTTCAAGGTGTTCTCAAGAGGAAAGGACACTACTACAAATGATTTGGATGTGCCTGAAGGTAGTGGACTTTTGGCACACTGTGCAGGGTTTGGTCCTTCCTCTTTTTGGTCATACCCACTATTTTTTTTTTTATAACTTAAACTTTATTAATACATTTCAATTTATAAAGGGCAGTTACAGCAGAACAAGGCATGACATACCACATGTAAAGTAAGAACTGCCAGCCCACCCCTCCCACCCAACCCCTTACAGCACAACAAGACTATGTAGCCCTAAAGTGCAGTGAATATTTCCATTAGACATATGAGAAGGACTGAGGTGTGGTATAATCATAAGTGAGACAATAAGAGTAAGGAACGGACGGGATCCCATATTTTGCTATAGGCTGCTAGTCTATTATGAAGGCTTGCAATTTCCTTTTCTGTTCGGAGATTAGCAATGATTTCATGCAACCACTCTTGAAGAGATGTGGTGGATTTGTCTTTCCAATGACGTAAAATGAGTTTCTTAACAGATAGAGCAATCATGGAGATATGAAATTTCCTGATTCTGACCTTAACAAGTGACATGTCCCCTAGGAGACAAATCTCAGGAATAAAGTACTCCTGAAGGCCCAACAGAGGGTCCAGAAACATCTTAATTGAATTCCATAGAGGGGAAACTTTGGGACAGGATCAAAACATATGAAGGAGCGTTCCTTCTTCCTGCATGCAGTTAGTACATGTATTGGAGTTCGAGAAACCCCATTTCTTTAGTTTAACAGGGGTACAATACATATTATGTAATATATGGTATTGCATAAGACGCAATCTATCTTGGGAAACATAATTATGACAAGATCTCCATAGGGATTGCCAATCCAGCTGGTATTGAGGGAGGAGACAGTTCCAAAATCTAGTAGGTCCAAAAGAGTCCCCATATTTTTTATAGTACAACACTCTGTATAACTTAGATACAGTGCCTGAGGATCCGGACAATAGGGAGATTTCAGGTATCAAGGCTGACACTTTCTGGGAAGGGGGAGTATTCCCCAGGACTATTGTGAGTAGGTGTCTTAACTGCATGACCTTAAAGTGAGATGAGACCGGAATGAGAAACTTTTCAATAATTCCACCTGGGGACAACCATTGTCCCTCCCCATCCACCAAGGAAAGCAGTTTTCCATCACCTAATTGGGGCAACCACTTACTGGGATAATCTGCTTCCTGTTAATGGTAAAAGAAGGGGAGTTCCAAATGGATTGAGCTAAGTCAGTCTGAGGGGAATAATGAAGAAATAAACACAGCTGTGCATAAACTCTTAAAGAGATACCTACTGTGGTACAGTCAGCTATCTTTACATGTGACAATTTGAGGTAAAATAGGGTTAAGGGATCCAGGCATTTAGCTTTAATTGCATCTAACTCAATCTTAAGCCATACTGGTTGTTCCATTTCAAGGCCCGGGGATATCCATCTCGCGCATTTTACTAGATGACTGGCCCAGTAGTATAATACCATAAGGGGAATCCGCAGCCCTCCCTCAGATTTTGGGGCAGCTAGTTTGTAGTAAGCCAAACAGGGGTATTTATCAGCCCAAATAAATCTTGTAAACATACCGTGTAACTTCTTAAACCAGCGTATAGGGTTAAAAGAATTGAGAAGGGATAAGGGGTAGAAAATTCTAGGAAATACATTCATCTTAATTATGTTAATCCTACCCCACAATGATATGGGAAGTTTAGCCCATCTGTCAAGGTCATGAATAATAACCTGTGAGAGAGAGTCCAGGTTGTCTTTAAACCATGTGGAGGGGTTACTGGATAACTTAATGCCCAAATACCTAAATGCTCTAGGAGTCCAGCATAAGCCTAGGGGACTAATATCGTCCTTGAATACCTTGGGGTTTAATGGGAAAAATAAGGATTTACTGGCATTCAGCTTGTAATTGGATAGCTCACTAAATCTAGCTATTTCATTCAGAAGGATGGTATTGATAAAACCAGATGAAAGAGATGTATCAATAAATCATTGGCATACGCAGTGAGTTTAATTTCATGACGTCCAACCCGAATACTTCGTATAGAAGTATTTTTGAGAATGTTTTGAATGAGGGGCTCCAAGTATAAATTAAATAACAGAGGCGATAGGGGACAACCCTGCCTAGTACCTGAATACAGTGGGAAGGAGTTAGAGAAAACCCCATTAGCTGAGATTCTTGCTGTAGGGGATTTATATAGTGCAGCAACCCAGGATATGAATACCAGAGGGAATTTGAAGGCACTCAATACCTTAAACAAAAAACTCCAGTTTACCTGATCAAATGCCTTCTCGGCATCCAGAGAGACCAAGCCTGTAGGGAACTCGGCATCTCTGGTAGCAGAGAAGACGTGAGATAACGTACACAAATGGTCCGCCAATGAGTGTCCCTTCATAAATCCTACCTGATTGATGCCTATTAACTCAGGGAGTACCACGGATAGCCTTTTAGCTAAAATCTTTGAAAGAATTTTAATGTCTTGATTTAGGAAGGATATATGCCTATAACTTTGGACAAGCTCTGGGTCTTTGTCTGGCTTGGGGAGAAGCACTATCAAGGCTTCAAAGAGATGATGGCCAACCTCCATCCCAGATAGAATATGTTGAAATAATTTATTAAGTATTGGTAGTAAAAGCTCTCAGAACGTCTTGTAGAAAAGGGAAGAGAATTCATCAGGACTAGGAGTTTTATCCAAAGGTAAACCATTGATAACCTCAGCAATTTCTTCCTGTGATATAGAGGAGACAAGGGAATCTTTGTGACATGCTGGGAGGGAGGGCAGGTGGGAGTCAATCAGATACTTCTCCACGCTTACAGGGCTGGGGGGGTGCTCCATGTCCCCATACAGTGTTTTGTAGTGTACTGCAAATTCTTGAACTATTTCAGTAGGAGATGTTTTCAGAGACCCATCTGCAGATGCCCTGATAGAAGGGATAAATCTTACAGATTCTTGTTGCTTGATACGGAGTGCCAGTAGGTGCCCCGCCTTCTCACCCTGATCAGTGTAACTAGCTTTAGTACATATGATAGCTAACTCTGCCTTTTTCCAGAGTAATTCTAAATATCTATCTCTCAACACTAGAAGCTTTGTCTTAACCTCTTCTGGGGTATTGACCAAAACCTTAATTTCAAGTACCCAAATTTGAGATAACAAAGATAATAATTCCCTCTCCCTAGCTCTTTTCCTGGTCGCCGCTATACTGATAAGAACACCTCTCATATAGGCCTTAAAAGCCCCCATATGATATCCGGTTTTGCACTATTTAAAGGGTTGGACAAAAAAAAGGCCTCAATATGTTTCTTTATAATTTTACAATATTTAGAATCTTTAAGCAATTGGTCATTAAGCTTCCATCTTGTTTCTCTCTTTGAAACATCCTGGATTGCCAGTTTACACAACACCAAGGAGTGATCGGAGACAGGACCAGGTTGGATCGATGAGGTCCTAACCCCAGGCAAGAGAGTATGAGAAATGAAGATGTAATCAATGCGGGACTGCGAGCCGTGTGCCAATGACCTATAGGTGAACTCCTTGGAATCTGGATATAGGACATGCCAGATGTCACAGAGCCCGCATTGATCCAGTAGGTCTCAAAAAGCCCTCTGACCTGGAGAGACCCCCCCGATCCACCACCTGACCTGTCAAGGTTTGAGTCTATGACTTGATTAAAGTCACCCCCCAGAAAAATCCTTATAGGAAGGAAAGGCAGGATTACATTTATAAGTCTCATGAAGTACCCAGGGTCATCTGCGTTAGGGCCGTATATGCTGCCCAATAACAGCGATACTGACCAGAGAGTACCTATAACTAAAACGAACCTACCCTCAGGGTCCTTAATAACTTGAGTTGAAACAAAGGGAATACCCCTGTTAATAATAAGCATGACCCCACAACTATTTGAGGAGCCTTGCGCCTCATACACCGTCCCCACTTGTTGTCTCCTCACTTGTGAGGCTTCTGTTCCTAATAAGTGTGATTCCTGTAAGAAAGTTATCTGAGAGCGTAATAGGCTTAAATGTTTAAGAACCTGATATTGCTTGGATTTTTTCCTGATCCCCTTAGCATTCCACGTTGCAAAAGTCACCTCCTTGGCCACCTACTAAGGATTACCAGGTGCGATAGGTTCGGGTCCTGCGCCCAGGGTATATAGCACGAGTAATCTAACCCTATCCATTGCTGATTTAAGGCCCTCCCACCACCATAACCTCCCCATCAAAAGCCCAACTTTAAGCCCCCCAGTACACCCCACCCCCTCAACAAGAGCACAAAGCACCCACCCCTCCCAGCCCACCAAACTGTCACAAGCACAGCACTGGGTCATATCCTGCCCCTCCCACCCCCTGAAAATATCCCCTACTAATTATCACCCTCATATCTCTAGGTATAAAGTAGTTTATGAGTTGCATTGATAAACCCTTAATGCCTAAGGAGTGGTCTCGGGATTCCAGAGCCTGTGGACATATGATAGTGAATCCAATAGAGATAAAGAAGGAAAGGCCAGGTATCACAGATGTGAATATCACAGGTCTTCATGAGACTCCAAAATGAGAGTTGAAAATTGCCTGTCCCCCATAGAAAACTGCACCAAGAACCAGATCCATGGGAGAAATTAGTACGAAGGGGTAACCCCATTCTCGGATGAGAACATGAAAAAATGAGAAACCAGATGAGAACCAAAACGAGATCCTGAAGTGAGAAAACAACTAGGAGTGATTACCCAGGGGTTACCGACCCCTAGTTCCAAAAAAAACCCCTGCAAAGCTAGGGTGGCCTAGCAATTGAGAGAGATCCCTCTCGAATCAAAATCACCCAAACCTATGTTAATTGGGCAAACCGCGCCCTCTTGTGGTCATAGCCCAGCCCAACCGGCCTTCCAAAAGCACCATGAAAGCCCAAAACCACTCAGAAATCTGAAAAATTAACATATAAGAGCTAATCAGGAGCCATTAACCGAAAACCTTGCCCCGTATGCTACCCCCAGAAATTGAATATGTAACATTCTCTGGAATGCAGTCCCAAATAAGCCATCACCAGGCCCCCCAAAAAGCTTCACCCTGAAACATTATTAACACCATCAAGCCAGGGCATGAGAATAGCAAAAGTCAGGCCATGTACTAGTAGCCCCGTTCGACTTGGGAGAATAAACACAGCAGAGCTCCGTCATTAGAAAAAGCTTTTCCCATGAAAGAAACAGGTAACAGTTCACTCAGCAGCTCTCAGTGAATCTCGATGTTCAGGAGGCACTCTCAGGTCATCCGGAACAAATCTGGCAATGTTGATTTAAGGCTTAGTAGCGCAGCTTCAGGATCCTCAAATTGAGCCAAGAGTCATTTACTGAGACTTGTAACTTCGCTGGGTACCCCATCCTGAATTGTAACCCTGCAGCTATAATCTTAGATACAATCGGGTGGAAGGCTTTACGCTTCAGATGAACTGAACCAGGGATGTCTTGAGCAATTCTCAACTTCACCTTCTCCCATCTGACTTCTTGTAAGGCCTTGACTTTCTGCAAGAAATGCTGCTTTTCCAGATAATTCAGAAAGTGGCAAATAATGGGACGAAGGGGAGCATCAGGCAGGGGTTTTGGTCGCAGGGACCGATAAGCACACTCTATCATGTACACTGGGCCAAAGGGAGAGGGACCAGCAACCCTGTCTACCAGCTTCTGGACAAAAACTACTGCGTTTTGGCCTTCTTCCCCTTCTGGGAGCCCGATTATTACAGCATTATTTCTTCGGCTACGGCCTTCCAAATCTTCGAGTTTAGCTTCTAAGCGAGATAACTTTTGTCTCGTTGATAGAAATTCAGGATCCAGGCTTCCCGGTTTTCTCTCGATTGAAACTATTGGGGCGGTATTATCCGAGACTGTGACAGAAATTTCATCCAATTTTCTGGAGAGGGATTTCAAGTCAGTTGCCATATCTTTCATCTCTTCCCGAAATGGTTTAAATTCTTCCAAGAACCTGTTAAGAGTTAAAGGTTCTTGATCCCCAGCTTGACACGAAGTATCAGGCTTGTCTGGGCCACTCGAGGCTCGGGATATCTTTGAGGCCTTCTCAGGAGTGGTGGGGGGGTATGTTTCTGCAGGGCTTTCTTCATATAAGCCTCCATTAACTGCTCCAATACCCAAAACTGAAGCACAGGATATTTAAACACAAGGAAAACTTGTAAGCAGAGGAATTAGCTAGATTTTAACGATGTAAAAAGATGAATTTATATTCGGGATGCAGGAGCTTAGCGGAGGAGCTTCTACTCGGCACTCTGCATCACGTGGTCCTCCCCTTTTCGGACTTTTTTAAAAACAACAGAGTGGAACAAGCTTCACGCTGTAATGCTGTCTGCTTACGGTATAGAGGTGGTTTGCAGGAGCATCTGGACAGGACTTATGTGGCCAGGACTTTATTGATTAACTCTATGCATTTTTGTGCTGTAGATATTTTTGCTCTAATAAATATTAGAGGCGAAGATTATTTTGACATGAACTTTAAAACCTTCATGGGGTTAGATGATTTTTGGAGAAAGTATGAATCTCTCAAAATGACTGCATTATGGACACCTGTTTGGGCAATTCCATTAACCAAACCCCTCTTTAAAACTGTTAATATTATGTTCAGGAATGAGGGTGTTAATGTGGGGGATATTCTTTTTTGGTTGGATAAAAAGTGTGATGTGTTGGGCCCTCCTGAGGCCATCATGGATTCTGAGGGAATTTGGACTGGAAATTGGAAGTTCAAAGTTAAGTTACAGATGGTCAAAAATGAAGTCTGCCATATACCAAACAGCTTTTCTGGGGGTAAAGATAGGGGTGTGTGTTTTTACCTGGGTCAGCTGAAGGTCTGTTATAAGTGTGGTAGTGACAGGCACCTTAGTAGTACCTGTGATAGGGTACGCTGTGCCCTGTGTGGTGACTATGATCATGATAGCGCTGTTTGCAGAAATACTTTCCGCTGTAATCTGTGTGAAGAACAGGGCCATGCATACCATCAATGTCCCTGGGCAGGTCAGAATAGACTTGAAGGCCCAGATAAGGATTCCCTTATTAATCAGGCCCAAGATAGATGTAGGCCGCAAAGGCCACATTCCTCAGCTGAGGAAGAACCTCAAGCTAGGCCAGCTAGTCAAACTGATGCTTCTGCCCCTGGTCCTGCTCACACTGCTCAGGGCCCTTTTCAGGATACTGGTGCTTCTTTTTCCCATACCCCTGAGGAACTTATTCCTTCCCAGTCTTCTCCTGTAGTACCTGATCTACAGAAACCTATGCCTCCCCCAGGAACTGATTTTCGGCTCCCTAAGAGGGTGACTAGGTCTGTTAGTAAATATAAGGCCCAATCTGTACAGATCCTACTTCAGAATACCTATCAGGTACTACTAGATGGAGATATGGGTTCTGAGTCTGATGTTTCTTCAAGGTCTGAGGTGGTCTCAGAAATGGAGTGTGATGATGACACCACTCTGTCTGGTAGAGGAGTTAAAAAGAAATTAGGTAAAAAAAGGAAAAAGGATAAAGATTATTTTTTTCTCTGTTTTTCTATGACCTGCTTACATATAGCATCCCTTAATATTCGGAGTATTCAGAACATTAAGAAAAGAGCTGCAGTTTTATCCTTTTGTAAGGATTTGAAAACTGATATTCTCTTTTTACAGGAAACTAGGCTTCATTCTCTGCATGATATTTCTTACACTAAGAGAATGTGGCCCTGGGGAATTTCCTTCTGGACATTTGGAGAAGATGCTGCAGATGGCCTAGGGATTTTGTTTTCTGCATCTAATGTTAAAGTACAGCAAATCTTAGATATTGTCCCTGGACAGGCCTTTTTGGTAGATTGTTGCTGTATGGTTTTCCTTTGCGTCTGATTAACATTTATGCCTCACAAAGTAAAGCAGCCAGGGTGGATCTGTTTAATATTATTAAGCCTTTTCCTTTTACTGGGAGACATGTGCTTTGGGGAGGGGATATGAACTGGGGGTTAGATTTAAAAATCAAAGATAACATTCAGAAGAAGGTTTATTGTGATTCTCATGCCCTTAGAGACACTTTATTGCTTACAGGCCTCAAAGATGCTTATAGATTTTTGCACCAGGATAAAGGATCCACATACTATAGAAGTGCATTATCTACACGTATAGATTTTATTTTTGTATCTCAGTTTTTATATCCCCAAAAGTTTCAGCTTTCCTTTTCTGAATTCACTGATCATGTTTTGCTATTATGTGATATATCTTTTCCAAATATTCCTGCCAGATTTCCTGCTGTTACTCGGAGATGGAAGCTGAATATTTATTTATTACAACAATCAGAGATTAGATTAAAATTGGCAGACTTATTTTTTATAGGCAATCTGTGGCTGAATTTTATGAGGATTGGATGCATTGGTAGATGGATACTAAAGAGGATTTTAAAAAGTTGTTCATTGATTTTGGAAAATTTACAAGTACTAGGGATTATTTACAATATTTGCAATTTAGGGATGAGTTTTTATAAACTAATGTCCTTACCCAATGTTTCAGACTGTAGAATTAAAACTCAACTGGATGAGATCAAATCAAAAATGTTTTCTTATCATTCTACTAAAGCAACTGTTCAGAATGCAGAATTTAGATATGGTACGACTAAACAACCATATTCTGATCCATATGCGGCCTGTAAGGATACTGTGTTTCATAAAGTAATGATGGGTTTATATGATAATAATAGATATTTGAAAACTTCGGATGTGGAAATTTTGGATGTTATACATTCCCATTTATTTCAGTTTTTGGGTACCAAACCTGTTTCTTTACTTTTATGGGGACATAATGTCTCTTATTCCATTCCTCAGCTAGATTCTGCTTTAATTGCTGAGCTGGAAATACCTATTTCTGCCCAAGAGGTTAGGGAGGCAATCACTAGAGTAAAGCCGGGGGTCTCTCCCGGGGTGGATGGTTTATCGCATGAGTTTTATAAGCAGTATATAGATGAATTGAGTGTTATATTACCACATGTATTCCATTCTTTGGTTGAAACAGAAGAAAGATTTATGCAAAATTTTGTTTCAGCATTGGTAGTTTTTATTCTTAAATCTGGGGATCGATGTGATTTGCGTAATTGGAGGCCTATCAGTCTTCTCAATACAGATAATAAAATCTTTTCCTCCATTCTCTGTAGTAGATTACAAAGGGTAGCATCCATTCTGATACATCCCGCACAAACTTGCTCTACTCCAGGGAGGAATATTAACAAAATTTACTGTTGTTACGGTCTCTGACAGAATTTGGTAAACAAAATAAATTGCCTGGGTTTCTTTTGGCCCTGGATCAGCTGAAGGCCTTTGACACTGTTTCTCATGATTTTTTGTTTACTGTTCTAAAATATTATAGATTACCTGGTCAAATGCTGGCATGGATTACATCTTTGTATAAGGGTGCCTCTTTTCCCCCCATAGTCAATGGTTTGGTGGGGACAAGTATTGATTTAAAACCGGGGGTTCGTCAGGGATGCCCACTGAGTCCTCTGCTTTTTATTTTTATATTGGATCCCTTGAATAGATGGATTTTAAGTGATGATTTGGTTCATAGTATTTCCCCAGCTATGGATATTCCCCCTCAAAAAATCTCTGCTTATGCAGATGATATTTGTCTTATAGTACAAGATTAAGTTTCTGGAATTAGGGCATTGCAACGGTACGATAAGTTTTCCAGATTCTCGGGAGTGTATTTAAATAATGATAAATGTCTTGGTTTACAACTGGGTTTAGTGGATTCGGTACAAATGATTGACTCTGTGCATATAATGCATTCTTATATTGAGATTCTAGGAGTTTATTTTGGATCTTGTGATATTTCTTCTTTGAATTGGGAGGATAAATTAGTGTTGGGGGAAAGAAAGGTACATATGTGAAAATCCTGGACTCTCTCAAAACTAAAAAGGGTTTCTATTATTAAAAAATTTCTTCTTCCAATTTTTGTATATATTAACTATGTTTTTCCCTTAACTTTGAAATTTGAAATCTGGCTATTAAGTTGTTTTTTTCAGATGCTATGGGGTAACAGATTAAATCCCATTAAGAGAAATTTTACTTATCTGCCAATTAAGGCTGGGGGGCTTGATATGATAAATCCGGTGGTATTTTATTATTCCTTTTTTTTTCAGTTCTATCTTGCATAATGGTCCGAGTGCTACTGAGGACTTATGGATTGATTGGACAGATGAGCTGTTTAGTTCCTTTTTTCAATATTGGTGTGATCAGGGAGTTAAGGGAATTAAGGGTCTCAACCTTCCTGATTTTCCAGTCCCTGGTTTCAGAAAAGTGAAAATATGGCAATTACAAAAAGTGGAGGCTTTTTTAATGAATAGGATGCAGATCTATCGTAGGATCATGAAAATTAATTTTTTGGTTCAGGTAGATTTCCCAAAGTGCTATCCCTCTAGATTACAGTTTGCACTTAAACTTTTAAGAGACCCTAGAGTTCCTGTTCATATGTGGGATGTTTCTTGGCTTTGTTGTTATGGGAGACTAGGGGTCAGTGGAAATTGGAAACATAAGGCGGTGGAGGAAAGGAAGTGTTTAAGACCAGGGTGTGATGGTTTATTGGAATCTTTAGAACATTTTTATATTAACTGTCCATATATTATACTTTTTTGGCTTGATTTACAGAGCAAATGGAATTGGGGGCCTATTACTTATGAATCTTTAATTTTAGGAGCTTATTCAGGTTTTTTAAGGAGGTATCACCCTAGTACTCTGAATGTGATCTTTGCCTGTAGAAAATATCATCTTTGGCAAGCTTGGTGTCATTTTTATTTACAATATTCTGTTCTATTAAACTCTGTTATTATTTTACAAATTGAAAAAGCAATACTAAAAGTTAAAACTTCTGAATTTCTAAAGATGGATAGGAGGACATTTGCTATATTTTGGAAAAATGTAGATAATTTATTTTGAATATTTTTTCTTTCTTTGATTTGTTTTTCTGGATACCCATTTCTTTTGTTGTTACACTGCTTATTTTTTTGAGTATCTTTGTGTTTTCCTATGATGTTATTTCTCTGCAATAAAAAATTCTCCTACTCTTTTTCGATAAGTGCCATGGGATCTTTAACATCTACCTGAACTACTAACAATCCAGGCAGATGGGACCTCAGTTTAATGTCTCATCTGAAAGATGGCACCTCAGAAGTGCAACACCCCTCTCATGATGCACTTCAGTGTCAGTTCTGGGATATTAACCCAAGTGCCAGATGTGGGAACTGAACCCACAGCCTTCTGATCTCCTGGCCTCAGAGGCGAGTGTGCTACCTACTGAGCTACTGACACTGATGTATGTAGCCGACCGAGATGGAGACTGCAAACAGTCCATTGCAACAAAATGCTTCTGGAAAAAGGAAGATTTAGATGCTGATCAATCATGGAACAAAATCAAGAATAAATTATTAGAGCTAGAGGAGAAATATAAGAATTTACAACAGGCATGGAAAAATAAAAGAATTTACAACAGGCATGGAAAAATACCTTTGTGGTACACCAAGAAAGTAAGAAATAACATAAAAAAAAGGAACAGGCTTTTAGAACCCTGACAAGGGACAATACAGCACATAATGGGGATAAATATAGACAACAGCTAAAAAAATGTAAATACAGCATTGCAAAAGCAAAAAGATGGTAGAATTTAGCTTAGCACATACCAAAGACAACTGCAAGGCTTTTTATGCCTACATTAATAATAAAACTGTGGACAGGACAATAGGACCCATTAAGGTGGGCAATAGTGAATGTAGTGACCCAGAACAGATGTCAGCTGAATTCAATAAATATTTCTGCTCTGTTTTCAATTCTATCAAGGGGAAGGCCACACCTCAGGAGGTAGGAGTAAACAATTCAGAAGACGGACTGGGATCATATATAGAGATCACTAAGCAGGAGACACAAGTGGTGCTAGATAAAATCAACCCCAATAAATCAGCAGGCCCAAATAGTTTGCATGCTAGGTTGCTTAAGGAAGCTAGTTCATGGCTAGTAAAGCCCCTGTTTAAGTTCTTTAATCTTTCACTCAAAACTGGGATAATATCAAATGACTGGAGATCAGCCATAGTGACTCTCATATTTAAACAGGGAGACAGGACTGCCGTGTTCAATTATGGACCAATACATCTTATAGCCATTATAGGAAAATTGCTGGAGACCATACTTAAGGACAAAATAGGACAGAACCTAAATAGATGATACCCAACGTAGGTTTGAAAAACACCGCTTTTGTACAACTAACACCCTGGTATTTTATGAAAGAGTAAGTAAACTCTTGGATAACAAAAAAATGGTGGATGTTGTATTTCTGGATTATAAAAGGGCATTTGATAAGATTCCCCATGAAATAATAATACCAAAACTGAACAAACTAGGTTTACAACATCAGTTAATTAGGTGGGTAGAATCTTGGCTCCACAATAGTACCCTGAAAGTAAAGATAAAGGGATACACTTCAGGCAGTGGTGAGGTGACTAGTGGAGTTTCACAGGGATCAGTCTTTGGCCTGGTACTCTTTTCCACTTTCATAGTGGATATGCATAAAGAACTAGCAAGTATGTGCATTAAGTTTGTGGATGACGTAAAATTGGGAGCAGAGGTAGGGACTATGAACCAGATAAACTCCCTGCAGGAAGATCTAGATAAACTTGAGGAGTGGGGGAACTTAAATGGCATGCAGTTTAACCTGGACAAATGCACAGTAATGCACTTTGCAAGGGTTAACATCAGATATGTATATACATTAAATGGCTGCAGCCAAATGAAACAAAAAGAGAAAAAGACCTGGGATACATATTAGCAACGATCTGTCCTTTAGTACCCACTGTAAGAAAATCATAAATAAATCAAATAGACTAACTGGATGTATTAAAAAAGCATTCATATCAAGAAATAGAGCCTGCATAATGCTACTATATCGCACATTCGTCGGGCCACACCTGGATTATTGCCCCCTCTCTGGAGCCCCCAATTGGGAAGAGATATCGATGGGGTGGAGAGGGTGCAGCATAGAATGACCAGATTGGTAGAGGGACTGGGAAGTGAAACTTAAGAGAACTGACTTCAGATTCTTGGCCTGTATCCGCTGCAAGTGAGACGTACAAGGAGAGACCTCTTGCAGATGTTTAGGATATCAAAAGACATTAATCTATTGCAAAGCCTTGGTTTGACAACAGTAAATAAAATTAATGGATTGAGAAGTCATAAAAAAACACTTCAAGCTCACATATCCCAGGACAAACTTGGGGAGAGCATTTTTCACTCAGAGAATTAGTCCAGTATGGAATAACCTCCCAGGTCAAGTTGTGGAGGCCGAGAGTTTTCAGATATTTAAGATTAGGCTGGATAAACACCTATTTAAAATATAGGGTTAATAACGCCCACTAGTGTGGGGGACTTTTTTTATGGGCCCAGTGCCTTCTGCTAGTCCTTTCAACCTAGTATTGTACCTAGTAATATTAGCTGCTTACAACATGTCCCTGCTGGTTTATTAAACATTGTCCTTCACTGACCAGATGGACATTAGGGTGGTGGATTTGGACTTACACATTCAGTGCCATCACTGGATGTGCAACTGGTACTAATGGTGCTGGTGTTAGAGTTGGTGATAATGGTGGTCCTAGGGCTGGCACTGGTTCTGTTCATATCAAGTTCAGAAAATTCACTATGCATTTCAGATTCCTGGCCCTTCTCATCTGTAATTTGGAAGGTGGAAGACATAGTTTTTGACTGATCAAGCAATATTGAATGTTTTTTCAGATGACATTTAAGAGCTGTAGTGCCAAGGAATGACACAGCTTTACCTTGGCTTACATTTTGCTTACTTAGGGAACACATTGCTCCGCATGGCTCACTTTTACTGAAAGAAAATTAATTCCTTACTTCAGAAGTGACAGAATTTGTTCAAGTGCTAGGAAGATAGCTAAAAACTGTATTTTTTCACTTGTCTGAGCAGAACCCAGGACATCTTCCTTGGTGCTAGAAGAGTGGGTGGGGCACTTGAGGGTTTTTCATTGTTATCTGATGTACTGGATTCACTGAATATGTCCTTCTCATTGCCACCATCTGTGGATTTATTTGCAAGTGCACTACGCGATTCTATGTCAGCAGACTTGCTCATTGGACTTAGTTGAAGGACTGATGACATGTCACCAGTCACAACAATATCAGACTGAAACAAAGAGCTATTGTTTGACTTAGAGTCTGAGTCATTGTCACTTGCACTCTTACTGCTGGTCACAGGGTTTTTAACAGCATGAACAGCAAACCTTATGGTGCCTCTCCATGTGACACTAGCAGCTGCACAAGTTTTCTTAAAAGGTCCCATTTTACCATGGTCCGTTGTTGCTCTTTTGCTCTTTGTTATATTTTTACCACGTGAAACAGTTTGGTTATTTTTTTTTTTTGAAAAAGCAGTTTTATTAACGTTTTTCCATACAGATGAAATAAACCACATACAGACATATAATATACATGACAAACTAAAAGTAACTTATAAATAGGGTTGCATTAAAATCTTAATAGGATCTTTTTGTCCATACCTATTTAACAACAGTAATCTTATCAGTTCTTAAAGCATCTTCTGTGAAAAGAGTGCTGGGTAAGTACCAAGACATGTCTTAGACCTTCCCTACTATGCTTCATGGTATAATACATGTTGACCTGAATAGAAGTTGGATTATCAACAAAGGATAGCTAGGGTAAACAACCATTTAGAAAATTTCCTCAAAACATACTCCCATGTATAGCAGAGATAACAAACAATAAGGTAAAGGAAGAGGAGAATTGAACAAAACAAAATATTAAAGATCTGGCATCCCATATGACCACTGAGAGGGCAAGGGGGGTACCCCAACAAGCCATTAAAAACTATAACCTCCTACACCATAAGAAAAATCTGGGTTGGCTAACCAAGCTGGGCACCCACCACCCCATTATGTATGCCTTGTGGGGCATTAAGAGTGTTCCACCAGTATCTGCAGAATGTCTTTACCTTCTCTTTTTGCCTGATAGTGGAAGAAGGGTAGCCATCTAGCCTTGAATGTCTCTGAGTGAGATCTCAGTTTAGCTGTGATAGTCTCCATCAGCAGTATATCATTACACATAGAATACCTGGAGTTAAGGGTGGGAATATCCATAGTAAACCAATTTCTAGTAATGGATTTTAGAGCTGCAGCTAACAAGATAAAGAATAAGTATTTCTGGGTGGTTGTTGTAATTTCCAAAGGGGCCAATCCCAACACCCAGACCTCTGGAGCTGCAGGTAGACGGGATTAAAACATTTGATTTAACACTTCTAGAATCTGATCCCAATAAGGTCTGATATTAGAACAAGATCAGAAGATGTGGATGTGGTTACCCTTCCCTCCACACTCTCTCCAACAAAGATCTGACAGATTTGTGCCAAAATATTGTGTAACTTCAGGTGTGAGAAAATATCTAATAACTACTCTCAATCTAAATTCCTTCCATGCAGGAGAAGATGATGTACAATGCATTGCTTTTCAGATCTGCACCCAGTCTTTCTCATCCAAACTGATGCCTGATTCTGTGGAACATCTGTCTTCCAACTCCCTCAACTGGGAAGATTCCTGAGAATTCAGGAAGGCAGAGATCATAGAGATCAATCCCCTCTGACCCTCCTGTTCAAATAGAGGGATAAGAAACTGCAAAAGCAGATTGCTATTCTCCTCAGTCAGGGTATTTAGCACTTTACTAAATAAAAAATGTTGAATTTGAAAAAATCTGAACATATCTTGTAGAAGGAGGTAAAATTCCCTGACCAACTGCTGGAAAAATTTAAGAGTGTTCCTATTATAGAACTGGCCAATGGTGGTCAGACCCAACCTAGTCCACCTAGTGAAGTCCATTCAAAGCAGGGCAAAGTCCACACAAGCTTGTATCGGGGTGTGAGTAGTCAATCTTAATTGTATGCTGAATTTTCTGCAGACTGTTAGCCATACCTCTTTCAAGGTCAAGGACCATGGGTTATTGATATTAAATTTAAGTAATCCTCTCTTATCCATGAAAAGCATATCAGCAATCTAAGCTGAAGAAGAGAGAGGTTTCTCAAATTTCACCCACATGGGGGGGGGGGAGCTCTGATCTACTCTTTACCATGGCCACAGCCTACAGTTGGGCAGCCCAAAAATATTTAATAAAATCTGGTAATCCTAAGCCACCACTCAGTTTGGGGCTCTTGAGGACTCACCATCTGATCCTTGGGGAGTCTGTTTCACCAAATAAACCTAGAAATAGAGGATTTCAGGCTTTTCCAAAAGGAGCCCGGAGGTCTCAAGGGTATAGTTGTAAATAAAAACAGGAAGTGGGGTAGGAGATTAATTCAGATACCTGCAACATGGCCTGATAGTGAGAGAAGGAGTTCATTCCATCTATTGAGGTCAGCCTGAACTTTCTGCAAAAGCTTGAAGTGATTAGTGAGATACAGCTTATGAATATTACTTGGAATCCAGACCTCCAAATATCCAAGGCCATCTTTTGCCCATCTGAACTGACCCACTTTAAAAAGATTGAGGTGGTTGGTTGGGGTAAGCGGGATCATCTCAGTTTTGGCTTTGTTAATCTTGAACCCAGATACTGATCCAAATTCTCAAAGGATGGAATCTATTATTGATATTGAGTTGACCAGGCCTGTTACATACAAAAGGGTATTGTCCACGTATAATGAAACAGGAAGTTCTACCCCTCTTACCCTAATTCCCCAGTAATCTGGTGACTGCATAATCATGTCTGCCAAAGGCTCCATACTGATCACAAAAAGCAAGGGAGAGAGTAAGTGGCCCTGTCTAGTCCCCCTCTCAATATTAAGTACATCTGACATTATCCAATCTACTTTCACTCTGGCCCTAGGGTTCCTATACATGTTAGAGGTCCATTTCTTAAATTTCTCTCCAAAGCCATATCTAGTGAGAGTGTGATCTAAAAAAAGGCAGTCTAGGTGATCAAAGGCCTTTTCCGTGTCGAATGAAATTATTTCATTTAACTTATTAGGTGGGAATGATTTAGCAGCTGAAAGAGTATTTAATAGTAAATTGATATTATCTTGAATATGGCGGCCTGGGACAAAACCTGTCTGGTCAGGGTGCACTAGGAGAGGGATCAAGGACTGTAGCCGTACACTCAAGAGTTTGGTGAACATTTTTGCATCTTGATTAAGAAGGGATATTGGGCCGTAACTCGCATACTCTAGGTGGTCCTTCCCGGGTTTAGGGCATATAGGAATCATTGTCTCTCCCCAGGAGTCAGGGGTGGCCCCAAGGTTATAGGTTTCATTACATACTTTAACCAGGGTGGGAACTAGGTCAGGTGCAAATTTCTTGAAAAATTTGACCATGAACTCATCAGGGCCAGGTACCTTACCTGTACCTAAGGAATTTATTATTCTCCGGACTTCATCTTCAGTAAGAAGTTGTTCTAGGGCATTTCTCTCATCTTCTGTTAATTTAGGGAGTTCCACTTTCTCTAAAAACTGACACATCTTCTGGACATGGTTAGGGTCTCTATCATTAGTACAAAGCTTTGTGTAAAATCTCACAAATTCCCTAGCTATGTCTGAGGGTCGGGTGACAACTGAGCCGGGAGCTTTGTTGGTCCGAATTATAGAGATATACCTATCCACTTCCTGTTTCTTAAGCCTTAGAGCCAAACGTTTGCCCGCTGTCTCCCCCACCCAATAATATTTTTGATTGGTATACTGCAGGTTATTAATTGTTCGATGTGTCATCAGGATGCCATATTCTTCTCTGGCTGTTTTGAGCTTCACCAACAGGGACTGATCTCTGGTGTTCTGATGTTCCTTTTCCAGTGCAGCAATTTTGTCTAAACTTTTAATTATCTTAGACTGGTGTAATCAATATTGAAATGCTGAATAGCTAATGATTTTACCCCTTAGGACCACTTTTAAACCATCTCAAATATATTTAATTGTCATATCTGTCTCTTTATTCTCCTCTAAGTGATATTTTATGGCTTCCTTCAGAGTGTTTACAAAATTTTTGTCTGATAATAATCCAGTATCAAACCTTCAAGTGCCCCCCTTGTATCTTCAGATCCCACCTAATTACCACCTGAACCATGGAATGATCAGAAAAGGTGACTGGATGAATGACCACATCCTGAAAAAAATGTACATCCTTCTTCCATGTGTATATTCTATCTATCCTAGAGTAGGAATTTGAAGCTGGGGCATAAAAAGTAAAGTTTTTACCATTAGAGTTTTGCCATCTCCAAACATCCAACAATCCCAACTCCGAGGTTAATGTTCTCAAAAGTTTGGAGCTACTTGTTAAGCCCTTCCGGTGAGGAGGGGATTTATCCATACTACAGTTCTCTACACAATTCCAGTCCCCTTCTATGATTAGTTGCCCTGGGAGTAAGGAGGCAACTACATTAAATACAGCTCGGAAAAAGTTCTCTGATGATGGAGTAGGAGCATAGATTGAAAATATGTGGAGAGGCTTCCCCCTGAGTTCACCAGAAAGGAGAACCCAACGTCCATTACCCTCTGTTTGTACTTTGGTGACTTTATAGGGGAGTCTCCTTTTAATTAATATTGCAGTTCCTGCTTTAGCAGACTGAGGATGAGAGTCTGAGGAGGCTGTCCCTACCCACATTAGCCGTAGCTTATCATGTTCTGCCTTTGATAATTTGGTCTCTTTTATGCAGGCAAATGTCACATTGTGCACTACGTAGTTCCTGCAAAATTCTGGCTCTCTTAATGACATTATTACATAGCAACATTGAAACATAGAATTTGACAGCAGATAAGGACCACTTGGCCCACCCAGTCTGCCCATTTCCCTACCTAATTGATAAGATGCAGATCCTAGTTAACCAACAGACTACTTCCTCCTACCCCAACCCCTAGAATTGCCTTATGTCTGTCCCATGCATTCTTGAATTCTCCCACTGTTTTTTACTCCACAACCTCCACAGGAAGGCTGTTCCATGCATCTACAACCTTCTCTGTGAAAAAATACTTCCTCATATTACCTCTGAGCCATCCACCTTCTATCTTCAAATTGTGTCCCCTTGTTCTTGCACATCTCTTTTTCTGAAAGATGCTACCCTCTTGGACTTTGTTGATTCCTTTGAGGTACTTGAAAGTTTCTATCATGTCCCCCCGGTCTCTCCTTTCCTTGAGGGTATACATATTAAGCTCATTAAGTCTCTCTTCATATGTCTTCTGGTGCAGACTCTGCACCATTTAAGTTGCCTTTCTCTGGACTACCTCCATCCTGTCTATGTCTTTGCAGAGACTGGGTCTCCAGAACTGCATGCAGTACTCCAGATGGGGTCTCACCAGCTGTCTGTACAGAGGGATAACAACTTCCTGTTTTCTACTGGTGATGCCTCTTCTTGTAAATCCCAGTTTCCCCCAAGCCCTCTTTACTGCCCTCTCACATTGCTTACCCACCTTTAGGTCATCTGATATGAATACCCCCGGGTCCCTTTCCATTTTTGTTGTTGTTAGTATCTCACCCTCCATAGTGTACTCTTTCCCTAGGTTTTTGTTTCCCAGGTGCATTACTTTGCACTTCTTAGCACTGAAACTAAGCTGCCATACATTTGACCACTCCTCCAACCTTGCTAAGTCCCTTCTCAATCTTTCCACCCCACCTTGTGTATCAGCTCTGTTGCAGATCTTTGTGTCATCTGCAAAGATACATACTTTTCCTTCCAGTCACTCTGCAAACTCACTTATAAAGACATTGGAGAGGACTGGTCCTAACACTGATCCCTGTGGTACCCCATGAGTAACTCCCCTTTCTTTAGTGTGGACTCCATTTACTATTACCCTCTGTGTCCTATTCTCCAGCCAATTGTTTACACAGGCTACCATCTTGGGACCCACTGCCAGGCTGGCTAACTTGTATATTAATCTTTTGTGTGGGACTGTCAAATGCCTTGCTAAAGTCTAGGTAGGCCATGTCCACAGCCCCTCCCTAATCTACTACTTTGGTCACCCAGTCAAAGAAATCTATTAGATTCATCTGACTTCACCTTCCTGCTGTGAATCCATGCTGCCTTGGGTCCTGTGCCCCTTTGGCCTCTAAGAACTCAACAATTCTTTCCTATGGAAGTGATTCCATCATTTTCCCTATCACTGAGGTTAAACTAACAGGTCTGTAGTTTTCTGCCTCTGCCCTGCTTCCACTTTTGTGAAGTGGAATCACATCTGCCCTGCTCCAATCCTCAGGTACCACCCCATCTTCCCATGATTTGTTAAAGAGGGTAGTCAGGGGAAGGGCCCAGCCACCCACCTCCATCCCCAACCACCCAACACTATACTCCTTTTATAGGGTAGCACAGTCATGACATTTTCTGTGGAAAAGCAGGAAGGGGTGGATCAGTGGGTTATCCACACGGTGGCCTCATTTACAGAGGCACTAGTAATTTAACTTGTTATAACAAGTTATACAAAAACCAAAAAAAACTAAACACAAAATCAAACTTTTGTTTGCATTTTCTTCTTCTAATTACTCTGACCAGGTTATAAACCCAGAAAATTATCTGGAATGGATATCATTAACTGCAGGTACTGTGGAACACTTTTCAGAAGGGCAGCTTTACAGGATTTAAGACACTATTGTACCAGTTGAGCCATTGGAGATCTTAGGGCTCAGCTCCAGGCAGCATGGGCAGAGATTGTGCACCTCAAATTTCATATTCAGGAGGAAGCATATTATAAGAACCAGCTGCCATTTCCCCAACATCCAACAGAAGCACCTCGACCGCAGAGGGTAGGTGGTCCAGGAGGTTGGTAGGCGGTTAGGAAGGGAAAATCGGGTGTCCCATCACTCGTTGCTCTCCAACATATTACCTCCACAAACCATATCAAAATTATGAACAGGTATCTGCCTCTATCTCCGAAATCAAACAAAGGGGCAGAGGACACTGCAGAGCAGGACACTGCAGCACAGGAGTTAGCACAACAAAACTCGCCCAAAACAGGAACCAAAACAAAAAAAGCAAAAAAGAAATCCAAAAAGCTTCTGATCATAGGAAACTCCATGATTTGGGGAGTTGATACCTATCTCCAGCCAGGGGTAATGGTCAGATGTCTCCCCGGTACATCAGCGTGGAGAGACACTGACCACTTTGCTAAAATTGTTCAGGAAGCAGGGGAAAACATTGACATCCTGGTACACATAGGGACTAATGATCTCACCAGATGATCAGTTGTGGAGACCAAGGAACACTTGACCAGGCTGGGTGACAAACTATCATCCATTTCGTCTGGCATCTCCTTCTCTGAGATCCTACCAGTCTGGGGGGGGGGCAGATGGACGGAAAGTCAGAGAAGGGAGATAGGGAGCTAAACATGTGGCTCAAGGGCTGGTGCCAGGAAAAGGACACAAATTTGTAGGAACTGGCAACAGTTTTGGGGCGAAAGTTCTTTAAATTTGATGGACTGCATCTGACTAAGGAGGGAGTTAGTGCATTGGGGCAGAAGTTTGATGTCTTTGCAGAATATTTAAACTAGCAAATGGGCAAATGGGGAGAGGGGTGCAGCACCCCATACGTCGAGTGGGAAGAACACCCCTCCCCCCTCAGTTAGTGGTCAAACAGGAGTTCAGCATGTTTGCAGTTCATTTGCATCACCAGGTAAGGAAAAAGGTCCAGCTCCCCATACAATGCAAAGGGGAAACGCCAGACCTCACCCAACAACTAACACACCGAAATCTGGCCAATGGAAAACCATGTACACAAATGCTCACAATCAGGGAAACAAGATCCCAGACCTGCAGGCAATAATGACAGAGGCCAGAAGAACTGTGGGTCACCCTGGAAACAGGAAATGGGACAGTCATAAGAACTGGGGTTGTCTACAGGCCCCCAGACCAAGGGGAAGACATAGACAGATTACTGTTAGAAAATATAAAAATGTGACAGCTAAACGGGAGGTTCTGATAATGGGAGACTTCAACATGCCAGATACAGATTGGTTAATACCAGCAGGAACATCTGCCAGAACTAGACACATGGTGGATTCCCTACAGGGGAGGGCCTCAAACAACTGGTACAACAACCCACAAGAGACAGGGCTATCCTAGATCTAGTACTGACTAACAGGGAAAGGATCACAGATCTCCAGGTAAAGGTCACCTGGGGCCAATGACCATCACATGGTATGGTTCAGTTTGGCCATTACAACTAAATCATCCCATTCCAAGGCAAAAATATGGGACTTCAGAGGAGCTGACATTGATAAGATTGCCAACAGAGTTAAGCTAGCTCTGGCAAAAAGAAATACAGGTGAGGGGGTAGAAGCAAAGTGGGCAAGCATTAAGGATGCAATACTTGAAGCAACATCCCATTGTGTTAGAGAGAAAAGGAGGTGCAAAAGAAGAAGGAAACCACTTTGGTTCTCAAATACAGTAGCAGAAAAGGTCAGAACCAAAAGGCTGACCTTCTGGAAATAAAAGGGAACATAGTGGAATGAAGATAGAGAGGTATATCAAACTTCCCTAAGGGAAGCAGGGAAGGCAGTAAGGCAGTCAAAGGCCCAAACCGAAGAAACACTAGCACAGACAGTAAAAGAAGGTGACAAGACTTTCTATAGATACATTAGTGAAAGGAGAAAGTCCAGAGGGGATATTGCTAAAATCAAAGGAGATAAGGGGCATATGAGGAGGAGGACCATGTAAAAGCATCTATCCTAAATAGATACTTCTGCTCAGTATTTACTGAAGAGAAGGTAGGGCAGGGCCCACAGCTCAGCACCATGGATACAGGGGGGGAAGGAGGTGAGCACTAGTCCCTTCACAAAAGAAAGGGTCCTACAAGAGCTCAATAAGCTCAGGGTGGACAAGACAATGGGACCTGATGGCATACATCCCAGGGTACTAAAGGAGCAAAGGTTGGAGCTAACAGATACATTATCAGAACTGTTTAGTGAGTCTCTGAGCACAGGAGAGGTCCCAGAAGACTGGAGAAGGGCTCATGTTATTCCGCTCCACAAGAGTGGTAGCAGGGAGGAGGCAGGGAACTACAGACCAATCAGTCTTACCTCAGTAGTGGGCAAGATTATGCAGGCACTCCTTAAGGGAAGGATAGTGCTACACCTTGAATCCATAGGAGCACAGGATCTAAGACAGCATGGGTTTACAAAAGGAGGGTCCTGTCAAACTAATCTCATAGATTTCTTCGACTGGGCAACCAGAGTGGTGGACCAAGGGGGAGCAGTTGATGTCACCTGCCTTGACTTCAGCAAAGCTTTCGATACTGTTCCACATAGAAGATTGATTTATAAGCTGGGTAGGCTTGGGGTGGGTCAGAAGTTGGTCAACTGGGTGGCAAACTGGTTGACGGGCAGAAAACAGAGAGTGGTGGTAAGTGGTACACAGTCAGAAGAGATGCAAGTCACAAGTGGGGTACCTCAGGGATCAGTCCTGTGGCCAGTCTTCTTCAATATCTTCATCTGTGACATTGCAGATGGACTGGAGGGTAAGATTTGTCTGTTTGCAGATGACACCAAGATCTGCAACAGAGTAGGTGATCCAGATGAGGTGGGCAGAATGAGATAAGATCTGGGTAAACCAGCAAAATGGCCAGAAGAGTAGCAACTTGGGTTTAATACAAAGAAGTGCAAAATCATTTACATTGGGAAGAGAAACCCTAAAGCCACCTATAGGGTGGGAGGAGAGTTGCTGGCAGTCACAAGGGAAGAAAGAGTCTTGGGCATCATCATCACCTATGTTCTGAAATCATCCAAGCAGACCACTAAAGCAGTAGGTACAGCTAGGGGGATGTTAGGGTGTTTTAGTAGGGGTATCACAAGTCGGAAGACGGAGGTAATAATCCCTCTTTACAAGACACTGGTAAGGCTCCATCTGGAGTACTGCATGCAGTACTGGAGGCCACACCTTCACAAAGACATTAACCAAATTGAGGCAGTCCATAGAAGAGCAACCAAAATGGTGCAGGGACTGCATCAGAAAACATATGAGGACAGATTAACGGAGCTGAATATGTATACCCTAGAGCAAAGGAGAGAGAGAGGTGATATGATCAAAACATTCAAACACCTTAAGGGCATTAACAAGGTGAATGAGTCTAACATGTTTCAATATAAGAAAAATAGCAGGACAAGAGGACACAGGTTGAAATTAGATGGAGGCCGATTAAGGAGTAATGTGAGGAAATTCTTTTTCACAGAAGGGGTGGTGGATGCATCGAATGGCCTACCTCAGGAAGTGGTGGATATGAATACAGTGCAGGGCTTCAAACGGGCATGGGATAAGCATAAGGGAGCAATACAGATGAGTATGAATAGATAGGCCATTGACAGAGCAAAGGCTGATGGCACATTTATAAGGTAGAAAAAGAAATGGGCAGACTGGATGGGCCTTGTGGTCCTTATCTTCCATCAACTTCTAAGTTTCTATGTCAGTGGTGTCACTAGTTCTACCCTTAGTTCTTTTAGAATTCTGGGATGTATCTGATCAGGCCCCATTGATTTGTCCACCTTCAGATTTAAGAGTTCTTTCAGAACTCTTTCTTCTGTGAATGGGCTGGTATCAACTCCCTATTCAGAGTGTTTCTTTTGTTTGGTTTAGGTACCGCCCCTTCTTCACTTGTGAATACTGAGCAAAAATATTTGTTTAGTATCTCTGCCTTTTCACGGTCACCCTCTGCCTACCCCCCTTCCCTTTATTAAGCCTCACTATTAATTCCCTTTCCAGTTATAGAACACAGGTTGAGAGAACCCATTATGAAAGCTGTGTAATATCAGGTCCCCTACCCATCCCCAGCCTCCCTGGTTGCCAACATAAATGTTTAAGGAAAATTAAAGCCAAGTACTATACAGATACAGTACATTGTAATACACAAAAGAAGAAAGGTCCCCATTGGGGATGAAAACTTAAGTTGAAACTCGAATGTGAGGTAGTCCTCAATAGGCACAGACAGATCCCTGTCATAGCCTTTTAGGTCTAAAACCCCTAAGGGAGTAGGCCTAGGAGGGAAAGTCTCCTCAAACACAATTTAAATGCTCATTCACAAACTATAAATAGGATTCTAAATGAGGGGTGTGACTGTATATGGCATACATCAACAAAAAGACCCCCACTCCTTTTGAAATTAAATCAGTAAGTTGCCAATCCAGGCTGAAAAAATATGTTTATTGTTACATTTACCTCTATTTGGGAGGGGGAGAGTGGTGGGGGTCAGGGTGAGCTCTGATTTGCTGTTTTTGTTGATATATGCCATATGCAGTAGCACCCCTCATTTAGAATCCTATTTATAGTTTCTGAGTGAGCAAGGGTGAGCAGTTAACATTGGATAAAGTTTGTAAATGGAGAAGTATGGCTTTCTCTTTTAACTAGCTTCCCACCAGTTACCTGCACATTAACTTCAGACCACTCCTTAATTAAGGCAATTTTAGGCTGATGCACTCTATAAAAGTAAGCCATTTGAGGTGGATGCAGTTTTGAGTAGGGACCCAGCTGATGGGAGGTCTTCCTCAACATCGGTATCTGGGTAACTTCACAGTAGGGCCTGAAGTGAATACCAAAGACCCCACTTCTTTGAAATTAAATCAGTACATTGCCAATCCAGGCTAAAAAATGTTTATTGTTACATTTACCTCTGTTTGGGGAGGGTTTGTCTGACTTTTTTGTCAAAAAATTTGGTTTTGGCTGTATGAGACTGTGATGCAGTGGACTGGAAGATAATTGAAAAACATGCAGGTTTGCAACTAATGATGGATCCCAGTTTCAAGGCTTACAGAAATGATTGGGCATGGGCATACATAGAAACACAGAAATTGACGACAGATAAGGACTGCAAGGCCCATCCAGTCTGCCCATTTCTTTTTCTACCTTATAAATGTGCCATCGGCCTTTGCTCTGTCAGTGGCCTATTTATTCATACTCATCTGTATTGCTCCCTTATGCCAATCCCATGCCTGTTTGAAGCCCTGCACTGTATTCATATCCACCACTTCTTGAGGTAGGCCGTTCCATACATCCACCACCCTTTCTGTGAAAAATAATTTCCTCACATTCCCCCTTAATCGGCCTCCCTCTATTCTCATGCTGTGTCCTCTTGTCCTGCTATTTTTCTTATACTTAAACATGTTAGACTCTTTCACCTTGTTAATGCCCTTAAGGTGTTTGAATGTTTGGATCATATCACCTCTCTCCCTCCTTTGCTCAAATGTATACATATTCAGCTCCATTAATCTGTCCTCATATGTCTTCTGATGCAGTCCCTGCATCATTTTGGTTGCCCTTCTCTGGACTGCCTCAATTTGGTTAATGTCCTTGTGAAGGTGTGGCCTCCAGTACTGCACGCAGTACTCCAGATGGGGCCTAACCAGTGTCTTGTAAAGAGGGATTATTACCTCCCTCTTCCGACTTGTGATACCCCTACTAATACATCCTAACATCCCCCTAGCCTTACCTACTGCTTTAGAGATCTGCTTGGATGGTTTCAGGTCATCAGTGATGATGATGCCCAAGTCTCTTTCTTTCTTTGTGACTGCCAGCAACTCCCCTCCCAGCCTATAGGTGGCTTCAAGGTTTCTCTTCCCTATGTGCATTATCTTGCAGTTCTTTGTATTAAATCACAGTTTCCACTCTTCTGACCATTTTGCTAGTTTATCCAGATCTCTTCTCATTCTACCCACCCCATCTGGATCATCTACTCTGTTGCAGATCTTGGTATCATCTGCAAACAGACAAGCCTTACCCTCTAGTCCATCTGCAAGGTCACTAATGAAGATATTGAAGAGGAATGGCCCCAGAACTGATCCCTGAGGTACCCCACTTGTGACTTGCATCTCTTCTGGCTGTATACCATTTACCACCACTCTCTGTTTTCTGCCCGTCAACCAGTTTGCCACCCAGTTGACCAACTTCTGAACTTCCCCGAGCCTACCCAGCATATTTATTAATCTTCTATGTGGAACAGTGTCAAAAACTTTGCTGAAGTCAAGGTAGGTGACATCAACTACTCCCCATTGGTCCACCACTCTGGTTACCCAGTCAAAAAAATCTATGAGATTAGTTTGACAGGACCTTCCTTTTGTAAACCCATGCCGTCTTGGATCCTGTGCCCTTATGGATTCCTAGTGTTGCACTATCCTTTCCTTAAGGAGTACCTCCATAATCTTGCCCACTACTGAGGTAAGACTGACTGGTCTGTAGTTCCCTGCCTCCTCTCTGCTACCACTGTTGGGGAGCGGGATCACATGAGCCCTTCTCCAGTCTGAAAGCTTATCCAAATGTTAGATAAAACTGTAAAACCTGTAAAGCACCACCTGTAATAATTTCAGAGAAGATATACCCTGTAAGAAACACTTTGCTACAGAAAAAAATAAAGCAGTAACAGAAGATATACCTTGCAAAAGACAATTTGAATCAGAAGATTACAGCAGTAATCTGTTAGCACACACCTGTAGGCACACCTTGTAATAATGCAGAAGAAGGTATACCAGCAACAACAATTTGAATCAGAGAAAAATAAAGCAATGAAATGTTAACAACAAACAGTAGCAATCACTGTGAGTACAAAATAAAAATAACACCACACAGTAAATCTGCTTAGCCAAAAGAAGTCTTATTCCTTTTCCCTTGCTCTGGTAAGGTTCTCTACTCTGCCTTTCAAAGAATCTTAGAAGGAAAGAGCTCAGGTAAAGCTAGTTGCCTTGGCCAGCAAACACAAAACAGGGCAAGGTGAAATGTCAGGAACTGGAATTCTGAATCTGAATAAAAAATTTCTTTTTCAGTATTGCAAGAAATTGTCGATTTTTATATTATTTTTCAATGTTTCTTGTTTTGTAATATATCTTACTTTATGCAAGATGATATCATGCACTGAGTGCTGGATAGCACACTGTCAGTACGTAACAATACAGACAAAGGTCACACAGCTGGATGATGGCCAGTACATCATGTATGACTCACACACATTTGGTACAGTGCAGCAGTCAAAGGGCACACAGTAGGATGATGGCCAGTACACCACGTATGAGTCACACACACTCTGGGTACAGTGCAGTAGTCAAAGGGCACACAGTAGGATGATGGCCAGTACACCACGTAGGAGTCACACACACACACTGGGTACAACTCAGTACACTCTAAGAAATGAAGTCTTACTTTCTTTACACTGTGAATGTGTAAATCACTGTTTAACACAGAGTGTGTAACATTAATTCACAGTTGTGTCGTATTTATGAAAACAGTGATTTACACAATTACAGTGTAAAAAATGACACTTTGTAAGTGTTATTTTTTACACTGTAAGTGTGTAAATAACAGTTTAACACGGTGTGTGTAATATTAACTCATAAATGTGTTAACAAAATAACACTTAATGCAGTTGATCAACTGTACCCAGAATTTATATTGTGCTGTATTACAGTAATGAATTATAATGTTTATGCAAGTAATATTGTGATTTACATTTTATTGTTCAGCTTTAACAATGTTTCTATACATGTTAAAATGTATACTTTGTTAGAGTTGAACCAGTGTAAATTCCTTCATGTCACTTTGCATATATTTCCCATGATGCTTTGCTTAATTAGGTGTTTGCAATTGTGTTTTTTCTTTCAAATTTGGCTGCATGGTCAATACCTTTCCAAGTTAACATTTGTCCCAGACAATTTCCTCTGGGGTTCTTTTCTTTTGTAGCTATTTTATTCTCTACTATGGGCTCCCCATAACATTAAAAAGTAATACCCTCATAGTACACCCAGGGCTCCCAAGCACTAGGTTCTGATGCAAATACAGCACTTTGATGAGCTCTAACAGGGGCATGTTACCTGTGCAGGTGTGCTGTGCATTTGACTTTGTTGGTAGCATGATGAAGCTTGTAAACACTCAAGTTAAAATTCATTCACAATGATTTGTGAGTTGTTTTGATTAGCAATGATATTTTCCATTCAATGCAAGATTAAAATACTTCAGAATTCAACACACATATGTGTTGAAATAACAACAATCAATATGGACATTACAACACATAAATGTGTTTAAAATTCAACACACTTATGTGTTGAAATAACACATTCAATATGGACATTCTGACACATAAATGTGTTAAAAATTCAGCACACCAGTGTTAGTAAAAGCTACACATTTGTGCGTTGAACAATTTACACACCACTGTGTTAACTTTATTTAACACATTGCATGTGTTAAATTTAACACACACTGTGTTTTCCCTAACTGCACTAACTGCTGTGTTAAAAATTAACTAATTTGTAGTCAAATTTAACACTTCCTTTCTAAGAGTGTAGTCAAAGGGCACACAGTAGGATGATGGTCAGTACACCACATAGGAGTCACACACACACACACTGGGTACAGTGCAGCAGTCAAAAGGCACACAGTAGGATGAAGGCCAGTACACCACATAGGAGTCACTCACACACACTACGTACAGTGCAGAAGTCAAAGGGCACACAGTAGGATGAAGGCCAGTACACCACGTAGGAGTCACACACACACACACTGGGTACAGTGCAGAAGTCAAAGGGCACACAGCAGTATGACGGCCAGTATGCCACGTAGGAGTCACACACACACACTGGGTACAGTGCAGCAGTCAAATGGCACACAGAACGATGATGACCAGTACACCAAATACACCATGTAGGAGTCACACACACACTGGGTACAGTGCAGCAGTCAAAGGACACACACAAGATAATGGTGACCAGCATGCCATGTAGAAGATGGAGTCACACAACACAGTGACACATAGATTTTTTTTGGGGTACTGGCAAAGGATGTTTCTGTCTCTCCTCCTGACAGGGAAATATATGCCTGGCATATATTTAAGGATATCGCCACACAACTGGCTGCTGGGCTGCACATAGTAACACACACAGGGTAGGGTACAGTGCAGTCAAAAGGCAAACAGCAGGATGATGAGCTGATGGCCACCATCCCACATATGAGTCACACACTGGGTACAGAAACATAAAAACATAGAAACATAGAAGATGATGGCAGATAAGGACATGCTAGATCCATCCAGTCTGCCCATTTTTTCTACCTTGTAAATGTGCCATAGACCTCTACTCTGTCAATGGCCTATCTATTCATACTCATCTGTATTGCTTCCTTATGCCTATCCCATGCCTGTTTGAAGCCCTGCACTGTATTCACATCCACCACTTCCTGAGGTAGGCCATTCCATGCGTCCACCACCCCTTCTGTGAAAAAGAACTTCCTCACATTACCCCTTAATCTGCCTCCCTCTAATCTCATGTTGTGTCCTCTTGTCCTGCTATTTTTCTTATATTGAAACATGTTAGACTCTTTCATCTTGTTAATGCCCTTAAGATGTTTTGATCATATCACCTCTCTCCCTCCTTTGCTCTAGGGTATACATATTAAGCTCCATTAATCAGTCCTCCTATGTTTTCTGATGTAGTCCCTGCACCATTTTGGTTACCCTTCTCTGGACTACCTTCATTTTGTTAATGTCCTTGTGCATGTGCAGCCTCCAGTACTGCATGCAGTACTCCAGATGGGGCCTATTCAGTATCTTGTAAAGAGGGATTACCTCCCTCTTATGACTTGTGATACCCCTAGTAATACACCCCAACATTCCTCTAGCCTTACCTACTGCTTTAGTGGTATACTTGGATGATTTCAGGTCATCTGTGAAGATGATGCTCAAGTCTCTTTCTTCCCTTGTGATTGCTAGCAACTCCCCTCTCAACCTATAGGTGGCTTCAGGGTTTCTCTTCCCTATGTGCATGATCTTGTACTTCTTTGTGTTAAACCCCAGTTGCCACTCTTCCGACCATTTTGCCAGTTTATCTAGATCTCTTCTCATTCTGCCCACCCCATCTGGATAATCTACTCTCTTGCAGATCTTGGTGTCATCTGCAAACAGACAAACCTTACCCTCCAGTCCATCTGCAATGTCACAGATGAAGATATTGAAGAGGACTGGCCCCAGCACTGATCCCTGAGGTACCCCACTTGTGACTTGCATCTCTTCGGACTGTATACCATTTATCACCATCTTTGTTTTCTGCCTGCCAACCAGTTTGCCACTTAGTTGACCAACTTCTGATCCACCCCGAGCCTACCCAGCTTATTAATTAATCTTCTATGTGGAACAGTATCAAACGTTTTGCTGAAGTAAAGGTAGGTGACATCAACTGCTCCCCCTTGATCCACCACTCTGGTTACCCAGTTAAAGAAATCTATGAGATTAGATTGACAGGACCTTCCTGTTATAAGCCCATGCTGTCTTGAATCCTGTGCTATTATGAATTCCAGGTGTTGCACTATCCTTTCCTTAAGGAGTACCTCCATATTTTGCCCACTACTGAGGTAAGACTGACTGGTCTGTAGTTCCCTGTCTCCTCTCTGCTACCACTCTTGTGGCGTGGGATCACATGAGCACTTCTCCAATTTTCTGGGACCTCTCCTGTGCTCAGAAACTCACTAAACAGTTCTGATAATGGCTTACAGTGCAGAAAAGTGTACACAGCAGGATGATCCTCTACCCACTGAGACCCACAAGGTTCCCAGTCAGTTCCACCACCAGTCCCTATCCTCCCACATTCTCTACCCAACAAAGTTACCACTTGACACCACTGACCAGCCTGTCCGCTCCTTGATCCCCTTTTCCTTTCTGTAATTTCTGAAACACAAAAAAATGCTCTGCCAGACTGTCAGTGCCTGCCTGCCTCTGCTCTTTAACATTTTTCAGACAAAACCAAAAAGGCACCAACAGCCAAAGAGCAGAGCAGAACACACGCATCTGCTCTGCTAGCAATCCAGGTCTGTCTGCCCCATTGATTTCCTACTGTGCAACAACAAAATTTAAGTCACATGATTCAACTACTGCACATGTTGGGCTGCCACCGCTTGTGTGAGTGTAGAGTAAAATTGAACTATTCCTTCCCCAGTCCCTCCTTCCCAGCTATCAGTCCCTCCCTCCCAGTGTTTGCACCATTACTAAGACCAGGCTCCCATCCCCATCTACAGCAGGCAGTGGCATGGCCGTGCCAACATGTAACTGGGGAGAAAAAAAAAGATTCAAACCCTTTTGCAAACAGTCTAGTGTTTGAGTTCAAAATCAGAGGTCGAACACCAGGGTTTGAGAAGGGCTCAAATCTTTGATGAACTAATTCTGACAGCCCTAATAAATACATATTAAAAATGTGTACGAGCAAGACCAGTCCAGCAGCAATGCAAGAGGCCAAGCATTTGACATTAGCAAATGCCTGTTTAACAACAGATTAATTCTATCCCCTCCTCTTTCATTACTTGGTATGTGTTACAGAGCCTTAAATGAAAAATACTAGGTGGTACACCTGTGGCATGCCCTAAAGTGGTCACTGATGGCATTTTCCCTGTTGTCTTGCTAAATAGCCTGACCATGTTCTTGTAATCGCTCTTTAGTGCACCTACAGTGTAATCTTTCTTAAAGCCCGCCACAGGTGCACCACCCTACACAGACCACATATTTGGTCCAACAATTCATGTTAAATTTTGTTTTGTACTCTACACCTGTAACTAGATGAACAAATGTGGGCCCTGAGACTGCATAATGACACACACTGCAGCTATGGCATGTGTAGAATCCTGTTCTAACATCAGTTATCTGTCAATCAGTATGTACAAAATGGATGCTGTTGAGGATATCCTTCAAATTATTTCCCCCTTTGATAGGAGATTCTTGGTGCATTACCTACCCATGGCTGTATTTCAGGGTCCCTTGATAAGATCTGCCATCTTGTTTTGATAATATTTGCAACACCACTAGCTCCTATTTTACAAGCAAGCACAACATTTACTTCTGGATGTGTGTCCTGTTTTTTATTCTTGGATATCAGCAAAGTTTCTCTCGGTACCAGTTCTGCTATATCCTCTGCATTTTTGATTATTCTAGTGGAGTAACCTCTCTGTTGGAACCTGGCTGACAGCATCTGAGCTTGTCTTTCAGATGTATCCACCATGATACAATTCCTTTTAATGTGCAAATATTGTCGGTATGGGATGCTGTCTACCAGGTTCCTTGGATGGGCACTCTCAACCATAAGCAAGCTTCTTCCAGCTATTGATTTCCTAAATGGTTCACATATTACATGATTATATTCTCACACTTAATATCTGCTATCCCAAAATTCTATTTCCTTGTTATTTTTATTGTGTGTACAGCCCATCCTCCTCCACCCTGCCATGGATGGCTAATCAGGACCACGGCCAAGGTAAGCACCAGGAGGAGAAGGGTGCCAGTGGTGTGGTAGTGGAGCAGGAGCAGAAGCAGTCCTGAGGAGGATAAATTAATGATTTACCAAAATGACTGCATGTATGATATTAACACCAATGTCCTGATTCACCTGCATTGAAGCTGCCTGATGCAGCCACGTCACTTCTCTCTGTCGAATATACCTCTACTTTTGGTAATCATGCCTTTGGGAAGCAGCATTCCTACCTGGAGTATGGAATTCAGTCCACCTACACAAGATATTATAGGAAAATATAATTTGTTTATTCAATATTACTAAAGTTATTTCCAGCAAAATGAATGTAAAAGAAATGCTCTGTACTGAAAGGTGTTAACAGCACTGGGTCCTCCGTCTTATCTGACAAGTTCTGCAAGTGTGTCTGAATGTCTCATCTTCTCTCTTTGCCCCTCTTATCTTTATGACCCCTTTATGCCCGCAGAAGTGAAAACTGAAGGTTTAGGTTTTTGGTGATAAGTGCACAAGGCATAATTCAGCCCTCCACATGTTGCTGTTAGATAAGTCTTCAAACAATGATCTTTGATCACCAAAAAGTCTTAGTTTAAAAAGCTTCTGACAGGTTATTTTTGTTGAGGCAGATAGATTATGGCAAGGAGCTGTCTGCCCCAGGACCTAAATTAGCCCCGAAATGAAATTTTTCTACATAATGGATATTTAGTATTTTTTTTTTGTGCCTCCAGTCTTCCCATTAATGCCCTTAATGGAGCTTCAGCCTCTACCCTACACACTGACCCACCATGCCCAGGCTTACCCCCTGGGTGGGGATGCTGAGCAGGTGCCCCTTCTCCACAGGCAATATAGGCTAGTCTTGGCTAATCCTCCAGGGCAGAGCCTTGTGAGCAGGAACCCCCCAGCTGACACTGGTGGCAGCGTGAGTGGCAGTGGAGCGGTGGCATTATGGCAGGAGGATTGGAGATTTTGTTAGCTGTGTGGCAGTACCTGGGGGGGGAATGTGTAATGATGGCATGTGTCCACCCCACAGGTAATGATTCAGACACAATGGGTCCCCCAGCCTCCGCCAGAGGTCTGCAGTGTCAGACATTCTCCTCCTCCCCCCAGAGAAGGAGAGCAGTCTCTAGGATTCTCAGTTCTTCTCCCCACAGCCAGCCCTCCGATGTCCTGAGTCTGTTTCCAAACCCAGGTTGTTGGCATTGCAGACAGACACTCTGCCTCTGCTCTGGTGGGCCAGCAATATTTAGTATTTTAACTTACTAGACCTGTGAACTTGGTTTCTCACTGAAAGTCAGTCGCCAGACACCCACTGTGCCTCCCCCCCCACAAAACCACATTTCAATGATGTGAAGTAGAGAAGTGGCTGCAGGGCTATAGATACCATTAAATGCTATGGAGGGCAATGGTGGTCTTTAGGTGTTACTGATACTTATTACAGGCAGTAGTACATATTAAGGAGGGGGTAGTATTCCCTTGTGTAAAAAAGTTTCATTTTGGGCTAATTTAGGTCCAGGGCAGGCAGTTCATTGCCATAAGCTGCCTGCCCTATGATGTCAGCTGCTCTTTAGCCACTATTGATTAAAAATCTAAAATGAGAGAACATGTCTTATTTTTGCTTTTCCTTTTTGGAACCATCTTTCAGACTATTTACAGAATATTGAGTCTTACCAAACTTCAAAAAAATAATCATGGCAACATTTGATTGATGAATTCAGATGTTGCTGTTGAATTTATTTGTATGAATTGTGTTGTTTGTACAAATTGTTTCTGTACCTTCTTGTGTGCATTGGCCTGGATCAAGCCTGAAAAAGGACCTTTGGTCCAGTGCTCCTACCTCCTAAACAAATTTCAAATAAATAAAAATAAATAGATGCTAATCTGTATGTGAATGCCCTGAAATTTGCCTGCAGTCCCTATTCTCATCTAAAAGTGTTGACAGGCAGGGTGTTCACAGTGATTGTGCCACTATTATCCAATAAGCTCTCAATGCACATTATCAGTGTCAGAGTAGTTAGCATGCTTGCCTCTGGGTCTGGAAGACTGAAAAGTCATGGGTTCCAGCCCCACACCAGGTACTTGGAGTAACACCCATAAATAACACTGTAGTACACAGTACAAGTGGGGTGCTGCACTGGTGAGGTGCTATCCTTTGGATGAGGTATTAAATTGAGGTCCATTCTGCCTATTTCTGGTCACTGTCCAGGTGGAAATTAAAGATCCTATGTCAGAGCCAGCCCAGTGACATGGAGGGCTGATGTGCTGGAAGCCTTATCTCCTGCCACACTGGCAACCCAGGCTCGGGAATGGACCAGAGCCATTCAGGGACTAGCTGCAAAAAAGAGGATTCAGCGTCCACAGACAACCCTTCTCCTTCAGGGAGCGGGGACAGCACATGTCACTGCTTGGCTGCTACACAGTAGTGGCTGGGTGACACAGCATCTGCTGCCCCTCGATGAGCTGGGTGCAGGTGTATGGGGCACATCTTCACACCGCAAACCCATGTCAACCTCAGGGTCAGGGGAGACAAAAACAGGGAAAAAAACAGTGAATGTGCACCAGGGAACCCCACGCACCTGCTCCAACCCATGCTATCACCATGGGACCCTGCCACTGAATCTGGATCCAGACTCCAAAGGAGGGAGGACTGCCCTCACTCTCTTAGCTCTGCCACAGGGAATAAGCTGTAGGGGACTTCCAAGGCAAGTGAGTCCTGAGGGGAGATGGTAGCTGATCAGTGTAGGTGAGCAGGGGCTGAGAACCCACTCAGCAGCCTGGAGCAAGAAACAGCTCTATGGAAAAAGACTCCATGGCACTCATTGAAGAAGAATAGGGGAGTTTCCCCAGTATCATGGCCAACATTTCATCATCAATAAAACTGGTCCGCATAATCCCTTCCCCCAGGATGCAACCGAAAACAAGCTGTCATATCTCAGTGTGCCTTTTCATTTTCACTTTTAATTTTTAGTATTTGAAAGCAAGATGAGCAAGAGTGCCCTTTTTCACAAGCATCAAGTAGTACACAAAACAATTAAATAAACAAGACTTACTACAATACACAAAAAATACAAACTATACAATTATACACTTATTTAGAATAGCCTTTTCTGTCAAAAAATATAAATACTGTAAATAACTAAAAGAAAACAATTATTTGTACAAGCCGTTTGATCAAACTGTCCAAGGAGGCTATGATGAGCTATCTTTTTACCCTGGCTTTCCTAGTTTTGCCATGCTGACCACTGAGACCCAGAGCAGTTGTGAAACCTCAATGCTGAGCCTATTTATTAGCAGTATTTATTATTTCATGTGTTTGGTATTGATATTGCTAGATGTGTTTTCTTTCTGTGCATGGTACCCTAAGCCCTCAGGCAGAGGTGCCTTACAAATAAAATTGCCTTGCCTTGCTACTTTTTATGCATTTTTTAATGCAAAGTATAGATTACAAACACCTTTAATTTTAATGTATTGCAGGATTGGCAAACAATTCTTTATTGACTAGTGCATAATACAAGATTAGCACTTAGTCTGGGAGAGACTATTTTAATACTTTTTGTTTTATCTGTATTTTTACTGCAGTTGATTGATCTCCAGCTAGATCAGTTAATAAATCTTATTTTATGAGTACACAGATGGTGGGAGAATCTGGCTCGAAGGACAGGTAAATATAAATGTCAGCGGTGTGCAGATGGTACTGAAACTTAAAACTTTTGATAAAATGTCCCTTTGGTAATAAATATATTGGAAAAATTAATAGACTTACCACTGAACTCTGTAATGTCATTTCCCAAGACAAACAAATCAAAATAGCAGGTCAAAATAGCAATCATTCTGATAAACCTTTCTGGAAATGACAGCTTACATATGGACTCATCTCATTTAAAATGACATTTCTGTGACCGATATACTTCACTGGGAGTGATAAGAAAATAAAATGGAAAATGATATGAGAAGCAGAAAGATCAAATGATATGAATGACTGAAGTCCTCTGTCTGTTGCTACCAAAAGGCCATTTGCAGTACACTATGACAAGTAGCAGATCTGTCTCCATCTGTACTGTGATCAGTGAGGGGAGTGCAGAACAGATTAAACAATCTACAACTGTCAAAGTTAGTAAGCAGCCGAAATGTGAACACCTATTCAGTGAAATACAAAAGTACCTGTTCCCCCTAATGCAAAAGGATTATGGGTAGTATATGCAAATCATCAAGAAGGAACTTAGGCTGACTTGGCTTTGAGCAGGACTGTATAGTGCCAAAAGGCCACCCATTCAATGATCTATCCTAAAGAAGGCAAGAAAGACATAGGTCTGTAAAAACTTAACCAGTCTCCCATGAGGATTTTCAAAGTAAAGGATGGGTTACAGTTACAGTACTTTCAAAGAGTAAGTTGGTAACCCTTACATAGGATAAGGTGTAGTGATTAATTGTTTTTTTATTACAATTTATTCACTAGGGATAGCCCAGTTGAGATGCAAGATCTTGTTTTGAGTGGGGTCCTGCTTTCCCATTTTGTAGCTGGACAGACTGAAGTACTGAGAGATTAAACTAATAATAGTTCATGGTCATACAGCAAGTAAGTGGCTTTGGTAGACTTTGCTCTTGTTAACTCATGTCTCACGGTTTCAAAACCTGTGCTTTAGCCATTAGACCATGGTTCCCCCAATCCAATAATATCATCCAATATTAAAAGCTTTTAGTAGAAAGGGATACATTCCAACCCACGACTAGCAATAAAATGCCCTGTAACATAGGGGAAATATAATGAAGGCCAATCACTTCTTATAAAAGGTCTGGCCAAAAGAATTTTATCAAAAGAGTTTTATCAATTGACCCCAGGAGTGGTGGTGCGGGATAGGGATGGGAAAGAGACCAAATAAACCAGAGAGCAAAAAGGAGACTCCTTGTCTCGGAATCTCCTACTTTCTTTTTTTTTATTTTCTTTTTTTTACCTTCTCGGCTGAGGGGGGTGGTGGTCCTATGGTTCCCCTCTCTTCAGGCTTCCTTTTCTTGGCTACTGCCTTGGACTTAGTCAGAGCTTGAACCCGTTTCAGGTCACTTCACAGCGGGGATTTATCCCACACACTGTGGAGATCTGGAGGCCAGGGGCTGAAAGGGAGCTGACTTGAATGGGTCCGCAGTGGTGCCAATAATGTCTGCTGTCACTCGCGCCATAGGATTATTGTTTGTCCCTTAGTGCACCCCAAGGCGAGAATGTGCAATGGCATCAAGGGCCCCCCCTGTGAACATGCCCACCCACATTATGCCCGATGCCTGCTCGTACCAGCCAACACATCGATTCCCGAGTCTATATTAACCTCCAGCCACCACCAGGAGTCAGTGGCTCAGAGACCATCCCCACTCTCCCTCCCTCCCCAAAGGAGAAGAGCGGGCCATGGGATGTGCAATCCTCCTCCCCCCAGTCAACCCTCTGAGACCCAAGGTTTATCCTGACCCCAGGTCATCAGCGTGGGAAGAGGTAAGGCAACAGCACCTCAGCCCCCTATGCCACCAGGCTGGCCTTGTCATGGAATCTCAAAAAAATAATTGTTTAATATTTTAAACTTTTAGGGTGTGATTCTCAAAGCTGTTGCACTTGGCAAATCACAGCTTCCTTGGTGCAAATAAGATGTACCAAGCCCAAACTGTGGTATTCACAGAGAATGCACTGGAGGATGCTCTCGGCACATCCCCTCTGTGAATAGCACAGTTGCGCCAAACCCAAGATGCACCAGTGCAACCCCTTGTTTGAGCTGGGAAATCAATGGGGCAGTTCATCTCCAAATATGCTGCTCCCAATGGTGCCATTCACAGCCCCAAACACGCAAATGGGGCCATTAGGAATGCATGGCAGAATGGGGCCATATGCATGTCATTATGGCCCCATTAGCATGAGTCTTGCAGGATGCACCTGGCAGAATGCACCAGGTGCCCTGCAAGTACAGCAGTACAGCCACAAACCCAACACCCCTGGTAGTCTAATGGCCTGCCCTGCCCATAGCCCCTAAAGTGAAGTAAATTCCCCATAGACAGCCCTGGTGGTATAGTGATACCCCCTTCCTGCCTGACCTGATCTCATTGTGACAGGAACTGCTAAAATATCCCCGGTGGTCCAGTGGACCCCTCCACCCACTCAGGCACCCCCACCCAGCTCCCCCCAGCCCAGTATGGAAAGAAGGCCGGTGGGCAGCTCCACCCACCTGCACACCACCACGGCTGCCCACTGACTGTTGTCCATGAATGACAGCGTACTGTACTACTGTAAGCACATTGGTATACCTTGTCGACCAATGGGCTTGCAGCATGTACTGTACATTGTCATTCACAACTTTGTGAATGACCGGTGCCTACTAGGAATGCTAGGGACAGTCCATACTACGGGATATATGGGGGCCTGGACTGCCAGGGTAGGTAGAATGCCATGCTGCTGTCTACAGTTTGGCAGCCTGCCTGTGGGTTGACATCCACTTACATCTACGGTTTGTGACTTATCTTTTTCGAGGTGCATCTCCAGACTTGCTCCGTAGATGCGCCTCCAACTTGGGTTGTGAATAGGGCTGCGCTCCATATGCATGGGCCCACCCCCTGCACAACCCCTTCAGATGTGCTGCATGACATTATAGGTGGTATGTGATGCATCTGCAATGTGCCAGTGCATCAGAGATGCGCTGGTGCATCAGTGCCCTTCCTGGATTGTGGGTTGGCACAAGCCTGGGATACACCGGTGCATCTCGGATGTGCTGGGTGCATCCCTTTTGTGAATCCCATCCCTAAACTTTTATACCATTAATCAAGCTGCATTTAATGCAAAGGAATTGTGGATGGGGGTTGGAGGGCAAAAATGAGAGATAAGGGATTCAATTCTTCTTCACAGGTAAGTGAAACTTAGTATAGCCTCAGAGAGTTATATTGGAACCAATTCTTTTGACCAGTGATTTTATAAGCAGGTTTTGTTAATATGCTCCCCCCCCCCCACCACTACTCTTGCCCATCTTTGTCCTCAATACTTTTTTTTCCATAAGTACTTGTACTTGTACCTCTAATTTCAATTTTTTATTTTCTAGGAATCAAAGTAAATGAATTCTGTAACAATATGGCAATATAACCTATGAAATTAAAACTTTACCTGCCTACTATGTAATGTTAGGAAATGTTTTGAATGTTTTTGCTAATTGTTTTTTGTTAATTGTTAGACTTATGGGTTTGTATCACTTTAAGTGAGTTGTTTAAATATTGGTCATGTTTGTTTACCCCTGCCCCCTGAGGAAGGCATGCAGAAGGATTGAAGCACTGGGTCTGTAGGGTGTTGGATAGGCACTGTGCCACAAATAAATTTGCACTTAGCCATTTAATTCCGTTTTATGAGTGCTGAGTTTTCTTTTGTTTATTTCACTAGACCCTGCACTTAATTTCCACCAACATATCCATCTCCTGTCAAAAGCCCCCAGTGTTAGGCTGGGATTATTGTATTGCTTCAAGCACTGTCTTACCCCAGTCGCTTTCAGGCTCGCTGTCTCCTCCTCCTCTGTCCTCTCCCTGCTCGACTATGGCATACTTATCTATAGTGCTGCAAGCACCTCTGCCTTACATAGACTCCATCTCTCCCTTAATAAAGCATGTCGCCTCATCTTGGGATGTGACTGGCTCACCCATACATGCTCCCTTTATAAAACCACCAACTGGCTTAATCTTGACAATAGAATCAGGTTCCATACCTGCCTCATGGCCAAAAAGATTGCCTTAGGCCTCCCCCCCCCGCCGGACTCACCCCCTTAGTCCACACAGCCCTGAAGCCTAAGCACACTCAAAGCTCTGCCAAGCCACTCCTCTTGGTTCCCTCCTGCTGTACCTCACAATTCCAAAGGTCCTTCAGTTTCAGATCTCCTTCTTTGATGAACAGCCTACCAGCCTTGTTTGTAAATGAAATTAGAACTGGCCCTTTCAAAATCCACCTTAGGGACCACCTACAGTCCTCAAATGCCTGTGATTGTCTCTGAACCCTTGCCCTCCCCCCTCCTCCCTGCTAACCACTGCCACTGGCCTGTCTACCATAGGCTTCTAGGCCTAAGACATATCTCTGAGTTTTATCATGTATTTCAAACTTGTACTAATTACCCCTAGTTTCTGATTGTTAGATGTCACTGTTTCTTTGTATCAATGCTGAACTGTTCTCCTCGTTGAATTGTTATGTAAAGTTTGTTCAGTACCTAATTTCTATGACGTGGAACCTTTGGAAATGAGTCTTTGACTCAAAGGTATTTCCGAATCATCAATAAATAAATAAATAAAAGCTGGCAGTTTTTACTCAGCACCACTGGATCCTGTGTGCACTCCAATTTGACTTTTTTTTTTTTACTTGCCTGGCTCCCACGGCTTTCGGAGGAGGCCTTGTAGCCCCTCCTACTCCGTCCGCCTGGGTATCCTCATGGCACCCCACCCTGGTTTCATCTTGCATGGGGAGCCAGGGGTGTATGCATTTTTCTCCTGGTTTTCTCTCCTGTTAGCCCCCTGAGGACGCCGACACAAAGGACGTAAGTCCTAGCAGATGACATGCATATGCACGCCGTCACAAGCGTCCACAGCGTCCTCCCCTCCCTGATTCCAAAGGAACTGCCATTGCCCCTGAAAGCCTGTGCTTCCACCAGCCGCAGGAGCATCAGGTGCTCTTAAGCACTCCCAGTAGCCCACCCCAGGAGGAGGAGAGCATCTGTTGGGACGCTCAATCCTCCGTCCCCCAGCTGACCCCCGGCAATCTGAGTCCATTCCCGAACCCGGGTCGCCAGCATGGTGTGAGGTGTGACGTCCAGCACCTCAACCCTCAGTGCCACTGCAATTTGACTTTTGAATCTAACCATAGTGCATGATATTGCTAATAGTGTGATAAAAAAGACAGATTGTTTTAAATTCTGGGCAGAAACAGGAATTCCTGATTTCTTATTACTCTCAGGAATCTCACTAATGGGCAAGATATCAACTAATGGAATTGCCCTAGAAAATTATTTTTGTAATACACTAGACAGGAGGAAAAGGGGTGGGGGGGGGTTATTGTATTGTTATTCTCTAGGTATTATCTGGGACAGTCCACTCCCAGTCCATTGGTCTTTTTATCTTTGCCTCCCTCTCTCAAACCACTCTTACTGACAAAAGCATGCACCTGCAGCAAGGCTTCTTCCTCTTGTCTCCACATTACAGCAGTCCATGCCCTATCCACCCCAGCACTAGTTTACCCATTTTGCCTCTTACTCTATTGTATAGCTTAAATTTCATTGTACTCTGTAATTTAAATTTCACACCACCATGATTCTGTACAAATATCTTGTCATAAGTTGGCGGCACCCCCCCCCCACCCCCACCACTCTCATCCTAGCCAGCCCAATAACTGATGTACTTTGTATAGTTTTGACATTGTTTTTTTCCCTTCACAGGAATTCATGACTTGTACTGTGCTTTGATTGTTCATGTACCTGTTGTTGTCACTTTGCTATTGCCCTTTCATTTGCTGCTGTGTTCCCTCCCCTGGGTAGCACCAGGATGTGAGCCCCAGCTCACTGTGCCTATCTTGGTCACCACATTTTAAATAACTAATTACATACACACATACATACATGCATACATACATACATATATACATAAAAATGCTTAAATGACTGAGGGAATAGGGTGTCTCTTGATATACTTCTCCTGGTTTATCTCTAACAGTAGAAGCGATCTGACTGAAATCAGAAATAGGTACATTTGATAAATTGTCCCACATGATCCTAGAACATACTCCAGGACATGATATAATTTTGTTGGACAATTTTAATACTGAGTAGGATAGTTTATTTTATGAAAACATTTCTTGAAAACACACAAGACTAATATTACCAACAGAAAGAATAAGTATTACAGGCAGTCAAAGGGTCCTCTCAACATTCAAGGACCATCTGATGTGTGGGATATATCAACACAGAATACAGAATGTTGTAAGGCATTAGTTCATTGCTTTAAAAACCTAGGGCTGGATTCACAAAGAGCAAAATCCCATAGCTGCAGGAAAAGACAGCACATGGAACGCTGGCGCGGATATTATGAAAGAAAAATTGAGCGCTTGAGGAAATCTGTAAAAACCCAGCAGCTGCAGAAATTCTGCAAGTACTGAAAATCCATAAATGCGGATACGCAGCTGCGGAAAAGGCTTAGAAGGCACAATAACAGGTGATCCATATTAGATGGAGCAGCAGACTTTGACAGTCTTGCCATAGAAGTAGTTGAAAGTACCCACAGAGAGACCATCAACCATTCCCTCAACTGGGACCACTGCAGCACCACTGGCACCAGCAAAACCATGCACCACAGTGGCTGTCTGTAACTGGTGGTCATGTCTCTCCCTGGAGTGCTTCTGTTGCCTGCTGCAGCAGCACTCACTGCAGGCTGTTCAGCCTCTACTGCCTGTGGGGCTCCTTCATGGGCTGCACTGGGTCTGGTAGTTATTGTTTGTTGTCTTTCAATGACAATGTGTGCTAGTGTTGCTGTAACAACTGCCACTGAGATACATCCACCGGTTTGCTATTAGTTGTGCCTGATCTCCACTATAATTGTATTTCAATTGTTGGGGCACTGCATTTTGCTGAGGGAGTATTACACCTCACTGTCATGTGTGCAACATTTTTTCCACAACTGTGGAAAAACACTGGCTGGGAATGACCTTTAAGGGGATGTGCCATATTTATCAATGACTTTTTTCCCCTCAGGAACTTCAGCACTTTTTCCATAGTCCGTAGTGTATTTTTTCCGGAGCTGTGGAAGTTTTGTGTATAGCTGTCGGAGCAATTTTCCCTTTTTCTCCACAGCTACAGAACTTTTGGAGACTTAGGGAAGGTTTTGCACCTTCAGATTGTTTTGTGAATCCTCCCTAGTCTGCAATTACTGTATATAAGGCAGTTGAATGAGCAAAACCACTATATTCTACAGCTGTTACCCTATCACTCTAGACCTGTGAAAGCAAGACAGTGTTCAGAGTTTCCCATCTATTATGGTAACTTTTCTGGGCATGTAATATGTATACCCTAGATGAAAGGAGGGAGAGGGGGGACATGATAGAAACGTTTAAGTACCTCAGTGGATTCAATAAAGTCCAAGAGGGTAGCATCTTTCAGAAAAAGACATGTGCAAGAACAAGGGGACACAATTTGAAGATAAGTGGGGTCAGCTCAGGGACAATGTGAGGAAGTATTTTTTCACAGGGAGGGTGGTGGACACTTGGAACAGCCTTCCTGAGGAGGTTGTGGGGTCTAAAACTATGGGAGAATTCAAGAATGCATGGGACAGACATAAGGCAATTCTAGAGGGGGGGTAGGAAGAAACAGACTGTTGGTTAACTAGGATCTGCAGCTTATCCTGTAGGTAGGGAAACGGGCAGACTAGGTGGGCCAAGCGGTCCTTATCTGCCGTCAAAGTCTATGTTTCTATGTCATATGCTGGCAAGCATTTTGTCCATTTTCAAGACAATCTGATGCTGTTTGCTGAAGGTAGGTATTTCAGTATCGAGCCATTGTTTTAAGATTATATTTTTTTGCTGCTGCTGGGATAAGGGCCATGCTATGTCTTTGGTGACTTACCAACTGCTTACAGCCTATACCCAATAAACATATCAGATTGTTAAATGACTCCTGCAGTCCAAGTAATGAGTCTAACTTGTCCTTGATAGCTTGCCAAAAGGGCTAGATTTTTGTGCAAGCCCATAAAATGTGCTTTACATACATAGATACATAGACAGTGTCAGCAGATAAGGGCCTATGGCCCACCCAGTCTGCCCATTTGAGCTTGTAAGTTCAGTTTATGTTTTCCTAGAAGTCTGTTGCACCTTACCCCTGACCTCCAGAATTCCTTTATGTCTATCCCATGCATTCTTAAATCCCGTGATTGTTTCAGCCCCCACCACTTCCTCTGGCAGGGTGTTCCACTTGTCCACCACCTTCTGTGAAGAAATTCTTTCTCATGTTTCCTCTGAATCGTCCTCTCCTCCAACTTCATCCCATGCCCTCTAGTCCTGGAACATCTTTTTCGCTTAAAAATAGTGTTTTCCTGCACCCTGTTCCTCCCTGTAAGATACTTGTATGTCTCTATCATATCCCCTCTCTCCCTCCTCTCCTCCAAGGAGTACATGTTCAGTTCCTTCAACCTGTCTTCATAGGACTTGTGATGCAATCCATGCACCATCTTTGTTGCCCTCCTCTGAACCTTCTCTACCCTGTCTATGTCCTTACATAGGTATGGTTTCCAGAACTGTACACTGTACTCCAGGTGGGGCCTCACTAGTGTCTTGTGTAGCAGAATTATGACCTCTCTTTTCCTGCTGGTAATGCCCCTGCCTATACATCCCAGCACCCTATTTGCTTTACCTGCTGCCTTGTCACACTGTTTCCCTACCTTGAGGTCATCAGAGATGATAACCCCAAGATCTCTTTCCTGCTTGGTGCATGCTATATCCTCACCCCCAACTGATATATTGTGCCAGGGTTTTGTGCCCCATATGCATTATCTTGCACTTTTGCATTGAATTTCAACTGCCAAACCCCTGACCATTCTTCAAGTTTCTGCAGGTCGCTTCTCATTCTGTCTACACCCCTGGTGTGTCTACTCTGTTACAGAGCTTTGTGTCATCAGCGAACAGTGAAATTCTGCCTTCTAGGTCCTGCGCAATGTCACTGATGAAGATGTTGAATAGGACCGGTCCCAGCACTGATCCCTGTGGTACCCCACTGGTCACTCTTCCCTCTGTGGAGTGACAGCCATTTACCACCACCCTCTGTGTCCTGCCACCCAGCCAGTTACCTACCCACCACACTACTGTCCTGCCCACACCTGTATTCCCCAGTTTGTGTAATAGTCTTCTATGTGGCACAGTGTCAAAGGCCTTGCTGAAGTCCAGATAGGCCATGTCCACTGCCCTCCCCCTGATCCACCTCCCTAGTCACCCAGTCAAAAAATTCAATGAGGTTGGTCTGACATGACCTCCCCCTGGTGAAACTATGCTGCCTTGGGTCCTGTAGTCCATTGACAACCAGATGTTCCACCAATCTCTCCTTCAGTAGTGCTTCCATGATCTTCCTCACTACCGAGGTGAGGCTGACTGGCTTTGAAGTGCCTTCCTGAGATTGGCTCTCAGTGCAGCTGTCTAGCTTCCCCATTTTGTGCAGTGTGACCACCGTAAACTTACGTGTTATGGGCTATCTTACATTTCATGAGTTTCAAACTGTCAGATCTAAGATATCTGTGTACGTTAGCTCATTATGTCTGTATCACAGTTTCCACTTTCAGTTGAGGGAATTCACTCTAACAGTCATGGCAAGTAACACTGCTATTTGGAATGTACTCATCCAGTAACCTTCTTTACAGCAAGGAGATTCATGCCTTTGCTGTGCTAGGGTTGCAAGTTCTCTCGTAGGCTTACATTTTTTAAATCCCACAGATGATAGGGCCCCAATATCAGGTGGCATGGTACTCATGCAGGAGTTATAGAAAAGTGAAAACTGCTTTTTGTGGGAGGGTTTTCCTCCTTCAAAAATGTCTGGAATGAAATAAACGTGTCCACCACTTTGCCCAGTGCCTATAGATTAACGGATTGTAGGAAGGCCTCTTGTATCATTCTACCTCCCACATTAAAGTTGGGATTGCTTTTATTGACCATGTGGGGTTCATAAGGGGATTAGAGCCCAACATTTCAAGCAGCTGGAGGTGAGCTTGGACAGACCAGTCTATGGATGTCTGTTTGAGGGTCTCAGGTGGTTGTTTATAATGAGTGCTTAGAAGTGCCCTGATGTTTATATCCTCTTACCTGTAGATGTTTCTCTACCTTCCTCCAATGTGGTTCATAACTCTGTCTTTGTTGCATTGCTTCTTGGGCTCTCCACCATAGGTATTTACTTGTGTGTATTGCATATTATGAGGTTTGGCAGTTGAAGGCCTCCCCTCCTTTTAGCTGCTGCCAGTGTGCAATATGCCTTTCTGGGGACTTCCCCTATGCACAGGAACTGGGAAAAAGAAGATCTAAGCTTGACAAACCAGTTGTTTGGGACAGCCACACCCAACATGTTGATCGAGTAGAGGATCTGTGAGACCACAATCATTTTAATTCTGCAAATTCTCCCCCAGAGCGATAAGGGCAAGGATTCACAACAGTGTAGGTCTACTCTTATGGTGGTAAGCAGGGTGTATATATTCTCTTGCAAGAGGCTCTTAACAGACATATTGACCTTGACACCTAGGTAGGGAACTGATTCTGGTGCAATATAGCAGATCTGCTCTGTGAATGACACTGATCAGGAGAATGATATTGGTTTTGTTACTGTTTAACCTGTAGCCTGATAGTTTTCCAAATTCTTTCGTTATACTAGTTCTGTTAGAATGGACAGTTGTGGATCCTTGACATGCCTGAGGACATTATCTGTGTATGTGGAAATTTTGTACTGTGCACCACCCACTTGTACTTCTCTAATCCAGGGCTTGTTTAAAATTATTTCAGTAAGGAATTCTAGGTAGAGGTTAAATAAATATGGAGAGAGCGGACAGCCCTGATCGGTCCCCTTGATTAGGGAAAAGGTCATTACATCGTACAAACATACAAAACCTTGTGTGCTATCTGGAAAACATGGAACAGCTGCATTCAATGGCATCAATACACAAAAAACACAAAAGATGCAGTGCTACACACTTTGGCTCCCTGAAATATAAAACGTATTGTTTAAGCTTCCACATCAGACAGATTCCCCAGCGTTTCAAAGAAACAATCCCTCTTCATCAGGGCGTGGAGCCAGAGCATAACAATTACACTTAAATACCAAAATACCTCATGGCATATCCAGAAATCTCTTATGTCACAAAGCATATTCATATTGAATGATACACATTATCACAAGTGCAAACAATACCACCTTATCCCAAAGCTTAATAACAATAGTATAAGGAAATAAATCAGTATTACAATATATAGTGAAAAAATATAACGTTTAAAAACCATCAAATAATTCACAAGAGGCAACATTTCCAAAACTAGTACCATCAAAAAGATGTGATTGAATCAATATAAGCCCAACCTTCAGGAAAAATTATTTTGGTGTACCACAGTGGGTAAAATGGATCTGACAGAATGATCTCATAAAAACACACACACATCTATCTATAAACTACTTAACCGTACTAATGTATAGCTGAACAGCAGGTATTCCATGCCAACTTTACTAGTAGCCAAATTGCATAAATCAGAGCCAAGCTAACACCCCTACTAGTATCACCTCTACAAGGAGGCTTCTTCAGGGGGTGGAGTTAGCACTGACTGACATTTCTTTCATACCCCACATAATCACATGTCAACATCTGATTGGACAATTCAATGAAGTTATATATCATTATGTACCATTGAATATGGTAGAACTGACCTCATAGAGGAAGCAGCTTAGCAGTTCAGCAATCTATTTTGTTTATTTATGTTTTTGGTAACCAGGTAGGTGCACTGATCCAGGGGACCATTTTCAGTCATGACCTGGGCCACAGCGTGGCGACATGATACAGAATAGTATACACAAGATACACATTTGATTAAACTGTACAAGACAATATATACATTTGATTATACTGTACAAACACCAAAGGATGCTGAGACATCCATTGTCCACATGTGGTATACACGCCTGGCAGAAAAATAAGGTAACGAGAGAAATACAGGTGGTAGTACAAAAGGAGAGGTAGTGTGCATTGTACAATTTGACAAGGAGCAGCTAAAGCCTAACTGACAGAGTAACCTCTGGTCTAAGTGCCACGCCAGTTGACCTGAGAGAGTTGGTGGCAAGCAGGGCATGACATCCAGTGAACCTGGTTAAGAGCAGAGAGGTAGTAACCGGCTGAGTAAGTGTAGGTGAGGAGAAAGATTCTTTGTCACTCATTTGGATTTTTATTATTATATTCTTTGGTTCTATAACTTTTATAATCCCCTAGGAGCTTTTAGGCTTGATGGCAGTGATAGCAGCAATAGTGGCTATGATTTGTCTCCTTTAATTATTTTACTTATTCTGCTCATTCATTTCACTCATTGTCCACACTCCAACCTCGCCTGTTCATTTGGCTGTATGGAGTGGGACAGTGAGCCATGGGTAAGCATGCATTTTGTGGGAACTTTGGTGGTCCCAACAGTGCTGGCTGCCAAGGGGAGTAAAAAGGTGCATGTTGAGCTAAGGAATTGATAGAGTAGCTGAGGACTGTGATCTGAGTTCAAGATAATATAGTTAACTTAGCCCTGGGCTAACTCAGGAAAAGGGAACGTGTCAAGGGTTTCAAAAGGGCTGCATAGGCTTTACTATATTCTGCATATTTTTACTTTTGGTGATTTATATGTAAGCAATAAGGCACACAGAGGTGTGTGTAAACCATATTTTACAGCACGGCTTGGGGTGTAGTAAAGCACGATGCCAACAGCCGAGTGACTTCAGCTGCTGGCCGTGATGTAAAATATGGTTTACACACACCCCTGAGTGCCTTATTGCACTTATAAAATTGACTACTTTTTTTTGTTTACTTTTGGCTATTGAGAAAAGCATGTGTATATGTAGAAAACAGATTTACTTTGTGCATTTGTGATAAAATAATCCTTCTGCTCACTGCAAATGATGTCGTTGTACTTTTGCCTACTTTCTACTTCCTGTTTTTTGCTCTCTGTTTTTATCCACATTCAGGATATGGAATGTTTATCATGGAATGTTTACCATGGAATACATGGATTCAAAATTCTGCTCAGTTCCACTGGCAGAATGTTTCTCTCTCAACACACTGTACACACAGACAACAAAGGCCTTTATAGTGTATGCTAGAATGTTGTATTCTCTCAAAATCTAACTTTCCCTATTCTTGTTGTAACGTCGATGTGATGTCACGATGTTGTTGTACAATCATGAGTACGTCACATCAATGGTACAACAACTTGGAATCAGATCACGCGGCCACCCACTAGTCTCCTCGAATGGCCAGAAAGCTGTTTGAATCCATACATCTTTAGCTAAAGTTGTTGTATGGCAGTTCAGCATTGGCACTGGAGGACATCCTAACTGAAAAGTAAGTGCCGCTTTTGTTTTTCGTTGATCCTGTGTTGCGGGGGTCGGGCGATCACGCTGCCGACCTCACTGCATATCTGGTCGATCCTGCCATTTCTGTTGGCTGTGACTGGTGCACTTCCCACCTCAGTTCAAACCTAGTTTTAGCAGACTTGTAAGGTGCCCATACACTATAAAAGACAGTATATGGGCAACAGTGAACAACAGTGCTGTTCACTTCTCGAGGTGTCATGACACCCTCAAACCTCTTGAGCTTCGTTCTCGAGGTTTCAACAGTTGTCATGACAACCTCTCGAAGTGAACAACACTGTTGTTGTTCACTGTTGCCCATACACTATCCTCTATGTTTCAGCCAGAGACTCAGTTATCTCACTGTTATGGCAAGAAGAAGAGAGTTCCCTGATGAGCAGGTAAAGACAGAAGGGGGATTTTTCACTGTCAGCAAAGAAACAGTTGTAGTGAAAACTATATACAATTGTTATTGTTTCTAATGTGTTTATGTATGTAAGGAGTGTGTGATAATCAGGGAAACAGCATTTAATTAATTTGTTTTATTTTTTATTTAAAGTAGTTTTATTTTTAGGGCCCAGTTGAAGTTTTTTTTACAGTGTAAAGGTAGCAGCCATGTTTGTGGTGGAAGATCAGTTCTGGCAGTAGAGGGCTATCTGAAATGCCTGTGTTCCAAATGTCCATCGATGTGTGTTGCAGACTCTTCACTGCTGAGCAGTCTTTTTTTTAACTATGTATAAACCATATTTTACACATAAATAAGAGCCAATCAGATTACATGATTTTGCCCTGCCATTTTATAACTTTTTATGTCATCCTGCTTCCCTGCTAGGTTGCATTTTTTAATGTGCTTTTTTTGTGGGACCTATAATTTTGTGGGACTAAAAGTTTATAAATATAGTGCTTAAAACTATTTCATAATCCTATAAACTACTATAAAACTGCTATGAACTGATTTAGTGGCTAAGAATATCTGAAGCTTTGCTATTTTGTTTTTATGTTTTATATTCGTAGTGTAAACTTATTTTATATATTTGAAAATATAATTACTTTTTGGAAGGTATTTTGAATCCCAGTCTTGATTGTGATTTGATTAGATCTAGTGTCTGACTAATTGGGACATGTTGTTCATTAGTTTTATGTGATTCTTCATGCTGTATGCTGTGGAGTTGCTTTTTACTCATGGCTTCAGCACTGACTGATAATCATTTAATGATTTTTTCAGTATTAATTGATAAGAGACGCAGGGCCAGATAGTCAAAACTTTGCCCTGGGGCAAAATTAGCACTGCCCAGCGGGCAAACTTAGCCCAGAACACAGAGCACGCTATATTCAAAAGGAATAGCCCAGGGCAAACAGCTTCCGAATATGGCATGGTAATGAGGCCATGCAAACTGGGCTGGGAGTGCAGGGCAAAAATAGCCCTGGAATAAGACAGCACTGAATAAAGCAACCAGGAAGTGCAACCCACAACAACAACACAGTACACAGCAACATGTGGGCAGGTACAGACGTAACCACGGGCCAATGTGTGTGCCAGCAAATGCATGGATTCTCAGTACAGCTGCAGGAAGCAGCAGATGTGAAAGAACATTGATCAAAACTGTATAATATTCCCTCAGATTGTTAGCGGCCGCTAACACATTAGCGTGGCATTAGCGCGAGCTATAGTTAGGCCCGAGCAAACACGCTGTCGGGCTAAATGTGCCATATTCGTGCGTTGATGCAAATGAGCCTACTTACGAGTCTCTGGGCAAACAACCGGATTAATATCTCATTATACCCTGATTTGCATGCAGTTTGCCCAGCGCTACTGCAGAGTCCCACAGAGCCACCTGTAGGTCAGTCTGGAAGTACAGGGGCTGACCAGGTCCAACCGCAGCTCCACCTGTAGGTCAGTCTGGCAGTGCCTGATGATAGCTGCAGGCTACATGTAAACAGTACAGCATAGCATAGCATATTATACCCCAGGGACAGGACACCATAGGCACAGGTGGTGGTGGTGCTGCATGCAACTGTCACATTGTAGGGCATGCTACAGTGCACAGCAGAAACTACAGTAGCAGGGGCCAGTAGTGCGTGGACACAGCAATGCCTATGGTGTGTAGGGCAGTGATGATGACTGCACATACACAGTGAGCGCCCAACCTGCGGATGTTTTCTGACACTGGACATTACTGTTACGCTGTTGTGTGACCCACAGATGCTGCACCTGTGGCATGGATGCTCACAGTGACATGTACATTTCTGGCTTTGTGTGCTATGGCAGTTGTACAGCTGTGAGGTAGTGGCCGGGGCATATATTATCCGGAAGGCACACTGGTGTTGGGGTATTCCTAATACTGACCCATGTACACTGCATGATGTGTCCCAGCCTTGTGGCCACACCTGATCTGTAGCACAGCCTCGCCACCCATATATGCTCCTCAACATACTCCATGCCCACAGTGCTGCATATGTGTGCTGGCATCTGTTGGTGTCCACAGAAGTGTGGTCCACAGGTGTGCTGGCACACACTGCCGTTGTCCACTGGTGGCAGGGTCACCACTTACTGCCTGGCATGGCTGGGACTGGTGACAGATGATGGCATCATTGTGATGCCATCAGTTAGCAGCATGCTTCCTCTATGTTTGGCTTTATCTATGTGTCATATTTATTTGTTAGGATCGCGCAAAACCCGCGCTAAACCCATAAACGCCGCGCAAAGCCATAATGTTGCGAAGCTGATTGCCCAGGATTAAGACCAGCTTTTCCTGGGCGGGTAATGTGCACCGGGCCAGCTTAAGTGTCGCTAAGTCACGCGAAAACCACTTAGCACGGCGCGCTAGTCGCTGAATATAGCATTGCTTCGGTATTCATGTCAGTTTGCCCCTTGCATGCATTATACCTGTTTGCCACGCAGTTTGCCCGCGTTATTTGGCCTTTTGAATATGGCAGACCCGTGCTAATCCCGCGCTAAACCTGTGCAAATGGTTTTTGCCCAGCACAAAGTTTTGAATATCTGTCCCTGAGACTCAGATAGTAAGGACGTTCAATGCTTTCTACTAAATCACTCATGCTGGATGCCTCTGCGATTATTTGGTAATTGTATTCTATGTGCTCCCTTTGCTGGTGGCATCTGGTGGACTGCACTGGCTGCCAATTTGCTGGCAAACCATCTTCAAGGTCTGTTTGCTGACCTATAAGGCCCTACACAATCAGGGACCTGGCTACCTGAAAGATATCCTTTGTCCCTACTGTCCCTCCCGCCCTCTCCGAACCACTGATGAGGGATTGCTAGAGATTCCCAGGGTTCACTTAAAAACTTCAGGGGCCAGATCTTTTAGTTTTATGGCCCCAACCCTGTGGAATTCTCTACCTTGTCAGGTGCTAAATTGCCCAACTGTACAAAGCTTTAAGGAGGCTTTAAAAACATATCTTTATAGCCTAGTATACAATAAGTTTTGAATGCTGTTGTCAAGTCTAATTTTAATATTGTTTTAATTATTATTTTTTTTTATCATGTAATGTACAGGCACCTTGGTTTTGGAAAGGTGCCTTTTATAAATAAAGATTGATTGATTGATAAGGACCCCCCACCAAAGCAAAGCCCTTTTAGTTGAGGAGGATTGGTTAATCTCATTGTGTCAGGGCAAATTGAAGTGCAGGTTTGATGAGATTTTACTACATAAGAGGTCTTATTCTACATTTAGCTGTGCTGCCTAGGTGGTTGGTAAGTGCTTTTATTTGATTTTCTTTATTTTAGGACCCTATATTGGGCCTTATCTGATTACTGAATATCTCTGTTGGTATTTTTGTGTTATAGAACTAAAACATACAAACCCACATTGAATCTAGCCTTTTTGTAGTAGCAGAGATTGTGGAACGCAGCTTGTGTGGTGTTTGTTTTTTCCTTTTTCATGATTTGTTGAGGTAATATGTACATTTTGTTTAATGGTATTTTAGAGTTTTATCTGCAGTGTCAGAACCGGAATGTTTTGTTGGTTTATCTAACCTGAATACTGCTATTTTTCTGTTTATATTTAGACCTTATTAGTTTTTGTTTTCTCTTTTTTAGTGTTTGAATCTGTTAGTATTTAACCTTTGCCCTTGAGATCTTATTCTTCTCTCCTTGGGACAAAAGTGTACAGCCCTCTGTTCACCTGTTGTGGCCCTTTTTTGGACATTTTTGATGACTGTTTTGGACATGTGGATTTAAGACCCTTTGAAGTTAAAGAAGATTAAGCATTTAAAGATCCATGTGAAGAAAAAAATATTTTATATATATATATATATATTCTTTTTATCTATTTAATGTATTTAATTTGTGATGTTGATTGCTAGAGTAAGCTTGAGTGTTAGCCTGGGAGGATATTGATAGACTGAATAGTTTAACTTATTTCTATTTGTTGGGGATTTGTCATTGATCTTTTACAGTTTAGATGACTTTTTCTAGTCACTTTAGGAATGTGATCAGCATGGTGGTAATTAGGGGGCAGATGAGTTAGAAATTGGCTCTCCCTTGGGAAATGGTAAGTCATACTAGCCCTGTTTTGAGGGAAAAAAAACAGAAATAAAAATAGCTCTAAAGCTATCAAATCTAGTAGTTCCAAAATCCCCCTAAAGTGTCAAAAAAAGAGTAAGAAAAATCAATTATTGGTAGAGAATATTTCCTGTTCAAAATTTACTATTTGATTTATAATAATGTTATGCTGTTGGGTAATGAGGTGCAATTACAAAACTCTCCTTGCTTGTGTCAGAGTGAATCTGATTTTAAGCATTTACAGTAACGTCTACACCAAGGTTGAGTCTCCTAATCACGTTTACAAATCTAGCTCATATTGACCAGGATGCATTTCTCTATGATGTCTCCAATATCGACTGGGCAGGTATCTATCAAACAAAGGATGTGGAGGTTGCTCTACAGATATTCATAAATGAATTTCTTACCATTCAATATAAACATGTCCCCAAGACTACTAGGAGGGTCAGAGGAAAACAGACGAGGTGGCTGCATAAAGACCTCCTTGCTAATCTGTGCCAGAGGGACAAGCTTTGGATTCGCTACAAACAAACTGGCCTACAGTCAGATCTTATTGTCTATCGTGAACTAAGGAACAGATGTAAGAGACAAGTTAGAGTTGCTAAAAGCAAATACTGCAAGGACCTTCTACAAAGCTCAGCCTGTGACCGAGAAAGATTTTGGGCCGTGTCAAAACATTTCTCGGTACTTCGCAGTCGGTCACTCCTGATGAAATAATCATAAATGGGGCACATTTTAATGACCCTAGGACCATCTCAAACAGTTTTAACAATCTTTTCTCTGATCTTTCATACTATACCTTGGCTTTACAACCTAGTGGACCACACTCCAATCTACCTACCACACTACCATCAGACAACCATACTGCCCTATTGTATGATGCTCCTCCAGCGCCACCATTCCATTTCAAGGCTATATCAAGAGCGGAAGTTCTGAAATTACTGAGATCCATATCTGCCAATACCAGCTGTGGTTCTGACTCACTGGAACCTCATCTTCTTAAGCTGGCTGCTCCACTCATTGCCTCTCCGATTGCCAGAATCTACACTTTATCCCTTATCCATAGCACTGTGCCAGACCTATGGAAATCTGCAAGAGTAATGCCTGTCTTTAAAAAAGGTGACCCAAAGGACATGGCCAATTACAGACCTATAGCAATTCTTTCTGTCCTTAACAAGATCCTAGAGAAAATAGTTGCATCACAGACCATTGACTACCTTACACGCTACAATCTCCTCTCAGACACTCAGCATGGTTTCAGAAAAGGTCATAGCACCACCACGGCTCTTCTTCAACTAACTACTGATATTCTGTCCAACATGGACTCTGGAAAACTCACAGGTGCCATCTTCATTGACCTCACTAAGGCTTTCGACCTTGTTGATCATCCCCTGCTTCTCTCCACTCTCCATAAATTCCATTTCTCTACCCCTGTTGTGGACTGGTTCTGTAGCTACCTGTCAAACAGGTCACAAGCTGTCAAATTTAATTCCTTCCTGTCCAGCATGTCTACTATCAACCTTGGGGTCCCCAAGGGCTCTATTCTTGGGCCCCTTCTGTTCTCAATTTTTATCAACAATGCAGCTGAGGTCCTGAATCCTGCTCAGCTATTCTCTACGCTGATGACCTGATCATCTACACTAGTTCTTCTAGTATTGCCTGCATAAACACATCACTTACTTCAGACTTCAATAGTCTTAGACTGGCTACTAGACCGTAGCTTGTACTAAATGAAAAGAAAATGAAAGCCATGCTCCTAGGTTCTGCACCAAAGATTAAGACCTGTTCTAGTTTGCTGGAGGTTCTTCACCCAGGAGGATTTCCACTTGAAAATGTTACTTCCTTCAAGTACCTTGGGATCCTTCTGGACCAGTCCCTGGATTTTAATCTTCACATTCAGTCCTCATGCAAAGCTGTAAACGCTAAACTAGGAGTAGCTTACAAAACGAGCTACATGCTTACACCCTCGGCCAAATTAGCAATTGCCCGAGGTATTCTGCTCCCAACCCTTACCTATGGTGCCTCTATTCTTACCTCTTCCCATAAAACCTCCCTACTAAAATGGGATGTAACTTATAACAATATATGCCGATTTGCCTCTTCGTCACCTCAACTCAAACATCACTGCCTTCTTTATAAGGATCTGAATTGGCTCTCACCCTCTGCCAGTAGACAATACTACCTTGGATCACTAATGGACTCGATCATCCGGGAAAAAAACCCGTCCAAGCTTGCGGCATTGCTGGTCCCTCAACCATCCTCCCATGGCCTGCGATCAGCTGACAAATCCTTGCTCTATATTCCGAGATGTCGGATGACTAAAGGCACAGGGGCCTTCCAATTCTCTGCTCCCAGGCTATGGAATGCTCTTCCACTCAACCTCCGGCTGTCTCAGTCTCATTTTGGATTTAAAAGTGAATATCGTCGTTATCTATCCTTAGCTGATGCTTGTACATGCTTTGACCCAACCTGAAGCTCCTGAGACTTACCAGTAATGTCACCCTTGTTCTAATCCAGCTCCAAGACTGTCTCCTCTTCCCCTCCCCATATTTTTCCTTCTCTTTGTAAATAACTTCTTGACTACTAGCTCTCTTCCTTGTTGAACCTTGTTGCTGACCATCCACTGCTGTTTTGCCAATTACCACCCCTGACCGTCCTTCTGTCAGTCTTTCTTGTTATATTTGAACATTCCTCACATTTCTCTCTATATAACCTTACTATCTTATTAATCCTTTCACTCCACAGGTCGGGTCCATGGTTTCTGCACTTATTATATATCTTACTGCCATTATCTGTATAATGCTTGCCATTATTTTTTGTTGTTTCTACCCATTGTATTTTGTATTTTTGTAGCACTACTGTACTGTTCCTCTATTTGTACTATTGTACCCATGTTGCTGTTGTTCAACTGTTCTCCTTTTGTTGTACTCTCCCGGGTCGTGCCTGAAAATAGTCATTTTATGGCTAGTGCACCTACCCGGTTTACAAAAACTAAATAAAAAAAAGAGTTAACTCCCCCGAAGCAAGAACTGGGTATAAAATCAGAACAGTTTCCTTATTCTCTTCTCAAATCTCCAGATCTAGATATGAGAAAGGTTTCACTGGAAGGCACTCAGTCTAATAGTCATGACTCTCAAGGTCATTTTTTGCATCTTCTGGGACCTTCTTCATTAGATATATACTATATGGTTCAGGGAATTTCCAAGAAATAGAGAGGGAAGACTTCCGGTAATGTCATCACCATGATAGCATGATAGAAATGAAGCTCAGTCTCTACCTGGGCAAATCCACGACATAAACACCATTATCAAGGCTGAAATTTAAAAAAAACTTATCAACACTGATTAACATGCTTAGAGGAAAAGGCAGCAGGGCTGCATCACCTGATGAGTCTGCAGAGGGGAAGGATTCAACATGGACAGTGGGGGGTTCTAAACATCTACCAGCCAGAGGCCCTTAAGAATAGATCATACCGGAATAAAAACAATGCAGTGGCAAATGTCTTTAATACTTTCTGAACTCAGGGATTTCCAGAAAGAAATGCGCCTTATTACAACAGCCCTCAGAACTGACCTGAACAAGCTGGAGAAGAGACAGGATGCTATGGAGGAACCATGCTCAACTGCTTACTCCTGCCTAGATACCACAGAATGAGTGATGGTTCAGCTCCACAATACAATTCAGGTACTACAAGAGCAAGCAGAAGATGCAGAGTCCCATAACCAACACAACAATTTGAGGATCTCAGGAGTCCCAGAGGGAGAGGAGGGGTCAGACATGATCACATTCTTACAAAACCTATTTAAAACTGCTTTTGACACCCCCCCCTCCTGCTCCCTGGAGGTGGATAGGGTGCATCGTGTGTTAGGCCCTAAGTCCAACAGGCCTGATTCTAGACCACGTTCAATTGTCACTAGAGTCCTCCATTTCCAAGACAAGAAGCTGGTGCTACACTGGGCTTGGCAAAAAGGCACAGTCTCCTTTAAATCCATGTGGCTTTACTTTGACAATGATTATCCTCCCACCATCGTTGCAAGGAGATGTGCCTATGCTCCAGTACTGAAGTTCCTGTGACAACACAACTTGAAATTTTGTACTCCCTACCCATCCAATTTGGTGGTCTTCTTTCCTGAGGGGACACAGACTTTCAAAACAGCAGTGGAGGTGATTTTGGATCTTGCCAAAAAGACGATTGAGATCCCCTGCTCCAAAGGTCCAAACTCTATCCAAACTACTTCCCTGGCTGTTAACTTACCACACAAACTCTGGCAGAGCACCTCTCTGAAAGAGTCAAGAAGGCTACAAGACACAATGGACTTTCAAAAACAATCAGCACCCTGCAACAAACCTCCAATTCTCCACAGCTGCAACACCAGACCCCCAGAGAAGAAGAATGATTCTACTGATGTAAATTCCAGAGGTAAGCTCGGTGTGCTCCCTTTTCAGGTTGCCTTGCCACAGAGTCTTCTGAGGGCCCCTCTCCCCCTTAGTCTACCCTGAAAATTTATAAGGCAAGGAATTATAGAATTCCTGTAGGTTTCCTATTAGTACATTCTAACCCATTCCCACATCATTATAGTTGGAAAAATACCTCCCCTAGGAGGTCAGACCATAGACCAGCCCTGAACTGTTAGGCCTTCAGCATATGAGAAGGATTACCCCCCCCTCAAAATGGATTAACATTGCATGTGGTGTCATACCTTAGAGTTCCCGGGATCTGGTATAGTCGGGCATGATTACTATCCCTTGGAGCCACAGGCTGCTCCCTCATGGCTTTTTACAAAATGGTATCAGTCACATGGTGGTGACCTCCTGCACCTGGTCCCCCCAGCCTCTGTTCCCAGGATAATTGGTTCTCACTGGAGGAGGAGAGGTTTCTGCTTGCAGGTCCAGCTCCTTACAGCCCTCTGCATGGAACGCTGAACTCATTCCAACGCTAGCACAGTTGACCTCCCCTTAACCCCAGTGTTAAGGATATTTAAGCAGTGAAACTGGAACTACATCCTACACAGTAAGCTCAAACGATTCAGTTACCAAACCTATGAATGCACTAATCAGGAGGCTCTGAAGTTGGGGGCTGCCAGATCAAAGATCTGTGCACCCTGAGCAGAAGTTATGAATTTTACATATTTCTTAGACATTTTGCTTACATGTAGCCCTACTGATTACTCTAGTACTCAGTCTATTAAACCTAATCACCCAATGTAGGATACAGCACCTAGAAGACTGCTGTATATAGAGGCTGCCAGCCTATACATTTGCAAATGGTGGTCCTGAGATGAGGACTCCTGGGGCTCACAGATACAGGTTTTAGTTATTGAACTTTGAGAGTAGCATGGCACTACTATAGGGGGTGTCTTAGACTCTCCTAAGGTATAGCTAAGAAGCAGATTCACAGGGGGAGATGGGGGCACTTCCAGGGCTACCCAACCTGCAGGGTTACTTGTGCCTCTGTCAGCAAAGGGATCATGTTTGCTGCAGTGATGCTTCTGTAGAACTAATTCATGGGTTGGATTAATGTTTATTAGAGGATTCCTTTCATGCAGCAAACCATAAGAGATTTATAATGCCCCCAACCCAGCTGTAGTCAATTGTCTGCTCGAATAGCTGAAACAAAGCACACTCCCACAATATGAACCCTTATAACTCTCTGGTGGGGTTCACTCTATGGGCTCTGGGGTCCCCCCCCACTGACACTCACAGTGAGCAGTTTTATTGCCATTAAGCCAAACCCTGGTATACAGGGCATGAGAAAGTAAGTAAAGAGAACTGAGGAGGGTGGGTAGATCAGTATTGTGAAAAATATTTTGACCCAATACTCAATTCAAGATTACTCTGCCTTCCCCTCATGTATTCCAGTAGAGACAGCTTTACTTTCCTTGAGAATTCCCCACTCTCCCCAATACCAGCAGGTGAAATAGAATATCCCAGTGCAACTGGGTAACACTATAATGCAACTGCTGAGGAGGCACTCTAGTTAGCCAAGTGTCCTTCTGTACACTTGGGCCCTCACTTTGTCCCCTGTGACAATCTTCCTTCCCCCTCCCCTCTTCTCAATATAATACAAAATGGTGAAATTCCTCCTAATTATCCTAGCATTGCTCCGGTGGCGCCTAGGTGAGATGTCCACCCTCATACCTGTTCCCAGGACATCCTTGATACATTTTGAGATCTGACATCCAGACCCATGGCCCTAAACGTGGGCAGTACCATGCCTTCCAACTCCCCTCGTGGGAGTCTAGAAATGGAAGTACCTAGTTTCCCAAAGACCTCTAGGAGAGCTCAGTTGGCACCCCTGGTGGCAGTTAACTCTTCCCAGTTTGACAGGTATCCCCAAAACAGGTTCAAGACTACCCACAGTCAGTTGTTGGCATTGTTCCAGTTATAATTACAGTCAGCATTGCCAAACAGTATGAATTCAGTGTGCATATTGCTGAGTGTGGAGTGGCCCTGCGGGCTGCAGAGACTGATTTATTTGAAGTTATAGTTTGAAAATGGCTACACAACACACACAACTTTATTCAATAAATGTAAATGGGCTCACTAACCCAATTAAGCATTCTTGTGTAATGTCCCACCTTACAAAGACTCAGTCTGATCTGGTGTTCCTGCAGGAGACCCACCTATCAAAGGTGGAGCATAATAAGCTAGCAAGTTTTGGATATCAGGCTGTCTACTCATCCTCATTTAGAAATGGCTGTAAGAGGGGAGTTGCCATCCTAATACCACGCCAAACTCCATTTCAGTTTGGAAGCTCTTGGATAGATACAGAGGGCTGTTTAGTAGTGCTGAAAGGGAAACTCTACAATGAAGAGGTTACTCTAGCAAATATTTACCTTCCCCAGGAACAGGCTTCATGAACATTAAATACCTGTTGGATAAGGTGGTGCTCCACACTAAAGGCCTACTTATCCTGTCTGGTGACTTTAATATTACCCCTGACCCTAGCTGGGGCTCCTCCAGGTCATCTCTTAAAAGACAACTACCCCTGCGCAGGGTATTTAAAGAATCTGTGCATGAGGTGGGATGAACAGATGTCTGGTGGTTCTCTCATCCCAGAACATGTGGATATACCTTTTACTCAGCAGTTCACGGAACCTATTCTTGTATAGAGCAATGTTACACCCAATCCGAGTATCTACCCCATTTAAAAGACTGCACTTTGGGAGATATTACCCTCTTCAATCATGTCCTAGTAATAACAAAGTGGGAGACAGTTCAAGAATCTCATTCCACTAGGTGGCATTTAAATCTATTGTATCTCTGGGATAAATCTTTCAGGGAGTTTCTTAAAAATAAGATCCAAGAAATTCTCCAAGACAACTCCAATCTGGACACCTTGAAACCCATACTCTGGGACTCCATAAAGGCAGTTCTGAGGGGCTACATAATACAATATATGGTGGCATGCACTACAATTGCAGAGAACACCAGCATCATTTGGAAGACGCTTTGCATTTCCTTGAAATGGCACATCAGCAGGGTGACACATCTATCCTGCCACAATTAAAACAAGTCAAATCTGATCTAGACTCTCACTGTCTACAACAGACAGAGATTGCCCTTATGTTCTTAAGACAGCGTTTCTATGAGATTGGTCCTAGGGCTAGTTGATTACTGGTGTACCAATTCAGAAAGCAACGTCCTGCAACTACTATAACTACAATTAGACACCCAACAAATGGAACCCATCACATCAAATTACATGGCATCACTAATGCCTTTAAAACATACTACCAGAATTTATACACCCCAAAACATCCTGACCCACATGAAGAGATCCAGCAGCTTATAACATAAATCTCCCTGCCATCATTGATAGAGGTTCAATAGCAAAGTCTGATCAACCCCATCCAGATGGAGGAGCTGGAGGCTGCCATATGTCATTCAAAAACCATGAAAGCCCCAGGACCTGATGGTTATGGTGCGGAATTCTACAAATCCTCCAGAGAACAGCTTGTAACTCCCTTGCTTCTGGCCATTAATAAAGTATATACTGAAGAGTCCCCCTCTTCAAGATGGGCACAAGCAGCAATCTCTGTGATTCTGAAGCCAAACAAGAACCCCCAGTTTTGTACATCCTATTGTTCCATATCAGTACTCAGTACTGATTATAAATATTACATGTCCATTCTCTCCCACAGACTGGAGTTGATCCTCCCTTCCCTAATAGGCCTAGACCAAACTGGATTTGTACAGACAAGAACAACCACAAATAACACCAGGAGAGCATTTCACCTCATCCATGAAATGCAAACCAGACAGACCCCATCAATATTATTAAGACTAGATGCAGAAAAAAGTGTTTGATAGGGTCTCCTGGCAATTCCTATATTCTACCATTAGGAAGTTTGAGTTCCCTGAACTTTTAATAGAGATCATCCAAAACCTTTTCAATTCCTCTAGATGAAGATGACCTTGTGTTAAGGTCTCCAGGCATCACTCAGAGGACTTTACACTACACAGGGGTACCCAGCAGGGACGCCAACTATCTGCCCTTTTATTTGTCCTTTATACTGAACTCCTAGCACAGGCCATCTGGGAAGCCCCTAGTCTGTAAGATATCTCATTGGGAGAAGTGGAACACCACACTGCCTCATACGTGGATGATATCTTATTATATTTAGACAACCCCAACACCTCCCTCCCAGCCATTTTTTAAAATAATAGAGAATTTTAGTACAATATCAGGATATAAAGTTAATACTACTGAAACAGAGGTCCTTGCATTTAATTATTACCCGACATAAAAGATTAAAAATGAAGGTTCAGATCAATGAGGGTAATTTAGTCAAAGTGAGCCATCTGAAGGATGATTATGGTTTGGATTGTATTCAGATTATTTGTATTAACCACAGGACCTCTAACTATCTTTGGAAAAAAAGGGTATTTGTTGGAAAAATGTAATTTCATTTTAACATATGTGAATAGGAGGAAAACATCATGCGTGGTCAGCTCTTATGATTCATATAAGTGCTTTCTTAGTATTTTTGGTCTTAAAAGATGTAAGAGTGAAACTAATTTCAGATTAACCAAACAAATTAATTAATTTCTTTCAAATTGTCTTCAGATTCCTCTGGGTTATAAGGGAGTAGTGCTAAGAGGTGGGAAGCTCTAGATGGTGCTCAGGTGGATATCCTTTTTTAGTTTAGAACAATTGCAAATAAAGTCCTGGAGAAATGTGATATCTTGGGCAGTTTAGGTATTTATTAGTTCTGAACAATATTTGTACAATCAGTGTCACATTGCAAGCAATTACTTGTCCAAAGGTAGACCCATCTGGCATGGGGTCATGTTGCCTAAAACAAAAACTGCGCAGCAATCAATGCTGCAGCCAAAAGGCCATGCACTGCAATACCATCGGATAAAACACTGACATGGCACAAACAGCACACACCCTTACAAACAATGGAATTTCTTGTTTTTTGCCAGGGGCTTTGACCCCTCACCCCCCAATATGGGGTTTTTCACCCCCCACACCCCATGGAATTTATATAGCAAACTCTGGATGGGTCTATGTGGACTTAGGGGATAGGGAGAAACTTGGGAGGGGGGAAAGCTTTGTTTAAAAAAAAATGCTGCAAAAAGTTGTAGCATGGGGAGACCTAGAGGGAACCGAACCATGGTCCCAGGTCTCCCGTTTTGCCATGTGCTAGTGCCTTAGCCACTTCACCATGGGAGCAGCTCTACCAGGCACCCAGCACATGGTGACTTGATCCCTCTCAAGAAAAGCGTACTAGGAAAGGGGTAGCAATAATTCTCTACCACTGTTATACCCCTGTCATTGTAAAACCATACACTCTCTACACACCGCAGTTAATACTGCACTGTCTCTCTTACACGGTATTGACCTGGTAACGACCCATCTTCCAATGTGATACCTATTACTAACAGATCCTATTTATTGGCTGGGTACCAATGAGTCATTAGTCCTTCTAACTCACCTGTAACTATTAATCATTTAGAGTACAGTTAATGGTGAAGGTCTGGATCATTTATTATCTTGGAACATTGCTGGTATTGGAGCTAAATGGGGGGGGGGGGCAGGGATGGCTGGAATGTATTTCAGATTATGTTATCCTATGTTTTCAAGCCCTGGCACCTAAAGGATCAGAACATTCACATCAATAATTTTGAGTTGTTTCATGTACCTGAAAAAAAAAATAGTGTAAGATAGGTAGAGCGTCAGGTGGACTCCCTTGTTATATTAAGATTGATACCAATATATTTACTGAATTTATCAAAGCATCATATTTCTATATTATCCTTTTTGTGGTTTCTAACTTTAGATTCATCCTCATCAACTTCTACATTCCACATTATTCCTCTAAGTTTGCCATTGATGATCCTTTGATTTGTTAGGGAATATACTAGAAGAGCTTTATGAGATATATATTAATACCCCATCTCAATTGTGGGGGACCTTAATACTAGAATAGGCTGTTTTGATGGACTCCTGGAAAACATAGCAGTAGGTTCAATATCAGAGACTCAATTTATTCCATGTAGAAAATCTCAGGATCCTAAAATAAATGATGCAGGCTATAGTTTCATTAAATTTCTGCAATAATAGGCATAATTGGAGGCAGTATAGTGCAGTGGTTTAAGGCTCTGAGCTGCAAATCTGGTGACATCTAGCAGACCAGACCGGGGTTTAAATCCCACAGCCCCCACTTGCAAACTGTGTGACCCTGAGCAAGTCACTTAACTTCCTTGTGCTCCCAGGTTGCACCTGGAAACAAGCTTTGGCTTAGTGTGCCTTTCCTGGTTAAACAATTTCCTCTTTCCCTTTCCCTTGTCCACTTAGTGTAAGATTATTAGGTGATGAAGAAGGCCAATGGACCTATTTCACTTCATCAGGTGCTTCAATCATTGATTATGCAATTTGGGATAGGCCCATAGAGATAATCTTCGGATTAGATATAGTGTGAGCATTTCCCTCTAACTCCATTATTACATCTGCTTTATGAAGGCTCCTGTTAAATGATACTTTAATCTTGAAATTAGAAACAGGAGGAAAATTAGATGGAGTGACAAGATTTCTTCTAAATCACAAAATACCTAACATCCCCAGATTCTTCATTGCAACATAATGTTGAGGGAATGGACATTTTGGATCTTTATAAGTTATTGGAAACTTGGTGTATTTATTATATTCTATTCTTTATACTATAGGTAGAGGGTATTTGAGGGAAAGGACTGGTTTTTTTGATCAGGTTTGTAAACAAGAACTATCAAAGCTTCTTTTGTTAGCGAAGGTTACAAAGTAACATCCTTTGTAAATTAGTTGCAGGCTCCTTAATAGGGCAAGGAAATCATATAATACCTTTCTTCAACATAAAAAATGAAGTATTACCATAAACAATGGGAGGTTATGACTCGTGCCATTGATAAAAAAGATTCTAGATCCTTTTGGCTTAGCTAGGGGGATTTTGAATTCTATATCTTTTTTAGATACATATGTTGCTTTTTTAGATACATATGTTTCAGCAACAACTTGGGTAAAATATTTTTCGTCATCTTTCTATGATCCTAGGATGCTGCATGTTTGTCAAGATTTTTTTTATATATTGTCCAGTTAGTCCCGTTACTATTTCCAAAGTAAATCCAGCAATTTCCTTGTTAAAGTTACAGCACTTAACCCTTACTCCTCCTCTCCCTCACTCTCTCTACCTCCCGCCCTTCTCCCTCTCCCTATCTCCTCCTTCTCATTCTCTCTCCCCCCTCTCTCCCCACCTCTCTCTCTCTCCTTCTCCCCTTCTTGCCTTCTCTCTTCCCCTCTCCTCCCTCCCTCCTCTCTCCAATCCCCCTTCCCTCTACTCTCACAAATAACACTCTATCCCCCATATTGACCCCTCTGTCATACCCTTCTGACCTTTGGCATCTCTGAAGGCATTGACAAGGCTAAATCTGGCTGCTCTTGTAACCTCAGCTTATACTACCTGAAGCTCGTACTGAAACAGGCCTGCACTTATCTGCCTATGTACTTCTTAAGCAGTCTCCTCAAGTGTTGCCCTTGTTGAATGTATTGTAAATAATGTTTTAATTGTAATTGCATATTCTGTAACCATTGTATTATGAATAATGTGGAACCTTTGTAAAAGAGTTCATACTCAAAGGTTGTTTCTGAAAAACTCAAATAAATAAATAAAGTAACTTGAAGTTTCATGAATGATCAAACAGGAATACATTGTAAACAGAGCATTCAATGCTGTAATGGTGTGAATACACAGAATATTAAGTCATGTATAAAAATAAAGTTTACTACTAAAGTATAATAAAGCCCCCAAATCTGATATGATTCTGGTGGATGTGTATTTACAGGTTCCTTTAATTTGGGCAGAATTTTTTTCTTCTATTTTTCAATAAACATTTAAAAGAGTCCCCCCCCCCCCACATTCTTAGTTAGGTGCAGGGATAGTTCCTATTTTTAAAAATGGTAATGAGTCTGATCCCCAAAATATATATATCAGTTTGCTAGACATATCACTGAAAATATTTTTTTTTAGAATTCTTCTTATTCATTTCAGAGAGCAACTTATTTTGGTTGGGGGGGGGGGCTGTCTCCATTGCAGTTTGGTTTTAAAGCAGCAGTATTTGTTAGTCATCAAAACAATTAATCATATATTTTTTTTTAGCAAAAATGTATTTCTGACAACCTATGATTCATGCTCGATATATTTTTTGGTTTTTCAGATGTTGTTAAGATCTTTTTTTGTAGCTACTTTTTTAATTAATAACTCACATCATTAAAGATGGCTGCCATTCACCATTTAAAAAAAAAATCTCTTCCTTTGGTGTTACTTGTTAAATGTACATGCTAGAATAATGCTATAGTTATATTAGGATGGGTGATCCATGTGTTTCTGATAGTAAACTGCACAAATTATTTAATTGTTTTCATGGTGGGTGTGGCATGGATGTGGGAACTTTTAAAAACTTCAAGACCCCATATCTTGGTTCAGGAGTTAAAGAAAAGGAAAAGAAAAATGTGTATCTTGATATTTTTGGCAGATGAACCTTATTAATGAAAAATGTGTATGATTACTAACAAATACTGAGGGCTTTTAAAGAGAATTATTTCACTCTTGACAGTTGTTTTATTGTTAGACATTTATGGAAGAAATATGAGTTGTTCACAAGCTAGAATTATATGTTACTTTTTTTAGTTATTTTGCCACTTTTGATTCCATTTCTCAGAATAAATTATGGTAGCTTATGCAGGAGATAGGTATTGACTATGCCCTTATTTCTGTTACTGCTAAATTGCATAGCAAAATGGTGCTTGGGTGAGATTAGGTCCTCCTATAATGTTTTGGATGATTGTGTGACAAGTAAGTGTGTACAGCAGGGTTGTTTACATGCTTCTATTCTCTTTAATATTTACTGTATATGAATAGTATCTTGGAGGATCTTGCTCGGATTATCACTGACTAGCTGAAAAACAGGATACGTGGAAAAACCAACTTTGGCATATGCTCATGTTTTGATTAGTTTTTCCTTGTCTCAATCAGGCCTTCAAAAAACTGGACTGTTTGGCCAGGGCATCTTATTTATTTAGTTTTTGTTGACTAGAAATGGAGAACTAGGCAATTCTGCCTATTTTCAGCCTCATCCTAGGAGAAAGGGGGAAGATACAGATGCAAACTGACATATAGAAACAGATTAAGCTGTTGGTGGCATTTTAGTGAAGGAGGGAATTTGGCCAGGGCACCAGGAAAATTACCCTACTCTTTTTCAAGAGGTGCCATGGGATCTTTAATGTCCACTTGAACAACCACCAGAACAGGCAGATAGGACCTCAGCCTAATGTCTCATCTGAAAGACAGCACATCAGAAGTGCAGCACCCCCCCCCCATGATGCACTGCAGTGTCAGTATTGGGATTTAGCCCAAGTTCCCAGTGTGGGGCTAGAACCTACAACCTTCTGATTGTCTTGCCTCAGAAGAAGTGTGCTACCTGCTGAGCCATTGATACTGACAAACTGACTTATAAATTATCCTTGACCATTAATGAAAATAAGAATAATGTGGTTATTCTTGGTGGGAGAAGATATTTTTAAAGGAAAGCTACACCCTTGTATCATATAAGTATTTTCCCATGTCTACAGACAACTCTTTTTCTGTAGTTGTTAGGGCTGTGTTTGCTTTAGTTTGCTTTCACTGTTCATGGTGACTAACCTGGGGGTCTCCATTTCATGGTTGTTGAAATCTCATTGTCCATGAGAACTACATTACCATATGAGAACATGATGTTACATCACCCGTTTATACCAATCTCTGTGCTGAAAGAATAAATACCCCACAAAAACTCTCTGGAAAAACATAAACTGAATGTAGCTTAAAGGGAAATGCCTGCATTACAACTCAGAGAGTTTGCAAAGCTAACTTAACATAAATGTAATATTTTACACCTTCTCGCAACTTGTTTCTTCGAAGTCTAATTAAGCAGACAGGCAGACTATGGAGTCTAAAGGGTGATTACACATCCTGTTCTCATATGCTAATGCAGCTCCCAGGTACAATGAGATTTCAACAACCAACAAATGGAGGCCCCCAGGATAGTTACAGGGACTAGTATGAAGTGTGAAAACAAAGTAAAGCAGTTGCATACATCTCTAACATCTACATGAAAAGAGTTGTCTGTTGACATGGAAAAAAGTTTACAAGATATGACAATGTAGCTTTCCTTTAAGATGAAAAGTACAAGATTTAACCACAGTAGATACATATGTGTATCTTGGTTTTTGTGTTTCTTCAAATGGTTCTTGACATTCTCATGTTGTCAATGTTCAGACAAAACTTAAAAAAAACACTCAGGTTTAAAAAAGTTTCATTTTAAGTCTGGTGGTAATATTATTAAAGCTCTGAGACACATCAACTCTTCCAAATTAAACCTGCAGGCCTTGTATGGAATGAAAATTTGGGCTTCATACAAAGTTTCAGAACTGGGAAAATTTGCAATCCAGCTGCTTAAATCATCTCTTGGTTTGAAAAAGTCCATTCCTACAGCTTACATTATACCAGAACTTGGTTTAGACAGTTATAAAACATTTTCTGATTTGTTGGTTTTAGGGTATTAGATAAAATGTACCAGAGCTACTTCTGACAGTTTAATTTTGTTTAAGTTTAAAAGAAAAAAATAGTGGGGGGGGGGGCAATTTGGACTGTAGACTATCCCCCTGGTTAGTACATGTACAATCCTTATTGAAGGAATATGAACTTTCTTTCTTTTTTTTTTTTCAAAAAAATTTGATTATTTCAAGAGGGGCATTATTATTAGCTTTAAGTACAAAAGTTATATAAAGAATAAGATTAGAACAGTTAATCAACAATTGGTTTAATTAATATTTCAAAATCTAAATTTTCTTTATGGTATGCAAGAAACAAAGTATGGCATGGCTATAGATTCTATTTAAACCATATTCCTAATTTTAAAAAAATAAATGCTTATGCGTGCTATAAGTCTGAGATCTTCCCCAGCAATGTATTTTATGCCAGATTTGCTAATATTCTAAATGCCTGTGAAACCCCTTTGTGCAGTCAGAGTTACAGAAAACTTACATCATGTTCTCTTTCAATGTACATGGTTTAATAAATTAAGGGTTACATGGATAAACAGTATATTTTTAGGTTTAAGTTGTATTCTTGAAGATCCACTGGCTTTCCTTTTTTGGGAGAATTTATTATTAATCAATTAGAAATTACTTTTGTATTGTTGAAATGACAAAGTTATGAGCGCACATAGAAATTTATCTTTGCTCACTCGTAACTTTACTAATTCTCAATAGTCTGATCCCAAATTTTCAACTTAGCCATTTTTTCACACCACCTCATAAATGTGACATTTGTATTTTTTCAAATCCTAGCTAAAACATTTGTATTTTTTCAAATCCTGGGTAAAATGTGTTTTCTCACCTGTGGCATGGAATGACATGTTGGCAGATTTTGAAATTTTTACCTACTGTGTCCATGAGGTGGGGTAATAACAAGGCTATGCTGAAAATGTATGTACAAATATGGCCAAATGCCCAGGTTTTGAGTGAATGTTGAGTATTTCAACATTCACTCATAACTTCACAAATGTTCAATATTTTAACTCCATACTTCCAAGATAGCCATTTTCAACACCACCTCATAAACGTGACAGGTGTAATTTTTTAAATCCTAGGTGAGACATGGTTTTGCACACATGGTGTAAAATAGCATTTTGGACAGTATGCTATGAGTGCTGCATGCCATGTTTATAAGGGGAGTCATAAAATGACTATCTTGAAAATTTGGAGTCAAATAAAAAAATATATAATTGATAAGTAACTTTGTGTGTAGTGTCACTCTTCACCCTAGTGGGTATGCTTTGTGATCCTATTCCAGTTAGTTGATTTTAGGGGTGACCTCCATGACTCAGCTACATGGCATGATGGTACTGTGATAGTGCTACTATGCAACCCCCCCCAGCTAGGGAATTAAAGCTGCAGGGTTGCCTGCACAGACCTGGTTACCAAATAGTGATGGCAGCTCTTTTCTTGGGTAGGGCCATGTACCTCTGCACCTGAGGGTAGCAGAGGATGCTATGCATTGCCTGACAAATGGAGTCTTTGCCATGTGCTTCTGAATCTCTGGTCACATGGAAGCACAGGGTCCAGAGGGCCTTGTATGGTAGTTATGCAGCCCACCAGACATCCCCATGAATTCTTGATATCCGTTGCTGCACTTCCAAAGGCAGATGAACTCTTCCCTTGAAACAGGGCACAAAGGGTCTTGTGCATCTGCATCTGTTCGGGACCTACATGAATGAGGATATGATTCCAGTATCTCAAAAAGAAAGGAAATTATTTGCATAAAACTTCGTTATCACCACAAAAATAGGGTAATGTCATGTTAGAGTTTCCAGTAATGTGGTGTTAGACTTTCCAGCACAAACTTCCCATCTCCACCCCCAAGCAGCAAAAGGAAAAAAAATTAGGGTTTTGGGTCTCCAGAGTCTTGGTGAATCAGTGGTGGGGTCTTCCTTGGGGTTGTCAATGCTGAGAAAACAACATCAGACATGATCTCCATTCCAGCAGGGCCCTGTGGGCCCTGCATGAAGAAAGCTACAACAGACTGTGTTGGCAACATGTGGTGAGACATATTTCTTTAACTTTGAATACTATATCACTATGAGGCACTGCCTTGAAGCTGTACCTTGTGCTTCAGACAGGAAGGTATGGGCTGTGGCTGGGTTTACATTAGGGTTGACAACCTCAGGGAAGACCCGACCACTGATTTGCCAAGGCTCCAGAGGGTTCTAGGTGATAACATCACCGACATAAACATTGTGGCACAAAAGACTGCAACTAAAACATAGAGTCAATTTCAAAGTTGGTAAAAACACAGACTACACAAATATTAAAACAACACAAAAAATTAAAAAAATAAAACAGCAGGATTTCTTTGTTTTGTGGGGGGCTATGCCCCCCCCCCATAATTTTTATAATTAACTCTGAGGGGGTGTGGACCTCAGGGATGGGGAGAAATTTGCCAGGGAGAAATGTCTTAAAAAAACAGTCAGTCAGTTTTGGGAGCCGAGGAACCAATCTGTAGTCCCCAGGTCTTCTCTACTGCAAGAGCGAGCACCTTGCCACTCCACCATAGCAGTGGCTCAGCAAGGTACTCCATCTCCCGCTCCCTTATCCATTCCCCACTACTGCTTTCCCTTCACTGCTCACACACACACAGTGACAGAAGTAGTTGTAACATCACAATGACATAATCCCCCCCATTGCTGTAATGGCTCCCGACATTGTAAGCCCTGATATTATTGTGGAGATATTTTTAAAATGCTGTTCTGGTTGGATACTGCTCTGGAGACCCAAAGCCCTGTGTTTTTTTCTTTTGCTGCTTGGAGTGTGGGCATGGGGAGTTAGGATTGGAAACCCTAATGCCACATTTCCCTACTTTTGAGGTGTTAACTTGAACACTAACTGGTGCATCAGCAAAGTTTTTTGCAAAGATCATATATTTACAATGTATTTATTATTTAGGTGCCAGTGTGAGTCAGTTGGTAGGACATCTGCCTTTGGGTTAGAAGGTTGTTGGTTCTGGCCCCAGACCATGCTTAGGGAAGGGGAAATTGTTTAACCTGGAAAGGCACACTAAGCCAGAGCTTGTTTCCAGGTACGACCTGGGAGCACAAGAAAGTTAAGTGACTTGTTTAGGGTCACACAGTATGCAAGTGGAAGCTGTGGTATTCAAACCCAGGTCTGGTCTGCTGGATATCACCAGATTTGCAGCTCAGAGCATTAGACCACTGAGCTATACTGCCTCCTAGATTAGGCTCGTATCATAAACATTGACACCCGAGTGCAGGGGGGTGTTGTACTGCTGGGGTGTGCTGCCCTTCAATGAGACATTAAACCATGGTCCCTTCTTCCATCTCTGGTATTAGCCTGGTGGGTATCCAATTGTAAGTGAAAGAACCCTAGGTACTTTGTCCTCTTGATCTGCATGTATGAATTATTATATCCATTATTGAGTTATGACTTTGTTATACTTTCACTATCACACTGTCTCAAATGTAATTACTGTATCTGACTTTGTGTCAAGGAAAATGCCATTCCACTGTATGTAACTTTTCCTGGGTCACTCCTGAAAAAGGAAAATAAGTCTCAGAGAGCCTTCCCAGTTAACAAAATCCAGTAAATAATTAACTAAATAAATGAATAAACAATTAAATTTTTCACAAGAGTAGGGGTGTTTTTATTCAAAAAAACATATTTACAGAAGATCCTCTACAAAACTGAACAAAATCTAAACATCATACCCCCCCCCCAAAAAAAAGTCCTGTGCTCCTAAAGTGAAAGAAAACTGTATCAGGCAATTATAACATATTATCTTCTTCTGTGATGTCTCCAATATCTGACCTAACCAACTGAAAAAGAAATTCTACTTATTACAGCTAGGTTACATTTTTCCAAAGTTTTAAGAAATGCTCCTTAGACAACTGCTGAAATTCTTGATTATATACTGTTTTAAATTCATTTGTAATTTTCAGACATAGTATATTTAATGGGGTTGTCTTTTGTTTTGACTTAGGCAGGCAATGATAATGCATAACATACTATAGTGCCAAGCATCCCAAGTCTTATCAAATGAACAGTATACCGAATTATAATGGCTGCATGATGTGGAGCCCTGTAGACATTTTGCTAGGATAGAGAAATGAGACAGTGAAAGCAAGTGACTGGATACCTCTCAGGCATACTTCCCCAATGCTGTGGTCATGTCCGAAGCCTTTATTTTTACCCCCATTCTGTGTGCTGCACAACCATGCCCCCCTTCATGGGGCACAATTTTATTTTTGCCAGACCCTAAATTGTATTTTTAAGGAACTACCACTACTAACTTTTAAACAACCCAAAAACTTAGCATGCCTGATCATTAGGAGAAAGCGTTCTCCAGAACAGAATACCATAACACTAAATGGCACACGACCCTGCAATCAATGCACCTGTAAGACTTGGGTGCTCATTTCCCCTTCAGACTGTGTGGTTACATCACAAAACAGACCATTCAAGGTACATGGGAGTTATACATGTACATCACAACATGTTGTTTATTTTATTTATTTATTTTATTTATTTGAAAATATTTCACCAGTAAGGCAACGTGAGCTGTCACCAGCTCATTTCCAGAAGTGTCCTGGGGGGGGTTACAGAGTAGGTATAACAACAGTTGAACAAATAGCTCAAGCTGGCTAGCCACCAGCAGGTGCAAACAAATGATACAACAACAGTACATACATAATCACCATAAACTGTGAAAACAAAGCACAACTACCATCTAGTGCATACACAAGCATGCGGCAGAATAAGTGCAGAGTAGACCAGAAGGGAGATCTATATCAGTTATGCAAGTACAATACATAATTATAAACAGGCTGGCAACAAGAGAGCAACAGGTACTAAGAAAGCTACTAGTCTGTTCCTATGCAAGGCACAACTGGGTGCCCATTGAGTCTATTACAGGGGGAAACATTAGGGGAGAGAGTGGAAGAATAAGGATATAGACTGTCGGCTACTCCTCTTCCATATAAATAGACCTAGCAAGGTGGTCAAACCCCAGAAGAGGGACAGAAGAGCAGGAAGGGACTGGGGTGGTGGACGAAAGACCCTTCAGGGTGTTGTGACTCTGCAGTGTGGCCTAGACCAGGGACTGGGGTCGTGTAAAGGTGGTAGGTGATACATAAGGAGGAAGGAGTAGTAAAGTAAGGAGCAGAGTGCATAGGAAAGAGTGCATTTGAAGGAGTAAAGTGAGTAGGGGGATTCATTCAGTGCAAGAGATGTCCACAAACAGGTTATGTTGGACAGACAAGTCAACAGCTTCGCCCTAGGATGAACTCGCACAGACATAATATTAAAACAAAGAAGACTGAAAAACCATTGGGCAACACTTCTCCCAGCCTGATGACTCAATTTTAGATATGTCAGTAATGGTCTTAAAAGGATGTCTCAAAAGCACACAACAGAGACGAGTTTTTGAGATTAAACTTATTTTACATCTCAATATGGTAGCAGATGGGATGAACATAGATCTGAGTTTCATGGGACATTACAGAATTTAACTTCCACTGACCTCTTCTTCTTCAGACTGACATATTATATGATTTCAGCACGTGTGGGTGTGTGGGTGTTTTGAGAGGTATATGAATATGGCAGATGTGGAGCTTGCTGTCACATTGAGGTAGGTTTCCATTTAGATACATGGGGTAGGATTTTCAAAGCCCCGATGCAAGCTGTGACAATGGCAGCTTGTGCCGAGTGTGGGCGCATCTGGGACTCTGCACCTGATTTTCCATTCCACAGGATTCTGGTGCCTAACTCCCAGAGCTTGTGGCACATGTAGCAGTGCACTAAATGGATGTGCACCTACCCGGAATGCTGCAACAGCTGTGTGGTGTTTGCTGCACCCACAGACAGGGGCAAGGTGCTGGCTAGAACCCCCCCACACCACCATGCCACCAGAACTCTCACTCCTAAACACACAGGGACCCTGGTGGTTTAGTAGCCTCCCCACCTGGCACATAGTGCCCAGCTCCCCACTCCTACCCTCTCCCATACACCGATCCAGTGACTGGCACAGCCCCCCTCATGCCACCACAGCCAGCCACTGAATGAACTGTCACAGCACGTACTGTATACAGTATGTGCTCTGATAGTTCATTCGGCGGCCGGCTGTAGTGGTGTGTGGAGGGCTGTGCTGGTCACCGAATCTCGGGTATGGATGGGGGTGGGGTTCTGGGCACTACATGCTGGGTGGGGGGCCACTAGAGCACCAGGGAGGCTTGTAACATTAACAGTCAGTGCGGGAAGGGGGGGACCACTAGTCCATCAGGGATCACCCTTAGGAGATGGATTGGGGCAGGCCACACAGTGGCACATACTGGACGACCCTTCTAGGAGATGTCTAAGTACCATTAGACCTGCCCTTTCCTGGTCTAATGGTACGTGGCACTTAGTTCCTGGGGAGGTCTTTGAAAATTGGGATTTGAAGGCTGCAGCAGTCTGGGTCTGCTGCAAGCCCCCTAGCACCATGCCGTAGCTACTTTCATGGCACAAGGCGGGTGCACTTTGTTGCAGGCAGTCTGCTGGGTGAGGCAGGCTGCCTTTGAAAATAGCACTTAGCACAGCCCTTGGTGCAAGGTGCCTCTTGCATCAGACTTGTTTGAAGCAAGCACCTTGCATCATACTATGACCTTTGAAAATCTAGCCCATGGAGCCACAATGTGTTATTACTTTTACGTCACACACGTAATGAATATTAATTCCTTCTTACTATTTACCTTCGCCCAGGAGTGGGAATGATTCCATTGCACCATATTAAGATTCCCTAGCCTGTTACTGTACATACAGTAGTGTTATTATAGACTGTCACACATTTTTTTAACTCTGAACGTGTTGGGGTGCAGGGTCTCATTTGCATGGGGGTCCTTGACAGATCTAATTACATTCAGCTAATATTGTAGTGATTTGTGGAAATATAGTTATGTTAGGACTCTTGTCTTACACACATACTTTATATTTACTTCTAGTTACCTTACCATGAGGAGGGTGGAATTTCTATTTCACTGTGGTTCTATCCAGAATCCTTGGACATGTTACTGCTTAGATAGGAGTAAGGTTAAATAGTGTCACATTTTTACTCTGTAGATATTAGGATACATGATACCTTTTACTTGGGATTTCATGTCAAGTTGAATTCCTTTGGGTAACAAATGCAGTGATTGATGTGAATGATGGTGTACTAGGAGTGTGTGTGTGTGTGTGTGTGTGTGTGTGTGTTTGTATCTGTGTGTGTGTGTGTATCTGTGTGTGTGTCTGTGTATCTCCTTAAAACTAGTTATCCCCCCAGACACTTTATGGGGGTGGGGTAGGGTGTTTTGTGTGTGTGGAGGGGAGGAGAGAATTTAATTTGTATTTCTTATTCAGATTCCTTAGACATTTTTGGTACATCAAGTTGTTATACACTCAGAATTTATTGACATCAATACATATTAGGCTGCATGTTCTTAATTCCTTGGTGGTCCTTGACAAGAGTTTTTTGTTTGACACTTATACGGTCTATTTATATTTATATTATCATTGATAAAGTCCTGTTACTACACAATAGGCTTTTGAAGTTTATGGGGCATAATATCTAGCTGGAGAGTATAGCTGGGTAATGGGTCCAGCTAAGTTTTACACATCATACAGTGTGTAACTACTGACCTTTTTAAGACAGCTTTACTGGGTACTCTGTGTCTGTAATGCATACATAGATGTTTCCTGTAGTCCTAAAATAATCTTAGTATGTCTTTAATTAGGGTGGGGGTTGTTTTTCAGTAATTGCATTCTTATACACATTGTAACACTCATAATTTGATTTAAGAGCCATCTGCTCAAGAAGTTATCACATGACAATTTAATTTATGTGCAGTAGAGTTATTTGTAAGTCTTCAGCACTAAGCACCTTTGACACTGAGACTCTCCCAGCTAAAGGTGACATGGTACTGTTAAACTTCTCTGACATCATCTTCTGTTTTTTTTTTAAATGAGTATTTTAAACCAATGGGGATTTTTTCAGTTTTTTCTCTCTCCATGATCTGGGTGTTAAAGGTATTGTTTTTTTCTAAATAACTGTCATTATGCTTCTGATGAAGGACTTGATGGTTCAAAAGCTAGCGCACTTTGTTCTTGTTGTTACATCCATGTTGGTCCATTAAACGGTATCAAATCATTTGCTTCTGGATCTGTCTATTATGTGAGAATCTGTCTGAGTTTTTGAAAAGGATAAATATGTTGTCTATGTCAATATATGTATTTTATATATGAAATACAAAAGAAGGTGTTCTAATTAATGTTTCAATATATTTCTGTTTTTAGTATTTTAGAGCCCAATAGCTCTGAAGAAAAAACCCAATTGATTTTGAAATGTTAGCAGCATTATAATATTTTGAATGGGCCAAGTCAAACATTTTTGAAAGATGCTGAAGATCAAAATACAAACAATGGAACTGTGAAAAAAATATAAACTAAATATCCGATTAAAAGATTAAAAAGACTATGGGCCTGATTTTCAAAGATTGATGCAGGGCTTGCATCAAGCCCTGCATCATCCCCAATGTTTGATGCAACTGTGCCAAACTCCTTTGATGCAACACAGCCCAGTTTCAGAACAGTTGGCACAGTTGCAACAGTTTTCACACTTTACATCAGCTTGTGCAAAATCTTTGCCACAAGCCCCATAAAATGGGTCCCCAAATGGCACAAAGTTAGACCAGTGAGGAGTTGGTCTAACTGGCAGTATTTGGTGCAAGGGACTTGGATCAGGGGTTTGATGCTGACTGTGTTAGAAAATTACGATTGCTGCAATTTCTGACGCAAGTTACCCCTTGCGTCAAACTCTTTTGATGCAATTCCTTGCATCAATCTAGATTCATTTGACCTACCAATCTCCTTCCTTTCATGACTTTGTCAAGTGATTTTGATGGCTGCATGGGAGGAGGCATGCTGATGTATTGCTATCACTGAAGAAGAGAAAAGGGAAAGTGAAAGCATGTGACCAGATTCCGTCCCTACTCTCTTCCACAGTGATAAAGCAATATGCCAGACTACAGCACTCATTGCTGTAATGTTGTGTGTCTGCTGCCCCTCCCCTTCACAGCCGCAGTAGCCCCCCCACTTCCTGGGTGCACTATTTAATAGCTACCTATCTCTTCCACATGGCTGGGAACAAAAAGAGCCTGCCATGCCCAAGATGGCCATTGGAGCTCTGTGCACATGTGTGTCTTTACTTTCACAGTTGTGCATGCATCAGTTCACATCTGCGGTTGCAGTGAAATCTTACATACGCACTGAGCTCATGGCGGAAGAGTCTGCTGTGCCCAAGATGGCTGCTGGAGCTCAGTACACATGCAAGACTTCACTGCAACCGTGGAAGTGAGCTCGCACATGCCCGACTGCAAAATTAAAGTTGTGCATGTGTACTGAGCTCCGACAGCCATCTTGGTCATGGTGGGTGCTCTTAAAGCACCGATGTAGCCATGTCAGCTCTGACCAGAGTTTGTTATATTTAATTGTGGGAAACACATGCATTTTTTAAAAGTATCCTAATCCTATCCAAAAATCCACAATATACAAACAAGTGAAAAAATGATGCATTATAGTTTCCAGTTTCTCATGTCAAGATTCCTGCAGGCAAAAACAATCCACAGCAGTTTTATGTTTATGATTACCTCTAACTTCGAGTTTCCCATATGTACAAAGCCATGCTATATCTCTTATTTTGGCAGGGACCCTGGAGTCCAAAAGTTGTTTACTAATAACTGGAGGCAACACCACCCCCCCATGGTCATTTCATATGTTGGTGTTGTAAAGAAAGAGTGAATAATACTTTTATTTCTGATCTCGGATTAACCATTTGAGCTCAGAACTCTTTACATAGGTTCCACGTTAGTACATTTAGAACAAGTAGGTGATTATACAGAGGACTTGAGACAAACAAAGCATTCTAATTAGAATGAGAACATTTAGGTACATTTGGTCTTTAAACAAAGGAATGCAAAAAAAATACAGTGAAAACTAAAACTGGAATAGGTAAACACAGTCAGATACATACAGGAATAGACTAAATAATTGTGCCCAACACGGAGCCTGTTAGTTGTCAGCAACACGAGGGGGTTAGAGCACAGAAGTGCTTTAATATAGTTTACCCCTAAGAGGGAAGAAACCTGTAGAAAATAAAGTTTATTTTGTCTTAATGTGCACAAGCAAGAACTCAAATATCCAGGCAAAGAGCTCCTTGTTTGTCCCAATGGCTTGTCATTCTGAGTTTCCCAGGCCAAAAATACTGCCTCCCACCATGCTCTTCCAAAAGGAACCCAAAGTTTAGTTGCCCTTAACAAAAAACTGGTTCAAGAAGTGAATAACAAATATGAAACAAAAATTAAAAATACTGTACTTATCATCTCTATCCCACCTTCTTTAGGGGTCTTAAAGGTATGATTTCATTTTACCAGGTTTAACTACTTCTACCATGAGAGACGGGTAAAAAATTTGGGAGGTGGAAAAGCAAAACTTACATATAAAAATATGGGTATCAAAAAGGTTTTGCACATATACACTCTTTTAGCTTTTAATCATAGGCCATTTATTTCATTCCAAAACCCTCCATTCTGCCAAAATCAACTTATTTTCCCAATTTAACTTGGCCAAGTCCTCATCACCAAACTGTATGCCCAGAATAGTGGCTGGGCCACTCCCCACTGAAATGCCAGCAATGTTATTTGGACACTCTTCTTATAACTGACCTAAAGTTAAGCCCTCCCTTTTCTGCCTGTTGACCTTTGTACTGGCAAATTTTGAAAATGTTTCTATTATGTTCATTGTATGTAGCTTTTAACCTGTATCCTGAAACAATAATCACATATCACCAGCATATGCCAACATAGAAGGAAATGTCAGATATTCTTGTGTAATAATTTTTTGCACTGTAGATGCATTCATTTTTCTAATCAATGACTCTAATCCAATTACATAGGGCCAGATTCTCAAAACACAAGTAGAGTGTTGCAAGCTGCATGGAATGTATGTTGCACCAAACACAGCTGCTTAAAGCACTGTGCACCCAATTCTACAAAAACATGGCTTACGGCAAAGATGGCAGCATATGACGTAAGACGCACGGTGCATCATAAAAAGGCAGTGCAAGATGTGCTGATGTCGCACACTGCACCATGACACAGTGGCCAAACAATGGCCAAGACTGTGGGGATACAGAGTGAGAGAACGGGGCAGCAAGGTGGAAAACACTGGAGGAAAATGAACTTTACTGATGAAGAGACAGACATCCTGATAGAGGAGATGCATAAGCAGGTCAGTGTGAATGCCAAGAATGATGAAGCAGGACAACAGTCCCAACCATGTGTACTCATGTACTAACAAGCAGCCTCAATCCCAACAGGCAGATCTGCTACTTTCCAGGGGTGGGGAAAGGAAGCTCAGAGCCTAGTGCTAGAGGGCATGGGAGGATGTAGCCACCAAGGTCAATGATGTGGCCGCGAGCCAATGTGGCACCAAGAGCTGCAGATGCATTACAACAACCTCAGATGCTGGTCAAAAGAAAAGGTGGTGCACAATAGGCACTGCACCACTGGGCCGGGTGGCAACCCAAGCCGACTACAGCAACTAAGCAGCCATGAGGAAATGATGTTATCACAATTGAGCAAACGCACCATAGGGGGAGGCACTGATCTGGACCTGTTCTGGATCTACAGTGCAACAGGTATGTATGACACCACATACACAACATGTGCTGCTGCAGTACATGCCACCCTACAGTGGCAGTGCCAGTACATTCCAAGCCAATGGCTGTGGAGCAGCAGTGTTCTGGGAGACATTCTGGAGGCTGCAATGCTGACCTATTTGCAGGCACTTCTCTGGGAGGAGGGAGGAGGTTGCCCATCTCCAGGGTGACCTGGCTAGAATTCGAGAAACCTCCTCCCCCACCCAGGGACCACCAGGGCCAATGCCACTACCTCAGAGATTGCCAAGAAAGAGGAGAGGCTGGACCAGGGTGGTCTCAGGGAGGGAGAGGGTGGTGGAACAGAGTTGCATACCTCTAGCTGTACCTCTCCACAATTCATACACTCTTCTGGTGGATAGTGGTTCCTCTATGGAGGCACCTGCAGTGGAGACTAAGGAGGATGCTGGGAAGCTTCACAAAGGAGACCCACAGGAGGGTGGCATGGGACCCTACAGGGGAAGGAAACAACTCCTGGTGAGGGACTCAATCATTAGGGGGATAGAAGTGGGGGAGGAAGGGGAGAGGGAGGTAAGGTGCCTGCCTGGCACCACAGCTTGGAGGGACAGGAAGTGAATCCTAAGGATTGTGGGAGCAGCTGCATGAGGGAAAGAGCTGGATGTCATTGTCCACCTAGGGACAAATGACCTGGCTAGGAATGGGATAAGAGCAGTGCAAGAGGAGTTTCTAGAGTTAGGGAGGGACCTTAGACAAGTAGCACATACGGTAACCTTCTCAGAGGTGCTGCCTGTCTATGGCAAGGGTGATGCTAGGGTACTCCTCACCAGGGAATTCAATGAAGGGTTGCAAAACTGGTGTGGAGTTCAGGGTTTTGGCTTCATTGGGGACTGGGAAACCACCTGGATGGATGCAGACCTATACTGGCGCGATGGTCTGCATCTGTCCGGGGGGGGGCGCCAGGATCCTAGGTGAGAGGTTTAAATGCTTCATTGGCAAGCATTTAAACTAGCCAAGGGGGGAGGCACTGAAAAGGAGCAAGGAAATCCCAGCTTCCCCCACAAAACATGGTAATTAGTGAGGTAAACACCAAGGCAGAGAAGTAATTAGGGAGCAGGACAGAGGTAAATGTAAAAAAAGGCAAAGGCAGTAAGGACAGGGATGGGGCTAAAAAGGGTAAGGCCATCAAAAAGTGGAGGGTGATGAGTACCAATGCCCATAGTCTTTGTAACAAGCTCCCTGAACTAGTGCCCTTGATGGAAGAGGGTTGCCTGGAAATTGTGGCAGTCACAGAAACATGGTACACAGAGAACCATGACTGGGATGTCAACATACCAGGTACACAATCTACAGGAGGGACAGGGAGGGTAAAAGAGGAGGAGGAGGAGGAGGAGTAGCTCTCTATGTAAAGGAAGGGATCAAAACAACAGAACTAAAGAGTAAACAGGGAGCAGATGAGGCACTCTGGGTCACCCTGGTGACAGGAAATGGCACCACAATCTGCATGGGGGTTGTATATAGACCCCCATCACAGGGGGAAGGAATGGACAAGGAAATGATAGAAGGCATCCTTAGAATGGCTAAAAAAGGGGCGATATTGTTGATGGGGGACCTGAATATTCCAGATGTTAACTGGAGCACCTTTGCTGCAGGCACATCCAAGAGCAGGGTCATTCTTGATGCCCTACAAGGGGCATGCCTCAGACAGCTAGTATTGGAACCCACTCAGGAAGGAGCAATCTTAGACCTGGCACTATCAAATGGGGATGGAGAAAGAATCTCAGATTTAGAAGTGGGTAGCCATCTGGAACAAGACAAACACCAAACAGTGTGGTTCACAATAAACACAGCCATATAATCAAGCCATACAAAAGCAAGAGTATTGGACTTTAGGAGGGCTGACTTTGGGAAAATGAGAGTGCCTCAGAAAAGCACTAGCAAACAGGCAAGAAGGAGGAGGAGGAACAATGGGGAGTAATCAAAACAGCCATCACAGAGGCAACAAGCCTTTGTGTAAAGCAAATCAACAAAACACAATGAAGGAAAAAAACACTATGGTTCTCAAAAGAGGTGGCAGGGAAGGTTAAGGAGAAAAGGATAGCATTCAGGAAATATAAGGAAACACAGAAGAAGAAGGGCAGAGAACTTTATCAGTTAAAGCAGAAAGAGGCAGGGAAGACAATCAGAATAGCAAAGGCCCAAACTGAGGAAAGGATAGCCAACTCTGTTAAGAAGGGGGATACGACCTTTTATAGGTACATTAGGGAATGAAGAAAGACCAAAGGAGGGATACTGAGGCTTAATAAAGGGGAGGGGAATGTGGGCAGAGGGTGACAGTGAAAAAGCAGGGATACTGAATGAATATTTCTACTCAGTATTCACAAAGGAAAAGGAGGGAGGTACCTAAACCAAACAAGAGAAACACTCTGAAGATGGGGTCGATACCAATCCATTTACAGAAGAAGGTTCTGAATGAACTAATAAAATTGAAGGTGGACAAAGCAATGGGGCCTGATGGGATTCACCCAAGAATTCTAAAAGAACAAGGGTAGAACTAGTGACACCGCTGACTATTCTCTTTAACAAATCATGGGAGGATGGGGTGGTACCTGAGGACTGGAGGAGGGCAGATGTGATTCCTCTTCACAAAAGTGGGAGCAGGACAGAGGCTGGAAACTACAGACAAGTTAGTTTGACCTCAGTGGTAGGAAAAATGATGGAATCACTTCTGAAGGAAAGAATTGTTAAGTACCTAGAGGCCAGTGGGGCACAGGACCCAAGGCAGCATGGATTTACGATGGGAAGGTCATGTCAGATGAATCTAATAGATTTCTTTGACTGGGTGACCAAAGTAGTAGACCAGGGAGGACCAGTGGACATGGCCTACCTAGATTTTAGCAAAGCATTTGATAGAGTCCCACACAAAAGATTAATACACAAGTTAGCCAGCATTGGAGTGGGTCCCAAGGTGGTAGCCGGGATAATAAATTGGCTAGACAACAGTACACAAAAGGTAGTAGTAAATGGAGTCTACAGTGAAGAAAGGAGGGTTACTAGCGGGGTACCGCAGGGTTCATTACTGGGACCGGTCCTTTTTAATGTCTTTATAAGTAACATTGCAGAGGAACTGAAAGGAAAAGTATGTCTCTTTGCAGACGACACAAAGACTGCAACAGGGTTGATACACAAGATGGAGTGGAAAGGATGAGAAGGGACTTGGCAGGGTTGGAAGAATGGTCAAATGTATGGCAGCTCAGATTTAATGCAAAGAAGTGCAAGGTAATGCACCTGGGAAACAAAAACCCAGGGGAAGAGTACACAATGGGGGGTGAGATACTGACAACAGTAAAATTAGAAAGGGACCTGGGGGTAATTATATCAGATGACCTAAATGTGGGCAAGTAATGTGAGAAGGCAGTAAGGAAGGCTGGGGGGGTAACTGGGATGCATGGGGAGAGGCATCAATAGAAGAAAACAGGAAGTTGTTATCCCTCTGTACAGACAGTTGGTGAGACCCCATCTGGAATACTGTGTGCAGTTCTAGAGACCCCATCTCCGTAAAGACATAGACAGAGTGGAGGCTGTCCAGAGGAGGGCAACCAAAATGGTGCAGGGTCTGCACCAGAAGACACAAGAAGGAAGACAAAAGGAGCTTAATATGTATACCCTTGAGGAAAGAAGGGAGAGAGGGGACGTGATAGAAACTTTCAAGTACCTCAAGGAAATCAACAAAGTCCAAGAGGGTAGCATCTTTCAGAAAAAGAGATGTGCAAGAACAAGGGGGCACAATTTGAAGATAGAGGGGGGATGGCTCAGAGGTAATGTGAGGAAGTATTTTTTCATGGAGAGGGTTGTGAATGCATGGAACAGCCTCCCTGAGGAGGTCGTGGAATCAAGTACAGTGGGGGAATTCAAGAATGCATGGGACAGACATAAGGCAGTCCTAGTGGGGGGTAGGAGGAAGTAAGATGTTGGTTAACTAGGAACTGCAGCTTATCTGTTAGGTAGGAAAATGGACAGACTAGGTGGGCCAAGCGGTCCTTATCTGCCATCAAATTCTATGTTTCTATGTTTCTAATACATGTAGAGCAGCACAACATGGTAACTGTACAAAACCTGACAGTCAGCACAGCACCACTGAATGCATATATGTCTGTGTCATCCCCACAGGACCTGATAGAGGTGAGGCAAGTGGCCACATATCTGGAACGCATACGATCACAGACAGCAGGGGTCATCAGCCATGCAGGAGGCACACAAATGATGAGTTCTCTGAGGTGGTTGACAGCACAGGCGAGGACACTGAGGTGGCCACGGCCACCACTGGCCAGACAACAGACATGGACGCCATGTACACAACTGATGAAAGACAACACACAGCGGGGCCCATACATGCCACAGGGGCACCAAACATCACACAGGATGATGACTCTGGCCAAGAGAACATTGGTACTGGACACAGCAAGCCAACTGCCATCATGCTGGGAGACATAGCACATCAACACACCACTGTGCCTGACTCAGAGGCTGTGGATGATTTCACCTGATACTGCCATTACATGTAGGATTACATGCATCGTGAGCTGGCTGCCATCTGCACAGCTGTTCAGGAGTGGAACACATCTGCTGCACTACATATGTCCCAGATAGGCCTCACACTCATGGATCTGCATGATGCTATGTGGACCTCCAGACATGAAGGGGCTGCACAACAGAAGGAGACACTGGCTACCAGGCGTACAATACAGATATGCACACAGCAACAGGTGGAGACCATGAAATAGCAGCACAGTTCTATGAGGCAGAGCATTGCGGTGCAGGAGGCAATGGCCATTGCCCTCCATGAGCATATGCAGGCATTGTTGTGCAGCATTGGATGTATGGCACATGGCCATGACACACATGATCAAACTGGATATGCGGCTGGAGTGACTCAGGACCATGGGGATAAACACCTTCACCATGTCCCACAGACTACAAACAGCATTGACCAGCATTGGACTGGTGTGTGTGGACAGGTCTATATGGCATCCGTGGGCTCAGAGGACCTTGACAATGCCTGTCACAGCACCATGTATAGCAACGTGTCTGAAGCACAGCAGCAGAGTGCAGTCAACGGCACCACTGATAGTGTTGCTGAGCATTCAGTGTCCCACATGCACCACAGCAGCACCACTCCAAGGGGACACACAGGACATAGAAACATAGACTTTGATGGCAGATAAGGACCACTTGGCCCATCTAGTCTGCCCATTTCTCTACCTAATGGATAAGCTGCAGATCCTAGTTAACCAACAGCCTACTTCCTCCAACCCCCACTAGAATTGCCCTATGTCTGTCCCATGCATTCTTAATTTCCCCAATTTTGACCCCATGATCCCCTCAGTAAGGCCATTCCATGTGTCCACTACCCTGTCCATGAAAAAATACTTCCTCATGTTGCCCCTGAGCCGTCCCCCCTCTATCTTTAAATTGTGCCCCCTTGTTCTTGCACATCTCTTTTTCTGAAAGATGCTACCCTCTTGGACTTTGTTGATTCCCTTGAGGTACTTGAACGTTTCTATCATGTCCCCCCTCCTGCATTTCCTCAAGGGTATACATATTAAGCTCCTTTAGTCTTTCTTCGTGTGGCTTGTGGTGCAGACCCTGAACCATTTTAGTTGCCCTCCTCTGGACTGCCTCCGTCCTGTCTATGTCCTTGCAGAGATGGAGTTTCCAGAACTGCAAGCAGTACTCCAGATGGGGTCTCACCAACTGTCTGCACAGATGGATAACAACTTTCTGTTTTCTACTGGTGATGCCTCTCCCTATGCATCCCAGTATCCCCCCAGCCCTCCTTACTGCCTTCTCACATTGCTGGCCCACCTTTAGGTCATCTGATATGACTACCCCCAGGTCCCTTTCCATTTTTGTTGTTGTCAGTATGTCACCCCCCATTGTGTACTCTTCCCCTTGGTTTTTGTTTCCCAAGTGCATTACTTTGCACTTCTTTGCGTTGAATCTAAGCTGCCATACATTTGACCATTCTTCCAACCTTGCCAAGTCCCTTTTCATCCTTTTCACCCCACCTTGTGTATCAACCCTGTTGCAGATCTTTGTGTCGACTGCAAAGAGACATACTTTCCCTTCCAGTCCCCCTGCAATATCACTTATAAAGACATTAAAAAGGACCAGCCCCAGTACTGAACCCTGTGGTACCCCACTAGTAACCCTCCTTTCTTCATTGTGGACTCCATTTACTATTACCCGCTGTGTCCTGTTGTCCAACCAGTGTTTTACCCAGGCTACCACCCTAGGACCCACTCCCAGGCTGGCTAATATGTTTATTAATCTTTTGTGTGGGACTGTGTCAAATGCCTTGCTAAAGTCTAGGTAGGCCATGTCCACAGCCCCTCCCTGGTCTACTGCTTTGGTCACCCAGTCAAAGAAATCAATTAGATTTGTCTGACATGACCTTCCCACTGTGAATCCATGCTGCCTTGGGTCCTGTGCCCCACTGGCCTCTAGGTACTGAACAATTCTTTCCTTCAGAAGTGTTCTGTAGTTTCCTGCCTCTGTCTTGTTCCCACTTTTGTGAAGGGGAATCATATCCGCCCTCCTCCAGTCCTCAGGTACCACCCCATAGAAACATAAAAACATAGAAGTTGATGGCAGATAAGGACCACGAGGCCCATCCAGTCTGCCCATTTCTCTGTGTACCATGTTTCTGTGACTGCCATGATATCCATCCTCCCATGATTTATTAAAAGGGTAGTCAGTGGTGTTACTAGTTCTTCCCTTAGTTCTTTTAGAATTCTGGGGTGAATCCCATCAGGCCCCATTGCTTTATCCACCTTCAGTTTTAAGAGTTTTTTCAGAACACTCCCCACATATCTCTCTCCCTTTCTGTTTAAATTTTTTTTTGGGTAGTGTGTGCGAGCGTGCGCTTATCCCCTACACAGGGTGCTGGGCTGTTAAAGATATGACAGGTGTATGTCCTTTGCCTTTTTGGGGAAGTGATGTCAGAACCCCTGATATAAAGGAAATTACACACTTGGGGCAGGGTGGGGTTAGGGGCAGGGTGGGTGGGACCTTGTTCTCGCCCTCCAGAAACAATCGGCTATAGCTCAGACCCTCCCCACCCCAGTGAGTGCTTTCCTTATTTTCAGCAAGGCAACCTCCACAACAATTTAACAGAAAATATACCCTGCAAAAAACAATTTCAGCTGCTGCTCTCTTGGTTTCCCTTTCTGGAAGTGCAGCAGATGCAGACCGCACCTGCCCTGGATGAACTAGCACTCTTGGACAGCACCATGCAGTCAGGGGAACCACCACAGGACAGTGCAGATGGACAGGAGTTCCCAAGGAATACCGCAGGGTCCACTGACTCTGCAAGGGTAGCAGAGGGGCCATGAGCCACACCACCCCCAGGGATGGAAGAGGGTGAAGCATCACCTGACAACACAAACACAACTCTGGGGACCTCTGTGTCAACACACCACAGGCAACGGTATGCAAGACACACAGCACGCTCATGCAACACAGGCCACACAAGAGCCCAGAAACAGTGGCTGCAAAAGAAAAACAATCATGGACACCACTGTAGGCACGGAGGTTATGGCACCACCTGGAGCCAGCACAACAGAACCATTCATGGTATCTCCTGTTCCACAGAAAAAAAAAGTGGCTGCAGGGCCAGGAACAGTTGCACCTGTGATGGCAGAGCTGCTGGAGCACAGAGTGTATGTACAGCTTTGGACAGTACACAGTCAGGGAGGACATGTGCACAGGATGCCCAAACATCAGCAGGCAGAGGCGTCCCTGCTGGACCACAGCCATGCACTGACATGCACAGTAATGTGCACCTGCAGACAACAATGGCACGATGAGGGCAACAACAGGCTTAGATAGCAATGCCACACTGTTATATGCCACACACTACATGACATGACATGGACAGTACCAGACCATACACCAGCAGAACAGTGACATCAGTGTGTAAACAGCAGCCATAGCCAACCTGACATACCCCCCCTCCATTCACAACAATCCATGCCGACATGGCTGTAGCACAGCTAGCACAGCGCATGATACAGTAGGAGCCATGCCACCTGCACAACAATGCCAACTCTAGCAGACACCTCCCCAGCATGGAATACACACATCACATCACCCAGACCAAACTGTGAGGTTCCACCTTGGCATTTAGTGTTTTTTTTTCTTAAATACACTGGCATGCCAATGTGTGAGTAAGAGAAACCCTCTGCCATGCAGCACCATAGGACTTCGCAGCAGGAATGTCCCTGTATTTGCGACAGCAACATTTGTGGAATGATGCAGTTTCATGCAGTAGTGCTGTGCGTACAAGCACTGCAGCGCTCATGAACTACATTGCAACAACTCCACATTTGGGGATACACACATGGGCAGGGTGTCTGGGATGATAACATGTTATGTGCACCATGTGCATGTCTACACGGCTGTGCCAGATAGCACTGTGTTCTGCAAATAAAACACAAACACTCATCGGTCAGTATCAACTATTTATTAGGATAACAATGAAACTGGCCATGTTAGGTGTGGAACAAATGGTACAGGACAATCAAACTACTATGTAGAACACAGGTATATCAACAGCTAGAAACTCTAATGTGGGTGGGTGGGAACACTAGATACTGAAAACATGTAAAACACACAATAAAACAACTGTATATAACACATCATTGATATCTGCAACAACAATTAACAATGTTAAACATGGAAAGCACTGTTATAAGTAAACATTACAGGGCTCATGCATGTGTGGGCATGAACACTATGGTAGTGGGACAGCATGCCAGCAGCTGTGTGTGATGTGCAAATGGTGTGGCAGCCACAGTGAGGCTCACTGCCCAGCATAATTGTCCAGGAAGTTCAGCAGTGCTGGTATGTCATCCCGCAGCATATCCATGTGTGTGTTGTGATTGGCCGTATGTATGCAACCAGTTCCCCGGCAAAGCACAAGGGCCTGCCTCTTCCCATTGTCCATGCCCACAGCAACATTCTCATGGCCCTATCCAGTGGTGACACTGTCCCCGGGCTCTTGCACCTCAGCTTCATCCCCAGAAGGGGCTACCTCAGCCACAATATCCATCCCAAATTTGTCTATCCCATCTGGTTCCAGGGAGGGCTGCTGCTGTCCGGCATCCTGACCACATGGCTGGTCCTTATCCACTACAGGTGCCGCATCACCATCCCCTGCAGATACAGTTACAGAGGTGTCCTGGGCCTGCACAATGGTGACCTAGCCATGGTCTCCTTCCATCTCCACAGCAGATTCCTCACTGTGCCCTGCCTGCTGTCCCTCACCAGATGTGGAACAGTCATATGCATCCTCATTCCCATTCCCCAGCACTGTGTAATGCTCATGGCCTTCATCCATTGACCCATGTTCCTCTGTGGCCTCATCCATGGCCTGCACCTGACGTCATGTCTGTTCTGAGTAGGCACGTGCATCTGCCCACTTCAGCCTCCTCATTGCCCATACCAGGCTACACCACTTTGCACACCGTACCACATTTCTAGTGTCCGCTGGCTGTCTGGAACCTGTGGAGGTACTGTGTGTGTGTGCTACCAGTATTGGTCCTGTACGGTAGTGTTGCATATGTGTCATGTGTACTAAAACCGCTGAGCCACCCTATGGTGTTGAATCTCAGCAATGGAACATGTATTGCATGCCTCTGCAGGGCAGAAATGCACCTGTCGTGTACCCCCTTCCCCATGCACAGGCTGATACGTGCACCAGCTGTAACTGTGCCCACATATGTGTGTGTACTACAACACACAGCATGCATGTCCATGGCATGGCTACAGCAGTCCACACTGTGAGCAGACTGCACATGATGATGCATGTGGCACAGTGAAACCTAATTTACATAGGCATGGGCAGCACTGTCTGTACAGTGCCCCTTTGTGTCTGCTGTGTGCAGCACTACACAGACCATAGCCACAGTTGTCATGGCTGTCAAGATTATGATGGCCTACCTGTAGCACTGGTATCCTAGCTTTCCATCATGGTTCCACTGCTGCCACAACTGCCCACTGGTGATGCTGCCCCTTCCTCTCCATCTCTGGATGCCTGTGGGGACATAAAATGGGGATATACAGGTTAGTGCTGCTGCAGGACATTGCACGGATATATATGTGTGTTGCTGCACATGCTATGTGTTGTAGTGCCTACCTGTGCTCCACGGATGACCTCCTCACATCTCCACATTGGTGTCCCAGGCAATGCCCCTCAGGTGGTTTAAGAGCTCTGCCTCCCTCCAGACAAGATCGTTCCAGTGGTGGTGTACCTGGCCAACAGTGCAATGCACACCAGAGACCTTCTTTAGTCTTAGTGTTATGGCCTTCCACTCTCTAGCCCTCTTTGTGGGTGTGGACCCACCACTGGTACATGGCAGTAGTACATGTGCCCATTGCTCAATTAAGCTGATAAGGAGAACAGTCTCCTCATCTGAGAAGTTATGGGGGCATTTCCATGAGGTCATCACTCTTTCCTTGGTGCAACATTGTTGTGTGACAATGTGATAATACTGATGAGTTGCTGTATTGCCCCTACAGATATAACAAATGGCTCCAATGTTACATCAAGGCCTGCTGCCAATTTCTGCTGCACCCTGTTCACAAGACTAGCTACCCCCAGATGTTGGATGCTCATGTGCACAGCATTGATGCAGCATGCATTGGAAGGAAATGCCACACAGTTTGTGTTGCGCTGTTTGTGTTCTCACATTTGCCACCTCTTATGGGATGCACATGTGTTGTTGGGGGGGTGGGGGAGCAATGTAAGGGGCATGAACCAGAGTATTGGGGGGTTGAGGGAGCTCTTTGTCATTAGCATATCAGCAAGGCTTCCACCCTACTGTTTGGCTCTCACTATGCTCACCCTGCATGGCCCTGCGTTGTGACGCACCATGTGTCAGTGTCACCTGTAATGCAGAGTGCATTATTTGTCTTTGGATAGATCCTGTACTGTGTACTGGGTTGTGTGCATGTCATGCCTAAGCCACATGGCATACCAGTGCTGTGCCCATGGGTACTGCAGGTGTTGGCCACACCATCATGCAGGATTATATGGGCACAGAACTACTGTTGCAAACTACCCCTCAGACAGCATGCACCACCTCCAGGTGTTGCACACTGTCCCCAACACTTTCCCCAGGGCCCCTGTTGCCTTGGATATGGACATCTCCTATGCACTTACTTGGCATTATTCTGGGATTATTGCCTCCACAGCCACCGATGACATCCACCTCTGTATGTATACTGCATGCATCATGCTGGACTGTGCAATGCCCGTGCTTTCAGGGTCATGTGTACAGTTCCATGCCACCATGTGGTCCACCATGGCCCCCAGGTTTCCCAAACACCACCTGGGACTATGCACAGGTGATGGTCACTCTCCATCATTCAGTGCTACCATTGCCTGTGTGTTGCCCTAGGCAGTGACACCTATGCGTCACTGCAGCCAGGGCTGGTTGCATGTTGTTCAGCGGTCTCCTGGCCATGTCCTGTGCTGTTGTCTGCACTGTGTTGAGGTTGTGGATCTTATTACCAGCCACACTGTTGCTGCTGTTGGCAGGCATATTCCTCCATGAACATGCAGCAGTGTGTGGGGATGTGTGGGCTGGCACATGCCCTCAAGTACATGGTGAGTCTGTCACAATGCATGTTGTTGGACACACACTGCATGGGGTGTGCCACACAGTTTTGGAAAGGGATGTTCAGCTGAAGTGTGCAAAGATCAGGTTTGCCCTGCTGTGTTGACCATGTGCTGCATTTCATGCATGTGGGTCCCTTGGCAGGCCAACAACCACTTGTTGTTCCTGCTCTCCACTCATGGAATCCTTCTCTGTTTCTGTGTCTGGTTCTGGCTTTGTTACACAGTGTGCAATGGCAATATTGTGCAGTGTACAGCATGCCATGACGATCTTGCAGGCCATCTCAGATGTGTATTGTAATGCCCCCCTGGACCTGTCAAAGCAGCAGAACCTCATCTTCAGTAGGCCAAAGGTACTTTCAATTACAGCTCTCATTGCTGGATGTGCCTCATTGTATCTGGTCCATGGTCCTGGAAGGGGGTGCCTCACCGGTGTCATCAGCCATGGTAGCTGTGGGCAGCCACTGTCAACTGCAGATTGGAATACATGCCTGTTAATACACATGTCATATACATTGGTTGTCTGTCTGTATATATGCTGTGGGCTGCATGACGTGGGCATGTCACAATTGGCTAGGGTTTACAGAGCTCCATTCATGTAGCATCGTCAACCAACTCATGGGTACAGTACAGGATGTCTGGTGGTGGGATGTGTGCTTTACATGCATGTATTCATTTAAACTTTGATAACCAGGAAAGGCACAGTGAGCCAAAGCTCAATTCCAGGTGTGACCCAGGGGACAGGGTACAAAGGAACATATGCAATAGGAGGATGACATAGAGATAAAAAACAATAATAAAAAATACATTGAAATACCTGTACAGTCAGTTTCATTTCTAACAGTGCAGTTATTCAAATCACTAGAATAATTACATTTTAAATGCCTTAAAAGAAAACCTGGGGCCGGTGAAATCAGAGCTAAGTTAGGGGAGGTAGTTAGGGACAGGTGCAAAGGACAGTAGGAACACTTCTGAGTGGGTGCTTGAACACTGGGAGTGATGTGGCTTGCTTGAGGATAGAAGAAAGTTGGTTCCAGAGGAAAGGTAGGTGGAAGAAGGCAGACTGGCCAGCTGTGGAGTGAGGGTAGCGGGTCCATGCCAGCAAAATATCACTGGCCTTCCACAGTGCACTGTGATACCCTTGCCACCATGGTGTCCAGCAGTGTGTGCTGTGTCATTCTTCCCTACGACAGCTTGGGTGCTCCTTGGCCAACACTTGCAATGGCCCATACCTCAGTCCTGTGTGCCTATGCCATTGCAGCCATGCAGTTTCACACTTTTTAATTGTCCTTTTTGCAGGCCCACCTATTAGCCATCAATCATGTAGTGTTCCATGTTCCAATGCCAGGCACTATCTGCTGTTATTGAATATGTAGGAGTCCTGGCATGACCGGGGGTACCATGCTACCACATTCAGGAAACGGCAGTTACCTTTACAGATCACCTGGGTGTTCATTGAGTGGTATCCCTTCCTGTTTACATATGCATTGGGATCAATCAGTGGTGCCTGTATGGTGATCTGGGTGCAGTCTATAGCACCCAACATATGTGGTATGCCTGCTGTTGTGTAGAACCCCTATTTGACCTACAGCTGCTCCTGTGGATCTCTTTGGAAATGGATATCCTGGTGTGCCCTGTGCAGCAGTGCGTCTACGACTTGACGCAGGCACCTTGATACTGATGGCTGTGATATACCCACAATATCTCCACTTGGGGTCTGGAACCCCCCACTGGCAAGGACACAGAGGGCTGCACACACCCTCACCTCTACTGGTATGGTATGTATTTGCTTTGTCCTGGTCTGCAGGTCACCCCGCAGCTCCTGGCAGAGCTCCACTACAGCCTCCCTGGCAAGCCGGTATTGGGCAATTCATTGTTCCTTTGTCAGCTGTCAGTATGATATGATGTCTACCTCTGATACGCTCTCCTGGCATACCCCCTACATCTGGGTGACTGCTGGCTGGCATTCGGTTCAGCTGCTTCACCCTGAATGCGGGGCTCATCTCTGCTCTCATAGCATTGCCATATGTATGCCAAACAATGCCAATGGAACCACCATGGTAGTGTTTTTGGTCTCTGTACCCTGTTACTACTGGTTCTACAGTCTTGCCTCAGTGGTGTTTGGACACTGACTGCCTGTTCTGGTCTCCTTTTATATGGTCCAGTGTGCTTAGACCAACTTTCCCTGGTCTAGCAGGTATTAGAAATTTCTTGCAGGTTGCACCTTTATAAATCCCATTGGTTGCCCTTGCATTGGGTGCATCGGTACAGGGCATGTTGTGCACTCCCACACTGTTTCATTGGTGCATTCCTGGTGCAGGGACACTCTGGTGCACCCAATCCATGTTTGACGCAGCGTGCATTGCTGAATCCCGTGTAGTGCAAGTGCTGGTGCAAGGGGCACCTTGCATCATGTTCTGTGGTGCATGCAACTTGCACCATTTAATTTCTTTTCAGAATTGGGCCCATAGAGTGGGGGGCTCAACAGGCACCCTTGTCTCACCCCTCTGTTAACAGTGATTATAGTACCTAGTCTCCCATTCATTTCTGGAGTAATGAGAATGTCTGTAAACAACAATCGTAACCACCCCACCATTTTATCAGGAATCCCATAATGTTGGAGAACTTGAAACAAGTATTCATGGGAAATCTATATCCAACAAAGACTTCTGACCAGCTTACCAGCAATTGGCCTCTCCTCAGACACCACCAAGTGGTTCTTCAGCTTTTTAACCAATCGCTCCTAACAATTAAAAATTGGAGATGTCATCTCTGATAGTAAAACAGTATGATCTGGAGTCCCTCAAGGATCCATTCTGGGACTGCTTTTATTTAGCATCTTTCTGAATAAGCTACCAAAGTCCTGTTATGGCAACATCCTACTATATACAGGTGATGCTGTAATATATACTAGTAACCAACATCCAAAACGCCTTCGGGACCAGCTACAGCAAGGCTTCGCCTTTGCCGAAAAACGGTTCACTGACCAAAAACTAATACTGAACTACAAAAAAAAAACAAAGACCATGCTGTTCTCCAGCATCCACAGCAAACATAAGTCCTTCCCCCTTATCATCAATAATTATGTGGGATCACCCCTAGAACAAGTCAACATTGTAAATACTTGGGTATAACCATCGACTCCACACTGTCCTACACCCAGCACATAGATTCAACCGTGAAAGCAATAAACAGGCAAATAGGCATGCTTTACAGGCATAGATACAACCTGACCCCTGAAGTGCTGAACCTAGCCATACATTGTTCTGTTATCTCACTCACTGACTATGGCATTGTCATCTATGGATCTGCCTCAGACACAGCCCTCTGGCATATCAAAATATCTCTAAATAAAGCCTGCCACCTTCTAACTGGGGCAGAACGCCAAACCCATACAGGTGACCTCTATATCCAGGCCAACTGGCTCCAATTCAACAATATACTCAGATATCAGTAAATTCCAATAGGGCAGCATTGAGGAATATTGGACAAGGTTGAAGGATGCAATAACCATGGTTACGTCACAGTGTGCCCATCAGGTTAGTAAGAACAAAAGGAGGAAAAACCTACTATGGTTTTCCAAGGAGGTGGCAACCATAGTGAGAGAAAAGTGCATAACCTTCAGAAAGTACAAGGAGTCTGGGGACGAGGCAGGCAAAATAAAACAGAATATAAACAGAAACTAAAAGAGACAGGGAAAGTGATAAGAAATGCAAAGGCTCAAACAGAGGTTAGGATAGCTCAGGATGTAAAAAAGGGTAACAAAACCTTCTACAGGTACATACATGAAAAAAGGAAGATCAGAGGAGGCATTGTTAGAATCACAAAAAAAGAAGGACAAACCACAGAGCAAGTTGGGGAGAAGGCAGAGGCACTCAATGAGTACTTCTGCTCAGTCTTCACACAGCAAGCAGATGGTAATGGATCAACAATAGGCATAAAGAAGTGTCTGATTGAGGGAATAGACACGGGTCCCTTCACAGAGGAAAGGGTCCTGGAGGAAATAGATAAGTTAAAGGTAGATAAAGCTATGGGGCCAGATGGGATACACCCAACAATACTGAAAGAACTAGGGAGGGAACTAGCAGCCACCTTAGCAGTGCTCTTCAACAAATCATTAAGGAGCAGGGAGGTGCCAGAGGATTGGAAGAGAGCAACATTAGTACCACTCCACAAGAGTGGAAGCAAGGAACAACCTGGTAACTGCTGTCCAGTTAGTCTAACGTCAGTCATGGGAAAACTGATGTAGTCCCTGCTGAAGGAAAGAATCATAGCTTTTTTGGAGCAAACTGAACAACTCAACAAAAATCAACACTGTTTCACATCAGTGAGGTCCTGCCAGACAAACCTGGTTGATTTTTTTCAATTGGGTCACCAAAACAGTGGATCAGTATGGGGCAGTGCATGTAGTTTACCTGGACTTCAGTAAAGCTTTTGACTGTGTTCCGCACAGGAGACTAGTAAAAAAACTGGAGAACATGGGAATTGGGCCCGATGTTACAAACTGGGTCAGAAACTGGTTACATGGGAGAACTCAGAGAGTATTGATAAATGGCACTCTGTCTGTGGAGGGGAGGGTGACTAGCAGGGTCCCGCAGGGCTCAGTTCTGGGTCTGATCCTCTTCAACGTATTCATCAGTAACATTGTGGATGAACTGGAGGGAAAGGTATGCCTGTTTGCAGATGACACCAAAATCAGCAACAGGGTAGACACAACACATGGACAGCAAAGCATGGAAGTTGATCTCTAAAAACTGGAGGAGTGGTCCAAGACCTGGCAATTGAAATTTAATGCCAAAAAATTCAAGGTCATGCACCTGGGAAAGCATAACCCAGGGAAACTGTACTTAATGGTAAGGGAGCAGCCGGTGGCTACAAGGCAGGAGCAAGACCTAGGGGTGATCATATCAGATGACCTCAAGGTCAGTAGACAATGTGAAGAGGCAACACTAAAGACTAGTGGTATCCTGGGATGCATAGGGAGGGGCATCACGAGCAGAAGGTCATGAAGTAATCATGCTCCTGTATCTGTCCCTAGTCAGGCCTCACCTGTAGTACTGTGTCCAATTCTGGAGGCCACACCTCAGGAAGGACATAGATAGGCTGGAGATGGTACAGAGAAGAGCAACAAAGATGGTGCAGGGCTTGCATTAGAAACCAAATGAGGCAAGGCTGGATGACCTCAAATTATACTCCCCAGAACAAAGCAGAAATCATGTAGACATAATAGAAACATCAAAATACCTTAAAGGCAACAACAAGGTGCACATGCAGAACCTCTTTCAGGTAAAGGACTATAGCAGGACTAGAGGGCACAACCTTCAACTTAAGAGAGGAACGTTCAGAAGTAATACGAGGAAATTCTTCACAGAGTGTGTTGCGGAATCATGGAATAGCCTGCCAGAGGGGGTGTGGGAGCCAAGACAATGGGGAAATTCAAGCGGGCAAGGGACAGACACAGTGGGATACACAAGCAGGCAGCTAAGTAGGGGGTAAGAAGCCAAGGGCAGACTTGATGGATCGTATGATCCCCATCTGCCAACAATTCTATGTTTCTATGTATATCAAACTTGCCTGCTTGCCAAAAAGGCAACCTAGGTATGATGCCTCCTGGTATTCAATCCCTTCTGGTGCCATCATTAAACCCTCACACTATCAGAAGTTCCAGCGGTCAAATTTTCAGAACTCCTAGATGCTGTACCTTGCTTGGACAGCGTGCTTTCGCCTATAGAGCCACGCTCTGTATAAATGCACTGCAATCAGACATTTCCAGTGCAACAAAGTTGGGCTCCTTTAAGCGCTTACTTTGGCAGCATTTAGTCACCAAGACTACCCATGACTGCTACCACTAGGCACTACCAAATTCTACCGCACCTGCTCCTTATGGGTATCCCCCTGACCCTCATCTACTCTAATTATTGCCCTCATTTGCACTTATTTTGCACTTACCTCTAGGGCCCTCCTGCCCCACCTATCCTCTCCACCTCTTCTCCCCCTATCCCCCACCTCCCTACCACCCCATCTCTCCTCCCTTACTTCTCCTCCTCCCTCTCTTCACTTATAGCCTTCTGCCTGTTTCACTCTGCATTTAGTAACCTAGTAACAATTAGACTCAGGCATACATTGTACAATGCCTCTTCTGTATGTAAGATGTACCTCTGATCACTGTTAATGTCATTTTCACTTTATTTTATCTATAGTAATCTCCTGAATCTTCATCTCCCTTCTGTTCACACATAAATGTATTTAGACCTGGTGACACTTGCAATGTAACTATTGTAAATGTTAACCTATGTTATCATTTTGACATGGAACCTATGTAAAGAGCATCTGCTCAAAGGTCTTGAATCCAAGATGTTAATTCATAAATAAATAAATAAGATTTAAAACTGGGCAGAAAAGTCATGCTCCGTAGAATAATAATAATAATAAAATGTATTTGTTATAGCGCCTTTCATATATCAAAGTGCTGTACGTTCAAGATAAAAACAAATACAATAAATACAGTAAAATCAAGAAAATCCAGAGTAGGCTTTGGGACAAAAAAGGTCTTAAGAGCCTGCTTAAAGCACCCCGCCATCCTGTTCTCCTGAAGCTGACATGGCAGAGATTTCCAGAGGGTAGGTGCCACAAAACCAAGAGCACGCGCACCAGATGACTTTAAACTTACCCTTGGAATCTCCTGCAACCCCTCGACAGCCGAGCAGAGCTGTCGGAGAGGGGTGTAAGGGACCAGGAGCTCTTTCAAGTAATCAGGGCCCTGTCTGTGTAAGGCGTTATAAGTCAGTAGATCTACCTTAAAGATGATCTGCCACTGAATAGGCAGCCAGTGCAGACCGTGCAGCACAGGGGTAATATGAGTTCTTCTAGATACCCCAGTCAACAAGCGAGCTGCCGCGTTCTGCACTAGCTGCAAGCGTCGGATATCAACCCCAGGAAGCCCTAAGTAAAGGGAGTTGCAGTAGAAGCCGAGTCAGATAATTTTTGAAATTGCTGTTGTTTATCCAAATACTGAGCAACTCTCTATTATAATAGAAAGCTCAAAAACACTAGAGGCCCTATATTCAAAGGTTTGCCCAGGTGCAAATTCCACTTTGTGCATGCAAACTGGGTTTTGCATGGAAGACCCATATTCAAAAGCTCAGTTTGTGCAGGCAAACAGGGTTTGTGCCCAGGCAAACAGCGGAGGGGCATGCAAGGCAAAAGTATGCAAATAGGGAGTGGGGACCTGAATATCAATTCAGTGCAATATTCAGAATATTTGCTCTGCACAAGGATGCTTTGAGTGGTCCCCTTGGGCGGAGAAAGTGAAGTCAACCTAACTCTCATCTTATTCTGGTACAACCCTAGCAGTTGCTGGAGGTAGTGCATCAGCATCCCCCCAACACAGTACTTCCTGGTGGCAAGTGGTGCCCCCTTCCATCCGATCCCAGTCCCATTAAATAAATAAATATCCCTGGCATCCAGTGGTCCCTCCCCCCACCCAATCCCAGTCTCAGTAGGTTCACAGTTTTCCCTGGTGTCCAGTGGTCCCACCCTGTTCACTATTTTCCTGATGTCCAGTGGTCCCTCCCATACCCGATCCCCATCCCAGGAATGCCCCTGGTTTGTCAACACCTCAACAGCTGCACTGCCCTTGGCATGGCAGTAGCACAGACATCCAGCCCCAGCAAAATCCCCATCCTGAATCATGAGAAGCACCCCCAGCCCATACCCAGTTGGTGGCTAATGGCTCCCCTCCCACCCGTGGCACTGACACTACCTCCTGGTCCCCCTACCTGTTCATTGGTTCAATGACGGTGAGAGGCACAGCCCATCTCACACCACTTCAGCTGCCCAGCATCTATCTGTAGCAGGGAGCGTGGCTTATTTATAGGGCAAGGCGTGTCATCGCGGAAGTGAGCCTGAGGCACCGGGGATTGGTCGGTGGGAGAAGGTTTGAGCATCCAACAACAGCTCACCTTCTCTGGGGAAGAAGGGATGAGGACTTCAGCAACAGTATACCTCCTGGCGGTGGTCAGGGGGTATTGCACTGACAGCCATCAGCGTAAGGGGGTGGTGAACAAAGGAGTGTGCTCACCCCCTTGATGTCATTGTACATCCACACTCACTGTCGGGGGGGGAATTATATGCAGGACAAGGAGAACCCCCAACATCTGGATAGACAATGTCATGCCTCAGCCCCACATCAACCACTGTATCCTGCCCTCCTTGTTCCCGATGACTCTAATCTTCACCTCCACCTGCAGTTACTTAGATGTGTGTGAAAAAAAGTGCTGAGAAGCAGAAGGCGGCCCTGCCTAGGAGGCAAAAGCCGTGTGGGGGGTTGCATGCAAGTGTGTCCCAGATGGTTTGGAGGTCTGGGAGATCCCCAGGTAGGGAGGTTCTCAGGCTGGGCGGGAGAAGCTGAGGGTGACTGAGGGTGTTCCAGGGGTTAGTGACCAGGAGGGAAATAGAACTGAAAAGAAAAAAAAAACTTTGGGCTGATCTGGATAAAACAGCACTCATGTGTCTCTCTCCCCCTAAAAAAAAACAATTGGGGAGGTGGTGTATCTCAGTGTCAGACTGCCTCAGTCATACCTTCACACACCACCCCCCAGTCCAGATAAATTCTGAATCAACAATTGGGTCTGGGTTCCCCATTACAGTACATCATTGTTTTAGCCAGTACAGGACATCCTTGATATTCTCCCCTCATTTTTAAACAAGATGGTAACCACCTTCACTGCAGGCTTAGTGAGGGGAATTGCAACAAAGGGGGTCCAAACCAGTGTCTTTTTTAAATAAGCATACTGGGTCCAAAATTGGTCTAATTTAGAAGTACATTTAAAGCTGACATCATAAAATGTGTCCCTCATAGAATGAAAAACAAACAAACATTTCTTTCTTTAGCAAAGTTCTTGCCACAAAAATCCTGTCTGGGATTTCCTCCATGCTTCCTTTATATAGCAAGAGCACTGCATTTTGACACTCTCAAAAATTTTGCCAACTCTGCTGAGGATTTTTAAAATTCTGATTATTTATTTTTCTCCTAGGGAGAGAGGTGTGAAAATGTCTGATTTCGAGATGTACCCAGTCATGCAGAAGTATTAGTCAAAATCCTAGGCTGAGAGGAGTTAGACCTATCAGTCTCAGAATGCTTCTGTTGTTGGGGGCAGCCAAATCTAAGTCTTCAGTCCTCATCTCTGCTGGCTCTGTCACACATTTCCCAGGCTGAGAGGTGCTAAGCAGTACGTTATCTCCTGTTTACTGGTGGTTAAACTCCTGCTTCAGTGTAGCAGCTTCAGAGGCTACATGAGTATTCTGGGGAAATTGCCCGTTTTGGCTGTATTTTAGTACATTGTGCAGTGGATGAAACTTCCAGGACAGCAACATTACCATCTGAATTTGTTTTAAAAAGTACAGGTTCCTGTGTAAAGTTAAATGACTGGTATTTCCAAAGAAAAATACTGTTGTGGCTTGGGAAGGCCCAACCTCTGGCTGAGATCCCTGGACTGTAGCAATGGTAACAGTTATCAGTTCTGGGGCTAATCTAGTCCTTTGCCTATCCTGCATGGCCCTGGCAAATGTTTTATCCTCCACACTTTTCACTACCCCTGTACCTTGTAGTACTGAGCCATTTTTCTACACAAAAATAGACATTGCTAAGTTTTCTTGCTCATGTGGAGGTGTTGCGAAATTAAACTTTGCCCACGAAGTTCATGCAAACTGCTGAAATTCACACTATGTGGAATTCGCTAAGTTTTCGGAATACTCCAAAACTTTGATTTATGCGATTTGTATGACATTTTCAGCAGAATTCACCTTTTTTTAACATGAAGCGCAAATTTCATTGGTGGAGCGTGAAATCTGTGAGCGAAGCGTGAAATTCACAGGTGAAATTTTGCACTCCGCGATGAAATCCGTGAAATTCACGAATTAACTCACAAAGTGAATTTCGTAGACTTCGCATGCCACTAGTTACTGGGGACAATAAGGTCTCCAGCCAGGACCTCTCCATTCCATTTCCACCCTGCATTTTCCAGCATCTCTGCTATGTTGTAATTATAGGCAATATCCTGTTGTCCATGTCCCTGTGTTTCAGCCTTTTCATTACTGTTATGCCCTACTGCCTCAGCAGGGTTCCATCCTATCTCAGACATTGAAAAAGTTTGTCTTTTCCATCTAGTGCAGGGTTGGCAATAGAAAACTCTTTCTGTGCAGAGGAGGTATTTTGTAGAGGCTGCACCAGCTGGCTGCAAGCAGTGTTAGAGCTGGCGGCCATGCCTTTGATCTCTGCTACAAATTCCCCAAGTTCCCCAACAGCAGAGTGCCTTGAAATACTTGTCATAGCAAAGTCAGAACAGACTAAGCCAGTTGCCAGGTCTATGTCTGTCTCTACAGGAACCCTGGACACCGTTACAGTAGGCAAATTTGATAGTGTTAATTTTGGGGTACCTGATGGTTCCTGTCTGAGCAAAATATACTGTTTCTCCCAAAACTGTGTTCCTTTTCAGCTATCAGTTTAAGTAGAGCCTTCTTCCTTGTTTGTAAATCAACACCCCATCTTCTTTCTTCATCTGCCACGTCCCCCAAAACTTCTGAACCCCATCTTTGATCATTTCCTGTGGAGTTCTCTAGTAGCAGCTCTTCTTTTGCAGCAACCTCAGGCATTGTTGTTACAAGAGGTCCCTGCACCCTGATTGGTACCCCTAGAGGTACACCATAGACAGCTAGTGCTTAGGCATATGTTATACTAACATATAGGGCTAAGGGCATCTACCTTATAAGAGTAGATGTCAAGATATGTACGCATATTATTGTAATACACTTTGCTTGCTAATACATATATTTTTCCTATGTATTTTCTGTGTATTTCTTACTCATAAGATGTTAGGACATCTGTGTCCTTGGAATGATTATGATATATAAGTCGGCATTGCCACCTTTTGGTGATTTGTACTACTACACTGAGTTATGTAAGACTCTGTATAATGTACTCTTTTGTTTTACAAACTGATGACTACTACAAAATTGTATAATGTTATCTTGGACCGTGGAGCCACCTCTAATTTAGCCAATAGGGCTCATCTCTGTGACTAGAAATGTTTCTATCTTTCAGTAACCATAGTAATTATCATAAGTATATAATGTGAGACACTGAGTCTTATACCTCGGAGACCACAAGAAACACGAAGAAATCTCGAGGTATAGGGAACGCTTAGCATTGGCTCCCAGTTCGTATTGGTAAGAACTGCTTAGGGCAACTGTGATTTATCCTTTGGTAGTAATAAACAAGTTTATTACTCTTATGCAATGTGTTTGTGATTCCTTACATTCCCAATATTGCCAAGAACCTGAGACTGAGGTTTAGACCTCCTGATAATTGGCGACCGCATACAGTCAATATTTGGTGTTTGTAAGTTTTCACTTGTTGCTCAAAACTTTTCCCTTCCCAACAGGGACTGTAGGTACACATTTCTGTGACACATCTGCCATTTTCAGACCACTTTGTAGTCACTTGCAAAGTCTGACTGCTTTCCTTGGGTGTGGTTAATGCCGACTCGACCCACTCCACAGCGGCTTAGAATTGCAAACCTACAAAGTTTACAGTAGCCCAACTGTGTGTGAAGTGTGCCTGCTGTGGATCGATACAAAGCATGGTGCCTTTTTCACAGTCTGATTTTTTGTTCCCTTCCACACAATGGCCAAAGTATCAAATATTTGCCAGAACTGAGACTCGATGTGTCTAACTTCCTTGCCTCCCATGAAGGACGGGCTGACCTTGAGCGGGACGCAAGTCAATCCGACAACCTTATACTAGGGATCTCAACCCAGTACTGTGAGATGAGACAAACAGCCAATAAGTGTCATGCCAAAGGGCTGTTGGTCGTTGCTCTCTATGCTGCTCTGGAAGCCTCCAAAGTGAGGTTTCGAACCCTTGATCTGCAGATTGTGTCTCTTAAGCAAGAAATGGATTTGCAGGAAATGGAATGTGTTAGACTGCAGCAGAATTTAGAGTCTGAACTCCAAACACTGCGCAATGAAAAGGATTCACTTTTGCATAATTCAGCACAGTCTGGAGAGCAAGAAATCTGTATGTTGAAGCAGGAGTGTGAAAGTTTGAGACAGGATAAGGGACAGGCTTTGCAAATGAATGACTTGTTAAGTACAGCGAATGCACAGTTGAGTGAGGAGATGGGAGAGCTACAGGACGAGATCAACCAGGTACGTAATGACTTAGAAGTGGCTACTAGGGACGATCGCAAATTGAGCTCCATGTATAGAGTTTTGCAGAAACAAATGCAAGATGAGGTTGATATGGATGTTGCAAATCTGAGTCATGCAGAATGTGAATCCAAGATAGTGAAACTGCACCATCAGCGGGAGGTTCTGGCTGGACATGTTAAGGCGATGGGCGGCGTAGCCCCTGCCTTCCATACGTCATCTGAAGGGGAGGTCTCAGATGATGACATTTCTCAGTACAACGCCCAGTCACACCTCTACTATAGCCCAGTGACCCCATCCAGCCACCACAACATGGGGGGTCCCCACTCCACCCACACCATGTCATACGTCGTCGACGTCATGACGCACATCATGGGAGATGCCAACATGGTGGCCCCCATGATGGGGGGGAGCAGGACCAAGCCTGGTCCCAACGACGCCACCGATAGCCATAATTAATGTGGAAGACAGGCAGGAGATAGAAACGATGATTGAAAATGCAATGGGTAATGTACCTATTCCTGAGAGAAGTAAACGGGCCATTAAAACCCCAAATTAGGCAGCTTCTACAAGAGGCTGGCACTCAGAGAAGCATGGTTCATACTGCAGGCAATGCCACAGCCCAGGTCACCCTGGATGGCACCCAAGGCAACCTACCTCCACCTGATCGGCCCAATAATCCCCTACAAATGGCCTACTCTGTTCGGCAAATAGCTGACAGCATCAGTCGGATGAGCCCATCTGACAACCTCAGCTGCCACTTAGAAAAGGTGCATGCCAAATGCGAGATGCTTAGCCTCACTGCAGAATATCAAGTCTAAATACTATGCCAAACTATTGAGCCTGGCTTGTGGGCCAAACTCCCCAGTGCCATCCGCCAGGACGGTAACACCACCTTTGATGAGATTTGCAGCTGAAGTCATTTCTGCACACAGCCCAGGTGTAGTAGGAGTGATGGTTGCATATCCTGTAAAACAGAATGCAAAGGAAAGTCCAGCAACTTACCATCAGAGGCTTTGGATGGCCTACCGAGCAGGAAACACCTTGCCCAAAAGCTGCAGATGTGGACCTTATTGAATATAAGACCCTGTTCCTTAGGAACATGATTTCTGCAGTGAAAGAAAAAGTAAAGCCAACCACTTATCCCTCCATGGAAAGGTTTGCCAACATTCTTTGGAAATCTGAGAGAGTTTATCAACTAGACATCAGTGATCTGGGCTCCGGTTCCAAGAAAGTATCCGCCGTAGAGCCTACTCAAGAGGCCGTGACGCACTACATGGTGGAAGGGCAGGCCCAACACAAACAGCCCCTCCTCGCAGACAACCAGCACCCCCAACAGGCCCAACAACAACAACAACCACAACAAAAGCAGCAACAATGGGGTGGGAACTGGAACTATCATAAGAATAAGAAGCACAAGAATTCGGGTAAACAACAGCAAAGACCAGGCCCTTCATATAGGGAGATAGCCGAAGAAAATCAGAAGTTTAGAGAACTCCTGGGGCAAGTGCACCCTGTAGCAAATGCTGTTCCTGCTTAGTCCCTTGCAGCCATACAACTGGGAACCCAGGCCCCAATGGGCCATAGCGACACTGGAAGTATAGGCCCTCAGGCCCACACAGGCCTGAACCCAGAAGCACCTCCCTATATAGCAACAGTGCAGCTTGGTGAAGTGGTTCAGAGGAGCCAGGCCCAACCTCTCCATGCTCCCTCCAATACAGATTGACCATTACAGGCCCCAGTCTGGATTGTAAACAAGCTGGTCTTGGATACAAACGGAAGGCCCTGCACTGAGGCCGAGGTCAGGGGCTGCCAACTTACAGTGTTATTGGATACAGTCATGGCTGTGTCTGTATTACATGATGATCACCTGGATACATCTCCTTGGTCCACCGGATGGAGGACCAACATGTCAGGAGTAGATGGCACTAGGTTACCTGCATACTGCTCTCTACCTCTACTGGTAAAGTTGGGCCATTTAAAGGCCTCACACACCTTTCAACTAATGGTATTGCATGATCATTCTAGTATTATTGGAAATGACTTCCTTGCACCACACAATATAGCTAACATACTACTTATACAGATTCAGGGCCAACATCACACTATTTTGATCCCTGACTCACACGTTGTGGCAACAATGTCTGCCAACAACAAGGAGTATGACGTCATAGATTTGTTCAAGAATCATGAGCTTTTTTCCAAAGCTTCTACCCATTCTGCAAAGGCATCTGGAAGCATTTTCTATCAACAAGCATGACTGTGGCAGAATGCACACTGTCATCGAAGTGCCAGGCCCAGCACATGAAAGGCAAAGGCAATATCCTTTCCCATCTGAGGCCTTGCCTTCTCTCAGAGAAACAATAAAATCACTCCTCAACCAAGGGGTAATCATAACATGTGTTTCTACTGCCAACTCCCCAGTGTGGCCTGTGAAAAAACCCACAGGCACCTTACTATTGACTACAGGAAACTGAACCAGGTCACCCCCAGTTGTACTACAACTGTGGCAACTGCACCTGATATGCTACGACTCTTGACCCCTGACCTAAAATGGTTCAGTACCCTGGATATCTCCAATGGTTTTTAGTCACTGTAATTGGCTCCCAAAAGTCAATGTAAGTTTGTCTTCACCTATGAAGGTAGACAGTACACGTGGACCTGCTTACCACAGGGATTCCATAACAGCCCACTTCTGTTCCATCTGCACATGATGGATGCCCTTGAGGGTTTCTCTACTCCCCAGTGTTTCTTGCAATATTTGGATGACCTGCTGTTGGCAACTGCCATGCAGGAACAACACTTGGATCTCCTGGATGAACTATTGACTCTCATCAAGAGAGCAGGCCTCAAATGTAACCCAGCAAAAATACAGCTATGTCAGAAAGAGGTACTCTTTCTAGGTCTAGAAATAACAGACCAAGGCTGCAGCCCTACCTGGAAAAAGATAAAAGGATTGCAAGACTTGCCACTACCCACCAGCGTGGCAATTCTTAGAAGGTTTCTGGGTATGGTGAATTACTCAAGAGATTTTATCTATGACTTTGCCCAGAAGGCTACTCCTCTGTATTAGTTACTAAAAAAGGAAATTCCATGGACTTGGGGTCCTATACACACCCAGGCTGTGATGTCACTGAAGTAGGCCTTAGCCTCCACCCCAGCTCTGGTCAACCCCAATCTAGCACTACCATTCCATCTGGAATGCGCCACCTCTGACATTGCCATGTCAGCAGTGCTGACCCAGAAGGTTCATGGTACACTGAGACCCATTGCTTATGCATCACAGCTCTTGACCCCAGTACAGCAGAAGTACAGCCTTTGTGAAAGGAACCTTCTGGCCACCTACTGGGCTGTCAAGTACTTTCTATATATCATTGGGTACTCTTCACTGATTATTAACACCAACCACACCCCAACTACCTTTCTGCTATCAGATAGAGTGAAGGATGGTTCAGTCTCTAACACCAGACTGACACACTGGTCACTCCTTCTCCAGGATAGAGACATACAGGTGCAGCCAACTAAAATTCCATCTATGCTGGCACATGGGCTCCTTTTCCAAGGAGAACCCCATGACTGTACACTACAGTCACCCGATCTTCTGGATCCAGGTCCTTTCCTCCCTGCCACGCCACAAATACTTGAGACCACCTTTTTGTGTCATATTTTTAGATGGCTCAGTTTCCTACTATCAGGCAGAACAAATTGCAGGGATGGGTATCTTAGTGATTTACCCCTATGGTAACACTGTTAAAATCTCTAAGCACTGTAGTGTCACATCATCACAGTATGCAGAGATGGCAGTGGTGTCCTGTGTCCTCGAGTTCATCCAGCATGGAACTGAGGATACCATCATTTTCACAGACTCTAACTGGGTTTGTTGTTCTCTTACAGAATTTCTCCCTTTCTGGCAGAAGAACTCCTTCCTCTCTTCAGATGGCAGTCCAGTGAAGTAGAAAGAACTGGTAATATACATACATTCACTGGCGAAGAGATTTGCACACAAACTCTATGTACACAAAGTGAAAGCTCATTCCCTGAATGACCCCTATCATGCCTTCAATGACACAGCAGATACCCTTGCCAAGGAAGGGGCCCGAGGGGGGGACACATGGATGATGGATCATCCTGAGGCCAATGTGGCTGCACACATTGCAGCATTTAGGAAAAAAACCTGAACCCTTTTCTCCCTTGGACCTCTCAGCAGCCCAACATGTTGATGCTGAACTCAAAGAAGTGTTTAGACTCCTTGACAAGAGTACCGAAGAGGAAACTTCCCACACACAACCCCTACTGGAGGCATGAAGGTAAGTTACACTTGTCAGCAGATGACAAGCTCATCTGGTATCAACCAGATGATTCTACCACCATGTTGTGGGTGGTCCCTAGACACCTTCGGTCTGAATTTTTGCACCAAGTGCATGATACACCCACTGGTGGGCACCAGGGAGTGGAAAATTCCTTCCAGATGCTCAAGACCACTGCCTGGTGGCCTGGTGTCACCATCGATGTCAAACAGTACATAGATAACTGCCTTGTTTGTGTGCAAAACAACCCCATTCTGACAAAATGAAATGGAAAACTCCTACCAAAAAGACACTTTGGCCCTTGGCATGCCATACAGATTGATTTCATTGGTCCTCGGACCAACACTAGCAGAAATAATAAGTATGCTCTTGAGGTGACTGATCTTTTCTCTAAGTGGGTCATAACTTTCCCAACTAAGACATGCACTGCTAAAACCACTGCCAAAATCCTGGTTGAACAAATTTTCTCCATGTGAGGCCTATCTCATAAGGCAGACTCAGGCAAAGGAACCAGTTTTACAGGTGAGCTGATGAAAGAATCCCTTGAACTCCTTGGAATTCAACAAAAGTTCCACATACCCTACCACCCTCAATCTTCAGGTCAAGTAGAAAGATCCAACAGATGGATTAAGCAAATGCTTTCCAAATTCCTTGAGGACAATCCCAAGACCTGGGATTCCCTATTGCCGTTACTTCTTATGGCAAATAGGGGCATACCCTCAGTCACCACCCAGTTGACACCCTTTGAGGTGATGACTGGAAGACAGATGAGATTACCTGAACACCTATTGTTTGACCTGCACACCCCCACTGCAGACCGTGTGTCTGTAGACCAATATGTGGAAAAACTCAGAAAAGACCTCATACACATACTTGAATGCTGCCAATTGCATGGGTACGGCCCAGCAACAGTCCAAGATACAGTTTGACAAGCATGCACAAGAAGTGGATTGGCAGATTAGAGATCAGGTAATGGTCCTCTGATTTGCGCATCCCACACACTCCTTCTCGAATAAGTGGGAAGGCCCTTACCCCATTGTCAACAAGCAACATTGTCAGTGTCAGTGGCTCAGCAGGTAGCACACTCACCTCTGATGCCGGGAGATCAGAGGGCTGTGGGTTCACTTCCCACATCTGGCACTTGGGTTAATATCCCAGTACTGACACTGTAGTGCAGCATGAGAGGGGTGCTGCACTTCTGAGGTGCCGTCTTTTGGATGAGACGTTAAACCGAGTTCCCATCTGCCTGGATTGGTGGTAGTTCAGGTGGATGTTAAAGATCCCATGGCACTTATCGAAAAGAGTAGGGGAATTTCCCCAGTGTCCTGGCCAAATTTCCCTCATTCACTAAAAAAAAAATACCACCAACAGCTTATTCTGGTTCAAGGTCAGCTGGCATTCATCTGTATCCCCCTCCCCCGGGTCGTGCCTGAAAATAGGCAGGATTTGTCTAGTGCACTTACCCGGCCAACAAAAACTAAATAAAAAAAAGCTCAGTCTGGTAGTCTATCAAGTTAGACTCCTGCAAAACAATAAACTGACTGACAAATGGTTACATGCAAACCAACTAAAACTGCACAAAGGAGCTTAATTACTTTTCCTCACCCCATTCGGCTGAATAGTACTAACCTACTAATGTTTGATTTTGCTTTTCAGATACACTGACAAGATGGCTATATTGTTGCATTTTCTCCTCATCTCAGGAGTTATCCTCTGCATCCAAGGCATGGTACCAAACCTCCTACCACACCTTGATCATTAGGCATCTCCTCCAGAGGGAGTATCCATCAAAATACCTGATAGTTTGATTACTGTCCAGGAAGGTTCTGACGCTTACCTCACTGCCTCGGTTGTTGCTCCTGATAAATCTACCCCACAAATTGAGTGGCAAACCACATCGCAAAGACAAATTCTCCCTGTGGCCAAACTCTCCAAGGGAACTTTCCAGGGTTGGCCCCATGCTAAATTATCCCCAAATGGTTCTCTGTCCTTGCTACAAACTGCTCTTAGACATTCTGGTTTATACAATATCATTGCTTTAATTGATTCTTCGTATTGTAATTCTTTGTCTAAGGACTCTGCTCGAAAAGTTTGTGCTGTATACAACATGGCCTCTGCTGCCATGTACCTCTCTGTACTACCACCCACTAATAAACAGCTTTTGGAATGTCCAAAGCACACCCCTGGTCCCTGCAGTGGTCTCACTGCCACTGCCTTACCTGGTTCGCTAATTAACAATTTACAGTTTATGCATATACCTGTCTTGTTTAACCTTACTTACTGGAATATGAAAGAATTTGGTATGTGTCACAATACTAACACCTCAGCATTTTATAGTACGCTATTGCTTGATAGTCTAGCAGCATTTCAGATTTGTACTCAAGACCCTATTGCCGGGCTACATACCACCGAGCATAGAGGCAACTTCAGGAGAAAACGCAATCCTGATGATCAAAGTCATAAACATAATACACGTGAAGCTGACAGTTCTGATGTCACTGGTGCAACAGGCACTGTCACAGGTCTCTTTGGTATGACTATGTCTATCTGGAATAAGGTAGACACTGCTGCTATCAAATCTCATTCAGCCAAATTCTAGACTGGTTTGGTGAATAATATACTACCCCCATTATTGCATGGTGTGGATGGCCTTAGTCAGGAAGAAAGATACACTGTTTACAATATGCATGACATTGCTAAGGCATTTACTGATTCTAAAGAGGAGATTAATGCACTCATTGCACAGAATAACAAAGAAGCAGATAAACAATACATTGCTAGAGAAATTCTCTGCTCAGCCTACGGATCATAGATTATCACTGCCATCAACAATCTCTTCCATGATCTAGAATCTGGAAGAATCCCTGATATAATACATGACAGATGTATTTCCAAATGGTATTGTCCATGATGTAAAACCCCTGGCTGTATTGCTATGTGTATGCAACAATCTTTAACTATTCCTCTATCTACAGCTAGGAATTTGGGTTTTGTGACTAGGCACCCTAATACTGGTCCTTGTTTTACTTTTAAGAAATGTTCTATCAGAGATACTATGTTTGCCTCTTTCACTGTCTCTTTACCATGCTTTGATCCCACTACAGCCTTGTTTGACAAGCTAGCATCGGGGAAGGGTGGAATGGAGGGGCAGCTGCAGAATAAGGGGTGCTAGCTGCACATTTGAGCAGACTTGATAGACCTCTAGGCCTTTATCTGCTGGCAAATTTCGTATGTTCATATGTTCGTATCGGTCCACACTATCGGGCACCTTGATGACGACATCTACAGAGAACGCCTAGACTTTCCTCCTCTGCTGGTCTACCATCCTTTCCTGGACACCTGGGTCGCTCCTCACACAGACTGCTGTGTGAAGAAACAATATATATACTTGTGTCGATGTGATGTATTTGATGTTATTAAACCTGTATGTGGTTATTCTCCAGATAGCATTGAATGGTCTTTTTCCCTGGACAATGACATCAGCATGAATGACTCTGCTTTTCCTGACTCAACATTGGCTCCAAACAAACTTCTCCAATCTTATTGAGAGGAGGTTCATCGCCTGTCAACATGGATTTCCAAGTCAACCAACACCTGCCCAGTACAGTTGCAGAAGTGAAGGCTCCCTACTGTCAAAACGCAGTAAAATTCTGATGGGGAGTACTGCGTGGTCACAAACTATAGATCCTATACCTACAGAAGTGAGACATGTGTTATTGACTACCCCAATTTTTGTTTTGTCCCCCATCAGAAGTCTGTCATTGGACATACCGTGTTACCCCATCCCCCTGAGGGATGCGGACATCATTGATGGTAACCCTGATTATCTGCTCACCCTTTCTGAATATTTACCATATTTTAATGTACACATAGATCCACTGTCACTTACATTAAAATCACTTTTAGAAAGAAAAGACACCCACCTCATCCACATCAGCAATAATATGACCAAAGCTAATGAAGCTATCCTTTCATTGATTAATGATGGTGATATGAATGATGCATTAACTAACACATGGTTAGAGATTACTTTTAAAGGTTTTATTATTATAGAAGCATTTTTGATATTTTTCTTGATTATTATGCTATGCTGCCTACGGTGCACACTGCACCAACCCCGTGAACAGCTGGAGTTCCTTTACAAAGCTCGCATGTCGGGTTTGTAAATGGCCCCTGCTCCCTGACCGTTCCCTAGATTTGCCTGTGTTGCCCTTGCAACAAGGAGGGGGGGAATGTTACACAAGGTCTTTGTACCCTGATTGGTAGCCCCAGAGGTACACCATAGACAGCTAGTGCTTAGGCTTATGTTATACTAACATATAGGGCTAAGGGCATCTACCGTATAAGAGTAGATGTCAGGATACGTACGCATATTATTGTAATACACTTTGCTTGCTAATACATATATTTTTCCTATGTATTTTCTGTGTATTTCTTACTCATAAGATGTTAGGACATCTGTGTGCTTGGAATGATTATGATATATAAGTCAGCATTGCCACCTTTTGGTGATTTGTACTACTACATTGAGTTATGTAAGACTCCGTATAATGTAGTCTTTTGTTTTACAAATTGATGACTACTACAAAATTGTATAATTTTATCTTGGACTGTGGAGCCACCTCTAATTTAGCCAATAGGGCTCAGCTCTGTAACTACAAATGTTACAGTAACCATAGTAATTATCATAGGTATATAATGTGAGACACTAAATCTTATACCTCGGAGACCCCAAGAGTCATGAAGAAACCTTGATGTATAGGGAACGTTTAGCATTGGCTCCCGGTTCGTATTTGTAAGAACTGCTTAGGGTAACTGTGATTTTTCCTTTGGTAGTAATAAACAAGTTTAGTACTCTTATGCAACATGTTTGTGATTCCTTGCATTCCCAATATTGCCAAGAACCTGAGAGTGAGGTTTAGACCTCCTGACACGGTAATCTTAGGAACTTCCACTGCTGTCAACACCACCTCTTCCGCAGGCACCATTGCAATTCTGTTGCACTTATACCTTTTCTCCACTCTTTACCCTCCTCTAATCCTGTCCTCCCACTATCCTTATCACCTTATCAGTCCCTAACGTCTTCTTTCTCACCTTTTCCATTTCACTCTTCAAGCACCTTCTACTGCCCTCTCTTCTATCCTTACAACTTGTTCCCCTCCTACTATCTCACCATACTCTTGTTATTTGTACTCCTTCCAGCTGTTGACCCTTGTCTTCCTGTGCTATAACTCTATAGAGTAGACTTGTACTGTCTAGTTCCATTGTATTGTTTGTTTTTCTTTTCTTCTTTTCATTCTCCTCCTCTTTATTTTCCCTTGTATTTCGATGAATTTGCATCGGTGTATACTTTTGGTATTCACTGTATTATTATTTATATCTGTGTAGGTATTTTTTTTAGTTCCATCTTTATAAGTATCTGTGAGCACTGTATTTTTCTTTTCTGTATGATATTAGTTTTTTTTGTTATATATTTGTGTACTCCAGGACCTCTTTGCAAATGAGTTGTCTCAATGATGTTATCCTGATCAAATAACATTGAATTGAATTGAAAAAATTCACAGACAGTGAACCCTCTGTTAAACATCATTCTTCAATCTGCTTTATAGCCTCAGCATCTAGCCCTGCAGACCCCTTTTCATACTGGCTGTATGTTGTACAATGGGCTTCCTTAATACACAGGGTGAGGAGGGAAGCAAGCTCCTCCACCCAGGCTACCCTGTCCGATTCCATTATTCCAGGGACCTCCATCCTCCTGACAGAAACAGCAAAGCCCCCTGCAGGAAGATTAGGGGATTGTTCCTAGTTTCCAGACCAACATTTCCCTTCCCATAAAAACATTTCATGCTATTGTCCAAGATTACGTGTGGGTGTTGATGTGCACAATGGCTGCCACTACACATTCAATCACTTCACTAGCAGTCTCTCAGTGCTCGTAAAGTACTTTGGGACACAGTGTGTGTGAAAAGCACTATGTAAATGCTAATTTTTCCTTTTCCTTCCCCAATCATTGTATTTTTGCTCATCTTACATTTTTCTACCATGTACAGTACACTTTGTATACATTGTACATTTTGTCTGTGCATTTCCCTTCCCCCAGGTCACACCTGGAAACAAGGCTTGACTCAGTATGTGCTTTTCCCAGTTACCAGTTTTCAATCAATCAATCAATACATAAATACATAAATAAAACAAATGTTGTACCATTAAGTTGGTGTGGTATGGCAGTACAGTAGGTGGTTGTGTGGAAGTGCACCTTGAAAACTGTCGGCCAGGACCAAAGTCTATGCCCACTTCTGTGATCCCAACATCCTCTCTGTTGATTCATACCTCTGACAAAATTTTGCATTTCATGTCCTCTATGGAAGTTGTTTATGCTGCAGCAGGAAGTCCAGTTGGGAAACTCTTCCTGGGATTGACCAGAACTGCAAGCAGGTCAACTGTCACTCTTGACTGGACCACCCACCAGAAGGATTCTTTCAGGGGTGATAGTTGGGTCATTAGCAGGAATAAGGAGGCATGACTGAATGTTCCACAGCAGCATTCCATCACAGGCTCAGCCTTCTGGAAACAAGTACCCACATTCAGAATGGTTAGGTGCAGTTTAATGTTGCCAAAATGGTGCCATGTTTCCTGTTATACTTCTATCATAGTAACACTTGTGTTGCCAAAATAAACTTGGTTCAAAAAAACAAGACTTGGTGTGCATCTATGGTCCCTCCTTTTTTTTTTTAATTTAATATACTTTATGGTACATTTTTCACATAACAAAACAAAAATGCATACTGTCAATCAACAGCTCCCCCCCCATCCAAGTAATGGCAAAGAAGCAAACAAGGTGTAAGGAAAGCTGTGACAATAGTTCTGCAAGGTCTGAGATATACAGAAACCATAATTAACATTGATAAGAACTGGTCGATTGAACTTATCTATATCCTAACTATCTATCCCTCCCTAATCTCCCCTTCCCCAGGCCCCCCCGAGCACCTACAGGATTGCAAACAAACCAAAAACCCATCCAGAGGAAATCCTCATGATGAATAGTAGACAGATGGATACTAGAACAACAGCCCTATTCTTGTACCACCTAAACAAAGGCACAGGTGAGAAACCCTGTTCCCCCACATAAATTTGGATTTGCTTAGGTACCTGGGGTCCCTGCTTATAACATCAACATCAACAGTGAAGCAGGCTAAATGCACCTTAGGGGTAAGTGGAGCAATTCTAAATAGGGCATAAGGAGTTTGAGTTATGTTACCTAGCGGGATCAAACTTTATTACAAGGCAGGAAGTCTTGAGGCAATTTTATATGGTGGGCAGTTGTTAGGCTGGAAGGTAGGAAGATCTATGCATTCTTTTTCTCTGCCAACTCAAATTCTTTTGTGCCTACTGGAGTGCACACTACTAGTCTAGCAGGGTGTAACATCTTGAACTAAATTTTGGGCTACTGCATCACTCTTTTGATGGTCCCTGTCTGCTTGTCATAAACCACTGGTGTGACATCTTCAAAAATGTAGAATTTGTGTCCCATCCACAGCAGAGACTGTTTCTCTCTTCCTTTCCACTGCATAAAAATCTTATCCTGGTAGTTTAGGCAGACCAGGATAACAGCCCTTGCTTTATTACCAGGTGGAGGGATAGACCACAGAAAGCAGTGAGCCAGCTAGATGACATAGCAGGAGTCATATGGGGTGGGTGAAGTCCAGTAAAAGGCATTGGATGGAAGCTGCATAATGGATCCTTCAGTCTTCTCTGGGATGCTAACCAGGTCAAGATTATTGCACCCTCCTGAGTCTCTGTCTGGTCCTTTAGCTTCAACACTGTTTTCTATACCTTACTAATTTCTGCCTCCTCCTATGTCTGACTGTCTTTTGTGGTGCTCACTTGAGCTTTGGCATCCTCCAACCAGCAATTAAAAGCCTCCAGTATTGGTTGACAGCTCTTAAAGTCTGGTGCAACCTCCTGGAGGGTCACTTTTATGGCTGCTAGTTCTTAAAAAAAATTATCAAGGTGATCTTGTTCAACAGCTGGCTCTGGCAGTAAGAGGGGCATAGAGTCTGTCTTATGGAGCTTTGGGGGTTGTGGCCATGGTAGCACCTGAGGGGACTGGTAGAGCATCAGTCACCACCATTTCCTGTGATTCTAGAGTAGCTGTCTTCATCAGATTTTGTCCCCAGGCACTGAGAATTATACTGTAGTCATAAGTGTTATTTATAAAGTCAGAAAAGTCAATTTTACTGCAATCAGCCATGTTTAATACTCTGGGTGACTGGAGCTGTGGTGAGCGCTGTCATTCATGCTGGGTGCATCACATGACTCCCCAAATGTGGAGGCTAAAGATATTCTTGTACCGTAGCTTTGCTGTTTGGCTTGGGATGTTTAAGAATAAAACCCACACTTTATATTATCAAAAAGTGAGCTTTTGTTTTTATCATTATAAAGCCAGTGAACTTGGTCAACAGTGGACAATACTAAAAGAATAAAATAAATTAGTATACTCTGCTACAATTTTTACCACGTGCAACATTTGGTCATGGAAGCAATTGCTGTTGTCTTGAAAGAAGTGACTGCAAATTTAGCCATACAGGTAGTACTTAACCTCCCACTGCCTAAATGTGGGAAGGGACTCTGCGACTGAGAATGTGAGGGCAAGAGGCAGCATTTTGAACAATATATGGAATGCAGCATTTGTAGATAGTCAGGGGCAACAAATCCCATAGCCAAATGTCACAGGCTGCAACGATTTATCACAGGACAGCAATTAAGACTGCTGCCTGTTGTCTAATGGACAACTGAAACCTCAATGGTTAAGAAGACTGGTAGTTCAGTGTGCCTTGAAATGGGAGATCTGCTGACCTGGAGGTTGTAGAAGCTGAAGTCATGGATACTAGAATAAAAAAAAGTGAAGTTTTGAAGTACAATCTAAAGGACATCACCATATTTACATAGGTACATAGATAGTGACAGCAGAAAAAGGATCTTGGCTGACCCAGTCTGCCTACCCTACCTAATCATCATTATTCATACTGTAATAATGGGCAGTACAGAAAAGCAAGTAGGGATGCTAGCAGGCTGATTGAGTTTAATCAATGATGTGTGGCATGAAACTCTGACAGAAAATCTCATGATTCAAAAAATCAAAATATTTCAAGTTTATTTATTTATATTTTGACAGGATAAGGCACTAAGGCAGATCCTGATTTCAGGGCCATCCTGTTTACAAAGCACCATACATCAAAAATGTTACATAGTAACAGATTAAATGCAACATCACAAGTAAATTGTTAATGTAATTAATAACAGTCATGCAGAAAAGGATATAATTCAAAAAAAGACGTCTTAAAACTGGAGTAAGTAGGCATGTTATATAATTTTGGAGGAAGGGAATTCCAGCTAGTTGTTGCAATATGGTCAAAACACATTCACCCATATTTAGTTTTTACTCAAAGGACTTTCAGACCTCTGTCTTTGATGTCACGTAGTGAGTAAGCTGTTGGGTTACGTAACATTTTAACTGTGAGATAATCACAGGCCAAACCCTTCACACATTTATATAAAAAGTTACTTAGAAGTCTTTCTCTCCTGAGTTCCAGAGATGTCCAATTCAGTTGAAGCATGGTGCAATGGTGATGCATTACATAGGGACCTGTTAGACCCAAGATAAATCTTGACAATGATACTGAAGTTTGTCTAACTTCTGTAAAATGTTGTTATTTGCTGATCAGTAAATAATACTTCCATAACCAATTAAAGGGCCCAGGATGCAACTGGAAACATACGAACATACGAATGTGCCAGCAGAAACAGACCATCTGGTCTATCTAAGTCTGCTCAAGTGTGCAGCTAGCACTCCTAGTTTGAACCTACCCCACTCCCCCTCCCGTTTGTCATCCCACTGCCACTCCCCACCTCTCCTACTCTCACTCTCCCCTGTTCCATGTGCCATGCCCTTTTGAAACTGTTCAGAGATTTACATGATACAACCCATTCTGGTAGGGTGTTCCATTTTGCTACCACCCTCTCTGTGAAATAGTGTCTCCTCATTTTCCTCCTAAATCTTCCCTGCTCTTTTCTTAGCGCATGCCCCTGGTGACCCTCCCCCTCCTTAACTTAAAGACCCCATCTACCCCATCCTTATTGAATCCCCTACTTGAATGTCTCTATCATGTCCCCTTGTCCCTTCTGTCCTCCAGGGTGTACATATTCAGGTCTCTCAGCCTGCTGTCATAGTCTACCCCTTCCATTCCACATATCATCTTTGTCACCCTCCTTTGCACCCCCTCCAGTAGCCTGATATCACACTTTAGGTATTGCCTCCAAAACTGCACACAATACTCTAAGTGTGGCCTTACCAGCGACCTGTAGAGGGGCAAGATCACATCTCTTCACCTGGATGAAAAACCCCTCACTATGCACCCCAGCATTTTGTTTGCTTTTGCAGCTGCTCTCCTGCACTGGGCAATGTTGTCCATAGTCCCTGTTATCATTACCCCTAGGTCCTTCTCCTCCTCAGTGACCCTCAGCTTAACCCCTCCCAGCCAGTATTCTATCCTTGGGATCTTCACCCCAAAGTGCATAACCTTACAGTTCTTTGCATTGAATCCCTGCTGCCACCTTTCTGACCACTCCTCTAGCTTAGGTCCTCCTGCAGCTGCTTCCATCAATCCTCTCCATTCACCACTGCTCCGATTTTGGTGTCATCAGCGAACAGACTTATCTTGCTCACCATCCCACGTGCAATGTCTGATATAAAGAGCCTGAACAATACTGGCCCCAACACAGAGCTCTGTGGCACCCCACTTGTCACCAGCTTTGGAGTTGAGAGCTCCCCTCTCATCACCACCCGTTGCAGCCTCCCACTCAGCCAACTTGTAATCTAGCTCATAATTTTTGCCCCTACCCCTACACCAGTTAGTTCCCCCCAAGCCACCCATGAGGCACAGAATCGAAGGTCTTGCTGAAGTTCAAGTAAAGAACATCCACCGCATGACCCTTATCCAGCTCCCATGTCACCCAGTTGGTTTGACAAGACTTCCCTGAAGCAAACCCATGCTGCTTCACATCCTGGAGGCCATTGTCCTCCAGGTACGACACCAGTCTTTTCTTTAGTATGGTCTCCATGAATTTGCACACTATGGAGGTGAGACTTACCGGGCCATAAATACCTGGTTCATCCTTTGGTCCGCTCTTGTGTAATGGTATTACATGTTCTATCCTCCAGTCCAGCTATTATAGCTCAGTATGCCTTTCCTGGTGAAATTTTTCAAATGAGTAAATAAATAAAGGAAATATTATCGTGTTTACCAGTTTTTCTTTGGTCTCGTAAGTCATACAGTTTTTATGCCTATGGAGAGCCCTAATATTTGGGAAACCTTGAAACATATGTAATCTATATGAGTGTCAATGTTTAACTCAGGGTCAACACACAATCCCAAATATTTTCAGAAAGTAACCTGGTCTAACACTGTTCCCCTGTTGGGATTTATCAGTATGTTAGACAGAGTACTAACTCCTCCAACTCTGGCTTTGAATAGCATCATATTAGTTTTCTTTATATTTAGCACAAGTTTGTTCTCTACTAACCAGTACTCAAGTCTGCTAAATTCCTGTTGAAGAACTTCTTCTATTCTAATACAGTCTTTTGCAGTATAGAGTAGGACTGTGCCTTCTGCATATAATTTAACAGCACAGTTTGAAATCCTTACCTAAAAAGTGAATTTATTCATATCGAGAGAGTTCAACGTAGAGCAACTAAGTTAATCTCTGCAATAAAAAATGTACCATATCCATCCAGGCTACAAAAAGCTGGACTAGTTATCTTGGAGGAAAGAAGGAGGGGTGACCTACTCCAGCTCTACAGATTGATCAACAATCCTGTTTTGCGAGCTCAATGTGGGCTAAAATTTACAAATCATAACATAAATCTTAGGTGCCATAATAAACAATTGTTGATTCCTAGGACCCATACCAAGAAACGTGACCATTTTTTCTCCATTTGTGCTGCTAAACAATGAAATGTGCTCCCTCATGTCTGTGGTAGAAACTCCAACTTTCAAACTTTTCAAAATTGGCTAGACAGACATCTAAACTGAATGTAACCATCACTAATATACTTACGCATTCATGGTAAATAATCTCGATGTACATCTGCCTTCTTTTGTCTAAAATCACCTAGTAACCTAGTAACACTCTATGAAGATTTCAGGTAACTCGTCAATAAATATATTAAACAGGAGCAGCCCCAATATAGATCCTTGAGGCATGCCTCTGCTCACTTCCTTCACCTCTGATACTGTTCCTTGGGTAACCGCTGTTTGATTGAGCACTTATAAATATGACCTAAACCACTGTACTACTTCTGCACTAAATCCCTTGATCTCTAGTTTATGTAACATTAATGGATAGTCCACAGTATCGAAAGCCTTTGATAGAGCTATGAACACCACCCCCATACACTGTATGTTTTCCAGTGTGTGGGAGATGGTGTCCCTAAAATCTATCAAAGCTGTATGTGTGGAGTGAGGAGGCCTGAATCCAGATTGCTGGGGTTCAAAAAGATGATTTTTGGCAAATGGGTACAAACCTATCTGAGAACTTCTTTTTCAAATATCTTTGAAGCAATGGAGAGCAAAGTTATAGGTTTGTAATTGCCTGCTTGTTGTAGATCCCCACCCTTAAACACCGGAATTATTTTTGCATTCTTCCAGAGTTTCAGGAACAGATCACAACACAGACTCTGATTAAAGAGTTTTGTTAAAGGTAAAGCTAATACATCAGTTCCTTCTCTCAGCAGTCTGGCTTTGAGGCTGTCTGATACTCCTGATTTGGATATAGTTAAAGTTTTTAATTGTTTCCATATATCTTTTAATTCCAAGACCTTGAACCTAAATGTTGGGCTCCCTCCCTCTGCATTTCTTCCACTGTGTTATACCCATCAGGCCTATCAGAATGTTTATGATTGTCCTCATTCCGTGAGAGTAAATTTGTAAAGAAATTGTTTAGGGCCTCTGCTATTAACTCAGGGTCAGATGCTACCTCTCCATTCATCCTCAAAGAGGCAGGAAGCGCAGTAGCAACAGGTAACTGCAGCTGCCTGACAGTTTTCCAATAGTCCCTGGAATTAGTAGCCGATTCAAATTTATTTTTATGATCTCTTCCCTTTTCTTCTTTAATAAGGTTTTGACACCGTGACACTCATTCCTGTATATTTTGTGGTTCCACCCTTGAAATGTGTTGGCTTTTGTGCATCCCATCATTAGGGCAACAATCCCACAAGTCATCAATTGAGTTTCATGTGGGGGGCTGTACCCTCCGCACTCTTCTTGTAGGGGACTGTGCCCCCCCACACACACCCCTTATTTAGGATTCTAACTCTGGGGGGTGGACCTCTGGGAGGGGTGACGACTTGTGGGTTTGGTGCCCTAATGACAGAGCACACAACAGCAGGCGCCCCAAGGGTGTGCAGTGATATTTTGTATGTATTCCAATCACTATCCCAATTGGTTTTCCTTGCTATGATCCATAATCTATTTCATACTCCAATATGTTTTAAAATCTTCCTGTTTATCCAGAGTAAACTATTTAGTTTTCTCTTTGTTTATAGTTTGGGGGCGTGTGTATCACAGATCACTAGAAACTTGCTCAACAAAAATGTTACGGTGTTCTCCAGATCTGATATTAAATCCAAATTATACCATTTGATTTTTTTATAGGTCATTTAGAAAAGCCAATTTGTTAAATTTCTTATAATATCTGGAAGTCATAAGGTGAATATCCATTGATCTGTGATAAAATTCCAAATTAATTGTACTTTCAGTGACGCAGTGGTCCCCTAATAATGGAGCACCAATATAACATTTGTTTTCAGATAAGTTACTGGTCACAAAGAACAAGTCAATTATTGTTCTGGTGTCTCTCATGTGACAGATCCAAGTGGGTGCTTGTATTATTTGATCGACATTTGGGGATCCAGGACTTATTTTAACCTTTTACTTTTAGGTCCTCTCCAGTGTGCATTAAGGTCCCCTATACAAATTAAACTTTCAGTTTTTACATGATTTCCCAGTTGTACTGCCAGGTCATCAAAATATTGTGGGTTTATGTGAGGTGGGAGAATAAATTACTCCTATCATTAAATCTAGTTTCCTTAGTTTTAATAGTATTCCTTCTATATCATTAAAGGATACCTAAACAAGCAGTTTTTTAAAACTGCAAACTCTAAAATCTGGTTTCATAACGAAGTAAAGTAAAGGCTGCTGTTTACATTTATGCTAAAACTGCATTTATGAAAATAACATAAATGCAGTTTCATAGCTTTTGAAAAATGTAGTCATGAACCACTCACTTTCAAAAAAACAGCCTTGCTTGCTCCCTAAAATGTCTGTCAAGTGTGCTAAGCGATGAGCCATGATGACATCATTATAGCCAGAGGCAGAGATCCACATGGCTCCCTATAGTGCTAACTAGTTCTTTTTTCCCCTTTGTTTTGAATTGTTTCACCAGCATGATCAACAACACATGTTAACACGTGGATTATTTTGATCAGTACACGTTAGGCTATGGTTTTATTCATTTTGTTTACTTTAACTTGCTGAAAATGTTTTGTAATTCAGCTGACTTTCTCTTTGGCAAATCACAGAATAGTATAACATTTCAAATACCTGATGATCTTGTGGTTATGTAATGCCCTGAAATTTTAGTGAAGTACTGGTCTGGTCTAATTCCAAAGCTCATACTTTCTTGGTAATCCACAAATAAGCTTCTCTTGTCTTTTTCCATGTGAACCCCCTGAATCTAGCCTGACTTCTGTTGAACACCCCACTATCCAGACTCTGTCCTTAGTACTGCCGGAGGCCACATAGGAGCTTGCGGTCTCATGAAGAGAATAATCACACCTCAGATTGTAATCTTGTACCTCAGAGAGTTGTGCACACCTATACTGATAAGCTTCATCAGCTGGCACTGTTATAAAATGCCTCCTAAATCACTCTCCAGTCCACTTCCTCAATGTTTTACTTCTGTCCCCACAGTAAACATTGAGTGGATCATCACCCTTCTGCATAGTGAAGGCAGTATGTACAGTCCCCCTGTTGTGTTTTTTTCCTGCCTCATTAAACAACAACAACTAGGTCTTCCTGGAGGGCCAAGCAATAAGCATCAGGACACACCAGAAAAACTGCTGTTCATGCACTCATAAGGGCTGCCCTTACTATGGATAACAATAGTATTAGCAGGCAAGGCATACTAATGCCTTGAGTGAATCCACCCGACTTCCATTGTCTGTCTACTCCTTTACCTGTGATCTTCATAATCTCGCAGGACAGTTCATGGCAATTCTTCTCCAGTACATTTTTGTGCTGTACTCCACAATGTGAGTTGGCTGGCTACCGCCCTTCTGAATCTTGAATCAGTTATACACAGCTCCTGTGATACTGTCCTAACAAACATCAACATCCCCACCCTACCCCCACCCGAGGGTAATCTCCCTACATTGAATTCAAGTAACAGTTTAGGTGCAGCCCTGCCACTCTGAGGATCTGTTGTGGCTGTCTGCTCTCATCCACAGTCAGGTAGTGAGCACGGTGCTGGCAGCCCCACATCTCAGATCTTACAATGATCTGCTCAACGTCCACCTTCCAGTCTTTTCCTAACCTAAATATAGCTGTACCCTGCTGGAATGGCCTCTTCAGTCCCTCTCTGGCATTCATTCTTCTTACCTGCTCCCCACACCAAAAACTGGTGGGCTCACTACCCTTCCGCATCATGAATGTGGTTAGTACAGTCTCCCATGTTATTTTTACATATTAATGATACAAGTGATCTTCTGGTAAGCCAGGCTGAATAGCAGCAGGGCACAAGAGAAAAAATAGGCTTTCCTACACATATAAGATCTAAGTCACCTATGATTAGGCACTATTATACAATGGCAAAAAAAATACCCAGTTCTTATTGGCCAGCTGGCACTATCACCCTGTTGTAAAATTCAGCATCACCAACAGGAAGAAGTGCCAGCTGTACTAAGACTCAAGCCTCCTAAAAAGAAAATCATCCGATCCCCGTTGTAATTTTGAAATGCCGCTATCTCGTCTCACTACCTTACCGGCAATATAGAAATCGAGAGTCAAAAAACACGCTGCAGTGTTCAACAACTCATAAATAGTTCAAAGCCCAATCCTCTCCTTCATTAAGGACTTACCTAAAGTAAATCCTTAGCTTTCCCCTCTCATAACTTTCACTGCTGCTCCACACTTGACCGTCTCACAGCCAGCTGCTTCTCTTTCACTCAACGGCTCCGCAGTTAAATCCTGCGATTGTTAGCACTTCAAGCCCTCTGTTCTCTTAAAACAAAATAAAAAAAAACTGCCTGCCATGCCGAATTTCCTCACCGCCAACTATCCCAGCCTCCTCGTTAGTGGCCGCTACAACGCCAAAGCGGATTTCCGCATTTCTAAGTGTCCCCCGTCTTCTTACCACCTCTAACTTCCGCACATTAAAAAAAAAAGAAAAAGAAAAACCAGCACATCAACCCGGTGTGGCTGCTCATGCTGTCAGGCAACAACCCAGTCTCGCACACAGTTTTTGCAAGCGGGAGTGGCGACCAGTGTAGAAGTGTACCATAAAAACAGTTTGACAGAGGTGAGAGTTTTCAACACATCTAAATTAAAACAAAGAAACATGCCTCAGTGTGTCTGTGTGTGTTACTACTTCAAGTGACTGATGCCTTCCACCATTTTCTACCTTACAACAGGAACTATTTGTCTAAGAGGAAGGATATCAAACTAAAATCAATAAAAAAACACTATTTTTTTTAAATCAAAACTCTTAAATATTTTTTTTCTTAAACTTTTACTTAGTGCCAATTGTATAATAGCAATAAACCACTCCAGGGTGTTGGTGATGCTGGTTTTACCCACGCCTGGCGAGGTTTACTCACTCGCTTCGCCCGCGGACGAATCCACGCCAGGCGTGGTAAAACCAGCATCACCAACACCCTGTCGTGGTTTATTGCTTAATTAAATGACATGCATAATGATGTGCATACCCATCATTTAATAGTGCCTAATCAAAGGTAGCTTAGATCTTTTAAGGATAGGAAAGTCCATCTTTCCCCTTGTTCCCTGTTGCTATCAGCCTGACTTGCTGGAAAGATGTGTTTAATTTTGATATGTCAAAAAACCCAGAGACTGTACTACCTGCATTTATGATACAGAAGGGTGATGAGCTCACCAGGTTTTGGTGTAGGGAGAAGGAGTGAAGAATGAATACCAGAGGGGGACTGAGAAGGCCACTCCTGCAAGGTACTGTTATAGTCAGGGAAGGGGGAAGACAGAAAGGGAGAAATATGAGCAGATCACTGTGAGTCATGTTACACAAGGGCCCTGTGCCCTAATTGGTTCCCCCTCAGAGGTACACCACAGACAGCTAGCATTTACAGTAGGCATATGTTATACTAACATATAGGGCTAAGGGCATCTACCGTATAAGAGTAGATGTCAGGATATGTATACATATAATTGCTATACACTTTACTTTCCAATATACACATGTACTTCTTGCTTACAAGATGTTAGGACGCTTGTGTCCTTGTAATGATTATGATATATAAGTCGGCATTGCCATCTTCTGATGATTTGTATTACTACACGGCTGTGTACAAACTGTACCTCTTTGTTTCCACAAAGTGATGACTATAACAAAATTGTATAATGTTATCTTGGACTGAGGAGCCACCTCTAATTTAGCCAATAGGGCTCATCTCTGTAACTAGAAATGTTTCTGTCTTACAGTAACCATGGTAATTATCTAAGGTATATAATGTAAGACATTACGTCTTCTACCTCGGAGACCCCAGAAGACACGGAGATTCTCCGAGGTATAGGGAACACTTAGCATTGGCTCCCAGTTCCTAATGGTACAAATTGCTTAGGACAACTGTGATTTTCCTTTTGGTAGTAATAAACAAGCTTTATTACTCTTATGCAACATGTCTGTGATTCCTTGCATGCCCATTATTGCCAAGAACCTGAGAATGAGGTTTAGACCTCCTGACAATTGGCGACTGCGTGCAGGCAATATTTGGAGTTTGCAAAGGTTTCACTTGTTGCTTCAACTTTCCCTTCCCAACTGGGACAGTGGGTGTGCATTCCCGCATCACCTCTCCCATTTTTCACCCATTTTGTAATCACTTGCAAAGTCTGGCTGCTTCTTGGGTGTGGTCGATGCTGACTCACTACACCTCACAGCAGTTTTGAATTGCAAGCTAACAAGTGCACAGTAGCTCACCTGTGAATTAGTGCACCTGTTGTAGATTGATATGCAGCATGGCACCTTTTCACAGTTAGATTTTTCATTCCCTCCCACACAATGGCCACAGTCTCAAATATCCATGCAGAACTGAGACTCGATGTCTCAAACTTCCTCGCCTCCCATGGATGATGGGCTGACTTTGCACAGGATGCAAGTCAATCTGAAAACCCCATACTGGGGATTTCAACCCAGTACACAGAGACGAGACAAACAGCCAGAAAGCGAGAAGCTAAAGGGCTGTTGGTCGCGACTCTCTACGGTGCTTTGGAAGCCTCCAAAGTGAGGTTTTGAACCCTTGAACTGCAAATCTCATCTCTTAAGCAGGAGATGGGATTGCAGGAAACTGAATGTGTAAGGCATGAGCATGATTTGGAGTCTGGGCTCCAAACTCTGCGGAATAAAAAGGATTCTCTTTTGCACCATTCTGCTCAGGCAAGTGAGCAGGAACTTTGTATGTTGAAGTAGGAGTGTGAAAGTTTGAGACAGGATAAGAGGCAGGCTTTGCAAATGAATGACTTGTTAAGTTGAATGAATGATCAGGTGGGAGAGGGGTTGGGAGAGTTACAGGATGAGCTAAATCAGGTACGTAATGACTTAGGAGTAGCTACTAGGGACAATCACGAATTGAGTGCCACGTATAGTGTTACAGAAGCAGATGCAGAATTATGTGGATCACAATGTTGCAAAAGTGAGTCATGAGGATAGTGAATATAAAATGGTGAAACTGCGCTATCAGCGAGAGGTGCTGGCTGGTCACATCAAGGTGATGGGAGGCATAGCCCCTTCCTTGTCGATGGCATCTGAGGAGTCAGAGTCAGATGATGACATCTCCCAGTACAATGCCCAGTCACACCCCTACTATGGCCCAGACACCCCTCCCTGCCATCCACAACATGGTGGACCCCATCACATGACACCACATCCCTATGTCATTGACAACATGCAATCATGAGCAATGCCATCATGGTGACCCCCATGATGGGGGGGAGAGGGCCCAGGCCTAGTCCCAACAGCACCACTGATCATCATTATTAATGTGAACGACAGGCAGGAGATAGAGAAAATGATTAAGAATACCTTAGGCAACATGTCCATCTCCAAGAAAAATAAACGGGTCCTCTGAGCCTAAATTAAGCAGCTTCTACAAGAAGCTGGCACTAAGGAGGGAATGGTCAGCACTGTGGTAGAAGTCACAGCTCAGGCAGCCATGCAGGGTGCCCGAGGTAATCTTCCTCTGCTTAATCGTCCCAATAATCCCCTACAAATGGCCCACTCTGTTCAGCAAATAGCTGACAGTATTGGTCAGATGAGCCCTTCCAACAACCTCAGTTGCCACTTGGAGAAGGGGCGTCCTAAATGTAAAATGCTTAGTCTCACTGCAGACTACCAGGTCCAGATCCTATGCCAGACCATCGATCCTGGCCTATTGGCGAAACTCCCCAATGCTCTCCACCAGGATGGTCACGCCACCTTTGACAAAATAGCATCTGAACTCATTACTGCACATAACCCAGGTGTGGTTGGAGTGATGCTTGCATACCCTGTGAAATAGAATGCGAAGGAAAGTCCAGTGACCTTCCACCAGAGGCTCTGGATGGCCTACCGAGCAGGGAAGCATCTTGCAGGAGAAGCCGCAGATGTGGACCTCATTGAATATAAAGCCCTGTTCCTTCAGAACATGATCCCTGCAGTAAGAGAAAAGGTAGAGTCAACCACCTATCCCAACACAGAGAGATTTAATGACATTCTTTGGAAAACAGAGGAAGTTTATCAACTCTACACCCATAATTCAGGCTCCAGTTTCAAGAAAATAGCTGCCGTGGAAGCCATTCCAGAGGCCACGACACACTACATGGTGGAGGGGCAGGCCCAAGAGAAACAGCCCCTCCCCGCAGATAACCAACACCCCCAGCAGGCCAACAACAACAGCAACCCTGAGGTGGGAATCGGAAATATCATAAGAATAAGGAGCACCACAAGAACAATAAGGGTAAACAACAAAGACCAGGCCCCTCATATAGGGAAATAGCGGATGAGAACCAGAGTTTCCATGACCTCCTTGGGAAAGTGCGCTCTGTAGCAGATGCTGTTCCAGTATGGGCCCTTGCTTCAACACAACCAGGAGAGCAGGCCTCCACAGGCTGAGGGGATACAGGAAGTCCAGGCTCTCAGTCCCCTACAGGCCTGAACCCAGAAGTGGCTTCCTATATAACATCAGTACAGCATGGTGAGATGGTTCATAGGAACCAGGCCCAGACTCTCTTTTAAGTGCTCCCCCATGCTTCCACTGGTACAGATTGACAATTATAGGCCCCAGTCCACATTGCAAGCAAGCTGGTCTTGGATACAAATGGAAGGCCCTGCACAGAGGCCGAGGTAGGGGGAAGCCTACTGACAGTACTGCTGGATACAGGTGTGGCTGTGTCTGTTTTATAGGATGACAGCTCAGACACATCACCCTGGTCTACAGGATGGAGGACCAATATGCCTGGTGTAGACAGAACTAGGCTACCTGCCTACTGCTCCCTGCCACTATCTGTGACACTGGGACACCTGAAGGCATATCATATCTTTCAGCTGATGGTACTGCTTGATCACCCTAGTATAATCAGAATTAACTTTTTGGTGCCACATGGGTGTGTGGTGGACCTGGCCAACATGTTACTGATACAAATTCAGGGACAATATCACACCATCATGATCCCTGAGTCACATGTGGTTGCAACAATATCTGCGAACAACAAAGAGTATGACGTCATAGATTTGTTTAAGAACCATGAGCTTTTCCCAAAGCTCCTCCACATCCAACAATGGCATCTGGAGGCATTTGCCACTAACAAGCATGACTGTGGCAGGATGCATACTGTCATTGAAGTGACAGGCCCAGCACATGAGAGGCAACGGCAATATTCCTTTCCTCCTGAGGCCTTACCTTCTCTTATGCAAACAATTAATTCACTCCTCAAGCAAGGTGTGATCAGGACTTGTATTTCCACTGTGAATTCCCCAGTGTGGCCTGTGAAAAAACCCACAGGTGCCTGGAGACTTACTATTGACTACAAGGAGACTAAATCTGGTCACCCCAAGTTGTGTCCCAACTGTGGCATCAGCACCAGATGTGCTATGACTACTGACCCCTGACCAACAATGGTTTAGTGCCATGGACATCTCCAATAGTTTTTGGTCATTGCCATTGGCCCCCAAAAGTCAATACAAATTTGCCTTCACCTTTGAGGGCAGGCAGTACATGTGGACCTGCTTACCACAGAGGTTCCATAACAGCCTTTCCCTGTTCCATTTGCATATGATGGACACCCTTGAGGATTTCTCTACACCCCAGTGTCTCTTGTAGTATGTGGATGACCTGTTGTTGGCCACAGCCACACAGGAACAACATCTAGATCTCTTAGATGAACTACTGACCCTCATCCAGAGGGCAGGCCTCAAATGTAACCCGGCAAAGGCACAACTATGTCAGAAAGAGGTACTCTTTCTGTGCCTGAGAATAACAGATCAAGGCCGAAGCCCTACCTGGAAGAAGATACTGGGACTGCAAGATATGCCATTGCCCACCAGTGTGGCCACCCTTAGGAGGTTTCTAGGCATGGTGAATTATTCTAGAGATTTTGAGATTTTGCTCAGAAGGCTGCCCCTCTGTATGAACTATTGAAAAAGGATGTCCCCTGGACTTGGGTCCCCATTCACACCCAAGCTGTGATGTCACTGAAGCAGGCCCTGGCCTCAACTCCAGCTTTGGTTAACCCTAATCCAGCCTTGCCATTCCATCTGGAATCCATCACCTCTGACATTGCTATGTCCACAGTCCTGGCCCAGAAGATCCATGGCACCCTGAGACCCATTGCATATGCATCACAGCTCTTGATCCCAGTGGAACAGAAGTACAGCCTTTGTGAAAGGAACCCTCTAGCAACCTACTGGGCTGTCAAGCACTTTCTTTATATCATTGGGTACTCCCCACTGATCATTAATACAAACCACACCCCAACAACCTTTTTGCTACCAGATAAAGTGAAGGATGGGTCGGTCTCCAATAACAGACTGACACACTGGTCCCTCCTTCTCCAGGACAGAGACATTAAGGTCCAGGCAACTAAAATGCCATCCATGCTGCTGCATGGTCTCCTTTTCCAAGGAGAACCCCATGACTGTACACTGCAGACACCTGATCTACCAGATCCAGGTCCTTTCCTTCCTGCTATACCACAACTACTTGAGAACACCTCATTATGTCATGTCTTTACAGATGGATCAGCTTCCTATTATCAGGGAGAACAGATAGCAAGAATGGGCATATTAGTAATTTACCGTCTTGGTAACACTGTTAAGATTTCTAAAAGTTGCAGTGTGGCATCATCACAGTATGTGGAGATGGCAGCGGTGGTCTGTGCCCACAAGTTCATCCAGCATGGAACCAAGGATACCATCATCTTCACAGACTCTAATTGGTTTTGTTGATCTCTTACAGAATTTCTTCCTTTCTGGCAAAAGAACTCCTTTATTTCTTCTGATGGCACCCCGGTGAAACACAAGGAACTGGTAATATACATTCATTCACTGGCACAACAATTTGCTCACAAACTCTATGTACACAAGGTAAAGGCCCACTCCATACATGACCCCTATCATGCGTTCAATGACACTGCTGACACTCTTGCAAGGAAGGAGCCCACGTGGGGATACCTGGATAATGGTTCATCCAGAGGCCAGGGCAGCTGTGAACATTGCAGCAGTCAGGAAGAAACCTGAACCCTTTTTGTCCTTGGATTTGTCAGAACCACAGCATGCTGACTCTGAACTCGAGGATGTGTTCAGATTCCTCGACAAAGCTACTGAGAAAAATTTGCCTACCCACAACCCATACCGAAAGCATGAAGGCAAGTTACACCGGTCCTAAGATGACAAGCTCATTTGGTACCAACCAGATGACACCCCCACCAAATTGTGGGTAGCCCCTCATCATCTCAGTTCTGAATTTCTGCACCAAGTGCATGATACCTCTACTGGTGGACACCAAGGAGTGGAAAACACACCTCAAATACTCAAGACCACTGCCTGGTGGCCAGGTGTCACTAAAGATGTTAAGCAGTACATAGACAACTGCCTTCTTTGTGCACAAAACAACCCCAACCCTACCAAATGAAATGCCAAACTGCTACCACAATGACATTCTGGCCCTTGGCATGCCATACAAATTGATTTTATTGGTCTCCTAACCAATACCAGCAGAAACAACAAATATGCCCATGTGGTAACTGATGTTTTCTCTAAGTGGGTAGAAGCTTTCCCCACTAAGACACGCACTGCAACAAACACTGCCAAAATCCTAGTGAAACAGATTTTCTGCAGGCGGGGCCTACCTGTCAAGGTAGACTCTGACAAAGGAACCAGTTTTACAGGTGAGTTGATGAAAGAAGCCCTTGAACTCCTTGGAGTTCATCAGAAGTCACATCTACCATGCCACCCACAATCATCAGGTCAAGTAGAGACGGCCAACAGATGGATTAAGCAAATGCTTTCCAAATTCATTGAGGACAATCCCAAGGATTGGGATTCCCTACTGCCGTTACTCCTTATGGCAATTAGGGGTATGCCCTCAGCCACCACCCTGCTGACACCTTTCAAGGTGATGACTGGAAGAAATATGAGATTACCTGAACATTTATTGTTTGACCTGCACACCCCCACTGCAGACTGTGTCTCAGTGGACCAATATGGAAATATAGAAAAACTCAGAAAATGCCTCATACACACTCATTTGTATGCTGCAAACCGCATGGGCAAAGCCCAGCAACAGTCCAACATTCAGTTTGGCAAACATGCACAAGAAGTGGGTTGGCAAGTTGGAGGTCAGGTAATGGTCCTCAGATTTGTGCATCCAACACATTCCTTCTCCAATAAGTGGGAAGGACCCTATCGCATTGTCAACAAGCTCAGTCCAGCAGTCTATCAGATTAGACTCATACAAAACAACAAACTGACTGACAAATGGTTACATGCAAACCAGTTGAAACTGTATAAAGGAGTATAATTACTTTTCCTTACCCCATTGGGTGGAATATTACTAATCTGCTAATGTTTGATTTTCATTTCTGGATACACTGACAATATGGCTATCTTGTTCCATTTTCTCCTCATCTCAGGAGTTATCCCCTGCATCCAAGGCACGATAAAGCACCTCCTTCCTCACCTTGATCCACCTGCAACTAACTCAGAGGGAGTACCCATCAATATTCCTGACAATTTGATTACTGTCCAGAAAGGTTTAGATGCCTACCTCACTGTCTCGGTTGTTGTTCCTGATAAATCTACCCTACAAATTGAGTGGCAAACCAAGTCTCAAGGACAAATACTCCCTGTGGCCAAACTCTCCAAGGGAACATTACATGGATGGCCCACTACAAAATTATCCCAAAATGGTATTTTGTCCTTGCACCAAATCTCTCTTAGGTATTCTGGTTTATATAATATCACTTTCTTAACTGACCCCTCATATTGTGATACACTGTCTAAAGATTTTGCCAGGAAATTTTGTGCTATACACAACATGGCCTCAGCTGCCATGTATATATCTGTGTTACCCCCTACTGACAAACAGCTTTTGTAATATCCGAAACAAACCCCTGGTCCTTGTAGTGGTCACAGCCACTGCTTTACCCGACTCACTTATTAACAATTCACATTATATGCATGTACCTGTCTTGTTTAACTTGACTTACTGGAATATGAAAGAATGTGGTATGTGTCATACAGTACTACTAACACATCATTGTTTTATAGTACTTTGCTACTTGATAGTTTAGCAGCTTTTCAGATTTGTAATCAAGACCCTATTGCCGGGGTATACACCACCGAGCATAGAGTCAATTATAGAAGAAAACCCAAAACAGGTTATCAAAGTCATAAAAGAAATACACGTGACACATCTGATGTCAATGATGCCACAGGTATCCTAACTGGTGTCTTTGGTTCTGCAATGTCTATCTGGAATAAAGCAGACATTGCTACTATCAAAGTGCATTCACAGAAGTTTCAAACTGGTATGATCAATGACATCATACCCCCATTATTGCATGGCGTGGATGGCCTTAGTCAGGAAGAAAGATACACTGTATATAACATGCATGACATTGCTAAGGCATTTACAGATTTTAAAGATAAGATTAACTTGCTTATTGCCCAAAACAATAAGGAAGCAGATAAGAAATAAATTGCCCGTGCAGTACTATGCTCTGCCTATGGATCATATATCCTCACTACCATCAACAATCTCTTCTGTGATCTGGAATCTGGAAGAATCCCTGATATCATACACAACAGACAAATCTCCAAATGGTATTGTCCTCATTGCAAATCCCATAACTGTGTTGCCATGTGTATGTTACAGTCTCTGACTATTCCTATTTCTACTGCTAGAAATTTAAGTTTTGTGACCAGGCACCCTAATACAGGTCCTTGCTTTCCTTCTAAGAAATGTTCAATTAAGGATATTATGTTTGTGTCTTTTACTGTTTCTTTACCATGTTTTGATCCTACTACAGCTATATTTGATAAACTAGCATCTGTTCACTCCATTGGGCACCTTAATGATGGCATCTATAGAGAACGCCTTGACTTGCCTCCTCTACTGGTTTTCTATCCTCTTCTGGATGTGTGGGTCACTCAGCACATAGATTGTTGTGCGAAGAAAGGGTATATTTATTTGTGTCAGTGTGACGTATTTGATGCTATTAAACCTGTATGTGGATATTCCCCAGACAGTATCGATTGGTCCTTTTCCATGGACGATGACATCACCACCAATGGCACTATAGACGACCAGCCAAGGAGGAAGAAACAGGTAGCTGATGCTAGTCATCCAAAGGATGGCAGACAAGGTTGAGGTAGTGCTGGTTGGAGACCTCAGTATTCCAGACGTGGACTGGAGCATCCCAGCAGCAGCATCAACTAGTAGCAGATTTATCCTGGACTCCCTTCAAGGTGTCTTCCTCAAGCAACTGCGTCTCAGATGGTTTACATCTTTCCTAGCCAGTAGAACTCAGAGAGTTGTCGTGGGGATATTTTCTTCTGAGGTTTTCTCTCTGCCTTGCAGGGTACCTTAGGGCTTGATGCTTTCACCCATGCTATTCACAGTGTATATGCTGCCCCTTGGAGACATTGTAAGACAGTATGGGCTGAGGTTTCCCTGCTATGCTGATGATACCCAGCTCTACCTGTCTTTTGCCCCCGACCAGGTTAGTGCTATCTCAGTATTGAACAGCTGCCTCATAGAAATCTAAGATTGGATGAGTTCCAGCGGTTTAAAGTTGAACCCAGGAAAGACTGAGGTTTTGGTAGTGGACCCGGGTCATAGGACAGAGGGGTTGAGGACTGGGCTCCCCTCTGGTTTAGTCCTGAGGGGCACATATTTTTACCTCTGAGCATGTGTATGACCTGGGAGTGGTGCTTGACAATGATCTAACCCTTCGTCATCAGGTGTCGGCAGTCATTAAGCTGGCCTTTTACTATCTTAGGAACACTGCTAGGATCAAGCACCTTGTTCCGTCCAGCGATCTGTCTGTCTTGGTCAATGCATTTGTGACATTGTGCCTTGACTATTGCAACTCCCTCTACCTAGGGCTTCCTGGGGTTGATATCTGCCACTTGCAGCTAGTGCAGAATGCTGCAGCATGTTTGTTGACTGGGGTATCTAGGAGAACTCATATTACCCCAGTGCTGCACAATCTGTACTGGCTGCTTGTTCAGTGGCGGATTGCCTTCAAGGTAGGTTTATTAACTTACAAAGCCCTACATGATCAGGGTCCTGATTACCTGGAAGAGCTCCTGGTTCCCTACACCCCTTTGCGACAGCTCTGCTCAGCTGACGAGGGGTTTCTAGAGATTCTGAGGGTTAGTTTAAAGTCATCTGGTGCTCGTGCCTTTGGGTTTGTTGCCCCTACCCTCTGGAATTCTCTGCCCCATCAGTTATGTGAGTGCAGGATGGTGGGGTGCTTTAAGCAGACACTGAACACCTTTTTGTGGGGCAACGCTTACCCTGATAGTTTATGATTTTATCTGTATTTGTTGTAGTTGTTGATTTTATTTGATTTTGCAGCACCTTGATTTGGGAAAGGTGCTATAATAAATAAATGTTATTATTATTATTATTATAATGGAACCAACTCAGCAGAAGGCAATACTGTACCTTGTGTTCACAAACAGGGACAGTGTGATGGGGTAACAGTGGGGGAGTTCCTGGGGAACAGAGACCACCAGTCATTGTGGTTTGAAATCACAGAAGGAGCAGAACCAAACCACACAAAAGCACATATCCTGGATTTTAGCCAGGCAGACTTCGGGAAAATAGGGAGATGCTTGAAAGAGGCATTAAGGGGAATGGGGCAGGAATGGGGAATTGAGGAACAGTGGGCAGTATTTAAAATGGGTATTACAAGAGCAACAGAATTATGCATTAAGCAGGTTAGCAAAGGGAAAAGGAAGAGGAGGCCATTATGGTTTCCAAGGAGGTAGCAGAGAAAGTGAAAGCCAAAAAGATTGCATTCACACAATACAAAAAGACACAGGCAGAAGGGGATAGGGAGAAGTACCAGGAGAAGCAAAGGGAGGCAGAGAGGTCAGTAAGGGAAGCCAAAGTTCAAACAGAAGAGCACATTGCAAAATCAATGGGTAGAGGGGACAAAACCTTTTACAGGTACATAACTGAAAAAAGAAAGGCAAAGGGAGGGATAGTGAGATTGAAGGGGAAGATGGGGTCCGCTTGGAGGATGACAACAGTAAAGCTGACATATTGAACAGGTATTTATGCTCAGTTTTTACTGAGGAAGAGGATGATAATGGGTCTGAAAGGAGTACAAAGGGTGGGAATGGTGCGGAAATGGACACAAGTTCCTTTACACGAAAAAGGGTCCTGAAGGAACTGGAAGTAATAAGAGTTGATAAAGCGATGGGGCCAGATGAGGTGCACCCCAGGGTCCTTAAAGAACTAAGAGAGGTGGTGGCTGAACCTCTGACAATCCTGTTTAGCTGATCACTGGAAACAGGGGAGGTACCCAAAGACTGGAGGACAGCAGATGTAGTCCCCTTATACAAAAGTGGGAACAAAGAGGAAGCGGGGAACTACAGACCAGTCAGCCTCACCTCAGTAGTGGGGAAGATCATGGAAGCACTACTGAAAGAGAGGTTGGTGGAACATCTGGTTGTCAGTGGACTACAGGACCCAAGGCAGCATGGTTTCACCAGGGGGAGGTCATGTCAGACCAACTTCATTGAATGTTTCGACTGGGTGACTAGGGAGGTGGATCATGGGAGAGCAGTGGACATGGTCTATCTGGACTTCAGCAAGGCCTTTGACACTGTGCCACATAGAAGACTACTACACAAACTGGGGAATATGGGTGTTTTAGTAGGACAGTAGTGTGGTGGGTAGCTAACTGGCTGGGCGGCCGGACACAGAGGGTGGTGGTAAATGGCTGTCACTTCACAGAGGGAAGGGCATGCCTTGATTAATATGTACGCTAAAGACGCCATGGTGTAGGGCCCCATGGGGTTTAGGAGGGCCCCCGCCAGGTGTTCAACTGTATGGTTTCTGTCATTTTTTTATTTTGTATTCCTCCTTCAGTCCACCCACCCTAGCGGTCACTCTCCCCCCCCCGCTCCTGCTCCAAATCAGCAACTGAAAGTGAGCCTAGTTTCTTGGCTCCGTCTCTGCACTGAAGTGAGTGATGACCACATACCACTCAAAATGTGTGGCAAGATCTCAGGAGGAGTGGATACTGACTTAGAGTGGGAATTGTGGGGCAGACTGGTGGCAGTGCGTGCGTTGCATGAGTGTCTCACTGGGTCAGGGCCGTGGGGCTGTCTGTGTCCTGTTAGTCAGCGACTCACCATTAGACTATTCCGTGACTCGTCGTCATCAACCAGATTCAGTTATCATTGGTGTGAGCACTGTGAGCTGTAGTGTGTGGGTGGGTCTCTGTCGGCGGTGATCGGTCGTGGTCTTGCCTCTCGATCTGATCGGTCCTCCTCACTCCCTGTGACAGTGTCGGGACTCTCGTTTGCATATGTCATATGTCAACAGAGTGCCTCTTTTGCTTTGGGCCTGCTGCAGGTGAGGCAGTGAAGGGAAAGACACAGGCTGGTGACTACTTAACACACTGAGGAGGCCGAGGTATGTAGAAGTAAAAATGATAAGAAATAATTTAATTCTGATTCCCATTCCAGCACTTCTGTGTCATTCAGCAGTAGTCAGTCCGAGTTCTTCTTCCCTTTGTACATAATTTTACTTAGTTCACTTCACATCATATTGTATTCTGACTGGCTGCAATCTAAGGCTGTAACTACAGATTTATCCAACAATTACTATTTATGTAAGACTGACAGCAATTTCAAAGGGAAGGTTTCTGCAGAGTGTGATTTTTTTTAATATGCAGCACAACATTCATGGGTGGGAGACAATGTCATAAATGATGACATTGTCTCCCAACCATGAATGTTACTGCATATTAAAAAAAATCACACTCTTCAGAAACCCTCCCTTTGAAATTGCTGTCAGTCTTACATTTCTGTTGTTTAACCGTTTTACCAGTGTATGAATGAATACTCTCAGTATGTCATCATGTTCTTTTTCGCCTTTCAAAATACATGACTCTTGACCCTCATCCCAAACAACTGATTGTGATGTAATGCCCTTTAATCCTCTTGTCATGCATTAAACAAGATGGAGTTTAGAAATAATGTTGTTTTTTGGTGGTGGTTGTGGGGGGGGGAAGGTGACACTAACAACTGTGTAAGCATGGATTAGTTCCAGTGCATGCACACATACATGATGGAAAATCATGCCTCATTTATCTGTAGGTTGCTTGAACTATTTTAATTGTGTACCCACCAAAGATGCTTGTGCTGCATGTTGAATTCCCCCCAATGCATAAATAACCCTGCCTTTTCTTGGCGCTGTCAGTGTTCTACCTCTGTTGAATGACACTCATATTTATGTAACAGTTGCAGCATGTCCTCTGTCTGACTTGCAGTTGCACCTTGTATTTTACTGTTGTCCTGCATTCAGTAAAACATAGCGTGATGCAATATATATATAGATATATATATATATATTTTTTATTTTATGTCACTGCATGCCCTTCAATGGTTTATTCTTCTTGCCCATTACAACAGTTGTGACATACATCAATGTGCGTTTCAGTCCATACTAAGAAATGTGTAAGCAAGGTGTAGTTAAACTTCATGTAATGCAGAATACAGTAAGCATGTAATTTAGAAATAGTGACTCAGGGAACTCTATGCCTCACTACTTGTGAACAATGCAGCAATGACAGCGCTGAAAAAGTGGCTGTTCTGATACCCTTTCCACAGCGACATTGCACTATCCAAACTCATCACACAGCAGTTTCCCTGGGTCCAAAATTTTCTTCACATCATGACTTTATTCTGCACTCCATGTACAGCCTCTGTAGTTTGCATGCATCTTATTATTATGTCCTGCAACCATGATTGTATGACTGTAATTTTTTTTTTACTACTGTTTCCCTCCCGTCCCACTGGACAGCATCTCTCTTGTCTCTGGCAACCTGTACGTTCAGCCGACATCAGAACACATCTGTCCTCCACTCCAGGGTGACACCTTGACACCTTGATACTCTAATGTCTGTCCCTCCCACACCACCCATGGAGGGGTGGTGGGGAGCCCCCTACTTTCCCACCAGGAATGGATGTAGTACAGGCTATGCCCCCACCAAGAAAAGTGGCTTAGTGCCAGATGCAATCAAGCCGCTCGACCCAAGCCAGTTCTGTGTTTTTGGTATGGGTTGCTGTGTGCAAGCCTGCTGTTCCACATCTGTTCCCTACTGTACTTGAGACAGGTGTTCCAGCTAGTAGCCTGTGCTAGGTGTGAAGAACATGCCTGGCCGTGTTCCTCTCCCTCACCAGGAGAGTATAGCTGTCCTCTGTATGCTCAGTCCTGTACCACACTGTCCAGCTGCTAACTACCCGCTTGCACTGCAAACATTGTTCACCAGCCAGTCATGAGATAAAAATAACTTCAGCAGTTTGACTGATGACTATAGACTGTCTGCTGCTGGTGGCACAAATAATTCTGGGGAGCGGGCACCGGGTCATGCTTACTGGCATGCTGCTGCTGCTTAACATTTAAAAATAAAATGCAAAATGAACTTTTTTAGACTGTCTAAAAATAATTCTGGGGATCACTTTGTCTGAGAACTGGTCACTACTCATATACTCACAATACACATACAGAACTCATGACACTCCTAGTCTTTAGTTTTCAAAGCAGCTGCCAATGCTGTTCTGTCAGCAATGCATGTTCAAAATCAAGTAGCTAGCTAGCCTAAGATGACAGCTGTACTGTATGTAGTACCAGGGCATTGAATTGGGTAAAGAAAGAACGTGAAACATAGAAAATGATGGTTAGTAGGCAGTAGGCCTAGTGTGGTGTGGCCCACCCAGTTGTCTGCCAGAGTGTCTAGCCATGGGAGTGTTTTTGAGAGAGCGTGTCCATGTCAAGCCTTCCTAATCCTCTCCCCAAATCTGCCCCTTATACACTATTCCTTTCCCATTTGTGTCTCTCCTATTCCTCTGCAAGCTTGTTGATCACTACAAAAAAAAAAAGGCAGGGTGGCTGTAATGCAGTTGCCCACCCCTGTCATTTACAGTTTAATAGAATTATCCCTGGTGTCTAGTGTCACCCCCACCCACCCAGTCACCCATTATAATAAAATATCCATGGTGTCTGTTGGTACCCTGCCCCCACCCCAATCACCCAATCCATGAATGAATAGAAGGACGTCACTGGAGTTTAGCAGTACCTCCCCCCAACATGAGCACCCAATCTATGCATGCAAATCATCCTTGGTGTTCAATGGTTCCCCTCCCAACACCCAATCACCCATTTACAAAAGGAAAAGGAATCAGTAGTGGTCCAGTGACCCCCGTCACCCATCCCGGGTGCTCACATACTGCCAGCCCACACCCATCCTCTTAACAGGGAACGCTGCTACTACAGTGACTGGCATAGCCCTCTTCTCACCTCCTGGGTTGATCACCATATGAGCTGTCAGTGAGAGCATGTACAAATATTGTGTGCATGCTTTCTGTCAGCTCATAAGGCAGCTGGCCTGGCTGAGGAGATGAGGGGAGTAGAAGTCTATACTGGTCACTGTACCAGAGTTCCCTGATTGATGGACACCCGGGTCAAAGGGAGGAGTGCAAGGTGGTGGTAAATGAGTTGGCAGGGCAGGTGAGGAACACTAGACCACCACTGATTCCTTTTACTTTTGAAGACAAGCAATTTAGTGGGGGGAAGCACTGGACACCAAGGACAGCTTTACATGCATAGATCGAGCAGTCAGTGGGGGGGAGAGGTGTTGGTACTGCCAGACATCAGGGATATCTTTATATTCATCACCAGCCAAACAAACTGGAGAGCACACAAGGAAAAGGTGGTGCAACAGACTAACTAAATACTGGAGCAAAAAACGTCCTGCACACACCAACCTCTTTCTATTCATGAATCCAGTGATCAGGGGGTGGGGGAATGCCACTAGACATCAGGCAGACTGCTAAAGAAACAGGCAAGGATTATTATTATATTGTAAATATAACCCCCTTGTACCCAGAGATTACTAGAATCCAGGTTAGAATCAGTGGTGGGCAGGGAAGGCAGCTAGTGAAATGCCAGTTAAATGGATTTCACTGTCTCGCTCTGCTGTCAGTATCTGCTGATCTCTGAGTGATGATGTTAAAAGCTTTCTGCCTATGTTGGAGTACAGCATGTGACTGTCCAAGTACAGACCTTTTAATTCTGACACACCCCTGTGGTGTGTGTAGTATGTTAAGTGTGAAAAACATTTAATACAACATCTACAGTTTTCTGCAGTTTTAAGGTGTTTGTTACCAGATGAATGGCTGAGTATAAGCTTGAAAACAAAAGCTGGGACACCCCCCCATCTGGAGTAACCAGTTTACCTGTACAGGTTCAGAAGGGCACCTATTTCCTTTTCATTCAGTTCAATTGGCCAATGCCTGAGAAAAGTGTTTACCCCTGTATTTTGGTTTGTTTTCTTCTAGTTTACCCCAGGATAGTGCGTTGTAGAAGTCCAGAGCCTGTATGTGCTCTTTGTTGTCGTGTGTACCACAGTTAATCCTGTGAAACATGGGAAATGTCCAGTACCTGGCCAGATGTGCCAGTTTTCCAGTTGGAACCAGTGTGTTCTCCAGTATGTGTTTTTTTATCCTATGCTAAATGGGAAATCAGGAATGTCTGTACCTCAGTAATCCACATTACCAGTATGTGTAGCCCCATGGGGCCCAGGGGTCCATCTTCACTTTGTGTTTATTCCTACTCTGATACATGAATAAAAGCCACAGTGTAGAATACCAACCTGGTTTGAACAGTAATGTTATTGTTTCCTTGTGTCTGGAGTTACTTGGGTGTCCCTGTCCAGGAGTGCAAACCTAGCATAGCCCCGAGCAAACGTTTTCTCCCAGGGACCTGGGTTGTTGACCATGGTAATTGGTCCCCACCAGATGTGTGCCAGGCAGTTGTCTCACTTGGTTGTCTATTTATAACAGACTTCTCCATCTGGCATATCCCACCTTGTTGATGATGGCAAACAATTAAGTAACTCCCACCCCTGCCTTTTCCCCTAGATGTTTGGTGAGAACTGTGCCTTCTGGTTAAGTAAGGAGCTGGTAGGGGGTTGCACAAACACTGATTTTCAAACAAAGGTTCAGCTGTGTTTCTTGTTTAGAGAGCTTTAAGTTTTTTCTGCATGTCAGTTTGTTTGTGTTGCGTCATGTTTTAGTTCTTCTTGCTGGATGTCCTGCTGCTGCACGGTGATGAATATTGTAAGCAAATGGTAACCAAAATATAGTTTGACAATATTTATTTTGTATATTAAGGGGTGTCAGATATCACTTCACCATACCCTTTATACATTCATGCAACTCAAAGTCATTTAAATATGCCCTCTAATCTAGTATTATCATAACCATGTTTGGAAAGAGGGATCTTAATAGTACATGAATATGATAGATGAGTTTGACTTGGTGATGAAGGAGGCAAACTGGTGTGTGTGTGTGGGGGAGGGAGACGTCACCTCCTCAATTTCAGCAAGGCCTTCGATACTGTCCCACAGTCCCAATCCGACATAAAAAGGCTGGTTAACAAAATGGGTAGTCCAGCCTGTACAGGAATGGGGCTGAAGGTAGTAAGCTAGGTTAGGAACTGGCTAATGGACAGGAAGCAGAGGGTGGTGGTGGTAAATGTGATCCAGTCCAAGGGGAGGGGGCTGATTATGAGCAGCAGGGTACCTTACGGATTAGTCTTGGTCTTGTCCTGTTTAATGTCTTCATTAGGGACATTGTGGTAGGATTAAAGGGAAGGTCTGCCTGTTTGCAGATGACACTAAGATCTGTAACAGGGTGGATACTCCAGACAGGATGGAGAGAATGAGGAGGGACCAGGGGAAGCTAGGAGAGAAAAAAAGATCTGAGACTGAGATGTATTAAGTTTGCAAGGCAACTGAGGTTCAGTTAAAACTATTACTAGCCAGGAGGGTTTCCAGTTTCTATAACTAAGGATGTCAGCCAGATTTTGTTCCCTGTAACTACATGAGCTCTGTCCTGAGGTTGTAAACAACATTCTTTCCTAGCATGGTAATAAATACAATAAAAATGAAACCACAAAGCAATCTCTTTAATATTTGTATTTTATTAGAGTAAAAAACAATGAACCTTGTTATAATCACAATGAGCCACTTGGAGGATGTGGGTTATGGGGGATTTACCCACTCGGCTGCATCTCTTGGGCAAACCACTCCAGCCATGGTAAATCCCCGATAATCTACACCCTCTAGTGGCTTACTGCTTAAATAACACTGGCATTCCATTTTGTAAACACACTGCTATGACATAGATGATATAGGTTTAGATGGTTCTGACATCACAACAGTGGGATTACAAGGTTGTAATCTGCTTGAATTTCAGTGGGTAATAAGGGCTACCCATACATTATTTATTGTTTCCTGCAGACAGTTCTGTGACAGTCTCCTAGTGAACTACATAAACCCTGTTGCCCAGTGTGGACCACAGGGTGACATGGGTTTATGTATTTTTACAGGAGACAGAACTGTCATCTGGAGGATAGCGACATTGGTAGTTTGCTACTATGAATCTGAATTCCAATTGCAGGACGTATTCTGTGGTTCTTTATATCTACCACCACCAGCTTAATTTGCTTCCAGGTCAGTTGGCATTAATCTGTGTAGGGGATGATTGCAAATGAGGGGAGCTGCAAAAAAGTGTGGGTGGTAGGCTAGCTGCACACTCGAGCAGACTTGCTAGAGCATGTTGCCTGTGTCTGTTGGTAAGTAGTAAGTAGCTCACTGGCTGAAATTAAGTTTTGTAGCTGCTAGCCAGAAGTGCTCTAGTGGCTGAGTGGGGCTAGACACATATATCTTTCCACTGGCACAGCAGCTGGTGTACTTATAAAAATGTGGGCTTCTCCAGTACAAGCCTGTAGCCGGGGCTAGTGAAATAAAAATGTGACTAGCCACAGCCACGCCCTTCCCAGTTCAGAGCTGATGCCTTGCAAAAACACCTGTTGTGGCCACAGACGATGACAGGCACACCATACCAGCTGTTGTGCAATGCAGAAGGTAAGGAGTCGTCATCATTGGAAGTCTACAGGGATGGGAATGTTACATTTTGATTCAGAGTATTACTTAGTTCCCCTTACAATAATTGGTTTTCCATCATTTTTGTACGCAGGCTGGTTTTCAAGCAACATGTCTCTGCAAAAATATATCAGTGGTGCTGAAAAGAGGAAGCGCCAACAGCTGCAGGATGAGGCAAACCAAGCTATTGTGGATAGAACACCAAAGTTGGAAACTTTCTATAGAAATGCATCAGTGAGGACAGTGAGTAATGATGACAATTCATCTGCACACTGTGATCAACTATCTATACCTCCTTTGGACACAGAGTGGTTATCTTCTTCTGACCTGATGCACAGCAAACTCCTGCCACCCCTAGTATCGTCCAAGTCTTCCTGTCTTCACAGACTGCTACACAGGTCAATTCTGCTTCTGGATATACTGCGGCACCAAGTTCTGCCACCTCTGGTATCGTCCAGGTCTTCCTACCTTCACAGACTGCCACACAGGTCAATTCTGGTTCTGGATAAACTGCGGCGCGAAGTCCTGCTACCTCTGGTATCATCCCGGTCTTCCCGTCTTCACGGACTGCCACACAGGTCAATTCTGGTTCCGGATAAACTGCAGTGCCAAGTTCTGCCACCTCTGGTATCGTCCCGGTCTTCCTGCCCTCACAGACTGCCACACAGGTCAATTCTTGTTCCAGATATACTGTGGCGCCATGTCCTGCCACCTCTGGTATTGTCCAGGTCTTCCTGCCTACACAGACTATCCCACAGGTCAAATCTGGTTCTGGAGCTGGCCCGGTGGCACTGAGGGTTGAGGCGCTGGACGCCATACCTCGCGCCACGCCAGCGACCCATGTTCGGGAATGGGCATGGGTTGCCGTGGGTCGGCGGGGAGGAGATGGATTGAGCATCCATGGGACTGCTCTCCATCTCTGGGGAGGGGGGATTTGGGTGGCTGGTGTTTGCCTGACCCCTAGCGGAGGCTGGGGGGTCAACGGCACGTAGCTGCAAGCTATGGGGGGGCAGGACGTGGCAGACGCTTGATTGGGGCATGCACGGGAGCGTGCGTGCACCCAGTCACAGGCGTCATTGCACACCAGGACCCACCGGGGGGGAAAACAGTGGAAAAAGAGAGCCTGGCAGTATGAAGTTGTTCCTGCGGCGCCGCCCCTGGAAGGGCACCTCCCTGGCATGGATCCGTTGGAGTGGGTTGAGTCGCTCCCCACCACCCTGCCGCAAAGGGTAAGTCATGGGGTGCATAAGGGAAGGGGTCTGATCTTCGGGAATGGCGCTGGGGGAACAACGGATGGTGGGGGGTCCACAGGGGGAACAACGGATGACGGGGGTCCGCAGCCGGAGCTCTGGAGGAGAAAAAATAATAACAAAAATCTGGTTCTGGATATACTGCAGCACCAAGTCCTGCCACCTCTGGTATTGTCCAGGTCTTCCTGCCTTCACAGACTGCCACACAGGTCAGTTCTGGTTCCGGATATGCGTGGCACCAAGTCCTGCCACTTCTGGTATTGTCCAGGTCTTCTCACCTTCACATACTGCCACACAGGTCAATTCTGGTTTCAGATATACTGCGGCACCAAGTCCTGCCATGTCTGGTATCGTCCAGATCTTCCCACCTTCACAGACTGCCACACAGGTCAATTCTGGTTCCAGATATAGTGCTGCACCTAAAACATTGAAAACATCTTCTGATCCTGGTTTGTGGGGCAGTTTATCAAAGGAGGACATTGAATACTGGGTTTCAAATGGCCCTTCTTCTTGTCAGAACCATCAAGGACCCTTCAAACATTCCCAGCGGATCATTTCAAACAGAGTACTATACTTCTCCAAGAGTCTCTTCCGTGAAAAGAAAGCGAATGGTGAACAGTACAACCATGAATGGCTTTTATACTCTCCTGCAGCTGGGAACATTTATTGTTTTTGCTGCAAGTTATTGTCCACATGCTACTCACAGTTTGTCACTGATGGATTCAGTGACTGGAGTAATGCGACCAAGCTAATCAAATGGCATGAGAACAGTGAAGAGCACCAGACATCAATGCTTGCCTGGCTAAAGAGAGCTTCTGCCAGGGGGTGCATAGATGCTGAACTACAAAAACAGCAGTAATGTGAGAAGAACTGCGGGTGATCAGTGCTCTTTAGAGTTGTTGAGGTGATCAAATTTCTAGCTGAGCGTGGACTGGCATTTAAAGGAGATGACGAGCTAACAGGCTCACAAAACAATGGAAACTTTCTTGGCATGCTGGAAGTGATTGCAAAGTTTGATCCATTTTTTGCTGCCCATATCTCACGTTATGGCAATTCTGGGCAAGGAAATCCAAGCTATTTATCATCTACAATTTGTGATGAACTTTTACAATTAATGGGAACTGAAGTTCTGACAGCTGTGTGCAATGAGGTTCGAACTGCTGGAGTGGAAAGGATGAGAAGGGACTTGGCAAGGTTGGAGGAATGGTCAAATGTATTGCAGCTCAGAGTCAATGCAAAGAAGTGCAAGGTAATGCACCTGGGAAACAAAAACCCAGGGGAAGCGTACACAATGGGGGGTGAGACACTGACAATAGTAAAAATAGAAAGGGACCAGGTGGTAATTATATCAGATGACCTAAAGGTGGGCAAGCAATGTGAGAAGGCAGTAAGGAAGGCTGGGGGGATACTGGGATGCATAGGAAGAGGCATCAATAGTAGAAAACAGGAAGTTGTTATCCCTCTGTACAGACAGTTGGTGAGACCCCATCTGAGTACTGTGTGCAGTTCTGGAGACCCCATCTCTGCAAAGACATAGACAGAGTGGAGGCTGTCCAGAGGAGGGCTACCAAAATGGTGCAGGGTCTGCACCAGAAGACATACGAAGAAAGGCTAAAGGAGCTTAATATGTATACCCTTGAGGAAATAAGGGAGAGAGGGGACATGATAGAAACTTTCAAGTACCTCAAGGGAATCAACAAAGTCCAAGAGGGTAGCATCTTCCAGAAAAAGAGATGTGCAAGAACAAGGGGCAAATTTGAAGATAGAGGGGGACGCTCAGAGGTAATGTGAGGAAGTATTTTTCACAGAGAGGATTGTGGATGCATGGAACAGCCTCCCTGAGGAGGTCGTGGAGTCAAGAACAGTGGGGAATTCAAGAATGCATGGGACAGGCATAAGGCAGTCCTAGTGGGGGTAGGAGGAAGTAAGCTGTTGGTTAACTAGGATCTGCAGCTTATCTGTTAGGTAGGAAAATGGGCAGACTAGGTGGGCCAAGTGGTCCTTATATGCCATCAAATTCTATGTTTCTATGTTTCTATTTCTCTATTTCTGTTGCTTCAACCCTGGATGTGAGTCACACGGACCAGCTGACTTTTTGAGCCCAAGGAACGTTTTTGAAATTTGTGCCTATACACAGCCACACCGGAGAAAACTTGAGGGATAATGTGTTGGACATGCTGAAAGAGCTGGGCCTTAGTGTTGAAGACTGTAGAGGTCAAAGCTATGATAATGCGGCCAACATGTCTGAACAGTATGCGGGCCTGCAGGCATGACTAAAAGAGATCAACTTGCTTGCTGACTATGTACTGTGTGCAGCACATTCATTGAATCTTGCTAGTACTGCAAGTGTCAGCTGTTGCATAGAAGCAGTTAAATTCTTCAGCACAGTACAGCAGATATATGCTTTTGCAGCTGGTTCCACGAGGCAGTGGAAATCTCTGACAGAAGGTCTGTCTCCCAATGAGAATGGGAGAATTCTGACACTCAAGACCCTATCATCCACATGATGGCATTGTCATACAGAGTCTGTCAGGGCTCTATCTTTGAACTATTGCAACTTCCGTAACATACTGATGAATCTGGCAGATGATGAACATGAACCAGCAGAAATGAGGCTCACTTGCAAGTCATTGGCCAATGCATTACGATGACTGGAAACAGCCTTCATGTGTGTACTGTGGAACAGAATTCTGCAAAGATTCCAGAAATGCAATTCCCTTCTCCAAAGTACGAGAGTGGATCTGACAGCTGTTGCTGCTGTGTTCTTGTCTCTAGAGGGTTTCACTAATCAGTTGAGAGATCAAATTGAAGATATTGAAAGGGCAGCAAAGAACATAATGCCAGATGTGTCCCAGGCCTATTCAAGTGAGTGTACCAGAATCAGATGACCAAAACGCCATTCTGATGATTCGACCACATCTCACGTCATCCTTACAGGCTCCCAAGGCTTTTGGCTGGAGTCAATCCTTGTGATAATCAACCAGGTGCATGCTTCATTACAGCAGCATCGAGCAGGATACCAACAATTACCTGATGATTTTGCATTTCTGTGTGCTATTGTTGATAATGATGCAACACAGCTCAATATCGATGCATCATGCATCATTAGCAAATATGCAAAATATCTTGATTCAAATTGTGTTGATGAATTTCTGCATTTTCTTGACTTCATATCACATGTCAATATCAAGCGAAGCGCACAAGAGATGATGAAATATATGCAGCAAAATGATCTGGTCGAATCTACCTTTCCTAATGTAGCAGTCACTCTCAGATTGTTCCTAACTCTGCCAATAACAGTCTGTGAAGGAGAACGTTCCTTTTCAAAACTGGCCTTGATAAAGAACTGCCTGAGATCAACAATGACACAGGACAAGCTGAATTCACTTGTCATACTTTCTATTGAGCATGATGTAACAAGAACACTCAGTTTTGAGGCTATAATCAACACATTCTGTACTCAGATATCATGCAGGAAGCAGTTCTAACTACTTGTCTGAGTCTGCCTTGGGTTGGACTGTTGGACTGAAGCCATACTTTTTCCTTTTTCTACATCTTGTAACTGTTTCATATTATTCATCTGCCGCCTGGGCAGAAATACTGAAGTTATTTATAAGATGCATATTTACACCATTTGGTGTTCTGTTCTACTTCTACAGTCACAAAGACATGATATTTGATTACAGATATCTTCCACATGTCTGTCTCAGACTGTGAAGCTATAGTAGTAGTACTACATTTGGGCGGTGATGGTGGCTAAGGCAAGGAAGGAGCAGAACCTGGCCAGGGAAATTAGGAGAGGGAACAAGGGGTTCTTTAGATACATTGAGGAAAAACAAAGGGTGAAGGGGCAGATTAGCAGGATTAAAACAGGGGAGAGATGGGCACAAGACCCAGAGGAGCAGGCTGAGGTACTAAATGAGTACTTCACCTCAGCTTTCACCACGGAAAATGGGGGTACTGCATCATACATGGGAGGAGACAGTGATACTGAGGAGGGGGGGACCCTTACCAATCGGCGGGTCTGGGGAGAGGGGGAGGCATCACTGGCAGGAGGGGGGAAGGCTAACCGGGCAGAAGAGATAGCAGAAGTGGAAATCACAGCAGAGAGAGTGAGGGAAGCCCTCAGGTCCCTTAAGATGGAGAAAGCACCCGGGGCCGGATAAATTACATCCCAGAGTGCTGAAGGAACTTGCGGATGTCCTGGCGAAACCCCTGGTGGAGCTTTTCACCATCTCTCTGAGGACAGGGTGGGTACTCAAGGACTGGAAGGTGGCACATATAGTGCCTATCCACAAGGAGGGATCAAGGGAGGTGGCAGGGAACTGCAGATCTGTCAGCCTGACATCGGTGGTGGGCAAGGTGATGGAGGGCATTGTCAAAGGAGAGGCTGGGGGGACCTGGAAAAGTCAGGGTGCCTGGATGATAGACAGCATGGATTTGTTCCGGGGAAATCATGTCAGACAAACCTTGTGGAGTTCTATGACTGGGTGATGAGTGTCTTGGACCTGGGTAGACCAGTGGACATCCTCTTTCTAGACTTCAGCAAGGCATTTGACTCTGTTCCTCATGAGGGCCTGTTGGATAAGCTGGGAGAAATGGGGGTGGGGAACCAGATGATAAGATGGATAGGCAATTGGCTCCAGGACTGGACCCAGAGGGTTGTAGTTGGTGGGATAGTCTCATCCCCAAGGAGGGTCATTAGTGGGGTCCCACAGGGATCAGTCCTTGGGCACCTCCTGTTCAACGCCTATGTCTCTGACATAAGGACAGGTATCAGGAGTGAGATGAGTCTCTTTGCAGATGACTCAAACTGGGGGTGGTGGTGGATGGGGAGGAGGGGAGGGTGGCCCTACAGAGGGATCTGGAGGCTCTGGAAAGATGGTTTAGAAAGTGGAAGCTGAGGTTCAATGCAGGGAAATGCAAGGTACTGCACCTGGGGGCCAGAAACCCGGGCCAAGTGTACACCCTGGGAGGGGAAATGCTACAAGTCTCGATGGCTGAGAGGGACCTGGGGGTGGTGGTGGTGGATGTCAAGATGAACAACTCAGAGACTTGTAGGAGGGCAGCAGCCAAGGCCAACAGGATGCTGGGATGCATCGCTAGGGGGATCACCTACAGAAGGAGGGAAGTGATACTCCCTGTGTTTAACTGCTTGGTGAGGCCGCACCTCAAGTACAGTGTGCAGTTTTGGAGGCCACACTTAAAGAGGGACATTAAACTCCTGGAGAGGGTCCAGAGAGGCAACCAAATGGGATTTGGGGCTTGGGGACAGGACCTATGAGGAGAGGCTCAAAGAGCTAAATATGTAAACATTGGAAGAGAGAAGGACTGGGGAAGTATGATAGGAGGTCCTCAGGTACATGAAGGGGTAAATAGGGAGGAGCAGTCAGGGTGCTTCAAAGGAAGGAAGGGGCCACTAGAGGGCATGGGTGGAAGCTGGAGGGGGAAGATTCAGGGGAGAAAGGAGGAGGAGCTACTTCACTGAGAGGGTGGTGGAGCCATGGAATGCGCTGCCTAGGGGGCAGGTGGAGGCAGAGATGGTGGAGGGGTTCAGGAAGGGGTGGGACAGGTACAGGGGAAGGGTTCTGGAAGCAAAATCCAATGCATCGAGAATATCCAGAACTGGGAAGGGAGAAGCCAGAGAAGGCGACGGGGGCAGCAAGGCCAGCTCCCAGGGTGGGGGCTGACCAAACGAGCAGACGCGAAAGACCGTTAGACCTATTCTGCTGGCATTTTAGTATGTTAGTAGTATTTCACTTCTGTGTGCACGGTTTCATAATCCTCTATATCCTGAGGAATAAAGTTATTTCTAAGATGTATATTTGCACCATTTGGTGTTTTGTTCTACCATCACAAAGAAATGATATTTGATTACAGATATCTTCCACATGTCTGCCTCAGACTGTGAAGCTATAGTAGTACTACATTTCACTTCTTTTTTTTTTATTTCTTTTTCTCCCCTCCTATGTCCCTGCCAGAGCTGCCCCTTCCAGAGTTGCCAATGAAACCCATCCCTGCCACCAACTTACCTGCTGCTTGGGGTCCCTCATCCTGCTGCAGATTACCCCAGGTGGTGTTTGAGGTAGGGCTAACCCCTGTACCTTAATTTCTTCTCCAGTCCTTGAGACAGTGGCAGTCAGTGGCACATCAGGACTGGGTTCAGTGGTCCATCTACCCGGCTCTGGAGGGTGATTTTCCCTATTCTGTGAGGACGTTGCTGGCCCTGATGCCAAGGCACGAGTGCTGATGTCTGCAATGTCCTCCCCCCTTGATGATGCAACCCCTAGAGGCGATTGGTCCACAGGCCTCCGCCCATGACCAATCAGACCCCCGAGGTGCTGACGAGCTGTCGTGCCCCCAACCTCTGCCAGAGGTCACCACTCATCGGGATGGATCACCCACCCTCCCCCCAGAGAAGGTGAGCTGTCATCATACACTCAGCCTTTCTCCCCCCGACCAACCCCCGGCGACCCAAGCCCGCTCCTGAACCCGGGTCACCGACGTGGTGCGAGATGTGACATCCAGCACCTCAACCCTCAGCACCACTGGGCAGGCTCATTACATTTCACTTCTGTGTGCACTGTTTCATAATCCTCTATATCCTGGGGAATAGAGTTATTTCTAAGATGCATTCATATTTACATCATTTGATGTTCTGTTCTACAGTCACAAAGAAATATTTGATTACACGTCTTCCACATGTCTGCCTCAGACTGTGAAGGTCTAGTAGTACTGCATTTCACTTCAGTGTGCACTGTTTCATATTCCTCTACATCGTGGGGAATAGAGTTATTTCTATGAAGCTTATTTGCACCATTTGGTGTTCTGTTCTGCAATCACAAAGAAATGTTTGATTACATGTCTTCCACATGTCTGCCTCAGACTGTGAAGGTCTAGTAGTACTGCATTTCACTTCTGTGTGCACTGTTTCATAATGCTCTACATCCTGGGGAATAGAGTTATTTCTAAGATACATATTTGCACCATTTGGTGTTCTGTTCTACCATCACAAAGAAATTATATTTGATTACCGATATCTTCCACATGTCTGCCTCAGACTATGAAGCTATAGTAGTGCTACATTTCACTTCTGTGTGCACAGTTTCATAATGCTCTACATCCTGGGGAATAGAGTTATTTCTAAGATGCATTCATATTTACACCATTTGGTGTTCTGTTCTACAGTCACAAAGAAATATTTGATTACACGTCTTCCACACGTCTGCCTCAGACTGTGAAGGTCTAGTTGTATTGCATTTCATGTCTGTGTGCACTGTTTCATATTCTTCTACATCCTGGGGAATATAGTTATTTCTAAGATGCATATTAACACCATTTGGTATTTTTCTTCTACAGTCAACAAGAATTGATATTTGATTACATGTCTTCCACATGTCTGCCTGGAACTTTGAAGCTAATATTCTATGTGGAATTATATTTAACACTCTGTCCACTCTAGGGATTCCTGTGACTGTCTGTCCACCCACTCCCACACATACACACTGCTCTGCCCTGACTCTGGGTGGTATATAGCCTCTAGGGGTTCCATCCTGTGTATCCCACCACTGGTCTGCTCCCCTGGCACTGGGTGGTGCAAGCCCTGTAGCTATGGGACTCTTGTCCAGTCCCTGTCTCATCCCTACTGCTGCCCTGAGTTGTGCATGCATGAACATGTCTTTATGTGTCCATTCCTGTCCATTTCAACCCAACTGAACTTTCCTGGTGGTGCATGCCCTGGCGTGTAGGAATTCCATCCTGTCCATCAACCCAGTGGTCTGACCTTGGTGGTGTGTACCCTTACAGGTTCTATCCCACTGGTCTGCTTTGTGTGATGTATGCCCTTTGGGGGTCCCTGTGTCAATCATTCTCCACTGGTCTGCCTGTGAATGATATTATACAGTTATTTGGAACTTGCATTATTCGGAACATGCATAATACACATCACCATTTGGTGTTCTGTATTCCCACAAAAATGGATACTTCATTATTTTTCTTCTAGATTCTTCTACTACTTCAAGCATGTAAAGAAAGTTTCCATTGTTTGGTGAGCATATTATCTAGGCATGTCCAATTAAGCAATAAGGCTCTCCCAGGGGTTATGTTAATGGTCCGTTAATCAACCTATAGAGGAGTAATGTGGCACGAGGTGTAGCCAAGTGCTACATGCCCCTACAGGGTGATTAACTGACCTTTAACATAACCCCTGGCAGTGCCTTATTGCTATTATAATAAAAAAAATGTTTTTTTTTAAATGGTGTTCAACCTTGTTCAGCATATGATTAGGCTGTACATGTATGTTAATCAAAGATTAACATAGGGCTGATAGAATGTTTACAACTAATCAGAAAGCTGTATTTCTTAGACCCTTTTTATAATGATCTTGGTTGTCTGTCTCCATTAGCTAGTAGGAGATATTACTTTGGCTCTCTTATTGATTCGATAATTCGAAATCAAACCCCTAGGTGTCTTGCAGCTATGCTTGTTCCTTAGGACACACTCCATGGTCTACGATCAGCTGATAAATCCTTTCTGAATTTGCTGAGGTGCCACATGAGGAAAGGAACTGTTGCATTTGAACATGCGGCTCCACAGCTGTGGAATTGCCTTCCCTTCAACATTAGACTTTCTAGCTCCCACACATGCTTTAAGGGAAAACTGCACTTGAATCTGCTGATTGCTGATACCTTTTCCTGCTTTCACCCTACCTAATGACTGATGTCTCTGGCCATACAATAGTATTTCCTCACCTCTATATAACCCTCTTACTGCCTCAGCCTGTCCCGGCTCCCTTTCCCTGCCCATATACAATCTTGCACTGCAGTCATCTCCCTTATACTTACATACACTCATATAGTCTAATTTCATGGCTTGCTCCCCTCTTCCTCACTTACCGACCATTTCCTTAATGACACCCCCCTGCTCTCAATGGTTATTTGTTCCTTTTGCATTACCTGTTTTTGTTTTTGTGTACCTTGTTTCTGTTCATATGATGTGCCACCTGAAAATTTATTGTACAAGGTCCTCTCTATTCATTGCATAGACAGGCACCTAGGAACTTACGAATGGTCTACTCTGTATGTCTCTGATATATGGTATCCACTTTAACTCATTGTATGTAAAGCGCTTTACTTTGTATGTTCAGATATATTGTATCCTCTCTAACTCATTGTATGTAAAGCACTTATAATTTGTTATCCTGTTAAGTTTCTGCATGTCTGTACTCTCCCGGGTCGTGCCTGAAAATAGTCATTTTATGGCAAGTGCACTTACCCGGTTAACAAAAGCTAAATAAATAAAATAATAAGCTCATTAGGCTGTTATACATACCTGCTGCTTGGACTAAAGCTAATTGTATTACTGCACTTGTATGTACTGCTTATATCTCTCTTCAGAATGTCATATTCTTTTTTTAACCAAAAAATATTAAATGGTGCATACTGCATACAAAAGTAAAAACAGTGAGTGCATATATACAGAAGTAAAATATAACGCTTCAGTCCAAGCATCCATGTAGAAAAAATCTTTGATATTTTTTGTATTTCCAAGATGTAGTACATCATTTGGTATGTCTACATTACCACAAGTGATATCTTTCAAAAATAAAGAAGGATATTGTCAAAGGTGAGTTAATTTGTGATTTTACTGTCAGCACTCTGAATTGAATTGTTTATAATGGCATGTGACCTGTCAAGTCATGTGGCATAATACATAGCATTAGTGTAAATGACATCCTGCTTGAGTACCCTGGTTGTTGTATCCTTGCCGGCACGGCGCCGAGGAATAGTGTGATGTTCATAGTTAAGGGCCCCCCCAAACCACAAAATATAACTTAGAGTAGGGCCCCCACATCCATTAATCTGGGCCTGAGGAAGACTGACCAGTGGGGTACCACAGGGATCAGTGCTGGGACTGGTCCTATTCAACATCTTCATCAGTGACATTGCGCAGGACCTAGAAGGCAGAATTTCCCTGTTCACTGATGACACAAAGTTCTGTAACAGAGTAGACACACCAGAGGGTATAGACAGACTGAGACAGGACCTACAGAAACTTGAAGAATGGTCAGGGGTTTGGCAGCTGAAATTCAATGCAAAGAAGTGCAAGATAATGCATATAGGGCACAAAAACCCTGGCACAATGTATCAGTTGGGGGTGAGGATATAGCATGCACCAAGCAGGAAAGGGATCTTGGGGTTATTGTCTCTGATGACCTCAAGGTAGGGAAACAGTGCAACAAGACAGCAGGTAAAGCAAATAGGATGCTGGGATACATAGGCAGGGGCATCACCAGCAGGAAAAGGGAGGTCATGATTCCACTATACAAGACACTAGTGAGGCCCCACCTGGAGTACAGTGTGCAGTTCTGGAGACCTTACCTACATAAGGACATAGACAGGGTAGAGAAGGTTCAGAGGAGGGCAACAAAGATGGTACATGGATTACATCACAAGTCCTGTGAGGACAGGTTGAAGGACCTGAATATGTACTCCCTGGAGGAGAGGAGGGAGAGAGGGGATATGATAGATACGTAAAAGTATCTTACAGGGAGGAATAGGGTGCATGAATACACTATTTTTAAGCAAAAAGATGTTCCAGGACTAGAGGACATGGGATGAAATTGGACGGAGGACGAGTCAGAGGAAACATGAAGAAGAATTTCTTCATAGAACGGGTGGTGGACAAGTGGAACACCCTGCCAGAGGAAATGGTGGGGGCTGAAACAATCACAGGATTTAAGAATGCATGGGATAGACATAAAGGAATTCTGGAGGTCAGGGATAAGGGGCAACAGACTTCTAGGAAAACATAAAGTGAACTTACAAGCTCAAATGGGCAGACTGGGTGGGCCGTAGGCCCTTATCTGCCAATACTGTCTATGTATCTATGCAGAATACCAGGACTCAACATCTGCTCCAGACGATTCCCAGTTGTACCAGTCCTATCGGAAGGAGGTTCACCACTGTCAACACGGATTTCCAAACATACATACACTTGCCCAGTACAACTACAAAAATGGATATTGCCTACTGTTAAAGTGCAATATAATTCAGATGGTGAATTTTGTGTGGAAACAAATTTTAAGCATTTCACGTATGGAAAAAATACATGTTTTATTAATGATTCTAATTTTTGCTTCATACCCCACCAGACTACTATTATTAGGCACACAGTTATTACCCCTATTGCCGTTGTAGACCCTGATATCATTGATGGTAACCCCAATTATCTGCTTACTCTTTTAGAGTATTTACCCTATTTTAATGTACACATTGATCCTTTAACTTTGACATTAAAATTTCTTTTAGACAGGAAGGACACCCACTTCATCCACATCAGCAATAATATTTCCAAAGCTAGCGAGGCAGTATATGACCTTATTAATGTTGGTGATTTGAACAGTGCACTTACTAACACTTGGTTAGAGATTACCTTTAAAGGTTTTGTTATTATACAAGCATTTTTGATATTTTTTTCTTATTATTATGCTTTGCTGCCTATGGCACACACTATGCCAACACCATGAGCAGCTGGGGTTCCTTTACAAGGTTCACACGTCGGGTCTGTAAACGACACCTTTTCTCCCCACTTCCTTACTTTTGCTTGTGTTGCTCTTTGTGAGGCAACAAGGGGGAATGTTACATGAGGTCCCTACACCCTAATTGGTACCCCCAGAGGTACACCACAGACAGCTAGCATTTAGACATATGCTATACTAACATATAGGGCAGGGCTAAGGGTGTCTACTGTATAAGAGTAGATGTCAAGATATGTACACATATAATTGCTATACACTTTACTTTCCAATATACATAAGCACTTCTTGCTTACAAGATGTTAGGACACTTGTGTCCTTGTAATGATTATGATATATAAGTCGGCATTGCCATCTTCTGATGATTTGTATTACTACACGGCTATGTACAAACTACCTGTTTGTTTCCACAAAGTGATGACTATAACAAAACTGTATAATGTTATCTTAGACTGAGGAGCCACCTCTAATGTAGCCAATAGGGCTCATCTCTGTAACTAGAAATGTTTCTATCTTACAGTAACCATGGTAATTATCTGAGGTATATAATGTAAGACAGTATGTCTTCTATCTTGGAGACCCCAGGAGACACATAGATTCCTTGAGGTACAGGGAATGCTTAGCATTGGCTCCCAGTTCCTAATGGTAAGAACTGTGATTTTCCTTTTGGTAGTAATAAACAAGCTTTATTACTCTTATGCAACATGTCTGTGATTCCCTGCATGTCCGCTATTGCCAAGAACCTGAGAGTGAGGTTTAGACCTCCTGATGGTTATAAGATGTGGGGCTGCCATCACCATGATCACTACCTGACCCTATTGTCCTGGCCAACATTTCACTTCCCATAAAACCTGTTTATGCAATTGTCCAAGGCTGTATGTGGGTATTAATGTGTGAACTGGCTGCCACCACACATGCAGTCACTTCACTACCAGTCTAGCATTGCGTGTAGTGCACTTTGGGATACAATGTGTATGAAAAGCACTATATAAATGCTGATTCTTATTATTATTTCCTATGGAAAAAGAAGATAAGACAAGCATATCTTTGATTTCTGAGAAAGTATGAACTCTGGCATTGGACTACACAAGAACTTTGCTACAAACAAGTGGTGGATCTATGGGGTGGTGAAGGGTGTGGCTGCACCCCCCCCATTGTAAATTACTTGCTTGTTGCTGCTGCATTTCACTTTGTTGAAGAAGTCTGATTTACTGATTTTACAAGTGTTTACATTCCAACTATGGATTACATTTGTAGGTTCAGTCAAAAAGATACTAAAAAGCAATAATAGCAGACAATATAAGGGTTTAATACAAATGTTAAAAAGTATATATCAAGTATGTACACCACCCCAGCACCTCCCACTGTAATATCCTTGATCCGTCATAACCACTAGACCACCAGGTATTTGAAGAATTGTACTGCACTGTGGTTTGCCAAACAGAAAGTCAGTTGGGTTTAAACACAATTTCAGCATGTTAAAGTAAACAAAATGAACAGAACCATAGCCTAACATGTGTATTGATCAAAATAATGCACATGGTTTTGACCATTTTGGTGAAACAATTCTACACAAAGGGAAAAAAGAACTAGTTAGCACTATAGATACGTACTGCAAAAACCACTGCCAAATAGCTCTCTAACTCTGGCTCCAAAGATGTCATCACTTAACACATTTGGCGACCATTTTAGGAAGCAGGCAAGGCAGTTTTTTTTTTAAATTGGAAGGCTGATTTTACATATTTCAAATGCTTTGGAACCGCATTTAGGTAAATGATATAAATGTAGTTTTAGCATTAATGAATACAGCAGCCTTTCTTTAGTCCCCTATGAAGTCAGATTTTTGAATAGTTTGTTGTCAAAATGTTGTTTAGGTATCCTTTAACCTTAAATGGAGTTATCTGAATATAAGGTCCTAATTCTTCTCTTATGTACAGTAACACACCTCTTCCTCTTCGGTTTCTATCGATTAGCACATGATTGTATCCCTGTATTTGTATTTCAGTATTGGTTATTTTATCATCCAAACAAGTCTCAGTAATTCCTAGTATAGTTGGTTTGTTTTGTATACACCAAATTCTTAGTTTGTGAATTTTTGGGAGTATACTTCTGGCATTGGTGTGTCATACTTTAACCTCCTTATCCTCTTTGGGTCTTTGGTTAATCTCAATGTCTCCCGCTAACAGTAATATAAAAAAACAAGTCTTATTGCTGCATTGTGTAGTACACTTGTTTCTGCCTTGACTAAGTTTTATACTAATTTGATAAGTTTTAAACTTGTTTTTCTTCCATTAGAACAGGGGCACATTTAAAATTTTTATCTCTGTCCTCAGGGCCTCCAGTATACGAACCCTTTTTTCTATGGAACTTATTTTCAAATAAATATTTAACATAGAGGGTAATGTATGGGCAGGCTTGCAAAACAAGGCTGTGTTGGCGTCAGTAGATTTCCATGGAAACCAATGAACTAATGAACCTTGAGAGAGAATCTCCTGAGGTTGTGTTTGCCATGGCAACCTTGAGATGCCAAAGCAGCCTTGTCTGTGCATGGCTGCTCATACATTGTGTTTTACAGTGTATGGGCGCCTGCAGTTTCAATTGTTTTTCATAAATCAATTTACTCAATACTACCACTAACCAGTGATTTGTGAGATGCATTGCTGGGTAATCACCAGTCCCACTCTCTTTCCCCTTGAGCTACTCTTCTGCACTATCTCTAGCCACTCCAAGTTCACTGTTTTTTAAAATAAATGGAGAAAAATACTATGGCTTACGTAAGTGCAGTTTGTAACAGTAGGTGCTATGTCAGTACAGCGAAAATAAAATTGCAAACACAAAAACAGCACATCAACATCAGCACCAATAAAAATAGTGAGTAGCAATAACATTGAGTAATAAAAATAGTGAATACTTAAAAGTGAGAAACTCACTACTGCAAGGACAGAAATGGCATTTCGGGGAGAGTTGGGGGAGTCAGGAGGGGGAGCAAATAAAATATTCTCACTCCAGAGAGGATGCAACTTGGGGAGAGGGAGAAAGTCTGTGGGGGGCAGATAAAATATTCTCACTCCAGGGGACACAACTTGGGGAGGGGGAGAAAGTCAGGAGGGGGGCAGATAAAATATTCTCACTCTGGGGAGGTACACAACTTGGGGAGAGGGAGAAAGTCAGTAGGGGGGCATATTTGATCTTACAAATCTGGCAGGGGGACGGAACTTGGGGAAGCACAAAGGTGGGCACAACCTTTAAAAAAAATAAAAAAACAGAAAGTGCGAGAATCAAACCCAGGTCTGCTGGATGTAGCAATCGCACACACATGCTGTGACTCTAACCTCTAGACTTTGCTGCCAGCACTGGTTCACAGCACAAACTACCCAGCTTACATTGCTGAACTACTTTTCTGCCAACAACTACCTACATCGCTGAAATAACCATGCGCTGTAATGTCCACTTCGCTAATATAACATTTGCTATATTTACCTCGATGTTACTCATTCACTGAAATTCACTTGTTGTTATGGCAGGAAACTGTACCAGTAACTGAGTAAAGACAGACACACTCCTGAGTCTGCATTTGTTGTCATCAAAATCGAGGGTAAGGGGGAACAGAGCTGTGATGCTAGGCAGGCAGCCAGGTGAGGATGTTTCATGTTGTCATACCACAGTTGTGTCATCTCTAGTACAGCACAATATTTTTATGTCATTGCTGTGGTACAACAAGCCTGGTCTAGGTATAGATTTCCATGAAGAGCAAAGTTCTACCATGCATCATAAACAAATGCAGTGACACACTTAAAGGGGAAGTAAACATTGCAGGGGTCACTCAAATTGTGAAAGTCCATGAAAAGATCATTCAAATGAGATACTGAGCTTCCTTGAAGGTGTCAGGAGTCCTAAAAATTGAATATCTAAATCACCTGTAAATCAAAACAAGGTCAACAGCCATTTTATGGAATCTTAAAACAGAAAGTGATGTCACTGAAGGGCAAGCTGTAATTACAACATACACCTTGCCCCTCAGTGACATTACTTTCTGTTTGAAGATTCCATGAAATGTCTGCTGCCTTGCTTTGATTTGCAGATGGTTTAGATATTCATATCTTAGGACTTCTAACATCTACAAGGAAGCTCAATATCTCATTTGAAAGATCTTTTCATGAACTTTCACAATTTGAGTGACCCCTGAGATGTTTACTTCTCCTTTAAGAACCAAACTGTGCATTGTCTTCTCTCGCTCTTCAGTGCAGTGTGCCAGCCAGAGGGCTGAAGAGTCTTTGGGGGGGGGGTTCAGCACCCGCAAGGTCCACTAATGTAGGAGAAAGACTCAGAAATAGTGAACTGAGAACTGAATGCTGTGGGTCATTCATTGTTCAATGTCAATTTACAGTATTTATTGATTTTTATACAGGATAGGAATCACCGGGCACTGCCTGTTTTCAGGAACCATACTGAGGGTTACAGTTGCATATGTTATATAGAATATTGTATGGGAGGCTGTGCATAACAAGGCTATAATTCTTCCACTGAGTGGACACTATGAGGACAAAGACCTCGAGATTGAAGCTTGAGAGGTTCATCTGTTATCATGGTAACAATGAGGTGGAAGAATAGCATTTTTGTGTATTGGAGCTCACACTATTTTATATAGTGTATGTTGAAAGTACCATGATATGACAAGACTTTCTTCACATCGCATGTTTAATGACTTCAACTGCTATCACTGACTGCAACTACTGCATCTACTGACTACATTCAACGAACAAGGAAGGCAAAGTTCATGTCACATCAGTGATGTCGTTATGTTGGGAACATACAGAGTACTCCATCTCTCTTCTCTCACTCAGGTCACCTCTCTGCAAGAAACAAGAAGATACGGAGAATGTTTACTTACTGCATTTTCATTTGGTGCTGCCCCAATCTGATTTTCCTCTGTACTCCTCTCTCTTACAACCAGCAAACTATGATCTCATGGCTTGACTCCCCTCCCAACTACAAAGCCCCTAGCAGCTGCCCTCTGACCTCTCAGCTTATCACCATGACAACATCCTCTACACCTCCTCCCATCTGAACAAAAAAAAGGCAAGCCAATCAAGTTACTCATTTCAAAATGTCCTGCAACTCCTGTAGTAAAATACCCTTCTGCTGAAAGTGTTGAGTTGTATTTCTGCTTAGTGTAACTTTTTTTAAATTCTGACTGACAGTTGGTAGCATGCCTTAGTTTGGCACTTACAGTGGGAGTGTTCAGCTCATGAACTGCTGTGTTGTGTGGCATTCTTAGCGCAGCCAAATGGAAAAGCATTCTGCTGCAGTATGGATGTCGCCATCACAGCAGAACGATTTTTTGCAGGCTTCCGAAAAACTATCTTGAAAAGGCGTTCATCATACACTATGTATATATACAAATAAGCACCCACACAGCTTAAAAAGTAAAGGCCAAACGACACAAAGATATTTAAGCGTTTAATATCCAAAGTGCAGCAAATACAAAACGGAGGACAAACGGACAGATTAACGTTTCACCTAGTCTCTGCTAGGCTTCATCAGAATAAATTAGTGCCACAATTTTAAACCATTTAAATACCATTTCATGTGCAACCCTATGACAAGAATAGGCCAATCACCATCATACATGGAATCAAGATCATTAACCCATTTCTGACCAGCCTTTCAACTTGAAAGGTAAATGTGCAAAACAATACTTAATTTAAAAATGCACTTAAACAACATGTACCAATTTAAGTGTGATTAAAATGTTTCAGTAAGTTCAAAATATCTACCCCATGGCCATTATTATCCAATCACTGTTATAGTATACACTTAGTATTTTATACTATTGTTTAAATAAATATTTTATTTTATCTACAAATAGTCAATCACATACTAGTCCAAATGGCCATAATCACAATCTAATATATATATCATAAACCAAAAATAAATATGAAATATAAAATATTTATTTTTCATATGTTTACATAATTATTAGGGCAAAGATAAATCCCATGTTGTTTTTTTTTAAAACAAATTTATCAAACTGGCTAAGGGCATAGAAAATGAACTTACAGGCACTAATCTTAAAAATTCACAGCATTAAATGGCTATGATAATTGCCTATTTAATACCAGGACGGGGAATAACAATAATATAAATAGTAAAGGGAACCAACCTGAAATATACAAAATACAACAACCGGTAAATAAAATAAAATCCATTTACTTTAGCTTTTATATTTTCGCAAAAATGCTGAGAGATCTATATTTTCATTGAGCCCCTTACCGGTACAAGCTCCCAGTGAAAAAATCCAGAAACTTTCTCTCTGGCCTATTTTTTTGTTAATATCACCTCCCTGTGGGCCCATTTTGACTAGTTCCAAACCAAAAAAACTTGAAAGTATGTTTACAAGCCTGATTAATTAGCAGATGCTTGACAATGGCATAATTTACATCACCCTTGTCAACTGCTCTGACGTGTTCACCAATCCTAACCTTAAATTTTCATATTGTTCTCCCGACATAGTAAGCTCCACACTCACACAACAGTAAATAAACCACCCCAGTACTATTACAGGTAATCAAATCATTAGTTGTTATCACTTTTCCTGAAATTGGGTGTAGTATACTTTTACTGTTGTGTATATAACCACAATAGGTACAATTGCCACATCTACAGTATATGTGCCCATTGGTTTAGAAGCCACAAGAGTCTGTTTCATCTCATAATTCCTTTCGGTACAATTAGACACTACATGATCTTTAATGCTCTTACACTTACGAAAAATAACTTTCGGTCCCTTATCCACTATCTCCTTTAATCTAGGTTCCAACTGTAAAATGGGCCAGTTGTTAATAACAATATTTCTAATTCTGTCAGCACGACTAGAGAAATCAGTAACAAAGGGACACTCAAATTCCCTCCTTTTATTAGGTTCCCTTGATTTATATTGCAATACTTGATTCCTGTCCATGGCATCTACCTGTTGAATGGCAGATGCAATGCTATGATGGCTATAGCCTCTTTCTAAAAATCTACGTATTTGTTCCCTTTTATTTCTATCATATTCATTTGATTCGGTACAATTCCTTAATGTCCTAATGAGTTGTCCCTTAGGTATATTGTGGCGAGTATGATGTGGATGACAGCTCTCAAACCTCAGTAAACTATTTCTATCCGTAACTTTCTGGAACAAAGTAGTACATACCCCTCCCTTACCATCTTTGTATAATTTCAAATCAAGGAAATTAATATTGGCTTTATTAAGTTCAAACTGATATTTTAAGAGACTAGTATCTTCCATCCACTTAACAAATAAAACAAACTCGTCATATGATCCTTTCCATATAACAAGAATGTCATCTATAAAGCGCCACCACAAATCCAGATGAATAATATATGGATTTGTGGCAGCGTCATACAGATGATCAAGTTCCCATTTGCCAACAAATAAGTTGGCATAACTGGGTGCCATAGCTGTACCCATAGCAGTACCCCGTATTTGATGATAAAGTTGTCCCTGGAACAAAAAAACATTCATCTGAAGGACACATTCCAAGCTGTACAAGAAAAATAGTGGGTACTTCTACACATTCTTCTTCACTTCTCCTATCCAAAAAGTAGAAAAGGGCCTAATGCACACCCCCTCATGTCTTATTGCTTATACTGGTTACCAGTTAGTTTGCTTTCTGTCATTTTTGAAGACTGATGATGTCATCCTGTAACAATTTCATGGCTTTCTGGTGGGAAGGTGCCTTTGCTAACATTACTGTTTCATTCATGCACAGTTTCATGCATGAGGACTTTGCTATTGTTGGGCACTGATTCAAAAAGGTTTAAAAAAGCAAGGGGCCTATAATTAACTCCTGTGTGAACTCCTTTGTCAGCTCCCATAGTGGCTGAGTAGATTTTATTGATGCAGACCAACTGTTTCTTTAAGCATAAGCTGTTAGCACCCTTTTAATGGGTTCACCACAACATAACCCAGACAGACCGTCTTAGGGTAGCTGGTTCATTCCACTGGGGTGTCAAACAGACCTTTGCAAACTGTGTGAGAGGCCTTTTGGCACCATGCAATTCTGCTTGAAGTTGAACCAACATAATATTCTGTGGTGATTTGCATATGCAGCCCATGACGCTTTGCATTGTATGGGCATGTGTGATTTTGTATTTTCTTGAAACTTGGCTTCCCAGCCAAATGCCCTTTGGGATAACCCTTGCCTCAGTGTTTGCACACAGAGGTTCTTTGTTTTTTAAATAGTTTTTTATTTTAATGGGTTCACCACAACATAACCCAGACAGACCGTCTTAGGGTAGCTGGTTCATTCCACTGGAGTGTCAAACAGACAAGGCATACTGATGAGTCCTGGTAAGACGAAACATGTGTCTATGTCATCTGTTAGCACCCTTTGCATAATATTCTGTGGTGATTTGCATATGCAGCCCATGATGCTTTGCATTGTGTGGGCATGTGTGATTTTGTATATATCCTTTAATGCTTACTCTTTGCATCCTATTATTCTACGAGGAATGGATCCATTTAATAATATTAGCCTGAAAACCATACTCTATTAGTTCTTCAATTAGAATTCCATGTGGGACAGAGTCAAAAGCTTTCTGGAAATCTAAGAAAATAACATCCACTGGTAATCCCTGGACTAAGGCTATGCTAACAGGTTCAAAACAGTTTATCAGGTTTTGTTGACAGGATCAACCTTTTATAAAGCCATATTGGGAAATATCTATACTACTCCTTTCATGTAGGTGTATAACCATTTTTTGTTGTAGTATCCTTTCCATTATTTTGCCTATACTTGATGTAAGACTAATCGGTCTATAATTGTTATCCTAATGTCTACTACCTCCTTTGTGAATAGGCACTACAGTGGCTAATTTCCAATCAGTTATTACATTTCCTTCCCGAAGGGAAACATTAAATAATTGAGCCAGGATCTCTACAAGTTCAGATGCTAATTCTAAAATAAACTTTGATGGAATGCCATCTGGGCCAGATGAGGAATTAGCTTTAGTTGCTTGTATGGCTAGTTTAACTTCCGCTATAGTTATAATAGGGATGGACAGATTCAAATCTATCATATCTGAGTTTACATTAACTTTGGTTTGAAATACACTCAGAAAATAATTATTAAATTCCTCGGCCATATTAAGTTCTCCAGCTACTGGCACATTATATTTTAACAAGGGACCAATTGTTGGTGCTTTCCCTTTAAGAGCTCCAATGTAATTAAAAAATTTTTTTTATTATCCTTTGTAATATTTGCAAGTTTTAATTCCCGATTCTTTTTTGCTTTTTTTATTGCTACTTTACACTGCTTGGCCCTATCTTTAAATTAGTCCATTTATTTTCAGTTTTATCTTTTTTTCTTTTTAATCAATCTTTTTATATTACCATTTAACCATGGAGGAGCTCTTCTATTATTATTATATTTTTTATTTTCTGGGACCCAAGTCTGGATACAATAATCAATTTTAGTTCTTATGGCTGACAATATTTGTTCACTGGTTACACAGATACACAGAAATGTGATGGCAGAGAAAGGCACCATGGCCCATCTAGTCTGCCCAACACCCTACCTCCCCCCTTCTGTTATGCTTCCACGCTCTTTTCCCAACCCCTTAAATCTATCCCAAGCTCTCTTGAACCCCTACACCATTTCAGCTGCCACTACCTCCTCCGTCAGCTTGTTCCAGGCCTCCACCACCCTCTCCGTGAAAAACTGCCCCCTGACATTACCTCTGTATTGCCCACCTTCCAGTTTGAGGCTATGTCCCCTCGTGTTCACTCCCTTCTTCAATCTGAACAAGCTGTTACCCTCTACCTTATTTATTCCCTTCAGATACTTAAAGGTCTCAATCATGTCCCCCCTCTCCCTCCTAGTCTCCAGGGGGTACAAATTCAGCCCTCTCAATCTTCTCTCATAGGGTACATCCTGCATCCCTCGTACCATTTTGGTTGCCCTTCTCTGCACCCTCTCCATCAGCTCAACATTTCTTCATAGGTGAGGCCTCCAGAACTGCACCCCATACTCCAGATGTGGCCTAACCATGGTTCTGTATAATGGCATTAGCACCTCCCTCTTCCTGCTATTAAAACCCCTCACAATGCAGGCCAACCTTTCCCACTGCCCTGCTACACTGGTTGCCCACCTTGAGGTCACGCAATACCATAATCCCCAGGTCCCTTTCTGTTTCCTTCTCCTTAATCACCAACCCCCCAAGGGAGTATGTTTCCTTCCTATTCTTCCTCCCCAGGTGCATCAGCGAGCACTTTTGTGTATTAAACTTCAATTTCCAGGTGTCAGACCACCTCTCTAGCCTCTCCAGGTCCCGCCTCATGGCTTGCACCCCACTAGGTGAATCCACCCTATTGCAGACCTTTGTATCATCTGCGAACAGGCACACCCATCCCTCCAGACCCTCCGCTAGGTCACTAACATAGATGTTAAAGAGTATTGGTCCTAGCACTGAGCCCCTGTGGCCTCCACTGGTCACTGCCCATTTCCTGGAATGTGTCCCATTTACCACCACCATCTGACTCCTTCCCTTCAACCAGTTTTCCACCCACCTGGTGATCCTGTTGTCCACCCCTAGTCTGTCCAGCTTATGTAGCATTCCACCATGCGGAACGGTGTCGAAGGCCTTATTGAAATCCAGATAGGCCACATCCACTGCTCCTGCCTGGTCCACTATCTGTGTCTCCCCATCAAAAAACTCTATCAGGTTAGTCTGACAGAACCTTCCCTTGGTGAAGCCATGCTGCCTGTCATCCTGCATGCCATTCATCTCCAAGTATTCTATCAACCTGATCTTAAGTAGTGTTTCCATTACTTTCCCCACCACCAAGGTAAGACTAATAGGATGGTAGTTTTTGACCTCTTCCTTCCGCCCCCTCCTTATGTAGCGTGACCACCTCTGCCCTCATCCAGTCTGTTGGCACCAGCCCTGTGACCAAGGACAAGTTAAACAGCCTCGTTAGATGTGGCGCCAGTTCATCCTTCACCTCCTAGAGAACTCCTGGGTGTATTCCATCAGGCCCCATTGCCTTGTCTACCCTAAGTCTACCCAGCTCTTCCCTTACTCCTTCAGCAGTGAATTCTGCCACAGCCACCTGCCTGTGGCTGTCACCCTCCCCACCCCATCCTGGTCCCCTACCCTCCCTTTCCTCTGTGAAGATTGAGGCGAAGTAGCTGTTTAATGCCTCTGCTTTTTCGAAGTCCCCTTCCAGTACTGTTCCACTTTCCCCCCTTATCCTTCCAATCCCATGCTGTGCCCTCCTCCTTTCTCCAACGTACCTAAAGAAGGTTTTGTCCCCCCTCCTTGCCTGCTTCGCTATCCTCTCCTCAGTGGCTTCCTTAGCCCTCCTTATCTTTTGCCCAGCCTCCTTTCTTTTTTCCCTGTAGATTTCCCTGTCCTCATCTTTTTGTGTCCTCCTGTACCTCTTGAATGCTCTAGTCTTCTCCTTGACCCCTAACGCCACCACTTTAGTGAACCGTAGAGGTCTTTTCTGTCTTCTATTCTTTCTTACCCTTCTTATACGTGAGTCCATAGCTTTAAATACCCCTCTCTTGATGAATGCCCATAATTCCTCCACCCCCTGCACAACCCCTATCCTCAACATTTCTTCCCCAATTACCTTCCTCATTCCATGAAAGTCAGCCTTTCTGAAGTCCATTACCTTGGTTCTTGTCCTAACCCTCTCCCTGCCCGCTCTCACCCTGAACCTGACAGCCCTGTGGTCACTAGTGTCAAGCTCTTCCCCCACCTCCACCTCCTCCACACTGTCCCCATTTTTGAGGACCACATCCAGCATGTTTACACCCCCTAGTGGGCTCACTGATCCTTTGTTGCAGGAATATGCCCTGAAGAGCCTCTAAGATGCCTCTGCTCCTTGTGGAGATTGCTGTCTGGGCCTCCCAGTTGATGTCCGGAAGGTTTAAGTCCCCAACTAGCACAATTTCCCCTTTCCATGTCATCCTCTCTACTGATTCTTCAAAGTGTCTATCCCCTTCCTCCCCCTGCATAGGAGGCCTATAGACTACCCCAACATGCAAGTTTTCTCCCTGTCCCCTGTCTAGGGTGACCCACATTATCTCTGTTTCCCTCTTCTCATCCTGCCCTTCCATGGCCCCAATCCCTTCCCTGATATATAATGCCACCCCTCCCCCTTCCCCTCCTGATCTTTCCTAAACAACTAATAGCCTGGGATCACCATCTCAAGGCGTAGTGCTCTCCACAAGTCTCACTCACTGCTACAATGTCTGGTTTTCTCCATCATGGTGGCCTCCAGTTCTCCCATTTTGTTCCCCAGGCTCCTGGCATTTGCAACCAAAGCCCTCCAACATGTAGCCCCATCCTGTCCTTCCCTGCTGCTAAGTGTTCCCTTGATGAGTGTTTTGACTTGGGGGGGAGGCTGATAGCCTATCTGCTCTGCCTCACATAAGGCTGTCCCTGTCCTTAGCCACCCCCCCTATTTAGTTTAAATTGAACTTCCTTGCCATGAAGTCCCCCAGTTTACTCTTTAGTGCAGCTGCCCCTGAAGAGCTCAGGTGCAGCCTGTCTTGGGCATACAGCCCCTCCTCCTCCCATGTAGAGCCCCAGTCACCTATCCAGCAGAACCCCATCCAACTGCACCAACCTTGTAGCCAATTGTTGAATGCCCTTATCTTCTCCTTTCTAGGTGTGCTTGCTCTTGGTACTGGCAACACCTCAGAGAAGGAAATGGAAGGAAAAACAGTGTTGCTCCTACAGAACCTAGCAAGTTCCTTGAACCTTGCCTGTACCTCCATCAGACTGTTCCCTTCCAAGTCATTTGTGCCCAGGTGAAACACCAGATGTGTTCTTTCATCCTGCTGCTTACCCCAGGAAGGAATATGATGCCTCACCTCCAGCACCGTCATCCCTGCCATGCACTGTACCCATTGTCAAAGGGTGTGGGTGTAATGATGGACACTGAGACCACAGTAAGGTGGCAAGGCTTAATATTACCAAGCCAAATCTTTTATTAAGTAGAGACAAGTAAATAACCAAATAAAACTTGCGAACTTGCAACGTCAAAAGAAATACAAAAGATACAAAAAACAAAACAATACTCCAGTCTTCCAAGGACTATTCCAGCAATGAGCTGTCCTGGATTCAAAAGAATCTTAGTCTGAAGAGTTGCAGACTAACACTTTGGACCAGCACCTACTGATCCTCCAATGAAATCTGATATTCCACAGGATGAGTTCCCTTTATACTAGGAACCCATCAGGTGACCACATCAGACTCCACCCCTTTAAACCTTAAACATATTTTTTTAAATATACCTTTCTTTGTTAGGTCCAAAGTGTGCACACACTACCTTGCATATTTATACATCTAACATATTCATAGAATCAAAAAGAAGCAAGCCTGAACAATTTTAACATCATTATCTCTGGACTAGCCCCTTCCTCCACTTACACACAGCATAAAAATGGAGGGGAGAGGGATGGCTGGCTCCTAGCAGAACATAGCAGGGACCTGAACAGGTCCCAAACAGACCCACCTCTGTTACCAGGCTTGGATTTCTCATTATTTGGTTAAGAACTGCTTACTTCATGTATTAGAAATGAGACCAAACACTTGTTACTAAGGCAGGTGACTTACATTTTCAACATGTTTGAACTTCTGTTTACAATTGTCTGAATTTCTAACTTGAACTAGTAAAGAGGGCAGAGGCAGCAGGCGGCAAGTAGCACACACAGCAATTGTTACATGGCTCACCTCACTCAGCCTCAGTCACAATATATTAAAGAAAATACTTAATGCTGCATTTGTTTGTTTACTAGCATTGCTATGAAAAGCACTGGACTTAGCAGCAAAACCTTTTTGGATTGGACAACCAACCTAGTTTGTTACTAAACTGTTAGTGCACTACATCTTATACCTTTCTTCTTTATAGAAACAAGGAATATAAACAAACTGAAAAAAGAAACACAAAATAGCAGCAGACATTCCTGAGCCTCAATAAATAAATGTTTTAAGGCTGCAGACTGCTGCACCAGCATTATTTATGGTTTGTTGCTTTTGGGGGTCAGGCACCACAATTCCACATCTGCAGAAAGACAGTGAAGGATTTAGCAAGAAAGGAGGAGATGTCCCATTCCAGGTGGCCGGTCTGAAATAAGGAACGAGGGATGGACCAGAAAGAAAAAAAATAGCAAGGTCACACACATATGCTACTGCAGTAGGCTTCACACATACAAAGTGAGCAGAATTATGGAAGGGTACTAGTGCTCTCTCACACCCATACTGTATTGTTTTTTGCTACCTTCCTTCCCCATTTTAGCCCCTTAATTATTGAGTCCCCCAAGAGTGCCACTCTACTGCCCCCTGCTTCCTGGGTGTCCTTTTGGCCTCTAGCTTTGTGTCACAGGGTTTGGCTCTCTTTGGACTCCTCCTCATGTTCCATCCTGACATGGTTTCTGCCCCTGCTCATCTTTTGTTCCCCATCACCTAGCCTATCCTGATTTTTACCCACACCCAGCATCTGTACCTCTTCACCCTGTCCCTTTAGCCTTTCATCAGACTCTCCCTCCTGTACCTCTTCATCCCTTGTACTTCCACCTGGCTTCCTTCATCTCTGCAGACCCCTCCTGCATCACTGCTTGAGCATGATCCAGTTTCACCTGACCCCCCCTGTAACTGCTCCTGGTCTTCCCTTGTCTGCATCACTGTGCGAGATTGTGCCAACTGTACTTGATCCCCCTCCAACTGTTCCTGTCCTGCCCATCTTTGCAGAAGGTTTAGAGCACTGTACCCCACTTGGGGAAGTCTTTCTCCTTACCACCTGCCCTGTCTGCATATTTCCCCTCTCCTGCACCCTGCCCAGTGCATGCCCCAGCCTCCTACTGCAGCTTCTACCCTGCAGGATTTCCTCCATTTCATTTTCAGCCTCCCAGGAGCTCAACTCCAGCTCTTCCAATGCTTCCTTCCTGCCTCTTTTCCTATGCCACAGTTCCCCTAGTGCCACCTTTTGGTGTGTCCCTAATGTGCCCATCCCCTCTTCCACCCCTTCTCCTGCATCGATGTGCCTGCCTCCTCCTCCCCCTCTACTGCACCTGAGATCTTTTCCCCACGTCCCCCAGCTGCTCTGCACCCCCCTTCTCTGATGGCTCCTGCCGGACCCCTTCCTCTCCAATGTCCTCGACTAGAATACCTAGGAGGGCAAAACTATTTTGTTACTTCCACCCTCTGGCCCATTTCACCCATGCCTGCATTGTCCTTCATACTGGGCATCCATCTGCCTTTTCCTGAGCCTACTGTCTTCCACTCCTCCTGATCCCTGGCTGACCCATTTTGTCTAGCTACAGGTGTCATTTTTGTGTCTCTAGACTTCCTGCTGTCAGTTCCCACTGACCCCTTTCCTCCTGTGTTCGGTGTCCCTGTCCCAAATCTGGACTTGCTGTTGTCTGTTACCACCTCTGGTCTATCCCATGTGGATCCCCCTTCCATCCTCTCCCTCCCAAGCCCTTGACTTCCGGGAACAGTGTATCTGATCCTCCAGTGAATCCATTCAGCCCTTCCCACTCCTTCCTTGGCTTATACTGTCCCTGTCTCTCTACCCCTTTCCCCAGCTTCCCCCAATTTAACCCCCCACCTTAGCCATGCCACTTCCTCTCTCAGCTGAGTGAGCTGCTTACACATCATACAGTCACCATCCCCCAAGCCCAATTTAGGATCATAGTCATTCCACAGCCACTGCACCCCACCAGCCTGACAAAGATCCCCCTCCCTTGGTCTCCCCTCCCTCTGTGCTGCCCTACCATTTCTTCGGTGATACTTAGATACAGTCCTAAAATCACCCTTATGTATTTTTTAGGCCCCCGACCCTCACCTCCTCCTCAGCCCCAACCCACAGTCAAGACTTTTTTAGAAATAATAAAGCATGTGCAAACCATAGGCATCAAGAATTAATAACCATAGCCACCACGTTCAAGTCCAAGTCACCAAGTTCAAGTCCAAATCCCCAGCACCTCCAGCGCCAGTAGTCCAAGATCAAGTTCCTAGCACCTCCAGTGTCAATAGTCTCGACCCAGTTCATTTCACCTCAAATCAAGTCCAAATCCCCAGCACCTCCAGCGTCAGTAGTCCAAGATCAAGTTCCCAGCACCTCCAGTGTGAGTAGTCTCGAGCCAGTTCATTTCACCTCAATTTCAGCTCTTTTGTGAAGGATTTCTTAGCGTCTGTGTCAATTTCCCATATCCACCGAGGTTGAAGTCCAAGCCCCTTGTGGAGAAATGCAGGACCCAGTTCCTTTGCTGCAAACTAGCTCCCCGCAGTGATTTCCTTAGCTCAGGAGGCTCCTTGCTCCCACTTTTAGTCCTTCTATTGGTCTGGCTGGCTGTTTTTAAAGCCTACCATCTGGGCGCCTCTCTCCCTGATTGACCTGATCCTACACCACTGTCTGCGGTTGGCTGGCTGTCCCTGCATCAGTCGCTGGACTGCCACCTGTGCCCCTTGCTAGTTCTGCTCCAAACAGCTCAGCTCTCCTTCCTCTGATCACCAACCTCAGCCCTGCTGTTGACTGCAGCCACAGCTCCATGCAGCTCTCCACTCTCCTTTCTCTGGTCGCTGACAGCGACCCACTGCCCTGCTGATGACACAGCTAACAAACACAGGAATTCACAGTCCAATTTCTTTCTGTGCCATCAGGGCTATTGGTATAACTTATGACAGAGGTCACCCAGGGTCACAGCTAGGCAGGGATTCAATTGATCCCTGGATCAATTGGTTAAATTGATCAATTCAGTTTTCCAATTCCAGGTTTGCATTTATTCTCGGATAGCTTCATAATTGGCTCTGTAGAAATTTTTTGTTCTTGTAACACCATGATTTTTTACAGTTAAATATCTTATACCCCAATGAACCATATTATGGTCACTGTCTACCAATGGTAATGTAACTTTAGGAAGGTCTCCTATATCCTTCATATTTGTCAGAATGAGGTCCAGGATATTATCATTTCTAGTTGGATCTTTTACTAATTGTTCCAAGTCATGTAATAATGTAAATTCTATGAATCTTTTATCAAGCTGGGTATGTCCAGATAAAGTTTGCCAACAAATGGACAGTAAATTAAAATCTCTCATTACTATTAAATCTTGATAGTCATCTAATTCCTCAAGAACTTGCATGAAAGAATTATTACCTAGAGTTTCTAAGTTTGGTGAACGATAACATAGTGCCAAGGTAATATTGCTCACATTATTAATTTTAACTAGGATGATTTCAATATCAATTTCTGTTTGTGTGATGATTGGAATTTCATTAATATCTAAGTTTTTATTTATATATAGGGTGAGCCCTCCACCTTTAGCTTTTTTACTATTCTTAATAATGCTTGTATAGCCAGGTATTTCCAATCCCCAACTAATTTCAGTAAACCATTTTTCTGTGACTCCACATATATCAATTTTATCACTATTTAAGATATATTTTAACTCATCTAATTTATTGTTTAAACTCCTAGCATTGAGTAACAAAATATTCAAAGTCTGATTGTTTCCAATTGGAGTATTACTCCTAACTAAGGGGCAAGACTGTTGGACCCTTGGCTCAATGTTCTCCTCCCTGCACTCAACATTAGTGTATATTGTGCCCTCCCTCCCTTTTACTAGTTTAAACAAGTTGATACAAAGCCATTAATGTGGTTTCCTAACATGGATGAACCAATCCTATTCAGATGTAGGCCATCCTTGCAGACATATTCATTTTTATGTATAAAATCTTCCCAGTGTGTAATACACATTATATTTTGTTTTAAACACCAGTGTCGTAACCAATTGTTTAATAACCTAATTTTATTATTAATATACCAACTTGCTCTTGGAACAGGAAACATTTCAGAAAAGGCAATTTGGCATCCCTTCTCAGTCAATAGATTATACATCCCAATAAACTCTTATTTAGTACTTTGCATGTCTTGATGAAAAACATTATTTACCCCAGCATGTACAATTACTTAAGCAATAATGCCTGACAGGGTGGGCGGTATTGGGCAATACCGGACCGACCAGGGGGTGTGATCTTGTTGAGGAGGGCCTTATAGCCCTTGGCCGTCCGTATTGCCCATACCGCCCACCCTGAGGCATTATTATGTTTAGAAATGGGCTAACTGTTGAAAATAAAGACACAGAGTATTAATTTAGTCGTTGAATAAATGAAGTTTTATTTTACTTTTTTTTTAAATTTGAGAAAAAATAGTCTGTTTTTTATATGTTTAAATAAGACTGTTAAACATTTAAAATGTATTTTAAATAATTAAAATGTCATAGTTTAAGACAGTGTTAAATATTTAAAAGATTTTTTTAACATTTTTAGGGTACAATTTCATTTTAAATATATTTAAATAGTGTAAAACATGTAATACTGTTACATTTGTTTACAATCTCTGTGACTGTTGTTCAGGGTAGCATTTCATTTCTTTCATTTCTTTCATTTCTGGTAAGTAATGAAATTAATTGGTGAATTAACTGTTGCAATTAGTAGGCTGAAAAATGTTTTGGTTGAGTTGTGTGACATCAGTAGGTGGCAGGCTTGTTTTACAGATGCTGTTGTGGTGCTCATTATCTGTGTTCTGCTGTGCTGTCTTAGCTGAGGTTTTCGGTTCTTGATTTTCTTTGCCTGCTAGTATGGAGCTCCATGTCTTTCTGTCTGCAGTTGAAGGGCCCAGTATGAAGTCAAGCTTTGCTGGGGCGGTGGCCTGTGACTGCGATTATTTCTTTGTCCGTAAGTCCTGCTCTATATAGTAGCTGCACTGAAGTAGCCGAATACTGTGATTTGTGTAGCGTTTGATAAATCAGCTTCTTTGCTTAGTGATGGCATGAGGAGCCCAAGTAATTTTGCCCATGGGTTCCATGCTGTACCAGTATTCTTGATGATCTAGGATTTCTTGTGGCAATTTTTGGGATGGAGGAAGAAAGCTGTAGCAGTTGGTGGCATTTTTGATATATTTAATAAAGGAATGAACAGGGCAGGCCGGTCATTTTGGTTGCTCTGAGATGTGACCTCGTGTGTTTTCTTTGCTCAGCTCCGTGGATCTTTGTGATTTTTGTATCTGGGTTGTAAGTTAGTGTAATATATTTATGCCCACTTTCGTCTTGCTTTACTTCAAACTTTCTTTTTAGCTCTCGGATGCCCTCCGACCGCGCCTGGCCATGTGAAGCTGAATGTCAAACCAAACTTTACGGACTAAGCCAGGCGCTGATGTCGGGATTTAGTGCTGCACTGAGTCTTAGTTTTTGAAGATCCGCTTGGTTTATTGGTGGATGATGGCTTGCTCGTCTTTTGGGACTTTCGAGACGCTTTAGGAGTGCTGATAGGACGTTGTTGGAAGAGGTGAAAGCTGGGTTTCGATTATGTTAATAGGCCTCACGGACATCTGTGCTTGCTAGGTGGCGGTTGATGCTCACCAAAGCACAGTAGTAGCCAGCTACTGAATACTGTGTTCCCGCTGTTTGTTCGCAGACTCCGAAAACGTTTCCCAGCAGATCGCTTAGATTTTCTAATGTTATGCTTTCCCAGGAAATCGTTATTTCGTTGTGAGTTAGCCATTGCTGAAAGACGGAGACTGCCCATTTTGTGTTTTTTACAGTGTTTTCTTCTTGTCTTTCATTTTCTATTTGGTCTAACTGTAGATCGCTGATTGAGAGAAAGCGTTCACTTACTTGTGCTTTTTCTATTTCTTTTTTTACAGGACAACTTCTTTTGATTTTCTGTGGTGGCTGGTCATCTTCTGTAAGTATGTTGTGCTGCTTTAAGATATTTATTAGGTCGAAGTTTGTTGATATTTGGTCTGACATACTTATTTTTTTTAAACTGCTGTGAAGTGCTTGATTGAAGTGGTCAGCTGGGCTGCAGGATATGGGCAAGTACAGTGGTCAGCTGACTGGCACTTCTTACTTGCTGGTCATCTATTGAAACTTAATGTACCCCTAGCTTGAGGGTACTGACCAATCAGATGGCAGCAAGTAAGAAGCCCATTTTCTAATTCTAGATTTTTCCCACTTTGCTTAAGGATGTTACTAATCATTTTAATAATGTCTTGTAGTTTTGCCCCTTTAAAGCAAGATACTGTTCTATTACTTTCATCATGGTCACAGATTACCCTATCTAAATTCTTAATAATGGAATCACCCAAGAGGTATATTTGCCTCGGTTCTACAACATGTGTATCATTTAAATCTATTAGGTTCTCTGAATTAACCTGATTGATCATAAGGCCTGGATTTAAGCCATCAGAGATACCTGAAACAAAATTTCCAGCAATATTTGTAGTGGGTATAGAGCACTGAGATATTGGACTGGGGACTGCTCTGTTAAAAACAGTCTGGTTGATCAGATAAATACAATTAGTCTGTGTAACTGTATGACTAGAAGACATGTCCTGATCGCACTGCACAGAGTCCATTGTCCTTTCTACAGATGATATAGTGCTAGGAAGTGTTTTAGTGCCTTCATCAGTTAAACTAGCCAGAAGATCGAAGCTATTATAGATCTCAATATCAAAACGTGCAGCCTTACATCCCTTTTTAATGTTTTTTTTTTATTTTGGACCTGATACCAAAGGTTATCTCCAATAGCAGAGTCATCAGCTTCCCTTGTCCATTTTTTTCTAGGGGTAATACTGTTCAATTCAATTCCAGTTACTAGGCACTCTGTGTTAGATAAAACAGGAGGATTTACACAACTTTCAGCAGATACAGTCTCATTGCTTAATTGTGAATTTTTAAGGCGAGTTATGGTGTCAGCATAGCTTTTTTCTAAAATCAATTATCTATTATTAAATGTACAAATTTATTGTAACATATATTTATTTTCTTTACATTTAAGGCAGATAAACTGATTACCTGAGACAAGATTAATTTCTATGCTGTACATCAAACAATTATAACATCACAATAAAGACTGGCCATCTGTTGTTTTGAGAACGTCACTCATTTTGCACTGCTATGACAATATATAGCAAGTCTTGAAAACACCTACCTCAATTACCTGTTTTGGAAGCCTTTTCTAATGTTAGAGATTTGGATCACACTCCTACACTCCAACATGCCTAACACACGTAGACGCGCCTGTCTTTGCACGCGTCTTCACGCGTGCCAATGCATGCCCGCCCTGCTCAGCTCACCCTGCTCCCTGCAGGCGGATTAAATAGAGCTGCTAGTGACCCAGAAATGCTTTTCCAGGGTCACAGACATTCTCCCAGTTACATTTTAAAATCGAGTGCTTAAGCACAATTCTAGCATGTACAACATTAAAGTAAAAGGGGATATTAATCTCAAGAGGTAAATAAGGAATTGAGCAGCACTCAAAAACTTTTGTAGTTCCAGCAGAACCGCGTGGACTACTCACTCCTCTTCCTGCTTCCTTAGAAGGAAATCAGGGCTCCAGTGGTACAACAATACGTTTTAAAAACACACAGATCACACAAAACTAACAGCAGTAATAGTATATTCAAAGCATATGTATGACCAGCTCTTTTACTTTATTTTAGAGACTGACCAAAAGTGAACTGCTCGCTGAGGCCGATTAAATAAAGCTGCTAGTGACCCGGAAATGCTTGTCCAGGGTCACAGACGTTCTCCCGATTAAATTTTAAAATCAAGTGCTTAAAAGCACAATTCTAGCATGTACAACATTAAAGTAAAATGGATATTAATCCCAAGAGGTAAATAAGTAATTGAGCAGCACTCAAAAGCTTTTGTAGTTCCAGCAGAACCGCGTGGACTACTCGCTCCTCTTCCTGCTTCCTTAGAAGGAAAGCAGGGCTCCAGTGGTACAACAATACATTTTAAAAACACACAGATCACACAAAACTAACAGCAGTAATAGTATATTCAAAGCATATGTATGACCAGCTCTTTTACTTTATTTTAGAGACTGACCAAAAGTGAACTGCTCGCTGCAGGCCGATTAAATATAGCTGCTAGTGACCCAGAAATGCTTTTCCAGGGTCACAGAGGTTCTCCCAATTAAATTTTAAAATTGAGTGCTTAAAAGCACAGTTCTAGCATGTACAACATTAAAGTAAAAGGGATATTAATCCCAAGAGGTAAATAAGTAATTGAGCAGCACTCAAAAGCTTTTGTAGTTCCAGCAGAACCGCGTGTACTACTCACTCCTCTTCCTGCTTTCTTAGAAGGAAATCAGGGCTCCAGTAGTACAATAATACATTTTAAAAACACACAGATCACACAAAACTAACAGTAGTAATAGTATATTCAAATCATATGCATGACCAGCTCTGTTACTTTATTTTAGAGACTGACCAAAAAACTTATTCAAATGTAATCTGTGTGAGTGCCAGCACAAGGCATGTTGTTGTCCCTGGGCCTCGCACAATCGAGATGACTGCCCTTCTCACGAGGGCATAATAAATATGGCATAGCAACAGCAAGCTAAAAGGGTGGCTGAACAAAGTCTGAGGGTTGGATTGGACAATTTAAGACAAGAACCCCCTTTAGAACCACAAGGGCCTGAAAACATGCCAGTACAAAAACCTCTTTCAGATGATGCCCTAGTCGTAGGAAATCACGTTGAACAGGGCCCACCTTCTCCCATCCCATGGTAGACGGGGATAGACCAGTGATAGATATGCCTCCCCCCCCCAGCATGTCCCTTTTAAAGCAGTAACACAAAAAAAAGTTCTAGACTGGGAAAGATAGTATCCAGAAAGGTTGGAGATGCTGATGGTGTACATAATCCCTCCTCAGGCTCTTGGAAATCAGGCAATAAGTTTACATCCCTTTCATCAGAGGCTGGAGAGGGGGATTCAGAGGAGGATGGTGCAGATACCTCCTCAGTTCTCTCTAATATGGATACTGATACTCAATTGCCAAGTGTACCAGACAAAGACAGAAAACAAAGACCCCTTAAAACACTACTTAAGTATGTAGCCCCTTTGCTTTCTTGCCCATGGATACTCTAACTCTTACCACTATTAATGTAAACAGCATTAAGGGAGATAAGAAATTGGCAGGAGCAATGTTAACCTTACAAGATGCAGCCAGTGACATCATATGTTTGTTAGAGCTACAATGGGCCTTTCAGGCCTGGCCACTGGGGCCATCATTTTGGTCGACTGGAGTGGACAGGTGTGATGGAGTAGGAATCTTATCTAATTCCAAGCTACAAGTAACTAGGTTAGTAGCGATACACCCGGGGGAGTGCCTTGTTGCTAGGTATATCCTATTATACAGATAGACTTCGATTAATTGCTACATATGCCCCACAAACAAAGGCCCTGAGATATTCACTATTTAGAGACATGCAGCCCTTGTTACATACATCTTGGTTGGTATTTTGGGTGGGTGATTTTAATTGTAGCCTACACCAGTCAGACAGAGGTCTTCAAACATCTAAGCTATTCTGTGACACTATTGCTTTACAGCAAATTCTTGCAAATACGGCACTTAAGGACACATATCACTGTTTACATCCCTCTGGGGGCTTTATTTATTTTAGGGGGACCCTTAAAACTAGGATCGATTTTATTTTTCTTTCTAAAAATACTAAATGTACTAAATATTAGAACGCAAGTATATGAATTTTCTGACCACGTAGCAATAAGAACACAGATATCATGGCAGGATATGCCTTGTTGCAAAAAGAACAAATGGTGGTTAAATGAGGCCATTCTATTAAACCCCAAAATACAGAAATTGTGGCAACTGGTCAGCTAGGCTATCAGTTATGGAATGCTATAGAAACATAGAATTTTATGTTAGATAAGGACTGCTTGGCCAACCTAGTCTGCTCATTTTCCTACCTAACAGATACGCTGCAGATCCTAGTTAACCAACAGCTTACTTACAAAGCCTTATCAGGCAAACTACCCACCTATATCACAGACTGTTTTACCCAAATTACTTCTAGGCCATACAACTTAAGGATCAGCAAACTTATCATTCTAAAGGTCCCCAATGCCTGCACCCAGTTTGGGAGGGCGCTATCAGCTACTCACTAACAGTTGCATGGAACTCACTCCAAAAACCATGAAGCTAAATAGCCTCTTACCTTTAACATCCTTCAAAGATTATTCTCCACCCTATTCCCAGAACTCCTGCAATTGCTTTCACAAGGCCTAATCCCCGACCCTACCTACCCCCAACCCCTTTTCCGTGTTCCATTATGCTAGTTCTTCTTTTTTCCAGTCACCTGATATACTCTCATAAAAGCCAATTAGGACCTATAATTTATATATTATGCCTGCTATACCCATTGCCTCCTTTTCTTACAGGTTAAATGGTTTTAATGTGCCTTGTATATATGTATATTGTTATATATTAGCACTTTATGTCATTGTACTACTGTTTATGTTATTCTTGTCTATGTAATAATATTTGCACTTCTTGACCACTCAGGTCCATCTTGTAAATGAGCTACGCTCAATGATGTTCGCCTGATTAAATAAAGATTTTGATTGATTGATTGATTGATTGACTTCCTCCTACCCCCCACTAGGACAGCCTTATGTTTGTCCCATGCATTCTTGAATTCCCCCACTGTTCTTGACTCCACGACCTCCTCAGGGAGGCTGTTCCATGCATCCACAACCCTCTCCATGAAAAAATACTTCCTCACATTACCTCTGAGCCGTCCCCCCTCTATCTTCAAATTGTGCCCCCTTGTTCTTGCACATCTCTTTTTCTGAAAGCTGCTACCTCTTGGACTTTGTTGATTCCCTTGAGGTACTTTGAAAGTTTCTATCATGTCCCTCTCTCTCCCTTCTTTCCTCAAGGGTATACATATTAAGCTCATTTAGTCTTTCTTCGTATGTCTTCTGGTGCAGACTCTGCAACATTTTGGTTGCCCTCTTCTGGGCAGCCTCCACTCTGTCTATGTCTTTGCGGAGATGGGGTCTCTAGAACTGCACACAGTACTCCAGATGGGGTTTCACCAACTGTCTGTACAGAGGGATAACAACTTCCTGTTTTCTACTATTGATGCCTCTCCCTATGCAACCCAGTATCCCCCCAGCCTTCCTTACTGCCTTCTCACATTGCTTGCCCACCTTTAGGTCATCTGATATAATTACCCCCAGGTCCCTTCCATTTTTACTGTCGTCAGTATCTCATCCCCATTGTGCACTCTTCCCCTGGGTTTTTGTTTCCCAGGTGCATTACCTTGCACTTCTTTGCACTGAATCTGAGCTGCCATACATTTGACCATTCCTCCAACCTTGCCAAGTCCCTTCTCATCCTTTCCACTCCATCTTGTGTATCAACCCTGTTGCAGATCTTTGTGTCGTCTGCAAAGAGACATACTTTTCCTTTCAGTTCCTCTGCAATGTCACTTATAAAGACATTAAAAAGGACAGGTCCCAGTACTGAACCCTGTGGTACCCCACTAGTAACCCTTCTTTCTTCACTGTGGACTCCATTTACTACTACCCTTTGTGTCCTGTTGTCTAGCCAATTTTTTACCCAGGCTACCACCTTGGGATCCACTCCAAGGCTGGCTAACTTGTGTAGTAATCTTTTGTGTAGGACTGTATCAAATGCCTTGTTAAAATCTAGGTAGACCATGTCCACAGCCCCTCCCCGGTCTACTACTTTGGTCACCCAGTCAAAGAAATTTATTAGATTTGTCTGACATGACCTTCTCATCGTGAATCCATGCTGCCTTGCATCCTGTGCCCCACTGGCCTCTAGGTACTCAACAATTCTTTCCTTCAGAAGTGATTCCATCATTTTCCCTACCACTGAGGTCAAACTAACTGGTCTGTAGTTTCCTGCCTCTGTCCTGCTCCCACTTTTGTGAAGAGGAATCACATCTGCCCTCCTCCAGTCCTCAGGTACCACCCCATCCTCCCATGATTTGTTAAAGAGAGTAGTCAGAGGTGTCACTAGTTCTATCCTTAGTTCTTTTAGAATTCTTGGGAGAATCCCATCAGGCCCCATTGCTTTGTCCACCTTCAATTTTATTAGTTCTTTCAGAACCCTTTCTTCTGTAAATGGACTGGTATCGACCCCCGTCTTCAGAGAGTTTCTCTTGTTTGGTTTAGGTACCTCCCCCTCCTCTTCCTTTGTGAATACTGAGCAGAAATATTCATTCAGTATCTCTGCTTTTTCACTGTCACCCTCTACCCACATTCCCTCCCCTTTATTAAGCCTCAGTATCCCTCCTTTGGTCTTTCTTCACTCCCTAATGTACCTATAAAAGGTCTTATCCCCCTTCTTAACAGAGTTGGCTATCCTTTCCTCGGTTTGGGCCTTTGCTATTCTGACTGCCTTCCCAACCTCTTTCTGCTTTAACTGATAAAGTTCTCTGTCCTGCTCCTTCTATGTTTCCTTATATTTCCTGAATGTTATCCTTTTCTCCTTAACCTTCCCTGCCATCTCTTGTGAGAACCATAGCAGTTTTTTCCTTTGTTGTGTTTTGTTGATTTGCTTTACACGAAGGCTTGTTGCCTCTGTGATGACTGTTTTGATTACTCCCCATTGTTCCTCCACCCCTCCTTCTTGCCTGTTTGCTAGTCCTTTTCTGAGGCACTCTCTCATTTTCCCAAAGTCAGCCCTCCTAAAGTCCAATACTCTTGCTTTTGTATGGCTTGATTGTATGGCTGTGTTTATCGAGAACCTCACTGTTTGGTGGTCGCTTGTTCCCAGATGGCTACCCACTTCTAAATCTGAGATTCTTTCTCCATCCTCATTTGAGAGTACCAGTCTAAGATTACTCCCTCCTGAGTGGGTTCCAATACTAGCTGTCTGAGGCATGCCCCTTGTAGGGCATCAAGAATGACCCTGCTCTTGGATGTGCCTGCAGCAAAGATGCTCCAGTTAACATCTGGCATATTCAGGTCCCCCATCAACAATATCTCCCCTTTTTCTGCCATTCTAAGGATGCCTTCTATCATTTCCTTGTCCATTCCCTCCCCCTGAGATAGGGGTCTGTATACAATCCCCATGTAGATTGTGGTGCCATTTCCTGTCTCCAGGGTGACCCAGAGTGCCTCATCTGCTCCCTGTTTATTCTTTAGTTCTGTTGCTTTGATCCCTTCCTTTACTTAGAGAGCTACTCCTCCTCCTCCTCTTTTATCCTCCCTGTCCCTCCTGTAGATTGTGCATCCTGGTATGTTGACATCCCAGTCATGGTCTTCTGTGTACCATGTTTCTGTGACTGCCACAATATCCAGGCAACCCTCTTCCATCAAGGCCACTAGTTCAGGGAGCTTTTTATGCAGACTACGGGCATTGGTACTCATCACCCTCCACTTTTTGATGGCCTTACCCCTTTTAGCCCCATTTCTGTCCTTACTGCCTTTGCCTTTTTTTACATTTATTTCTGTCCTGCTCCCTAATGACTTCTCTACCTTGGTGTTTACCTCACTAATTACCATGTTTTGTGGGGGGGGAGGCTGGGATTTTCCTTTTCAGTGCCTCCCACCTTGGCTAGTTTAAATGTTTGCCAATGAAGCATTTAAACCTCTCACCTAGGATCCTGGTTCCCCCGGACAGATGCAGACCATTGCGCAGTATAGGTCTGCATTCCTCCAGAGTGGCTCCCCAGTCCCCAATGAAGCCAAAACCCTGAGCTCCACACCAGTTTTCAACCATTCATTGAATTCCTGGTGAGGAGTACCCTAGCATCACCTTGCCATAGACAGCAGCACTCTCCGAGAAAGGCTACCGTATGCGCTACTTGTCTAAGGCCCCTCCCCAACTCTACAAGATCCTGTTGCACTGCTCTGATCCCATTCCTAGCCAGGTCATTTGTCCCTAGGTGGACAATGACATCCAGCTCCCTCCCTCGTGCAGCTGCTCCCATGATCCTAAGGATTCAGTTCCTGTCCTTCCAAGCATTGGCGCCAGGCAGGCACCTTACCTCCCTCTCCCCTTCCTCCCCCATTTCCACCCCCCAATGATTGAGTCCCCCACCAGGAGTTGTTTCCTTCTTCTATGGGGTCCCATACCACCCTCCTGTGAGTCCCCTTTATGAAGGTTCCCAGCATCCTCCTTGGTCTCCACTGCAGGTGCCTCCACAGAGGAACCACTATCCACCAGAAGAGCGCATGAATTGTGGAGAGGTACAGCTGGAGGGATGCAACTCTGTTTCACCACCCTCTCCCTCCCTGAACCCACCCTGTTCCAGCCTCTCCTCTTTCTTGACAACCTCTGAGGTAGTGGCATTGGCCCTGGCAGTCCATGGATGGGAGAGGAAGTTTCACAAATCCTAGCCAGGTCAGCCTGGAGACGGGAAACCTCCTCCCTCAGACCAGAGAGGTGCCTGCAAATAATGCAGCATTGCAGCCTCCAGAATGTCTCCCGGAACACTGCTGCCCATAGCCATTGCACTGCACCACTCCTATCATGTCTTATTTTGTGTCCCCTCTCCTGATTCTCTGTATGTTTGCTCTCCTCTCCTTACAACTCTCACCTTTCCTGTTCTGGGACAGTAACTTCCTATATTCTTCAGTAGCCTCCTTCTTTCTTTGCTCAGTGTCAGACCACCAGCAGCTGGGGGGGAGTGAGCTACTTTTTTCCTTTAGGGTTGACAAAACCATTGTTTCTCTATATTCATTCCCTTCCTACTGCCAAACAGGTAGTTCCTGTTGTCAGTCAAATCCAGTGGCTATAAAAGTAGAACTGGCTTAGGGTGAGTGGGTGGAGGGGTGGGACAGAGGACAATTAGTAAGAAAAAAGGCTAGCAACAGGAAGTTGTAATTTGAGTCACCTGCTTTTATATTGTCTAAGCCACACCCCCAATTAAGCTCTCTCTCCTCCTACTGATTTAGCAAAGTAAGTTGATACAGTACCCTTCCCAGTACAGAACACACACTGACTTTCTTTTCTTTTTTAACCCTAAATAAGACCTCTTCTACTTCTAATAAAGTATCTGTCTGCTTAATCTCAACATACACTGAGTCCTGCTGAGACAGAAGTGTTAAATTAGTAAGAAAATGGTAGCTTCTTTTAGTTTGCTGTTTTTGGCTCTACAAGCAAGGCTAGCAACAGGAAGTTGTAATTTGAGTCACCTGCTTTTATATTGTCTAAGCCACACCCCTAATTAAGCTCTCTCTCCTCCTACTGATTTAGCAAAGTAAGTTGATACAGTACCCTTCCCAGCACAGAACATACACTGACTTTCTTTCTTTTCTTTTTTAACCCCAAATAAGACCTCTTCTACTTCTAATAAAGTATCTGTCTGCTTAATCTCAACAGACACTGAGTCCTGCTGAGATAGAAGTGTTAAATTAGTAAGAAGATGGTAGCTTCTTTTAGTTAGCTGCTTTCTGCTCTACAAGCAAGGCTAGCAACAGCTATGAGGATATTGTGGAATGGTGAGAGGATACCAAATCTTCCTGGAGGGACATGCTTCAGAAAAAAAATCACATTATGATAGTAACAAAGTTTACTTATAATATTTACATGTACAGAATCAGTTACAATGCTTAATATCCTTAGCAGATAACTCAACTAGTGATTATAGTAATCAAATAATGGGTCTTGGGAAACAGATGATAGGGCTTCAATATAATAGAGCACAGTCCTTAGGTCAAGAAGCCCAATTTGGGACACAGCACACTAAAGGAAGTATGTATCCCTATAGGGTTTGTAAAACTAGAATTGATTCCAGAATAATTTCAGAGCTGATTTCACCCGAAGGAGATAAAGTCTCTACTATTACTATTAGAATGCAAGTATATGAATTTTCTGACCACATAGCAATAAGAACACATATATCATGGCGGGATATGCCTCGTTGCAAAAAGAACAAATGGTGGTTAAATGAGGCCCTTTTATTAAACCCCAAAATACAGAAATAGTGGCAACTGGTCAGCTAGGCTATCAGTTATGGAATGCTATGAGGATATAGTTGAATAGTGGGAGGATACGAAATCTTCCTGGATGGACATGCTTCAGAAAACAAATCACATTATGATAATAACAACGTTTACTTACAATATTTACACTTACAGCATCAGTTACAGTGCTTAATATCCTTAGCAGAAAACTCAACTAGTGATTAGAGTAATCAAATAACGGTTCTTAGGAATCAGATAATGGAGCTTCAATATAATAGAGCACAGTCCTTAGGTCAAGAAGCCCGGTTTGGGACACAGCACACTGAAGAAAGTATGTATCCCTATAGGGTTTGTAAAACTAGAATTGATTTCAGAATAATTTCAGAGCTGATTTCACCCACAGGAGATAAAGTCTGTACTCTACAAGGTATTTTAAGGGTTGTTGAAGAACAAATTAAAAAGCTGTTTGGAGAACATCCTGTCTGTGAAAATGTTATGAATACCTTAACTCATTTGCAACTCCCACAGGTTGTACAGGCCAACATCTCAGTATTAATGCAAGCAATTTGTGAGACAGAAATCCTCCAAGTAATTGAAACCTTAAAATCTGACTCAGCTCCCAGATCAGATGGCCTAGGGGCTGACCTATACAAACAATTTAAGGAGACATTGACACCAGTCCTAGCAATTCTGTTTAATCACTTGCTCAATCATTCTAAATTTGCCCCTACAATGCAAGAAGCTATCCTAGTTCTGATTCATAAAAAAGGGCCCACCTCTGATATTAATGATTGAAGATCACTCAGTCTCTTAAATACAGATTTGAAAATCTTAGCTAAAATTTTACTAACCAGGCTTACAAAAGTGTCAAGGGGTGGGATATTCAAAAATGTGCCAGGCAGGGGCGCAAGCCTTGCGCAGCGCAACTGGGCTGCACCAGGGCATGGCCTGGGCAATATTCAATGGGCTGCGCCATGGCTCAGTACCATTGAATATGGCACTGGAGCTGCCCCCACTGTGCATGGTGTGGAGCAGGGGGCTGCACCAGTGCAAGTGCTGCTTCACTAGGTGCAGCAGGAATGACATTCAGATGTGAACATGCAAATGAGGCAATTATGAATGCATGGTGCAAATGGGGCCATTTACATGTAATTATGGCCCCATTTGCATGCAGGTGCGATGATCCCCGGTGACTTGCACCTGGCACTCTGCCAGACCGCAGCCATCGGGGACTGACACCCCCTGCCTCTTGGTGGGCAATGCGCCCCAACGCCTGATCATGGGTTCAAGTAAATTAAAATAATCCCTGGTGGTCCAGTGGACCTGCTCCCCTGCCTGATCATGGGCAAATGAATAATATAATATTCCTGGTGGTCCAGTGAACCCGATCCCCAACCCAGTTGTGGGCAAAGTGGGATTTAAAATCTCTGGTGGTCTAGTGAACCTGCTCCCCTGACTAATCATGGGCAAATGAATAATATAATATCCCCTGGTGGTCCAGTGGACCTGAACTCCAGCCTGATCATGGGCTTTAGTAGTACATGAAATCCCCGGTGGGCCATCGGTACCCCCCTCCCCACCTGCCCACTCAGACCCACCACTCCACTCCCCCCATCGGCGGTGGGCAGCAGCTCCCCTCCTGCAAGCCACCCGGCCACCCACCGACTGACAACGTACAGTATGGCTGTACACCCATTGGTTCCTCGTGGGCCAATGGGCGTGCAGAACGTGCTTGTACTACACAGTCCGAAATGTGAATGGTTCATTCACATTTCAGGACTATGCAGTACAATATGAATCATGCGCCCGTGTACGCGAAAGACATAACCATACTATACGCTGTCGATCGGCGGGTGGCGGCGGCGTGGGAAGTATCCCTGTGAGGGGCGAGTGGTATGGGTGCAAGAATGAAGGTGAGCCTCGATAATAATTTATGCTACTAAAGCAATTCAGGCTGAGGTTTTGGTCACTGGACCTGAGAAATTCTGGTTTGAAAGCCCACAATCAGGCATGGGAGCGGGTCCACTGAACCATCGAAGAGCTAAGTCTTAATTTGCCCATGATCGGGCTGGGGATTGGGTCCACTGGACCACCAGGGATGATGTCTGTTTCTAAAGCCCATGATCGGGCAGGGGAGCAGGTGCACTAGACCACCAGGGATGATGTACTATCTGCCCACGATTGGGTGTGGGGGGAGCACGATGCCCGGACTGTGTCCCAGGACATCAGGTGGCCACCCATAGCAGGTGGCTGCCATGTTGCACCCTGCAATATGGCAGCTCACCTGTGGGTGGCCAGGCCTTGCTCCTGCTTTCTATGGGTGGATCTTTGTGCCACCTGTGCGGTGCAAGGCGAGTGTGTTCTACATATCGCCGCACATCCCGGGCTGAATATCGGGATGTGCTGAATATGCATGGGCACGTCCCCCGCACTTGCGCCGCATACATTACTGGTGTGCCCCGGTGCTTTGGGAATTATGCAGTGAAACATCTCCTTTTGAATATCGTGCCGGTGTGCATCAGTGGGATGCGCATGGTGCAACACTGATGCGCCATGCGCAACCCCTTTGAATATCCCACAGAAGGTATTTAATTAGTTCTGCACAAACCTGAGCAGTTCCTGACAGACTTCAGTATGACAATCTCATCTTACTGAGAGAAATATTTTTTCAGGGGAACTAGAATAACATTAAAGGATGGGTGGTGGGGTTTGATCAAGAGAAAGCCTTTGATAGGCTGTCACATGAGTTTTTATTTGTAGTTCAAGAGGCTTTTGGGATACCAGCTGTATTTGTGGTCTGGATTATGCTGTTATATAGGAATGTGTCACTGATGCCCAATGTTAATGGGTGGTACGGGAAAAGGATAATGGTCCATAGAGGGGTGCATCAAGGCTGCCTGCTTAGCCCCCTATTATACACTTTTGGTATAGATGTTTTTATTAGAATGATTATACAGGCCCAGTGGATAGTTGGCATAAGGGTCAGTCCTAATATCCCACAAGTAAATGTGCTAGTCTATACGGATGATGTGGTACTTACCCTTGGCATCAATACAAATGAAGGATCCTTATTAGATGTTCTACAAACCTACTCTTTATTGTCATGTTCTAAAATCAATATTGATAAATGTAAAGGGTTCCCACTTGGTACTACCCCATTCCTGACTCTGGAAACATTGGGTGTATTCCAATAACACATGACGCCATCAAGATGCTAGGCATCACCTTTGGACCCCCAAATATTCCTAGCCTAAATTGGGAATCAGGAATATCTCGATCAAGTAGACTAGTATCTGGTTGGTGGAATAAAGTTATTGGGGAAAAAGAAAAGAGTGTGGTTAATCAAAACACTATTAATCCCTATTTTCTTATATTTGAGTTACATTTTTCCACCCCCTCAGTGTGTAATAACCCATTTATATAGTGTATTGTTTCAAGCATTTGTGGGTTCCCGTTTAAATCCTATCAAAAGAGTGTACACTTACAAGTCCATCCCGGAGGGTGGAGTGGGAATGGTTAACCCAGTAGCATTTTTCTTTAGTTCTTTCCTTAATTGTAACCTGGGACAAGCATTAAGGCCTGGTAATAAAGTATGGAAGTCAATAGCTGGGTTGTAATATCTCCCCATCATACCCCATGGGAACAAAACAAACCTCGATTGTTTCGGAAAATGGCTGGGCTCCCATCGTATGGGATGGACTGCTTAAAGTTTACCTTGAAATGAAGTTTGAATCTACACAATTTACTTACCCTTGACAGGAAATCTATATATAAAACCATATTGTTGGCAGAAGAGCACTCCCCAGTAGAATTCCCTCTTTGTCCTGATACACAGGAGGCACAAGTATTAAAACATCTCTCAAATTCAAGGATTCAATTGTATGTATGGGACAGTCTATGTTCTTGGGAATTATGGCAGGCTCAGTGTGTGGGGGAATAACAAACACAAACAGTTGTCTGATAGGTACTGTCCACAGGAGACATGCACTCAGCTATAGGAAACACGGCAGCATCTATTTTTTAGATTGTGCCTATACTCAGGCATTTTGGGCCTTGTTAGCACATGAGTGGAAGGAACCACTCTTTTCACAGCTAACATACTCTGAGGTTCTGAATGGAACCAATCCAAAACTCCAAGGGAAATACCATTCAGACTCTATATATGTCATTCTTGCCATAATTTGATATTACATCTGGTAGGCTCGCTGTATATGGATTTTGCAGCAAAAATGGTTGTCACAAATAGAAGTTTTGGCAAACATTAAGAAAGCATTACAACAGCTTGCTAAGTGTGCTACAAAGAGTTATCCAATAACAAAAGTAACACATTTATGGATTAATTGTGAATTCTGGTGTCAATAATTAATGAAGTGCATTAATGGTTTTGTTCAAATTCTAATAATCTGACTGACACAACTTGCAGAATGTACTGTATATGGGATGCTTATTATGTATATGTGATTGTGAAATGTATGTAATGAAGTCCAGTCTTCTTAATAAAAATCTCCCTACTCTTTTTCGAGAAGTGCGATGGGATCTTTAACATCCACCTGAACTACCAACAGAACAGGCAGATGGGACCTCGGTTTAATGTCTCAACCAAAAGACTCAGGAGTGCAGTACCCCCCTCATGCTGCACTACAGTGTCAGTCAGCACTGGGATTAAACCCAAGTGCTTGGTGTGAGGATAGAACCCATAGCCTTCTGATTTCCCAAGCTCAGAGGTGAGTGTGTTACCTGCTGAGTCACTGACACTGTTTTACAGAGATTAAATGCCAGACTGTCACATGTCACTCTGATTGAACATGAGAGGAAACATGTCTAATATCAATTTTACAGTTAATTAGATACTGATTAATTGTAAAAGTTATAGTAGACATGTCCTATCATACTGACAGTGAGATGGAGGTATTGTGGGCTGGCAAATGAACATCATGTTCTATTGCCAGCCCACACTACCTCCATCTCTCTGTCAATCACGTTTATTTGTTTAATTGTAATTAATACAATTTATTTGCTAGTGCCTATTATTATTAATCAGTCGGGTGCCTGTAATACAGGCCAAAGTATAATACAAGCATCATACAGGGCAGCAGCATAGCACTGATCTGTATGCAGCAGGCAGCATGCAGATCAATGATCTCTAGTATGCTGCATACTATATCACTGATATGTATGCTGCAGCTACCTGCTGCATATAGATCAGTGATCACTCATCTCCTCTATGTCATGTCATTATCAGGGCAATATAATGCAGTGGTTTAAGGCTCTGAGCTGCAAATCTGGAGACCTGGGTTTGAATCCCACAGTCCCCACTTGCATACTCTGTGACCCTGAGCAAGTCACTTAACTTCTTTGTGCTCCCAAGTTGCACCTGTAAAGAAGCTTCAGCTTAGTGTGTCTCTCATAGTTAAAAAAAAAAGGAAAAAATGTATGTATGCTGTATTAAAGGTGCCGACACATTGGTTCCATGCCGACAGCAAGCAGCAGTGCTGCTTGCTGCCAGTATGGAATGTTCGATATTCCAGTCCGGCACCTTAAATTAATACATGCTACAGCATACTAGATCACTGATCTGAATGGTAAATAATGAAATGGGTTTGGTGTGCAGACGGAGGTAGTGGACTAGCCAATCATGAACACCATACCCAGCCATGATCCGAAGGCTGTATTAAAAGTTAACCGGTCTACTCCAACAGGAAGTAATGTCATAAAAGTCTCGAGATACTGGGGTGGAAATTAAGTTTTGCTGCAGGATGAAATTTCATCATGCATCCACTAGCAAGCAGTTCTGGTGACCAGAAAAGTCCACTAGCCATACAGACCTTTTGATAGTACCTAGGCTTGGTTACTTCCAACCTACAGTTTATACAAAGTAATTTTGTATAGGTTATTGTAGACTGTACTAGTATAGCTTAAGTTAGCTAGCCTAATACTAGTTAGGGCTACTAGTGTTTTTTTCTGATTACCAGCATATGAATCCGGCTTCAGCATTCGGATGTGCGGGTGTCAATTTCCACCCTGAGAAGACACACACCAGCCTATTTCCTGTATTGGTGTCATGTGATTAATACATAATCCCATTTTATGTTCATAGCAGGAATGCCATTACCTACACTGTCTTACTATGTAGCAAATATGTGGCATGTATGGCATTGTGTCATCAGCATAATGATCATAGAATTATGAGATTATATATCATTCCTGCCCCAACACAATCCTGCCCCCCCAACATCTCCTAATTCTGGTTTTATTTTATTTTATTTTTTTGTATATAAAGTCTCTTTGAACAAACTTAAGTTTGACATCATCCATTAAGGTTGTTGTTTGGAAAAATTCACTATCTTGCTGACATTTCGTACTCATGTTATCCAGTCTAGTGCTGCCGCCAGCCTTGATCATGCACTGCACTAGACTGGATAGGCAGCCACAGCACTATTCATTCTTTGGCCAAAGACTGATGGTACATTTTGTATCAGGATGTTAAAATGTCCTGATTTTAAGTAGTCAGTCTGCTACCTGGGCCTTTATTTAAAATAACAAATTAATAAGTAACCACAATACATTACTTCACATAGTTTTGCATCCATCAGTAAGCAGGATGGGTTAGGTACTGGCAAATCCTATCCACGCACTAAGTATCCCCTATTCCTGTTGACTGGTGGGCAGTGGTGGCACTGGCAGCAAACCTTTGTCAAGTGGTATTTAGTTTTTACCCGTACACAGGTCCTTTACCGAATAGCCTCGCCTAGGACACTGACTATGCACATCCCACCTCAGTTCGTCACGAGTTTTTAGATTATGTGGCAGCAGGAACAGTGGAAAATTGCTGAGCCTGAAGATTTTATGATAAAAAGTTAAAAAAAGTCCAAATTTATATTGAGGCGCTGGTGGTGGCAGCAGCAGTGCTACAGGCTGTAACACTGCTGCTACCACCACCAACCCCTTCAAATATGAATTGGGACAATGTTTTATTTTTTGTTTGTTTTTCTCAAGATTGTCAGACAAGACACTGTTCAAAATAAAGTTTAGCAGCCGCAGGCTCAGTCATCAGCCAGCATGTCTAGTAACTGGTGAAATCTATTAAGCAATAAGTAGTAACTAAGTAGTAATAAAGATTTTTCCACTGTCCATGATGCCAAACTATTAAGCTGCGTGGTCAATGTTTTTTTTCCACTGCAAGCCTTCAGAGGCATTTGGAAGGATACTCAGTGTGGATACACAGCCTAGCTCACCCACACCTGTCAAAAAAAAATATAAGCATTTTGCTACTATCTCACTGTCTGTGCTGCTGCTACCTGATTCTACCCCTGCTGCAAGCACCAGCTGCTAGTACATAAAAGGCAAACATGCCATGTCTTACTTTAATTCTGTGAATGATTATAATAACAAGAACAGACACATTATATTGGTCATCATAGTCTCAAAGTGAAACAGACAATGTGCAGACTACTGCTTGAAGCAGTAGTTTGCACATCATCATGGTTTACTAAGGCATGACTGGAGGCAAAATCATGATGTGCAGTCACTAGACTATAGCATTGCTTTTACATCCTGACCAAGGCGACCATACATGCATGATGTGTTTGCTTCTGTTCTTCCACTCTTTGAACTCTCTCCATATAGTGTGTAGAGTGTGTAGAGTGTATGTTTGAATGTTTTGTTCCACATGGAAATCCATTCCATAAACAGCATTGTTGTGCTGCTGCCCTTTCCTGACTATGTCACGATCTTGTTGTTCTGCACCAAGTCATTCTTGTTGTGGTGCAGCACAAGAATGAACATTGTCTGATGCACATATGCGATGAAGATGCCATGGTGGTGAGAGCAGTTCTAGGAAGAAAGCAACTCTGGAGAATCACTATTGACGGCAGACTGGCAGTTAAGTAAAAGACTGCTTATGAGAAACTGTACATCATCAGCACTATTCTGAGATTTTCAACATTTCAGTGGAAACCAGACCTGCTGTCTGTGCTATCGAGTTATCTTGTTGTCACACAAATGTCTCTATCAAAAAATTGTGACATCTGTCTATAATTGCTCACACAATCCTCTATGTGAGATGTTGCTGTTGTGTGATGCAGGCTGACGATAATGATCATGTATATATAACATGTCATGTTGTAGTATTATTATATATACATCATCAGCAGTCACGTCAGATCATATTGCTTCATCACCATTCTCCATCTTTGATGATGGTGAATGGTGATGAAACAATATGCTCATTTTATGATGACACAACTTGTGACATGATCCTGTTATGATTGTAACTAACAACAGCTTCATCTCACTAATGGTATTAGCATTACACCATTCTGTGACAGTGATATCATAGCATAATAAAATATGGTCTAGTCAAATGCATCTGATTTATATTTCTGTATAACACATACTAAATGACTAATTTGTCTCTTTATTTCAGTTTGACTAGTTACAGTCAGAGGCCTGGATATTCAAACTGCGCCACAAAGTAGCGCAATAGCAGGAGCAGGCGCAAGTACAGTGCGCCTATGCGCAACATGCGTGATATTGAAACACTGCACAGGGCTAGATGCGCTTGCGCCACACAACTGAATATTGCACCAACTGCACTATGGTGTAACCAGGGGTACGCAGTAGCGCAGGTCTAATGTGTAATAGCACAATCAGGGAAGCGCAGTGGAGCAGGGTAGCAGTGCATCAGCACAACCAGAGATGCTCAGGGACAGGATACAGGGGTCCCCCACACATGGAAGATATGGGCTGAGGAGCACACAGCAGGACAGACATCACCCCCCACACCCCATGAACCACACAACCAGAGGAGAGCTAGAAGAACCACTGGCCCATGGAAACCAACAACAATCCCACAGCTTGGGGCAAGGTGCCCCAGCACACCCCCTGGCAAGCTGTGACCGGCATACAAGGAGGTCCGGCCACCCCATGCTACACCATCCCACCAATGCAGAGCACACCCTGCATAGCATTCCCCAGACACCCTGCCCAGGAGCAATGCCAACACTGCAGGACACCCCATGCATGCCACCACACCCACTGTGACAATGCAACCCTGTGCACCATTGAGTCATGCAAGGCAGCCTCACTGCGAGCACCCTGCAGTGAGCGGCAGCAGACACTGATGCAACAACTGCAGACACAGTGCCACCCTGCATGGCCCCCCCGAGGTACAGCTGAGAGACTGACCATGCGTCGGCACATGAGGTACCACACATGCAAGAGGGCATGCCCTGGACCCCACTACCAGGGGTACAGCACCCTGAATACCCTTCCTAGGACACACCCCATCTGGGCACTGGCCACAACAGCCAGCACAGAAGCCCACAGTGGTGCATGGAAGCATGCGCCACACAGGATGCAACACAGTGCATGGACAAACACCAACCCATACCCCAGTGCACACCAACACAGGGACACAGTAGTGGGTCAACAAACCTGTTGGCATGTGGCCACAGTAGCCGTGTACCCACGGCTAGCACCCCTCCATGGCACAGGTGTACCAGCCACCCTGCGCATGCACCATGAAGCCGTATGCCACTAGCACATGGCTGGAGCACAAGTGACAGACAGTGGAGCACGTACCCTGTGACAGACACAAGCGACAGCATGGAGGGGGGACAAAAACAGCGGAGGCCACAGTGCCACCCAAGGCAGACGTGCACCATACCAGTGACAGGAGGCAACCTGGCATTGTGCCAGGTACAGTGGTTGTCCAGCATGGACAGCTACCACTGACATGCTAGCAGACCATGCATATCACAGACATGCAAGGGTGTCAGCTTCACAGGCCATGGACAGTCTGACAGGGGTACCATGGACACAGAGCATGCACCGTGGACCACTGCACACAGGCAACCAGTGCACAGAGAACAACACACAAACCACAGACAGTGACTGATTCCCCCACCCACACCATAGGCGGTTCCCTTCCAGACACACACACATGCCCATGCCTGCACCAGCCCTGACGCCATGCACATCACTGCAGCTGAGCACCTGTAGCCCACTGCAAATCATAGACCACCACAGTTGTCATAACAAAACAAATGTATTAAAAATAGGCAATAAATAGAACTATATACAAATATATACAATGGGGGAAAGGGCCACAAACCAGGTGGGGACGGGTAAGGGGCAGGGGTGAACAACTGGGAGAGGGAAGAAGGGGTATGAGGGTGGGTCCAGGGAGGTAAGGTTCTTCGGGGGCATGGAGGGCCTATTGTCCGCCCCGCTCAGCACTTCTGTGGCGCCTATGTGACCGCCGCCTCCTGACCCCGTGCCTCTCCATTCACTGGAGGATCTCAAGTGACGCCCTCACTAGCTGCAGTAACTCCTGCAAGGCCCTCTTGACAGCCATCCAGCACCATCCACCTAGGACAAGGGAGCAGAGTCAATAGGTGTGAATGTCCATCCCCCTGCAGCCCACCCATTGTGTATGGCATACAGCCATGGGCCACACCCCGTGATGGTGTGCGACCACCCACAGTGATCGTGTCCACAAGTCCTGCCCACCCAGGTGCACACAGCCATGCAGACTGCTGCACACACCCACCGCCAAGTCCCGCACAGCACCACCATGGCTGTACAGTGACATGGCTATGCGGTGCAAAGGCAGTGACACAGCCATGTACCCGGTGCATGCATGGACCACCAGCAATGCACACCCAGACATGCAGTGCCACATGACAGTGCTGAGTGTACCGTGTGGCGTGCATGTCAGTGGCATCAATGGATGGTGGCCATGCCCCGCCACCTACCCCGCAACACAGCATGCACAAAATATCCTGGAAGAAAGGTACTCACCTGCATCTGAGACATCCGGACGCTGATGCGGAATGAGCCCTCCATCACGTGGCTGTTGCCGGGCAGCCTCCTGCTCATGACATGCCTGTGCCTCTTGGGCTTGGCGCCTCTTCTCAGGGCCTAGGGTGCAAACATGGAGATTGGAACATCAGTACAAAACAGTAGCAAAGGCCCCCCCTGGTGTGTGCGATCCCGCACAGCCCAGCCATGCTGCAACCCCACCATGACCACCACCACCCACACTGGACAGCCCCCCCATGGTGGACACATGCCCAATATGAAACCCGGATGGATGCTACCACTGTATGGATGGAGCACCTACCTGGACATGGCACTGCGCCTTGCCTGGCACGTGCCCATAGACAGATGAGCCTGTCTGGGTCCCTCCGCCGGAGGTCCCCATAGCGGTAGCGACACTGCTCCAAACTTCTGGAGATACTGGTGGCCTCCTCCAGTGACTCTGCCACCTCCTCCCACACAGCACTCCTTGCCCTATCTAAGGGCACATCCCCAAACATGGCCCCAGCATGGGGCTCTACAATGACCACCAAATTGGCCAGCTCCAGAGGGTTCCACAAAGCTGCTCTCCTGCGTGCCACATCTACTGCAGCTAGGATCACAAAATGGCACTCTGTAGCACATGTCCGCCATGTGCAGATGCTGCGCGGTACAGCGCTGCCATTCCCCATCGCGCTGTCACCGAACAGCATGATAGGGGTGCACCCATGCAGATGCATGGCACCTAGGGGGGCAAAGGTCGACCGCAGGGTCAAGGGTCTGTCATGCATGGACCGCAACAGCACCATCGGGACTCCCTGCATATAGCATGGTCAGGTGCCTGTGTGTAACGCCCTGCAGTGGCCTACTGCGCTGTGGCACCATGGCGCCTATGGCACTGCAGGGCACAAGCGCTATACATGTGAACAGTGCACTAGCACCACTGGCACAGTGGTGGCTGTGCCCTGCAGTGCCTCCCGTGCTCAGCACGTCATCAGCGTGGTAGACGTCGGCGTCAGCACCCCGGGCATGCACCGTGCGGTGCCTACTGTGCATGTCACAGAGCTGCGCCTTTGCCTGAGCACACTCAACGCAATTGCACAAGGTGCAACAGCACAATATTCAGCCAGCATATGCAAATCAGCTGATCAGCAATTCCATGGCGCAGCCACTGCATTAGCATCTGCTTAAAGTTGCGCTTCACCTCATTTGCATGCCTTGCACTATATAAATGTGACATGGGGCATCAGAGGCCATTGTTTGGTATTGCAGTCTATTGTAGTGGGTTGCATGCTGTTTGGAAGTGTGGACTGTGGTGTGTGGGAGATGCATGGGACTGCACATTCAGAGGTAACACCTGTCATTCCCACAGGATCAATAATGACTGAACGTGAGGAAGAGGAGGAACAGAGACGTGGAAGACGGAGGAGGCCCAACTTCACCCAGGCAGAATCAGATGCCCTGTTTGAGGCCTACCTCGACAGGGAACCACTGCTCAGCAGACAGCGGGGAACACCACAGGCCCATGCTGCGGCATGGGATGAGGTAGCATGTGCCGTCAACCAGCATGGCAGCCACCAGCAGTCTGTGCAGGAGTGCAAGAAGAAGGTGGGCACGGACAAGAGGAGGATAAAAGATAAGGTGGCTGCCATCAGGGCAGCATGTGCTGCAACTGGTGGTGGGCAGCCAGATGTGCCAGGCCTGATGCCACAGGAGGAGCGGGTGGCTGGCAGCATGCAGCGTTGTGCCCTAGAGGGCGTTCCAGGTGGTGGCTTCCAGATGGGTGGCAGTCCGTCACTGCATGGTAGGTCCTGTGCTGTCACTGTGTGGGAGGTGGGGGGGAATGCCACAGGGTAGGGCAGAGACATTAATGTTACTGTGTTCCCTTACAGCTCCTGAGCATCTACATGGGTCAGCGGTGGTGGGTGTGTCCACTGAGGGCAATACCCTGGACATGGAGGAGCACCCATCCACCTCCACAGGTGTCCGAGGGTCAGGACCACAGCATACCCACCTGTCTGTCCGGATTGAAGTTGGTGGTGCTGGCGCAGAGGAGGCCCTGCCCATGTCCCAGAGTGACAGCGTCTATGGATGCCAGCATGCTGTGACACATGGACTGGTGCCAGATCTGGCACCAATGATGATGGATCACACACCATGGACAGTGATACGTGTGGGCCGCAGGATGGCCCCACAGCAGGTAACAGCATGGGCATAGCCATGGGTGGTGCTGCCGTGGAGGCCTGCGTGACATCACAGTCCCAGCCTGTGCGTGTATGCACCAGTGGGGCAGCACTGGTGTGTGTCCAGGCTGGTGGGGCTGTTGCGGCTGCTGTGGTGGCACCGGTGAGCCCTGGTGAGTGGCGGCCGGAGGGGCAGTGTCAGCAGTTGGCCAATGGCGACAGGGGACAGTGTCGGGGGGCAGCGTCAGTGCACCGTGTGTGGATGTGCCCCAGCATGGCTCTAGTGTGCAGCGCCCATCATCAAGGGGTGATGCCCAGCATGGCCAGGAACAGCATGAGGGACAGCATGCCGATCCAGCGGATGACCTCTTTGATGAGTACAGCCGCCTACTCCAGGCTTCCGTGGATCAGTAGTTGTGGTTTGTTAGGGGAGTGGATGCACTCAGTGCGGTTCTGCGCCAAGCAGAGGAGCGGTGCAGCAGAGACCACCCTCTGCTCCTGGCAGAGATGGCCCGGCAGTGGGAGGATGTGACCGCTGCCATTGACAGGCAGACATTTGCATTCACAGCTGTCATGGCCACATTGGGCAGCAAGTTTGTTGCCCATGTGCCGCAGACACCATGCAGTATCACGTCCACCCCCATTCCCGGCTCCGTGTGACACCTTCCATGTCAACACCGGGTTCTGCTGTGGGCTTACCAAGCACACCTGGTGCAGGCATGTTCAGTGAGCTGCAGACCCCTGCTTGAACACTGTCGCGTTACCGCAGCGTCACCCTTGGGGGAACATCGGCGCCACCCCATGAGGACAATGTTCAGTCTGTCATGGCTGGCAGGTCTCGGCGGGGCTGCCCGCGCATCCGTGGTGGCCGTGGCACTGTGCCACATGACTGACCTGTCTTCCACCATGGCTACTGTCTGATGCTGCCCTGTGTGCAGTGTGTTGTGCAATGTGCGACACACAGGTGGGGTACCCAGCCCTGCACACACACACGGTCCATGTGCACACCCACGGCTGCTGGCCACTGTGGCATGTGCATGATGATGCCTGCATTGCCCTGTCCACCAATGTGCAATGGTGCCCAGTGTCTGAGACATGCAGAGTGACGGGCACTGGGCATGGTCATCTGTGGACCTGTGTGTGGCTAGGGGTTGCAGTCGGGGTCGGCGTGCCTTCTACCCCTTGTGCATGTCTTGTGGGGTGTGTGTGTGTGTGTGTGTGTGTGTGTGCGTGACTGAGTGTCATGTTAGACCTTGCCCATCCCTGATGGTGTGTGTGGTTCCACGCTCAGCCAATTCCCTTGCTGCCATCCACCCCTGGGGTTCATCCATGCATGTCTGTGGGTTGTGCCCTTGCCATTGGTGGTTGCACATGGCCCCATGACCTACCTGTGTTGATTGAAGTGCTCCTTTATGATGGTGTCCCGGTGCAGCTGTGACATCCGGATCAGGCGGGGGTCCCTTCGCCCAAGGGGTGGCTGCCCATCATCATCTGGACTGGCGTCCTCATTGTCCCCATCGCTGTCCTCCTCTTCGACCTCTACAGCTATCCCATAGTCATTGGCCATGTTGTGCAGGATGTAACAGGCCAGGAATAGCCCACAGGTCTTTAAGGGGCTGTACCGTAGGGCACCGCCAGACATGTCCAGGCACCAGAAATGTGCCTTCAGCATCCTAAACACCCACTCTATGACATTACGTGTGGTGGCATGTGCCTCATTGTACCATTGCTGCGATGGGGTCATGGGGCACCGGTATGGTGTGAGCAGCCAGGGACAGAGCGGGTAGCCGCTGTCACCTGTGTGCAGAGGGTGGACATTAGTATGGTGGTCAGCATTGCTCTGCCATGGGCCGTCAAAGCCGGTACCCATGGCACCTCTGACTCTGCACCCCCCCAGCTGCCCATGTCATCCTGCGTGATGTGCATACTCACCCACTAGGTGGCCAGTGGGGATGTCCCCACTCTCGAACCTGTGGCACAGTGCAGACTGGTGCCAGATGAAGGCATCATGTGCTCCCCCAGGGTGCATGGCACAGACATTGGTTATGCACTCCTGGCATCGCACACCACCTGGCAGTTGATGCTGGCATAACCCTTCTGGTTGATGTATGCCACACCATCCGGGCCAGGTGGCGTGCGGATGGCCACATGGGTGCAGTCAATGGCCTAGGCATACCCAGGCATACGTGCTACCCTGTGGAACTCTTTGTATGTGCTAGTGCTCCGCCTGTGCTGGGGAAACAGATGTATTCTGGCAGCATGTGCCAGCAGTGCGCTTGAGGAATTGTGTGAGTAGACGGACACGGCCGACTGTGTTATGCCTGTTGTATCCCCTGTTGGTCTCTGGAAGGTGCTCGTGGTGAGCAGGCACATGACAGCTGTCACCTTTGTCTCCACTGTCAGAGCATGGCTCCGTCGTGTGGGTGCCTGCATCTCATCACTGCACAGCTCACAGAGCCACCTCAGGATCACCCGGTTCAGGTGGTACCAGCCCACAATCTCTGTGTCAGTGTAGTGCTCGAAGGTGGTGTGGGCTCGGTACCGCCTGCTGGGGGCATACTGCCGACGGGCCCTTCCACGGCTGTGCCCCCCTGCTGCCTGCCTTCTCTCATCCCTCATTACCGCCTCCATCTGGAAGGTGGCACTGGCCATGTCCCTGGCTGGTGTTCCCCCCCGGCAGCTGTTATCCCATTTCCCCCGCTGTCCTTTGTGATGCTCCCCCTGCACCAGGTACACCTCCAGCCTTTGGCTGTCCTGCCTACTGCCACTGCCCTCAGTCCACTGTGGCACTTCCCGTCTCTCCTGCACAGTGGCACAGGCCCCCACTCCCTGTCCTGTTCCTGTTTGTTCTCAGGTGTGCCCTGTCCTGCTCCTGCCCAGTCCCACCACTGCCACCCTCTTTCCAGTTGCTGTCACCTTTGCTCCCACGCCTGGCTTCTGCAGCATTCTTGCACCTCTCTCTTGTTCCTTTTTATTTTGGATCATTTCCACTATCGCGCAACTTCCGCTTGCTCCCCTATTGCGCATGGCGCATGCTATTGAATATCGCACTGTGCCATTTATTCAAGGTTCCTTCCCTAACAGTTGCAAATGCATTCATTATCATTGTGCTCTTGCGCGTTGTGACTTGTGCGGCGCAGCTGCCTCCCGCTGAATATCGCAGAATGGCGCATTTTCATACTTGCGCTGGCACATCTCTATTGCACATGGCGCATCCCTTTTTAATATCTGGACCAGAACATACAGTAGTGCAGACATGCAGTGAATGCAGCTAAACTGAAGGGCAGCGACCGATGGAGAAAGATAGTAAAGTAGCCTCTCCTTGTTGTATCTTACCAGGTAGGTAACCTGGTGGTGGCCACGCAGCTGGTAGCAGCAGCAGCCAGCAGCCAAGCAGATTACCCGTCCTTCTCAGAAGGCAGCAAAGTCAACGCAGCAGCACAGCAGAGAGTGCAGACAGTCATTTACCAACAATAAATAGGTGAGGCATCTATACTTAGATAATAAAGCAAAGTTTGTGTAGGCTGTTGATGCAGTCTATCATTCAATTTCCTTTTTTGAGCTAATATACCATCATGTCGTAGATCATGACGTGTTGGTGTTGCTAGACTTGCAATAATTGACAGTGTCAATTATTGACAGTCTAGCAACACCAACATGTCATGACCTACACTTTATTATTCTTATGTACCAATCATGACATAGTGGGTGGGATATTCAGAACTGCGTCAGAGGCAGGTGCAAGAGGGACACAGTGCAAGTACAGTGTGCCATGGTGCAATGGGTGTGATATTCAAAGGTTGTGCATGACAGGATGCACCTGCGTAATGTGGCTGAATATCGCACAGATGCACCATAGCGCAACCAGGGATGCGCCAGGGAGCATGACATGAAGCGCAATAACGCACCCAGGGATGAGCAGCAGAGCAAGCCAAGTAGCACAATAGCAGCGACCACCAGTGTGCAAGGTGCAGAGGAGCATGCACCAGGACACACATGGAAAGGCAACAGGCACAGCAGGCAGCATGCCACAGTGGTCCGAGGCCCCACCACCAGGGTGCACAATGCACCAAGTGAGAGGCACGGTAAGCACACAGGGGCACACTGCCCAGTGAGCATGTGGAGGCAGTAGGCTCCTGACCATGTGCACCACAGTGGGCATGGTGGCAGGGTGGCAACAACAGCCCCTGATGCACAGCCCTTGGCAACCCCTACAGGGAGGCTGGGGACACGCCACCTGGACCACATCCGGCAACACACAGGCAAACAACACACAAGATACACACCACATGACCTGGAAGGACAGGCCACAGCCACCCTATCCAAACCATGGTGGAACACCACCAGGTACAACCCCCGTCCCCCCCAGATGTACCACACAGCAGCCAGGCACACCACTGCAGCATGGCTCCACACACCTGCTGCAAAGCAGACACGGACACAGATGGGTTACCAAAAATAATGTATTGCAACAGGCAAAACAAAACTATATACACATATACAAGGTACAGGGAAAGGAGGGACCACCCACATACAGGGAGGCCAGGGAAGGGAGGCAGGGGGCAGGGCAAAGGCAAGAGAAGGAGACAAGGGAGGGCAAGGGAGGTTGCTCAGGGAAGGGGTATGCAAACTGGCAGATGGGCCCTATGGCTGTCCATGCCTCACTGTAGGCCATCGCGGGCATTGGCATCGCCATCTGCGCTGTGAGATCACCAGCTGCCACACCACCTGTAGCATGGTGGTCAATACCCACAGGATCTGCTAGAGAAGCTGAGCATGGACATCTCTGGTCCCGGCACCTAGGATAAAGGAGAGAACACCGTATGAGTGCATGCCCAGAATGCTGCAGCCCAGCCACAGTGTGCAGCAGGCATCAGTGACATGTGCCCCTGGGCTGGCATTCCACCACCCACAGTGAGTGTGCCCACATGAGCTGCCCACCCAGGGACACATAGCCAAGCAGAACACTGCACTCCAACACCGCCCATGTGCAGCACACCACTGCCAAAGCAGGCAGGCCACATGGCCATGCAGGCAGTTGGCAGTGGCACAGCCAGGACCCGGGTGCACCCACAGCTGACCTGCAGCAGCCACCCACATGCACATTAGCCACATTGCAGCGCAGAGGACACTGCAGGCAGTGTACAGCTGGAGGGGGCCATGTGCATAGAGGGCCGTGTCCCACTCCCACCCTCGCTGCCCACCCTGCACAACATAGAAGCATGTAAATGTGCCTACCTGCATGCTGAGGCACACCCTGAGGCTGTCCAGCTGCCACACCCATGCAGCCTGCAGCTGGTGCACTGCCCCCTGCGGTGGCCAGTCCTGGCTCAGCCACAGCATCAGCGAGGAGGACCTGCCTCCAATCTTCAGGGCCTAGGAGGAAAGTATGGAGAAAGACACATCAGTACCAGGCAACACCACAGGCCCCCCCGGCACAGTGTGACACCCTGCGCATCATGCCAGTGGTGCGGTGGCACAGGGCAGCCATGGTGTACCACCACTCCCAACTGGGCATGCAGCCCCAGCCCCCCACAGCATGGCATTCCAACGGCACTGCCCCACGGACCACTGGATGGGAATGGGCACAGGTGCTGTGCACTTACCTGGCTGTGGCACGGCTCCCCTCTGGATGCATGCCTGTAGTGTCTGCAGCCACTCCAGGTCTCTCTGCTGCAGGTCTCTGTAGTGGTGCCTGCACTGCTCCCCAGTGTGGCATGCACCTGTGGCCTCCTTGAGACCATCTGCCACCTCCTGCAACACATCGGTCCAAGGCCTATTGAGGGGCATCTGTCCAAAGAAGGTGCCAGCATGTGGCTTCACTAGGGCTACGAGGTTGACTAACTCAACCTGTGTCCAGTTAGGGGCTCTTGGTGCTGGATGGTACGGCATGTTTGCAGCTCGCTCAACAAAGTAAAATGGCACCCAGCAGCACATGTGCTACACATGCTGGGGATGCGCACCATGCACTGCGATGCGCTGCCACTGCCTACCGCGCAGTCACGGAGATGTGTGACTCATGCAACGCAGAACTGCCACATGTCTCAGAGTGCCTACAAGGGCAAAGGACACCCGTGGAGTCAAGGGTCGGGCCGTGCAACCTGTGCCACAGTGCCATTGGGCAGTGCAGGCATGCTGCACCATAGGGCCAAGTGGGTGCCACGGTACAAGGCCCCATTGAGCACGGGCCCATGGTACCCATAGTGCAGGGGCACCATCGATGTCATGGTGCCAGAGTGCCTGGTCACCGTAGGCCATACAGTGCACGAGTGCCACACATGCAATAGCGGCCGGACGCTGTACTGCCAGTCACGCACATTGTGTATGCTGTGCCACTGGTGTATGTGACGGTGCCATGTGCATGCGTGTGGCACAGGCTGTTGTGCATGTCACAATGTTGCGTCCTGACTTGTGCATGCACAACCCCATTGTGCAATACACAACCACGCAATATTCAGCTGTTATATGCCAATCAGATGATTAGCCTATCCATGGTGCATGAGCTGCATTTGCATGTCATTACAGTTGTGCAACCCGCACTTGCATGCGATGAACTATAAAGGCGCCAGAGGAATGCACAGGGTGTGGACCGGTATTGCATCCCTTAGAGGTAAGATACACGCTCCGGGGCTGGCTGGACAGTGGAATAGGAGGGTGGGGGAGGAATTACCAGGCCATACTAACACATGTCTATCTCCACAGGAAGAAGCATGTCCAAACTAAAGGAGACTGAGGAGCATGGGCCTGCACCCAAGCGCAGGCCCAACTTCACCAGGGCGAAGTCAGATGCCCTATTCCAGGCGTACCTGGACCAGGAGCCACTCCTGAGTGGCTACACAGGCACCCCACTGGCCCAGGCAACAGCATGGGAGGGTGTGGCCCGTGCTGTAAACCAGCAGGGCAGCCACCAATGGTCTGTGCAGGAGTGCAAAAACAAGGTCAGCACAGACCAGAGGCAGATCAAGGAGAAGGTGGCAGCCATCCGGGCAGCGCATGCCACCACAGGCGGGGATCAGCCTGCCATGCCCAACCTCACACCACAGGAGGAGATGGTGGCAGCCACCATGTGGTGCAGCATGGTCAAGGGCATGCCCGAAGGAGGATTCCAGACAGGTGGCAGCCAATCACTGCACGGTAGGCTTGGCTGTGATGGGGGCATGGGGGCAGGGGGGCAGGGGTGGGTGACAGCAACACTAATGTGACTGTGTTCCCTTTCAGCTCCTGATCACCTGCATGCAGTGGCAGGGGTGTTGTTGTCCACTGTGGGGGTGGTCCTGGACCTGGAGGACCGTCCATCCACCTCTACTAGACACCGTGGCCGGGATCGACTGCAGGGCAGCACCACTGTCTGTCTAGATGCCAGTGGCGTGGATGTGGATGAGGCCCTGGATGCATTCCAGCATGATGCCAGGCATGGTGTCCTGTGTGCTGAGGCACAGATCAGGGCAGAGTCCAGTTCCGATGATGACGAGACCTTCATCCCGGACAGTGATGTTGTGGCCTCAGGGGAGACACCCATACCACACTCCCACCACGACAGTGCAGACGTTGACCCAGTGGTTGTTGCCTGTACACTGCCCACGGTGGCCAGCGTAGCTGGGGCTGCCAGTGGTGCAGCAATGGCTGGTTGTGGTGGTGGGGGTGCTGGTGGTAGTGCAGCTGTGCCAGTGTTACCCTGCGCACAGCAGCAGGAGGGGTGGCAGCAGCAGACGGATGGCATCTGGGGGGGCCCAGGGCTGGGCACGCTGTTGGTGCACCACAGGACAACCAGCCCCAGGAGGGACCCACTGCGCAGCATCCACCTTTGCAGGGTGCTGGGCCACAGGGTCGGGATACATCCATGGGTTGGCACAGTGCCCCTACACCCCAGAGCACCAACCCCTTGGATGAGCACTCCCATCTGCTCTGAGCCTCTGTTGAGCAGCAGGTGCTGGTCACAGCAGGGATGCATGCACTCCACGCGGAGCTGTGCCGGGCAGCAGAGTGGCGGGACAGGGACTTCACCCTGCTCCTGGCTGAGAACATGAGAATGCAGGTGGACATGGCTGCAGCCATGGATTGGCTGACTGCTGTGGTCATGGCTGGACTGGCACCACTGGCCTCCCTACACAGTGCATTCTCCACCCCTCGGTCCTGGCGTCATGCAACCCCCACGGTGTCAATGCCAGGGTCTGCTGTGGGCATTCCCAGCACACCTGGTGCGGGCATGTTTGGAGGCCTGCAGACATTTGCGAGGACCTGGTCACAGTCCTGCAGTGTCACCCCTGGGAGACCGTCTGTGACACCCTCTGTGGCCGATGCGCAGACTGCATCCACTGTGAGTTCTCAGCGGGGCTGTCCACATGTCCACAGTGGCTGTGGTACTGTGCAGCGTCCCTGATCCGCCCACCTCTGTGTCCACCGTATGCTGCTGCCCTGTGTGCACATTGGTGTGGCGTGTGCGTCCCATGGCCGTGGCATCTGTGGAAGATGCTGCACACGGTCCATGTGTCCACCCGCCCGGCTGCTGGCTACTGTGATGTGTGCATGATGATGCCAGCACAGCGCCGACTGCCACTGTGCAGCACCACTCATCGACTGACACACTCCCGGTGCCCGCCTCTGGGAAGGGGCATGATGGGTCCTGTGCACATGTGTGTGTGCGTGTGCACAGGTGTGTGTGTGTGCATGTTGTGCGGGCCTGTGCTGCATGCTGCAATGGTGTCTGTTCCTCACACCTGTCCATGCCCCCCTCTGACAGTCCCTGGCATGGGGCACACCCATGCCTGCCTGTCCACTGTGCCCTGGGCCCTAGCCCTTGCATGTGGCCATGTTCACCTACCTGTGTGCTCCATAATGCTCCTCAATGATTGTGTCTCAGTACCACTGGCCCATCCTGGTCAGCTGGGATCCCTTCAGGCCGGGATCCCTTCACCCAAGGGGGGGCTGCCCACCACCAGGCCCAGTGGCCACGTCGTCCCCACCACTGTCCCCCTCTTTGACCTCAACAGCTATCCCACAGTCGGTGGCCATGTTGTGTAGTATACAGCAGGCTAGGAATAGGCCACAGGCCATTGAGGGGCTGTACTGTAGGGCACCACCAGACCTGTCCAGACAATGGAACTGAGCCTCCAGCAGCCCAAACACCTGCTCGATGATGTTCTATGTGCTGGCATGTGCCTCATTGTATTGCTTCTGTGCTGGGGTTGACGGGTGTGGTATGGGGTGTGGTATGGGGTGAACAGCCATGGCCAGAGTGGGTAGCCACTGTCACCTGTATGTAGAGATGCCTGGTTAGCATGGTGGAGTGAGTCAATGCACCCCCCTGCCATCCCAGCCCCACCCCCTGGCACCCATGCCCTGGCACCCCCACACCCTGCCCTGCTATTCCCGGCATACTGCATCCACAGCATACTCACTGACTAGGTGGCCAGTGGGGATGTTCCCACTCTTGAACCTCTGGCACAGTGCTGACTGGTGCCAGATGAAGACATCATGTGCTCCTCCAGGGTGTATGGCACAGACATTGATTATGCGATCCTGGAATCGCACACCACCTGGCAGTTGACATTGGGGTAGCCCTTCTTGTTTATGTAGGCTACACCCTCCAGGCCAGGTGGTGCATGGATCCCAATATGGGTGCAGTCGATGGCCCTAGCATGCCAGGCAACAGTGCCACCATGTGGAACCCCTGTATGTTTGCTGTACACTCCCTCTTTTTATGTGCTCAAGTCTGCTCCATGCAAGTCCCATTTGCTCCACACTTGCACCGTATGCCTGCCGTTGAATATCGCTCTGTGCCGCATATTCATGGCTATGCACCCTGCACTTGCACATGCATTCATTACCATTGTGCATTGGAATCTGCGCCGCGCATTTGTTGCCACTGAATATCACTCTCTGGCATATTGGCACACTTGCGCCAGTGCATCCCTGTTGTGCATTGCACAACTGCTCTGAATATCCTGGCCTGTAAGTCTATATGGCACTGCAAGTTGTAAGTCTACATGACAGACTGTCATATAGTCAACAGAAGTATTTAATGCATCTGTTGTATAGACTTACAGTGTCATGGCTCATGGACAGTATTAACAACTTGTTGCTCAACTTGGTTTATTGCTGTCTGTGGCTTATTTACATGGCTCCTTTATGGACTTCCAGTTGTCATAGACATGTCTTGTGTGTATCTATGACAACTAGAAGTGTATCAAGACATCATTTAAATATTCTTGAGTCACTGCACAGTGCCTTGTGCCATCCAGGCAGTGTGAGGATGTGTTTCATGATGGTATATCCTCAGTCACACTGGCTGTGTGACACAGGCATGATGCCATGGGCAGTGTTACATAGATGAAAAGTTGGGGAAAAAAGTGAAGAACTTGCCACATGACAATTCTGAAACATTCTTCACTTGACAGTGGCTCCACATTAGTGCATACCTGACCTGTAATTGTAACAATAACTGAAAGATGGTATTAATATGAGTAGTGGTCCATACATTGTCCATCTTATTTATTTATTTATTAAATTTTGGTGACCGGGTAGGCCCACTGAACCCCGAAGGTCCCTTTTTCAGGGGCGACCCAGGATAACAATACAAGTTATAAGAATGAACAAGGACATAAGGAACATTTGAGGCATTGTGAGTTACATCATGAGGTGGTTACAGTAAAGAAAAATAGTGGATACAGGCATGGTTACAGGCATGGTAAAAGAAAAGCAGTGGATACAGGCATGGCTTACAGGCACGGTAAAAGAAAAGCAGTGGATGCAGGCATGGTTATCATCATGACATGTAAGCAATTGGTAGTACTTTGCATATAGTTTATTCAGGGGTTACACGTGGCCTCTGGCGAGCAGTCTGTATAAGGCAGGTAGTAGGACGGTTAAGCTAGGAGATGGGAGTTGGAGAGGAGGGGAGTACCTTAGGAGCTTTAAGTGCCATGACAGTGGCATGCGCTTGAGGTCAGCAGATGGGACTTAAGCCTTATTGCTCAATGTAAGATGATATTACAGTGTGTGCAATAAGATGAAGGACAATGCATGGGCCACCACACTACCCATTATAAGCACTGCAGCCAGATAATGTAGTCATCTGGATGTGTCCATGGCAACTGTTTAAAACTCAAGCACAGCTCGAGTGGTTTTGGTTGTCAGTCATGGCAAACTCAAGTGGAGCTGATGAATCGTGCTTGTTATGGATAGTGTACCAGACAGACCATACATTAATATGGTCCTCCACCTTCGAGAAGGGAACTAATTCTTTAGTAATGTATTTGCTGTGCTATGTCCTTACTTTTTGAACTTGACCTCTTTGCCACTGTTCTGTGCTCCTGCTCTCACCACTGTGGCCGATCTCTGACAGGCAAAGCAATGTAAGTGATGCACATGCACAAGCACATTCAGTGCTGTTATATGACACCACAGCAGCACAACATTGTTGGAGGGATGGATTTCCATTACCAGCAGTGGCTCACCATGTACTATTGTACCTCTCAGCCCTTGAATATGGACTTAAGTAGCACCTTTAGTTACTGAAAACTTTATTATTTATTAAAACTTTTGTTTACCAGGTAAATACAATGAGCCAAGGCCCGTTTTCATGTACAACCCGGGACCATAGATATGCAGTCAAGATGGTACAAAATTATTCAACATACATTACAAACATTACAATAATGACAGAACAAATAATAATACTCAATAAACATAACATAAACAAACATTAAAAAACATTGACAGTACGATTTGCTAAGAAAATAATTCTTTAACTTAACTTTAAGTTTGATGGCTAAAATTTCCATGTAATAAAATAGGAAGCTTATTCCAATTTTTAGCTGCAGAGCAAGAAAAAGAACCATCCCCCATTTTAGTCTTAGTTTTGGGAACAGTTAATTTTATCTGGCCATTTATTCATCTTAATTGATAACAATGAATAGAGGGGAGAGTTTGTTCCCTGGTGAAGAATATTATCAGTCAGACAACAGAGACTATATAGACTAGTCAGCCTCGGTGGGAGACAGGCAGAAAGCCTATATAATTCACAATGATGGGTAGAATAAGGTAATTTAAAAACAAATCTACAAATGCCATGAAATACAGAGGTAAGGAGAGATGATTCTGTCTTGGACAAATTTGAAAAAAGAAATGAGTTACAGTTTAACTGTGGAAGTAATACACCCTTGACTATTGCCTTCCTAGCTGGTAAAGTTAACAACGATTGGAACTTAAGTAGAACACCCAGTCTTTGATTTACTTGATGGGTAATGAAATTAATATAATTGGAAAAAGTTAAGTTTTGGTCCAGCAGGACTCCCAGATATTTAAATTGTTTTACCTGCTCCAATTTATTTCCCAATCTATCCATTATCAACAAATCATGAGCGCTATTCAGTCTCAGTCTGGACCCAAAAAGCATGCATTTGGTTTTTGTACTATTCAATGCCAGATGATTCTCTTGTAACCAATTACACAATTCACCAAAGTCTTCACTTAAGGACTCATTTATTGATTCCACTGAAGCTGAACTTTTATACAAAATAATATCATCTGCATAAATCAAACAATTTGTATGTTGCAATAATGATGGAACAATATCTACAAATAAGGTAAACAAAAGTGGCCCCAGGATAGATCCCTGGGGCACTCCCTGTTGCAAAAACCTATAGTATAGTAGAACAGGTTCCACTTAATCCTACCTTCAAGGGCTGTTCAGTTAAATAACTTTGAAACCAATCAAGTGATGACTCAGCTAAACCATAGTTCCAGAGCGTCCTGATCAGCAGAGGATGGTTCACTAAATCAAAGGCCTTGGACAGATCCATGAACACAGCACCAGAGACTGTGCAGGGATCTGTCAATGTGAATTTATCTGTTGAATAAGGTGCTGCTTATGTCAAGAGGCAGATTATGGTCCACCATACTTTGCATCATGAGACATGATGCAAGTTATGGTGACTGACTGCCTGTGGACCATCTGCCTGGCCTTACCCAGTGGTCCTTGACAGATAAGTATCTCTACTAGCTCCTTCATCGCAACTTAAGTATAAGGAACAACAAACAACACAAGACATCAAGAAGAACTTTTAAAAAAAATCATTTATTAACAATTAAAATAACTTTTGATTGGTTCAGTTAAGTATATGGTAAGGCAGATTGTTATAAATAACATGAGTGATAGTACAAACTAAATAGGTGCCTTCTTGATTTCTGAACAGGTTAATTCACATTGATTGGTGAGGTCACAGTCTCACAGCAAGTCAGGCTGAATGGCAGCAGAACACTAGACTCAGGCAGTCTGTAGCCAGAGAAATCAGGACTACATATTCAGCAGGCATTTAGCAGCAAAGATCACTGCACAGCATCCGTAGTTGAAGTTCAGCAAAGTTTCCAGAGTGACACTCAGCCAGGGTCTAGTCCTGTATCAGATAAGTACAAAAAGACAGTTTAGTAGTCAACACAGTGTTGTACTACAGTCGCTTCACTTTTTCTTCATCCTGAAAGGGTCATTATATTCAGAATCAAGATGTGGATCATAGGTTGCAGACTAGTTTGTGCATAAAAGTGATCAACTGAACTCAGTGACAACAGCAAGATTTGAACTTAGTCAGCATAATTCTTCTAGTTACTACCTAAATGCAGAAATAAACATTGCTCTCAGAGCAACCATATCCACTCAAATAGATTTTCATGATCTTGCTAGCCATGTCAACAGCAGCAGTAGCGATGATGATATTCTTGACAATTCATCTGCTGCAGCACCTGTCAGTGTCAAACTACGATAACATTTTATTTCGCACCATTTTTTATGTAGCCAAAGAGAAGTTACCCTCAGAAAAAATATCAACAGTCTATTAGCATTGCAATGGTGCTAAAATTGAGTACAGAAATCTTAGTTGGGATACGGTAACAGATGTTCAGCAATGTATTGCCACAGTAATTGAACATAGAATTTTTTCTGAAATCAAGAAATCTCCAGTGTTCGGAATAATGCTGGATGAGAGTATAGACCTTGGTGTTGAAAAGAAACTGGTTGTTTGCATTAGATACATGACCGAGAAGGCAGTACCAACTACTCATTTATTATGTAATGTGTGTATAGATGATGGGAAAGCAAGCACTATAGTACAAAACACCTTGGATAGACTGAAAAGCAGAGATCTTGACATGAGGAAAATGGTTTCTGTAGGAACAGATGATGCTGCTGTTATGATGGGTGAAAGGACGGGGGTGGGTGTACAGTTTAAGGCCAAATTCCCACCTTTCTTAGTGCAGACCCACTGCCTAGCACATCAGCTTAGTCTAGCATTTACTGATGACATGAAAGATTTGCGCATACTATACTTATAACGTTTACATTGAAATTTAATTCTCTGTATGCACTAATGCATACCTCTGCAATCAGAAGCACTAAGCTAGAAAGCATTCAGGAGGTACTGAATGACCCCATCCTAAAACTGAGGGAAACTCACTGTGTAAGATGGCCAAGTCTAAGGAATGCTGTAGAAGCAATGTGTAGAAGTTACCCATCTGTATTAGTAACACTGTCTGAAACTGGAGCAGAGGGAAATGCTGCTGCATTATCATTGCATAAGTATTTCAGTAACAACAGGTAGTACTAACAACGGCATTTATGCTAGATGTCCACAACGTCATAGCAGTACTGTGTTGTGAGTTACAGAAACAAAATTTGTTATTCTGTGAAATACAGCCATTATTAGATGCTACTACCACTAGTCTTCAAATACTAGTGAATGAGGATGGGTGCCAGTTGAAAAACTTTCACGACTCTATTACATACTCAGAGGATGAGGATGATAAGCATGTTCTCTTGAAAGGTGTGCCCTTGGCTCATCACGCAAATGACGATGAAGAGTTCAGTAATTTGAGAAAACAGCACATTACTAAACTTAAAACAAGCATTGCAAATAGAATGACAAAGGGAGACAGCAGTGTGTTTAACAGTCTTGGCCATTTATTCAAACTTTTAACTGAGGCTGAAAGCACAGCGGATGAGCTTAAGGGAACACTAGATGAAATATGTAGTGTGTTTGGTAAACCAAAAACTGCAAAAATTATTCATGATGGTGAGGGTGAAAATGTTGAAGAAACACTATGTGATGTACTATTAGATAAGAGTTCACTAAGGAAAAAATGGCATCTGTTAAAAGCCATGCTGCAAGGTAGCTACAGGAACTTCACAATGACAAATGTGTACAAGTGTGTGCTTGCCCTGCATTCCAGCCTGATGCCAAATGTTGCTAAACTGTGCAATATTGCCATGTGTCTCTGTGTAACCAGCGTTGAATGTGAATGAGCTTTTAGTTCATAAAATAGGCTAAAGACAAAATTCTGATGTTCTCTCTGAAGTGAAAGCATTGATACACTAATGAAAATTGTTTGGCTGGATCCTAATGTCTCAGAGTATGACCCAACTAGAGCCATCAAACTGTGGAATGCCAAAAAAAAGACGTTCTGAATGGATGCAGCAAGCCTACAAACCAAGAGACAGGAAAATTATCAAAACTGCATGATCATGATAAAAGAGTAATGTGCCAACATAAATGCAAGCAGACCAGTGCTAGTAACATTTGTGCACAGAAATACTAACATGCGACAACTAAAGATATGTCTCAGACACACAGTCACACTCAAGTCAAGTACTGACAAATGACACTACAAACACCATAACATGCTGATGCCCTGTTGTGCAAGGTCAATGTAAGAAGGCAACATTGATCATGCACAATGGGCGTTAGGCACGTTACAGTGCTTGTGGCACCTGTGTCATGCGTGATTGAGTATGTGCTTGAGTGTTTTTGTGTGTGAGACTCAATGTTAGTTTGAATCAACTTTTACCCCCACCGAGAAAGTCAGATGAAAATGCCTGGCTTTTACAGCATCAGGTGTCTGTCTCTCTCATTTCAGGTGGTAAGAACAACAAGTTGCTGTGTGCTTTTCAATCAGTTATCCTCCGAAGTATGTCTCTGGCCATCTCATAATACTGCTATGTCCTGGGGAAAAAGAAAACAAAAATTAGACAATACAGAATGGGGTACACAGATTCTCTCTCTCACACACACACACACACACACACACACACACAGTCATGTACTGACAAATGGCACCACACACACTACAACATGCTGCTGCCCTGTTGTGCAAGGTCAATGTAAGGAGGCAACATTGATCATGCACAATAGGGCATTAGGCACATTGAAGTGCATGTGGCACCTGTGTCACCATGCGTGCTTGAGTCTGTGTGTGTGTGTGTGTTTTGTGTGTGTGACAGTCTGAATGTCAATTTGAAATCATTGACTTGATTCAGTTTTGCATCATATCATACCAACGATGGTCAAACATACCATCATCCAGCCAGCCTGCCCACCACCTGCCTGTCTGCTTGTCTACTGTTTAATCAGAATTATGTCTTGCTGGCATGTTAGGGTAAACTGGTACTTGAAAATGTATTTGGTTGTGAAAATATTGTGAAAAATATAGTATGTATTTGTGAAATAGTCTGACTATTGTACAATGAGGAAGAGAAAGAGCAGAGGTGACAAAATAAACAATGAAACACGTATTATGCAATATTATTTTCTTGTATGTGTGTCTTTTACTAATGTGTTACAAATACGTTCATTTTCCAGAAATGTACTCTTCAGCAAAATTTTCTAGCCATTTGTACACATCTGAAATTAGCTTTACTCACCTCATTTTACAAATAAGTAGTAAACTACTCATGGCAAAATTTCTTACTTGGAGTCCTGTGTCTGGCATCTTCCACCTGCCAGCCTCAACTCGAAGCTTCTGAAGCAAACCCCCCCAGTGCATGCCCTTGACCCCCATCCACAAAATCTGGGCTACTTGCTGTGAGGTCTTCAGGTTGCCCCCCCCCAGCTGGCAGGCCACTCTCTTCACTGCCTAGCAAATGAAGAAGTACATTCATATCCATATGTTTCTGGTGTCCTTAGAGCCTGCAAAAGACAAAATTACATTACTGCAAGTGCGGTCGAACATAGCACAAGAATGCCTGGGACTTCTACTGCCCCAGTGCCTGTATCTCTCTATCAGATAGGTCTATACTCCTGGCATTTGTTGCTGCTCCTATCCAGAAGGAATGGGTACCAAATTCCCATTCATTCAGCCCAACATGCTGAATAGCCTTTTTCAAAATGAACCTAACTTGGTATGTTGTCACTGGCCTACCATTCTGATGACAGAAAAAGTCTTCCCCCAACTCGGGGCAGGATCCCCAATATTCATTGATCATGTGCCCCACTGGTCAATCAGACCCTGCTAGCACCCTCACCTTATACCAGTGTCCTGCCTCTCACTGCTCAGTCTTTGACTTCTGCAATTGAATATATATTTTGTGTGCCACAGAGATGACATCCTGTACCAATAGCCCAGAAATCCCTTTGCTCCCCATGGCCTGTGTCAACCCCAATACCCTAAATGCCCTGCATAAAGCCATCAGGAATAATGTCTCAAACAGCCTTGCTTCATGTGCATTCCAGCATACCTTGGGCAGAGTCACCCATATATGGGTCATGATCGCCGGGGTAATTGGACACCTCTCAACCGGGTGATTAGTTATCCCCTCCACCAACCTTCCAGGAGCATCCACACCTTGAAGGCTTTTGTGTTGTCCATAAATCCCATAACCCTTGCCAGCCATGACAAGCCTGCCAGATGTCATCCCATTACCTGAGGTAAGCAGCGCCCCTTCTTTCCCTTCATGATATACATGCATAATTGGTCCCCCAGAATGGACCACATGTCCACCTATCCTGCAGCTTCTTATGTGGCAATGTAGTATTCAACCACCTGGCAGTAAGCCTCCCTAGTTCTTGGTGCTATGGAATTACCTATGCATCTCCAAGTCTCTCGGTCACCACCTCCGACAGAAATGGTGGAACCCTTTGTGGCTGCTTGTCTGCTGCTGGTGCCAACTCAAAGAATCTCTTCCACTGCAAATGAGATAAACCATCTACAATTCTGTTGTCAACTCCTTGTACATGCACTGCCTAAAAACGAATGTTGAACAGTAGACATTTTAACATGAACACCCTCATCAAGTCCCCTAGGGGGCCCTTTGCTCCTAACTGCTGGTTGATGGTGTGCACCACTCCCATGTTGTCTGACTTAAAGTTCACCACTTTGTCCCTCATCCTAGACCCCCCTAGATGCAAAGCACCACCACCCCTGGGAATAACTCCAGCATGTGATCTGCCACCCCAATCCTGCTGCTAGCCACTGTGCTGACCAGTGCTCTGCACACTATTCACCCTGGAAATAGGATCTGAAGATGATGGAAGATTTGATACCTTTTATTGGACCAACAAGTGTCCTGTACAAAGATTTAGTAGTTGCCGTATTGGTCCTTGCAAGAATAGATCCAGAAGCAAATGATTTGATACCTTTTAATGGATCAACATACCATACTTCCTAACAACCATGAAGCACTTAATGGAGTCACTGAACAACAACACAATACTGATGGGCACCTTTCAGTTGTTAATTTGTCCAACCACACACTGACTACTGGAGAACTGAATGTACTTTCAAAGGGCCTCACTTTCTGCCCAACAAAACCACTGGATAACATACTGTTTTGTGGTGAACTAGAGGAGTACTTCCGTAGATTGAGACTTAAAGAATTCTTTCATGGCAAGGAAGAAATCACTGGTAGTGAAGACAGTGCAAACAGCAATAATGTAATGGATAAGAAAAAGGAATCTGATTTTACCCCTCAAGTGGCGTAACAAAAACTAGACAATTATATTAATTGTTTCCGCCAACAAGTCAGTGGTCAGATCCTTACCAGGCAAAAACAAACCCATTATAACCTCTCTCCACTGGAGACGGAGCTATAGGGACACTGAAATCAAACCACAACATTGTCATCAAAAAGCTGATAAAGGTTCTGCAGTGGTGATTTTAAACAGAGAAGACTATATTACTGAAGCTAATAGACAGCTAACAGATCTTACATACTACAGAGAACTGAGAGACCCCACTACAAGATATAAAGATGAACTATGTGACTTAACTAAAACTTTTCCTGACCATGTCCGAAATAAACCTAGCTCACCTCATTCCTGCTGAACCAAAGCCAGGGACATTCTACATGCTGCCTAAAATACATAAACCTGGCAATCCAGGAGACCCATAGTCTCTGGTAATGGTACCTTGACTGAGGGATCTCAGGGTTTGTAGAGACCATTTGAAACCGCTGGTTATGGAAAGAGACAGTTATATCAGGACACTACGCACTTGTTGCGTGTACTTTCTAGTTATAAGGTTTACCACCTGATACCATTTTAGTGACAATGGATGCTAACATCCCTCTACACTAATATTCCACACACAGATGGCATTGCAACATGCCTTAAATACATACGTGAGAAAGGACCTGACCAAAACATCAACCCTGGAGTGGTGGGGAACTTATGGAATTCATTTTGACACATAACAACTTCAACTTCAATGGTAAACATTATGTTCAAACTATGGGAACAGCAATGGGCACCAAAATGGCTCCACAGTATAGCTAACCTCTTTATGGCTGACTTGGAGGAAGATTTTTAAGGCAGTATCCCAACAAACCACTGGCTTATTTCCATTACATTGATGATTTGTTTATCATCTGGACGGAAGGCACAGATGCACTCAAAGATTTTCATCACAAACTTAACAATCTCCACCCTACTATAAAGCTTACCTTGGAGTACTCTACCACCAAGATTAACTTTCTGGACACCACAGTCATCATTAAGAGATCCAGGAGGCCGGGAGAAGCAGTGTGAAAGCCGGCACTGCCCTCCAGCTCCAGCCGCAGAAGGGGCTCCGAGCCGCCAGCGGGCCGGCGGTGACCTCCAGCCGACCAAGAGACCAGGAGGCCGGAGAAGCAGTGTAAGCCGGCACTGCCCTCCAGCTCCAGCCGCAGAAGGTTCTGAGCCGCCAGCGGGCAAGGTGACCTCCAGCCGACCAAGAGATCCAGGAGGCCGGAGAAGCAGTGTGAAAGCCGGCACTGCCCTCCAGCTCCAGCCGCAGAAGGGGCTCCGAGCCGCCAGCGGGCCGGCGGTGACCTCCAGCCGACCAAGAGATCCAGGAGGCCGGGAGAAGCAGTGTGAAAGCCGGCACTGCCCTCCAGCTCCAGCCGCAGAAGGGGCTCCGAGCCGCCAGCGGGCCGGCGGTGACCTCCAGCCGACCAAGAGATCCAGGAGGCCGAGAAGCAGTGTGAAAGCCGGGCACTGCCCTCCAGCCCAGCTGCAGAAGGGGCCCGAAGCCGCCAGCGGGCCGGGCGGTGACCTCCAGCCGACCAAGAGATCCAGGAGGCGGGAGAAGCAGGTGAAAGCCGGCACTGCCCTCCAGCTCCAGCCGCAGAAGGGGCTCCGAGCCGCCAGCGGGCCGGAGGTGACCTCCAGCCGACAAAGAGATCCAGGAGGCCGGGAGAAGCAGTGTGAAAGGTACAGGCAAAGCCGCAACCAATCAGGAAGCGACCGCTGTCTCTGCCTTGCTTCCGATTGGTGCGCCTTTCCCATTGACTTTAGCTGGACTCTGCAACACTTTTCTGGATGGGATTTTTCTGATTAGCTGTAACTTGTATTAATTTCCTTAAAAGAGCTGTTTTTACTTAAAATTGTGGGTAATTTAAACATGTTTTGATGTGATGTTTGCTAGTGATTCAGCCTTTTCTGGGGATCTGTGTGGGCTAGACGCTTAGGCGCCCAACCCCCAAACCTCCCAGTCTTTTGTTGTGCAGATTCTTGGTTCTTGCACCTAATTGCAGATTGCCTGCAATAAAATTGCCTTCTCACTGCCTTCTCCTCTGTCCCTGACTTGCAGCCGCACTGCCCTCCAGCTCCAGCCGCAGAAGGGCTCCGAGCCCTGGCGGGCGGTGACCTCCAGCCGACCAAGAGATCCAGGAGGCGGGAGAAGCAGTGTGAAAGGTATCGGCAAAGCCGCAAAATTTTTTGCCCGCCCTCCCCTCTTGGTTAATTGTATTTATACACTCTTTCCCGCCATTTCTCTAATCCACGCCCACATCTAATTCTCTCTATTAACCCATACCTACCCTGCACAATGCTAACTTGTTTCCTTTGTCCTTAGCCTCTCATCTCCCCATTCCATTATGATAATCATATTATACCCCTGTCATGACGAATATGTTAATGAGTATTCTGCTCTCCACTGCCATCCACAATGTACAACCATCTATTCCTTATTCACTTTGAACCACTATTACACTGCAACCCCTGGGGTATCCCACATAAAGCCTCTCTAACAATCCAGCTCTCCCCTAGCCCTTTACATGTATCCTGGATCTATAAAAACCCACTATGCCTGTCCATCAGACTCCTATGTTATGATAAAAGACACACTTATATAACAGGACCATCTCCCACTACACAGTGGGCATCTAGGACTAAGAGGAAATGCTCTGATCATTCTCTATCCCTATCCCTTGGTGCCCTATTCAAATTAATCTTCTACCTCCTTTTATGCATTGGCACCATTGAGATTAATCCTGGCCCCATTGTCAGTTTATCTTCCCCTGCTGAGCTGACTACCATAAAAGGACTAAGCTTCATACACTTCAATGCTTGCAGCCTCCTAAAAAAGTTCATCTTAATACAGGCTTGGGTGGCACATACTCTTCCAGACTTCCTGGTCATCTCTGAATCTTGGCTCAGGCCTACAACAAAAGACAGTGTTGTAAACCTTCCCAATTACCAGCTCTTCAGAGCAGATCACCCTTCCAGGGGTGGTGGGGTGGCCATATACATTAAGGACACCATCTCTGCAACCTGCCTCATCAACACATCTGAGCCAAATGAATTTGAATGTTTATCAATCAAAATTTCCCTTCCTAATTCGTCTCCATTTAAACTGATTGGATGCTATAGGCCCCCCTCTGCAGGCCTTAAACTGCTTTCTCACCTAGGGTCAATTCTCAACCAAGGCCCTGAAGATACCGTCATCCTTGGTGATTTGAATTTAAACTGGTTGTCTAATGTATCTGCACCTTTGATAACCTTTTGTGACACCTATGGATTCACACAGCTAATTAAAGACCCAACTAGGATTAACGAAGAAATTCCAGCAACAGCTCACTCCTGGATATTATGTTGGTAAACAAGCCTCACTTATACTCACATGCAGGAGTACTGCAAGTGATGTGAGTGACCATTACCCTATAGCTGGCATAAGATCCACACTCAAACCACCAAATCCTGCAGAATTTATCCTCAAAAGGTCAAAAGAATTTCAATATCTCAGGTTACCTCCATGACCTGAGTACTACAATATATTGGCAAGATTTCTATCTTACAACCTCTGTTGAAACAGCACCCAGACTTTAAAGGATATTATCACCAATGTTCTCAATATTCATGCACCTATCACCAGTATCAGAACTAAGGTAAAATCCTGCCCTTGGTTCACCTCTGAGCTTAAAGCAGCCTTGAGAACCAGAGACAAGCTGTGGAAAAGGCAAGAAAACAAAGGACACCAGAGATTGGCTAAATTTCAGAAAAGCAAGGAATTCATCTACAAAAAAATAAGAACTGCCAAAACTGCCTACTATACAGCTGAATTGGATGCCTCCTACAATAACCCATCCAGACTCTGGGGTACAATAAAAGGACTTCTGGGCCAGAATTCTACTCCTGCCTTAACCACCAAATTGCTACTAAATGACACAGAAATTACAGGTAAACAAGAAATCTTAAATACCTTCAATGTTCACTTCACCACTGCTGGCCTAGCATTTGACTCATCACCTGCAAATATCCTGAGATCTTCCTTGAACCTGCAAACTACTGTGGGACAAATGGCCACTTCAACTTTTCCTTCATCCCAATATCCGTGAAAGAAGTGGAAGATCTCCTTTCTAATTTAGACACAACTAAAAGTGCAGGTGCAGACTCCTGGATCCCTATTTCCTGAAAATTGCTTCACATGTCTTATCTGCCCCCTTACTCATCTCTTCAATCTTTCCTTAACTACTGGATCCATTCCATCTACTTGAAAACAGCTCAAGTAGTTCCATTACTCAAATCTGGTGATACTAGGGATCTCAACAATTACAGACCTATCTCCATCCTACCAGTACTATCTAAGATGTCTGAAAACGAGTAAACTCTCAGTTAAGGGACTATCTGGATAACAATAACCTTCTAAATTCTGCACAATCTGGATTTAGATCAAAGCATAGCACCATTACTGCCTTAGCCAAGGTAACCAACGATTGGCAGACTAATTTGGACAAGAAAAATTTTACCTGTGCTGTGTTTCTGGATTTGAGTAAAGCCTTTGACACAGTGGATCATGACTTATTACTCACCTCCCTTAACTCATTAGGCCTGGATTCCTATCACTCAACTGGTTTAAGGATTACCTTTCAGATAGGTCGCAACTGGTTAGAAATGGAAATTACCTATCCACCTCAAAACCTCTGCTAAGGGCGTACCACAAGGCTCTATTCTTGGCCCTATCCTCTTTGCTATTTATATAAACAATATTGATGCCAACCTCACTCAATCTAACATTCATCTGTTTGCTGATGATACTGTATTGTATGTCAGCAATCCCTCACCTTCCAAAGCCTGTGAACTTCTACAATCCGAATTCTCCATTCTGCAGCACAATCTACTTGACAAAAAACTACTTCTAAATGCAAAAACAAAAGCTATGTTCTTTACCACAAAGAGTTGTACTACCACTATCCCAGCATCCAACACCCTACATATATCCACCTTACTTGGAGAAACTTGAATTTGTTGATAACTTCAAATACCTTGGAGTCTGGATAGATAACAGGCTTGACTATTCTGTCCATATTGAAGAGCTACTTAAAAAGCTAAGACAGAGGCTCGGACTATTTTTTAGAATAAAACATTACCTAAACAGTGATTCCCAAAAAAGGTTAATTCAGGCCTCATTCCTATCCCTCATTGATTATGCTGATTTTCTCTACTGCCATTGTTCAAGTCATCTCTTAATAAGCTGGACACCCTGTATCACAGGTCCATAAGATTTATTACTGACCTTCCCTCCAACACCCATCATTGCTCCCTTTATATGGCAGTCAACTGGACATCATTGCAACACAGAAGAAATAGAATGCTGTTATCTGGATATTCAAAGCGTTAACAGGCAAACTACCGACCTATATCACTGATTGCTTTACCCAAATTACAACCAGGCCATACACCTTAAGGATCAGTAAACTCATCACATTAAAGGTCCCCAATGCCTGCACCGCGTATGGGAGGCTGCTTTCAGCTATTCCTTAGCAGTTGCATGGAACTCTCTCAAAAATCCATGAAGCTAGATAGCCTACTACCTCTGGCATCCTTCAAAGATTGTTCTCCGCCCTTTTCCAGAGCTCTGCAATTGCTTTTATAAAGCATAATCCCCTACCTATCTGACCCAACTAAACCTCCCTTTTTCTATCCATTATATTAACTCAATTTCTTTCTTCCGAATCACCTATTATATTCTCATAAAAACTAGTTAGACCATATAACTTATATTTCAGGACTGCTATACCCTTTGTCCTCTTTTTTCCTACAGGCTAAATGGTTCTATTGTTACTTGTATATATGTAAATTGTTGTATATAATCATTTCATGCCATTGTATTGCTATTTATTCTATTCTTGTCTATGTAATAATATTTGTATCCTCATTTGTATGACCACTCAGGTCCATCTTGTAAATGAGCTTTGCTCAATGATGTTCGCCTGAATAAATAAAGATTTTGATTGATTGATTGATTGATTAAGGATGGAACCTTACATACATGTATTTACAGGAAGCCAACAGACAGACAGAGATACCTGCACAGGAAAAGTAACCACCCTAATCATACAAAAAATCTGTCATATACAGTCAAGCACTTCGTTGTCAACGTATTTGTTCAAATGGGGATGACAGAGATACACATTTGGCTATGTTGAAAACACCTTTATGGAGCAGGGACACTCTTCCAGGGAAATTGACAGGATAACAGAACAGACACGCAAGTACCAAGACAACAACTACTTCAATATAAAGAAAAGACAGCTACAGAAAGAATACCCTTGGTAGTCACATATCATGAACCTTGAACGTCTGCGTAAGATTATTAAAGATCTCCACCCAATATTTAGTGAGGATGACACCCTTAATTGTATTTTTAAGGAACTCCCACTACTATCTTTTAAACAACCACCAAATTTATCCAGCCTAATTATTAGGAGCAAACTTTCACGGAACAGAATACCATGTCACACAATGGCACACGACCCTGCAATCAACGCCCTGCAAGACTTGTGGGCTAATTTCTACCTCAGACTGTGTGGTTACATCACAAAACAGACAATTCCAGGTGCATGGGAGTTATACATGCATGTCACGATATGTTGTTTATTTCATTCAGTGCAAGAGATGTCCACAAACAGGTTATGTAGGAGACACGCCAACAGCTCCAGCACTAGGATGAACTCACACAGGCATACTATTACAGCAAGGAAGACTGAAAACCAGTGGGCATCACTTCTCCCAGCCTGACCACTCAGTCTCAGATATGTCAGTAATGGTCTAAAAGGAAATCTCAAAACACACAACAGAGACGAGCTTTTGAGATTAAACTTATTTTACATCTCAATATGGTAGCAGATGATGAACTTGGATATTGGCTTTATGGGACACTACAGAAATTAACATCCACAGACCTTTTCTTCTTCAAGCTGACATATTATAGGACTTCAGAATGTGAGATGTGGATGCGTGTGTGTGTATGTGTGTGGGTATGTGCTGTGAGGTATGTGATATAATAGATGTGGGGCTTGCTGTCACATTGAGGTAAGTCTCTATTTAGCTATATGGAGGTATAATGTGTTACTATTTTCATTTCACACACAACAAATTTCTCCTTACTTTTATCTTTGCCTGTGTGGGGATTGATTCCATTGCACCATATTCAGTTTACCCAGCCTGCTAGTGTACATACAGGAGTGTTATCTTATACTGTTATATATAATTTTTGTAACTCTGTACATATTGGGATGTGTGATCTCATTTGCTTGGGGGTCCTGCACATATCTTTTTACATTAGGCTAATATTGTAGTAATTTACTCAGAATTTCATTACAAGTTGTATTCCTTTGGGGAACAATTACAGTGACTGAAGTTAATATAGGTTCACTAGGAGAGAGATTGAGAGTGTGTATGTGTGTGTGTGTGTGTGTGTGTGTGTGTGTGTGTGTGTCTGTGGGGACAGAGAGAGAGAAAAGGAGGGGGGAGAGAGAGAGAGACAACATCTCGTTTAAGCTATGTATCTCCCCCACCCACATTATTGTGATGTGGGGTGGGTTAGGTTGTACTGTTTGTATGAGCAGGAGGAGATAAATTACTTTTTTATCTCTTTTTCAGATTCCCTAGACACTTGTGGTACATGTAGTTGCTACATTCTCAGTACATATTGACATCAGTACATATCAGGATGCATGGTCTGAATTCTTTGAGGTTCCTCTACTAGAGTTTTTTGTTTAACACTAATATTATCAATTTATATTTATATTATCATTTATATAGTCCTGAGGTTTTTGTAATTTCTTGGGCCTTTTATTTAGCTTGAGAATACAGCTGGGTGACATGTCTAGCTAGGTTTTACACATCACACAGTGTGCACTGATGTTTTTTAGACAACTTTACTGGTATTTCTTGTCTTTAATGCATACATTGTAATTTCATGAGCCCTATAACTATCTTAGTTTGTCTTTAAGCTGGGTGGGGGTTGCCTTTCAGTAATCACATCCTTATACTGACTGTGACACTCATGGCTTGATTTGGGAGTTATCTGCTTCAGCAGTGTTATCTTATGTCAATTAAATTTATGTGTAGTAGGATTCTTTATGTTTGTTGCACCAAGCACATCTTAACCCAAGGTTCATTCGGACTGAGGGCAGTATTGTACTGTTTAACTTCTCTGACATCATCTTCTGTTTTTTTTTTTTTTTTTTTTAAATGAGTATTTTAAACCAATGGGGATTTTTTTCTGTTTTTCTCTGCATTATCTAGCTGTTATAAGTATTGTATTTTCTAAACAACTGCCATGAGCTTCTGAAGAAGGACTGGTTGGTCCGAAAGCTAGAGCACTTTGTTCTTGTTGTTACATCTATGTTGGTCCATTAAAAGGTATCAAATCATTTGCTTCTGGATCTGTACAAAGATGGAATTATACTCAAGCTTTCGGGGCCTCACAGGTCCCTTCTTCAGGTGAATAGCAAAACTGAGCAACATTAGCAGTATTTATATCCACTGTGGAACAATTTATAAAATAAGAAAGTAGCAGGAAGTGAAGTAAGAAAGTAATAAAAGGGAACTAGAGATAGAAGTCTATAGAAGTAGCAAAGTAAAAAATGTATGAGAAGAAATGGGGGGTACTAAATAGGAACAGGTCAGTAGGAGATAAAAGAAAGCTAGAAAGGGTAATAAAAAGGACCAGACAGGACCACAGATAAGAATGATCTGAGATTAAAAGAATAGAAGGTAGGCTGAAAGGGTAGAATAGACAGGAGATAACTAAGAAATGCATGGAAGCTAAGAAATTAGAAGAAACAAAACAACAAAGGCCCAGATAAACAGAGTGTGAGGTAGTATAAACAGTGAGGTGTGAAAACAATCAGGGAGTGGACAGGACTGAGATGAAGAGTTTGTAGGAGAGGCAGGGAGGAAGTAGGGAACAGGTAGTAAAAACAGGGAAGGCAAGAACTCAGAAAAAAACAATAACAAGAGAATTACAATGTACCATAGTGTGTCATAAATCCAAAGTCCTGATTTAGTCCACAAATGTTAGATTTAAATGGTTTTGTATATTTCAATTCCCATGTCCTTCCGTCCTGTGTGTTTTTGCATTTGCCTCTTAGTATCAAGATAGATAAATCCAAGAAAGAGTGATCTGTTTGTGAAAAATGGTTTCCTACTGGTGTGCTTCTAACATGATTTACTATTGTGTGTCGGTGGTGATTCATCCTGGTTTTCAGTGGTTTCCTAGTTTCCCCGAATATAGCATCCATTTGTGCACTTCTTGCACTGAATTAGGTAAACCACATTGCTGGATTGACATGTGTAGGATCCATTGATTTTTATTGTGTTGTTCTGGCTTGTCTTGATGGTGGCCTGTGTGCATATGTGGGTTCAGGACTTACATCTTGCCATGTTGCATGGTGTTGTCCTTCTTGTTTCTTGGTTATTATGATCTGCTGGGAGTCTGTTATGAATTATTATGTTCAAGAGGATGGGGGGCTGCTTATAGGCAATGACAGGTGGTTCAGGGGAAGATGCCTTTCAGTGTTTAATCTTCTCTCAGCATGGGTTGTAGTTCTTTAATAATTTGCTGAAGGGGTTTTAGCATGGGACTGTAAGTGACCACTAGGGGTGTGCAGTCAGTTTGATGTTTTTGCCTGTATTCCAAGATTGTCTTGTGGTATTTGTATGGCCAATTCAAATTCTCTGTCAATTTGTCATGGAGAGTGGCCCTGCTGGATTAGGGAATTCTGAAGTGAGGAGAGCTGTCTGTTTCTTGTTCTCTCATAAGAGCAGATTCAATGGTATCGAATTGTCTAACTGTAGATTACAGATGTTTTTGCATGATTTGGGTGGAAGCTAGAATTATGCAGGTAGCGGTGTCTGTCAGTGGGTTTTCTGTAAAGATCAGTTTGTATATGTCCATTTTTAGTGATACAGACTGTGGTATCTAGAAAATGTATGCTGGTGGTAGAGTAGTCAATAGTGAGTTTTATAGAGCGATGAAAGTTGTTAAAATCATGATGGAATTTTTTGAGAGAGTCCTCACCATCTGTACAAATCAGGAATATGTCAACTATATATCAGAGGTAGACTGATGGTTTATTTTTATTTTTTTTTGTTACCAGGAGAGACACACTAAGCTGAAAGCTTGCTTACAGGTGCAACCTGGGAGCACAAGAAAGTTATGTGACTTGCTCAGGGTCACACAGTATGCAAGTGGGGGCTGTGGGATTCAAACCCAGTTCTCCAGGTTTGCAGCTCAGAGTCTTAAACCACTGCACTATACTGCCTTTGTATAAGGCTGGTGTTTAAAAAAATCCTCCTCCAAACAAGCCATAAAAAGACTGGCATATTGTGATGCATTTTAGTGCCCATGGCTGCCCCCATGATTTGTAAAAAGTGCTTGCCATTAAAGGTGAAGTTGTGTGTCAAAATGAATTTTAGTAGGGTGATGATGGTGGTTCCTAGAATGTCTGCTGTGGATGTGTTTTCCTTTAAAAATGTCTGACATGCTGCTATGTCATCTTCATGTGGGATATTAGTGTACAGGGCAGTGACATCCATTGTGGCTGGATAGTGTTGGGTGGCAGTTGTCCAGTTTGCTTCAGTTTCCTGAGAAAATCTGTGGTGTCCTGAATAAAGCTGCTAATAGCTTTTACTAGTGGTTCAAAAATGGATTCAATGAGTCCTGAAATGTTCTCAGTGAGTATGCCAATGCCAGAGATGATGGGTTGTCCTGGATTCCCTGGTTTGTATATCTTAGGTAGCATATAGAATGTCCCTGGAGTAAGTTTGTTTGGAATTAGTAGTTTTAACTGTTCTTGGAAGTTGTTTGGTGAGACATGATGATTTGTTTGAGTTCTTCTGTATATTGTATAGTAGGGCCTTCTGTGAGTTCTCTAAAATAAGCTGCATCTGACAGCTGTATGTGTGCCTCTTTAATGTAATCCTCTGTGTTCATCACAATCACAGCTCCACCCTTGTCAGCTTGTTTTATTACAGTGTTATGGTTGTTTTTCTGAGTTTGTGTTGCCCTCTTTTCCTGTGGTGTGGAAATGGGCTCCAAATCCCAGCCCTCCTGTCGCGTCGGTGTGCAGCTCCAATGGCTCGCCATCCCCAGGAATCTGCCACATGGCCACCCCATTGAAATGGTCCAGGAATATCCACCAACCCTATATGTCCTCCCTGAACTGCTCTGTGACCCTTATCCGATGATGCGGTTTTGTGGTTCCATGCCATAATAGCAAATGGAAAACAGCAATTGCTATTATGGTGATAAGCAAATTGGTGATACACACATGCCAGTGAAAAGACATCCGGCAAGGAGTTTGAGTGCTTATGTGGGGGAGCTGTGCCTTCCCTCACACCCCCTTCACCCTGCACCCCCTGCTAAAGGATTCTCAACTCCAGAGGGTTGCATGTCGTGGAGGGGGAAACACTCCAGATTCCATGAAAAAAAAATGCAGCAGTGGTCAGCGGAAAGATCCTTCCCTGGATCCAGCCCCAAACCCAGTACCTGCTGTACTGCAGCTAGCCACCCTCACCACCACACTATATGGCTAGCTCAGCTGCAGCAAGTACACTACCCCATCACAAACCCTATTCCCTATCCTCCACTTCTCTTCGCTATTCCCTCCTTATGATTGCCCTTCCCTACTCTTGCTTTCATGTAAGGTCACTATCCTTGAAGGGCAGCACATGAGGAAAGCGCTGAATATGAGTCACCGTTTTGATGGTTGCTCATATTCGGTTGCTATCCTCACTGGATACCAAGTTTTGTACACTCTAGGCCCCTCTTCGCCAACCACCAAATGAACATCTGTCCTATCGGTATGACCCGGCACACAAAATTAAGGTGTCCTACCAACTGCTGTAAGTCCCGCAGTGTCACTTTTTTAACTCCCTCTACCTTGTGCAGGAGACCCCGTAAAGTCTCCAATTTGCCTTGCAGTAATCAACATAGCCAGTCCCCAGAATCAATTTCAATGCCTAAGATGGTAAGCACTGTCCCTGGAGGCTCTGACTTCCCTGCCGCCAATGGTACCCCAAAATTTTTGCACATCTGTTCAAAAGCCACCAAAGTCCCCCCACAAGTTGGAGTCCCTGCCAGTCCTACAAATAGGAAATCATTGAAGTAGTGCACTATGACATCATTCTGTGCCACTTGCGTGATAACCCAATGCAGGAAGGTGCTAAACTGTGCAAATACTGCACACACTACTGTGCATCCCATGGGCATGCAATTGTCAACATAGTATTCGCCCGCATATTTCATGCCCAATAGCACTCTGTCCTCTGGATGTACTGTCAGTAGTCTGAATGCAGGCTCAATGTCCGCTTTTGCCATTAGCGTCCCTGGCCCCGTCGATTGCACTATATCTATAGCCTGGTCAAAGGATTGACAATGTACTGACATGTACAGGGAATCCATATGATCATTCACTGACTCCTCTTTTGGGTATGAAAGGTGCTTGATCATCCAAAACTCCCCCGGTACCTTCTTGGGCACTAAGCCAATCAGCAAAACACTCAAATTATCCCAAGCAGGCTGCATGAATGGCCTGCTCACTCATCCCAGCTGCCTTTCTTTCTCTAGTTTTTTCTGGAGGACTTGTGGCTAGTCCCTGGTGGACTTCAAGTTGTCCACCTTGTAAGCCCTCCTGGGGCCCGTGTATAGTATCCTGAAGCCCTCCAAGAACCTCATCTCTAATAAGTTGGTGGTTACTCTGTCCAGGTACTGGTCGAGCCATGGCTTAATCGTTTTCATCCATACTGGGGTGGGAAGGTTTCCCACCTTGGGGTTTGGGAAACTTACCCTGCATTCCCTGTTAATTCCCTTTTCTCCCCCTCATGATGAGTAATACTAAAGAAAGGGATGCTGTTTCCTACAGGCCATGCAAACATGATGAAACTTACAGCTATTACGAGTGCAAGTACCTTGATTATAGGCATAGCACATCTGCTGTGCTAGTCCCTCTGGCTTCCTCCTCAGGGATAACTTTATGGGAAGGCCGCTATCTGATTTCCAAAACCCCCATCTTGCATCATGTCCACCAAAAGGGGCACATCTATCTTTCTTCACAATAACGCGATATCCACCTGTTGCCTGCGATGAAATTCCTCATTGTAGTCAAGCCAAGCCATCCCCCCTTTCTTCTTGTGCATCAACGAGATGCAGTGCACATAATTGAGCAGTTGCACCCCTTACTTCTCATCTGCTTGCAAGAGGATCGTGGCATAAATGATGAATGCCACCATTCAATTCTTGCACGTCCGCAGAACTTTGACCTTCTTGCACTCCTGCTCATCTTTTTCTTTCTCACTTTCTGTGGGCTCCCCAGGCCAATTTAGGAGGGAAAATATGTCCCCATACACCTGGTTCTTAATTTGCTGCCTCACCTTGTCAGTCAAATGAGTGCCTACTGGTGTATTGAGCCCAGCATAAGGATTCTATGGTGGGGGTGGTGCCAGCTTATTCAGTGATGGTCCCTCTTTCCCCATGCCATCCCCACCTGCCGGGCCCGGTACCATTTTATCCTTGACTTCAGCTACTAAGTCAGCCACAACCCCAACCAACTGCTTTAGCTGCTCATCTACCGCTGCCTACAAGCTAGTCTCTAGCCCTGGCTGCCTACCTCCTGCCCCTTCAACTCTGGAAGAGTCCAATGCCATAGGTGACACACTGCCATCCATCTCCTAAACACCTCCCTCTTCTAACCCGCCCAAATCACTGTTGGACTCGTCACCTCTTACCGCCCCCAAAACCTGTCTTACCTGATGGGCCCCTACCTGTGACCTTTCAGGCTGAGACTTTCTTTCCACTTGAGGCACCTTTGCTGGGGCAGTGGTTTTCATCCTCCTACCCTCTTCTTTGCTGCTGCCGAAGTCGACGACCCTTCCAGCCCTTCTAGGCATGCCTTCAGCCATGCTGTGTTCTTCTTGTACAGCTCTCACAGCTTTTCTTTGGCAGATGCCAACGCTCTTGGTGAAAGGTTCCTCCTGTGAGTTGGCATGTTCCTGCAATGACAACTAAATTCCCCCCCACAAAACATCATTAGATACAAAGCCTTAACCGACACCCCATGGGGTCTCACCCTAAAATTGTAACTGTGCCAATCCACTCATAAGAATCAGAGGATATACCCTCTTTTCTCTTTTTTTTATAATCCCTGGTCTCAATGCTGATCTTTCCTGTGCTGCAGTGGGTGATACCTGCCCCAAACCTTTCTGCCTGTTGGCGGAAACAAAGACAGGGGAAGGGGGAACCCATGCCCTGACCACTCCATCAGGCGTCTCCTGTTTGCTTTGCTTACTTTATTTTGAACTGTCCAAATTATTTATTATTATGTATTTCTTTTCTTTTGACCTAAGTAACTCTGCTATGCCATCGTGCCCAATCCCCCAAAAGGGGGAGGGGCCAACCCCAAAGCCTGGATCACTTCATCTCGGCTAGCGCTAATTGTAAAGTTAAGTGACTTGCACAGGGTCACATAATAACAGGTAGGGGCTGATGAAATTCAAACCCAGGTCTACAGTGCTCCAGGCTGAATAGGTCTGATTTGCCATGTGCCCTGGTGTTATTCAGCCTAGTATTCGCCCTTTTGACCAGATCTGCTCCTACCCCCAACCAAGCCTCTACAGAGGTCTGGGCCATTCCTTAATTCAACAAAACTTTACTGTCTGAGAAATGCCCTCAGGCAGGCCTCTGCTACTCGTAATATGGTGGCTCCAAGTGGCCTCCATTATCTTGGAGGCCCTGCTGACCATCCCACCAGCCTCTCCCTGGTCTACCTCATGGCCAAACCACTCCTCTCACACATGGCAGGAGACTAAAAGCCTGCTGCTCATTGCTGGTGAAGAAAAAGAGAAACCAAGCATGCATTCTGCAAATATGGGCCCCTACCGGCCTCGGCCGCCATTCCGAACATGGCCGCCGAGATCTCAAATCCAACAAGATTGAAGGCTACCAAAGAATTCCCCTTTTTTTTTTACATGATCTGCTCCCAGAAGTCAACCTGGAATGCTCAGTCAGCCTCCGGCCCCCCTCTCCCAGCAAGTCCGCCCGACTGAGAACCAATATCGCATAGCAAATGCCTCCATGGGGGCAGTCGATGTCACGCAGTGTCACTCACCTCCTCTCCTGGTGCTGCCTGATGGCCACTCTGGTGGCACTCCATGGCTGTGCACACAATACCGCAGGAAGAGTACTGCAACCACCAGCTGGAGGAGATGACCTGAGGTAAAGCCCCCCCTTATACTGGAGGGGTGTAATGGGGGAATGGAGGGATTAACCAGCCATGAACCGCCAACCATCAGGAAAAATATGGATAAAGTGCTGGCCGGGGCAGCAAGATGAAGAGGTGGGGATGGTGAAGGGGTCAGCAGATGCCGTACCCAACCAAACAGGAGGTAAAGGCCTGAAACACAGCCCTCAGAGAAGTAGCCTGTCTGTTCCCACATCCTGCCAATTGGCCTAGTGCCTGGCCACCCGCCACCACTGCTGACTGATTTGCCTTGCTGCCCCAAAGGCTGTGAAAGCTTTTGATTAATGAAAACCCCTTAATTATCAGCATGCCAGTGGTGGTCCTGAGATTCAGATCCAATACTCCTAGGTGACATCTTGGAACTCTAATGCCTGTAGTAGTACCATGTGCTCGCTCTCTCCCCAACTCCCTAGGCCCAGCGCAGAATCATATCGAGTTAGACAGCTGACCTTCTTGCTGTCTGTATGTTCCAGTGTTCAAAGGAGAAAGAGGGAGAGACACTGGATTCCTGTCCAGTTAACCTTCCAACTCCTTCCTGCCCAGATACCCCCCCCCGGTGATACTTCCCCTGAAGTGTGCCCAGGGCCTGCTGTCCACTCCTGGAGGGAGGTATCCTCTTCCCTTAGGCCTTGGCCTGGGGGAGGGGGCCCCTGGACAAATGTCCAGCTGCTTCAATGCTTGGGCAGCCTTTGTATTCGGCAACATAATCAGCTGGCAGAGGAAACACTCACTGATGCAAGATATATTATTATACTGTATTTCTATCCAATGGAGAGAAATAAACTATTCAGTTATTTAAAATCTACTAATGGAGTGCCTAAACTGTAGGATGTATGGGCCTAGATATTCAGAGCAGTTGAGCATGGTGCAACTGAGTTGTGCCAGTGCAACTCTGTACATGCTCCTGCTGAGCAATATTCAAATAGAGCTGCTGCGCAGTGCAAGTAGCATTGCACCATGTCACAAATATAATGTATGCAGCGCAAGTGTAGGGGGCATTCCCATGAATATTCATTGTAATGGGATATTCAACCATGAAGCCATGGCGCAAGTCTGGAGCAAACCCAAGATGCGCTGGCCAAACTTGTTCCTATAAAAACGTGGTTCAAACACACAAACAGCAGATGCGCAACCTCATGCCCAGAGAGAGACAGAGAGGGAGGGAGAGAGAATGAGTGAGATAGAGAGAGATAAAGAGAGGTGGAGAGAGAGAGAGAGAAAGAGAAACAAACAGTGAAACAGAGAGACATAGAGGCTGACACACAGACAGACAGACAGGCATCCAGCCACTCAGGGGTACAGACACACAAAGGGATGGAGAGTGTCCCATTTCTAATGGAGGCAGTAATGAGGGATGTGAGGAGGCAGGAGGAACACCTACATGGCTGACGAAGGGCCCAGTGGCGGTATGCCCGACACAGGTGGTACTGTGCCTGCATCACATTTGAGAACTACAGTGACACCAAGATCGTGGGCCAATGCTGCCTGAACAGGGCCATTCTGAGGCAGCGCTGCGAGCTGTGCAGTGAGAAGATGCAGGCACCCATCAGACGTAGTCATGCCATGTCTGTGGAGACTAAGGTGACTGCTGTTATGTGCTTGCTCACCAGGGGCACCTTCCAACGACCAAAAGGGAACACCACAGGTATCACCCAGTCAGCCACATCCTGCCTCCTCACCCAGTTCCTCAATGATCTGCTGCCATGTGCTTTGCAGTTCATACGTTTCTCCAGCACACGGGTGGAGTGTACCAGAAACATGCATGACTTCTACAGGGTTGCATGCAAGCCTGGCATGATTGGGGCCATTGACTGTACTCACGTGGCATCCGCATGCCATCTGGCCCTGAGGGCAATGTGTATATCAACAGGAAGGGGAACCCAACCATCAACTGCCAGGTGGTGTGTGATGCCATGGGGCACATCAGCAATGCCTGCACCCTGGGACTGCACATGACGCATTCATCTGGTACAGCTCTGCGCTGTGTCACAGGTTCAAACATGGGGACATCCTCATGGGCCACCTAGTGGGTGAGTATTGCATGGGCCAGGGGTCATGGGTATGGCAGCCCTGGGGATGGGGGCAGACAGGGTGGGTGTGGTGGCGTGGGCATTGGAGACAGGGCAAAGGGTGTGGAACAGCATAGTGCAGGGCTAACCATGTCAATTTCCACACAGTTGACAGCATGTACCCACTGAGATCCTGGCTGCTCACCCCCTACCAGAGACCAGCGTCTACAGAGGAGGAGAGGTACAATGAGGCATATGCCAGCACACGCAATATCATCAAGCCTGTTTTTGGCATGCTGAAGGCATTATTCCATTGCCTAGACAATTCAGGTGGTGCCCTACAATACAGCTCCTCCAAAGCCTGTGACCTATTCCTGGCCTGCTGCATACTGCACAACATGGCCATTGACCATGTTGAGAGTGATAAGGGCAACAGTAGCAGGGACAATGGTGAAAATGGGCCAGAAGGAGGTGGGCTGCCACCCCCTGGGTGGGGGGATCCCCACCTGGTGCAGTTGGCACGTCGCCACCATGACACGATCACCCAGTGACACTTTGACGAACACAGGTAAGTGCAGTGACACACATGCATGGGGCACACAGACCACCACACCATACACAGGCAGGGACGTGCACAGTGGGATGCATGCAAGGAATGGGGCACACAGCAGGGATGGCAGAGGCACTGGCACATGGCTGCACACACACACACCCATGCAGCACAGGCATGTGCAGACACACACACACACAGAGGCAGTGGAACAAGGCATGGATCAGAAGCATGACACCGGTGCACAGGCACAACCGGAGCAGACCTGCCCTCATCACACCCATGCCACATGACCCAGCAGCCTGGAAAACACACACAGGAGGCATACGGCAGAACACCCATGCACGTCACCACATGCATGCTGCACCAGCACTGCACATGTGCATACAGGGCAGCAGCAGTGGACAGTGGGTCAGGGCAGCATGCACCTCAGGCCAACTGCAAGATCCCCCGGCTGCCATGCACATGTGGGCAGCTGCACCAGGGCTGACCAGCAGATGCAGGCTGCCTAACAGCCATGGGGGATGTGTCAGATGCCCTCCCCAAGGGTAGTTGAGTGGGACCATGATTATGTCCTCACAGGGGTATGTAGGCAGCCAAACAGGCTAGCCCTGGGTGTGCCTGTGATACTAACGTTGGAGCCTGTTATCCACTGCAATAGGGTTACCAGTCACCGGGATCGTGGGGTGGACTGCGCACTGCAGGGGGTCCTCTGTGCATGGCCGAGCACAGTGCAGCCAGCAATGCAAAGCCAGATGCAATGGCACTGGTGATGTGGTCCATAACTGCAGTCGTGGCCTCCTGCATGCAGCACAGCCCATCCAGGGTCTGCACAGTGCCCCTGGCCTGCTGTTCTGCCAGCTGGCTCACCTCTGACTGCAGTGCCAGCACCCCAGTGGCTAGCAGCATCTGTTGCTCAATGGATGCATGCAACTGGGTGTTCTCAGCAAGCCGTTCGGCATCCTGTGCCTCCTGGCTGGGACGCCGATCAGCTGTGGGTGACCTGCCACACTGCCCAGCTTCCCACTCTGGTGGACACTGCACAGTGGGCCATAGGGGGGATAAGGGTACAGCAGGTGCACTAGCAGTGGGACCCATGTCCTGCTGACCAGTGACACTGGCATCCTGATGCCTGTTAATCTCCTGGGTGGTGCCCTGCACAGCTGCAACAGCACCACCACCCAAGCCAGGAACAGCAGTGACAGAACACACCACTGCACCTGCAGGGATGGGAGGTGGCTGTACAGCCGCGGGCACAGTGCTGGGCTCTGATGACGTCTGTGAGACAGGCAGGGCAACTGCTCCACAATGTCCCCCACGCTGTCCAGGATCAGGGTGATGTCAAGCTGAGTCTCTGCACACAGCACTTCCAGGCTGGTATCATGCAGGAACACATTCAGGGCCTTGTCCGACCCCAGGCCAATGACATCCACCGGCACCATGGTGCTCAGCTGCAGCCTGTCCAGGCCACGGATGCCGTTGGATGTTGAGGGTCCATCCACAACAGCCATGGATGCAGCCACTGCCCCATCCTCTGCATGGAGGCATGATGGTGCTGCAAGAGAAGATGAGATGGTCAGTGGTGCGGTAGCCCCCATGTGCCCCCCCAGGTGCATGCCGCTAGTATCATTGGCCAGTAGTGTGCCATGTACAGCGATGAGCACACATGCATGTGGCAAGTGGAACAGCGGCATGCACATTGGCATGCCCTGGCACACACCTGCCAAGACACTGTGTGTGTGTGTGTGCGTAACATACATACTATGCAGTGATGGGCTGCCACCCATCTGGAATCCCCCTTCAGGTACACCCTCCACCGCAGTGTGGTGGATGGTGGCTGCAACTAGCTCCTTCGTGGCCGTCAGTGTGGGTGTGGTTGATGGCATTCCTCCAGTGGCACTATGAGATGTTTGTATGGCTGCCACCTTCTTTTTAATATGCTTCTTGTCTGTCCCAACCTTCTTGCGGCACTCCTGTGCAGAACACTGGTGTCTGCTGTGCTGGTTCACGAAATCCACCACCTCATCCCATCCAACTGACCTGTCGTGCGGTGTGCCTGTGGCACCGCTCAACAGGGGCTTACTGTCAAGGTAGGCCTTGAACAGGGCATCTGTCTCTCCCTTAGTGAAGTTTGGCCTGTGCTTACATGCAGGCCCATGCTCCTCACCCTCCTCATGTCCTTACATGTTGCCACCTGTGAACAATGACAGCACAGTGTGTCAGTACCACCATGGCCCAAGGCAATCCCCCATTGCAATGCTGATGCATGGTTGTGTGTCCCTGCACCAGCATCCACTTACCTAGAAAGGTTGCAATACCGGTCCATGACCTGTGCTGTTCTTCAGTGCTTACAAGGTGCATCACATGCAAATGGGCTTGTGCGTAATGGTAATGATATGCTAATGCACCATACTGCACTGCATGTTGGCTGATGAGGTCATTTTCATATGGTGGCTGAATATCGCAATCTTGCACCATGCTTAACTGTGTTGCGCTGGAGCAACCCCATGGCGCATGTCCCATGCATGTGCAGTGTGCAATCATGCAGTGCACATGTGCACACTCCATTGCACATGCCTATCATGTGCCCGGTGTGACATGCATGGTACAGCACTATTGTGGATGCATCATTGGGGTCGCATCGTGCATGCCTACATGAACTGTCACCGGACCCCAATCGTGCATATGCATGTTGTGGCATGTGCCACATCTCTGGCACATGCGTGACCCTGCACAGCATTGCAACCTGTCACCCCCAGCTTGGGGTTGTGATACCATGCAGTGCAGGTCATGGCATGGTATGCATGTCCCATAAGCCACTGTGCACCTGCATTGCGCATCGGCATTGTGCACATCTGAGTTGCGCGATTGCGGCATGGTACCACCTATCATGCATTGCATGCGTGCTGCCTCCATGGGCAATTTCCACCACAAATGTCCAGAAATGCACATCATGTGGAAATGGTGAGCAGATGAGACCATCAGGTGCACAATTGGATGGGTGTAGAGCTGGTGAACCTGGTGGCAGTGGTTCAGACATATGTGGCCCAGCTCTATGGGCAGGTGCCACTGAAGCAGGTAGGGGGTCAGGTGTGGCACAGTGAGTCAAGGGCCCTGGAGAGGTGCATGGGTGTAGCCAGGTCTGCAGAGCAGTGTCGCCACAGATATAGCAACCTGCGGAGATGGAATCCAGATGTCCTGTGCCAGATGCAGGCCCAGGTGCAGCATGGGATGTGCCACAGCCAGGTAGGTGTGTGCAGGTGGCGTGCATGCCCATGTGCCCACCCATAGTGTGTAACATTTGTGCAGTGTGGTCTGCTGCTGGAGGGGAGGGTTGTCCTTGTGAACACAGGCATCATGAATGTCCACAGCACGTGTTGCAGGCATGCCGGTGTGTGGGCCGGGGGACTGCTGGGTGTCAGCCAGCACACAGAGGGCTGTGGGGTGGTGGGGAGCCATCCATGCATGTGTACTCATGTTCTCTTCTCTACTTGTCACCCACAGGGCTGGAGGACTGCAGGCAGGCCAGGGAGGCTGCGGATGAGTGGAGGGACCAGGGTAGGCCACAGGGCACAGTGTGCAGGGGTCAGCGAGGTGCCGGATAAGTGTGGTCACATTGGTGTTAACTGCCAGTGTGATTGGCAGATGGTGCAGGGTACTTGCATGGGTGCCCCAGCCATGTGTCAGGTTGGCTGAGTGTGGAGCATGATCCGTCTGGCGTTCTGCTGTGGCATGTCTGTTGGCGGCATGTGGCTAGCCATGGTGGGGTTGTGCGCATGGCCACTGCCCTGTGTGCAGCGACAGTGTTGCCACCCTGTGCCATGTACCCATGACCATGCACACATGGGCACAGCGTGACACACTGTACACCTGTCTGCACCATTGTGGTGTGCTGTTTGGATAGCTGGGGTGGCCCACATGGTACTGGTCCATTGTGGTCCCCCTGTGGTGTGTTCCCTCAATGTCCACTGTGCACTGTGGATGTGCAGTGGTCATTTGTGCAGTGCAGTGATTGCCTCTCTTGCCCCTTCCCCTAAGTGACATCATCTAGCGGCCAAGAGGGGTGTCATGTGGAGAACGCAGGGCCTGGGTCTGGTGGTGGCCCTCCAGAGGAGGATCCTGCAGGTCACGGTGGGCATCAGGAGCACTCTGCGGGACCTGGGCAGTCCCTGCATCACCGTTAATGGAGCCCAGTGTATATAGCTCCCCTTCCCTTCCATTCCTGTTCCCCTGCAGTAACACCTCCAATTGTACAGACCCATCCCATGTCCCCATCCCCCTATCATTCAGCCCTCACATGCCCTGTTTTGCTGTTGTTATTGTTCAACCATTTGTTTGATAAACCTGATATTTTGATACATACCTGTGTCTGTGTCTGATTTACAGGTAGTGTGGGGAGCCATGCTGCAGCTGTTGTTTATGTGTTCACTGGGTCACCGCCAGTGCAGGGCAGGTCACTGGCACAGCCCACATGGGGAATGTGGAGTCTGTGTTGGGTGTACCGCTGTGTCCCATGGTCTTGTCGTGTGTACCTGGATGCACACGGGTCGGGTGTGTCGGTGTCTGGACATGGTGGGTTGCTGCACCATTGTTTGCGGCCTTGGGGGTGGGGGTGACATGCACGGGGTCCAGGTCCCCTTGGTGGCATAGCCCCCCGGTGTCATTTGGCTCACACCCATCCACAGGTGCACTGTCCTGCACATGGGGGGGCTTGCCTGCCTGTGGCATACTGCAGAGCTGTATCGACTATGGTCATAAGGGGTGGGGACCAGGACCTTGGTGTCATTGTGCCAGGGACATGCTGGTTGCTACACCTGCATGTGGATGATGTCTGTGGCCTGCATGCTGCAGGGCTATGTGGGGTGTGGTGTCCATTGCAGGTGGGTTGGGCGCACCATCCCTTGTTTTCCACTGCCAACCCAGCCGTGTTCACCTGTGGGGTTGGGGTCTGTGGACCGCTCCTGTCCATGGGGCATGTGTGGGCTGGCGGGGTGCATGGTGGGACACCTGGGCAGGTGACCAGGTTCCATTGCTTATGTGCAGGTATTGATTGGATGGGCATGGTCCATGGCCACCGATCCATGGTCGAGCTCTGGGGATTGTGTCCTGGGCACATCATGGTCCAGTGTGGTTGGACATGGTTACATGGGCTGGCTGGACATGGCCATGGGGACGCAGGTTGTTTAGGGTCCTATGCTATTGGTCATGATGGCTGGTTGTGGTGCTCCTGTAGTGTGTGTGTTCCTGCACCACCAGGGTGGTGGGTGGCCGGTTAGGTATCCCTTGGTGTTGTTATGGGTCACGTACATTGCCTTGTGGGTGCATCTCTTGGTCACATATGGATGGGATCGGGTGGTGCTGTGGGTTTCCACGGGTCCAGTGGGTTGTCCCATGTGTGCAGCCCTTCGGCTGGCCACCCTGGGAGGCCCTGCTGTGTCTGGCGGGCCCTGCCAACCGACATGTCTGTGGTGCCATCTGTTTATGTTGCTGCCCCTGTTCCGCTGGCCATGGCCATTGTCCTAGCTGTCCTCCTGCAGCCACATGGTCCACTGATCCTGTGGTCACTGGGCATGTGTGCTGTGCCCCTGCCCTGTGTCTGTTACAGTGCAGCTTGTATCCGTGTGCAGCCTGTGGTGGCACATGCTCACTGGGCTCCTGTCTGCCAGGGCTGCTGTTTGCTAGTGGTGCTGCTCATGTCCACCACGGCCAGCACAGGAAGACAGGTTGAAGGAACTGAACATGTACTCCCTGGAGGAGAGGAGGGAGAGAGGGGATATGATAGAGACATACAAGTATCTTACAGGGAGGAACAGGGTGCAGGAAAACACTATTTTTAAGTGAAAAAGATGTTTCAGGACTAGAGGGTATGGGATGAAGTTGGAGGGAGGACGATTCAGAGGAAACATGAGAAAGAATTTCTTCACAGAACGGGTGGTAGACAAGTGGAACACCCTGCCAGAGGAAGTGGTGGGGGCTGAAACAATCACGGGATTTAAGAATGCATGGGATAGACATAAAGGAATTCTAGAGGTCAGGGGTAAGGGGAAACAGACTTCTAGGAAAACAAACTGAACTTACAAGCTCAAATGGGCAGACTAGGTGGGCCATAGGCCCTTATCTGCCGACACTGTCTATGTATCTATGTATCTATGTAGCACTGTGATGCTTCTCACCAGTACTTCAGATGACCTTTGTGGCACTGTGTGGCATGTGGCTCACCTGGTACTGGGTTTGTCCTCCTTGTGTTTGGCCCATCCACTGGCACCATGCCCTATGCACAGTGTGTGCCCACCCGATGGGTGCCTGTAGCTTGACACGGCTGTTGGCATGGCTGTTGTGTCACAGATGTGGACTGGTGCCTGTCCCATGCTTGGTGGGCTGGGGTTGTCTGTGTACTGTCCCCCGGTGCCCATTGGTCCCGGTGGGTCACTGCATCTGTGTCCTGGGTGTGCTCTGGGTGGGGGTCCTGTGCCTCTTGCCCTGTGCTGCCTTGGTTCTGTGTCCCTTCTGCCTGTTGCTCCTGCCCTGCTCAAAGGGTTTGTGCATAGGTCTGCTCCACGCATCCTTGGTGCGCATTTCTAAATATTTGGCTCACTGTGTATAAACACCTATTTAAAGCTTTATTAGAGACACACACCTGTTTTTAAATATATGGTGTTACTCATGAGTACTGTTTAACCTATTATAATATTACTGCACACAAGATATAACTAAGTCTCATTTTTGAATATTTGTTCTATCTGTCTTGTCATATTCCTGACTGTTCTATGTCTCATTACCAGTCATCTACAATTTACTTGTCTGAGATGCTGAGCAGCCCAGCCACCCACAGACTTATTTATCCTGGCTGCCTATGAATTTTGGTTAAGTAAATCATTGTCTATAAAGCTACATAAATCCCTTAATTCATTAGAACCACACCTGAGTGCGAAGTGTTAAATATTTAGTGCTAATGGTCTGTTATTACAAAGCAGAATTAAGTACATCAAGCCTCCTTTAATTTGAAAATGTACTTTAGACAAAACTCAAGTACTGGCATACATGCAGTTAACCACTTCACTGTTAAGACAGTTTAATTGATCCAATTCCATGGCTTCAGGCATTTGCATTTTTAATTTGTTGCCTGGGAACAGCTTGTTTCAGGTGCAACCCGGGGGATTGGGAAGTGAGAGGAATCTAGGAAGTAAGCAGCACACTATTTACAGTTCCCCACTCCAACACGAAGCCTAATAACTGAATGCAACATTGTCCGAGAGCTAAGGGCTTAACATTTTTTTCTCCTCTTTTCTTTCATTTATAAAATTACACAGACCCTTCCTTTAAATAGTCTGGGCCTGTCACTGCCCTTTCTACTCTTACTCTGGTATGCTTTCACCCAGCATTGTTTAGCAGAGCAACAGCACTTTTCACAGTCATGTAGTAGTAGTACATTATCTTAAATACATCCTAAGTCTTACCTAATCAATTAAATGTGTATCAGTCACTGCACACTTTACTTGTGTGTGTGTGTGTGTGTGTGTGTGTGTGTGTGTGTGTGTGTGTGTGTGTGTGGTGTGTGTGTGTGAGATAGTTGGGTGGTGTTCTTTGTATATATTCTTTAAGATAGACAACAAAAAAATATATACGTTATTTACAACTTTATTTGACATGGCATGGCAATCATATACACCATCTCTGTACATGACTCAAAAAAAACCCACTGAGAAGTATGAGCAAGAAAAAGAATACTTCAGACTCATTGGCTTACCAGTTTCACACTAAGATACAGTGATCAAAAGTGCTTAATGTACATTACAATGTGTGAAAAATATCATACACTTACAATACTAGACTTAAAAAGTGTCTTTGCCATGGGTTTAAATAATCTCAGAGATGAATCAGGTTATGCCCAAGAGAAATCCAATCCACATCTAGTTTGTGAAAACCAGCCTAACCATGACAGTGGTTGCTGTGCACTTATATTTAATATGAGTGAAACAGCATCATATAATGCATTTGCACAAATTGAGGAATCCACTAAGACCAAAATGAGATTATTTAACACATCCTATTCCATCACCAGTTACATCTGGTCTGCATTACAGAGTGGTTTTGTGAATTACAGGGAAAATTGGGTTAAATGCAATAGCAATTATATAAATGACAAGAGAGCAAGAGCCTTCCACAGCAAAATATGAGCTATTATGACCATAACCCAGATTCTGAGAATTGAGATAAAACAAGTTTGTTACAGTTCTTGCAGTTTCTAGTATGAATGCAAGTGCAATTAAATGGGAAAGGTACATCAAAATATGTTACAACAATTTTGATTAAAGCTGTACCTCTAGAACATTCTCATGGAGAAGGCTTGTTCAATGCAATAATCATTACAGTAGAATCTATAATACTTGGACACCAGTCAGCTTACATTTATTATCCCTAGTATTCATTACTGAGGTCATGTGCATGAAAGTTGGATAATTGTTCCTTGAGGGTTCATTAGCTCCTATTGCTTTTCACAACCTGGTATCAATACTCTGCTTGTGACATCACAGTTATTTCCAAGGCAAGAGACTGTGATGTTACAACAGAGCACTATGATTTCAAGCAGGGTATAAACTATAGAGGCAGATGAACTCTGAGGGGTAAACATCTTATTTTGTGGGACCTTCTTCAGTAAACAATAAAGAGGAGAAATTTATAGAATATAAATGAAATGCAAGCTGAACTGTGTCTATTATGTTTTCCAAAGTTTTCCTAAAGGTGTCAGCTGCTCTTTAAGGATATTAGCAAGCCTAGGCAAGTTCTCATTTCAGCAAACTTTGATGGTGCCAGTGTTACAATGGGCCATACAGTTGGAACTATTGCAATAATATGAGAATGTGTTCCACAGGTAATAGCTATACATTATGTTGCCCATAAACTGGAGTTGGCAGGTCTCATCGTCATAAAAAAAAATATTTTATGTCTAAAATAGAAAACAATGTTAAAGTCATCTTTAAATTTTATCATTGCAATTCCAAGAAACTGAGAGAACTTCAGGAATCGGCATATGTCATAGACACAGATCTGACACACTTCAGTGCAGTCAAACAAATCAGATGACTTGTCAGTAAAACACAGTCAATTAATGCTGTCCAAGTCAACCTGTCCACAGCAACTCAGCATTTGGAACATGATTCTAGCACTTCTGGTGATTATGTCACCAAAGCAAACGCACTGTTAGGAGATGTCCAGAATGTACAGTTTGTGAAGTTTCTCTTAATGCTCCAAGATTTCTTGCTGATACTGAAAAATCTCTCACTTCATTTTCAGAAGGATGGCCTAGTAATATTAGAAGTCCCACAACTCATTGAGACCTACCTGCTCCAGATGAAGGAGCTCAAAGCAAAGCAAAGCATGGAAAATTCATGACAGCCCTTCTAAACCAATGCAAACTTGAAGAGAAATGCAGGGATGTAACCATAAATTTGTATTTTTGTTCCCAATTTTTTTAATAACTCTATCTGCTGTGGCCATGGGGGTAGAGATGTGCTAGGGTATTAAGATTAAAATTGTTGTCAGAGTAAAACATACCTACCCCTGAGTAGTAAACATTACTTTTGCCCTGTAATGTCTGGACCCTCTGGTCAGGAAATGAGAGAGCTTCAAAGAGGCCAAGGTCTTTCATGTCAGTAAATTATCCTTGCCATGCAGCCACCCTCTGCTGGGGCAGACAGGGCTCAGAACAATGAAAGGGTTTCTGAGTCCACAAAATTCAACATTCTGGTTTAGGTCAGCTTCCCAGAGGAGTGGTACCACAGCAGATATAGAAACTGTCAAATCCATGATGACATAGTTACATATGTGATGATGCAGCATTGGGGTCTGGCAGCTAAAATATTTTGAGGTGGAGGGCAGTCCCTAGTAAGTCAGTCTGTGCTGGAACTTCATACTGAACACTATCTGAGAGTTGGAGTCTACAATGGCTCACTAAGATTATGTGTGGTAAGAATATGTCTGCATTGTAAGAGTTAAGAGGCTTTAGAAGGTTTTTCCTATGTGTTTTTTCTGCTTTGTGCAAACCATTACTTTTTCATTTCTGTAGTAACCCTGTAATTCCCGTAGTCTTTGTGTATTTGTGATATCCTGCCAATTGTGTAAATATTATAAAGTAGTGAATATTAACTTCATATACTTCACGACTCTATAACTTCATCTTTTGTGGGAAGAGTTTACCATTGATATTGACAAATCTATGACCCATATCCAAAGGGAGAAGCTGGCTCTAGTTACAATATTCTAGAAGTGAAGTGTTCTCAGAAGTGAATGATAGAGTAAGGTCATTTTTATAATTTTTTTTTAATTGGTAACTGGGAAAGGCACTCTGAGCTGAGGCTCATTTCCAGGTATGACCCAGAGGAGGGGAGTATAGAAAGGATGACTATACAAAGCATCCAGATGTGGTTACATAGGCAACAATGTAGATGTAGTAGTAATGTGGAGACCAAGTATATTAGCAGCAAGAATTAATGTAATGATATGTAGACAGTCATGACAGAATACAAAAAAAGAACAGTGTGTGTTGGTATAGATGCAGTGGTAGCTGAGTTCTGAGTCAGACCTCAGGCAGATTCATAAACAGCCTTGAATGGGGGGGGGTCCAAGCACTAAGAAAGAGGATGGAAAGAAAAGAGGAGGGTTGACAGGGACAGGACAGTGCAGGAAAATGCCATAGCTTATGTCTTAAGGCAGGAAGTAAGGGGGAGAAGTGGAAGGAAGAGGAAAGCAGATTCTAGGAAGAGGGGAGGCAGTAGGAGAAAGCAGCATGTCCAGCAGAGGAGTGAGGGCAAGGAATGGGGAAGGTGCGGCAAACCATGGTGTAGAGAGCGTAAGAAGAGATGGGGCTGGTGGAGGTGAGAGAGAAAAGGTAGGAGGGAAGGGACCCAGACCTGAATTTAGCAATAAAGGAGGCACAGTGGAACTTGCAACATAATGGTGGGGGGGGGGGAGGATGGAGAGGGATGAATAGAGGAAGCGGTGATGAGTATGGAGGAGAGAGTTGGCAGCAAAATGGCATAAGGCATTGCAGAGAGCAACCAGTCTGGCAAGGGAAGAGGAACGTGCTGTGCCATAGATAACATTTGCATAGCCGAAGACTGGGAGAACCATTCTGGTTACTAGCTCCCAACAGACCATAAGGGAGAGGCAGTCTTTATTGAGAAACAGGGCACCAAGTTTAGGGCAGATTTTGGTCCATAGCCAAAGGAGTACTGTACTGTGTGAGCAGTGGTTCTGGTGGGATTTGGATTGAGAAAGTCCCCAGGGAAGAGTATCACTTCCGAGTGGTGGCAGCTACTGAGGTGCTCTTTCAGGCGTGGAGTGCTGAGAAACTTGACAGCCTGTTACAGACTGCATCTTGAGTGTAAACAGGTTGTGATAATGGATAATATAGATTCTTAGAGAGGCAATGCAGGCCAGATCATTATTTTCCCCTTTAGAGGCAATTGTTTAGAAATTAATTTTTACAACTGATGCTCAACAACAGAGTTTAGTAAATTCAGCAGTAGTACACATAGACCAGAGGTTTCAATATTTCTCAGAGGCACCTCTTAAATGGTTCAGCTGTCTAGATTTCAAACAATACAAACTGCCCAGAGAAGAAGTTACAGAATTTGGGACCAGTGAATTGACTAATTTGTTTAGACTACTAAAACGATGACTTTGTCAGTGAAGAACAAAAGGAAAGTAAGTCTGTTCTAGATTATTCTAGAGAGCGGCCAAGCTTGTTTACATTCTTGACCTCATTGAAATGACACAGGCTTTGAGTGTTTCTACTGCAAAATGTGAGAGAGTATTTTCCATTCCAAAATGTTATAAAAACAAAACTAATAACATTAATGACTAATAATAACAACCCACCAGCACAGCTACTACTTCCGACACTGACGACAATAGTTCGGGAACCAGCTAGGAGAATCAGAAGGCTGGCTGGGGAAGGAGGATCAAGCATTGACAGGACTGCTTTCTTCCTCTCCTGGGGAGGAAGAGTTGTGGCATCTGGCATTGGCCTAATCCCAAACAGTGGTGAGGAGTGAGGGAGCCTAGAACCACATATATGCAGTGAAAGGGGAGTGGTGGACATCTATGGGCTGTGCACAGGAGTGCAAACAGTGCCGTGCTGATGCCATTGCCTCCCCCCAGGGCTACCAAGTAAAATGCAGAAATCCACTAGCTGGTGGCAGGGAGATAATGCCCTGATAACCCCCATGTCCTTTCTGGTCTCACTTGCCTGTTCATGGACCCCCCTAAGAACTTCACCTCCACCAGAGCTGATCAGACTGAGTGGGACAGTTGCTGAGGAGTAGAAGGCTACCCAATCCCAGTGGAAAAGCCAGGAGCACTCAATTCTGGTGTATTGTGGGTGGCCTGGGATACTGGCATAATATAGAAGGATTTAGGAGGATGGGAGGAGGTGCTTTGAGAGCAATAAGATGCCCTACCACAGGGCAGAGAAGACGCATAAACAGAATTGAAAAAAAAAGAATGACTGATGATACCGTTCGTTCACTTCTGCAAATTGCAGCTGAAGGTCCTAAACTAAACGGTTTTAGTTCTGATGCAGCTATTAACCACTGACTCTTTCTGGACCTGGCATGTGTCATGTTTAAGGTCGTGCTGGTGCTACTGCTCCTGCCGCTACTGTTTATGGTGAAGGTGCTGTTCCTGCTGCTGCTACTGATGCTTCTGCTCCTGCTCCTTACAATGCTGACTGATACTGCTGCTAGTAGCTACTTTAGAAACACAGTAGAAACATAGAAATTGATGGCAGAAAAAGATTAAGCCATCCAGTCTGCATGTAACACTCTGTCATACCACCAAGATATAGTGTTTGTATGGGGTTAATGCCCATGCTGTCTGCCACCATATTCTCTGCCTTGCTGCTACCCAACCCAGGTGACTGTTAAGCCCTTAAGTCTGTCCCAGCCATGTTTGAAGCCTTTAATGGTCTTGGTGCACACCATCTAATCTGGCAGGCTGTTCTGTAGATCAATTGCTCTTGGAAAGCTACAGCATGTAGTTCATGGGGGCAGTGCAACTGGCCACACCCCCCTTATGGCCTATTTAAGGGCTGCTCTCCTCACTCCACACTCAAGCATTTTTTCCTTGCAGACAGAGGCTCTGTCAGTCTGTCATCTCTTCAGGGGCCTACTGGGGCTTTCCTGCCCCCTCCCCTGCCACCCCTTGTGAATGCTTGGACTCTGCTTGGTTTGTGCTGGACTTCTGTTTTTCTGTTCTCCTGCTTTTGGTTTGCATTACTGGGCTCCAGCTACTCCATGATTCTGTGTGTGATGGTTCTCTTCCTGCTCCTGTACTTGTGTTTGCCTTGTTTATTTCTTTTGGGCTTTCTAGTTCCCTGTGTCTGCATTGCTGCTTGTACTTCAGGTTACACTCTGTGTTTCCTTGCCTCAAGCTGCCCTGTGCCTGTAACACCAGGCTCCATTTCTCACCTGCTATTGCAGCCCTCTGTTCACTGCATTGTTCTCTGCATGCTTTAGCTCAACCTGCTTCTGCCTAACAAACCTCAATCCCTGCTATTGTCATTGTCTGTTTCAGCTCACACTGCAATCTGCTGCCTTGCTCCCCTTAATTGATTACACTTGGTTCATGGCTTTGCTTTGTAGCTAACAACTGCTCCCTGTTTTTCTGCTTTGCAATAACCTAAGCAACCTAGTCCATGGAATGCAGTCCTGCTTCCTGAACTTATACCAAGCAAATACAGCTGCTGTTTTCAGTGCATTTTCTCTCCCTACTATTCTATGTTCATTCAGATTGCTACCCTTACAAGCTACAGTTAATTGCTGCTGGATGCTGCTCAATTACATTTGCACCCTGCTTTATTATACTTTGGAGGTCAGCCCAGCTACTGCTGTTGCTGTAAATTAGTTTAAAAATCTGCATGTGGGTCATGTGCTTTCCATTTGCTTCCTTGTTTTTCCCATGATAGGAGACTGGGGGTTTTGTTGAAGTGCCGTGGCCCGATGTGGCCTAACTACCTTATGTTGGGCTATTGCCTCTGCTGCTAAACTCCTCCGAGTATTTGTCACCTTTATTTGGTACTCATTGATGGACTGGTTGGCTAGCCTTGCACCTCTAAAGGCCTAGGTTCCCTTGCACTGAACCTTGCTTAAAAACGTGTCTGACCTATGTATGGTCTCCAACACTCAGTGCTTCCATTGTTCCACATGCTTACCATGCTACTCATTGCTGCCTGTACCACACCTACTGTGTTTTGTTTGCTGCTTAGTACCTGATATACTCTCCAGTGCCTTGTGTGGTCTGCTCTATTGCTACATGAAATTAGCTGACCATGCCCATCAATTTCACTCAAGCTCGCTCACAGCTGACGGTCTTGCTCTGCACCCTATTCTGCATCCTTTGCATGTGATGCCTGGTGCGGGGTCCTTCCTTTCTGGCCCATAGTGGGAATGTCCTCACTCCAGGTGGAACGTTAGCCATTAAGTCTGAAAGTCTGCACAGCGGCGCATCTTGATGTCAAATTTTAACTAAGCTGCAAAGAGAGGCTCCTTTAGTTGCAGCACCAGCTGCCTAAGGCACCTTCTATACTATTCTCCCCATGACAGCCTCTGGTTTGCTTGGCTTGTTCCTAAATTGGAAAGTCAGCTGAGCCCCTCAGCAGTCATCGCTCTCCTCTTCCCACCTTGGAGGAGCTGTTTTACAGAGTTCGCTCACAACTCTTCATGGCGTTCCCTTTCAAGGGAAAGTGTGCGAACCTTTGTCCAAATCTGAATATTTTGCATCCCCTTTGATTGGGTTTTCAAATTGCAGCAGCAGAGCTATCACTAATCAAAAATATCTTAAATCTGGCAGGAAGGTGACTTAAGCCTTGGATGCCCAGAGATTTCCTCCTCAAAGGTTTTTTTTTCTCTCCTCTGTGCCACAAGTCATAATATTTAGTTAGCTTTAGGCAATAATTAGGCAATAATCCCCATGACACTTATGTAGGTTTCCACTGTTAGATGCAGTGGGTGGCTATCTCATAAGTATCCTGTCTCCTCCTTTGGCTCTTCTCTCTCTCTCTCTCTCTCTCCTTAGGAAGCCAGAATGTCACACCTTGCAATCAGACCTCTGAGTGGGTCACTATTCACCTGTTGTTTCCTGCCTAGTCTACTCAAACATACTACCAACTGACCCGTGCTACCAACTGAAATTATGCTACCAACCAAGCTACGCACCGGTCCTCGACCCCGATAAGTGTTCACTACCTTGTATGCTTTACTTGACATACTTTTCTAAGGTACCTTTAGCCAAGGGTATCACTCCCATGGTACCTAAAGTGGTGTAACCCTTCCCTAGTGCTCCTTGCCTTCATACCCCTACAGAGTGGTATATCTCATGGAAAGAGAGGTGAACAGCCAAAGTTTTTCTATGTTACACAAGCACAGAACTAGCTGCACAGGCATATTGAATCTCTGTAAAACACAATTTCCTCATGTCCCTTATGAATTTTCTTCTCATCAGCCCCCACTCATGTTTCTAGAGTCATTATTCCTGCTGAATAGCTCCTTATAGTTTACCTTGCTCATCCCTTTCAGGAACTTGAAGGTATCTATCACATCACCCCTCTCTTTTGTGGCCTAGAGTGAGTACATGTTCAGTGCCCTAAGCAATCCTTGCAGGATCTGTCTTGCTGCCATGAATTGTTTGTGTTACTCTATGCTGCACCATCCCCAGCCTATCCTGTCTTTCCTCAACTGAGGGCTTCAGAATGGGGCACAGTACTCCAATTGTGACCCAACTGGTGATCTAGAGAGTGGTAGTGATAGCTAGAAGTCTGCAAAACTGGGGAAGTTTTAGTTAAGCTTGTGCTAAATCATCTCTGGTTTTGAATTCACGACCAATATTCATTTAACATAAAACATGTCCTGTACCTTCATTTTTATGTTGATTGTGCACATGCACAAGAAACATATTGCGGCAGCTTGCAGAAGAAGCAGGTTGTGGAGGCATGGCACTGTTGTGGCCAATACCTCTACTGCCTTTGGAGGCTTGGCCCACTTTTAACAATGGGGTTGCATACTGCTGCTGACACTAGTTCAGCCAGCATGCCACAACCTTGTAAGATTTCAGCCGCTGCAATCAGGGGCTGCCTCGTCATTGCAGCATAAGCCATTCTGCTGCAATGAGGGAGCAACCCGTCATTGCTGGGCGGAATCTTGGTACTGTGATATTGTTTGTGAACATGGCGGTGGCTTGCCACCGTGTTCACAAACAATATGAGTAAGCCACCTCATGCCAAGGGGGTTCCCAGTCCCCCTTGGCAGCATGTACTCACCCAGTGTTTGTGTGCTGATGGGGGCCCCAATCCCCCTCAGCTTCAGTAACCATAATGTTCATGTTGCCAACTGGGAGCCCACTTCCCATCGGCATAATCCCCCCCAAGACATGCACTGCAGTTGTGCCGAGGGGGTGCCCAATCCCCCTCGGCTCTTGCGCCACCCCTTTTTGTGCCGACAGGGGTGCCCAATCCCCCATTGCCTACAGCTGCCCCCCCAACAAAACACTGCGTTTGCATGCTGAGAGCCCACCCCAGCGTGCCAAAGTGTCTTGTAAAAAAAAAAAGTCCTGCAATGTTTTTTTTTGTTTGTAGTACCTGTGAAAAAAAAAAACAGCCCCACGCCATCTCCCTGTTCCTCCCACAACCCACGCCTACCCTCTGCGCACCCTGCCTCCCCACACCCCCCTCATCCCATACTTATCTGTGCAGTCTGGCGCGATGATCTTCGGTGGACCGGGAACACGTCTGCACTCTTCAAAGCCGACCATGAACTGAGGAAATGCTGGTAAGCTGTATAATGGCATAAATAGGTTTTTTCAAGTTTGATGCATATCTCAGGAATTTTTTGGAGTTTTGGCAGCACATTTTCAACATGGGGTTTTTGGGACCCCCTCCTCATGAATTCAGGCACTGTCATGGCGTTATTTGGCCCCGGAAGGTGATTCCACGGTCACTGCGTGGAATCAACTTTTGGGAACGATTAATGAAATGAAAGTGCCAGTGTTAATGAGGTGGGCTCTCAAAAAGGCTATGTTGAAAATTTGGTGATGAAAGTCCATAAAATGACTGTGTTACGAGAGTGCATTTTGCAGTTTCCACGCACCCTGGTAACTTTGCAAATTAGTAATATTTTCACACCAGATTTTCAACACTGGCATTTTTTCACACCTCCTTATGAACAGTACAGCTGTCATTTTTCACATCCTGCCTGAAATGTGTTTTCACGTTTCTGGCACAGAATACAGCAGTCGCTTTCAGAAATCAGTGTTTGGGACAGATTAGGATTGAGCGAGTGAGAGAGGGGGAGTGACCGAGCTCAGCTGAGCTCTGTCAGGACTGCTGCAGATTTCTTTCTGGGCAGACACAGGCACCAATGCAGGCAGGAGCCCAGTACAAAAGGGCAGCCTGCAGTGCTGGGAGAAACAGAACAAGCGGGTGAGGGAGGGGAACTGAGCAAGCTCAACGGAGCAAAGCAATCAACATTCAGCATTGACAAATGCTTGTTTATTTATTGTTATTTATTGAACAGTTTTATCAGGAAAGCACAGTGGACAATCAAGTTACTCATCTCCCAGTGTGTTCTGGAGGAGAGGAGAATGGGAGCAGCACATACAATAGGCTACTTTCATCAAGGACAATAAAAACAGATTAAATTCTGTAAAACAACAGTTTAATAGCATGGCAGTTAGCAAGGCCCAGCTGTTAGTAAGCTCACAGGAAATTATGCATCTTGTAAAGTATTTTGAGCCAATGCTAAAGTTAAATAAGCACATAGTTTCATTTACTTTAAGTCTAAGATCCTAGCAATAAATTACATTAGACAATATGCATTGAACACAGGGACATAGGCTGAGGCAATGTAACAGCTCAGTATATAGAGAATAATGTATGGGCAACCATACACAACAAGGCTATGTTTCCATCGAGGGGTTGAGATGACAGCATATGAACCTCGAGAGCAAAGGTCGAGAGGTCCATGCTGTCATCTCAACTCCAAGATGGAAACACATGCCGAGTTGTGTGTGGTTTCCCATATTTTATTGTTTATAGTGTAAGGTTTTTTACATGAGAGTGGTAGACCACCATTGAAGTGAAAACAAAAAATCTTGCCATTTCTTTGTTTTACTCACATAACAAAATCAAATTTCCAGATTTTTGAAAGGTAGAAGGTATGATTTTGAGCACTGTGTAGTAAGTAAATAGCTAGGTGTAGAATAAATGAGAAATTTAAAATTGTATGACCCTTGAGCTGTGCATAACAACTGTTCGGAATGCATAACAACACTTTAGAATGCGCATAACAATTTAGAATGTGCTTAACAAGGATTTTGAGCAGGCTGATTTTTGTACATAACAAAGGGTAACCATATACTATAGCAGTATAACCTGGTAGTATAGCCTAGAAGTTAGAGTAATGAGCTGTTACTGAGCTTGGTTCAGCAAACCTGGGTTTGATTCATCACAACCTTCACTTGCATACTGTGTGGCTCTGAGCAAGTCACTACTTAACCACCCCGGTGCTTCCAGGTCACTGCTGACAACAGGCACTCGTACCTAGTAGGCCTTACCTTGTTATCAAAGAATAAAACACACACACACAGAAAAGTAACCCCTGGATACCTTGTTTAGTTTGTTAAGCAAGGTGTGCACTGCTAACAAAAGTGACTTGGTGACTGAAGGAGGGTAAGGGTAACGGGACAGGAGGACATAGCAAATGACAGATGATGGTCTGATAGGAGATTTTTTTTAAAAAGGTAGCTGTACACACACACAGAATATATTGGACCTTTCCACTCACTCTTTTGAACTGATGTTTTTTGTGTTTTTTGATTAACCAACTTTGTTGTTTGTGTTGCCAGTGACCCCCATAGTGTCTCATTGTAACATTTTTTTTATTTTTCAAAAGTTATAAACTTTACATTACAGGACAGTGAATATTTGCATTACATTGTAAAATACAGGGGGAAGGGAGGGCAAAAGAGGAGAGGGGACAAATAAGGGGAAATTGGGAAGGTTACAGAACTGGGGTTACTGACTCTGAGCAAGTAAGGAGACTACTGAGAAATATAGGAACTTCTTGTCTCAGAACAGGAAGATCATGAGATAAAAGGGTGCAGAGGCAGTAAGTAAGCAGGGAGAGAAAAAAAAAGAAATAAACAAACAGAGGAAAGAGTAAGTATTCCAAATAACAGTTAGGAGGCCAGAAAAAAGACATGATGGCAGTGGTGCGGTGCAGTGCAGTGACTGTGGAGCAGCAGTCTTCAGGGAGATGTTTTGTAGGATGCAGTGTAGTTCCATCTGCAGACACCTCTCTGGGCTGAGGGAGGAGGTTGCTCATCTCCAGACTGAGTTGGCCAGGATTTGTGGGACCTCCTCTCCCACCCAGGGACCACCAGGGTCACTGCCGTTGCCTCAGAGGTTGCCAAGAAAGATGAGTGGTTAGACCACAGTGGGCTCAGGGAGGGTGAGGGTGGTGGAACAGAGACTCATCCCTCCAGTTGTACCTCTCCACAATTTCTATGCTGTTCTGGAAAAGTGTGGCTCCTCCATGGAGGCACCCACAGTGGAGACAAAGGAGGGTGCTGGGAACCTCCACAAAGGAGACTCAAAGGAGGGTGGTATGAGACTCCACAGGGGAAGGAAGCAACTCCTGGTGGGGGACTCCATTGTTAGGAAGGTAGAACTGGGGGAGGAAGAGGAGCGGGAGGTAAGGTGCCTGCCTGGTGCCATGGCTTGGAGAGACAGGGAGCGAATCTTCAGGATCACAGGAGCAGCTGCATAGGGGAGGGATCTGGATGTCATTGTCCACCTAGGGACAAATGACCTGGCTAAGAAAGGGATCAGAGCAGTGCAAGAAGTGTTTGTGGAGATGGGGAGGGGCCTTAGACACATAGCACACACGGTAACCTTCTCGGAGGTGCTGCCTGTCTATGGCATGGGTGAAGCTAGGGTGCTCCACACCATGGGATTCAATCAGTGTTTGAAAAGCTGGTGCAGAGCTCAGGGATTTGGCTTCATTGGAGACTGGGGGTCCACCTGGAGGGATGCAGGCCTATACTGGCATGATGATCTACATCTGTCCAGGAGGGGAACCAGGATCCTAGGTGAAAGGTTTAAATACTTCATTGTCAAGTATTTAAACTAGCCAAGGGGGGAGGCACTGGAAAGGAGCAGGGAAATCCTAGCCCCTCCAAAATATCAGGGTACTAAGTGAGGTAGACACCAACATAGAGATGTCAATAGGGAGAAGCGCAAGGGTAAATGGAGAAAGTGACAAATGCAATAAGGACAGGGATGGGGCAAAAAGGGTAAGGCCATCACGAAATGGAAGGTAATGAGTACCAACGCCCGTAGTCTGGGCAACAAGCTCCCTGAACTGGTGGCCTTGATGGAAGAGGGATGCCTGGATATTGTAGCAGTCACAGAAACATGGTACACAGAGAACCATGACTGGGATGTTAACATACCTGGGTACACAAGCTACAGGAGAGACAGGGAGGGTAGAAGAGGGGGGAGAGTAGCTCTCTATGTAAGGGAAGGATAAAAGCAACTTAACAAAAGAGTAAACAGGGAGGAGAGGAGGCACTGTGGGTTACCTTAGAGACTGGAAATGGCACCACAATCCACACAGGGGTTGTATATAGACCCCCATGTCAGGGGGAGGGAATGGACAAGGATATGATAGAAGGCATACTTAGGATGGCAGAGAAAGGGGAGATACTGTTGATGGGGGACCTTAACATGCCAGATGTTAACTGGAGCACCTTTGCGGCAGCCACATCCAAAAGCAGGACCATTCTTGATGCCCTTCAGGTGGCATGCCTCAAACAGCTAGTTTTAGAACCCACTCGTGAGGGAGCAATCTTAGTCCTCGTACTCTCAAATGGGGACAGTGAGAGGATCTCAGATCTAGAAGTGGGTAGCCATTTGGGAACAAGTGACCACCAAACAGTGTGGTTAACGATAAACTCTGCTACAGAGTCAAGCCATACAAAAGTGAGGGTTCTGGACTTCAGGAGGGCTGACTTTGGCAAGATGGGAGAGTGCCTTAGAAAAGCACTAGCAAACAGGCTAGAAGGAGGGATGGAGCAACAATGGGCAAATATCAAAACTGCCATCACAGAGGCAACAAGCCATTGTGTGAAGCAAATAAACAAATAAAAATGAAAGAAAAAGCCACTATGGTTCTCAAAAGAGGTGGCGGTGAAGGTTAGGGAGAAAAAGATAGCATTTAGGAAGTATAAGGAAACACAGAAGGAGCAGGACAGAGAACTGTACCAGTTAAGGCAGAAGGAAGCAGGGAGGGTAGGAAGAATAGCAAAGGCACACACTGAGGAAAAGATAGCTAACTTGGTTAAGAAGGGGGATAAAACCTTTTATAGGTATATCAGGGAGCGTAGAAAGACAAAGGGAGGGATAGTGAGGCTGAATAGAATGGATGGTGGGAAGGCAGAGAGTGACAGTGATAAAGCAGGGATACTGAATGAATACTTCTGTTCAGTATTCACAAAAGAGGAAGTGGGGGAGGTACCTAATCCAATTAACAGAAGCACTCTGGAGAAGGCGGTTGATCCCAGTCCCTTCATAGAAGAAAGGGTTCTGAAAGAACTCCTAAAACTGAAGGTGGACAAAGCAATGGGGCCAGATGGAATTCACCCCAGAATTCTAAAAGAATTAAGCAGAGAACTAGTGACACCACTGACTACGCTTTTTAGCAAATCATGGGAGGATGGTGTGGTACCTGAGGACTGGAAGAAGGCGGATGTGATTCCCCTTCACAAAAGTGGGACCAAGATGGAGGCAGGAAACTACAGACCAGTCAGTTTGACCTCTGTGGTAGGGAAAGTGATGGAATCACTTCTGAAGGAAAGAATTCTTGAGTACCTAGAGGCCAGTGGGCACAGGACCCAAGGCAGCATGGGTTCACAGCGGGAAGGTCATGTCAGACGAATCTAATTGACTTCTTTGACTGGGTGACCAAAGTAGTAGACCAGGGAGGGGCTGTGGATATGGCCTACCTGGACTTTAGCAAGGCATTTGACACAGTCCCACACAAAAGATTAGTAGTAAAATTAACCAGCCTGGGAGTGGGTCCCAAAGGTGGTAGCCTGGGTAAAACATTGGCTGAACAACAGGACACGGAAGGTAATTGTAAACGGAGTTCCCTCTGAAGAAAGAGGGGTTACTAGTGGGGTACCTCAGGGTTCAGTACTGGGTCCAGTCCTTTTTAATGTCTTTATAAGTGACATTGCAGAGGGACGGGAAGGAAAAGTATGCCTCTTTGCAGATGACACAAAGATCTGCAACAGGGTTGATACACAAGGAGGCGTGGAAAGGATGAGAAGGGACTTGGCAAGGCTGGAGGAATAGTCAAGTATGGCAGCTTGGATTCAATGCAAAGAAGTGCAGTAATGCACCTGGGAAACAAAACCCAGGGAAGATTACACAATGGGGGAGGAGGTAGTAACAACAACAAAATGGAAAGAGACCTAGGGTAATCATATCAGATGACATTAAGGTTGGAAGAAATGCGAGAAGGCGGTAGGGAGGGCTGGGGAGATACTGGGATGTATAGGGAGAGGTATCACCAGCAGAAAACAGAAAGCTGTTATCCCCCTGTACAGACAGTTGATGAGACCCCATCTAGAGTACTGCGTCCAGTTCTGGAGACACCATCTCCGCAAGGACATAGACAGAATGGAGGCAGTTCAGAGGAGGGCAACTAAAATGGTGCAGGGTCTGCAAGAGAAGTCATATGAGGAGAGACTAAAGGAGCTTGATATGTATACCCTTAAGGAAAGGAGGGGGGGCATGATAGAAATGTTTAAGTACCTCAGTGGAATCAACAAAGTCCAAGAGGGTAGCATCTTTCAGAAAAAGAGATGTGTAAGAACAAGGGGACACAATTTGAAGATAGAGGGGGGACGGCTCAGGTGCAATGTGAGGAAGTATTTTTTCACAGAGAGGGTGGTGGATGCATGGAACAGCCTTCCTGAGGAGGCTGTAGGGTCTAAAACTGTGGGAGAATTCAAGAATGCATGGGACAGACATAAGGCAATTTTTGTGGGGGGTAGGAAGAAACGGGCTGTTGGTTAAATAGGATCTGCAGCTTATCCTCTAGGTAGGGAAATGGGCAGACTAGGTGGGCCAAGTGGTCCTTATCTGCTGTCAAAGTCTATGTTTCTATGTTTCTAATTAACACTCTGCACTAGGTTACAGGGTGCAGAATGTTTTTTTGCATATAAGATAAGGCACATTAACAGTCTAACAGTCTAACCATTTAATAGCTGCCAGCTGGACATTGCTACCCTCTGAAGGGTGAGAAGAGATAGTGTGCCTTGGAGCTAGGGCCAAAGGGGGCCCCTGCAAGATTATTTGTTAAAGAAGAGTTACTTACCCCCCCCCCCAGATTTGCCTGATCCATAGGTGGTACAGGTCCACAGCACACTGTTCCTGCTGAGTATGATCTACCATAGTGCATGGCTTCCGGTGAGACCCAGATAAATGTGATTTTGTTCTACCTGGCCCAGGGAGACACTTTCTTCTGAATCATAATAGACACACGAAGGATCTTTTTAAATCAGTTAGGATGTGGATGCACACTACAATTTTTTTTTAATTCTTTCTTTCTTTCTTTCTTGCACAATGCCATGAAAAGAAAACTAACGGTAATTATGTAGTCAGACTAAGATAGAATTGCAATTTGTGAAAGAGAATATTCACTGTTACGTAGTGTTTGTATTTTTTTTTTTTTCTTTCATAGATGACTGTCAATGCAAGAGCAGCAGCTCAGTCAGAAGTCAGAATGGGGTTCGATGTTATCCAAGATAGAGACATGGCACATAGAGTACATAACTGGAAGACATCTACCAGAAATCAATATAGTCATTTACAAGTTCAAGTTAACCTTACAAATAAAACATTAAAGTAAAAATTTGCGAGTGTGAAATTCCTTCATATGCTCCATGGAGCCAGAAAGTATCCCCTAGGTTTTGTAATCTTGCTAGACAGCAGTTCAGTGCAAGAAACAAAATGGTTAATGGCATGAGACAGGACACGAATGACATGAGAGACAGGCTGATGCAACTTTCCCTTTCCCCAGTACTGGGCCAGTAGAATTACTATTCTTCTTCAAAATCACTGCCAATAGGTTCATTATCATTACTTTCTGAGCAGTGTTTTTGGAAGTATCCTTGAGTATTCTGCAAATACACCATAGTTTAGTTTAATAAAAGTTGGAATTTCAATGTTTTCTGGAAGGAGTTTTCTCCTCCTAGTACTAGCAACAAAGCCAGCAGTGAAAAATATTCTTTCTGAACAGACGTGTTGCTGGGCAACTTAAATAGTAAAGGGCCACTTTTTGTGATGCTGGCCAGACAGCACACTTTTCAAGCCCATACTGAAGTGGGTCATCTTGAACATTTATCTTCTGGGATCCTTTAAGAAGACGTCCACCATATTGCCTGCTGAGCAACTTGTGATGGGATAAGTAATAGCACTGTCTTTATCTATGGCATCCAGTCCTCCCAAATGTTCATAGAGGCTCCAGAAAAACTGCCCCTGGGTTCCGACTCATAATGCAAGGCTTTTCTTATTCTTCTCCTTCACTGGGATCTGTTTTTTTGGAAAGGAGCATGGTTATCGTGATCAGCAGCTGCACCACTTCTAGTCGAAATTTCTGTTGTTATTTCTAGAACAACTTTATTGATGAGCAGTTCTTTATAATGACTGAGGTCTATGCTATCAGATTGGAGAAGACCTGGCAAACTGGTTTTGAAATGTAGATCCAACATTATTGCTGTTAGATGATGTTCAGATTCCAAAAATATTGGCAATCCTGCAGTCAGTTTCCAAACACAAAGACAGCTTTTCAGCCAGAGTGGCACCTGTGCTTGTACCTTGCTCTTCAAAAGTTTCTTGGAGTCTTTCCAGTCTCTGCATGAGAAAACTATCAATGGAATGACTTGACTTATGGTTTTGCAGTCATCACTAGCTTCTCGTGTGGCTTCCTTGAATGTTGTCACAGCTGACATAAATATGATATAAGATTCCACTGCCCAGAGGTGAGTGTAACATCCCCTTTTACTACTGCATCTTCCATGGTGTACTAGTACACTGATTTACATTGTTCTTGAATGTAAAACCACACGTAAAAGGCAGAGTTCCACCTTGTGGCAACTTCTTGCTTTAGCTGGTGAATTGGTAAGTTGTTCTGTTTTTGCAGTACCCACAAACTTTTATAAACTTTTGTGGAGTGCCTAAAGTGACCACATATCATACATGCAATACACAGCATATTCTGCACCATATCTCTCAACTGCTATGAATTCTGCATAGTGCTATGATTTTTACACTCAAATTTACCCTTGCTCCTCACAAGTTTACCGATGTTCCTCATAATGTTAGAGCTATTTCCGGACACACAAAGTATTAAATCACTGAACTAGGCTGATAGAAATATTCCTTATCACTTACCATATGGGGTCCACTGTCTGTAGACATAATATTGTTAAAAATAAGAAAGTGCTCCACATTCTGACCCTTTGCCATGATTTGTGAACGCCAGTGCTATGATTTTTAATGATGAGAGGTTGAAAGGTATGTTCTCCGCACTCCTGTCTTCACTGAGGAACTCCTGTACCACTAGATTTAGTGTATGTGCAAAACGTCAGTAAATGCAGAAACCCACTATCCTTTAATGCTTTCACAATATTAGCTCCACTGTCTGCAACCACATATCCTGGTGAAAGGCCAGTATGGAAAATCATTCAGAAAACTGCTTGTTTTAGCTCCTGTAAGATGTTCACACCAGTGTGATTTTCCTTGTCAAAGGTTGCAATACAGAGAGCAACCTGTCTGTGAGGATTTTGTTGCTCCCTGGTGGTGGCAGAGAATGTTGCAGAGGAAAATGATACCCAGTGGGTGGTGACAGTCATGTAGTCTACTGTTAGACCACTCATCCACATATCTGTTGTTATATGCACTTCTTCAGCAGCTGATGACTACACAGCACTGTTTACCTTCTAGCACAGTTCCCTATAAAGATCTGGCACTGTCTTTCTGGAGAAATATGTCGGCGATGGCAGCTGATATTGAGAGGCAGCATGTTTCATCACCTCCTGAAACTCAGCAGAGTCAGCAATAGAAAATGAGTGCATGTCCAGTGCAATCATAGCAGATACTGCTTTATTTAGCTTTTGAGCAGCTGGATGGCTTTAGTCATATTTATTTCTCTGCTCAAAAGCCTGCTGCATGATTAATTGTTTCTATGGTGCAACTGGCACACTAAAACAGGCTGGAGGAGACAGAGAATAACTCATTCTGTTGTCGATTGAGGAAGCTTTCTGATTCTGATAAAGACCTAGCAGATAAAGGGGGTGATGCAGTCAAAGTCCTGCTCGGTGTCTGAGGGTTTTGTTGTATATGGAAAAATTTAGCTACTGTATACAACCAGTGTGAGTACCAGTGTTAACCTGTGCAACATCTTCTGTCATGTCACCTTGTAACTTATTCCTGTCCCACTGAAGTAGATGTATCCACTATAAGTATCTTACAAAGGATGATGTGCCAAGATTGCTTGCCTGTCTTCCTCTGCTGAAAGAGACCCTACATAATCAGCATATTGCATGCATACTGTTCTTTGGGTCAAGGTGAAAGAAACTCCAAATGGAAGAGGATGTCTTTTTCATTTTTGTCCCCAGCATTGCAACTTCTGAATCATCATATGGCATGTCTATGTTCATTTCTATATTCTGATTATTTTTCTCAGTGTCCTCACTGGATGATTGGGTGTGGTGCCTGCCCTCAGCAGAGGAAACGGGTAAGCTAGGCATAACATCCTTTTCCATTTCACTGGCACTAATAACAATTCCATGTCAAATCCACACTGGAGTTCCTCAGGGCTCAGTGTTGGGTCCCTTCTTTTCTCTATTTTCCTTAATGACTTACCGTCAGCACGCTCCTCCTCTTCCATACACATGTACGCTGACGATACCGCTCTTTTCACTTCAGGCCAATCTCCCTCCGATGTGGAAGCCAGGCTCAAGCTTGACTTCAACAAGATCCAGTACTGGCTTGTCTTACATCAATGCCAATAAAGTCTCCATGACCTTCAGCATGAGACAGAGACTTGCTAAGCTCCCAGTTCTGCCCACTTTCCACACCCTGAATGGGACACAGCTTGAGGACACATCCTCATTTAGATACCTTGGGGTTTGGCTGGATCAACACCTCAGCTTCTCTGATCATATCAATATTATCCTGAAAAAACTGCACCCCAAGCTCGGCGCCTTATACAGGCACCATAACTGCAACCCTCCTAAGGCCAGGCATACATTTGTTTAAAAGATGATCCTCCCCATATTCAGCTGCTGTGATGTAGTCTATAATGCAGCTCCAAAATCCGCCTTATCCAGATTGGATCCCCTTTTCAACTCTTTCTGATGCTTTGTCCTTAACTCCCCAGTGTGTACTCACCAGTGTGACCTCTATCACACCCTATCTTTCCCCTCACTTGCTAACAGGTGCCTCTCCCATTGCATCAAATTCATTTCTTACTGGCTTGGCTCTCTACCTCCTTACCTGTCCTCCTCCATCTCCACCCCCCTCCATGGTTCATGCCTTAAGATCAGCTTGCTCACACACATTTGTGGTCCCTCAATGCTCTACATTGGCAGGCCAGTTGGCCTTTGCCCATTGATTCCTCAAAATCTGGAACTCTCTTCCTCAGCAGATTTGCCACTCCTCCTCCCTTCATTCCCTCTCTTCTGCACTCCACAATTTCCTCTCCTCAAACTGTACCTGTTTCCCATATTCTTAATTGCTACCCTTCTCTCTCTCTCTCATACGTCTGCACTCTTCAAAGCTGACCGCGAACTGAGGAAATGCCAGTAAGCTGTATAATGGAATGAATAGGGTTTTTTCAACTTTGCTCAATATCTCGGGCATTTCTTGGAATTTTGGCACCACATTTTCAGCATGGGGTTTTTGGGGCCCCTCCTCATGAATTCTATCACTGTCAAGGCGTTAATCGGCCTTGAAAGGTGATTTCGCAGTCACTGCGCGAAATCACCTTTCAGGACCCATTAACGAAATGACAGTGCCAGTGTTCATGAGGTGGCCTCTCAAAAAGCCTATGTTCCAAATTTGGTGGAAAAAATCCATCAAATGCCTGTTTTACGTGCGTTCATTGTGCAGCTGCTACGCAGGCTTGTAACTTCACGCATTTGCAATATTTTAATGGTGGATTTTCAGCATTGTCATTTTTGTACACCTCCTTGTGAACAGTATAGCTGCCATTTTCCACATCCTGCCTGAAATGTATTTCCGCACTTCCGGTGCACAATAGCGCAGTCGCTGTGGGAAATCTGTGTTTGGGCCAGATTATGAAAATGAAAGTGACACAGTTCATGAGTAGAGGTCCTAAAATGCCTATGTTGAAAATTTGGTGATGATATTCCATAAAATGACTGTGTTACAAGCGTGCATTGGCAGATTGCACGCATGCCTGTACCGTCATGCATTTCTGATATTTTCACTCTGGATTTTCACCATTGCCATTTTTCCACACCTCTTGATGAACAGTACAGCCGTCATTTCACATATCCTGCCCAAAATGTGTTTTCGCACTTCCAGCGCAGAATAGCATGATCGCTGTGCGAAATCACTTCTTGGGACACTTTGGGGAAATAACAGTGACACTGTACATGAGCAGAGGTGCTACAATGCCTATGTTGAATATTTGATGCCGAACACCCATAAAATGGCAGTGTTGCAAGCCTGCATTGCATATTTCCAACGCACCCTTGTAACTTTGCAAATTTGCTATATTTACATGCCACATTTTCAACACTGGCATTTTTTTACACCTCCTTATGAACTGTACAGCTGTTGTTTTTCACATCCTGCCCAAAATGTTTTCCCGCACTGCACTACCAACCACCCAAAGGGACACCCCAATGCCTGTCAGTCTCTACAGGGTGGGGGTGGGTTGGCATCAGTTCAATACTTCACTGTCATTCCTGTTATGCATCTCTCTAACTCCTGCACTACCAATGCCAATGCCAGCAAGCCAACATTCAGCATTGACAAATGCTTGTTTATATTTATGGTTGTAGGAGGGTAACCCTGGGTAAGATTCAAGAGCAGGTGAATCACCTTTGAATAGTCTTTTATGAACCTGCGGTAGTAGCCACAGAACCCCAGGAAATGTTGTTCTTTCAAATTATGGGGCTGGGGCCAAGTAGTCAGTGATTCAACCTTACTGGGATCAGTCTCTATCCCTTCTGCAGGTACTATGTGCCCTACATACTTCACGGAGGTTTGAAAAAACTGACACTTGTCAATGGACTGCTTGAGGCCGAAGTCTTCCAATTGGCCTAGGACTTTAAACAGTGGTGTCTCATGCTCCTCTAATGTGCACCCAAACACAATGACATTGTCGGGGTACACTAGACATTTCAGCAAGTTCATATCTCCCAACGCATGTTCCATCAGTCACTGAAAGGTGGCCAGGGCACCTGAAATCCCCTGTGGCATTCTCAGGAATTCGTAGAACCCCAAAGGACAGATGAAGGATGTTTTCTCACTGTCCTCTGTGGCCATCGGGATCTGGAAGTATCTGTTACAATGATCCAATACCGAAAACCATTTGCTCCCATTCAAACAATCCAGGACATCTTGTATACAGGGCATGGTGTATTGACTGGGGATGGTTCACCAGTTTAGGTTTTGATAATCAACACACATCCTTACTGACCCATTCTTCTTACGCACAACCACAATGGGAGAGGTGTATGGGCTCCTTGATTCTTGTATCACATCAGCAGCGAGCATTTCCTGCAAGTGTCTCCTCACATCATCTATGTCTGCTGGGTCAAGACATTGGGATCTCTCTCGAAATGGCCAGTCATCATGCAGGTGTATGTGATGCTCTGCACCCTGGACACACCTCACGTCCCTTTCTTTTAATGAAAACACTTGGTCCCTCTGAGTGAGTTTCGTGCTAATTCTAGCCTTCCATTCAGCTGGCAACGAGGAGTCACCAAAGTCAAGGAAGTCCGGGGTCACCCTCTCCTTGTTGCTGGGCAATACAGCAGTGTCAGTGCAGTGTACTGTAGCTAGGTGCACCCTCTGTTCACCTGAATCTCCCGATTTGACACATTCTGAATCCGGACCATCACTTGTCATGCATAGGCATGGCCATGAGCAGGCAAGATGCTGGGTTTGACCAATAATCCCTTTGGCAACTTTCCATCTCCTGGTGCAGCCAACATTAAGATTTTGTTCTTTACATTTCTCTTTAGGCGGACTTCTCCATGGATTGTGCACTGGGCGTTGGGGGCCAATACCAAGGAGTCAGTTTCCTTTTTCCTACACTATCCCCACTGGCTCATCTGGGTCCACTTCATCAAGTGTCTGTTGCCAGCCATAAGCCCTTTTTACTAAAACTGGAATTCTTAGAGCCCATCCAGTCAGCTGCCCTTGTTTCTCATGGCAGAGTTGTGCTAGTCTCCCAAACATGTGGGCGTTTGTCTCAGTTAACAGGGGAACCCCGTCATACAGTCTGGTGGGGGGACACACAAGGGCCAGTGTCACTACTTGCTCCTCTACGCCAGTGACAGTTGCAGGAAAAGAAAACCAGAGGTGGGCATATCCTAGATATGGATAAGACTTGTCACTCAGCGCCCCCCCACACATGTAGGCCTTCCAGGGATTGTAAGGGCACATCAGATAAGTGTTTGTCATACCAGTCCTGAAACCCAATGATCACTTGCGATCCACTGTCAAGCACAGCTCGAGTAGGAATACCATTCACAGCCACATTAGTCTCCATTGAAGGGCCCACTATCTTGAACCAGTCTGGAGGACAGTAGCTGTGGCCGGTACAGATGACTTAGCCATAAAGAAGTTGGAGTTGGGATTTCCTGAGCCTTCTCTGAGATCATTTCCAGCACCCCTCGGCCATGGTTTCACTTTCCAGAGTTCCCCTTGAAGTCTGTATATAACCTCATCTAAGTCTTTTGGGGACCGGCATTCTTTCTTCATATGCCCCTCCTTCCCACAATTATGACACAGTATGCTTTCTAGAGTCTGGTGTGGCTGAGGCATCACATTGGGGGCTGAGGCAGGGGTACTACCAACAGAAAATCGTGATTCAACCTCTGTCTGGTGTGTGGTGAGCATGGGGAGACAATTCAATAATTCCCTCACTTCCATAGTCAATTCATCAATTTTTGAGCTGCTGTCAACAGGAATGCCTGGAGTGCACCCCACCAACAGCGGACACACTCTGAGAGGGTTTGGGCCCATTGTATCTGGAATGGGCTTGTAGGAAATGGTAGCCCTCCTTTCTTGGACCTCTCACAGTACCTTTCCAGGCGGGCGTCCTTGCTAGCCTCCGAATGTTCAACTGGCACTGTATTTTCCCTGAGCATCACTCACATGTGCATCCTCGGTCATCTGGGCAGCAGCAACAGCAGATACAGGAGGGCCTCCTCACGTGTCTGCCTCTCTCATACTCCAATTTCCTTCATCAGTCCGTCATAGGTAGGAGGTGCATCTAACCAAGCAGCAAGGCATAGTTGGAGAAGCAATAACTCAGAGAATGGGGCTCACTTGAGAAGTTGGTCCAACCTATTCTGATCTAACTTAGCTGGGGCTATGCCACATTTCTTTAGGCATTCCTGTAACACCGCTTTGAGTCGAGGAACTTACATGAATAAGAGCTCCCCTGGGTATTGCTGAGTGTTTTTGACCCTACCTCACAGGTCCTCATCCGAATCGGGACTCCCATACACATTTTCCAATGCATTGAAAAAATCTTGAGCAGTTGCTTCTGAATTACTAGCCTGTGTAGCATGGATAGTAAGTTGGGTGCGGCCTCTGAGGCTTTCAACCACCCTTCTCCTCTTCTCTGGTTCGGGGCATTGCCATTCTCGGGTTTAAGGAGCCACATAGTCTATCCAAGTCTCCCAATTGTCCTCCCCGTGGGGTGTGGGGAGGGTGCCTGAAAACATCCTCAGTCGGCGATATGAGTCATGACTAATGGCGGGTACAGATATAGGGGCCAGCACTGGCATGGGACAGAAGGCGGGGCAGTAACAGGTGCTGGAGTGGGAGAGGGTGTTGGGGAAGGAACACCGCCAAGTGGCAGGAATAGTTTCTTAAAGTCCTCTACAGTTTTTCCATCCTCCAGCAACAACTTAGCAAATTTCTCCTCAAAAGTCTCAGATAATGGTGGGAGCTCATCCTCCCCTGGGTCTCTACTGTCTTTTGTTATCACTCTCCAGGAGGCTAGGACACCTTCTGAGGCAATAGTCTGTGGCACTTTAGAGCTGTCCACAAGGTCACTACACCCTACCAAGGCTATGAAAGTTTGGGCAATCAAATCAGCCTGTCAACCCACCACCACAGGGTTTTTTACACGTTCAACTTTGGAGTGTGCTCCCTCTACAGTGTCCTTCCTGGTATCCAGGGGAATATACAGTATAAGCAGAGCATTTGGGGGTCGATCTCCTGTCCAATACACCACCTCACCAACTGGTGTACAGCCATTTTTACTGGGGTAGCCATTAATCTTTAACAATCATTTGTAATTTTTAGCCACTAGAAGGCACAAAATCCCAGCGGTGAGCCTCCAAGATGTAACCCCTAGGTGGCATTAACCCAAGGGCTACTACCCCTACCTACGTGGCTAGTAGCAGGCTAAGTGGCCTGAGTTCTGAAACGGGTGCCTCCACCCGAGGTCAGGGTTGGTAGTGGTAAAACTAACCTGGGCACAGCTCTCCGGGACACTGTAACCCCCCCCTTTCCCTTCTAGTGGCCTAAGCAATATTCAATAATCACTTTCTCAGTACCCCTTGAACACCATACCAGTACCCACACTATTTGCACTTACCACCAGGGCTGGTTTTTCTGGCTCGACCCTGGTGACCTCCTGTAAAACAAGGTTATGCACAGTAAATAGCGACAGTACAGTACTCTTGGCACAAACTGGAACAACAGTCAGGTTAAATGCAGCAAAAACTCAGATCTGATTTATTCAGACGACTTGAACAAGGAAGGGGCATGATCAGATTGATTGGCTTAAAGAGTATATTAATCAAACAGTTATGCATGCGCTTTAAGTCCCCACACAGTCACACACTCTGGGTACCCAGGTAGGATAATGGTGGGCTAGCCAGGAACGTTGCAGCTGGTTGGGGCCCTGTGATGGAAGAAAACAACATGCACAACACACTCTACTTGTAATCTGGAGCTGGAGGGCTCAGTTTGTGAAAGAAAAAGCAACAAGACAATCCGATGACAAAACTTTAGATTTAGCTGTTGTTGCAGGGAGCTACCCTGATGTTTATTCACGAAACCCAATACAGGACACAGGCAGGATGAAATTGAGACTGCAGGTTGTTGAGCTGGAGTGCCAGGAGATGCAGGGCCCACAAGAATCACTGAGGTGTTGTTCCTGTTCAAGGGTTGAGTAGGGGGCTGATCCCCAAGCAGGTCTCTTGTCAATGGCTTTCTCTGTGCAATGGGTAGTCTGGCTGGGCCAGTGTGGCAAGGCCCAGGCAAAATGGCAATAAATTAGGATTCAATCTTTTGGAGCTAGATGCAGCCTCCAGTGAGCAGAACACAGTTCAACACACAGAGGGGAACCAAATCATGACCCACTAACAGCACACAGCACATTTACATGTAAGAAATTCCACTATGCCAGGCAGATTGCGATCCAGTCGCAATTACAGAGTCTCTGCACAAACCGGGAGTTCAGAGGTGGCTAGAAATCCTGACAGGCCAATAGCATTCAGCAAATCTTTGGTCTTCTTCAGGTTAATGCTGGTCACAGTCTAGTGGCTTAAATAGTCCTCACAACTCGAATTCACTCCGAATAAACTCTATTTTCCCTCTCAGGGACAGCAGGCAGACAGGCAGGTAGGGCAAAACTCAGCCCTTTCACAGTTAGCCCATGCAAAACTACACAGAACTGCTGCTCAAATCACTTGAGGTGTTACTCATTTCACTTCCCAACTCAGAACTAACTTGAAAACTGCAAGCAGTCTGGGAATTTCCCCAAGATCCAAAAGGTTCAGTTGGTTGATCTGTCTGTCAGTGAGAACAAGGACTCCCCTTCAGATTCATTTAGGTGCCAAAATGCAAAAACTACAATTCCTGCAAGTTTTGACCCCACCAACCCCCTGTAGGCAGGCTCCATTTTAGAGTCCCAACAGTAGTGATTGGCCCATTCTGACAGTCCCGGGCCAAGTTGGTGGAGATAAACAGAACCGTCCTTGCTGCAAAGAAAACAGGTTAGAACAAACTGCAATATTATTATCACTCTAATATATATTCAGCAAATAAGCACATCTTATAACAGAGCTCCCTCTGCGCAAATAGCGATGACAGAATGGAGCAGTTATCTGGCAGCCCGGGTTGGGCTTGAGCATAGAAACACTCAGCCCCCTCCCAGATTAATTATAACTGCAATACAGACAGCTCTTAAAGAGACAGTACATATAGGCTATATAGGCACTCTCTGACAATACATTTAAACTGCTAAAACACAGAACACCAGCCTGGCAATGAGCATTTAGGAAATCTCAAGGAAGACTTTTCAGGAACCCCTATTTGTAGGGGTTATAGTAGCGTTGTAAAAAAGCTTAAGTAGATTTGTCTGGCATGACCTGTCCACTGAAAAACTGTGCTGTTTAGGGTCTTGTTGGCCGCTAGTTTTGAGGAATGCTATGATCCTCTGTAGTGTCTCCATTAGTTTCCCTACTATAGATGTGACGCTCACCAGTCTGTAATAACTAGCCTCTTCGTAACTGCCTGATTTGTGAAGTGGAACTACTATTGCCTTTTCCCACTCTTCAAGTACCACACAGCTCTTCAAGGATTTTGTGAATAGAAGTGCCAGAGGGGCGCTATGTCTGCCCCCAGTTCCTTAAGGATTCTGTGGTGCATCTTGTCTGGTCCCATGGCTTTGTCTGCTCACCCTGCCTCCCCACACCCCCCTCATCCCATACTTACCTGCGCAGTCTGGCGCGTTGATCTTCGGTGGACCGGGAACACGTCTGCACTCTTCAAAGCCGACCACGAACTGAGGAAATGCTGGTAAGCTGTATAATGGCATAAATAGGGTTTTTTCAAGTTTGATGCATATCTCAGGCATTTTTTGGAGTTTTGGCACCACATTTTCAACATGGGGTTTTTGGGACCCCCACCACATGAATTCAGGCACTGTCATGGAGTTATTCAGCCCCGAAAGGTGATTCCACAGTCACTGTGTGGAATCACCTTTTGGGACCGATTAATGAAATGAAAGTGCCAGTGTTAATGAGGTGGGCTCTCAAAAAGGCTATGTTGAAAATTTGGTGATGAAAGTCCATAAAATGACTGTGTTACGAGAGTGCGTTTTGCAGTTTCCACACACCCTGGTAACTTTGCAAATTAGTAATATTTTCACACCAGATTTTCAACACTCGCATTTTTTTTTCACACCTCCTTATGAACAGTACAACTGTCATTTTTCACATCCTGCCTGAAATGTGTTTTCACATTTCTGACACAGAATACAGCAGTTGCTTTCAGAAATCAGTGTTTGGGACAGATTAGGATTGATCGAGTGAGAGAGGGGGAGTGACCGAGCTCAACTGAGCTCTGTCAGGACTGCTGCAGATTTCTTTCTGGGCAGACACAGTCACCAACGCAGGCAGGAGCCCAGTACAAAAGGGCAGCCTGCAGTGCTGGGAGAAACAGAACAAGCGGATGAGGGAGGGGAACTGAGCAAGCTCAACGGAGCAAAGCAATCAACATTTAGCATTGACAAATGCTTGTTTATTTATTGTTATTTATTGAACAGTTTTATCAGGAAAGCACACTGGACAATCAAGTTACTCATCTCCCAGTGTATCCTGGAGGAGAGGGGAATGGGAGCAGCACATACAATAGGCTACTTTCATCAAGGACAATAAAAACAGATTAAATTCTGTAAAACAACAGTTTAATAGCATGGCAGTTAGCAAGGCCCAGCTGTTAGTAAGCTCACAGGAAATTATGCATCTTGTAAAGTATTTTGAGCCAATGCTAAAGTTATATAAGCACATAGTTTCATTTGCTTTAAGTCTAAAATCCTAGCAATAAATTACATTAGACAATATGCATTGAACACAGGGACATAGGCTGAGGCAATGTAACAGCTCAGTATATAGAGAATAATGTATTGGCAACCATACACAACAAGGCTATGTTTCCATCGAGGGGTTGAGATGACAGCATATGAACCTCGAGAGCAAAGATCGAGAGGTCCATGCTGTCATCTCAACTCCGAGATGGAAACACATGCCGAGTTGTGTGTGGTTTCCCATATTTTAATTTTTATAAGATATGTTTTTTTACATGAGAGTGATAGACCACCATTGAAGTGAAAACAAAAAATCTTGCCATTTCTTTGTTTTACTCACATAACAAAATCAAATTTCCAGATTTTTGAAATGTAGAAGGTATGATTTTGAGCACTGTGTAGTAAGTAAATAGCTAGGTGTAGAATAAATGAGAAATTTAAAATTGTATGACCCTTGAACTGTGCATAACAACTGTTCGGAATGCGCATAACAACACTTTAGAATGCGCATAACAATTTAGAATGTGCATAACAAGGATTTTGAGCAGGCTGATTTTTGTACATAACAAAGGGTAACCATATACTATAGCAGTATAACCTGGTAGTATAGCCTAGAAGTTAGAGTAATGAGCTGTTACTGAGCTTGGTTCAGCAGACCTGGGTTTGATTCACCACAACCTTCACTTGCATACTGTGTGGCTCTGAGCAAGTCACTACTTAACCACCCCAGTGCTTCCAGGTCACTGCTGACAACAGGCACTCATACCTAGTAGGCCTTACCTTGTTATCAAAGAATAAAACACACACACACAGAAAAGTAACCCCTGGATACCTTGTTTAGTTTGTTAAGCAAGGTGTGCACTGCTAACAAAAGTGACTTGGTGACTGAAGGAGGGTTAGGGTAACAGGACAGAAGGACATAGCAAATGACAGATGATGGTCTGATAGGAGATTTTTTTTAAAAAGGTAGCTGTACACACACACAGAATATATTGGACCTTTCCACTCACTCTTTTGAACTGATGTTTTTTGTGTTTTTTGATTAACCAACTTTGTTGTTTGTGTTGCCAGTGACCCCCATAGTGTCTCAATGTAACATTTTTTTTATTTTTCAAAAGGTATAAACTTTACATTACAGAACAGTGAATATTTGCATTACATTGTAAAATACAGGGGGAAGGGAGGACAAAAGAGGAGAGGGGACAAATAAGGGGAAAGTGGGAAGGTTACAGAACTGGGGTTACTGACTCTGAGCAAGTAAGGAGACTACTGAGAAATATAGGAACTTCTTGTCTCAGAACAGGAAGATCATGAGATAAAAGGGTGCAGAGGCAGTAAGTAAGCAGGGAGAGAAAAAAAAAGAAATAAACAAACAGAGGAAAGAGTAAGTATTCCAAATAACAGTAAGGAGGCCAGAAAAAAGACATGACGGCAGTGGTGCAGTGTAGTGACTGTGGAGCAGCAGTCTTCCGGGAGATGTTTTGTAGGATGTAGTGTAGTCCCATCTGCAGACACCTCTCTGGGCTGAGGGAGGAGGTTGCTCATCTCCAGACTGAGTTGGCCAGGATTTGTGGGACCTCCTCTCCCAACCAGGGACCACCAGGGTCACTGCTGTTGCCTCAGAGGTTGCCAAGAAAGATGAGTGGTTAGACCACAGTGGGCTCAGGGAGGGTGAGGGTGGTGGAACAGAGACTCATCCCTCCAGTTGTACCTCTCCACAATTTCTATGCCGTTCTGGAAAAGTGTGGTTCCTCTATGGAGGCACCCACAGTGGAGACAAAGGAGGGTGCTGGGAACCTCCACAAAGGAGACCCAAAGGAGGGTGGCATGGGACTCCACAGGGGAAGGAAACAACTCCTGGTGGGGGACTCCATTGTTAGGAAGGTAGAACTGGGGGAGGAAGGGGAGCGGGAGGTAAGGTGCCTGCCTGGTGCCATGGCTTGGAGAGACAGGGAGCGAATCTTCAGGATCACAGGAGCAGCAGCACAGGGGAGGGATCTGGATGTCATTGTCCACCTAGGAACAAATGACCTGGCTAAGAAAGGGATCAGAGCAGTGCAAGAAGTGTTTGTGGAGATGGGGAAGGGCCTTAGACACATAGCACACACGGTAACCTTCTCGGAGGTGCTGCCTGTCTATGGCATGGGTGAAGCTAGGGTGCTCCACACCATGGGATTCAATCAGTGTTTGAAAAGCTGGTGCAGAGCTCAGGGATTTGGCTTCATTGGAGACTGGGGGTCCACCTGGAGGGTTGCAGGCCTATACTGGCATGATGGTCTACATCTGTCCAGGAGGGGAACCAAGATCCTAGTTGATAGGTTTAAATACTTCATTGACAAGTATTTAAACTAGCCAAGGGGGGGAGGCACTGGAAAGGAGCAGGGAAATCCTAGCCCCCCCAAAATATCAGGGTACTAAGTGAGGTAGACACCAACATAGAGATGTCAATAGGGAGAAGCGCAGGGGTAAATGGAGAAAGTGACAAATGCAATAAGGACACGGATGGGGCAAAAAGGGTAAGGCCATCACGAAATGGAGGGTAATGAGTACCAACGCCCGTAGTCTGGGCAACAAGCTCCCTGAACTGGTGGCCTTGATGGAAGAGGGATGCCTGGATATTGTAGCAGTCACAGAAACATGGTACACAGAGAACCATGACTGGGATGTTAACATACCTGGGTACACAAGCTACAGGAGAGACAGGGAGGGTAGAAGAGGGGGGAGAGTAGCTCTCTATGTAAGGGAAGGGATAAAAGCAACTTAACAAAAGAGTAAACAGGGAGGAGAGGAGGCACTGTGGGTTACCTTAGAGACTGGAAATGGCACCACAATCCACACAGGGATTGTATAGACCCCATGTCAGGGAGGGAATGGACAAGGATATGATAGAAGGCATACTTAGGATAGCAGAGAAAGGGAGATACTGTTGATGGGGACCTTAACATGCCAGATGTTAACTGGAACACCTTTGCAGCAGCCACATCCAAAAGCAGGACCATTCTTGATGCCCTTCAGGTGGCATGCCTCAAACAGCTAGTTTTGGAACCCACTCGTGAGGGAGCAATCTTAGACCTCGTACTCTCAAATGGGGACAGTGAGAGGATCTCAGATCTAGAAGTGGGTAGCCATTTGGGAACAAGTGACCACCAAACAGTGTGGTTAATGATAAACTCTGCTACAGAGTCAAGCCATACAAAAGTGAGGGTTCTGGACTTCAGGAGGGCTGACTTTGGCAAGATGGGAGAGTGCCTTAGAAAAGCACTAGCAAACAGGCTAGAAGGAGGGATGGAGCAACAATGGGCAAATATCAAAACTGCCATCACAGAGGCAACAAGCCATTGTGTGAAGCAAATAAACAAATCAAAATGAAAGAAAAAGCCACTATGGTTCTCAAAAGAGGTGGCGGTGAAGGTTAGGGAGAAAAAGATAGCATTTAGGAAGTATAAGGAAACACAGAAGGAGCAGGACAGAGAACTGTACCAGTTAAGGCAGAAGAAAGCAGGGAGGGTAGGCAGAATAGCAAAGGCACAAACTGAGGAAAAGATAGCTAACTCGGTTAAGAAGGGGGATAAAACCTTTTATAGGTATATCAGGGAGCGTAGAAAGACAAAGGGAGGGATAGTGAGGCTGAATAGAATGGATGGTGGGTGGGCAGAGAGTGACAGTGATAAAGCAGCGATACTGAATAAATACTTCTGTTCAGTATTCACAAAAGAGGAAGTGGGGGAGGTGCCTAATCCAATTAACTGAAGCACTCTGGAGAAGGGGGTTGATCCCAGTCCTTTCACAGAAGAAAGGATTCTGAAAGAACTCCTAAAACTGAAGGTGGACAAAGCAATGGGACCAGATGGAATTCACCCCAGAATTCTAAAAGAATTAAGCAGAGAACTAGTGACACCACTGACTACGCTTTTTAGCAAATCATGGGAGGATGGTGTGGTACCTGAGGACTGGAAGAAGGTGGATGTGATTCCCCTTCACAAAAGTGGGACCAAGATGGAGGCTGGAAACTACAGACCTGTCAGTTTGACCTCTGTGGTAGGGAAAGTGATGGAATCACTTCTGAAGGAAAGAATTGTTGAGTACCTTGAAGCCAGTGGGGCACAGGACCCAAGGCAGCATGGGTTCACAGTGGGAAGGTCATGTCAGACGAATCTAATTGATTTCTTTGACTGGGTGACCAAAGTAGTAGACCAGGGAGGGGCTGTGGATATGGTCTACCTGGACTTTAGCAAGGCATTTGACACAGTCCCACACAAAAGATTAGTAGTCAAATTAACCAGCCTGGGAGTGGGTCCCAAAGGTGGTAGCCTGGGTAAAACATTGGCTGAACAACAGGACACAGAAGGTAATTGTAAATGGAGTTCACTCTGAAGAAAGAGGGGTTACTAGTGGGGAACCGCAGGGTTCAGTACTGTTTCCAGTCCTTTTTAATGTCTATAAGTGACATTGCAGAGGGATGGGAAGGAAAAGTATGCCTCTTTGCAGATGACACAAAGATCTGCAACAGGGTTGATACACAAGGAGGCATGGAAAGGATGAGAAGGGACTCGGCAAGGCTGGAGGAATGGTCAGTAGTATGGCAGCTCGGATTCAATGCAAAGAAGTGCAAAGTAATGCACCTGGGAAACAAAAACCCAGGGAAGATTACACAATGGGTGGAGGAGGTAGTAACAACAACAAAAATGGAAAGAGACCTAGGGTAATCATTATCAGATGACCTTAAGGTTGGCAAGAAATGCAAGAAGGCGGTTGGGAGGGCTGGGGGGATACTGGGATGTATAGGGAGAGGTATCACCAGCAGAAAACAGGAAGTTGTTATCCCCTTGTACAGACAGTTGATGAGACCCCTTCTGGAGTACTGCGTCCAGTTCTGGAGACACCATCTCCGCAAGGACATAGACAGGATGGAGGCAGTTCAGAGGAGGGCAACTAAAATTGTGCAGGGTCTGCAAGAGAAGTCATACGAGGAGAGACTAAAGGAGCTTGATATGTATACCCTTGAGGAAAGGAGGTGGGGGCATGATAGAAATGTTTAAGTACCTCAGTGGAATCAACAAAGTCCAAGAGGGTAGCATCTTTCAGAAAAAGAGATGTGTAAGAACAAGGGGACACAATTTGAAGATAGAGGGGGCGGCTCAGGTGCAATGTGAGGAAGTATTTTTTCACAGAGAGGGTGGTGGACGCATGGAACAGCCTTCCTGAGGAGGTTGCGGGGTCTAAAACTGTGGGAGAATTCAAGAATGCATGGGAGAGACATAAGGCAATTTTTGTGGGGGCTAGGAAGAAACAGGCTGTTGGTTAAATAGGATCTGCAGCTTATCCTCTAGGTAGGGAAATGGGCAGACTAGGTGGGCCAAGTGGTCCTTATCTGCATTCAAAGTCTATGTTTCTATGTTTCTAATTAACACTCTGCACTAGGTTACAGGGTGCAGAATGTTTTTGCATATAAGATAAGGCACATTAACAGTCTAACAGTCTAACCATTTAATAGCTGCCAGCTGGACATTGCTACCCTCTGAAGGGTGAGAAGAGATAGTGCCTTGGAGCTAGGGCTAAGGGGCCCCTGCAAGATTATTTGTTAAAGAAGGTTACTTACCTCCCCAGATTTGCCTGAACCATAAGTGGTACAGGTCCACAGCACACTGTTCCGGCTGAGTATGATCTACCATAGTGCAAGGCTTCTGGTGAGACCCAGATAAATGTGATTTTGTTCTACCTGGCCCAGGGAGACACTTTCTTCTGAATCATAATAGACACACGAAGGATCTTTTTAAATCAGTTAGGATGTGGATGCACACTACAATTTTTTTTTAATTCTTTCTTTCTTTCTTTCTTGCACAATGCCATGAAAAGGAAACTAACAGTAATTATGTAGTCAGACTAAGATAGAATTGCGATTTGTGAAAGAGAATATTCACTGTTATGTAGTGTTTGTATTTTTTTTTCTTTCATAGATGACTGTCAATGCAAGAGCAGCAGCTCAGTCAGAAGTCAGAATGGGGTTCGATGTTATCCAAGATAGAGACAAGGCACATAGAGTACATAACTGGAAGACATCTACCAGAAATCAATATAGTCATTTACAAGTTCAAGTTAACCTTACAAATAAAACATTAAAGTAAAAATTTGCGAGTGTGAAATTCCTTCATATGCTCCATGGAGCCAGAAAGTATCCCCTAGGTTTTGTATTCTTGCTAGACAGCAGTTCAGTGCAAGAAACAAAATGGTTAATGGCATGAGACAGGACATGAATGACATGAGAGACAGGCTGAAGCAACATTCCCTTTCCCCAGTACTGGGCCAGTAGAATTATTATTCTTCTTCAAAATCACTGCCAATAGGTTCATTATCATTACTTTCCGAGCAGTGTTTTTGGAAGTATCCTTGAGTATTCTGCAAATACACCATAGTTTAGTTTAATAAAAGTTGGAATTTCAATGTTTTCTGGAAGGAGTTTTCTCCTCCTAGTACTAGGAACAAAGCCAGCAGTGAAAAATATTCTTTCTGAACAGACGTGTTGCTGTGCAACTTAAATAGTAAAGGACCACTTTTTGTGATGCTGGTCAGACAGCACACTTTTCAAGCCCATACTGAAGTGGGTCGTCTTGAACATTTATCTTCTGGGATCCTTTAAGAAGACATCCACCATATTGCCTGCTGAACAACTTGTGATGGGATAAGTAATAGCACTGTCTTTATCTCTGGCATCCAGTCCTCCCAAATGTTCATAGAGGCTCCAGAAAAACTGCCCCTGGGTTCCGACTCATAATGCAAGGCTTTTCTTATTCTTCTCCCTTCACTGGGATCTGTTTTTTTGGAAAGGAGCATGGTTATCGTGATCAGCAGCTGCACCACTTCTAGTCGAAATTTCTGTTGTTATTTCTAGAACAACTTTATTGATGAGCAGTTCTTTATAATGACTGAGGTCTATGCTATCAGATTGGAGAAGACCTGGCAAACTGGTTTTGAAATGTAGATCCAACATTATTGCTGTTAGATGATGTTCAGATTCCAAAAATATTGGCAATCCTGCAGTCAGTTTCCAAACACAAAGACAGCTTTTCAGCCAGAGTGGCACCTGTGTTTGTACCTTGCTCTTCAAAAGTTTCTTGGAGTCTTTCCAGTCTCTGCATGAGAAAATTATCAATGGAATGACTTGACTTATGGTTGTGCAGTCATCCCTAGCGTCTCGTGTGACTTCCTTGAATGTTGTCACAGCTGACATAAATATGATACAAGATTCCACTGCCCAGAGGTGAGTGTAACATCCCCTTTTACTACTGCATCTTCCATGGTGTACTAGTACACTGATTTACATTGTTCTTGAATGTAAAACCACATGTAAAAGGCAGAGTTCCACCTTGTGGCAACTTCTTGCTTTAGCTGGTGAATTGGTAAGTTGTTCTGTTTTTGCAGTACCCACAAACTTTTATAAACTTTTGTGGAGTGCCTAAATTGACCACATATCATACATGCAATACCCAGCATATTCTGCACCATACCTCTCAACTGCTATGAATTCTGCATAGTGCTATGATTTTTACACTCAAATTTACCCTTGCTCCTCACAAGTTTACCGATGTTCCTCATAATGTTAGAGCTATTTCCGGACACACAAAGTATTAAATCACTGAACTAGGCTGATAGAAATATTTCTAATCACTTACCATATGGGGTCCACTGTCTGTAGACATAATATTGTTAAAAATAAGAAAGTACTCCACATTCTGACCCTTTGCCATGATTTGTGAACGCCAGTGCTATGATTTTTAATGATGAGAGGTTGAAAGGTATGTTCTGCACACTCCTGTCTTCACTGAGGAACTCCTGTACCACTAGATTTAGTGTATGTGCAAAACATGGTAAATGCAGAAACCCACTATCCTTTAATGCTTTCACAATATTAGCTCCACTGTTTGCAACCACATATCCTGGTGAAAGGCCAGTATGGGAAAATCATTCAGAAAACTGCTTCTTTAGCTCCTGTAAGATGTTCACACCAGTGTGATTTTCCTTGTCAAAAGTTGCAATACAGAGAGCAACCTGTCTGTGAGGATTTTGTTGCTCCCTGGTGGTGGCAGAGAATGTTGCAGAGGAAAATGATACCCAGTGGGTGGTGACAGTCATGTAGTCTACTGTTAGACCACTCATCCACATATCTGTTGTTATATGCACTTCTTCAGCAGCTGATGACTACACAGCACTGTTTACCTTCTAGCACAGTTCCCTATAAAGATCTGGCACTGTCTTTCTGGAGAAATATGTTGGCGATGGCAGCTGATATTGAGAGGCAGCATGTTTAATCACTTCCTGAAACTCAGCAGTCAGCAATAGAAAATGAGTGCATGTCCAGTGCAATGATAGCAGATACTACTTTATTTAGCTGTTGAGCAGCTGGATGGCTTTAGTCATATTTATTTCTTTGCTCAAAAGCCTGCTGCATGATTAATTGTTTCTATGGTGCAACTGGCACACTAAAACAGGCTGGAGGAGACAGAGAATAACTCATTCTGTTGTCAACTGAGGAAGCTTTCTGATTCTGATAAAGACCTAGCAGATAAAGGGGGTGATGCAGTCAAAGTCCTGCTCGGTGTTTGAGGGTTTTGTTGTATATGGAAAAATTTAGCTACTGTATACAACCAGTGTGAGTACCAGTGTTAACCTGTGCAACATCTTCTGTCATGTCACCTTGTAACTTATTCCTGTCCCACTGAAGTAGATATATCCACTATAAGTATCTTTTAAAGGATGATGTGCCAAGATTGCTTGCCTGTCTTCCTCTGCTGAAAGAGACCCTACATAATCAGCATATTGCATGCATAATGTTCTTTGGGTCAAGGTGAAAGAAACTCCAAATGGAAGAGGATGTCTTTTTCATTTTTGTCCCCAGCATTGCAACTTCTGAATCATCATATGGCATGTCTATGTTCATTTCTATATTCTGATTATTTTTCTCAGTGTCCTCACTGGATGATTGGGTGTGGTGCCTGCCCTCAGCAGAGGAAACGGGTAAGCTAGGCATAACATCCTTTTCCATTCACTGGCACTAATAACAATTCCATGTCAAATCCACACTGGAGTTCCTCAGGGCTCAGTGTTGGGTCCCTTCTTTTCTCTATTTTCCTTAATGACTTACCGTCAGCATGCTCCTCCTCTTCCATACACATGTACGCTGACGATACCGCTCTTTTCACTTCAGGCCAATCTCCCTCCGATGTGGAAGCCATGCTCAAGCTTGACTTCAACAAGATCCAGTACTGGCTTGTCTTACATCAATGCCAATAAAGTCTCCATGACCTTCAGCATGAGACAGAGACTTGCTAAGCTCCCAGTTCTGCCCACTTTCCACACACTGAATGGGACACAGCTTGAGGACACATCCTCATTTAGATACCTTGGGGTTTGGCTGGATCAACACCTCAGCTTCTCTGATCATATCAATATTATCCTGAAAAAACTGCACCCCAAGCTCAGTGCCTTATACAGGCACCATAACTGCAACCCTCCTAAGGCCAGGCGTACATTTGTTTAAAAGATGATCCTCCCCATATTCAGCTACTGTGATGTAGTCTATAATGCAGCTCCAAAATCTGCCTTATCCAGATTGGATCCCCTTTTCAACTCTTTCTGATGCTTTGTCCTTAACTCCCCAGTGTGTACGCACCAGTGTGACCTCTATCACAACCTATCTTTCCCCTCACTTGCTAACAGGTGCCTCTCCCATTGCATCAAATTCATTTCTTACTGGCTTGGCTCTCTACCTCCTTACCTGTCCTCCTCCATCTCCACCCCCCTCCATGGTTCATGCCTTAAGATCAGCTTGCTCACGCACATTTGTGGTCCCTCAATGCTCTACATTGGCAGGCCAGTTGGCTTTTGCCCATTGATTCCTCAAAATCTGGAACTCTCTTCCTCAGCAGATTTGCCAGTCCTCCTCCCTTCATTCCCTCTCTTCTGCACTCCACAATTTCCTCTCCTCAAACTGTACCTGTTTCCCACATTCTTAATTGCTACCCTTCTCTCTCTCTCTTATAAGTCTGCACTCTTCAAAGCCGACCGCGAACCGAGGAAATGCCAATAAGCTGTATAATGGAATGAATAGGGTTTTTTCAACTTTGCTCAATATCTTGGGCATTTCTTGGAATTTTGGCACCAAATTTTCAGCATGGGGTTTTTGGGGCCCCTCCTCATGAATTCTATCACTGTCAAGGAATTAATCAGCCTTGAAAGGTGATTTCACAGTCACTGCACGAAATCACCTTTCAGGACCCATTAACGAAATGACAGTGCCAGTGTTCATGAGGTGGCCTCTCAAAAAGCCTATGTTCCAAATTTGGTGGAAAAAATCCATCAAATGCCTGTTTTACGAGGCATGTCGTAGCCAGTTGCAGGCTGTAACTTCCACGCATTTGCAATATTTTAATGGTGGATTTTCAGCATTGCCATTTTTGTACACCTCCTTGTGAACAGTACAGCTGTCGTTTTCCACATCCTGCCTGAAATGTATTTCCGCACTTCCGGTGCACAATAGCGCAGTCGCTGTGGGAAATCTGTGTTTGGGCCAGATTATGAAAATGACAGTGACACAGTTCATGAGTAGAGGTCCTAAAATGCCTATGTTGAAAATTTGGTGATGATACTCCATAAAATGACTGTGTTACAAGCGTGCATTGGCAGATTGCACGCACGCTCGTACCGTCATGCATTTCTGATATTTTCACTCTGGATTTTCTCCATTGCCATTTTTCCACACCTCTTGATGAACAGTACAGCTGTCATTTCACATATCCTGCCCAAAATGTGTTTTCGCACTTCCAGCGCAGAATAGCGTGATCGCTGTGCGAAATCACTTCTTGGGACACTTTGAGGAAATAACAGTGACACTGTACATGAGCAGAGGTGCTACAATGCCTATGTTGAAAATTTGATGCCGAACACCCATAAAATGGCAGTGTTGCAAGCGTGCATTGCATATTTCCAACGCACCCTTGTAACTTTGCAAATTTGCTATATTTACATGCCACATTTTCAACACTGGCATTTTTTTACACCTCCTTATAAACTGTACAGCTGTTGTTTTTCACATCCTGCCCAAAATGTTTTCCCGCACTGCACTACCAACCACCCAAAGGGACACCCCAATGCCTGTCAGTCTCTGCAGGGTGGGGGTGGGTTGGCATCAGTTCAATACTTCACTGTCATTCCTGTTATGCATCTCTCTAACTCCTGCACTACCAATGCCAATGCCAGCAAGCCAACATTCAGCATTGACAAATGCTTGTTTATATTTATGGTTGGTAGGAGGGTAACCCTGGGTAAGATTCAAGAGCAGGTGAATCACCTTTGAATAGTCTTTTATGAACCTGCGGTAGTAGCCACAGAACCCCAGGAAATGTTGTTCTTTCAAATTATGGGGCTGGGGCCAAGTAGTCAGTGATTCAACCTTACTGGGATCAGTCTCTATCCCTTCTGCAGATACTATGTGCCCTACATACTTCACGGAGGTTTGAAAAAACTGACACTTGTCAATGCACAGCTTGAGGCCGAAGTCTTCCAATTGGCCTAGGACTTTAAACAGTGGTGTCTCATGCTCCTCTAATGTGCACCCAAACACAATGACATTGTTGGGGTACACTAGACATTTCAGCAAGTTCATATCTCCCACTGCATGTTCCATCTGTCGCTGAAAGGTGGCCAGGGCACCTGAAATCCCCTGTGGCATTCTCAGAAATTCGTAGAACCCTAAACGACAGATGAAGGATGTTTTCTCACTGTCCCCTAGGGCCATCGGGATCTGGAAGTATCCGTTACAATGATCCAATACCGAAAACCATTTGCTCCCATTCAAACAATCCAGGACATCTTGTATACAGGGCATGGTGTATTGATTGGGGGTGGTCCACCAGTTTAGGGTTCGATAATCTACACACATCCTTACTGACCCATTCTTCTTACGCACAACCACAATGGGAGAGGTGTATGGGCTCTTTGATTCTTGTATCACATCAGCAGCGAGCATTTCCTGCAAGTGTCTCCTCACATCATCTATGTCTGCTGGGTCAAGACATTGGGATCTCTCTCGAAATGGCCGGTCATCATGCAGGTGTATGTGATGGTCTGCACCCTGGACACACTCCACGTCCCTTTCTTTTAATGAAAACACTTGGTCCCTCTGAGCGAGTTTTGTGCTAATTCTAGCCTTCCATTCTGCTGGCAACGAGGAGTCACCAAAGTCAAGGAAGTCCGGGGTCACCCTCTCCTTGTTGCTGGGCAATACGGCAGTGTCAGTGCAGTGTACTGTAGCTAGGGTGCACCCTCTGTTCACCTGAATCTCCCGATCTGACACATTCTGAATCCGGACCATCACTTGTCATGCATTGGCGTGGCCACGAGCAGGCAAGATGCTGGGTTTGACCAATAATCCCTTTGGCAACTTTCCATCTCCTGGTGCAGCCAACATTAAGATTTTGTTCTTTACATTTCTCTTTAGGCGGACTTCTCCATGGATTGTGCACTGGGCGTTGGGGGCCAATACCAAGGAGTCAGTTTCCTTTTTCCTACACTATCCCCACTGGCTCATCTGGGTCCACTTCATCAAGTGTCTGTTGCCAGCCATAAGCCCTTTTTACTAAAACTGGAATTCTTAGGGCCAATCCAGTCAGCTGCCCTTGTTTCTCATGGCAGAGTTGTGCTAGTCTCCCAAACATGTGGGCGTTTGTCTCAGTTAACAGGGGAACCCCGTCATACAGTCTGGTGGGGGGACACACAAGGGCCAGTGTCACTACTTGCTCCTCTACGCCAGTGACAGTTGCAGGAAAAGAAAACCAGAGGTGGGCATATCCTAGATATGGATAAGACTTGTCACTCAGCCCCACACATGTAGGCCTTCCAGGGATTGTAACGGCACATCAGATAAGTGTTTGTCATACCAGTCCTGAAACCCAATGATCACTTGCGATCCACTGTCAAGCACAGCTCGAGTAGGAATACCATTCACAGCCACATTAGTCTCCATTGAAGGGCCCACTATCTTGAACCAGTCTGGAGAACAGTAGCTGGGGCCGGTACAGATGACTTAGCCATAAAGAAGTTGGAGTTGGGATTTCCTGAGCCTTCTCTGAGATCATTTCCAGCACCCCTTGGCCATGGTTTCACTTTCCAGAGTTCCCCTTGAAGTCTGTATACAACGTCATCTAAGTCTTTTGGGGACCGGCATTCTTTCTTCATATGCCCCTCCTTCCCACAATTATGACACAGTATGCTTTCTAGAGTCTGGTGTGGCTAAGGCATCACATTGGGGGCTGAGGCAGGGGTACCACCAACAGAAAATTGTGATTCAACCTCTGTCTGGCGTGTGGCGAGCATGGGGAGACACCTCAATAATTCCCTCACTTTCATAGTCAATTCATCAATTTTTGAGCTGCTGTCAACAGGGAATGCCTGGGAGTGCACCCCCAACCCAACAGCGGACACACTCTGAGAGGGGTTTGGGCCCATTGTATCTCTGGAATGGGCTTGTAGGGAAATGGTAGCCCTCCTTTCTTGGACCTCTCACAGTACCTCGCCCCAGGGCGGACGTCCTTGCTAGCCTCCGAATGTTCAACTGGCACTGTATTTTGCCCTGAGCATCACTCACATGTACATCCTCGGTCATCTGGGCAGCAGCAACAGCAGATACAGGAGGGCCTCCCCTTCGTGTCTGCCTCCTCTCAATACTCCGAATTTCCTTCATCAGTCCGTCATAGGTAGGAGGTGCATCTAACCAAGCAGCAAGGCATAGTTGGAGAAGCAATAACTCAGAGAATGGGGCTCACTTGAGAAGTTGGTCCAACCTATTCTGATCTAACTTAGCTGGGGCTATGCCACATTTCTTTAGGCATTCATGTAACACCGCTTTGAGTCGAGGAACTTTCATGAATAAGAGCTCCCCTGGGTATTGCTCAGTGTTTTTGACCCTACCCCACAGGTCCTCATCCGAATCGGGACTCCCATACACATTTTCCAATGCATTCAAAAAATCTTGAGCAGTTGCTTCTGAATTACTAGACTGTGTAGCATGGATAGTAAGTTGGGTGGGGCCTCTGAGGCTTTCAACCACCCTTCTCCTCTTCTCTGGTTTGGGGCATTGCCATTCTTGGGTTTAAGGAGCAACTTAGTCTATCCAAGTCTCCCAATTGTCCTCCCCCTTGGGTGTGGAGAGGGTGCCTGAAAACATCCTCAGCCGGCGATATGAGTCATGACTAATGGCGGGTACAGATATAGGAGCCAGCACTGGCATGGGACAGAAGGCGGGGCAGTAACAGGTGCTGGAGTGGGAGGGGGTGTTGGGGAAGGAACACCGCCAGGTGGAAGGAATAGTTTCTTAAAGTCCTCTACAGTTTTTCCATCCTCCAGCAACAACTTAGCAAATTTCTCCTCAAAAGTCTCAGATAATGGTGGGAGCTCATCCTCCCCTGGGTCTCTACTGTCTTTTGTTATCACTCTCCAGGTGGCTAGGACACCTTCTGAGGCAATAGTCTGTGGCACTTTAGAGCTGTCCACAAGGTCACTACACCCTACCAAGGCTATGAAAGTTTGGGCAATCAAATCAGCCTGTCAACCCACCACCACAGGGTTTTTTACACGTTCAACTTTGGAGTGTGCTCCCTCTACAGTGTCCTTCCTGGTATCCAGGGGAATATACAGTATAAGCAGAGCATTTGGGGGTCGATCTCCTGTCCAATACACCACCTCACCAACTGGTGTACAGCCATTTTTACTGGGGTAGCCATTAATCTTTAACAATCATTTGTAATTTTTAGCCACTAGAAGGCACAAAATCCCAGCGGTGAGCCTCCAAGATGTAACCCCTAGGTGGCATTAACCCAAGGGCTACTACCCCTACCTACGTGGCTAGTAGCAGGCTAAGTGGCCTGAGTTCTGAAACGGGTGCCTCCACCCGAGGTCAGGGTTGGTAGTGGTAAAACTAACCTGGGCACAGCTCTCTGGGAGACTGTAACCCCCCCCTTTCCCTTCTAGTGGCCTGTGCAATATTCAATAATCACTTTCTCAGTACCCCCTTGTACACCATACCAGTACCCACACTATTTGCACTTACCACCAGGGCTGGTTTATCTGGCTCGACCCTGGTGACCCCCTGTAAAACAAGGTTATGCACAGTAAATAGCGACAGTACAGTACTCTTGGCACAAACTGGAACAACAGTCAGGTTAAATGCAGCAAAATCTCAGATCTGATTTATTCAGGCGACTTGAACAAGGAAGGGGCATGATCAGATTGATTGGCTTAAAGACTATATTAATCAAACAGTTATGCATGCGCTTTAAGTCCCCACACAGTCACACACTCTGGGTACCCAGGTAGGAAAATGGTGGGCTAGCCAGGAACGTTGCAGCTGGTTGGGGCCCTGTGATGGAAGAAAACAACATGCACAACACACTCTACTTGTAATCTGGGGCCAGAGGGCTCAGTTTGTGAAAGAAAAAGCAATAAGACAATCAGATGACAAAACTTTAGATTTAGCTGTTGTTGCAGGGAGCTACCCTGATGTTTATTCACGAAACCCAATACAGGACACAGGCAGGATGAAATTGAGACTGCAGGTTGTTGAGCTGGAGTGCCAGGAGATGCAGGGCCCACAAGAATCACTGAGGTGTTGTTCCTGTTCAAGGGTTGAGCAGGGGATGGATCCCCAAGCAGGTCTCTTGTCAATGGCTTTCTCTGTGCAATGGGTAGTCTGGCTGGGCCAGTGTGGCAAGGCCCAGGCAAAATGGCAATAAATCTGGATTCAGTCTGTTGGAGCTAGATGCAGCCTCCAGTGAGCAGAACACAGTTCAACACACAGAGGGGAACCAAATCACGACCCACTAACAGCACACAGCACATTTACATGTAAGAAATTCCACTATGCCTGGCAGATTGCGATCCAGTCGCAATTACAGAGTCTCTGCACAAACCGGGATTTCAGAGGTGGCTAGAAATCCTGACAGGCCAATAGCATTCAGTAAATCTTCGGTCTTCTTCAGGTTAAAGCCTGGTCACAGTCTAGTGGCTTAAATAGTCCTCACAACTCGAATTCACTCCGAATAAACTCTATTTTCCCTCTCAGGGACAGCAGGCAGACAGGCAGGTAGGCCAAAACTCAGCCCTTTCACAGTTAGCCCATGCAAAACTACACAGAACTGCTGCTCAAATCACTTGGGGTGTTACTCATTTCACTTCCCAACTCAGAACTAACTTGAAAACTGCAAGCAGTCTGGGAATTTCCCCAAGATCCAAAAGGTTCAGTTGGTTGATCTGTCTGTCAGTCAGAACAAGGACACCCCTTCAGATTCATTTAGGCGCCAAAATGCAAAAACTACAATTCCTGCAAGTTTTGACCCCACCAAGCCCCTGTAGGCAGGCTCCATTTTTGAGTCCCAACAGTAGTGATTGGCCCATTCTGACAGTCCCGGGCCAAGTTGTTGGAGATAAACAGAACCGTCCTTGCTGCAAAGAAAACAGGTTAGAACAAACCGCGATATTATTATCACTCTAATATATATTCAGCAAATAAGCACATCTTATAACAGAGCTCCCTTTGCGCAAATAGCGATGACAGAATGGAGCAATTATCTGGCATCCCGGGTGGGGCTTGAGCATAGAAACACTCAGCCCCCTCCCAGACTAATTATAACTGCAATACAGGCAGCTCTTAAAGAGACAGTACACATAGGATCTATAGGCGCTCTCTGACAATACATTTAAACTGCTAAAACACAGAACACCAGCCTGGCAATGAGCATTTAGGAAAGCTCAAGGAAGACTTTTCAGGAACCCCTATTTGTAGGGGGGGGGGGTTATAGTAGCGTAGTAAAAAAGCTTGAGTAGATTTGTCTGGCATGACCTACCCACTGAAAAACTGTGCTGTTTAGGGTCTTGTTGGCCGCTAGTTTTGAGGAATGCTATGATCCTCTGTAGTGTCTCCATTAGTTTCCCTACTATAGATGTGAGGCTCACCAGTCTGTAATAACTAGCCTCTTCATAACTGCCTGATTTGTGAAGTGGAACTACTATTGCCTTTTCCCAGTCTTCAAGTACCACACAGCTCTTCAAGGATTTTGTGAATAGAAGTGCCAGAGGGGCTGCTAATTCTGCCCCCAGTTCCTTAAGGATTCTGGGGTGCATCTTGTCTGGTCCCATGGCTTTGTCTGCTTTTAGTTTATTTAGTGCCTCCTGTACTTCAGCTTCTGTAGAGGGACTAGTGTCTACCCCTGGTCCTGGGTTGTTGTGGTTTTTTCAGGGCTGGGCCATTCCCTGGATCCTCTTTGGTAAACACTGAGCAGAAGTATTTGTTGAGGATTTCGGCTTTCTCTGGGTCATGTTTGGTACATTTCCCTTCTTCAGTATCAATATTTACTATTCCCCCTTTTCCCTTCCTACATTCTCTAATGTATCTAAAAAAATGATTTTTCTCCTCTCCTTGCCCCTTCTGCTATCTTTTCCTTTCTCTAGGCTTTTGCCTTTCTAATTTGTTTGTTAGACTCTCTAATTTTTTTCCTTGTATGACTCCTAGTCTATCTCAGTTTTGGTTTCCTGTTATATGCTATACACCTTCTTTTTTTCTTTGACTGTGGTAGCCTCTTCCTTGGAAAACCATAGAGGATTTATTTTTCTTTTTGCTTTGCTGACCCATCTGCACATTGATGTATGGCAGTTTTTATTGCTCTCTTGAGTCTCCCCCACATGACCTCCACTTCCTCAACCTCTATTTCGATTAATTGGCTACTTATACTGTACCTCATTTTTTGGAAGTCAACCTTTCTGAAGACTAGCACCTTTATCTTTGAGTGGCTGGTGTCCTGTGTTTACCTTAAAGCTTACCATGCAATGGTCACTGTTGCCCATACGGCATCCCACATCTATGACCTTGATCCTTTCTGAGTTTGTGAGGACAAGATCGAGAATGGCATCTCCCCTTGTTGGGGTTTTAACAAGTTGGCACAGTCCTGCACCTTGTAGTGACAATAAGAAGTCCCTACTTCTTGTTGTTTCTGCCATTAGTGTGCTCCAGTTTATATCTGGTAGGTAGAAGTCCCCCACCAGTATTATTTCACCGTTATCAGACATTTTGTGGATTTCCTCTATTAGGTCTTTGTCTCCTTTATCTCCTTGGCATATTCTCCTAAGAAAGCTTAAACTGGAGAAATAGGTGAAGGACTATCCACAGATGGTTTATATGTGTCCATCCAATTTGGGAGACAGATTGACCCATAGTTTTTAACTGATTCCTAAGCAAAACACATTATGGTTACCACCTCCAACACAAGAGTGTTTTAAATGTGGTAAATGCAAATTTTGTGAGCTCATTATACAGTCCTAAACTTTCTCCCATCCAACTACTCAGGAAATACTTTCTGCTAAAAATTCATCAGTGGTAACATGACACATGTTTTTTATATGGCGACATGTTTGTGTTCCAGTTTTCATGTTGGGAGAACAAAAAGGAAGTTAAAAGAAATGGTGGGTTACCACATGAGAGGTCTGGCAAATAGAAACATGCAGTATGTCACATCTGCCCATGTTCTACCTTTAGCTGAACCAACTGTCCATAAATGGCAAGTTATGGGTACTTAAAAAGCCTGTTTGGGACCTAGGGGTGGGGATCTGCAGAAGGTTTTGTCTGAGATGGACCATTATTGCTTCTTCAAATTGGGAGCTACTATGGGAAGGGGGATAAATGATAAGACATTCTAGAGCCCTACCACAAACCCATGCTAAGGATGTAGATTTCATTGGCCCTGTGCCTTTATTGGGATAATCAGGTGTTTGGGGGAGGGTTTCTTTGGCTGGATAAAAGGCAGCATACTTAATGTATTCTATATGTTCTTGTCCCAGTGAGTGAGTGTAACAGTGAAAGTGTGGAAAAGGTACAAGGCTGGCATCTTAAGCATCAGCAGGGGAAGTGAAAAAGCAGAGTACCCTGTTGGAGGCTAAGGTAAGTGCCTATTGTCTGTAGTTGTTGCACTTACCTATGGGATATAGGTAAAAGATGGCCACAAATTAATTATTATTGTTAAAGGTTACAGTGTTAACTGTGTAAATGTTATAAGAAGTTGATGTAGTGGGAGTCCAACCAACCTTGTACTAGTCCCTAGAGAGCAGTCCTGTTAACTATTGTAGTACCTCACACTGCAGGGGAGTTATGAGAATTAGAGTCACACAAAAATTGGGAAATAGGTGAAAAACCCTTTCTAGGGTAGGAGTACAAAAAGGTTTTAAGTAAGCAAAAACACAAACAGGCAGGGTAGTAAGTAGGTATGCTGGGAGTGGTGCAGTGTAGTGATTGTGGGGTGGCAGTTTTCAGGGAGACATTTTGGAGACTGCTGTGTTGCCCCATCTGTGTGAACCTCTCTGTGCTGAGAAAGGAGGTTGCTAGACTCCAGGCTAAGCTGGCTGTGATTTGGGGGGCCTTTTCCCTCACCCAGGGACCACCAAATCAGCCACCGCTGCCTCAAAAGATGCTGAGAAGAAGTTGGACTACAGTGGACTCAGGGAGGGTGGTGGTGGGTCAGAGGCACAGGCCCCAAATGGTACCACTACATAACTGTTACACCATTCTGGTGGAGCGGGACTGTCTCATGGAGGCATCCATGGCAGTGACCAGGGAGGATGTAGGGAGTCCCAAGGAGGGTAGCAGAGAACCCAAAAGGAGGAGGAAGCAACTCATGGTGGGGAACTCTATTGTGAGGGGTATAGAACTGGGGGTGAGAAGGGAGGGGGTGGGGATAAATGCCTTCCCAGCGCCACAGCAGAGAGGGATGGCAAGCGGATCATGAGGATGGCTAGTGCAGTAGGATGGGAAGGAGAGCTGGATGTCATTGTCCACCTAGGGACTAATGACCTGGCTAGGGATGAGGTTAAGATAGTGCAGGAAGTGATCAAGGAGCTAGGGAGGAGTCTTAAGCAAGTAGCATGCTCAGTGGCCTTTTCTGAGGTGCAGCGTGTCTATGACTGGGGGGAGGATAGGGTAATCTGCACCAGGAGCTTCAACCAATGGTTGAAGAAATGGTGCAGAGAGTGATCTGTCTTCATTGGGGACTGGGGCCTCAACTTAAGAGATAAAAGCCTATACAGGGAAGGTGGCCTGAATCCATCCAGGAGGGGAAACACAATCTTCAGTGAGCGGTTTAAATGTTATATCAGTGAGCATTTAAACTTGCAGAGGGGAGTGGCAGAAGGAAGCAGGGAGATATAAACTGCCTCCCCCCCACAAGCTGAAGTAGTCAGTAGGAAATATCCTAAGGGAGGTAAATTCCATAGTGTACATAATAACAAGAAATACAAAAGGGTAGAAATGAAGAGGGATGAGAATGAGGTCAGAGGGGACAAGGAGAGAAGGCTAAAGGGAATGAGGCGGGGGTGACAAGCAGGGTGGCAGCAGAGTTTGGAAGCCATGTGTGCAAATGCTCAAAGTCTGGGAAATAAAATCCCAGACCTAGTGGCCATTATGGCAGAAGCTGACCTGGACATTGTTGCCAGTACCGAGCTATGGTGCAATGAATTCCATAACTGGGACATAGCCATACCAGGCTATATTCTGTTCAGGAAGGACAGGGTGGGTAAGAAAGAAAGAGGAGGAGGAGGACTTGTTCTTTACAGGATGGATAGCATATAAGCAACAGAGGTTCAGGGAACAGAGAGGGGGTGGAAGTACTGTGCCTCAGTGAAAACTTTTCAACTTTTCGCCAACAACCATTACAGTGACAACAATGATAGGTTGCTTTAATGGTTGCGCAGGATCCCAACGCGGCTTCTCTGGGTCCTGCACTCCCTCCTCAAAACAACTATGACCTGGAGTTGATTATATAAAAGTTCCTGGGGCATGGGTGGGGCATGGCCCCCCGCTAAAAACAATGTTTCTCCTAATGGCACAATGCTGACCGAGATCGCTGTTGACATTGTGCCATCACTGTAACACCAGTCAACAGGATTTCTGCTGAACCGGTGTCATGGAAACCTGTGTGTCACCCTGGAGACAGGGAAGGGAGCTGTTATTCGAACAGGCAGACTGCCAGCATGGGGGGTTGGTGGATGGATAAGGTTCTGATGGAACACATCGAAAAGATGGCAAATAAGGGTGTGGTGCTGCTAGTGGGGGACTTCAACCTGCCAGATGTAGATTGGAGCATCCCAGCTGCAGCATCAGCCAGAAGTAAGAACATCCTTGACTCTGCAGGGGGTGTTCTTCATGCAACTTGTGGGGGAGCCCACTCATGAGGAAGCAATTCTGGACTTTGTTCTCACTAACAGGGACAGTGTTGCAGAACTCATGGTTGGTGGCCACCTGGGGAATAGTTATCACTGCATGTTGTGGTTCGATATAAGATCTGTGACAGAAGTGAATCACACAAAGGCAAAGGTCCTGAACTTCCAAAGTACTGATTTTACAAAGATGAGGGAATGCCTCAGGGATGTCCTGGTGTGGGGGGGGGGGGCTTAGGTGGAGTGGAGGAACAGTGGGCAAAACTAAAAGCTGTGATAGTGAAGGCAACAAACCTTTGCATCAGGCAAGTAAGCAAAAACAAGAATTAAAAGAGGCTGCTATGGTTCTCAAAGGAGGTGTCTATGAAGATAAAGGCAAGAAAGTTAGCATTCAGGAAGTATATGGAGACGCAGAGTGAGGATGATAGGAAGGAGTATCAAGGGAAGCAGAGGGAGGCAAGGAAAGCAATCAGAAGCACAAAAGTGCAATCAGAGGAGAAAATAGCCCAGCCAGTAAAGACTGGGGACAAGACATTTTTCAGGTATGTAAGCAAAAAGAGGAAGACCAGAGGAGGGGCTGTAAGACTAGGGGGGTGGGGTGGAAAGGGACCAGGAAATAGCAAACATTCTGAACAGATACTTTTGTTCAGTGTTCACAGAGGAAGGTGAGGGCCTACAGATAAGAGTGAGGGGGATTGTTGGTAGGGTGGTGGATATTAGTCCATTTACAGAGAGGAGAGTCCTGAAGAAACTTGCAAATCTGACAGTGGACAAGGCAATAGGACCAGGTGGGATACATCCAAGGATATTGAGGAAGCTCAGAGAGGTGCTAGCTGCACCTCTGACTGTTCTGTTCAACCACTCACTGGAAACAGGGGTGGCCCCAGAGGGCTGGAGGAGAGCAGATGTAATCCCACTTCACAACAGTGGTAGTAAATAGGAAGCTGGAAATTACAGGCCAGTTAGCCTGATCTCGGTGGTGGGGAAATTAATGGAATCACTACTGAAGGACTATCCACTGTGGAATATCTTGAATCTTCAGTGGCTTACAAGATCTGAAGCATCACGGATTCACATGGGGAGATCATACATGTCATACAAATTGGATACATTTCTTTGACTGGGTGGCCAAGAAGGTAGATCAGGGTGGAGCAAGTGGATGTATCCTACCTAGATTTCAGTAAGCTTCGACACTTCTCCTCATAAGAGACTTGTAAATAAGCTGAACAGCCTGGGGGTGAGTCCAAAAGTGGTAAACTGGGTGCAAGATTGGTCAGGGGATAGGAGATAGAGGGTAGTGGTAAACAGAGTTCATTCCAAAGAAGGGAGTGTAACCAGTGGGTTGCCACAAGGATCAGTACTGGGACTGACCCTCTTTAATGTCTTTATTAGCGACATTGCAGAGGGACTAGAAGGGATGGTACGTCTTTTTACAGATGACACTAAGATCTGTAATATGGTAGGCACTCTTGTGAGGGTGGAAAAAAATAAAAGGAATCTAGGAAAACTTGAGGAGTAAGAGTATGGCAAATGAATTTCAATGCAAAAAAGTATAAAATCATGCACTGGGGTGCAGAAACAAAGGGGTGGAGTATAAAATGGGGGAAGTGGTACTGGCAACCGCCAAACTGGAAAGAGACCTAGGGGTAATCATATCTGATGACCTAAAGGTGGCTAAACAGTGTGACAAGGCAGTGAGGAGAGCCAGTGGGATGCTGGGGTGCATAGGAAGGGGTAGCACCAGCAGAAAGAGGGAGTTGGTGATACAGCTGTATCAATTGCTGGTGATACCTCACCAAGAGTACTGTGTCCAGTTCTGGAGACCAGATCTCAGGAAGGACATAGACAGAGTACAGGTGGTCCAGTGGAGATCAATTAAAATGGTGATGGATCTGCATCAAAAGCACTGTTAGGAGGGAATTAAGGATCTCAATATGTACACCCTGGAGGAAAGTAGAGAGAGACAGAGACAGAGACAGAGGCAGAGAGAGAGAGAGAGAGGAGATGATAGAGACTTTCAAATACCTCACAGGTATAAATAGGTTTCAAGAAGAAAGTCTTTTTCAGCGCAAACGATGTTCAAGAATGATGGGTCATGCCATGAAGGGTATTATGTGAAGGCGGCGAGGAAAGAATGGCAAATGTCATACGGTGACTTCTCTGTACTCCCTATCCAAGGTCGGCTCTCCCTGGAGTTAATATATTTAGAAAGGGTGTGTGTGGCTCTCCACAAAAATAGACATCTCAACCCCTCGATGGAAACACAGGCTCATTGTGAATTACCCCCATACTTTATTCCTTATATAATAACTGGTGACTCCCTATAATGACTGGATTTCCATTCTTGATAAAACACCATAATGATCCACTGAATTCTGTAATAGCTCAATAGCAGGTTATTATGCATTGTCCTCCCCACTCTCTCACTTCACTGTATTTGTACAAGTATGGCGGCTGCTCAGGGACATGCTAGCTTGCACATATACAGCTTAGTTTTTTTCTCTGTTGTAACCTTGCACCAGTTATTACAAAAATGAAGCCTGTGCAAAGTTTGTTTTATGAAGATTTTTCACACAATCTTAGTGTGTGACAATCTCATAAACCCCTCAAACTTCGCTCTTGGTGTTTATAGATTATCACACACCTTGGGTGTCTGAAAATTTTTCATAATACACACCTGCACAGGCATTATTCTCTATGTATTATATTAGATGAAAATATGTATTGTAGCAGATAAAAATTTATTTTCTTCTTTCTTTTTGGACATATTGATGCTTTTTATAACTAGAGAAGGGAATTTGTTCTATGCCAAGTACTGTATAATGTATATCATAAGTAAAGAGTTTTAAAAAATAAAAGCCCTTCATGACTTGGATCCACAATGACTGGTGATGAAATCTGTAAAACCCTTTGGGGCTTAACTCAGCCTTCTTTCCCAATAACAGTGGTGCCAGTTCAAAGACATTCTGGCTGGCAGCACTTTATCTCTCTTCCCTCTCCTCCCAACACCGGCAAAGCTGGTTCAAAGACTTGTTTTACAATGTGGAACAAATCTTTGCAAACTTTTCTTCTACAACCTTTTTTCAAGAACTTTCCAATGAATGTTTAGAAAGTTCTTCTGCCATTTCAGAATGGATGCAGATTGCGATTTGATGAAGGAATGATGATGACCCACCTTCCCTGGCTCTGAATGGGTCCTTATGTCAGCTTGGCTCCATGCAGAAATCTTGTGAGAGAGAGAGAGAGAGAGAGGGAGGAAACAAGAAAGAGAGGGAGGGAGAGAGGGATATCCCCCATTTTTATGCACAGCATACAGTAAGGTATCAATTGCTAAAAAATTGCATTACATTTGTAGCCAGGTTGGAGTGTACCAATACATGTGAACCGATAACCTGTAATTGGGTCAGATTGTAAACTTGTTTGAGGTCTGTTTCAATCCTGACTGTATGAGCAGATATACCTAGTCCTCATCTGAAGTGTTTACATGCAACTCTGATTTCAATTACGATGTCATTAATACCTCAGTAGTCAAGTTGCATGATGCATGGATACAGGGAATGCTGCAATGTTAATTGACAGAGCTGTGCGGACCTCCCGGAGTTCGACCTTGTGAACTTTGACCATTGAACCACATAAAGTTTGTCTCTTAAGGGTGGACATGTTCATGCTGGTTTGACCATTAAGAAGCGTGAGACAGAATGAATAAACTGAATATCATAAATAGCTGGGCTGATGAAACACCCAAAGCAGGTTTTATGTGATAATAGAGAACATGAAATGGCAATCGCTATTATTGCAAGTGTATATTTCTGAAAAGCAAATTGGTGATATACACTAACCAGTGAACTGACATCCGCCATAATAAAGTGTTTCTGCCAGGTGGGGGACTGCACCCCCCCGCATCCCCCTTGAAATGGATTCTCAACTCCAGGGGGTTGCATGTCAGGGAGGGGGCACAAGCCATACGTAAAAAAAAAAGTTAAGTGTTGTTGCCTGTGGTAGTGGCAAAATTCTGTCCTCCTGGTCCCCAGCCCTGAACCCTGAACTTGCGGCACCAGAGCCAGCCTCCCTCACCAGCACACCACACAGCTGGCTTGGCAGCACCAGGGGCAATAGAAGCCAATAACCCTCTCTCCTATCCCTCCCTTCCTCTCGCCATCCTCACTTTTGGTCCCCTAACCCCCCCACTGCAGTAGCAGCAACTCACTACCCTCGCTGGTCGGCCATGATGATAGCACCTGTAAATGGGTCACCGTTTTAATGGTCACCTATATTTGGGTGCTATCATCACAGGATACCCCTAAAGCAGCAGGATGATTCAGTGGGTCACATTGAGGAGTACTGGTTCCAAAAATCATGTACATTCAGTCAGTGCCAAACACAGACAATGCTAGTAGCAATAAACAAGAGTATGTGGCTAAGTACATCAGTGCTCAAATAAAAAATAAAATGTTTGTAAGTGTAAGGCCTATATGTATACCCACAAAATATCAGTACAGAATCCCACAGTGTGAACTACTGGTTCCAAAAATTGTGTGTCTATTGGGGCAGTAGCTCATATGGACAGTGTATCTAGGTCTGCCATGTATCAGTGTTGTACACATCGGTTTCATGGGCAATGTTACCCCCTCCCCCCAAAAAATGTAAGCTGCCTGTGTAGGTCTGTCAAAAATTCACCACACATTAAAGACTGACTGAAGACAAAAGTGCAGCATCCCACAGTGTGAGCTACTTTGAAAAACTGTGTGCTCAGTGAGATAGTACCATACATGGATAGTCTAGTTCTGCTATGGAACAGTGTTTTACACACTTCATGGGCAATATAACTCCAAAAATTATGTATGCAGCCTGTGTAGGCCTGTCAAAAATGTAAACATTAACTCATTCAGCCCCAAGCAGACATTTTTTGAATAAGGATATTCACAGAACCTTTCAACTCGTATATACACTCAGGAGCTGAAGGACCATATACAGTATGAGTCAAAACTAACGAGTCGAGTGAAGAAGACAGAATCCCACTGTGTATGTGTGTGTGTGTGTGTGTGTTTGCATATGTGTGTGTGTGTGTGTGTGTGTGTGTGTGTGCAGCGCTACTGGTTACAAAAATAAATAAATAAATGGACAAAGAAGCCCTTCCCATCCATCTCATCATCCTCTTCTGTTGGCCCAGCTAGAAGTGTACAAGATTCATCCTCCATAAACCATGGCAAAAAAAGTCTTTGGAAAAGGGACAGGTCTCTACATTTTGGGTTGAAAGTCATGTTCTCTTGGTGACAATATTGCCTGCAGCACTGAAAATTGGCAACTTAGGTGCTCAACAGTTATTTGTGTTAAAGAAGACCATATGGTCTTTTTTTGTACCAGTACAACAGAGGCTCATCTCCTTCTGCTGGTCGCATGTTTTCATTCTGGAAATCCTGCACCATTCTGTTTGCTGGCATCTCAGGCATCACTGTGTCAGAAAGTAACCTGCCATACTAGTTCATCAAGCCATAGCCAGACAGTTGTTCCCATAGTGGTTGTCATTGATGGCTGTCTTTCGGTGGGGGGAGGGCAACAGGAGCAGCAGTAGCAGCAGGTTGAGTTGGAGACAAAACTGAATGAGGTTCAGTAGTAACAGTGGAAACACATGGAACCTCCTGCTTCCCTCTTCTCCACGTGGCCTGTCAGTGCAATTGATAAGTGTTGTTCTTCTGCTCTGTTTGTGTTCCTGTTCTTATTTTGTGCCACATGTACATTAACCAGATGGATAAGCACAGGCTTCATAAGACTGCTGATCCTTTCCACCTTCTTGTGCATCAAAGAATGTCTCAAATGCATCTTTGAACTGAGGGTCCATGAGAGTGCCTAGGATGCATTTTTGAAATGTGTGTGTGTGTCATTACAAAAATGGGATCACATCCTTTCTATGCGGTTGACAGTAGTGGTATCCTCCATTTCCTCATACTGAGTTTTCACAGGAAGAAGCTGCAGGTTAATGAGGCCAATGAGGGAGAGTACCTGGCTTAGACCAGCTGCATCAGCACTAACCACCCTTGTGGTCTCCTCAGAGGGTCTCAACACAGTGCCAAGCGTCTTTATCAGGTGCCATTAATTAGGGCTGATGTTGACATCTTCCTTGCCAATACCATGCTTTACGGCATACTGGTGAATAGCCTTCTGTTGTTCTAGCAGCCATTCCTTTTTAAAAAAAACCTTTTATTTATTTTTTTTAAATGACACTCGGAGGGTAGGTCACTTGAGAGTACAGTACAAATTTCAAGAGGGTATTATTTCTTAGAGTAACTGTCCTCTGTCAAAATATTAAGTATGCTCTATTAGGGGTGAACTCAGGATTATAATACTTGAGTCCAAATATTAGTTCTCTCTGAAAAAGAGTATAATACAGGCTATAAGTGAAGTCCCACTAGTTCTTCCTAAGGAGAAACTGTAATGGAACGGCCGGTCTAACCATGCTCAGAGTACAGCAACAATGGAGCGTGGATGACAGGTCAAAATCCACCATCCTAACCCTAAGTCAAGGTACTAAATCCAGGCAAAGATTGGTTATATGTAAAAACTAAGGAGTCCATCTGTTCATCAGAACCAAAGTTTTGTAATTTGGCTGTTAGACTGTCCATTTTGTATATCTCATATACTGTAGTTTCCCATTTAGAGATACTAGAAGGGCTGGACTGTAGCCAAAGCCTGGGTATAACTTTTTTAGCTGAACCCAACAATACACTAATTAAATAGATCTGATGGGTACTCTTAATCTGCCATGGGAAATGCAACAGGTGGGCCATTTCTGAGGTAAGAGTCCCCAGAGTAGGGAATAACTCTGTCATCTGCCTCCCTACTGCCCCAAAATGTGGATAAAACTGGACAGAACCACAAAACATGGGAGTGTGTGGCTACTTCACAACCACAACCCCTCCAACATGAGTAGTCACCTGAAATGGAGTATTTAGCAGTGATTTGTGGGGTATGAAAGTAGTGCACTGCTATTTTCCAAGAAAATTCTCTCCATGTATGTGAATAAGTCGTTTTATGTTGCTGATGCCAAATGCGTAGCCAATCCTCTGATGATAGTTCTACCATTAGTTCTGCTTCCTTTTTAAATTGGATAACATCCATTTCCTGAGTAGAAATATTGTTCAAGTCCTTATATAGTCTAGATATCAAATGTTGGTGTAAAGAATCACTATGTAATTGGGTAAGTAATGTACATTGCAGGGGGGTAGTTTGATAAGAAATATGTATTCCTATTTCCTTACTTAAGAAGTGATGAACTTGTAGTAGTGGAAAAAATCCCACTGTGACAAAGATAACTGACTCTTTAATTGGGCAAAAGCCTTGAAAATACCCTTTTCATAAACTTGGTAAGCATAAATTAAGCCTGACTCATGCCATCTCTGAAATGTATCTGTCTGGGCAGGGGCGAAATTTGGATTCCAGGCAGGAATACCCAGCCATCTAGCTACAAAATGGATTTTGGGGTAACGGTGAAATGTCACCCAGCCCCAAAGCATAGCTTTTGTAAATAAGGAGCATTGCTCTGAATGAGCAGGTATTCAGGGCTGAAATACCAAAATATAATTTAAAGGGAAGTTAGACAGGGCTCTTTTTAATTTAAGCCAAGTCGGTGCCTGACGTTGTGGGAGCAACCACTTTGGGAAATGTGCAAGCATGGTTGCTACTGAATATTTAAAAATGTTTAATAAGGCTAGTCCTCCCTTTTCCTTAAGAAGCTGTAATTTATGTAAGGAAATGTGTGGTCTACCTCCTTCCCATAGAAAAGTCCTAATGGCCTTCTCCCATCCCTTAACCTCATTCTGCAAACGCAGAAGAGGTGTGAGATATATTCTGCATAAGGTATAGTAATTTTGGTAGTACATTTATTTGAATAGATTACACTCTGTTTAATATATCTGGGTGTACTTGTGAAAACAGGAGGTCATAATTTATTTATTTATTTAAGAGATTTACCAGATAAGCATACTGAGCGGGGACCGCTCGTTTCCAGATGCGACCTGGGGGGGTTACATAGATCCAACAGGTTCAGACATATAAAACAATACAGTGGTTTTAAAGGATATATAGGCTAGAAAGGACCGGGAGAGAAGTTAATACCCAACTAGGTTGTATGGGGTTGGTTCCATTTATAATTGTATTTATCTAAGGTACTGTAGATTGGGGTGGTGAATAATACAGAGTTAAAGCCTCCGATTTCCCTTAGTTGATTTATAACCCATCAACCGTTCTATCATGAGCAAGATTCTGTCCAAGGTTGTGAGGGAGACCTTGGGGCGGGTAATGTAAAGAAGGAGGTCATCAGAATAATATGCCAATTTATGTTGAATGCCATTGTCCGTATACCCATGTAATTGTTCTGTTTGCCTCAAGAGTTGAGCTATTAATTGGCATTTCATGTTGTGAAATGAGTTGTACAAGTCTTGTTGGAATATAAATATATTTATTATACATTTGTAAGGTCTTAGAGATTGAAAGTGATGTTTGTATTGTGTTTGTATTTGAATTATTTTAAAGTCCTATTGTCAGGACCATCTTGAAAAAAGGCTTCAGCCTAAGATGTGAAGAAAGAACTTATCCTGAATAAAAATAAATGTTTTATTACTACTATAGACTCAGCATATAAGGCAGAAAGATAAGGGGATAAGGTACACCCCTGACATGTGCCCCTATAGAGCTGGAAATGAGTCCAGTGAGACCCATTTATTTTAACTACTGCCTCAAGGCAATTATATATACCCTCAATGGTGTCGAGGAATTCCTGGGGAAAAGCAAATATAACAGGGTGGACTGCCAAAATCTCCAGGCGACCATGTCAAATGCTTTCTGGGCATCGAGAAATAATAACAGTAATAGAGTACGGGTGGTCTGTGCATGGTTTGTAAAGTATAAGATATAAGGTACATCTGATATTATCCATAGTCTGATGGGATTTAATATATCCCGACTGATCGGGATGGATTAAAGTAGGTAAAATAGCATCTAATCTATGTGCTATTATGCTCATATATATCTTTTAATCTTTGATTAAGGATGGAAATGGTGTGATAAAAATCGCATAACTGAGGGGGTTTTTGGGGTTTCAGTACAGCCAAAATGACTGCCTGTCTGCAGGATACAGGAAATGTAGCTGTGTTATGACTTTTTCGCATTGCTTCTAAAAGAGGAGACAATCAACTTCCAGGTCCCCTTATAGAATTCAGCCACATACCCATCTGGGCCAGGACTTTTCCCATTTTTCAAATTCTTAATTGTGTTAAATAATTCTTGAGCTGTGATAGGGGAGATTACTTTTTCTTACTGGGAAGCACTGAGGGTTGCGAGTTTTATTTTGGGTAGAAAAGTAGATATTTGTTGTGGGTCAACGGTCGCAGGACCCAAATACAGTTTCTGATAGTATTCTTTGAAAGTTTTTAAAATTTGCTGAGTGGAGTATTGATAATGGCTGGTGTCGGGGTCTTTTATTTTAGAAATTGCTACCCGCTGGGTCTGTCTGCGCAATCTATAGGCTAAAATCTTGGAGGCATGGCCCCCCCTCATAAAATCTTTGGCACTGCCACATTAGGACCTGCTCTGTTCGTGCAGTTAGTGGATGTTGTACTGCATTTTGTGTGTGAGACAATTGATCCGATACACTCATAGCCCCTCCCATATGTGCCTCCTGAAGGGACTTCAGTTTCTCTTGTAACTCTTTCAGTCAGGACTCACTCTGCTGCTTCTTTCATGCGGCATATGAGATGATATAGCCCTGAAGGACCACTTAAAGAGTACCCCACAATAACTGTGGTGAGGGTTGAAGGGAGTCATTCTCTCATAAGATTTCATGAATTTTTTCCTTTAAAAAAATCCTTAAATTCTGGGTCTCAAAGCAAGGAGGGATTGAACTGCCAAAGGGTATTTTTCCATTCTCAGGTAATTCCTAAATCAAGCAACATAGGGGCATGGTTGGAAAGATGGATATTCATTATCTCAGCTTTATGAATCAATTCTTTATGCTCACCTGTAATGCACAGTAATCAAGTCTGGAATAGTGCCTATGAGCATAAGAATAATAAGGGAATTTTTGCAGAGAGGGGTGCATCTGTCGTCATGTGTCTGTCAAACCTATATCTTTCAATAGACACTGAAGATGCCTTTGCCCTGTAGTCTGCGCTGGGGTAGGAGTTGCTGAAGTATCTAAAGAAGGGTTTAATAAGCAATTTAGGTCACCCCCCACAATTATTAAAATTTCCTTCTGACATGTCAGGATAAGGTATGCCCCCTGTACGGTGACACCATTACAGCAAACATGTCAATGCTGACAACAGCAACAGTTTTCTGAAATGGTCCGCCCGAGACCCTGACACTCTGTCCCCCAGACCTGCACCCCTTCCTGAATCAACTCCAACTCGGAGCTGATAATCCTTAAGTTCGGGGGGTTGCGGGGCAGAGCCCCTCACATGGGAGGTTTGAGATTGGTAAGCCTGGGTCTCCTGTTAGATTTTATGTCACTCACAACTTTATGGTTTCCACATAAATTCATCGCCAGATGTCTGCCTAATAAACATATTGCCTAACCGGCATCATAGAGCTCAGGATAGTATCTAGAATGTGTTGAACAGAGGATGTGTCACTATTTGGAAGTATGTAAGTACTACACACTGTCAAAGTGTGACCCAGGATCATACCCAAAGCCAATGCCAGTCATCCCTCATTATCTGCAGATTGTTCTGTAATTTGAAATTGTGAGGTTTTATGTATCAAGACCACTACACTGCACCTCCTATCATTTTGGTAGGTGGACTCTACCATTTTAGAAAATCCAAATTTAAGTAGCTTTTGATGCTCGAATAATGACAGATGGGTCTCCTGCAGTATCAACATATCTGGTATATGCTTTTTCAATGCTTGTATGGTTCTATACCGTTTAATGGGGCCGGCCAGCCCGTTCATATTATGTGAGACTAACTTAAAAGAGACATTCATCTGCAATATCTCAGTATCCCAAGCATAACCCCCCCCCCACATAGGGTTCTAACAAGCAATCAGGTAAGTGCACTGTACCAGTAGAGGGTGCGATTTTTCCCTTAAAATTATATATATAGTTGTTTCCCTCTCCTGTGTCTTGTGGGTATAGGATAATGGGAAAGGAACATTTGGGTAAGGCTAAAGTCTGAACAGGAGAAACACTAAAACCAAGAAACATAGTGCAGCCAGGCCAAACATTGGGAAACCTATATGGAACTATGGATATTGAGTCTAACTGTTTACTTCTAAGGACTTCCATCGCCAGAGATGTCACATGGAGTTCTGGCATGGACAGTGTAACAAACTGCCTAGTAGGGGTCTGCTCATGTATCCAAGGAGAAGATCCCTCGGAGAAACTCTTGCCCCAAAACCTGGATGGGAAAGGAATATTGGAGAGGAGAAAATTAATAATGGGGAACAAATCAAAAATCTGGGCGTGGAAGGTAGGACGGGGGGAATGTAGGAGTAAAGATGTGTCCTTCCTGTCACTTTGACAGAGTTCCCTTCCACTCCACTCTCACATGGCATTTAAAATAAAATATATATATTGTATATGCCTAAAAGGATTTCATTCTTACATTATTGATCGAAAACTGTGTAAGTGCCTGTCAGATTGTATATGTTTATTTATGCTGATACACTCCTGACACCTGTTCTCTAATTTATTGTCCATTTTATATATTAAAATAGAAACATAGAAACATAGAAACATAGAATGTGACGGCAGATAAGGACCGCTTGGCCCACCCAGTCTGCCCATTTCCCTACCTACTGGATAAGCTGCAGATCCTAGTTAACCAGCAGCCTATTATATATTTCATATTTATATTATTTCTATTTTTAAATTGTTTATATCTATGTATTCTTTACCATGTGTGCTCTACCTGACCCCCAGCTACCGCCCACCCTGATCCTTTCACTCCGCACACCCAAAGTGACTACCATTTCCCCCTATCTCTCAACAAGAGGTTTACCAGGCACTGCAGTCACTAAACCCAACCAAAACTAGTCTGGATAGCATCAACCACAAGCTCCTTCAAATCTCTGCTCCTGTCATTGTTCTCCCATTTACAGACCTGCTAAACCTCTCCCTCTCATCAGCTACTGTCCCTTCAGCCTGGAAATTGGTTAAGGTCCTGCCTCTCCATAAAGGAGGTGACCCTTCCTACCCTGGGAACTATCACTCCATTTCCCTCCTTCCCTTCCTAGCCAGATTCCAGGAGTCCTTAATCGATACTAGGAATGCTGACTTCCTCGCTGTCTCCAACACTCTCTCACCGGTCCAAGCCAGTTTTAGAAAGCACCATTGCACTACCTTCTGCCTGCTGTGTGTGTCACAGACTTCATTCTTTCAGGCATGGACCTGGGTCACATTACTGAAGCAATTTTCATCGATCTAGCAAAAACATTTGATTCAGTGTCCCACTCTCTTCTGTTAAACAAGTTCCACTCTGTTGGCCTTGCAGCACCAGCAGTAAACTGGTTCAGCTCCTACCTTATGAACAGGTGTCAGTCAGTCTAGGTGGGCTATGCCCAATCTGCTCCCCTCCATATCCTCGCTGTAGTCCCACAGTGCTCCATCCTGGTTCCCATACTGTTCTCCCTCTTTATCAGTGACCTCCCCTCAATCTGCTCACATGCACATATCCACGTGTATGCCGACGACATGATCCTCTACTCCTCTGGCCCCTCTACCCCTGATGATGAGGTCACTGAGGGTAAATACAAAGAAAACTGTCTCTATGACCTTTGACTTGAGACAAAAGCTCTCTACAATCTCGCCTCCACCTGTTTTCACCACTTCAGATGGTTCCCCCCTTGAAGCTGTCACCACATATAAATATTTGGGGGTCTGGTTAGATATCAAGCTAGATTTTTCTACCTATATTGACTTCCTGCACTTAAAACTCTGTCCAAAACTTGGAGTCATGTACCATAACAAAGACTGTCCCTCTCCCCATGTGCATTGTGAATTGGTCACCAAAACTATCCTCCCTGTGCGGGACTATGCGGACATAGTTTATAGCACTGTACCAGACTCATCTCTCAACAAACTAGACTCCCTCCTAAATGCTTTCTGCTGTTTCACCACAAACTCCCCCTTCCAGATTCACCACTGCTCCCTCTATTCCTCCCTTCCCATCCTTCCCCTCTTGCACCACCAAAAGGCCCACTCTCTTGATTTTATTGATAAGTTCTGGTTTGGACTTCTTCCCTCCTACCTCACCTCAGTTGTCTCCCCTGCCACTCCCACCTCCTTCCCTCTCTGCACAAGGGTGTCCTGATCTTTATCCTTCCTCATCCTCACAAAGTGTCTGGTCTGTCTGCTTTCTCCTTCTGTCTGCCGTCAGTCTGGAACCAACTTGCACTCAGCTGCTGGCAAGACACTTCACTCCCAGCTTTCAAACGCATGCTAAAACCTACTCCAATCCCCCCCCCCGCATTGCTTCTGCATTTAGCTGCCCCCAAATCTGTTCCTGACTAATAGAGTTCTGATTTTTTTGCTACCTAAATGTTTCTACAAATGTTTATAATTACTTGTGTTTGTTATTTTCTGCATTGTTAGTTCTAAAACTGCTGTAAATTGTTGCTATCCAATGTTATATTTTCTCTGTAATGTTTCCTATTTACTCTAACTCCCCCATGGTCACACCTGGAAAGGAGCCTTGGCAAAGTGTGCCTTTCCCGGTAAATAAAGTTTAAACATAATTAAATAAAATCAATCTGCCCCCGTTGCAAAATAAAGGACTTGTCTTGCTCTGGGCTGAGTTCTGGTTTAGCCAGCACAAAGGGGAAAGAGCTTAACTCAGGCTGTAAACTGATTAGTGCAGTGCCTTCTCAAATTACTTTTGGACGTTTTATAGCTGTACTGTTGCTGCTGCCAGCTTAGCTCCTTGTATGGGAAAAAAAAAACCTTTTAGGTTTATGCTTTTCTAAGTGCCTCAGTCAGTGTATGCTAATTCAGACAGGGATTGTATCCACTGATGTCAAATGAGACATGCACTTTCTAGTAGCACATGCTATAGCACAGCGATCCTGTCTTCAGGTTAACCCTTTCAGGACCAATCTAAGTCTTACTGGACTGAATGATAAACACAGCTCCAAATGAATTCCTCAAGCATCGCGCATGTACGCGTGTGTATGTATGTGTGTGTGTGTGTGTGTGTGTGTGTGTGTGTGTGTGTTGGAGGGCTCCTTTATGTTAACTCTTACAGGACCTGAAAATTTTCCAGCCATTTTAAATGTCAACATTTTCTGCTGTGTGGTTTTCAGTTAATTGCAATAAATACCATACTGTAGTCTAAGAATACAGTTGGTAAACTGGAAATATTTACAAAGTGGAACTCTCATGACTTTATTTCGTGTATTTTTTTTTGGTACTGACCCAGACCCTGCAACAGGAAGTGAATGCCTTTCTTTTTATTTTAAAAAGGATATATTTATTTATTTAGTTTGTGTTAACCAGGTAGGTACACTAGACAGAAACTGTCTGTTTTCAGGTACGACCCAGGACAGTACAACAGATAGGAATACAATATGTGACTTATTAGAATGAATGAACAGATGCAACACATACAGGAGCAGTTAGTGAAGGACAACGGAATCACTTGCATCATACAAAAAGGTCATATTTACAGAAATAAGTGCACAATACAACATAATAACACGAAATGAAGTTCAATGCAAGAAAGTACAGTATTTGGCACCATAGTTAGTAATCTATCTGTTGGGGAAGCATTTACATGTGGTGTTATCTGAGAGGTGCTTACAAAAACAGTTTTTGAAGCCCACATACTGTAAGTAGCAGTAGTGCCAATGCCAGTTGGTATATTATTCCACATCCTAGGGACAATATTTTGGAATACTATTGTCCCTGTATTGGTCCTTATTTTAGGCACATCAAGCAATCCAAGATCTGAGGATTGAAGTGGATATGGATTAGAATTAAGCAATAAACCACACCAGGGTGTGGGTTATGCTGGGATTTAACCATGCCTGGTGTGGCTGGTCACAAGGCCACAGGCCAAGTGACCAAATCCTTACCAGAAGTGGGCAAATCCCTGCATAACCCACACCCTGTCCTGGTTTACTGCAATTATACAAGGGTTGGAAGTAAAAATTAAAAAAATAAGTTAATAAATAGGATTCATTTGTTTTTTGTTAATGCCTTTTTATTGTTTTTTACTATAGTAACCTTCCACTGTTAGTTAAATAGTCCCCCACTGCTAGGTAGAATAGGTGACATCCCCTGCCATACCCCTCCTCCCGAATAGACAGGTACATATATATTTGGCTTTTAAGTTTGAAGTCTTTTTTGTTTTGGGTGGTGACTCAGAATGTGGTGCGATAAGTGCGAGTCCTGTTTTATTCCTACAGAAAGCATGGTGCTAGCAGGTGCCATAGCAGACTCTGATGTGTGCCCTAAGTACAAGCATACACATCTTGTGTGTTTAACAAATAGAAGTTGTGAGAAAGTTTGTGGACACAAACCACGATCAGGACTGGGACCTCTGTAAGTAACATCTGGTGCATTTTGGGTTTAGATGATGATCCTGTGGCTTTGCTGTCAACATTTCCACACTTTGTACAGGAGACAGAAAGAGACAAATAGTGGAGCTGTAAAGGAGGGCATGGGAGAGGCCAGCAGGGTGCAGCTCACAGATCGAGAGGGAGACTGTAAGGCTTCATTTTTTTAAAAGCAGTTTCTCTCTCCCCAGAGAGAGACAGAGAGAGTGCAGTGTGGAAGATAACTGCTGTTCATTGCCGCTCACATACCAAGAAAGCGCAAAAGAGAGAGCGAGAAAGAGAGACTGTAAGGCTTCATTTTCTTTTTTTACAGTTTCTCTCCCCCAGGTTTGGGAACGTGTTGCAAACAGTGAGCAACTGACACAGGCTGAGAGCAGGATGTCTCGGCGCTGCAACTGGAGTGTCTGAGATCATGAATTTCTTTTTTTTTTTGTTGTGAATGCACAGTGAAAGAGAGAGGGAGCAGGGACTTAACAGGGACAGATTTCAGATTATGGACAGCAGAGCAGATAAAAAGAGTACATTTACTTAGCAAGGCTTAGTCACTTTGTTGTATACTGCCAGAGTATATGTGAGTTTGGGGAGAAAAAAGCCACTTGAGACAGGTAGATGCACGGGGTAAGTTAGGTTGTGCCTAATTCTATAGGTCAGGCTGAGTCTAGCATTAGCTGCTCTACAGGTCTTAGATATATGCAATTGAAAATCAAGAGAGGGATCTAGAGTGATTCTTAGGTAATTGAAGGAATATGATTGCTCAAGTGGGGCACCATCTAGATATGTGAACCAATGCACCGGGTCATAATGTTGTATGCTTAACAGCGTATGGCATTATGACGAAACCCAGACCTGTGCATTCTCCGGGTTGGACCCCCCCGAGTTGGAATCTTTGTTGGGGGGGTCTGGGAGTGCAGCACCCCTGTACCGGAGATTGTGGGGGGTGGAGTCCCCCACAGAACAATAAATAACGAGAAATCGTGCAACGCGATTGTGCCACACGACATTCTGCTGTGTGACATATTGACTCTGTGCCATGAACCGAAGTAGTATTTGACTGTTTATAAGCTTTGGGGGAGCCAAACAGCACGACCTGAGTTTTTGACACATTTATCAGTAGTTTGTTCTTCTGTAGCCATTGTTTTACTGCCTGTATATCATGGAAGAGCATGTGATTTATTGTGCAGATATTTTTGGAATTGGAAACAAGTACTAAGTCATCTGTGTATAATATGGGTATGCTGTATTTTAGGCATTATTAAGAATACATAATAATAATAGCTTTATTTATAAAGCACCTTTCAACATATCAAGGCGCTGAACATATTAAAACTGCAACATCAGATACAAATTAGTAAAACATATAAATAAAATCATGCCATGACATCAAATATTAAAATCAAAAAATAAAATATTCCATAAAAATCATAACATAATACAATTAACTTAATCTTACAGGAAGGCTATTTGCCACAGATAAGTTTTTACAATTTTCTTAAATACCTCCACAGAGGTACACTCCCTTAACCAGCGTGGTAGAGAATTCCAAAGAGTGGGTGCAGCATAAGAAAATGCTCTGCTGCCAGAAGATTTTAAACTCACTCTTGGAATCTCTAACAACCCCTCGTTGGCCGAGAGGAGCAATCAGCCAGGGCAGTAAGACACCAGAAGTTCTTTCAGATAGGTCAGATCCTGATCGTGAAGGGCTTTGAAAGTCAATAAAATGACTTTAAAGGTGATCCGCCACCGTATTAGTCTTCAGCACAGAATGAAATCTGCTTTCTGATTCTCAGGATGATGATATCAGGTACTCTGACTACACTCTTGGATAAACAATTTCCGGAAGGGGGCCTTCACCTCAGGAGACACATCACCTTGAACCCCCCCCCAATAATTTATAGGAATACTGTCAACATTAAGGCCTGAATCCACTCCTGGCCTAACTTCTTCTTGTCGCTCAAAAATGCAGGTCAAATTGTTCTCGAAAGTTTGCGGTCTATACATTTCTTTATTTGCCATGTTGCAAATGATTTCCTCAAAATGAATAAAGTGGTAAAAAAAGGTCGCAAATAGTAAGAAACATCCTTGGCTATGTGTCATTACTGTGTAGACTATTTCTGGATGTATTAAAAAAAATAATAAATAAATAAAACCACATATTATAGCTAACTGAACATTGGTATATGTCTGGGTACCATCATAATACCGTAACTTCATAAAGTATGTACCTATCATGGTTCCACTACTCTGTGTGTAGTATATTGTTTCACACATGTCCCCCTTGACTTTTTTCTCCTTTGTTCAATGCACACATTATTGCCCATTTGATGATCGTATCTGTGTAGCATAGTACAACATAAATTATGTGTGCCACACAGTTTACAGTATCTGCACTGCACATACAGTACTAATAATTTTATACTGTATCCATTTGAATCAGATAACCTGTCATACATAGAAACATAGAAACTGGCAGCAGATAATGAACAGGCCCATCTAGTCTGCCCATTTTTAATTAAGATCAATTTTGCTGCAGACACTACTTGATCTATAGCACTGTCTCTTCCACCCCTTCCTTCCTTCCTCCTAGGATTCCTTTGTGCCTGTCCCAGGCATTTTTGAAACCCACCACTGGTTTCACTGCCACTGCCTCCCATGGAAGGCTGTACCAGGAATCCACCACCCTTTCTGTGAAGATGTACTTCCTCACATCTCTCCTGAATCTATAGTAGCAGCCACAGACACTGCCAGCTATTTCCCAAAATTTCTGTGATATTTCCAGATATAGCTCCTGCTTTCTCCATTTCCACAGTAGGGGGCAGCAAAGAGAAACTCTTTAGAAATTTCGCAAAATATCTGGAAATAGCTGGTAATGTCTGTGGCTACTACTGTACCTCCTTCCAGCTTCATATCATGACCCCTTGTTCTACATCACCTTTTTGTCTGAAACATACCTTCCCTCCTGTACCTTATTAACCCCTGTAAGGTATTTAAATGCCTCCATTATATCCCCACTCTCTCTCCCCTCCTCCAGGGTTTTCATATTGAACTCTTTCAGTCTCTCCTTATAGGGCTTCTGATGCACCACTTTGACAGCCCTCAGTTCTCTTCTTGTCACTTTCTCCTTTTTCCAGTTATTCCCCCTTCCCCACCTTTCTCGTTTAACTGCTCCTTGTTACCTTCTTCCTCCTTTGATAACGCCCTGCTTCCTTGAATAACCTGCATGCTGGTGGGACTCTCTCCCCTCAGGATCTCTCTACTCTCTATCTCAGCCTGTGATGGCCCCTTTCTGCCTCCCTTATTTCTTATGTCACCCCCCCGGCTACTTTAAATGTCCATCAAAGTAACATTTAGACCATCCACTGAAGACTATGGTTCTCTTCTGGATGGAAGCAGGCCATTACCTCAATATAGGCTCTTATCCTTTCAGGTTGGCCCACAGTCCTCAATGTAGCCATATCTCTCCTCTCCTCTCTGCACCATTTCTTCTACCATTACTTGAAGGCTCTGGTGTGGAGTGCCCTCTCTTGACCCATATAGTACAAGACACACTTGCCGCTCGCATTTTACACACATGTGAAACACAGGATCAACCAGATAAATAATCTAACATTGCCAAAAATGAAATTTACACATGGAGCTTACTATGGGAATTCATCTTTATGTTTAAGCCCATAAAACACACTTATCAAGTTAATGCATTAGCAGCCGTAGTGGCTCTGACCAGAGTTTGTTTTGGTTTTACCACCACTTTTGGCCTTTTTGGATCACTTATGTTTACCTGACCCAAGTTGAACTCCTACCTGTTCCACCTCCTCTTCTTCCTCCTCCTCCCCCCCAGATCTGCTGCTGCTATCACTTTTATTGGGTATGTAATCACAATCCATATCTCTGCCCCCAGGAAGCTCCACCAAATCACTTTCCTATATCCTCCTATCCATGTCTCCTTACCTGATACACTCCTTCTTATTCCTTTTTAGGGCTGCAGTGGGCATAGCCCTGTAGACCTCTTGCTATGAGAAAAGGACTCCCACAGTCCTTCCAACCAAACAACATGTTGGACATGGAGCACAGTCATCTCCACATTGGTGGTCTCCCTGGAGCACTCTGCTCCTTGTCTGAACTGGCACTGCACTATTTTTTGCATGATTGTAACATTGGGGGTTGGGCACCCCAAGTGTTACTCTTATGTTTCAGGGGGTGGGGTGGTGGGTGCTGAGAGGGAGGATCGGGTGGGTGGATATCTATAATTTAAAAGAAAAAATCAGCAGTCACTGCACAATGTGCTGCATCCAAGATGGCCACCACACACCACTGCACATACACTAGTGGTCGCGCTTGCACAGTAGACTGAGCGGCCATCTTGGATATGGCATGTTGTGCCATAACTGCCTATTTTTCTTTTAAATTATATGTACTTATCCAACCCTCCTCTTAGCACCACCACCCTGCACCCCTCAGAAAACATAAGAAACGATACTAAGTGCCCAATCCCAAGTGTTGTGGCAGGATGCCCCGGTTTTTTCTTCCATATTGCCCCACCCACCTCCCTTTCAGCACTCACCACCCACTCCCCTCCAATAAACATAATATGACACTGGGGTGCCCAATCCCCAGTGCCAAAATCCATAGTCTTTTTTGTTGTTGTTGTACCTGTAAAAGAAAACTGTCCATTGATGTCTTTTGAAACCAAGACTCACCCCACCCGACCCTCCCACTCAGCACCCACCCCTCCCTCCTAAGCCCTTCATTACCAACTGGAGGTCCAGTGCTGTAATTCTTTCTGGACCACAGGCACGTCTTCACTCTTCAATGCCGGATCGCAAACTGAGGAAATCAGGTATGCGTTTCAATGTATTTCAATGGGGTTTTTAACTTAATAGCATAACTTGGCCATTTTTCATTATTGTTTCCCCAAATTTTCATCATACCTTTCTTGAGACACCACCTCATGAACAATGCAAGTGACATTAGGTAAATCGGTCCTAAAAGGTGGTTTCGTGGTCACTGTGCAAAATAACCTCTTGGGTGGGAGCTGAAAATTTTCTCCACCACTGTTCATGAGGTGGGGTCACAAGAAGGCTATGTTCTAAATTTGGTGTAAACATATTAAAAAACAACAAAGTTATGAGCCTATGTTTGAACTTTGTGAATGCAGACTTGTAACTTTGGTAATTTTCAATATTTTTACTCCACATTTGACACAGTCCCACACAAAAGATTAATAAACAAGTTAGCCATCCTGGGAGTAGATCCCAGGGTTGTAGCCTGGGTAAAACATTGGCTGGACAACAGGACACAGAGGGTAAAAATAAATGGAGTCCACTCAGAAGAAAGGAAGGTTACTAGTGGGGTATCACAGGATTCAGTATTGGGACGAGACCTCTTTAATGCCTTTACAGGTGACACTGCAGAGGGACTGGAAAGAAAAGTATACCTTTTTGCAGATGACACAAAGATCTGCAACAAGGTTGATACACAAGGGGGGGTGGAAAGGATGAGACTTGGCAAGGTTGCAGGAATGGTCAAACGTATGGCAGCTTAGATTTAATGCAAAGAAGTGCAAAGTAATGCACCTGGGAAACAAAAACCCAGGGGAAGAGTACACAATGTGGAGGAGTTCTAAAAATAACAAAAATGGAAAGGGACCTGGGGGTAGTCACATCAGACGATCTAAAGGCAGGCAAGCAATGTGAGAAGGCAATAAGGAGGGTTGGGGGGAATACAGGGATGCATAGGGAGAGGCATCACCAGTAGAAAACAAGAAGTTGTTATTCCTCTGTACAGACAGTTGGTGAGACCCCATCTGGAATACTGCATGCAGTTCTGGAAACCCAATCTCTGCAAGGACATAGACAGGATGGAGTCAGCCCAGAGGAGGGCAATTAAAATGGTGCAGGGTCTGCACCAGAAGTCATATGAAGAGAGACTAAAGGAGCTTAATACATATGAATACCCTGGAGGAAAGGAGGGACAGGGGGGACATGATAGAAACATTTAAGTACCTCAAGGGAATCAATAAAGTCCAAGAGGATAGCATCATTCAGAAAAAGAAATGTGCAAGAACAAGGGGGCACAATTTGAAGATAAAGAGGGGATGGCTAAGGGACAATGTGAGGAAGTATTTTTTCATGGAGAGGGTAGTGGATGCATGGAATGCCCTTCCTGAGGAAGTTGTGGGGTCAAAAACAGTGGGGAAATTCAAGAATGCATTGGACAGACATAAAGCAATTCTAGTGGGGGCTAGGAGGATGTACAGTAAACACAAAAACAGCGATACACGCAGACTGTGGCTACAAAAAAGATTTAATAGTTTATAACATTAACACACGGATGGTACCCCGGAACTTTGAGGATTTCAACCCTCTTCATCGGGGGTTAAGAGGAAGTAGGCTGTTGGTTAACTAGTATCTGCAGCTTATCCAATAGGTAGGGAAATGGGCAGATTGGGTGGGCCAAGCAGTCCTTATCTGCTGTCAAAGTCTATGTTTCTATGTTTCTAAATTTACAACATAGACATATCTTTGCAGCACATCAAAAATGTGACAGCTGTAGTTTTTCAAATACTAGCCAAAGTGGGTTTTTTTTTATATCCTGAAAGGTGATTTTGTGGTCCCTGTATGAAATCACCTTTTGGGCAGAAGCTGAACATTTTCTCTGCCACTGTTCATGAGGTGTGGTCATAAGAAGGCTATGTTCTAAATTTTGTGTAAAAATATTAAAAACAACAACATTATGGGCCTATGTTGAATTTGTGAATGCAGGCTTGTAACTTTGTTAATTTTCAATATTTTTTACCCCAAAGTTTCAACACAGCCATTTCTTTACAGCACCTCATGAATGACAGTTGTCCTTGTTATAACTCCTGACCAAAATGTGTTTTTCCATCCCAAAAATTGATTTTGCAATCCCTGTGTGAAGTCACCTTTCAGGCAGGAGTTGAACATTTACTCTGCCCTTCTTCAACAGGCAGGGTCATAATAAAGCTATGTTGAAAATTTGGTGTACAAATATTACAAAACAACAAATTTATAAGCCTACGTTACATTTTGTTGAAGCAGGTTTATAACTTTGGTAATTTTCAATATTTTTACCCAAAATTCCTCACCTGCAGCCCTATTGGCTCTGGCCAGAGTTTGTTTCTATAATGATTGCTTGTGTTGCAACCCTTGCAGTGCTATTGCAAGTGGTTCCTACAGTGTATGATACGCTGGACTGTTCCACCACTATTGTCATCTTCATCTACACGTGTAGTTCCCACTGTGACAGTGTGTCTGTGACCAGACCAACTATGCTTTTGTTTTTATTTGCTGCGACTGGATGATCCCATGCAGCCATCACCTTTGACCTGTGTGTTGCTCCATTTGCTTTCTACAAGACTCAGTCACTTGGATGATGAGAATGATGAAGACTTTCTATTTTAGATTTAGTGATTTTTTTAAATTTTTTAATATTTATTTTTACTGTATCAGTGGGATACCACCAAGGATTACTGGAGGCCAGGCACCAAGTTGCTACCAGCTGACACAGGGGCTGGGCACCGACATGCTACAAGCTGGCACACACTTGCTGCCCACTACCCAGTAACACTGCAAAAGGTTGCTTCAGGACTCAGGAGGCGGAGAAAAGAATTTCAGCAATGTGGAGAATTTCTTTCTTTCTTTTTTATTTTTGTACTTTTTCTATGGGATGCCACCTAGCAGGGGCCAGGCACTGACATGCTATCATCTGGAAAACACTTGCTGCACACTGCCCTTATCACAGTGCAAAAGGCTGCTTCAGGACTTAGAGGAGAAGGAGGAAGAAGGAACTTAAGCAATGTGGAGAACTTTTTCTTTCTTTTTTTTCAGGATCCCATCAAGATGCCCCTACCAGGGGCCAGGCACAAGCACACTTCCAGAAGGCACACACTTGCTGCCCACTGCCTAGATCACACTACCCAGATCACACTGCAAAATGCTGCTTCAGGAATCAAGAGGAGGAGGAGGAGGAGGAAGGAACCCAGGAATATGGAGAACTTTTCTTTTCTTTTTTAATGGGATGCCACCAAGTTGCCACCTACCAGTGGCAAACACTTGCTGCCCACTACCCAAATCACACTGCCCATATCACACTGCAAAAGACTACATCAGGACCCAGAAGGAGGAAGGACCTTTTTTTTTTACTTTTTATTTGAATGTCACCAAGGTGCTACATACCAGGGGCTGGGCACCAGCACATTGCTAGCTGGCACACACTTGCTGCTCACTGCCCAGATAACACTGCAAAATGCTGCTTCAGAACTCAGGAGGAGGAAGAGGAAGAAACTTTTTTTATCTTTTGTATGGGATTCCTCCAAGGTGTCACTTACCGGGACCAGTCATCTGCATGCTGCCAGCTGGCACACATGTGTTTCCCCCTGCCCATATCACACTGAAAAAGGCTGCTTCAGGACTCAGGTGGAGGAAGAGGAAGGAAATATTTTTTCTTTCCGTGTGGAATGCCACCAAGGTGCCACCTACCATTGGCCAGCAGCAGCACACTACCAGCTCAGCTGGCACATACTTGCTGCTCACTGCCCAGATTATACTACTCACATTACACTATAAAAGGCTGCTTCAGGACTCAGAAGGAGGAGGAGAAAGACTAATGACCAAAAAACACTGCCAAAAAGAATTGAAACTGACTCAAAAAAGATTTAATTTTTATATGGAATGTCACCAAGATGCCAACTACCTATGGACAGTCAATGTCCTGCCGCCAGCTGGCAGACACTTATTGTCCAGTCCAGTAAAGTTCCAGAAAGAGTAACTCCCAAAAAATCACATTAGGCTTCTGCCAGGGGCTTACAATGCCCAGCTAAAATGTTAGTTCTGCAACAAAAATTGGACACTGCCAGACTGCCACCTCATGTGCCCCATCTGCCCACTTCCCAGCAAAAAGCATACTCCTTCTTCTGTCCCATCAGAGTATCAGCCAAGTAGAGTTGTGCAAAATCAAAAAATTTCCCCCAGTGAAATATTTCACATAAATCACACATTCTGTGAAATATTTCGCAGGGCGAAATGAGAAATTTCACCCTTGGAGCTAGCATAATTTTGCCGATAAACCAGCAAAATTTTGCACCCGCGGGTGGAATTTCACCTCCTGTGGGCAAACTTTAGCCACCCACAGGTGAAATTTATTGTTAAGGTCTCCGACCTGAGTTATGATGCAGTGAATTAACTAATTTTCAGTGATATCCATTAAGCAGTTACAAGTAAGCTGCCAAGGTTATACACTTTTAATACAGCTAATGCTTGCAAAATGTACAATGTTACTACTATGGCAGCTTTTACAAAACATACAGTATTCCTTTACAACTAAAAATACAGTAGAGTATTACTATTAAGTCCCTGCAGGTTACCCCCTGGCCGATTACCAGCCATAATTGAATAAAGCCCCCCCCCAGTTACCCTGGCCCCCCTCATGTCCTATTTTAATATAAAAAAAGTTAAACCCACACTCCCTGGTGTCTAGTGGACCCCTCCACCCTGTCAGCATGAGCTAGCCCCCCTTCTTCCCCAGTACCCTGATTGGGCCACCAGCACAGCTCTCTCTCACCTCCACGGCTGGCAGCCCGAGCTGAGTGTGACTGAGCACTTGAATGAATGAGTGCATGCTTGTACAAGCACACACTCATTCATTCAAATGCTCAATCGCTCTTTCCAATTAGGCTTCAACTTTCATAAGTATGTGGAGAAACTTTCGTAATCAATCAATTACTAGGGCAGCACAAATAGGCACTAGCTCATGCTGACAGGAGAAGGGTCACTGACTCAGGGAGTGAGAGATCTATTTGTTACAGAAAGAAATGGGGGTCAAGGCACAATGAAAGCTTTCAATTATAACCAATGTTGACAGGGGGGACCATAGACATGAGGGAGAATAATTTGGGCCAGTGAGCAGCCAGGGGGTTGGGGGGACCACTTGACACCAGGGAGAGTTTTACATAGGGAAGGCAAGGTGCAAAATTGTGGTGAAATTTCACCATTTCACTGCAATTTCACAAAATATTTCACACGGTGAAATTGCCAATTTCTCTGCAATTTTGCCATCAAAATTTAATTTTGCAACATCTCTACAGCCAAGCTCCTGGTTCCAGAGGTATGCTGTAAGCCTGCAAGCTGCAACACCACTGCTACCATTTTTTATCTTTCTTTTCCTCCCTGCCCCAAGTTGCATCCTTGCTGCTCAGCCAGCTGTCTAAATCAAACTTTTAGGGAGACAGTGGTGAAAGAATTAAATAGAAACATAGAAACAGAAAAGGTGATAGTGGAAGGAGGCTGATGGTCCATCTAGTTTGCCCATTGAGGTTTCTGGAAACCATTGTGGTTCCAGGGACTAACAAATCAGTTACTGTTGCATAAGGCTACTCTCCCCCTCCCATTTGTGTGTCTGACTACTGTATCCCACCCATGTTTGAAGGCAGTGACTGTATTGGCCTTGATTATCTCCTGCAGTAAGCTGTTCCATGGTTCAATTACCCACTTGGAAAATAAATGTTTTCTGAGTTCACGTTTGAAATTCCCTTCCCCAAGTTTCCATTCATGCCTTCTTGTTCTTCAATTTGTTAGTTAAAAGATCCAAGAAGGGTCCTTTGTTAATGCCTTTTATGTACTTGAATGTCTCTATCACGTCCCCCATCTCCCTCCTAGTTTCCAGAGAGAACATATTAAGCTTCTCCAAGTGTTTGTCGTATGATAGCTCATTCAAACCAGTAATCATCTTAGTAACTCTTCTCTGTACCGTCTCTGGTCTATTAGCATCCTTCTTCAGGTGCAGGTTCCAAAACTGGACACAGTACTCCAAGTGGGGTCTCACCAGGGATCTGTAGAGAGGAAGGATAACACTCCTGTTCCTGCTATCGAAACTTCTGCTGATACATCCCAGCATTCTGCTGGCCTTACTATATGCCAAGTTGCACTGACTGGACACCTTCAAGTTGCTTGAGATCAGTACCCCAAGGTCCCTTTCCTCTAAAGATGTGCTGATTTGGACACCATTTAGCCAGTATTATGTTCTAGAGTTGTTCCTTCCTAGGTGAATCACTTTGCATTTTTTTGCATTAAAGTTTAGCTACCACTCCTTAGACTGTTTTTCTAGTCTCTTTAGGTCATTCTGGAAGCTTTTTATGGCTACTTCACTATCCACCCTAACTCCCAACTTGGTATCCTCTGCAAAGAGTGCTATTCTACCTTTTATCTCATCTCCTATGTCACTGATGAAAATGTTGAACAGGACATGTCTGAGGATCGATCCCTGGGGAACTCCGCTGATGATGTCTCCCATCTCAGATCAGACTCCATTCACAATCACCCTCTATTTCCTGCCATGAAACCAAATTGACACCCGGTTATGATGTTTTCTACAATGCCTTAATCCCCAAGTTTGGGCAGAACTCTTTTGTGGGGAACCGAGTCAAAAGCCTTGTTGAAATCGAAATACTTAAGGTCCACCGGGTGACCCGTATCAATTTCCTTTGAGACCCAGTCAAAGAATGAAATTTTGGCACAATCTGCCTGCACGATACCATGCTGTCTGGTATCCTGTAGACCATTATTGTCTCAGTATTCTACTACATTCTATTTGTTTAATGGCTCCATCAGCTTTCCCACCACTGACGTCAGACTAGCTGGCCTGTAATTTCCAGCTTCATCCTTGCCCCCTCCCTTGTGAAGAGGGATCATGTCTGTGATTTTCCAATTGTCTAGCACCTCCCAAGTTTGGAGAGAGCAGTTGACTAATATGGTTAAGGGCTCTGTGAGTTCTTTGGCTAATTATTTCAAAATCCTAGGGTGTATACCATCTGGGCCAGGTGACTCGTCGTGACTTAATTTCTCAAGGAATTCTTGGACTCTGCTTTTGAAGAATGTAGGTGGTTCCATTTGTGGTACCCCCCTGTCAGATTATTTAATGCCGCTTTCTGGTAAGGGCCCAAGCTGTTCCTCTGCAAAACTGAGCAAAAGAATCTGCTCAGGACTTCTGCTTTTTGTTTGTCCTCCTCTACTATAGTATCACCATCCTTGAGTTTGATCACTCTTTCTGCCATCCTTCTCTTCTCTCGAATGTACTGAAAGAACTGTTTGTTTCCATTTTTGACATTGTTGGCATGTTGAGCTCAGCACTAGCCTTCAGTGTTTTTGTTTTTTAATTTTTGCTTCCTTATGCCTTGCAAGGTATTCTTCAAATAAGCCATCTCCTGGATTCTTCTTATAGTTATGTAAAGCTTTGCATTTGGATCTTATAGCTGTGTTAACCTGTTTATTAAGCCATATAGGATTTTTTCTTTTATGCTTCTTGGTTGATGTTTTAACAGAGGTTATCATGGCCTCTGAGATGGTTTATTTGATTTTCTTTCATAGTTCCTCAACCCCAGTTGCTTGATCGATGTGGCTTAATTTCCCCTTGATGAATTCTCTCATGATGTTGAAGTTGGTGCCCTTAAAACATAATACCTTTGCTCTGGATTGAGAGTAAGATGCCCTTAGGGATATAATGAACCAAATAGAGTTACGGTCACTGTTGGAAAGAGGATCTTTGACTAGTGTTGAGCCCATAAGGTCTGAGTTTGTAAAGACAACATCTAAAATAGCATTTGTTCTGGTAGGCTTCACTACTAATTGCTTAAGGTGACAGTCTTGAGAAGTGTCCATGATGGCTTGGCTTCTAGCTGATTTGACTACGGGAATAGCCCAATTAACATCTGGCATATTCAGATCACCTGCTATGATTACATCCCCTTTAGATGTTATGCCCTTGATTTCATCTAGTAGGAGTTAGTCCATGGTTTCTGAGTGACTGAAAGGTGTATATATTACTCCTAAATATACCTTTCTGCAAGTGAGAGTGATTATTTGTACCCATAGGGACTCCATACCTTCCCTCTTGAAGAGATTGAATCATGTGACCCCTAAAGCCTTCTGCACATAAAGTGCTACCCCCACCCCTAAAGATTGTGTAATCCAGCCTGTAGATTGAAAAGCCTGGTATGTTGAGATCCTAATCATTATAGCTAGAGGCCCATGTTTCTGTGATGGCCACTATATCCAGCTTGGATTTAGCCATCAGTGCCTGGAGTTCACTGATCTTATTTCCTAGATGTCTTGCAATAAGACTGAGCACCCTCCATTCATCCAAGGATCTACTGACAGAACAAGAGTGTTTGGGCTCAGTACCAGTAGGTACTGTCTTACGGGGTCCAGGAAACTTGACAGAGCATGAAGGGTTAAGTGGTAGGTTAGGCCCTACATTGTATTTTAAAGGGGAAAACTGTGAATAAGGTTTCATCTGATGCTTGTGATGAGATGGGTAAGCTTGTCCTGTGTTCCCCCATAACTAGTTTAAATGACCCAGGTGTACTTACACCTTCTCTGGAGAGATGAAGGCCATCATACCGAAAAAGCCTTTTTTCCCAGAACCTGCCCCAATTGCCAGTGATGTGGAAACTTCTTTTGCTGCATCACATGTGGAGCAATGAGTTAAATTTCAGAATTTCTTTTGTTCTTATCCTGGAATTTTCTTCCCCCTTACTCCATACAGGTAAAAACTCTGGAAAGGTTAGTGAATTGGCCATGGATTCCAACTGTTCTAGTTTCCTGAAGTTTTTTTGAACCTCAGAAATAGTTTGATGCACCCGAACATTAATCCTCAGGTAAATAACTACATTGGCGCTGGCAGTGGTTTTGCCTATGATCTTTTTTATGCAATCAGTGTCACTTCTGATTGATGCACCAGGGAGACAGTGGACGCAAACTGAATGGGGTCAACAATCAGGTGAGATTCAATGCCCCAATCTTCGAATCACCAAGAATAATTGCATGTTTGACCTTCTTTCTCCCCATATCTGAAACCTTGCTGCTGACTTCAGGGTGCTGTCTTTTATGACTCCCTGCTTTGAAGAGTCTTTAACCACTGTGGTGGGTTTGTCCACAGCTGGTTCTAGAGGAGCAAACCTGTTGGCAGTAGTAATAAAGATAGTGAAGTTTTAAACCTGGCATTCCCTTGGGAGCCTTTGTGCCTCTTTTTCCCACTATCTTCCAACCACCGCAATTTCCTAGCTAATTTACTAGAATGAAAGAATCACCCTATCTGAGCTACATTTCAGCTCGATGCCAAGCACGCAAGTGAGTGATCTCACTGGGTCACATGGTTGAGCTGGATAGCTGGGTCCAAAAAAAGGCTGGACCAGCCTGTGACTGTCAGAGTGAAGTTTAATTGTTTCAGGTACGAACTGCAGTTCACAGTTCAACTAGTTCCACAGGTTTGCATCATTCAGACCAGGATGAAACCAGCCAAACCAAAAGTCCGTCTACTTACCCTTAAAGTTTGCCACTGTCCAAAAGAATCGAACACCCGAAGTTTGAGATCTTCAGTTCTTTGGTAGAACCAGACTTGCAGCACTAGTAATCGATCACTGGTCCCATGTAAATGCACCCCTTTTGGACTTCTTTGCTACTCTCTCCCTCCTCTTGCTGTTAGTTTGTTTTATTATTCTAACCTATTTCTCCTTTATTTCCCCAAGTTTGTCCAGACATCATCAGTTGTCTATCTATCAGATAAGTATTCTTTTTATTTATTTTAACCTCTCTAGTTGCTTTCTGCTGGACCTCGGACACCTTGTGTCTCCTCAACCCATTTTTTTGTTCTTTTCATGGTCCCTACAAGGTTCCTTATGTCCTCAGGATTCCCCAACTCCATCAGAGTAGGTAAGTCTTTTTTTTTCATTATTTTTCACTCACTACCTTACTAAGTATAACCATTTCTCTATTCACCAAGGAAGAAAGAGACCTGGGGTAATCATAGCCATATCAATGCTGCAAATCCTCATCGGTTCGTGAGGGCTCTGATCTGTGAAGCTGACCTCACCCCTCAGGATACCTGTAGCATCCGGGTTACTCCAGCTTTTCCAGCGTGCAGAGGTGAAGCAGCACCACCTAGTATTACCCACCCACCCAGGAAGTGACATTTAAGTATGATTTTGAATGCTTCCAGAACCAATCAGCCCATTTCCTACCCACATCCTTCTTGCATCTTGAACTGGTGCACTCCACTATCTCTCCTCCACTGCTTGGTCCATCCCAATCGCAGCCCACTATTTTCAACTACTGCTTCCCTTAGTGATAATCTGAATAAGTCTGTACTGCATTTCTAATAATCCCTCCCCCCTTAACCATAATTCCCCCCTAATTTTCAAGTCCTCCATCTACCCCTGCCTACCTGGACATTTGCACTAGCCCACAAATCACTTAATCTCAAGTGACTAGTGCCACCCCCCCACTCATCTACTGCATTATTTCTAACAGGTATTCTAGCATTATCTGCCCTTCTCCTGTCCCTTCTAACTGATCCTGCCACCATTCAACTGCCCATGCCACTGTTCCTCCTTTCACACTTGTAAATGCACTCTGTCTCTTCCCACTCCTCCTCCCCTTAACATCTCTCCCCCCCCACTTCCTTCCCTAAGCCCCCTAGCTCACAGTTCCTGCCAGCTCAGTGCAAGTACTATGCCCTGACTTCCCATCAGGCTGTACTTCTGCATCATGTCTCCACACCTGGTATCACTACCCTTGGCCCCATGGTGCAGCTATCCTATCTGCCCAGTGCTCCTATGCTGTGCTACATGTGCTAATGTTCCTCACCCCTCCTCCTTCTCACATCCCTCCCACCATCTCCCCCCAAATCACTGCTCAAATATTGAGTAACTGGACTAACCAAGCACCTCATAGCCCTGTTGCTGCTGTCGGCTGGTGATGTCGAACCCAATCTAAGTCCTGCCCCCTCACATTCCTTGCATCTCCCTCATGGCCTTAAGATTTTTCACCTCAATATCAGCAACTTCCATCCCCAAACTGCATTACTCCAACCTCTCACAGTAACTCTTGCTCCTGACATAATGATTATCTCAGAATCATGGCTCAACTCAAAAATGTCAGACAACAGTATCGCCATTTTTGGCTACTCCCTCACCTGCCATGACTGCTCTGGTAGAGCAGGTGGAGTGGCCATGTATGTCTCCTCATTGATCCAATATACCCCCATTATATCCACATCCCTTCTGACAACTTATAAGGTACTCCTGGTAAAGCTGTCTCTCCCATTCTTGGTCCCCATATTTGTTGCAGGGGTCCTACTGTTGCCCCGGCCTCCCTACCTCAACCATCACTGATCTCATTGCCTCTATGGTGTCCCACACCTCATCAGGCAAACTTTATCTTATAGATGACTTTAATCAAAACTAGCTGTCTCCTGCCCACCACAAAGCCCATAGTGATATCTCCTCATTCAGCTTGTCTCAGCTGATACACGAATCTACTCGAGTAAACACAAAATCTCTCAGAGTAGTCTCAGCTGGCATCTTCCCTGATGCCTTAAGTGATCACCACATTATATACTTGGTACTAAAAATCCACAGGCCCAAAATCCCACCCAGGGTTCTACTGAATAGATCTTATAGATCCCTGAACCTTGCTCTTCTCCTTGATGACTTGGCTAACACTGATTCGTCCCTCATCCACTCTGCTACCTCGGTTGACCTAGCTTTAGATTATTTCAAAGAAATGTTCCTCAACATCTGGAACCACTATGCCCCTCTTAGATGTACCAGGGTGCACAGAAACCACCTCCCCTGGATCACTCCTGAACTACTGGCTTGCCAACAGGATCATGACCTGGCCTGGAAGGCACACAAAACCTCAGATTTACCTGGTGACTTTCAGTGGTACTGCTCACTTCATAATAAATGTATAGTACTAGGGCAATCAGGCTTGCAAGGGTAGAATATTTTCAAACTACCTTCCAATCAAATATAAAACATCTCTCTAAATTCTGGAAGGTAGTAAACACTCTATTCTCCCCACCTTGCCTGACCCCCAGCCCCTGTCCTCAGAATTGGTGACTCCACTCTAATGGACCCCCTAACAGTGGCCTCGGAATTCAGTTCCTACTTTACCTCATGTGCCTCCACTTTTTTCACCTAATTCCCCTCCCTCTCCCTCTCACCCCCTCCTCAGCTGATGCATGTCCCCAATGGCCCTCCTTCTCCTTCTCCATGGTAACCCCCGCTGCCACGTTAAATGCTTTCCTAGCCCTAAACTCCACCAAAGGCAGCTCCCCAGATGGGTTAGACTCCAAACTCCTCTATCTGTCTGTTCCTGCCATCTCCTCCCCCCCGACATCTCTCCTGAATCTCTCCTTCTCCCTTGCATCTATCCTGACCACCTGGAAGCATGCTACTGTGCTACCCCTCCCTAAAGGTGGTGGCCCCTCCACTACAGGAAACTACCAGCCAATATCATTTCTCCCCATCCTTGTCAAGCTCCAGGAGCATATGGTACTCTCTAAACTATCCTCCTACTTCAGCGAGTCCTGCTGCTTCACTCTGTTTCAGTCTGGTTTCTGGAAGTATCACTCCACTACCACCTTCCTTCTAAGGTTCACTGACTCCATCCTCACCGGGATGGACTGTGGCCTAATCACATCTGCCATCTTTGTTGACTTCGTACAGACATTTGACACAGTCTCCCAACCCCTCCTTCTTGACAAACTCATTACAGTTGGGCTCTCAGATACTGCCACAAACTGATTCCAGGCCTATCTCATGGAAAGGACACAATTCATTCGACTGGTGACTCTATGCCCCCCCATCAGTACAGGAGTACCCCTGGGCTCAGTTCTTGGCCCTCTTCTATTTTATGTTCTCCTTAATGACCTTCCCTCATTCTGTTCATCCATCTCCATCCACATGTATACAGACAGCACCATCCTGTATACCTCTGGCCAGTCCCCTACTGATGTTGCATCCAGACTTCAGCATGACTTTGACAAAGTTTAGCTATGGCTACACTTGAATCAATTATTCCAAATTGCCAAGCAGACCATCTTTGTGACCTTTGGCACCAGGCAGAGACTCTCTCAGCACTTCCCCCTTCCCCTTCCACACCCTAGATGGGACTGCCTCTTCCTTTAGATACCTCAGGGTTTGGTTGACCAACAGCTCAACTTTTCTGGGCATGTGGATGCCATCCTCAAAAAAAACCTGGACCCCAAATTAGGAGCCCTGTACAGGAACCAGGGATGCATTCCACTATCTTCCAGGCATGCATTGGTCCAGAAAATGATCCTCCCAGTTTTTGACTATGGTGATGTAGTCTACAGTGCCACTCCCAAGAGTTCCCTAACCATACTGGACACCCTTTTCCACTCCTTTTGCCGCTTTGCCCTTGACTGCCCCCCTCACACTCCCCCCCATGCTATCAATCTCTTTTCTTCCCCTCTCTAGATGACAGGCGCTGTTGCAACTGTGCTAATTTTCTATCCAAATTTTGGTTTGGCTGTCTCTCTCCTCCTCTCTATCTCTCCCTCCTTTCCCCCTCCCACTCCCTTAGATCCTATGACACTTGAATCCTGGCTGTCCCTCCAGGTCCTCCTTTGGCGGCCAGGCTGCTTTCACTCACCATTTCCCCAAACTTTGGAATTCCCTTACCCCTCCACCTGCCACACCTTCTCCCCTTTTGCCCTCTCTTCCCTTCTGCACAACTTTTTTCCTCTACTTGCAGTTGCTCCTTTATGCCCACCCCTTTTCCCTATTTCCTCTCCCAGTTTCATTCTCTCCAGTTTTTTGTTCCTTCTCTAGTATACTCCCAGTTTTTGCCTCCAGTCTCAGATCAGCTCCTCTAACCTAGACCCTTCCTTGCCCAAGCTGTCAGCTCGGGTGCTGTTATTTTCTGTAACTGTGCACCAAGCCCACTTTTCTGTTCCAGTAGAGCTGTCCCACGCTAATGCCTAAGCCAGCCCCTTAATAGGTCTGTAAATTACCAACCAATTTTCACTTATTACTATGAATGCTGAGCTGCAACATGTATAAATGTGGCATATGGTCGTAATGTCGTGGTATAAATTGCCGCGGTCAAAACATTATGCCAATAATGTCAAGTGGTCACTGTTAGAATCAGTGGCAGTCACAATGCAGCCACCATCACCAGATACACGTGACCTGCTGTCTGCTGCTTTAGTGTGACATTTACTGTACATCGTTACTTTAAGACTGATGTTAAATCTAATGATTTACCTGTATCCTCATTATGTGTTGTGCCACAGAAAAAGCTTCCCCCGCCTCTTTCCCTTATTCTGTCCTCTAGTGGTCTGAATGTGTGGTGTATTGCAGGCATAAAGACAACTTAATCATTTGCAAGAAAAACAGCTCCTCCATGAAACCAAGGTGCTCGAGTCCACACCAAACACTCTAAAGAACAAGACTCAGCACTCAAAAGTTGGCGTATAAAACGAGCATCATTTAATAAACAGAACGCCATTCAAAGCCAAACGGCTACAGGATGCACAGCAAGGCAAACTCCCAACCGGTTTCATGCTAACTGCATGTCATCAGGGGGTGGTGTCTTGTGTAACAACAACATATATATAGGGAGTATACTTAAAGAAACATTGACATAAAAAATACTCTCAAAAAGACTAACAAAAACATGTATATTCATTACACTTCAGGTATTTAAAATGCTGATATGCAATCCCTATATTAATTCATACCAAAAACATGCACAGACTTTTTTATGGAAGAAAAGGAAACAATACCTCATAAGTATAATAAAAAAACAACTAAAAAAGCTGTAAACTCCCTAACTAAATTCACAATAAGTGTAATAATAAAAGCAGCTAGGCTAATATAAACTAAAAATATAATAATATAAATTCAGAACTCAGAGCTGATGTGGACTACATAAAGAAAAAGGGTTATACAGTACGAGACAGGAAATCAGCTCCCAACCATCGGGACACACCGATATGTTCCATGTCCAGGCTTTTTATAACCATCGACAATTAATCTGAAAAAAAATAAACATATTAATATTAGAAATAAACCTTGAACTAACAATATATCTATAACACAAAATAAGGAAAGAAAAAGGGAAGAAAAAAGGGAGGGGGGAAGGAAGAAAGAAAGAGAGGGGCAGAAAGGAAAGGTAAAAGAAAGAAAGAAAACATAATTATCTGGACTTGAGGCAACTTAACAATTCCATCTTATCATTCAGTCCCGGGGCCATAAGGGCCCCAATGTATAAATCCAAAAAGATTCTCTATATTTCAGTTTTGCATCCAAATCTCCTCCCCGAGGACCAAGTTTCACAATTTCTATGCCACAAAATCTGAAATTGTGTTGCAGCTGTGTCTTTCTACTTTTTTCACAATGGACAGCAAGTGCACTTCTTGCATCATTGTTACTAATAGATCTTAGATGTTCACCAACCCTCACCTTTAATGGTCGTGTAGTTTTACCTACATAAAAAGCACCACATTGGCATGTAGCTAAATAAACTACATTCGCTGTACTACAGGTAATAAAATCCCTAATTTCATAAATTTTAACACAATTACAACTGGTAAAAGTGGTACATTTAAGTATTGATCTACAAAATTTGCAATTACCACAACTGTACATCCCAAAAGGCAAAGAAGAACAGCTTCTGTCACCACCTACACCAGAAGGACCAGTATAACTATACACTAATCTGTCACGTAAATTGTGACCTCTCTTATAGACCATTCTAGGTCTATGACGAGTAACTTCCAACAACCGTGGATCCCCTAACAACGCTTGCGGTATTTTTCACCTTAGAACAGAGATCTGGACTGTGAGCAATCCATAAGCACTTTATTTCACAACTGGCCATTGCTTATTTGAGACAAATTTTTTTGTTTAGACAGCAAACAGTCAAATAATGCAGTATACGTGCTGTGAATGATATCAGGTGCTTAATTGGGAAACCCGTCTGTGAAATTCAGCATGTAATAACAGGCCTTTGTATTTTGAATATCTTGAGATTCATTTCCAATTCGCCTCTGTATTTTGGCATTTTTGAAGTTTTTTCAGTCAGTCAACACTTCCATCTGATAGTGCTGTGTGTATATATATATATATATATATATATATATATATATATATATATATTGGGAATTACTTTAAGAGCCTTTGAGGACAATTTATTGGGCAGTTCTACAGGTGCATATTCTAGTTTTGTGTTTTTAGCAGCAGGCGAAGCAGATCTTTTTCAGGGCTCAGCTGGTACTACGAGTACAACGGACTCTACTATTGGTGCTGTTACATTGCCAACAACTGACATTAAAAAAGCTTTTATAGATTTAGAATGAGTGATTGTGAGAGGACGTCGACATTATTGGGGTAAAACAACACTGGAGGCCTATTTAAAAATGGGACGCTCCCCTAGAGGATTACGTGTCCTTAATAAGCCAGGGTATGGATGGGATAGAGCTGACTTTGTTTCTGATTGGCAAAATTCACTACAACTTGGGACTAATGCACTAATTAACTCCATTATTAGAGATTATGATGCACAAAGAGAAGAAGTGACTTCTGATATTAAGAGTAAGGAGGAAATTGTTACTCGCTTTAAGGATCATTCTGATTATAGTATACTCGACAAGAAACTTAAAGACAATATTCAGAAGAAAGAAAATAAGATTAAACGAATCAAGTTACACAAGTTTGAAAGAGACAGACTTGATTATTTACATAATAGAGTCTGGGATTGGATCCAACACAAGTCACTACATCAGAGGAATAAGATAGCATCTGTTGGCCGTAGAAAGGATAGAGGTGCTACCTCTAACCAGCCCAAGTCCATACTGCGTAATAGAGGAAGTTCACCTCATTATACCTCAGTGAGCAAATCAGAACAGGAGGATTTTTTCGAGGAGGACCTAGTCCCTTTGGACAAACGACGGTCGGTACAATTTCAAGAGCCGGTTTTGGTACCAAGGAGTTCGAGAACAAAAATCTCAACACAAGTGACCAGTGTGGCTGAAGGAAATCCACCCGAAGAGGAGGGAGGAAACATAGGAATTGTCATGAGGGGCAGAAAGGGCAGATAATTCCATCGAATAATGTCATTAATATCTCTGATGTTATTTTGAATACAGATCAGACTGCAGTTCTACAGAAGGGACTTTCATTTGTGCCTACCCAAGATTCCAAACATTTTGAATTATACTTGGACTTACATCGGTTTACTAGGAATTTGAATTTACGAGCCTTTTGTAACAATAGCACTATGGGTTTTGGATTAAATGAGACAGTTGGGAATGTTCAGGATATACCATCGACAGCAGTGGAGGTAAGCCAATTTAAACCCACATCAACCTTTATGCCACCGTATAGTGATGCAGTACAAATATTTGAAAACATTTGTCAAAGACAATTTAGAGCCCTTCTTGATCAAGATGTTTCATCCACCTTTATTAATATTTCAAAAGTGGAGTCTGAGGCACTTAAGAGTCTAGAGAAAAATATAAATCTGACTATTAAACCTGCAGATAAAGGTGGGTCGGTGGTGGTGATGAACACATCCAAGTATATCTTAGAAGCAAAAAGACAATTGGAGGATGTGCTCTTTTATCAACCACTGAACACTGATCCTACTTTGGTATTTAAAACACAAATTGACAGTTTTCTTTTTTCAGCTGAATGTGAAGGATTGATTGGACACAGTGAATTATTGTTTCTAGAAGTGAAAAATCCTGTGATAGTGAGTTTCTATATGTTACCCAAAATCCATAAAAACCTGTGGGATCCACCAGGACGCCCCATAGTGGCAGGTATTGTCTCTCTTTTAGAGCCTTTATCTCAGTATATGGATTTTCATATAAAAAATTATGTCACTTCTTTGCCATCATTTATTAGGGATACAGGTCAATTTCTGGACATTTTAAATGAGATGCAGATAGAGCCAGAATGGTTCTTGGTGTCCATGGATATTACTTCCCTGTATACCAATATACCGCATGAGGGGGGTCTTAGTGCATCAGATTATTTTTTGTCTCAGGATTCTCAGGTTTCTCATGGCACTAAGAATTTCCTCTTGGAATGTGCTGAACATGCTCTGACTAAGAATTATTTTCTCTTTCAGGATAATTTTTATTTACAAACTAAGGGTACAGCAATGGGAGCAACTTTTGCACCCAATTATGCTAATTTATACTTGGGTCTGTGGGAAAAGAATTTCATCTATGACAGGAATGTTAATCCTTTTTATGACAGGATTGACATATGGCACCGTTATATTGATGACATCTTTATGGTGTGGTGTGGCACTCTGGAGGAGCTTTGGCAGTTTGTTACTTATTTAGAGACAAGTAATGTGAATTTGAGATTCACATTATAACAGGATCTCTTGTCAGTCTCTTTTTGGGATGTGAGTGTTTTCAAGGAAGAAGATGGTAGCCTTAGCACTAGACTATTTCATAAGGAGACTGACAGGAATTCCCTGTTACATGCGTCCAGTTGCCACCCACACCATTTGGTGTCCAATATACCTAAGGCCCAAATGTTAAGAGTCAGATGTAATTGTAGTAAGGATGTGGATTTTATGACATATGGTTCAGACTTATGTAACAGGTTTTTAGAAAGAGGGTATGCATATCATACTGTACAAGAGGCCTTTAAGGAAGCGGCCTGTGTGTAGAGAATAGACCTGCTGAAACCAAAAACAAAAATACCAAAGGAACAGAGGGCTAGTTTGGTTACCACCTATACTAGACACTCTAAAGCTATTGAAAACATTATTCAGAATAATTGGAATGTGTTGTTAGTGGATCCACGGTTGTTGGAAGTTACTCGTCATAGACCTAGAAAGGTCTATAAGAGAGGTCACAATTTACGTAACAGATTAGTGCATAGTTATACTGGTCCTTCTGGTGTAGGTGGTGACAGAAGCTGTGCTTCTTTGCCTTTTGGGATGTACAGTTGTGGTAATTGCAAATTTTGTAGATCAATACTTAAATGTACCACTTTTACCAGTTGTAATTGTGTTAAAATTTATGAAATTAGGGATTTTATCACCTGTAATACAGCGAATGTAGTTTATTTAGCTACATGCCAATGTGGTGCCTTTTATGTAGGTAAAACTATACGACCATTAAAGGTGCGGGTTGGTGAACATCTAAGATCTATTAGTAACAATGATGCTAGAAGTGCACTTGCTGTCCATTGTGAAAAAAGTAGAAAGACACAGCTGCAACACAATTTCAGATTTTGTGGCATAGAAATTGTGAAACTTGGTCCTCGGGGAGGAGATTTGGATGCAAAACTGAAGTATAGAGAATCTTTTTGGATTTATACATTAGGGGCCCTTATGGCCCCGGGACCGAATGATAAGATTGAATTGTTAAGTTGCCTCAAGTCCAGATAATTATGTTTTCTTTCTTTCTTTTACCTTTCCTTTCTGCCCCTCTCCTTCTTTCTTCCTTCCTTCCTTCCCCCCTTCCTTTTCTCTTCCCTTTTTCTTTCCTTATTTTGTGTTATAGATATATTGTTAGTTCGAGGTTTATTTCTAATATTATTATGTTTATTTTTTTTCAGATTAATTGTCGATGGTTATAAAAAGCCTAGACATGGAATATATCGGTGTGTCCTGATGGTTGGGAGCTGATTTCCTGTCTCGTACTGTATAACCCTTTTTCTTTATGTAGTCCACATCAGCTCTGAGTTCTGAATTTAGATTATTATATCTTTAGTTTATATTAGCCTAGCTGCTTTTATTATTACACTTATTGTGAATTTAGTTAGGGAGTTTTCAGCTTTTTTAGTTGCTTTTTTATTATACTTATGAGGTATTGTTCCCTTTTCTTCCATAAAAAAGTCTGTGCATGTTTTTGGTATGAATTAATATGGGGATTGCATATCAGCATTTTAAATACCTGAAGTGTAATGAATATACATGTTTTTGTTAGTCTTTTTGAGAGTATTTTTTATGTCAATGTTTCTTTAAGTATACTCCCTATATGTATGTTGTTGTTACACAAGACACCACCTCCCTGATGATGTGCAGTTAGCACGAAACCAGTTGGGAGTTTGCCTTGCTGTGCATCCTGTAGCCATTTGGCTTTGAATGGCGTTCTGTTTATTAAATGATGCTCATTTTATACACCAACTTTTGAGTGCTGAGTCTTGTTCTTTAGAGTATAAAGACAACTTAGCAAAACCTGGTATTTGCAGCTCTGTCATGTAGTGCAACTCCATGGCTGTACTTAAGCAGCAATGTTCAACTAATTTCTCATATAGTCAGCCATGGAGTATGTATTTATACAAAAGGGCAAACTGAAGCTTGCAATCGACAACTTTTTATACACTAAGAAGAAAGATGGTGCTGACACCAAGATTATCTGGCATTGTGAAATCCGCACCTGCAGAGCATGACTACACACTAAGAGGGACTCCATCATCATGCCTCCTACTGAACATAACCATGCCCCTGTTCATGGTAGGGTGGAGGTGCTTGCGGCTCATGCTAACATGAAAAAAAGAGCCCGTGAGTCTGAGGAGTCTACCTGAAACATGGTCCATTATGGGCTACAAGATGTTGGTATAAGTCATGCACACCTGTTCTCATCTCAGGAAACACTGAGGCAAGATGTCCATCACCATAGGCAGCATGGTGGACCAAGTGACAATGTTATCATGCAATATTCAGATACCATTAGTGGGGAGACGTTTTAGAGAGAGTGAATGACAGTGACATCCTGATATTTTCTAGTGACTCTGATCTCAAAGTCCTTAATGAGAGTGAGCACTGGTTTTGTGATGGGACATTTTCAGTAGCATCCCATGAAGATGACCAGATGTATACAGTGCATGCGCTGGTACATAGCGTCAATTGTCCCTGTGTATATGCCCTCCTGCCTGGCCGTAGTGAGGCCATATATTGCAAGTTTTTGTGCACCTGCAAACCTTGCCTGGGGGGAAGCTTGTTCCAAATAGTATCATGACTGACTGATATTGCAGCGATCAATATATTACATGACATAGTACCACATGCAGAACTTTCAGGCTGCAATTTTCATCTTGTTCAAGCGCTGTGGCGCAGAGTACAGCAAGAGGGTCTGCAACAGCAGTACATACATCAAGAGGATTTTACACACAAGGTGCGATGTATCTTGGGACTGGCTTTCATGCCAATAGATAGTGTTGAAAAGTATTATGAACTGATTCAAGATGACCCCCAGTTTCAAGAATTTGAATGACTTTGAGATTACTTTGAAGACACTTACATAGGGTGGGTTACAAGGAACCAGAGAAAGAGACGTTAACCGAGGTTCCCAATCCCATTTTGGAATCAGTATGACCGAGTGATTTCAGATTTGCTAAGAAGCAACAATGCACTTGAAGCGTGGCACAGAGCTTTTTCACAAACTGTGTCAAAAAGCCACCCAACCCATGCTAGATTAGCAAGGAAATTAAGGCAGGAGCAGCACGCAGTTGCATTGCAGAGGAGACAAATGGATCTCAGACAGCAACTGCAGAGGAAACATTCAAAATACATACGAGTAAACTAAGTTTTTAAATCTATCTGCAGTGATACAGCTGATCGTGAACCAAAGTAGTACTTGTTTAACATTGCCTCCGTGATAGAAATACATGTTGTTTAAAGTATTTATGCATTTGCACAGTTGCACAGTCTACACAAAGAAGTCCATATTTGCACATAGTAATAAAACACTTAATTTGAGCCCCCTTTGAGCCCCTTTGCACATTTTTCACATTTTGCACGTTTTTAATGTTGTACTTGTATTATGTACCTTTTTGCTTTTTGCACATGTTGAACATGCTCTGTACCCATTTGCACATTTAGCTCATGTATTTTATGTCGTACTCATATTCATTATGACTAATTGCTTTTAAACAGTAATAAAGCACATGATTTGAGCTCCTTTGAGACCCTTTGTACATTTTTAACATTTTGCACATGTTTCTAATGTCATACTTGTATTAATTATGTACCTTTTGAACTGTAAATAACAATAAAGCATATGCTCATGAAAAAGACTATGTCTGATTTATGGGGCAGGCGAAAATTAACAGGACATTCTGTTTTGGTGGGAATGTTTAGCGAGTCACACTGATCAAAAGGGAATGTTTAGCAGGTCACAATGTTCTGGTCAAGAGGGAATGTTTATTGAGTAACAGGTAGACTTTTTTGCTTATGCAGCGTTTTGTCGGTCAATATTTACAGTGTGTGTGGCAAGATATGTTGTCGACTATTACAGCTTGCGATGACTTGTATGGCATCGTTCTGTCCCTGCAACGAGATGTCAGTGTCATTTTAAAGAGCAGATGCTTTTTAAAGGTGCATGTCTTAAAGAACAAAGGTTCGGTGCCTTTAGATGCCTCTGCAATCATTCTGTTTTCTTTTATTTGTTTATTTACTTACTTTTCCATCTTTTTATTTGTATATTGCCAAGTGCTAGTGAAAGAGTCCAATGGAGTCCCCGTGTGATGATTAGGGATGTAAGTTTGTCATGGTAGTCATACACGTCATTGATTCCATGACGTTTGATCTTTATTCAGAACTTCCATGACTTTCACTAGTGTCATCAGAATATAACAATGATGACAGTGCCACAACATTTACTACTGTTTACTAATGATTTCATGAACAAACAATGAATCATTAAAACCTCATCCATGACAAACTTATATCCCTAGTGATGATGTCAGAAAACCCTTACTAGCAAGGCTGTCAGTGTATTTCAAAGGGAAACTACAACTTTTCTACTTTTCAGATATTTCTTTCAGACTGACCTATAGGTGGAGCCGTAAGCAGACCCAGCCTGCCCCTATACTTTCAGACTGACCTACAAGTGGCACTGTGAGACCCTGCAATTGCGCTGAGCAATCTACATGCAAATCAGGTCATAATGAGATGCTAATATGGATGTTTGCCCATCGACTGCCTAAGTAGGCTCATTTGTATATCACTTTTGAATACAGCAAATGTTTGCCCTGGGCAAATGTTCTAATGCTGAGCGAATGTGTTAGTCCTGCGCAAACACTTCTTGAAATTTCCCTGGATTCACTGGGGATGAACAATGGTGAGCTCAATTTCTCTTGAGTACTATTACTCTTGAATGTGCATATGTTTATTCATTAAATGTTTTAATGTAATTATTATTGAATTATGCTGTATATTAACTTCACCCTATTGCATTTGTTGGTTGCAGTAAGAGAAAAACAATATGAAATACATAATCTTAACTGGCATTTTCAGCTTGGAATTATTTTTTTTTCAGTCTTATCCCTCCCCCCCGCTAGCTGCACATCAGGCCCCTTTCTCCAACCAGGCAACCATCCAGCCACATCAGCTACTAACCTAATCACTGCCACCCCCCTACAGCTTTCCCTCTGTGGATGATCCAAGGTGGAGGGTTGTTCCCCCCTGCCCACCCCAAAAGATTCATGTGTGGGCAGAGGGCTTAATGATGTGGGGTCTAAGTGTGCTGGTCACCATGGAGATAACAGCCAGATGTTTTCCACCCATGTTTTCTCCCTGCCCCCTTTTAGCCACTACCCTATATATCATCAGTAGTCTCCACTGGCCTCCTGTGACTCATCACACTGCACACATGCACTACCCTTCATGAGGAAACAAACTCCCCTTGCCCACAGTGAGGCTGATGTCTCACTCTCTGAGTTGGTTCATGCTGTAGCTGACAGTGTTCCCTGCCCCAGGCTTCAACTGATTCTGGTTCCTGAGTCAACTCCTGAACCCAGGTCACTAGCATAGAAATAGAACGCTCTTCGACTGGGCCACTGGACAGCTCTCTGAAGCTAAGAATTCTGATGCAGACTTACAACTGTCTGTAAAGTAAGTCTGTTATTCAATAAATAGCACCATATGCAGTACATACAACACTGTGGTATTTGGAAAATGCAGCATCTTGATCTCAAGAAATGAGTATGAGTGACAGGTAATGGAAAAGAGGTGGGTTGGGGAGCATCTATCAGGGAACAGCATGGGCAGGTGTGGTGAGCAAGGAAGCAAACAAGGAGGGAATAAAGTATGGAAAGCCATGTGCACCAATAGAAGGAGTCTGGGAAATAAAGTTCCAGACCTGAAGATCATCATGGTGGAGGCTAGCCAGGATTTGGTGACCATAAAGGAGTCATGGTGCACTGACAGCAATGACTGGGGCATGGCCATACCAGGTTATTCTCTGTTCAGGAGAGACAGGGAAGGGAGGAGGGGAGGAGAGGTTGTTCTATATGTGAGAGATTCAAGGCCATAGAAGTTCAGGGGCCTCTTGAGGAAAAGGAAGAGCTGAAAGTGCTATGAGTTATCCTGGAGACAGGCACTGAGTCCAGATGGGGGTGGTATCAGACCTCCAGGACAGGGACAGGAGTTGGATAAGACACTTGGAAAAACCATCACCAAGATGGCAAGTAAGAGGGAGGTGCTGCTAGTTGATGACTTCAATCTGCCAGATGTGTATTGGACCTTCCAACTGTAGCTTCCACAAGAAGCAGGAACATTTTTGACTCCCTACAAGGGGCTTTTCTCAGGCAGCTAGTCAATGAACCCACTAGGGACAGTGCAGTGCTGGACCTGGTGCCAATAGGCAAGGATGACATTGTGGACATCACAGTGGGCAGTCCCCTAGGTACCAGTGATGAATGTACAGTGTGGTTTCACATTAAGATAAGAACAGAGGCAATCCACATTTGGACTAGGGTCCTGAATTTTAGGAGGATGGATTTTAAAGAAATTGGAGACTGCATCAGAAACTGCCTTGTGAGGGTGATACAGTGTGGAAAAATAAGGAAGGACATAATAAACGTAACCAACCTCTTCATGAAGGAAGGGAGTAAAAGGAAATAGAGACTGCTACAGTTCTCCAGGGAAGTGGCCAAGGTGGTGAAACAAAAAAGGTGGCATTCAGGAGGTATAAGGAAATGCAGTGGGAGGATGACAGGGAGGTGTACCAAGTAAAACAGCGAGTAGCAGGAAAGTCAGTGAGGAGAGCAAAGGTGCAGATAGAGGAAAGGATAGCCAAGGGGTAACTAAAGTGGATAAGACTTTCTTCAGTTACATAAGTTAGAAGAGGAGTGCAAGGGGAGTGATAGGGAGGATAATGACAGACTGAATGGCCTATAAGATTCAGGGGTAGGCATCAAAGCAGACCATGCACCTCAGACCTGAGTTCAAAACTCAGAAGGGGAAAGGGAAGCCAAAAGAAGAGAGGGAGAGGATATAATGTGAGCAGTGATGAAAGTGAACAGGAACGCACAGGAACTCAGTTCCTGTACCTTTTATAAGCCGTCAAATTCTATGTTTCTGTCAAGCCATACAAAGGCAAAAGTACTGGACTTTAGGAGGGCTGACTTTGCCAAAATGGGTGAGTGCCTAAGGAATGCACTAGCAAATGGGCAGGAAGGAGGGGTGGAAGAACAATGGGGAATAATAAAAACTGCCATCACAGAGGTAACAAGCCTATCAATTCTAGGGGGTGGGGGTAGGAAAAAGTAGGCTGCTGGTTAACTAGGATCTGCAGCTTATCCATTAGGTAGGGAAATGGGCAGACTGGGTGGGCCAAGTGGTCCTTATCTGCTGTCAAATTCTATGTTTCTATGTTTAATGGGGGCAATGGGGGAGGATTGCCTGGAAGGGGACCAAGAAAAAGCAGACATCCTGAACAGGGACTACTGCTCATTCTTCACAGAGAAGGTGGGGGGCAGACCAGGAGGTAGAGGTATGGGGTGGTGGACAAAAGTCAATTTTCAGATAAAATTGTTCAGAAGGGACTTGCAGCTCTGAAAGAGAAGAAGGCTATGATACCAGATGGGATACACCTAAGGGTACTAAAGGCACTTACAGAGGAACTAGCTGCTTGACTGATGGCCTTATTCAACAGCTCTCTGTACACAGGCATGGTTCTGGAAGGCTAGAGGAAAACAGATGTGGTCCATCTCCATATAGGCCAGTCAGTGTTATCTCAGTCATTGGGAAATTAATGGAACCCTGATTAAGGGAAAGATTGGCAGAATATCTTGAATCCAATGATCCACAAAACCATAGACAGCATGGAGTCATGGGGGGTCATGCCAGATGAATCTGGCTGATTTTGATTGGGTGACCAGGGAAATAGATCAATGTAGGGCAGTGGACATGACCTATCTGGTCTTTAGTAAAGACTTCGACACTGTGCCACACAGGAGACTGATAATGAAACTGAGCAGCCTAAGGGTGGGGTCCAAAATGGTGAACTGGGCTGGAAACTAGTTAACCAATAGTTGCCTATTGGTTAACAAGGGTGGTGGTTAAAGACACTCACTCTAATGATGGGAGAATGACCAGTGAGGTGCTGCAGGTCTCAGAACTGGGACTGATCCTCTGCAATGTCTTCATAAGTGACATTGCAGAAGAACTGGAAGGGAAGGTATACCTTTTTGCAGATGAGAACAAAATATGTAATAGGGTGGACAGAAACCCAAGGAGTGGTCAAGAGCGTGGCAGTTAGGGTTCAATGCCAAAAAGTGTAAAATTATGCACCAAGGACATAGGAACCCAGAAGCTTAGTATAGGATGGGGGAGGTACTAACAGTCACAAAGCAGGAAAGCGACCTTGGGGTTATCATATCTGATGACCCCAAAGTAGCAGAGCTGTGTGAAAAAGTAGTGGGTAGGGCCTGTGGGATGATGGGATGCATAGGCATAGGAGTCGGGTTTGTAAAATTGTTGGTGGAGCCCAGGGATCAGGGGTCATGCCCCCGTCCCTGACCCAGGCGCCGCCCCCTGGCTCAGGGGTCAGAGGTGAATCAAGAATAGAAGAGTAGAATAGGGACATATTTCTACATCACACAGTTCTAAAATAGCTCTTAGCAGTTATAAACACCCACAAGGACAACTAAAAAGCCTGGCTAGCTGAAGTAATAACAAAATTTGAACAAGTATCTGAAAACAGCCTCTAGGAGAGATGAGTTACATATTCAGCATAGTTATCCTTTAAAGCAAGGCAGCACTCAAGCAGAAACACTGGATGCATGTAAGCCAAAGTCCCATCTCCAACCCCTTAGTGTTAAACTGTCAAGCAGCAAATGCCATGGGAGGGTAATGTGAAACACAGTCTCCTCCCCGAAGAAACTATCCACATCTGTTGCTGCCACCACCATAACATCTTGTACAATAAAACAACAAGTGTTAGGTACCCACAACACATGCACAATCAGGAGAAAAGAGAAGGTGATTACCCAGGCTTTCTCAATAAACAAGTTAGCCAGCCTTGGAGTGAGTCCCAGGGTTGTAGCCTGGGTAAAACACTGGCTGGACAACAGGATGCAGAGGGTAACAGTAAATGGAGTCCATTCCAAAGAAAGGGGGGGTTACCAATGAGGTGCTGCAGGGTTCAGTACTGGGACCGCTCCTTTTAAATGTCTTTATAGGTAACATTGCAATGGGACTGGAAGGGAAAGTATTCCTCTTTGCAGACGACACAAAGATCTGCAACAGGGTTGATACACAAGAGGGGATGGAGAGGATGAGAAGGGACTTGGCAAGGATGAAGGAATGGTCAAAAGTATGGCAGCTTAGATTCAATGCAAAGAAGTGCAAGGTAATGCACCTGGGAAACAAAAACCCAGGGGAAGAGTGCACAATGTAAGGGGAGGTACTAACAACAACAGAAATGGAAAGGAACCTGAGGGCAGTCAAATCAGATGACTTAAAGGTAGGCAAGCAATGTGAGAAGGCAATAAGGAGGGCTGGGGGGATACTGGGATGCATAGGGAGAGATATCACCATATAAAACAGGAAGTTGTTATCCTTTGGTACAGACAGTTGTTGAGACCCCATCTGGAATACTGTGTACAGTTCTGAAGACCTCATCTCCGCAAGGACACAGACAGGATGGAGGCAGTCCAGAGGAGGGGAATGAAAATGGTGCAGGGTCTGCACCAGAAGCCATATGAAGAGAGACTAAAGGAGCTTAATATGTGTACCCTCAAGGAAAGGAGTGAGGTGGGGGGCATAATAGAAACATTTAAGCACCTCAAGGGAATCAAAGTCCAAAAGGGTAGCATCTTTCAGAAAAAGGGATGTGCAAGAACAAGGGGGCACAATTTGAAGATAAAGGGGGATGGCTCAGGGCAATGTAAGGAAGTATTGTTTCATAGAGAGGGTAGTGGATACATGGAATGGCCTTCCTGAAGAGGTTGTGGGGTCACAAACAGTGGGAGAATTCAAGAATGCATGGGACAGACATAAAGCAATTCTTGTGAAGGGTAGGAGGAAGTAGGCAGTTGGTTAACTAGGGTCTGCAGCTTATCCAATAGGTAGGGAAATGGGCAGACTGGATGGGTCAAGCAGTCCTTATCAGCCATCAAAGTCTATGTTTCTGTGTTTCTCTTCCCCTGCCCCCTAACTCAACCCACACATCAGGCAAGTCCCAATTAAGAGCTGTAAAAGCACATGCATATGTGAGGACATGAAATTAGTCTAGAAAATCCCTCCAGATACTGTAATTTACTGCTCCCCTGTTGTAATTACACAACCTGTGATATAGCCTCGAAATCATGAAAAACTACAGTGTGTGGTCCAGCCGCCCAGCAGTGTCCCGACCCAGCCCCCAAACTTACTAGGCCTAGGTGACATTTCGCCAGGCATGCTCCCATAATAACACAGCACACAAGGCCTGCTGAAACACATACACAGCAGATAAACGTGATGCTGAAGGTCAGGGACATCCCCCATTTGGCCATAAGGGCCACAATAATTTTCATTTCCTCCACACTAGGCTCTGCCTTATCCCTGCAGACTTCAAAATAGCTGATAGTTCAGTTGCTTTCCTTTGGCTGGAGACTTGGCACCACATTAACCAGTTACCAGTGAACAAGGTCCAAAACAGCAGGAAACACCAGGTTTTTTTTATCTGTAGGCTAGTAGAGGCAGCAGTAGACATGAGAGAAGCCCCCCTCAACATTCCAGGTCCCTCATATCAAGTCACTCACACATCATTTCTGAGCACAGTGCACCCCCTTCCTGACTGACGGCTGCCCTATCTGTTTAGCAGAGGTCAGGAGAGAGTGTGACATAAATGGTGTCAGTACTGCATTTCACTGCAGCAGCATATGCCATGTCAGTATCACCAGGTAGGTAGGTTACAGACAGAGAGAGAGAGTCTGAGAGATACTTTATTATATATACTTTTTTGAACATGGCCATTCCATGGGTACATGGAAGACCAAGGGTTAAAATTTTGCCACTAGCCAGCAGGGCTAGTGACTAGGAAAAACAACATCAGCTCAGCAGGCAATTCCAGTGGCCCAGCTGGTGTACATACTTAACTGTTGCCTTCCTCAGTACAAACCCACTGGTCTTGTTAAAGGAAAGAAGTCCTTATGTAGAACCCCCCAACACACAAAGCTTAATCACCCAATTAGACTTTTCAGCTATAATAAAAAACATTTCTCCCATCAGAACTTACTTTACTTTCTTTTGTAAAAGTCTGCAAGCTCAAAACATGGTGGATGCATTGTGGATCCATTTCCTATGAAAGTGCAGGAGGAGAGAGGTGCGGCATAGCAGTTTCATAGGAAATGGATCTGGATTCCGCACAGTGTCCGCCATGTTTGGACAGCGCAGACTTTTACAAACTAAAGTAATTTCTGATGGGAGAAATTGTTTTTATTACAGCTGAAAAGCCTAATTTGGGGGTAGCCTGATAGTACCACCATTTAGCTAGAGGCCTGGTGCCAACTTCGACCCCTGGAAGATGCACTGTAAAACCCATGATGCAGCAGCACATTATGACATTAAGGTAAGTTCACCATCACCACAGTCCACAACATTACAACACAAACAACAATACCTGTGCTATCCTAGCAAACCAAAAGCCATATACAATAAAACCTTACTTATAATATTTTAAGTAGCCACATTACAAGAGTGTAGAACCCTAGTAACCCAGCTGTTGCTTTGTCATGCTTCCCTGTCCCTGACCCTGTGCAGTATAATGAGAAATGCCATTTAGCTCCTCCTGTTCTTCTCACTGCAGAGACAGAGTTTAGTTTCCCCCATGTAGCTAGGGAAGTACAATTTGTAAGCCAGGCCTCTCTGGTGCCTATTTGCCATCCCCCACCAATTGTTGACATGACTGTATTTGTTACCCAGACCTTTATATGCCCAATAGTATACGTCAGAAACTGTTTAATAGGGGCAACAAGTGCCTCAGTACTTTGCCTTATGCACTGTATTTATCTGTATGTGAAATAGAGCATACCTTTCTTATCACTCCAGTATGGTGTGAACAGCAGACAATAAGTTACTAAAATCAGTAGCCAAGGCACTGCAGGCACAGACTGCCCAGCCACCTTATCTCCAATCAACTTGTAAGCTATGGTGGCTTACTTGTTATATGTGTTTCTACACCCATGCCCCCATGTATCACAGTTCAGAGACAGACATGAGTCAGATGAAACTCATTACAGTTAGTAGACAGTACTCAAAAGTCATAGTCACTAGTCATAGTAGTCTGTGGACTCAGCAGCCAGCATCCTTCCCCATTCCCACCACATCTTACCTGGTTATTAGTAGTGTATTCACTGCTGCTGCCTGGGCCTGGACTTAAACTATGGCTGAGCCACTGAGGTGAGGGGCTCTTGGTGGGGGGGGAACATTGCCACCCAGGCCAGTGCTGCTTCTCTGGATTCGCTAGCTGGGCCTTCTTATCAGGGCCAACTGCTGGGCTGCCTGGCTGGTGCAACGCCGCTCAATCGTTCACTCCTGCTACTTGCTGGGCCACCTGCTTTACTCCTCCTTGTCTTCTTCTGGTGCCGCCTGGACCTAGGACCCAAACAATCACCACCCACCACCCCGGCGCATCCTACCCTGATCCCGGTACTGCTACCTGTAACCCTGATCTGCTCAGCCATGTTGCTGCCGCACTTTTTCACACCAAAGACTCAGAGTCTCACCGGACTGTTCTGTAGTGTTCTGCTGATTGCCTAACATGATCCCAGACCCACTCCTTCCTTCCCTTCATTCTACTGGTGGCACTGCAGCTGCCCCTGGACTGGCTCATGACCTCCACCACTCACCAACTTGCAAAGCGCACTACAAGCTGTGTCCGCCCCGCCGCACCACCTGTTTGCTGCCTGCCACTGGTGGTGAACTGATGGTCCCACTCCCCGGGCTCTTACCTCTTCACTGACTCTGCGTGCCTTGTACTGCAGTGGCTGCTGCTGGTGACGTCCCCCACTCGAGCCGGTGCTCTCTAAGTTCTCCCTCAAAATTCAACCCATCTCCCTCTTGTCTCCTGACTTGTCTCACTGTCCTTGCCATGCCACAATCACCTTCCTCGATGGGCCAACGCACACATCTCGCACCCAATAAGCCCTGCCCCCTTGCCAATCACAGTGTGGCAAGTTTTGAATAGGGGGAGGGGCAAGTTGACTCGACTCAGGATCTCGAGGTCGAAGCTAGAAGGCAAGGCGCGGTGCCAATTTTAAATAATAGCTCGCGCCAGCCCAATTAAATTATGACGGGAGGAGGGGTTGTCACATCATGCAAGTCACACAGTCAGTAGTGCCCAGTACCATAAAAAAAAAAATGATGCATTATGTTTATGGTTTCAGTACTGCTGGGGCTCAGCCCAGGTCACAAAATATTGCTGGGGCCCATGCCCCACGGACCCATACAACTCGGCACATATGTGCATAGGGAGAGGTATCTTCAGCAGGAGGAGGGAGGTTATGCTGTCACTGTATCACTCACTGGTGAGATCCCATTTGGAGTACTGTGTCCAGTTTTGGAGGCTGCACCACAAAAGAACATAGCCATGGTGGGAGTAGTTCAGAGGAGGGTAACTAAAATGTAGGGGTTGTGCCAAAAGCCCTACAAAGAGAGACTGAGTGATTGAAACATGTACACTCCAAAAGAGAGGAGATAAAGGGGGGACATGATAGAGACCTACAAGTGACTCACAAGTGTGAACAGGGTGCACGAGGGGAGTTTCTTTCAAGTGCATCAACACCAGAGGACATGCAATGAAGCTGAGGGGGGGAGTTTAAGAGGGATGCTACTAAGTACTACATCAGTGAAAGAGAGGTAGATACCTGGAACCACAGTTGGAATTAAACCAGGGCTTCTGGGGGCCAGAGCCCTGGTAATTAATCAAGAAGCCCCGGTAGCTATAAAAAATAAATCTGTCCACTAGGGCCGGGGATATGACCCCGGTACCTTTTCCTCACTAGAAACTTGCAGGTTAACCCTTCAGATGTAAAAAGAGCAACTTCTGAAAAAAGGAATCCATGCAAGGCTATTACTGCAGTGGGAAGCAAGTCATTAACAGGTTAAGCCAAGGTCCTTAAAACAGTTCATTAAGCATTCTCTAGAGCTGGCTGGCACCAATATACAAGAGATAACAGAGACACTCCTGTCCGACAGACTGGGGATTCATTATTTTAAAGGAGGAAGGTCACAGGTGCAGTTAATTAAGAGGACATTTTTTTAGCACTATCAGACTGGAATATGACAGAAGGTAAGAAGAAGCCAGAAGGAGAAGGAAGGAAACATATTCAATTCAGTGCTTTAGAGTAACTGGTAATTGGTATTTTTCTTTTAAACTTAGATTGTGGGCTTGTAGTGACACTATACTTTCTTTCTTTGTTGTCTTTACTTATAATTGTTTTTCGGCTGTTGAAAATTTAAAACATAGTGGTGGTGTAATTCTGTGCTGTCTTTAATTGCTGCAAATTTTCGCCCCTCCTCCTTTCCCCAACTCTTAATTATATGCCTGATAAATCTGATTGACAGGAGCTAAACACAGGGTATAGTAAGAGGTGTGAAGTAGGAGGGCCTAAGGGAAGAAGCCCACCCTCAGCACGACAAGTGTTTCAACTCATTTATTTATTTATTGGTTTCTTTTCCTTAAAAAAATATCTGAGGATCAGTTACAGGATTTTTAGTACTGTAAATTAATAAAAAGAGAACTAAGAGAGTTTCAGTAGCAGACAAGTTGTGGAATTGCAGTATAATGTGGGGAGTGCTGCAATGCACTGGCTGTGGTGCAGCCATATTCAGGCAGACCTTCTGGACACTGAGGTGCTGCCCTATCTGCATGCATCTCTCTGGACTGCGGGATGAGGTAACCAGACTCAGAGCGGAAGTAAACTGGGACAGGAGTACCATCACCCTATCCGGGACCACCAGTCCAATGCAGCTGCCTCAAAGGATGCCGAGCGAGGGCACTTGGATGACAGTGGGCTCAGGGAGGGTTAAAGCAGTCAGGCAGAGGCACATCCCAGATCCTATTCCTCTCAAGAACTCATATGCCACACTGGCAAATGAGGACAACAAATAAGGTACCCAGAGAAGTGGAAGGAAAGGATGTGGAGGTTAGCAAGGAGGTGACCTCAGTGGGGAAAGCAGTGGACCCCAGAGGAGGAGGAAGAATCTGGTGGGGACTCCATCGTAGAGGGATCCAGCTAGGAACACAGGAGGAGAGGACAGGGAGGTGAGGTGCCTACCAGGTGCCACGGCATGGAGGGATGGAAGGAAGATACTGGGGATCACTGGGAAGGCAAGGCAGGGAGGGTGAGCTGGATGTCATTATCCACCTAGGTACTAATGACTTGGAAAATGGGAGCCAAAGGAAGTTCAGGAAGAGTTTAGGAAACTGGGGAAGGGTCTCAAGCAAGTAGCTACTTCTGTCACTTTCTCAGAAGTACTACCTGTGAGAGGCAAGGGAGAGCATAGGAGTGCATGGACCAGGAACTTTAACTCATGGTTGAAGAACTGGTGCTGTGAGGAAGGGTTTGGATTCATTGGTGACTGGGGACCCACCTGGAGGGATGGAGGTTTGTTCAAGCCTGACGGCCTGCATCCATCCTGGAGGGGAATCCAAGCACTCAATGATAAGTTTAAATGCTACATTGACAAGCATTTAAACTAGCAAAGGGGGTTGCAGGCCAGCAAGGAGGGTACCTACTTGCACCCCCACAGCTAGCAGTGGAACCAGTGAACCAGAGGAGTGGCTATCTCTGCAAAGCAGTGTGCAAAGATGGAGATTAGTGTCCAAAAGGTGGATAAGCAGAAAAGGGCAAAATTCAACAGAAGGGCAGACAGCAAGGAGAACCAGGATAAATGACAACCAAGGAAGGGCTGGAGTAGAACAGTGAAGCAGACTAGGAGGTCAAATCATGGAAAGCCATGTGTGCAAATGCCAGGAGCCTTAGCAACAAGATGGAAGATCTGGAGGCTGTCATGGTACAGTCAGACCTGGACATTGTGGCCATCACTGAAACCTGGTGTAATGATAACCATGACTGGGAGATGGTCATACCTGGCTACAACATATTCAGAAGAGACAGAGCAGGCAGGAAGGGAGGAGGTGGCACTGTATGTGAAAAATGACATAAGGGCCACAGAGATCCAGGAGGAACAAAATGGGGGAGAGATACTGTGGGTTAAGCTAGAAAGGAAAATGGGGCCAGCCATCCGCACAGGTGTGGTCTATAGACCACCAGCCCAGGAGGAAGAAACAGATAGAGTTGATGCTAGCCATCCAAAGGATGGCAGACAAGGGTGAGGTAGTACTGGTTGGAGACTTCAATATTCCAGACGTGGACTGGAGCATCCCAGCAACAGCATCAACTAGGAGCAGATTTATCCTGGACTCCCTTCAGGGTGCCTTCCTCAAGCAACTGGTCATGGAACCAACTCGGCAGAAGGTAATACTGGACCTTGTGCTCACAAACAGGGACAGTGTGATGGGGGTAACAGTGGGGGAGCACCTGGGCAACAGTGACCACCAGTCATTGTGGTTTGAAATCACAGAAAGAGCAGAACCAAACCACACAAAAACACGTATCCTGGATTTTAGGGGGACAGACTTTGGGAAAATGGGGAAATACTTGAAAGAGGCATTAAGGGGAATGGGACAGGAATCAGGGGTTGAGGAACAGTAGGCAGTATTTAAAATGGGGATTATAAGAACAACAGAATTATACATTAAGCAGGTTAGCAAGAGGAAAAGGAAGAGGAGACCATTATGGTTTTCCAAAGAGGTAGCAAAGAAGTGAAAGCCAAAAAGATAGCATTCAGGCAATACAAAAGACACAGGCAGAAGGGATAGGAGAAGTACCAGGAGAAACAAAGGGAGGCAGGGAAGTCAGTAAGGGAAGCCAAAGCTCAGACAGAAGAACACATTGCAAAATCAGTGGTTAAAGGGACAAAACCTTTTACAGGTACATAAGTGAAAAAAGAAAGACAAAGGAGGATAGTGAGACTGAAGGGGAGGATGGGAGCCGCGTGGAGGATGACAACAGTAAAGCTGACATATTGAACAGGTATTTCTGCTCAGTCTTTACTGAGGAAGAGGGGTAATGGGTCTGAAGGGAGTACAAGGGTGAGAATGGTGCAGAAATGGACACAAGTCCCTTTACCGAGAAAGGGTCCTGAAGGAACTGGAAGTAATAAGAGTTGACAAAGCAATGGGGCCAGATGGAGTGCACCCAGGGTCCTTAAAGAACTAAGAGGTGGTGGCTGAACCTCTGGCTATCCTGTTTAGCCAATCACTGGAAACAGGAGGTACCCAAAGACTGGAGGACAGCAGATGTAGTCCCCTTATACAAAAGCAGGAACAAAGAGGAAGCAAGGAACTACAGACCAGTCAGCCTCACCTCGGTAGTGGGAAAGATCATGGAAGCACTTCTGAAGGAGATTGGTGGAACATCTGGTTGTCAATGGACTACAGGACCCAAGGCAGCATGGTTTCACAGAGGAGGTCATGTCAGAGCAATCTCATTGAATTTTTGACTGGGTGACTGGGAGGTGGATCAGGGAGGGCAGTGGACATGGCCTATCTGGACTTCAGCAAGGCCTTTGACACTGTGCCACATAGAAGACTATTACACAAACTGGGGAATATGGATGTGGGCAGGACAGTAGTGTGGTGGGTAGGTAACTGGCTGGGTGGCAGGACACAGAGGGTGGTGGTAAATGGCTGTCACTCCACAGAGGAAGAGTGACCAGTGGGGTACCACAGGGATCAGTGCTGGGACCAGTCCTATTCAACATCTTCATCAGTGACATTGTGCAGGATCTAGAAGGCAGAATTTCACTGTTCGCTGATGACACAAAGCTCTGTAACAGAGTAGACACAGCAGAGGGTGTAGACAGAATGAGAAGGACCTGCAGAAACTTGAGGAATGGTCAAGGGTTTGGCAGTTGAAATTCAATGCAAAGAGTGCAAGATAATGCATATGGGGCACAAAACCCTGGCACAATATATCAGTTGGGGGTGAGGATATAGCATGCACCAAGCAGGAAAGGGATCTTGGGGTTGTCATCTCTGATGACCTCAAGGTGGGAAACAGTGTGACAAGGCATCAGGTAAAGCAAATAGGATGCTGGGATGTATAGGCAGGGCGTCACCAGCAGGAAAGGAGGTCATAATTCCGCTATACAAGACACTAGTGAGGCCCCACCTGAGTACAGTGTACAGTTCTGGAGACCATACCTACGTAAGGACATAGACAGGGTAGAGAAGGTTCAGAGGAGGGCAACAAAGATGGTGCATGGATTGCATCACAAGTCCTATGAAGACAGGTTGAAGGAACTGAACATGTACTCCCTGGAGGAAAGGAGGGAGAGAGGGGATATGATAGAGACATACAAGTATCTTACAGTGAGAAACAGAGTGCAGGAAAACACTATTTTTAAGCGAAAAGATGTTCCAGGACTAGAGGCATGGGATGAAGTTGGAGGAGGAGACGATTCAGAGGAAACATGAAAAGAATTTCTTCACAGAACGGGTGGTGGACAAGTGGAACACCCTGCCAGAGGAAGTGGTGGGGGCTGAAACAATCACGGGAATTAAGAATGCATGGGATAGACATAAAGGAATTCTAGAGGTCAGGGGTAAGAGGAAACAGACTTCTAGGAAAACAAACTGAACTTATAAGCTCAAATGGGCAGACTGGGTGGGCCATAGGCCCTTATCTGCCGACACTGTCTATGTATCTATGACATCATGCTCCTGTTTCAGTCCAGCGTTAGGAGGAAGGAGGAGGGGCGGCAGAGAATGAACTGGATAAGCCATATTTAGTTCTCAAAGAGAAAACAGCACTAATGGAAGCTTGCTATGAAAACGGCTTGTTTTTCAACTTTGAAGGTAGAAAACGTAAAGTGTTTTTGTTGTGCCAGAATACCTTTTTGTAGAAAGACACTACCCCTGTTTGTGCTTTGAAAGGAGGCATACATCTGCTGATCAGTACAGTAAGTGTACTCTAACTGCCTGCCTATGGCTGCTAGAGACTGTGACAAAACTTGAAGGTGATCCATGTGGAATGTCAGTAACAGAAATGCAAAATAATTGGAAGGCTATGCCTGTGGTTCAATTGACATGCAGCCAGCTACTCCATCTTCCTGTATTACATAAGCAGTTCCTCTGAGACTCTCTCTCAAGCACTTTTTCTTTGCAGCCTGAGGTTCTGTTGGTCTGTTTTTTGCAGCTGCTGGGGCTTTCCCCTCCCTGTCTTGCTGTGTTTTGGTCTCTACTTGTTTTTGTTGGACTTCTGTTTCTGTTCTCCTGCATTTGGTTTGTATTGCTTGCCTCCAGTTGTGTGCTTCTTTGTGTTGCTTGTTCCCTGTTCTTCTGTGTTTTTTCTCTTTTGTTTTGCATTTTTTTTGGGGTGGGGGGCTTCTGTTTCTAAACTCCTTGTCTTTTTCTAATCCAGAGCTCATGCTACTTGCTCCCATTTACTCACAATGCAACTGCACTCATTATCTGTGTGTTTCAGCTCAAGCTGCTTCCCTGCTGCTGCTCTCCATACTATGCACCTTAATTGTTTTCCCATGGTTCAGCCTCATTCTGAACCCTAGTCCATGCAGCTCAATCCTATTTCCTGAACTTATACCACACACCTCATTGCTGCTGTTTTCACTGCACTGCCTACTCAATTTTCTGCTTTCAGAGTGTTGCCTCCCTACAGTCTATGTTCATTTGAATCACTTCCCCTATAACTCATAAGTACTCAATACTGATGCTGCTCTATTATGATTGCACACTGCTATTATACTCTGGAGGTCAGCTAAGCTACCGCTGATGCTGTAAACTAGTTTTAATATCTGCATGTGGGTCACAGCACCTCCCTGTTGCTTTCTTGTTTTTCTTATGGTGGGGGACTGGAGGTGTTGTTGAGGAGCCGTGGCCTCATGTGGCATACTAACTCATGTTCAAATCCTGCTTTCACTACTAAAACCATCAGAGTATTTATCACCTTTCATTGGCTTCCTTGATGGCCTGGCTGGCTTGCCCCGCTATTCATATTTGCTGCTCCTTCAACCTCCATGCAGGTCCGACCACTTGCTTACTCTGCTTACTGACCTATGTGCAGGTCCACTCATTGCTTATGCAATTCATTTGCTCAACGCTCACTACTACCATGTCTGACCTATGTGAGGGTCCCAGCACTCAATGCTTCATTCAGCTCCTCCTCAATTGTTTTCTGGGGCATGCCAGCCATAACCAGTCCATGGCGCAGGGCCTCCCTGCAGCCAATGGTCTTGCTCTGCACCTATGATGTCTGCATCTTGAGCGTGCCTGACTTGGGGCGGGGTCCTTCTCACCTGACCCATAGCTGGGAATGTCCTCCCTCAGGGCCTGCCCTTAGCCGTTCGAGACTCAATGGCAGCTCCTGGTGTAGCATTTAAGACTAGCCATGAAAGGTGGTTACAGTGATCTCCTTTGACTCTAGTATTCTACTAGCAAGGCACCTTCACCACATTCTCCCTACAACTGCTTCTGGTTCACCTGGTTTGTTTTTAGGGTGGGTAGGCCAGGTGAGTGGCTCAGCAGTCATTGCCCTCCTCCTTTCACCTTGGTTGCCCCCGATGTTGCAGAGCACTCTTGCAACGTTCCACAACATTCCCATTAGAGGGGTTGAGCAAGAGCTTTCCTCCAAATTGGAATATTTTCCACCCCCTCTTTAATTGGGTTTCTAAATTGCAGCAGCAGAGCCGTCACTAAACAAACATCCCAGGCTTGGAGAGAAGGTGACCCAGGCCTTGGATCCCCAGAGATTTCCTCCTCAAAGGGTTTTTTTCTTTCCTCCGTACCTCAGATCATAAACATCAGTTAGCCGTAGTTTGTGTTACCTAATTCCTTTAGGTAGGTTCAGCTGTTGGACGGAGGTGGATGGTGTCCCTACTTGCCATTTCCTCTCTCCTTAGGAAGCCCCCTCAATCCAGCACAACCCATCGTACTCATGCTATTGCTAACCTGCATATCTCATTATGTTATCGAGCTGCCTGGTGCCTAATCTACTACTATGCCTCACAGTTACTGATTGCTAATGTGACTTCGTACTACTACTTTTCTTTTTGGGGATGCTTCCTAAGATACCTTTAGCCAAGGGAATCGTCCCATAGAACCTCTAGGGGTGGAACCCTCTTTGAGGATTCCTTGCCTTTGGTACGTCTACAGGGTGGTAATCTCTCAAAGAGAGAGCACAAATGGACAAAACCAAGTAACACTGTTGCACAAGCATTACGTCATAATGACTGTGTAGGCCGTTGAATTCATTTTGATGTTAGAAGTAATGTTCTGTTGCTTTACTTTGTTTTGACAGGCCTGTGAAGGTTGGTTAATATTTTTTTAAACTTTTGTGTGATGCATTTATTGCTTTTTGGAAGAGAAAGGATAATACTGTGCAATCTAAACCAGGTACATTGAAGATACATTCAGTACAGGTACAGCACATTAATGAACCTTGGACCAGATTTTCAAAACCTGAATAACTGTGAATGTGCTCATACAAAATTGCACAAAGGTGGGTACCCTTGCAGAGCTGCAATTTGGCATGCACACACTGTTCAAAAATACCTTTTTTTTCAGTCAATCTTTATTGTTCAGCAAAGCTATTACAATATACTAATTTTAATCACAAATCAGGTTTAAACAAAACATTCCATAATCAAATAGTTGTCTGCTTGCGAACACTTATTTATAAAAATCTTAATATTACATAAAACCCTTCATTTCACAATTTATTTAATTCAATTTTAAAAGAATATTGTTAACAAAAACTTAGCTACATTTTGTAGTACAGTTTTCTCAAGACAAGTAAAGAGATGTTCAATAATCTCATCTGGTGGGAGATTAAGGCCACCTAGTATGGAACCCAACCATTTTCTTCTGTTTTGTTCAAAGAGAGGGCATAATAAGACAACATGTTTTAAATCATCTTTAAAAGGTTTGCCACATTTGCAAAAAGGAGACAAAACATTATTTCTTTTTTATCTATATAAGATGAACTGCATGTTGTAGTTTTCAGTTCTAAATCTTGAGTAAGCTCTCCTAATTTTGGGGCAAGTTAAATGTGATAAGTATGGCTCCAAGCCCCAAAGACTTTTAAATCGCTTATAATCATTATGTACTTTTAACTGAGCTAATTTGGAAAATATTTGGTTTGTATCCAGATCTCGTATTCTGTGTTTAACTTTGAGGACAAGCTCATCCCAAGATTTTGTGTAAATGTCATATAAAATATGTCCCAGACCCGAGGGAAAAATTGTTTTCCTGACTGGCTGCATGAAAGGGTGTACAAAACTAAATTTTTCCATCTTGATTTCTTCCTCAAAGCACTTTCTGGGAAACCAATAATCTTGAAGTGAGAAAGTTTTGAGTAGAAACAAAATTTGTCTCTCCTTTATTAGGGAGCTCAAGGAATACTGGCCAAATTCTAATCTAAGAATACAGTTGGGGGTGCCTGGTGGTAACATAAGAATATAGCGGTATAATTTATTAAGTAAGGTTTCTAATGGGTTAATATCAGTGAAACCCCATGCTTCTTCTGCATATATTATGCTAGTTTTAATTTTGGTATTAAGTACCCTCAGAATCCCTTTAACCGAGGTCTTCCCCATTTTGGCATGGAATGTTTTGAATGCGTCTACAGTCGAAATCATCTTATTTTTGGTATATTCTATATGCTTATTCCAATTTAGGTTGTAGGAAAAACCCACGCCCAGATAATCATAAGTTTTTACTATCTCTAATTTCTCACCATTTATTTCAAATTTAGGTTCATGTCTAAAAAAAATTTCAAAAATTTTAATTTTTGTTTTGTTTAGGTTTATCTTGAGATTTCTTTCTCTGCAGATGGTGTCGAAGCATTTCATTTTTCTCTGAAGGCCCAATGCAGAGGTAGATATTAGAACCAGATCGTCTGCATATGCTAGACTATCAATTCTAAATTCATTGATTTTTGGGGCATGAAATTCTGTTTTTTTAATTTCAAGTAGGATAGAATTTATATAGATATTAAAAAGAATAGGCACAAAATGCAACCTCGTCTAACTCCAGTGTTGGTCTGAAATCCATCTGTAGTATGTCCGTACTAATTGTATTGAGTCTTTGCCCATGTATGTTCATGTAGTCTTATGATAATGTCCAAAAGAGTCTTCTCAAGTCCTAGTTTTTCCAATATGGTCCAGAGAATTTTCCTGATGATTCTATCAAAGGCTGCTGAAAAGTCCACAAAGCAGCAAAATAATTTTGATTTCTGTATTTTAGTGTATTTCCAAGCTAGATGATGTAAAACATAGTGATGGTGAACTGTGGACCTATTTCCTCTGAATCCATTTTGGGCCTCATCCAAGATTGAATTATCTTCCAGCCATGTTAGTAGTCTGCCAAGTATGATTTTAGAGAAGACTTTTTGAGACACATCTATGAGACTAATGGGTCTATACATCCCCGGATCCTTTACATTACCCTTTTTATAAATTGGGAATATAATACTGCCAGAACAGCTCTTGGGAAATTTTAAATTCTGGACAAATCCATTAAACATTAGGTAGAGAAATGGAGTCCACCAGACTTTAAATGACCTATAAACATCTCCAATGATTTTATCAGGACCAGGAGCTTTATTAGATTTTAAGGAATTAAGGGAGCTAAAAATGGCCAATTCTGTAATCAGGATTGGCTTTGGAAAGTTAACCTCATATCTTATATTTATTTCCATTTCTTCTTCATCTTCAGAAAAGTATAGCTCATAAAAGTAATCAGTCCAAATTTGTGGGGTGATGTGACATTTTATTTTCTCTTTGTATTTGCTGTAGCCTTGTGCTACTATTTTCCAAAATTGTTTACAGTTCCTTTCAGTTACCACTGATCTTAGTTTTTCACATAGAAGAAAGGGGTATTTATTCCTTTCTTCTTCTAAAACTTTCTTATACTTCTCCCTTTCTTTCCTTAAAATCTGATAATCCATATTATTTTTATTTGTGTTCTTCCTATGTTGTCTTAATATTTTGGAAAAGCTGGCTTTTCTTTTTTAACTCCTTGATTAAACCATGATTTAACATAATTTGGATGATCCTTTTTAACTATATTATTTTTCCTACAGAAGGCACTCAACATTATTTAGATATTTTTGCAGATGTCATAAATATCAAAGTTAGAAAAATTGACCTCATCTTGAGAAGAGATTCCAGTTATTTCTCCAGAATAGAGTATTTCCTTCATTTGAGTTTGGTAGATTGGGTTTCATCTAATTCTTTTTTCATTTATAATTTCCACATATTCTACTATATTCACCTCATTTTGAGCTGTTCCTACAAAGCTGTCATCTATTGTAAGAAACAGCGGGAGATGAGAAGATTCTGAATGTTCAATAATTTCCAGTTGATGTGTTATTTTAAGTGCCTCCAGATTTGCCCATATCAGATCTGGTATAGAGGATCCCAATGAGCCCCTTAAAGTTAATTTCCCCACACTGTCCCCATTAGTTCTTCCATTCAAAATACAATAATTTCTACTAGCAAGTACTGTGAATAAATCTCTGCCCCTACAGTTAGATCCTTTTTCCAATGTTGACCTTAAGGAGGACAGTCTAGGGTTAATTACTTCCATAGCATCAGTTAAAGTTGAATATGAACTTTCTGAAATTCCTCCCTTAATTCTTGCATTAAAATCTCCCAAGATGAAAGTAGGCCAATTTCCTTCTTCCTCACTAATTGCATTTAGTTGTAGTTTAAGATTCAATATGTAGGGATCCTCTATATCCATAGTGTTGGACCCTGGGGGAAAATAAACAATACACAGTATTATTTTCTGAGAGCCCTTTGTAAGTTCAAGGGCTAAAATATTATGGGTTTTAGGAGGATGCTCTTTCACCTTCAGATTTTAGCCAGTTTTTACACATAATATTAAGCCCCCCCTTAAACCTGCCAAATTTCTTATCTCTAATTGCTGGAAAGACATAAAGTGCATAACCAGGAAGTCTAGGAGTTGCTTCTTCCATACACCAGGTCTCTTGGAGGCCTATTATATCAAATGTTTCCAAGAAACTAACCACCTCAGGATCTGCAATTTTCAAATTCAGACCTTCAATATTCCATGAAAAGCTGGTTAATTTCTTCCCATTATTACTATTTTCCCAGACAGACGTGTTAGACTCTAGTTGTCATTCTGACTCCAAGTCTATTAGAATTTCAAAGCCATTTGTGTCCCTCCATTTCTCAAGTTCTATTAGGGGATAATCTTTGTCCTTATCAGATTTTGCAACCTTTTCCACAGTTTAGAGCAGCTTGCACAACTTTATTTTACATGGCTGTGCAAAAATGCTACATCTGGTAGTACTAAAACAGCATTTTTTGTGCATGCTATACCTGGGCAAAAACAGTCAACCCCACCGGTACACAAATAAAATGCTGAAAATAACATTTTCAGTTGTTTGAGTTTTTTTCTCTGCATCAGCAAGTTGCACATGGGGATTTAGTCAAAGGGCCATTCCAAACCCTTTGAAAATCAGACCCCCCCCCCCCAAGCTCTAAGCTGAGGGATGATCTTTTTTTTTCCAAGATGACAGGGTAATGTACTTGTTTTAGAAAATGTTGCTGTGTACTGCTTGTTGAACATTCTCATTTGCTCCCCCCCAGTCACTTTCCTTTCAGAAATTGGCTGTCATTGTGGAATGGTTGTACTCATTTACAGAAGTGTCACCATGATTATAAGAGGTATGGTGGGGCAGTTTTAAGGGAACAGCAGACAGACAAGATAAGATAAATTGTGTTTACTGCAGATACTTGTCATTTATGCTGGTGTTTCTTTGATAACCATGAAAAATTCCCCTCCTATCCCCACCAATTTGACAAAGAACTCCCTGCTCCTTACCAGGCAACTGATAAAATTAAGGTTGTGGTTCCATCTGAGGACTTTGTGTGTGTGTTTATGTGTATATGCCATTGGAATGCTAAAGAATTTTTTAATTCATGTACAGTGTTCCATCTCACCATTCTGTGTGCATGTGGGAAGGAAGCATTCTACCACTGAAATAATGCAGAGCTTTGAATTCTTCTATTCCATGGTGAACAATCACACAGTGTACTGAATATAAAGAAAGACAGGTGACTGACAGGTGAAAAACATCTGTGGAGGGACTATTTTACACTATTTAGCAACATTTTATTATAATTTTTGTGGGTTTGAAAACATTTAGTCTTTGTTTTTATAAAAGTTGCCTCTTGGCCCATTTTTCTTTGCAATGTGCCTTACAACGCCCCTGACCATGTGGTAAATGTAATGCAACCACACCCTGTCATGCCTTATTGCTTAAGTATGATGACAGCTGTAGAGAGAGAAACACTGAAATGACAGTTCTGCTGCTGCTGTGCTGTTTAACTGTTATTGTGTTATGTTGTATCCATAACACTCCAGACATTACCTCTTGGGTTCCCAACCTACCTGATAGGCTAGTGATGCACATGTGACCCAGATCAAATTTTGCAGCATGTCTAGGTCCCAGGAGCCCCCATTCTCCAGTTTAAGCTTTGCATCTGAAGAGGCTACAGCACTCCAGGAGTCCCTGTGCAATCAATTAACTAAGGTAGGCCAGAACCATTGACTATCAGTGTATGGCTCCCACAGCATTTGAATGATTATTTTATGCTTTCTAGCTTGCTTAAGTGAGAAGTGTGTGTTCTCAATGATTTCCAACTGGATTGGATAATTGGCAGATAGTTACTGTTGGCTGCCATAATATGCACCTCAGCTGTGTTTTTTTCTGTGGCTTGAAATTACTGTTTCTAAAGAAGCTGAGAGAGAGAGAGAGAGAGAGACAGAGAGACAGAGAGAAGAGAGACATAGGTTAGCTGAACTTTTGTGCCTCCAATCTGTTTAATTTTGTGTATGCTGTAAACTCACTGGTGTTTTAGCCTGGAAGCACTCTTAGTCTGTAAGCGCTGTAGTTCTCTCTCTCCCCCAAGTTATTTTGTGTTTTCCAGAGGAGAAAAATTATAATTAGGTGTTTTGTTTACCAGAGATCATTTGTAAAGAACGAGAAAAATTTATTTTGAATCTTATCGCACACCCTGCAGCTTGATGTCTTCAGCTGTGTTAGAGACCGCTGCCTAACCGATGGCATATGCAAGGGCTTTATTTAAAAATTCACGCTCAGTAGTCCACTGAGCTGCTGGTGGTCCTCCCTCCCAAGCAGGGCCCACTATGCAAGCACGGAGCATCGGTGATGTTTTCCTGCTTGTGCCAACCAAGTGATTTGGCTTTCTCACTCCACAGATGGACACCTGTAGCCGTGGCTTCCTCTCCCAAGCAGAGTCCATGCAGTCCGTTGCCGTGCATCTCTGTGCTACCACCTAGCTAGCAAGTAGTGCAGAGTCTTGGAATCAGCTCTCACAGGCAGTCCCTAAGGCAGCGACCCTGCATGGAGCTTGGGGGCACAATCTGGAATTAAATCACCTTTTCTCCTGCTCATCTGTGCAAGACCCCACATGGCAGTGGCCTGTTGGTGTGGGGAGCGGCGAAGACGTCATCCCACTCACCACATCTGCGTGATTTCAGCAGCATGGTTTTCTTCAGGGATAAAAAAACAGTTCAGACCTGATCATTAGAATTTGGACTGGGGGCTTGTTGAAGCAAACCGGCTCCACAACCAGGCTGAATTGTGCTGGTTGTACACGCGGTTTCGGATGCCATTTTGTCCGGGCGGCTCCCAGACCCTGCAGCCGCCATTTTAGGCATGAGGCCTGACTTCTCATGGCTCAGCCACCATTTTGGGTTGGAGCCTAATCGTGGCTCACATGCACATGGCTCAGTCTATATCCCCGATTAGCGTTACAGCGATAACTCACTTAGCGATTTGGGTATTCCTTAAACTGCTCATTAGCATAATTATTTAAGGTCTGCATTTAAAATGGGTTTCTTTGGTGAAATTAGCTGCAATTTTGGGTTTCCAAGGGCATGCACCAACATCAAGGCATCTCGGGGGTTTAAATGGATACTATCCTCCCCCAAACAAAAAGTCAGGTGCTACTTTACTCTGTAACTCAACAGTCACACGTGGCACTTCAGGGCACTATATATATGAATTTAAGAGTGTTATGATATCTAACATATTCTTATATGTTTACCTGGATCACAGGTACCCTGCCCCAATGGGCTATCTATCTAACCTTATCGTTCTGTCATCCTTTAGATGGTGAAGGCCAAGAAGTGCATGTCCTGTAGTACAGCCTTGATGCCCCACAACCCAGGGCCTCAATGCCAAGCCTGCCTACATGAAGACAATCAGCAGAGATCCAACTCCCTAACACGGAGATGGACAGTCAAGGGCCTGGAGCTTCCAACTGGATGAATCCAGGGACACTGCATATTCAGACCCAACAAGTGACAGTGGCTATGATGGAAAGCCAACAGAATTTCATGCTGAATGTCATGGAGAAACTGGAATCCTTAACGAAGGCACGGCCACCCCCCCACACCTGTTCCAGCACCGGCTCCAGGACCAAGCACCCCTCCCCAGCCAGATGACAATGATGAACCATCTACACCCTTTCCAGGTGATGAGGACACCAGAGGGTGGCATCAGATGGTGGTGAGGATGTCGAGTCAGGTGACGAGCATATGGACATCATACCTGAGGCACCTTCCCTGACGTCAAAGCTTTGTTCCTTCGACTTGGTCCCAAGCCTAATGAGGGCCATAAAATCAAAAATGGGGTTCGACACAGAAAGGCCCAAGCCCGAATCCAAGCTCGATCCCATGATCCAGCAGAGCCACAAGGTTAAAGACACCTTCTCTATCTGTCCTGCCATTTATAATATCTTCTCAAAAGAATGGGAAGCAACAGAACCGGGTTGCCTGTCCTAGAAAAGGAACCATGACAGGATGTACCCAGTACAAGAGGACAAAGTCAAGTTGTGGTGCACGGCTCCAAGCATAGACCCTCAAATTGCAGCACTGAGCAAAAAGACAATGCTGCCTTGTGGCACCATTTCTCTCAAGGATCCAACTGACAAAAAGGTAGAGGAAATGCTAAAGAAGCTTTTTGAAATCTCAGGCATGACAGCTAGAGCCACGGTAATGGTGCTTTACTCTGTCAAGGCACAGATTCGCTGGTTGGAGGAGCTACTGGAAAAAGCTGACCCCAAATTCATGGAAGCAGAGCTGCTAGAATGTACCTTTGATACAGCTAAATATCTGGGGGACATGACAGTGGATACCCTAAAATTAGAAGCCAGATCTGCTGCCCTGAGAAACAGAGCCAGATGAGCCCTATGGCTAAAACTTTGGGAAGCAGTCAATGAATCAAAAGCCCTATTAAATAACCTGCCCCTGAAAGGGGACAACGTGTTTGGTGAAGGCCTTAAAGAGTTCCTGAAACAAAAGGAAGAAGGCAAGGATCTCACCAAAGACAATCAGAGAACCACTTACTTGCCGTATGCTTGGCGCAGGTTTTGGGGGAACAACAGGTTCCAACAGAACAGAAGGTAGAATTATACAAATAATTATTTTTGAGGGAGAGGCCACAACAGCAACAACTTCAGAAGCTCCTCACAGGGCAACTATTCAGCCCCCAGAGGAAGGAACCCACATTTTGGAGGCAGAGGCAGAGGTGGAAAGTCAAAGCAGTACTGACTATTCCACCCCGGCCTCCCCACTACCAAGCCCACACTTGGGCTATCCACCCGTGGGGCAGAGACTGATGTCATTCCATCAGCAATGGCAAAAACAACCTCAGGCAAGTGGGTTCTGGAGATCATATCCCAAGATTATGCTATCGAATTTTCAAGCAAACCCTGCAGGGACAGAGTGGTACTGTCCCCCATCTCAAAGAAAAGGGCTACTGCCCACCAGGTACAGGAGATTATCCAAGACCTGTTACAAAACAACACAATTCAGCCACTGCTGGACACCGAGGCCAGCACAGGTGTCTACTCCATCTTCTTCCTGGTTCCAAAGAAGAACGGAGATCTCAGACCAATTCTGGACCTAAAATTCCTGTACAAATTCATATCCACCCCTCAATTCAAGATGGAGACCCTACAGTCAACCCTGAAGAACATACGGGTGGGGGACTACCTCACATCCGTGGATCTGAAGGATGCGTACACTCACATCCCAATCAGACCCAGCCACCAACGCTTCCTCTGGTTCTACATAATGGGTCAACACTTCCAGTATCAGGTCTTACCTTTCAGCCTCACTTCCGCACCCAGGGTGTTTACAAAAGTGTTCATTGTCCTGGAAGCCTGACTGCGAGAGCAGGGGGTGGATATCATTCCTTACCTAGATGACTGGCTGATACAGGCGCTCAGCAGCGTCCAATCACAAAGGGACACAGACTCTGTACTGTCAGCTCTGTACCAGCATGGTTGGGTGGTCAATTGGGAGAAGAGCTCCTTGCAACCATCACAGAACATATAGCATCTGGAAGCAGAGATAGATCCAGCTGAAGGGATGGCGAGACCATCGTGAAAATGAGTCGACTCAGTGATCACGATAATTCAGACACTGCGGTCCACAGCCGAGCCGACGATGGGTCAAGCGGCACAAGTTCTCAGCTACATGGTGTCTTACATAGACTTGGTTCCTTGGGTGATGTGGAATATGCGTCCCCTGCAAAACTGCATATTGCAGCAGGGCTCCCCATCAAAGGATGACCTCAACAAGGCCATTCACTTGCCAAAGATGGTCAAGGACTCACTGAGGTGGTGGACACACCCCCAAAACCTCGAAAGGGGTTGCCCACTGGAGCTGTCCTATGAGGTGACAATGGAGACCGATGCCAGCCTATTAGGTTGGGGAGCATGCATGCATGCATGACTCCACAGCTCAAGGCAAGTGGACAATGGCAGAGGCATGATTGTCCATTAACATCTGGGAGATGAGGGTGGTGTTCCAAGCTCTTAGAGTGTTCAGGGACTGCATCATCGGCTGGGCAGTCTTGGTGAAATCTGACAACCAGGTCACCGTGGCATACATAGCAAAACAGGGCAGAACTCACAGCAGAGCCATGCTCAGCGAAACTGCCAAGGTGTTAAACTGGGCTCAAGCCAACCTTACCCACCTCCATGCTGTCCATCTGGCAGGAAAGCTGAATGTCAGAGCATACTGGCTAAGCAGACAGCAGGTGCATCAGGGGAGTGGCAACTTCACCGAGACCTATTCACCATGATACAAAGGAGTTGGGGATGGGTTCCATTTGACCTGATGGTGTCCAGGGTGAATGCACAATTCAAGGTGTACTTTTTCAGATACAGGGAGAAGCAGGCCTTGGAAATAGATGCTCTGTCTCAGACATGGGACCAGGAGCGGTCTTATATCTTTCCTGCGATTTCCTTGATTCCCCAGGTGTTGGCGAAGATCAGGCTGTCCCAATTTCAGATCATTTTGGTTGCACTTTACTGGCCACAAAGGGTGTGGTTTGCCTCTGCAGTAGCCATGACACTGGACAGATGGACCCTCTCATATTGGAAGGACATGCTTTTCCAGGGACCGATGATTCACCCAGCCCCCCACACCCTAAAACTGTTGGCTTGGCTCCTGAGAGGCAGAGACTGTTGACTGTGGGATATCATGAGTCGGTCATATTGACCATCCTACAGTCCAGGAAGCCATCCACCACAGCCACTTATAGCAGGCAGTGGAACATCTTCACCAACTGGTGCAAGTCCATGCAACTCAATCCAATGCAGGTGGATATGTCTGTGATTCTACTGTACCTGCAGCAGCGCCTAGACAAAGGACTGTCAACCTCTTCCCTAAGGGTGCAGTTGTCAGCCATAGGAGTGGCCATGGGGAAAGTTGGGGTTTCACAGTCCGGTGCTCATCTGGATGCCATCAGGTTCCTTAGGGCGGTGCAGAACATTTGCCCTCACATACAGGCACCAGTGACCCCCTGGGATCTGACCATAGTGCTTGAATCCCTAGGGAAGAGCCTGTTCAAGCACGGGCATCAATCTCCACTTTACTGGTTAGGCTTGAAGATCTGCTTCCTGGTGGCGATCTGTTCTGCTCACAGAATTAGCCAATTAGGAGCCCTGTTGTGCAAAGAACCCTACACCATCTTCACTGCACGAGGGGTCTTCATGAAAACAGTACCAGCATTTCACCCCAAAGTCATGTCCACATTCCATAGGAAGCAAACCCTAGAGTTACCGACATTCTACACACAGCCAAAACAGCGGGAGTCAGGAACCCATCATCCCCTGGAAGTAGGTAGTACCGTATCACAATACATTACATGGACACAGATGATCCACAGGTCCAAAAGACTTTTTATAATAGCTCAAGGTCACAAACAAAGAATGGCTGCCTCTAAAACCACCATCGCTAGCTGGCTAAAGAGGACAATACAGGAGGCATACAAAACAAATGGCCTTACTCCACCAGAGGGAATAAAGGCCCATTCTACAAGGGCAGTGGCTACCTCCTGGGCAGAAAGAGCTAGCGTGTCCATGGAAGACATATGTAGAACGGCAACCTGGACCTCCGTCCATACTTTTGCAAGACATTATAGACTTGAGACATTATACAGACAAAGAACTGAATATGCCACAAAAGTTTTATCCTCAGCGTGTCACACAAGCTGTCCGCCTGATCGCCCTGTCCCGCCCTGATGGATGTTGAACTGCTTATTATAGTAACCCAAGAAGTAATGTCTGGAGTGTTATGGATACAACCTAACACTATGGGCATTTACTCTCCTGGTAAAGGTGATTGTGTTAGTTGTGTCCATGACACTCCATGACCCAACCTTCAGGGTGACCACAGCAGAGATTTTCACACTGGAGGGATTACATCTAACAGACTTTGTGTAAATGAGAATTTCTTAGTGTTCTGATCTGAATGCACTATTAATTACAGTTGGTTTCACTAGATATCTGAATCTAGAATTGCACCTATAGGAAATAAACTAAAGGGGATGATTAAACCACGGTCAGTCATTTTGTTTCTATATAGATATATGGGGGAAAAGGTAGGAGTCACAGAAAGAAGGGTCTGGCCTAACACATTTGCATTTCAGCTATGGAAGAATTGAACTGGAGAATGGGGACTCCTGGGACCTAGGTATGCTGTGATATTTGATCTGGGTCACATGTGCATCACTAGCCTAGCAGGTGGGTTGTAAACTCAAGAGGTAATGTCTGGAGTGTCATGGATACAACTAACACAATCACCTTTACCAGGTGAGTAAACATCCATTATTCAACACAGCTTGTTTCAGATAGCTGATGGTCACCAGGAGCTCTGTCACCATTGCATAGGCTTTTTTCTTGTGCAGTGCATGTATGCTGCTGTAGCAGACCTGTTTATTTCTGAACATTGGCAGAAGAAGCTAAAGAAGTAGCACAGTATGTCATACAGTCTGTTGAATAACTATACTTGTTCCAAGAGTCTTTGTTGTGTTTTGTAACTGTTACTGTTTTTAATTTTGCCAGTCACCTGCAGATTTATACTATCTATGGAACCCACTGATCAAACTGCCCTCCGGAGGATTAAAGTGTCACTGAACAAAGCCTGTCGACTGGTCATGGGGCTGTGACAAGCGCACCCATACCTGTGATCTTTACAGTCTGTCTAATTGGATAAATTTTGATGGCAGGTTAAAATATCAGACCTGCCTGCTCACAAAAAGATCCTAACCAGCCTCCCCCGGCTCCTAAATCACCTTCAAATTGCCCTGCCACAAAGATCCACTAGAAGTTCATCTAAAGCCTCCTTTCTGGTTCCCCTCTGTAAGACCTCCCTTGGTCAGCGTACTTTCTATTGTAGGGCCCCCCATTGGTTAGACTCCCTGCTGGCTGCCACATCAACTGTATTCAAACTTGGCCCATTCAAAACTCTCCTTAGGGAACGCATTCTTTCCTCCAGCTCCTGCAATTGCTTCTAACTTCCTTCCATGCTTCATTCTATTTCCACTCTTTCTCTCCACCCCTCCCTCCCTTCCCTCTCTCCCCACCCCCAGCATTATGCCTTACCCCCCACCCTCTGCTGATCTCAACACTGGCTGCCATTACTTATTTCTCTCTTGCTCTTGTCTGATTGTATAATTTTTGTTAACTGACGCTGGATAGTTTTTATCCTGTGCAATCATTGTTTTTAACTTATTGTACCAAATATTCTTGTTATCCTCTGTATTCTTTGTTTTGTACCTCCCTGATGTGAAGCCTTTGCAAAAGAGTCTCTGACTCAAAGGTTTGTAATTCAAATTATTTTAATAAATAAATAAATAAAATTTACTGCTGATTGTTATAAGGTTATTCGACCAGTACTACAGGACCTAACTGATTTTACTAGTATTGGAACTCATCAGCTGTAGGCAACAGCATGAAGTACTGTACATATCAGTGCAATCATTTTAAAGTATAAGCAGAAGGAGTTGCAGCTTGGAACAGTATGGCAGTACTTTAAAAGTTAAACCAGGAGAAGATCCAGTATTGTAGTGAATCATTACAGAACAGCATTTTTGACAGTGAGTCTTTAGTTTTCCTCGATGGTTGCAATGCAGATACTTTATCTTTTAAGGTCTGTCCATTCACTCCACTTAGTCATAAAAAGCACACATGTAATATAGGATCCAGCAAACATTTTTTGAAGTGTGCTTGAGACACTGTAGTTGCTTCTTAGTATCTATTGATTCCCAGCCATGTTTACTGCGACAGGATCCAGCAAAAAAACCCCAAAAAAAACATGTTAACGTGTGCTTGAAATAACTTTTGCAGCCTGCCATCTATAGACTCCTGGTAATTTCCATTCATGCAGGATACTCCTAAACATTTTTTTCAAAGTGCTGGAGATATATTTTGCAGCCTGTCATGTATAGACTTCTGCTAATGTTTATTGCCACAGGATCCAGTAAAAACATTTTGGAAATGTGTGCTTGAAATCATTTTGGCAGCCTGTCATCTATAGACTCCTTGTCATGTGTACTGCCATTGTGTTATCTAATTGGATACCAAAGTTTCATTATTGTCTTTCAAAATTCTTTATACTTTCTATAGGGATTGCAGTAATTATGGATGTCTGGACATTTTTCCTAAATAAAAACAAGAGGCAAGTGGAAGATGAGATGCCTGAACATCCTGCCCCAATGAGCAAACATCCAAGAACTAAGGAAACCGTACAGTCAATCCAGAGTAAAACTAATGCTTGTGAGACACCAGAGCCACAGCAAAATGCAGAAAACCTCTCCAATGACACAGAGATGTCAAATGACTCAGAGAAGATCTCCAGCAATGAGTGTGCTTCTTCATTTAGTTTGGGCAGGAGTGAGGGATTCTGGCTGGTGAGTTTGTGACTATGTGTTTGTAATTGAATTTCAGGTCTTTTCTTAACTGCCATTTCAGTGTGCTTTTCCATTTAGTTTGGGCAGGATTGAGGGATTCTAGCTGATAAGTTTGTGACTGTGTGTTTGTAATTGGCTGTGTCTGAACTTTAGGTGCAGGCATCATAGTACAGGGATTAGTGTAGTTTGAATGTGTGGTCTTAATTGCCATTTCAGTGTGCGTCTTCATTTAGTTTGGGCAGGATTAAGGGATTCTAGCTGGTGAGTTTGTGACTATGTGTTTGTAATTAAATTTGAGATGTTTTCTTAACTGCCATTTCAGTGTGCTTTTCCATTTAGTTTGGGCAGGATTGAGGGATTCTAGCTGATAGGTTTGTGACTGTGTGTTTGTAATTGGCTGTGTCTGAACTTTAGGTGCAGGCATCATATTACAGGGATTAGTGTAGTTTGAATGTGTGGTCTTAACTAGCTGATAAGTTTTTGACTGTGTGTTTGTAACTATCTGTGTCTGGACCACGGTGAGTGGAGTGAGGAGCCACTGCCAGAGGACTCCTTGGCTGATTGTTTTTGGACACTGCCTGTGGTGTAGTGTGCTTTTCCATTTAGTTTGGGCAGGATTGAGGGATTCTAGCTGATAAGTTTGTGACTGTATGTTTGTGACTGGCTGTGTCTGGACAATGGTGAGCGGAATGAGGAGCCACTGCCAGATGGCTGATTGTTTTTGGACACAGATTTCAGGATGCTGTGGGGAGACCTGAAACAGATAGCACACTCTGTCTCATTGTTGGAGGTGCTACCTATACAGGGCACAGGGGAAGCTAGGGCACTCCACATCTGTACCTTCAAGTCCTGGTTGAAGGATCAGTGTGGAAGGGAGGGTTTTGGCTTCATAGGGGACTGGTGCCTGACGTAGGCAGACAAAAGCTTATATAAGAAGGATGGCCTGAATCTGTCCGAGAAGGGGACCTTGGTCCTTTGTGAGAAGTTTAAATGCTTCAGCTTTGAGCATTTAAACTGGCCAAGGATGTTGAGCCAGGAGGGTCAGGAAGCTTAGGAACACCCCCATGGGAACATGCAGGAACATAAGTTAACTACAGGAACAGCTAAAGCAGGTAGGGAGGGGCAGGCAGGCAGGCAAAGAATGTATAACAAGTGATACAGGGGGGTGAGAGCACAAAGGAAAGGAAACCAGGGTGGGGGGAAGACACTGGAGAGGGAGAAGAAGGGCAGAGGGAAGGCAGACTATAAAACATGGAAAGTCATGCTAATGAATACCCATAGCTGAGGAAAGAAGGTTCCAGACCTGGAGACCTTGTTGGCAGATGCAGACCTTGACACAGCAGCAATAACAGAGATGTGGTACTCTGATAATCATGGCTGGGAAGTTAGTGTACCATCCTATACACTGTTCAGGAGGGACAGGGAGGGTATAAAGGTTGGGAGAGTGGTCTTGCACATCAGAGATGGTATAACGGCTACAGAAGTTCATGGAAGATGGGGGGAGGTAATGTGGGTCATTCTGGAGCCAGGGAATGGAACAGCAATATGCACAAGGGTGTCTACAGACCTCCGGCACAGAGGGAGGAAGTAGACATACACTACAGGGCAGCCAAAGGTGAAATCCTGCTACTGGGGGATTTCAATATGCCGGCTGTGGATTGGGCCACCCAGGCAGCTGCTTCAGCCAGAAGTACAGCCATCCTAAAATCCCTGCAGGGGGTTGGACTCAGGCAGCTGGTGCATCAGCCAACCAGGGGCAAGTTAATTCTGGACCTGGCATGGACCAATGGGAACAGAGACTAACAAATACAGGTGGAAGAGCACCTGTGGTCCAGTGACCACCCCATGATGTTGTTCAGCATGGAGACATGGAGTCAATTAAGCCACACAAGGGCAAGAGTATTAGATTTCAGGAGGGTGGATTTCACTGAAATGGGTAGATGTATACAAGCAGTCCTGGGGAAGGGAAGGGTAATAGATGGGGTGGAAGAACAATGGGAGAAACTGAAAGGAGCCATAGTGGAGATAACAAACCAATGCATTAGGATAGTGGCCAAAGGGAAAAGAAGAAGGAAACCACTATGTTTTTCCAAAGAGGTGGGTGAGAAAGTCAGGGCTAAAAGGCTGAGTTTCAGGAAATACAAGAGGAGTCAAAGGGAGGAGGACAGGGAGGTGTACCTTTAATGTCTAAGGGAAGCAGAGAAGGCTGTTAGGAGGGCAAAGGTGCAGACAGAAGAGGATTTAGCATGGTCTGTAAACAAAGGGGATAAGGAATGTTATAGATACATCACTGAAAGAAGAAAAACCAGGGGGGATTGTGGGGCTCAAAGGGGAGAAGGGAGAGTGGAAGGAGGGGGATCTGGACAAGGCAGAAATACTGAACAAATACTTCTGCCCAGTATTCACTAAGAGGGGGAAGGTCAAGGACCACAGTTGGGTTGCAGAGGCAAAGGGGGGGGGGAAGATGTGGACACCAGTCCATTCACAGTGGAGAGAGATATCTGGAAAAACTCGCAAAGCTTAAGGTGGATAAGACCATGGGGCCAGACTGCATCCACCCGAGGATATTAAAGGAGCTGTGAAGGGAACTAGCAGTACCTCTGGTGGCTCTGTTCACAGAGTTACTCAACAAGGGTGTCATTCCAGAGGACTACAGGAGGGCACATGTAGTGCCACTGCACAAAAGTGGCATAGGGAGGAGGCAGGGAATTACAGGCCAGTCAGCCTCACCTCAGTGGTAGGAAAGATCATGGAAACACTGATGAAAGAAAGGATAGTGGCACATATGGAATCCAGCAGTGCTCAGGATCTGAGGCAACAAGGATTCACAATAGGAAGGTCATGTCAAACTAATCTAATAGATTATTTTAATTGTGTGACTATGGAAATAAATCAGGGAGGGGCAGTAGACGTCACCTACCTAGATGTCAGCAAAGCCTTCAACACCGTCCCACATAGAAGGCTGATTAACAAGATGGGCAGTCTGGGCATGGGAAACAAGGTGGTGAACTGGGTTAAGAAGTGGTTAACAGACAGGAGACAGAGGGTGGTGGTAAATGGGGTACAATCTGGGTAGGGGGTGACCAGTGGGGTACCACAGGGGTCAGTTCTACTACCAGTCCTGTTCATTGTCTTCATTAGTGACATTGCATAGGGGCTGGAAGGAAAGGTGTGCCTGTTTGCAGATGACACCAAGATCTGAAAAAGGGTGGATACTCCAGAAGGGGTGCAGAAAATGAAGAGGGACCTGGAGAAGCTTGAAAGATGGTCAGAGATGTGGCAACTGAGGTTCAATGCAAAGAAGTGCAAATAATGCACCTGGGTAGATGGAACCCTGGGGAGAGCTACAGGTTTTGGGGTGAGGAGCTGACTGTCAACAAATAGGAAAGGGACCTGGGGTTATCATCTCCGATGACTTTAAGGTATCAAAGCAGTGCACAAAGGCAGGAGGGAGGGCCAGGGAGGGCCAGTGGCATGCTGGGATGCATAGGCAGGGGGTATCACTAACAGGAGGTGGGAGGTGGTGATGCCATTGTATAAAACATTGGTAAGGCCTCACCTGGAGTACTGCGTGCAGTTCTGCAGGCCACACCTGCACAAGGACAAAGATTAAGGTAGAGATTATCCAGATAAGGGCAACAAAGATGTTGCAGGGCTTGCACCACAAAACATATGAGGAGAGACCTAGATGGTATCAGGTGTGTAGCCACGCTAAAGAGCAGCTCCGAGCCTTATCCTAAATAAGCTGACTGAACATAAGAAATGCATCCTGTAATACTGGCTTCATTTCTCATAAAACAAAGACGTACCTGGCGATGGAACAGAAGAAGAGAAAGAAAGACTCCTTTTCTTCGGATCTAGAAACCCCCATTAGGAAAGGTCCATTGGATAGCTACCTTGCCAGCCCACCTTGTTCTGGGGAGAAGCAGATTCTGGTAAGTGTCCAAAGTCCATCTGTGGCATCAGAGGTCTCTGCAAGCAATTCCCCAGACAAAAATGAGAAACTTGCTTTCTCTGTTACTGAACCACTGGCCCTCGAGGGAAAAAAGGCGATATATCCTCTTATGGATTCGCAAGAAGTTCCTGATTCTCTACAGCAAGAGCAGCAGAAGTTGCCCAATAAAGATCCACATTCAACATTGACTAGAATGCAGATGAAAAAAGCTCAGGAACCTGTCAAGGAGCATAATAAATTGAGAGGGGAGCAACCTCAGACAAAGGTACTTTTCAAACTTCTTGTCAAACTACTTTCCAACCTGGTGTGAGATTGCACCCCCAAGATTTCTTCATTACCAACTATACCTGCTAAGGTGGATTTCAAATCACTCAAGGAAGTGTCAGCTTCTTTCTGACTACTTTTGATAAAAAACTGGATCTATTGATCGATAGGTCAGATAAGCTTGACCATGAAATAAGAAATATAAAATCCAAAATGGAGAGTATGTGAAACTCAAATCTCGCTTCAAACTCTGGTAGTTGAGATACAACAAAGAATGCTCTCTATTGAAGCATTACCAACTACAAATCTGAATGCAGTTCTAGCACTCGAGATTACAGCTCCTTTGTGTACATTGAATTGAAGCATAGGCATTAAGAAACTGCTGTTATTCGTAAGTTGAAAGTCTAGTTTAGTTTGCTCAAAGCCTGCTTCTCTGTCTGTCTCCCTGCTCCTAATTTTTGGCCACCCTTGGTGCCTCCTAAACTTCACCTCTTGCTGTCAATCTCTACTCGCACCATTCCCTGCCTTTGAGCCCTTTGAGTGTGCCCTAAACAGCCACTTAACTAGTTTCTTGCTAAGACTTGCAAATTGCTCCAAGTCCCTCATGTCCCCTCCCCTCCACCCTTGGCACCTCCAAAGCTTCCCTGTACTTCCCCCTCCTATTGTTAAGCTGCTGTTTTACCTAAGTGCCCTATTATCACCATCTCCTGGTGTACCTATTCTATTGCTAATTTTCCCCTGCCATCTGATTGCCTTACCCCCGCGGCCAACTCCTCTAATAAATCTCGCTTTTTCCTCTCTCCTCACAGAGGACTCCCTGAGCAGGTGCTCCATTGCAGCCCAAGTCCACCAGGATCCCTCCTGCTTGCTAAAGCTTCAGCGGTGCAACTGGCACCTCCTATCCGCTGACTGCCCATGCCTTCAAGCAATCCGCAGCTTTTCTGGACCTTTCAGCAGTGTGCCTGGCCCCCTGAAGCTGCCGCCTGCGCTACCCTCACCAGCTAAAGACAGCAGCAACTACTTCCCGCCAGTGCTCCACGAAGGCTCCCCACCCTTCTGCCCTATCTGGGATCTCTTACTTATAGCCCATGGTCATCAGGTGACCCTTTTGTTGTGAATAACTATCTAAGATCCCCTTAGCAGGTTATACTGCTTTGCCTCTAGAGGGCAATACATAGTCTGCTGTGTTTTTGCTCAACCCTGCTTTATCTAAATCACAGCTCAATCTACTCTTGTCTGCTTAGTCGTCCTCAACCTTTTGAAATGGGATTTTGCTCCCTCTCTGCCCTGTCATACCCTCAGTTGCTCTGTCTTTGTACTCATCCACTCTCTGTCCTGCTCTCTGCTTGCAATCCGTCTCCCGCCTAACCTTTCTAGAACTCCTAAATCTGCCTTTCAGAGCAATGCAACTCTTTCTCTCCTCCTTCCCCTTAATTCTACTCCTATCTCTCACCCTACTACCCACACTAGTCCACAACCTGCTACCAGAGCCTCATAACTCAACCACTCCACCTACCTTCTATCTCCAGCCCCCCACTTACATCCTTGCCATTACTATCTCCTCCCCCTATGAAACCTGATCTTATTTCTCCATTTTTTCCTAATGCATCTCTAGTAACTGTGCCTACTTTCTTTGCAGTTCTTCACCTTCTGCTCCCACACTCCTCCTCTACCTTCTCCTTTAATCACCAGACTTTCCTGTCATCTCCTTCCAAATGCCCTAAGCTACACTTCCTCATTCTTGCTTTTCTCTTGCTCTCCTCAGGGGACATCCACCCCAACCCTGGCCCAACTGCTCCCTGTGCTCCTGAAGCATCCTCATATGTTGTTGCCCCTTCCTCTGCTCCCTCAGTACTACCAAAGGGCTTCAGGAGCCTACATCTAAATATCCACAGTTTGCTGCCTAAAATAGAACTCCTTCAAACTATGGCAGTCACTCTAAAACCTGACATTCTAATAGTAATGGAAACATGGCTCAAGTGTTCGGTCCCAGACCACTTGGTCAGCATTCCTGACTACTCCATCCTAAGACAAGACCAAGTTGGCAGGGGTGGCAGAGAGGCTATATAAATTTTCTCCTCCCTCCACTACTCCATTATTTACTCATCCTTCAACCCTGCAACCCATGACTCCCTAGCCATTCAAGTGTCCCTGGCCTTCACTCTTCTTATCTTTATAGCTGGCATTTATTGTCTCCCAAACCTCCAGCCCTCTATCGTGCATGACCTATTAACTCCCATCACTACTGCCCTCTCTCGCTCTGGGTAGCTATGTATCCTAGGTGACTTCAATGTAAATTGGCTGTGTCACAAACAGCCAAAACATAAAATGAAATTGGTGCCCTGGACCTCTACCAGCTGATCTCTGAACCCACCCGCCCTAACCATAAGACACAAAAACACTCCCTCCTTGACTGGGCCCTTACCTCACACCCTCACAGAATCATCAACTCTGGCATCCTTACTGAAGTGCACAGTGATACATAACCCAGTATCCATAGTCAGGAAAGTCCACAGACCGAAGTCCCCACATAAAACATTGCAATTACAATCTTTCAAATCCCTTGAGCTTGAACCTCCCCTGCGTAATCTCTCCCACTCCAACTGGTCCCTTTTAGCTTCTATCCCCTCGGTTGACAAAGCCCTTGCGTACTTTAAAGAAGTATTCTTGGAAAATTTGAACACCTTTGTACCATTTCAACAAACCAGAGTTAGGGGTAACCAACTACCTTGGATAACTCCAGAACATTTGGCCCACCTCAGAGCTAGAGATCATGCCTGGAAGAGCCACAAAGCAACTCAGCTTCCTAGTGACCTCACACCCTACCTCAAGCTCCATAATGCCTGTACTAGGGCTACAAGGCTGGCCAAGTCTGAATATTTTAAATCTACCTTCATCATAAACATAAATTCCTCCTCTAAGTTCTGGAGGGTGGTACATGCCCTCTTTACCTTGTCATCCCACCCTTCCTCCCTCCCCTGTGCTTAAAATAAATGACACCCTAGTAACTGATTAGTCTGCCGTTGCTGCTGAATTCAACTCGTATTACACCTCCTCTGCAAATGAGCTATCAAAGTCTCTCCCTACCTACCCCCCACTCCTCCCCCTTCTGAAACTACCCTCCCACCCTCTCCTCTCCACTCATTCTCCTTTGCTTATATCTCCCCAAATGATACTCTAAAAGTCCTCCTCGCTATCAACCCCTCAAAAGGCTCCTCCTGGATGGCCTATACCCCACACTTCTCTCTGTCTCTCAGTTCTGGCCATTGCCTATCCCCTCCCTCTAATTCTAAACCTCTCATTCACAATGGCCTCAGTCCCTTCTCCGTGGAAACACGCAGTGTTCCTCCCCACCCCTACCTCAAGGTGGTGACCCTGCATCCCCTGGTAATTATCACCCTATCTTTCTCCTCCCAATCCTAGCTTAACTACAAGAACACCTTGTCCTCTCCCAGCTTACCTCATTTCTATCTGACACCTCCTTCTTCACCCCTTTCCAATCAGGTTTCAGGAAAAATCACTCTACTACCACCTCCCTACTTTGGCTCACTGACTCTGTCTTTAATGGGATGGATAATGACCAAATTAATTCAGCCACCTTTGTCGACCTAGCCAAGCTGTTCGACACTGTCTCCCACTCCCTCCTCCTTGACTCCCTCTCATCAGCTGGTCTATCTCCCTCAGCCACTAGCTGGTTCAAGGCCTACCTCACTGGTAGATCCCAGACTTTAAAGCTCTCCGATGCTGTTCCTCCCCCAGGTAGTACTGTTGTCTTCCAGGGGATAGTGCTGGGGCCCTATTATTCTCCATCTTCCTAAATGACCTCCCCTCTGTCTGCTCCCCCTCCTCTGCCATACATACATACGCCAATGATATGGTGCTGTATGCTTCGCGCTCATGTCTAACCGAGGTTACATCCACCTTACAACCAGACTTCAACAAGGTTCAGCTCTGGTTTGCAAACCATCAATTATTCCTCAATGCCAAAAAGACTGTCTCTATGACCTTTGGCACAAGGCAGAGACTCTCCAGACTTCCCTCCCTGCCCTCTTTCCACACCCTCGATGGGTGTTTACTGGAGGACACATCCTCCTTCAGATATCTAGGTGTCTGGCTAGACCAACACCTTAACTTCTCTGGGCATATTGATGCCATCCATAAAAAACTGCGCCCCAAGCTTGGTGCCTTGTTCAGGAACTGTAGTTGCATCCCTCCTGCAACTACACGTGAACTTGTCCAGAAGGCGATCCTCCCCATTTTTGACTGCTGCAATGTAGTCTATAGTGCTGCTCCCAAGTCCTCTTTGACCAGATTGGATACCCTTTTCAACTCTTTCTGCCGCTTTACCCTTGATGTTCCCTCTTGCTCCCACCACTGTGATCTGTATCGAGCCCTTTCCTTCCCATCTCTGTCAAATAGGCATCTTTCCCACTGTGCTAAATTCACGTCCAATCACTGGCTGAGTGAATTCCCTCCCTCCCTACCTCTTCTCATTTATAACACCTCCCACCTCCTCTCACTCCCTTAGATCTGCCAACCACCGTACACTGGTCGTACCCTGCTGGTCCACCCTCATCAGTCAGTCTGGCTATTCCTATCACCTACCAGAACTTTGGAGCTCTCTACCCCCCTTAGATTTGACACTCTTTCTCCTCCTACTCCATCAGCACTGCCCTCCATAATTACCTTGCACCTAACTGTTCCTGCTACAACCCATCTTAATTTCCTTCCTCTAAACTCCACAAAATGCCTTCCCCTTTTCTGCTCCTATACTAAGTTGTTAACCCTCACCCCTTTCCTCTCTCCCTACCCTCACCAGAGCCCTGAACCCTTCTGCCATCTTTCCCCCTTCTCAATTTAGTCCTCTCAGTCCCCTTGCAGAGTCCCCAGCATCTTGAAGGTGTCCCCCAGGAACTAGGTTACTCCCTTCCCCTCTTCCTCCCTTCTCCCCCTACCATCTCTAAAGTCCTCCTACCATCTTCCCCCTTCTCATACTAGTCCTCTCTGTCCCCTTGCAGGGTTCTCAGCATCGTGAAGGGGCCCCTCTGTGACTAGGCTCCTCCCTTCCTCATTCCACCTTATCCCCTTGCACCTGTGCCCTGATACTTACCTTTTTTTTCCCACCATGAATCATTCTGTTTTCCCCATACTCATTCAGATCTAAGTTGGTAACCCCACTTCGCTGCCTCTCTCCCTTCCATCTCTTAGTCTTTTTCCCTCCCTTCCCCTCTCTTCCACTCTAGCCCTTTCAGTCCCCTTGCAGGGTTCTTGCATCCTGAAGGGGCCCCTCAGGGTCTAGGCTTCTCCCCTCCTCCAAATTTCACCCTTTCCTCCTTGCATCTGCACATCCTTTCTTACCTCTCTTTCCCCTAATTAACATGTTGTGTCCATCCACATGCAGATCCACCTGCCCCTCTTGCACTTATTGACCCTTTCTCCTCTTCCCTTGTATGTTCTCCAATTTGTTGTCTCTCTCTCTGCTTGCCCTTTTCTTCATAGTTGTTAAACCCTCCCTTTTCTACATCCGTCCATGTTTACTACCCTCTCTCTACCTCCTCTTGCACTTATGTCTGAACTCATAAATTAAACTTATTGTATGGTACAATGTACCATGATTTTATGCATATACCTGCTCTATCAATGCACCTTAATGTAGTTATACTGTATAATTCACCTGCCTTATGCAAATATATGTAAGGCTGACTTCTGTAACTTGAATATATTATTCAGCTCTATCTTCATTGTTCCCCCTCCCCCCAGGTTGCACTGGGAGACGAACAACTTGTTGGTCAGTGTGCCTTCCTGGTGAAACATTTCAATAAATAAATAAATGAGAAAAAATGAAGCTATGGAGAACACTATTCATTATAAAAATCTAGGTTTGGTAGGAGTTCCCAATTATTATGAGAAGGGGTATGAGTCATTGAGAGACTTGCTAAAAGAGTTGTTTATTTCTGTACTTATGCTTCCTGACACCAACCTTCATTTTGTAATGAGGGCATTTCAGGTCCCTTTACAAAGCCATACCCTACCACTCGTATGAAAGCTACACGTCAAGATATGAGTTTTAACTTACTTTTGCCAGATTCTGCTGTTCTGTTAAGTCAGGCTCAGAGTGCTGCCAATATTTTTAAAGACACTACAGGTTTCAAAAGTACAATCATTTTTACTTTAGCTTTTGACACAGATCGTGATCTGATATTAAATACTGCTAGAAAAATTGGTGCCTTACACTTTAAAGAAATTACTTGTCATATCTTTCCTGACATTGCCCCAGAAACACTTTAATGCCATAAACAATTTTTGAAATACAAAGAGAACATTGCTGATACTGGAGCAAACTTCAAAATTATTTATCGTGCCAAATGTTGATTAACATGTGGTGAAGATGGACATCTGTTTTTTGAACCTGAGCAACTTAAGGATTATATAATGATGATAAAATGTCAAACTTCTGAAAAGAATCAACAAGATGAATTAGATTGTGAAGAAGAGTTGCCTTCCTTAGAAGATGAAAATAACTGACCCATAACTTTTGCTCTATGCTATAAAAATAAATAAGAAAAAAAAATCTGATTATTAGTATATACATATAAATATTCTGTTTCACCATCTGTGAAGTCAGTTACAGAGAATATTAATTCTTAAATGGTACATATATTGTAAGCTTGTGACACATACCTGCTGTTCTTAGGTTTTCTTTATTCTATACTATACTACTTTCAGTTCCTATTAAACTGAAGCTACATTGTAATAAGATTACATTTTGATTATTTGATTATTATAGGAACTTAAATTGTTACATTTGATCTCCCCCCTGCCTTTGGAACCTCTCTAGTGGACTTTGCTTTTTGTTTTTCATATATTGCATCTATTTATTTACTACACTGTATTGGTATAATTGGGGCCCTATTCACAATGAATGCAGAATGGGCTATGCACCATAACCCAGGTGCATAGCCACCTGCCTGTCTGCACCACTGAAGCATTCCTGATGCAGTTATGCCCCCCCTCAGCACCAGATCCCCGGTTGAGTGTGGAGCTCCACACGTGAGTGAGCTGGGGGCTCTGTGGGGAGGGCATTCTGGCACTCAGCACCATGCACAAATGGTTGGAGTGCCTTACACGGGATGTCAGTGGCTATGCATCTGGAGGGCAGCCATAACAGCTATGCATCCCCTCCAGTTGCTGCAGTTGGATCCGCTGGTCCTGGCAGGAGGTCATTGGACCCCCACAGGAAGGTGCCCCTGTGGTCTGGAGATGGAGATTGGGCTGGGGGTTGGTGACCAGCACATGCCCCCCCGGCTGCATTACCAGTGTTGTACACACCCCCAGCAAGATGGTACCATACCGGCACAAGGGATCCTCTGTGGACCAGGGTAGGGAAGCCGAATGGCTGCTGCCCGGGCATGCAACCCCGACCTCATGCACCTCCACCGCCTGGGGAGTGGGGACATAGAAGGGAGCAGGGCAGAGACCACTGCTATGTGAATGCAGTCCCTGTACAGATCTCCCATGGGTGTGGAGCTGCGCGCTCCTTGCAGGCTTGCTCCGCACTCCGTAGTGAATAGGCCCCAATGACTCTGAATCTAAACTCTAAGGATGTCTTACAGATATTTCTGATATGAAATGGGATGTATTAGTCAGATGTAAGATGTGGATGTATAATATATAAATAGAAAAAATAAATTTAAAAAGAAAGAAAAAAAACATATGAGGAGAGACTAAGGGACCTCAATATGTACCCACTGGAGGAGAGGAGACAGTGGGAGGACATGATTGAAACTTTCAAGTACCTCAAGGGCATAAACAAGGTGGGGACATTTTTCAATGTAGAAAAGTACTGGAAGAAGGGGGCACAATATGAATTTGGAAGGGGTAGATTAAGAGGTAATATGAGGAAGTTTTGCTACACAGAAGGGGTAGTCAGCACTTGGAATAGTCTGCCACAGGAGGTAGTTGGGGCAAGCACAGTGGAGGGGTTTAACCATGCCTGGGACAGGCACAAGGGAAGCTTGAGAGGGGAGGGAGTGATGAAAAGCCATTGATTACATAGGATCAGTGGCCACATACAATGTATAGGGCCTATAGGCAGACTGGATGGGCCTAGCGGCCCTTATCTGCTGACAATTTCTATGTTTCTACTGTAGTAATGCAGACATCCTTTCCAGAGACAGAGTTTATGTCACGTGATGCAGTGATTGCAAATTATGCAGAACTCTGCAGTGACACAGACATCTCCAATGGCATAGAGATTCCAGACATGTGGACTGTGAAACAATACAAAATGTGGAAGACTCGCTATGCATGGCTAATTTCAAAGAAAGGATATCGGGGATGTAAACTAGAATGCATTTGAGGAACTGGGAACTTGGTAAAACATAATATTGTAGGGGACTAGGAAGGTAAGCTACACTTTCTACAGAAAGTTTCATTATTTTCTTATTGGCATTAAGAATTGCAGGATACCATTAAAGTGTAGTAATGTTATAACCAGATGGGTTAAGATACAACTGAAGTTGCTTGATTTCTGTGCTAAACACATAGGATTTGGAAGGATATTTGTGCAATATTTTAGAAGTGTCCTGCTGGCTGAACAGTGAGTTTGTTTTTATCCCTGGACTCAGTAGAGTGGTTTGTGTAGGAACAGTGGTCTAGTACATTGTGGTGTTGGTTGACTTACTATAAAGGGCAGTACTCACCAGGGTGGTTGAGCAGTGGTGTATTTGATTGTTTCTAACAGTCACCAGTGGTTGTGGCACTCCTAGGTGACAGGTTTAAAGGCTTCCTTGACAAGCTTTTAAACTAGCCAAGGGGGGAGGTGCTGATAGGAAACAGGAAAGTTCAAGCCTCCCCTCACAAAACATGGCAGGTAGTAGGGTAAACACTGAGGTACAGAGCTTGACAGAGGGCAGGACAGGGGCAAATGGAAAAATGGACAAGGGCAATAAGAGCAGAGGTGGGGTAAAAAAGGATAAAGCCAACATTAAATGGAGGGCAATGAGTACCAATGCCCATAGTCTTGGAAACAAGCTTCCAGAGCTAGTAGCCTTGATGGAAGAGGTACACTTGTATATTGTGGCAGTCACAGAAACATGGTACATGAAGAACCATGACTGGGATGTCAACATACCAGGGTACACAATCTACAGAAGGGACAGGGAGGGTAAAAGAGGAGGTGGAGTAGCTCTCTACATAAGGGAAGGGATCAAAGCTACAGAACTAAAAAGTAAAGGGGAGGACAAGAGGAACTCTGGGTCACCTTGGAGACAGGGAATGGCATCACAATCCACACAGGGTTGTATACAGACCCCGCCTCAAGGGGAGGAAATGGACAAGAAATGATAGAGGCATTTTAAAATGGCTGAAAAGGGAGATACTGTTGATGGGGACCTGAATATGCCAGATGTTAACTGGGTGACATGGACTGCAGCCACATCCAAGAGCAGGGTCATTCTCGTTGCCCTACAGGAGCATGCCTTAGACAGCTAGTGGTGGAACCCACTCAGGAGAGCAATATTAGACCTGGTACTCTCAAATGGAGAGGGATCACAAACTTAGAAGTCAGTAGACATCTGGGAACAAGCGACCACTGCACAGTGTGCTTCACAATAAACACAACCATGGAGACAAGCCATACAAAGACAAGGATACTGGACTTTAGAAGGGCTGACTTTGGCATAATGGTGAATACCTGAGGAATGCATTAGCAAATGGCCAGAAAGGAGGGTGGAAGAACAATGGAGAAAATCAAAACTGCCATCATGGAAACAAGCCTTTGTGTGAAACAAATAAAGAAAACAAAGCGGAATAAAAAACCACTATGGCTCTCAAAGAGGTGTCAAGAAAGGTTAAGGAGAAAAGGCTGCATTCAAAAGTATAGGAATCACAGACAGAGCGACAGAGAACTGTATCAATTAAAGCAGAAAGAAGTGGGAAGGAGTCAGAAAAGCAAAGGCCCAAACCGAGGAAAGATAGCCAACTCAGTTAAGAAGGGGATAAAACCTTTATATAGGTACATAGGGAGCATAGAAAGGTTAAGGGAGGGATAGTGAAGATTAATAAAGGAGAAGGGAGGTGGGCAGAGGGAGACAGTGAAAAGGCAGAGATACTGAATGAATACTTTTGCTCAGTATTCACAAAAGAAGAAGAGGAGGAGGAGTTACCTAAACCAAACAGTAGAAGCGCTCTGGATAGTGGGGTTGACACCAGTCCATTTACAGAAGAAAGAGTACTGAAAGAACTCCTAAAACTCAAAGTGGACAAAGCAATGGGGCCTGACGGGATTCACCCTAGAATCCTAAAAGAGCTAAGGGAGGACCTAGTGACACCATTAACCACACTTTTTAACAAATCATGGGAAGATGGGGTGGTACCTGAGGACTGGAGGAGGGCAGATGTGATTCCCTTCACAAAGTGGGAGCAAGGCAGAAGCAGGAAACTACAGACCTCTTAGTTTGACCTCAGTGGTGGGGAAAATGATGGAATCACTTCTGAAAGAAAGAATTGTTGAGTACCTAGAAGCCAGCGGGGCACAGGACCCAAAGCAGCATGGATTCACAGCAGGAAGGTCATGCCAGACAAATCTAATCAATTTATTTGACTGGGTGACCAAAGTAATAGACCAGGGAGGGGCTGTGGATATGGCCTACCTAGACTTTAGCAAGGCATTTGACACAGTCCCACACAAAAGATTAATAATCAAGTTAGCCAGCCTGGGAGTGGGTCCCAGGGTGGTAGCCTGGGTAGCAAACTGGCTGCACAACAGGACACAGAAGGTAATAGTGAATGGAACACATTCTGAAGAAAGGGGGGGGTTACTAGTGGAGTACCTCAGGGCTCAGTACTGGGTCCAGTCCTCTTTAACGTCTTTATAGGTGACATTGCAGAGGGTCTGGAAGGAAAGGTATGCCTCTTTGTGGATGACACAAAGATCTGTAACAGAGTTGATACACAAGGGGGGTAGAAAGGATGAAAAGGGACTTGGCAAAGTTGGAGGAATGGTCAGACATATGGCAACTTAGATTCAATGCAAGAAGTGCAAGTAATGCACCTGGGAAATAAGAATCCAGGAGAAGAGTACACAATAGCAGGGGAGGTACTAATGACAACAATAATGGAAAGGGATCTGGGTGTAGTCATATCAGATGACCTAAAGGTGGGTAAGCAATGTGAGAAGTCAGTAAGGAGAGCCAGGGGGATACTGGGATGCATAGGCAGGGGCATCACAAGTAGAAAAAGGGAAGTGGTTATCTCTCTGTATAGACAGTTGGTGATACCCCATCTGGAGTACTGCATGCAGTTTTGGAGACCTCATCTATGCAAGGACATAGACAGGATGGAAGCAGTCCAGAGGAGGGCAACTAAAATGGTGCAGGGCTACATCAGAAACCATATGAAGAAAGACTGAGAGAGCTTAATATGTATACCCTTGATGAAAGGAGGGACAGGGGGGACATGATGGAAACTTTTAAGTACCTCAAGGGAATCAACAAAAGTCAGGAGGTAGCATCTTTCAGAAAAAGGATATATATAAGAACAAGGGGCACAATTTAAAGTCAGAGGGGTTGGCTCAGGGTAATGTGAGGAAATTCTTTTCACGAGAGAGTGGTGGACGCATGGAACCGCCTTCCTGGAGAGGTTGTGGGGTCTAAAACAGTGGGGGAATTCAAACATGCATGGGACAGACATAAGGCAATTATAGTGGGGGGTTGCAGGAAGTAGGTTGTTGGTTAATTAGAATCTGCAGCTTATCCAATAGGTAGGGAAATGGGCAGACTAGGTGGGTCAAATGGTCCTTATCTGCCGTCAAAGTCTATGTTTCTATGCAGTGTGTGTATAGATGTAAAGACAGTGCTTGGCAAATCCGCTGGTGTACACTGTGCACCTGCCTGGATAAATGTGACAGTCACAGAAAAGAACAGTAAAGCACAGAGGAAAAAAAATATATGAGCATTATGACACCAAGGCACACATAGCCATGGTTAAAATACATGAGCAAAGAAGTAAGTAGTATCTTCCATCATATGTCCTTGATATAAATACTAAGTTGCTTGCAGAGACTGAATGTTCATGAAGAACAGTATACTTTATTGCTAAAAAAGACCTTCCCTTTTCAACTCAGGCTGATCTTCTGAAGTTACAAGAGCCGGAATACAAGTTGGAAATATTCATCAGTCTCATCACAGCTGCTAGAACATTATGGAACACATAGCCAATGAGATGGAGAGAAGACTGGTAGCACATTTGTACTCTGTAGATTTTCTTTTGTTACTATTGGATGAGAGTACATTTTTTGACAAGGCAGTGATCATACGTTATTGTCATGCAGATACTGGAGGTGGAAATGTAGACAACATGTTTCTTACCTTACTTGAAGCAAGTAAAGGCACCACTGCACAAGCCATTCAGGACACCCTCTTGGAGTTTTTGATTTCCAGAAAGCTGACTGAGGAGCTTTTAGCCAAGAAAATGATTGGAGTGGCAACAGACGGTGCTTCAGTAAAGACAGGTAGAAAAAGTAGACTGTGTACTTTAATGAAGTAAAAATTCCCTATGGTGCATGCTATTCATTGCCTTGCCCACAGACTAGAACTAGCAGTTCGTGATACTGTTGCTGAAGTTGGAGGAATCAATCACTTTGAAATATTCATTAGAAAGCTGTACACTTTATTCAGTCAATCCTCAGAAAATAAGTGAGAAATAGCTTTTATAGCACAAGAAGCCTCATGCGAACTTTTGAAAATGAGTCCAATCTTCAGTATGTGATGGGTGGCCAGCAGCTACGGGACAGTAAAAGCAGTTCGAAGGTCATACAAGGCATTATATTCTTATTTTATATTTGCTTCAGAGGACAGCGACAGAACATCAACTGAACGTGCAAAATTTTTTGGACTAAAGAAACATCTTGCAAGCACTGGATTTGTTTTGGATCTGGATGTAATGAATGATGCCCTGAGAGAACTGTCTAATGTGTTACAGATCCTACAAACCCATGATCTGTTAATCTGGGAAGCAATGGAGCATGTGAGAAGCACCCATCTTGTACCAAAAGTCATGAAGTCTACTGATGGACAAAGCATTCATGATGTCAAATCACAGATTTGTGAGGAGAATGTGTTTAATGGAATTCAGCTGCAGCCTACATTGCCAAAGATTAATCAACAACAGTTTTACCAGTCCCTTGTGAACAACCTGGCAGCCAGATTCCCTGACTCAAACTTTGTTAAACTAATAAGTCCTCTGAATAAAGCAACCTGACCAATAGAGGAGCAAGAACTAATTCTGCATGGAGAGCAAGAAGTGGTTTTATTGGCAAGAGAACTACAATTGCCTATGAGAGATGTTATTGAAGGGTTTCTGACCTACAAACTTTCTGGTTCTATTGGTGGCCAACTGGCAAGATTCATAGCTGCAGACAGAATGAACATCTGAGAAGTTCAATGTGGATTAAACTGAATGGCCCATCCTTGTCTGAGTTTGATCTTAGACCATGTGTGAAGTCCTGGCTCACAAGGGGCAATAGACTGCCAACAGCATGGAAAACTGGGGTGCAACCCCAAAGGAAAAAAGAAGAGAATCATAATCTCTGGAACCTTTTCAAACCATAACTTTGGAGAAGAAACTATGACAGTCTGCCATTTACTTTAGTTTTCAGTTATATAAAATGCTTAGGCAAGTAGCTATTGTCAAAGGATTCATAGTTAGCTATACTGACATTTAAGTACGGTACATACAGAGCTTTTAAAGCTGTGCACAAATTTTGGATTAGGCTACAGTGCATAGGCAAATCAAGTGCAGTATGCAAGAATTGTCATGAATACAATATGTTCATGGGAAGCATCATGTACGCATTCCAAAAGCAGTACACATGGCAAACGCTGCATTTTAAATGAAGAAGCTTAGGTGTGTAATTTAAATGCTGTAGTTATGTGCTGCTGTATAGTACATGTTATTCAATTTGCAACTGCATTTTCTTTGTTTTATCTTGGTATAATTTTTCTTGCTAAAATCTGCTGACCACCACCCTCCAGACATTGTGCTCTCCTGCCCTGCATTTGCACGGTGTAGTTGTCTCCCCATCTACCCTCACCAATTTACAGTACTGTTCCTTCCCCATATGTGTATTGGTTTTGTACAATTGAAAATGCTTTTAACTTCATGCACCTTATTGTAGTGTATTTCTCTGCACCTAGTATTTGCTTCTTCTACAGTTGTTATTGTTTTGTATTTATTGTACCTTGTTAGATTGTACTGTTCTCCATCACCTCCCTCCCTTCCCTCAAATAAATAAATAAGTAAACATATAAATGAATAAGTGTGCATTACAGCTTTTTTCTTTTTGGTTTGGAACCCCATTGTTTCCCTTTCCCAGATCGCACCTAAAAATTAGCTTTGGCTCTGTGTGCCTTTCCCAGTTATGCTATGTTTAAATATATAGTGTTTAGAAAGTGCATTAAAATCCATGCAGCACAAGGCTTTACACTGTGGCCTGGATATTCAAAGTGAATGCACATGGCGCAACTAGGTTGTGCATGCACAACTGCGGAAATGCGCCATAGAGCGATATTCAGTGGGAGCCATTGTGCAGTGCAAGTAGCAGTGCACCAATGTGCAACTGTAATGACTGCAAGTGCAAGGGCAGGGGGCGTACCCATGAATATGCGGCACAGCGCGATATTCAACCCCCGAACCATGGCACAAGTGAGGAGCAATGGCCAGATGCGCCGAGCAGACTTGAGCCTATAAAAACAGGCAGCAAGCAGGGGGACGGCACTTGCACCAGAGGGGAGCAATACAGTGAGAGGCAGACAGGCAGACAGAGAAAGAGACAGAACGAGAGAGAGAGAGAGAGAGAGAGAGAGAGAGAGAGAGAGACAGGGAGCCAGAGTGAGTGAGAGAGAGAGTGAGAGGGAGAAGGAGCCACCAGACCCTGAAGGGAGTGACACAGGCACCCACAGGGGTGGAGGACAGAGCTCACAGGTGACAGACAGCCAGGGGCAGGTGGCACAGGAGGGATCCTGGCTGAGTGACAGGTACTGCCCCGCAGTGTCATGTGGTCCAGTGGAGCCAGATGCCCAGGGGGTGACAGGACAACAGGGGCCATGGCCAGTGCAGTATTCCAGATGGAGGCCATAATGAGGGGTGTGAGGAGTCAGGAGGAAAAGTGACGTGGCTATGGAAGGGCCCGCCGGTGGTACGCCCGGAACAGGTGGTACCGGCCTCACATCAGCTTTAAGACCCAGGCTGATATGGAGATCATGGGCCATTATTGCCTGAACCAGGTGATTTTGAGGCAGCTCTGTGAGCTGTGCAGTGAGGAGATGCAGGCACCCACTAGATGGAGCCACGCCCTGTCAGTGGAGATGAAGGTAACAGCTGTCATGAGCCTGCTTGCCACGGGAACCTTCCAGAGACCAACAGGGGACACCACAGGCATAACCCAGTCGGCCACATCATGACTCCTCACACAATTCCTCAATGCTCTGCTGCCTCATGCTGTGGAATACATCCACTTCCCCAGCACACAGGCAGAGTGTACAGCAACCATGCAGGAATTCCACAGGGTAGCACAGATGCCAGGCATGCTAGGAGACATTGACTGCACCCATGTGGGCATCCACATGCCACCTGGCCTGGAGGGGGTAGCATATGTGAACAGAAAGGGCTACCCCAGTATCAACTGCCAGGTGGTGTGCGATGCCAGGGGGTGCATAACTAATGTCTGTGCCACACACCCTGTTGGCGCACATGACTCCTTCATCTGGCACAGCTCAGCACTGTGCCACAGGTTCGAGAGAGGAGACATCCTCACAGGTCACCTAGGGGGTGAGTATGGCAAGACCACAGGCAGCTGGGTACAGCAGGGTATGTGAGGGGGCGGGCAGGGCAGATGCACTGGCAGGAGTGCCAGGGATGGGCAAGTGGCACAATGACAGAGGACACCAGGCTAACCATATCTCTGTCCACACAGGTGACAGTGGCTACCTATATAGGCCCTGGCTGCTCACCCCCTACCTGCACCCATTGTCCCCAGCAGAGGACCAGTACAATGAGGCACATGACAGCATGCAGAACATCATAGAGCATGTGTTTGGGGTGCTGAAGGCACGTTTCTGTTGCCTAGACAGGTCTGGCGGTGCCCTACAGTACAGCCCCTCGAAGGCATGTGACCTATTCCTGGCCTGCTGCATGCTGCACAACATGGCCATTGACCATTGGATAGCTGTCGAGGCTGAAGAGGGGGACAGCAGTGGGGACAGGCAGCCCTTCCGGGCAGAGGGATCCCCGGCTCCAGAGGATGGCACACCTGCATTGGGACAATTGCACAGGAGCACTACGGTGCATGCAGGTAGGTGGACAATCCTCCATGCACAGAACAGACACAATGGCATAGCACACTGGCATGTGCAAGCATGGCCTTAGGCATGCACACACAGGTGTGGGGCATGGGTGGGGGGGCCATGCCACACAGCCACACACAACACCATGCAGCACTGTACAGCAACAAATACACACACACACACTGGCCCCCGCAGGCATGCGCCAAGGTGCTAGCACATGGCATGGATCTGATGCATGGCGCCAGTGCACAGACGCACCAGTGCTGTGCTGCCATTATCACGCACACGCCACATGGGCCAGCGGGTGGGCAGGTGTACACACAGGCAGCATGTGGCATGACACACAGATGCCATGACTGTGTCATCCACACACACACAATGCCCAGGTGCACACAGGGCGGTGGCAGCAAACAGCAGACTGGGTGGCACACACATCAGGTCTGCCATGTGGACACACAGCAGGCACAGACATGGGCAGGCTACATAATGGCCATGGGGGGGTCTACGACTGCCCCCCAAGGGTCAAACTGCAGGAATGTGACTGGGTCCTCGCAGGGGCTGGCAGGCACCCAAACAGGCCCGCCTCAGGTATGCCTGAGATGCCCACAGTGGAGCCTGGCATCGATACTGAGGGTGTCACCAAATGCCGGGTCTGTGGGGTGCACATTGCACTCTGTGGTGTCTGTGGGGACTAGGTACCATTTCCCGACTACTAACTTCCCGAACAAAAACTTCCCGTATTCGTTCTCCCGACTGTGCTTTCTCCCGACAGTACTTTTTTCCGATTATCAAATCACTGACATAGCGTACAAAAAATTGTTTCAGGAATCAAGAGCACTCACTGTTACCACATGAGCAAGTGTCAGTAATTGATCAAGAATCAAGAGCACTCACATTTAACACATCAGCTGTGTTTAACTTCAAACAAGGGAATTGTGGTGCATTGAATTGTTTAATTGTTTACTTGTGGTGAGCAAGAGGGAACAGATGTTGAGTGTGGACTTCCTTCATGGAATTGCGCGCAACCTCGTCATTTAAGAGAAAGAATGTTTTTAATATTTTAATAACAGTTTAAATAAAGACAACTGATGGATTTTAATGTTGTGGATTACTGATGCTGCATTTCTATCTGACACAATGCAGTTCTATCTAGTGTGGATTACTGACCCAACGCTGCATTTTTCTCTCATCTCCAGGTAACAAACACATGCTGATTTCTATGCAATTAAAATGCAGTTCATGGTATAAATGCTGCTCATAGTTTGTGTCCTGGGAACAGTAATGCACGGTGCTGATTTCTATGACAATTTAAATGCTGCTCCTACTTGCTAATCGGCTAATCTGCACACCTAATTGTCGGGAAATGGTGTGTCGGGCGTATGGAGTTATGGGCAATGTGTAAGTCAGGATTTAGTTGTCGGCAAATTAATTTTCGGGAAGGTATATGTCGGGAAGTAGTACGGATCCCATCTGTGGCAGGTGGCCATGCCCTGTAGCAGCCAGTGGTGCAAGGCCGACTGTGATCGCAGTGGCTATGTGGTCCAGGGATGCAGTCATGTCCTCCCGCAGCCACTGTATGGCCTCCAGAACCTGCGTGGTGCCCCTCTCGTGCTGTTTGGCTGCCTGGCGCACCTCTGCACGGAATGCACACACCCCAGCTATGAGCAGCACCTGTTGCTCCATGGAGGCCAGCAGCAATCGGTGTGCTCAGTCAAGAGGTCAGCACCCAGGGGTGCACGGGCATGTCGCCATCCCACCGGTGATGTACTACCACGCTGCACAGCCCCCTGCTCAGGTGGGCACTGCACAGCAGGGTCCCCATGAGGTTGGTCAATGTCAGACACACCAGCGGTGGACGCTGCGCGCAGCCACCTAACATCCCCAGCTGACTGCTGCTGCTGCCCATCTGGCCCCTGTGCGCTGGCCAGAGCCTGGGTGGTTGCACTACCACCACCACCCAGTGCCACTGTGCCTGTGCACACAGCAGAACCAGGGGCAATGGCGGACAGCTGTTCCACCACCAACAGGCCACTGGCTGCGCTGCCAGTGATGGTGGATGGTATGGGTGTCTCCCCCACGACAAGACCCCTGTTGTCCCGGATTATGGTCATGTCATCATCGGTGTCAGACCCCAACCCGGTCTGTGTCTCCACACAGAGCACACCATGGCTGGTGTCCCACTGGAACACAGCCAGGGCCTCGTCCGCCACCATGCCCAGGACATCCGGCTGGATGGCGGTGGTGTGCTGCAGCCAATCAGGCCCCTGGATGCCCATGGAGGTGGATGGCTGGTCCTCCAGGGCTGGGCCTGCTCCCACGGCAGCCACAGGCACCCCTGTCACTGCATGCTGCGAGACGGTGCTGTAAGGGAACACAGATGTGTTAGTGCCACCGTACCAGCCATGCCCCCCCACCATACCTACGATGCAGTGATGGGCTCCCCCCAGTCTGGAATCCACCACCCGGCACACCCTTGACTGTGCTGCACTGCATGGTGGCCGCAACCAGCTCCTCTTGCACCTTGAGCTGTGGCATGGTGGGTTGGCCCCCACCAGTGGCTGTCCTGGCAGCCTGTGTGGCTGCCACCTTCTCTTTAATCTGGCATTTGTTGGTGCCCACCTTCTTCTTGCACTCCTGTGCAGACTGCTGGTGGCTGCCTTGCTGGTTCATGGCCACTGCAACTTCCCCCCAGGCTGTGGCCCTGGCCTGGGGTGTGCCAGTGGTGCCACTTAGCAATGGCTCCCTGTTGAGTTACGCCTCAAACAGGGCATTGGCATCCACCTTTGTAAGGTTGGGCCTGCACTTGTGGGCAGGCCCACGCTCCTCACCCTCCTCATGCTCGGACATGTTGCTACCTGTGGACATGGACATGTGGTTATTGGCTGCAGCGGCCCACCCCATCCATCCCTCCTGCTGCGCTGACTATCCCCATGGCAGGCGCAACTTATCTCAGAAGGTTGCAATACTGGTCTATGGCCTGTGCTGTTGTGCGGTGCCTTTATGGCACATTGCATGCCAATGAGCTGTTGCGCAATGGTAATGACATGCAAATATCCCCAGTGCACTGGGGATAGACTGATGAGCTCATTTGCATGTGACGGCTGAAAATCGCACTCTTGTGCCTTGCGCAATGGACTTGCTCTGGCACATGTCATAGCACAATGCCATGACATGCGCAGTGCTCCCTTGAAAATATGCACGCATCATGGCATGTACTACCACCTACTACACACTGTGCACTAGGAGTGCTATTAGGGCAATGGCACCTAATGCGCCATAGACCCTATGGTGCCCAGGCACCATAGGGTCTATGGCGCTCGGGTGCTATTGGGTCCATGGCACTCAAGCGCTAGAGGGCCCATGGGGCTTGGTGCGATATGGGCCCTATTGCACACTATGTGACACAGGCCCTATGGCACCCAGGTACACTTTGCGTGTGCTGACCCCTGACCCCTGCCCTGCCCTATGCCTCCTTGGGACTCCTGATGCATGTGCCGGTGTGGCCATGCCCATGCCATGCACCCCCATAGATGCGTGATTGCCAGATGCCGCATAACCGTCCCTGAGGCACACATCCCACGCACTTTGTGCACGTGCGCTACTGGGTGCAATTTTGTTTCTGCAGTAGCATTAACAGCATGGCACGTCATGGTGTTAGACAGGCAAGGAACTGGAGCCGGGTTGAGCTGGTCAACCTGGTGGCTCAGGTGGAGCCCTATGCAGCTGGCTTACTTGGCAGCAGCCCCCTGCAGCAGGCCAGGACCAAGGTGTGGCAGACCACAGCTGCTGGGCTGGTCCAGGCCACAGGGGTGCAGTGCACTGGGGAGCAGTGCCACCAAGAGTACGGCATCTTGATGAGGAAGGACATGGAGCGGCTGAGGGCGCTGCAGGTGTGTATCGGCAGGAGGGGGCGTGCCACGGCCAGGTGAGTGGGCACATGCTCCATCTGAGCACAACCACCATGCCATGGTGTTGGCAGGGCTGCATGCCATGCCGGGGGGCTCTGTCGTCGTGTGCCCTGTGGTGTGGCCTTGCCTGTCACCGGGTGTGCTGTGCCACTGCCCTGCGGTTCATGCCCTGCTGGGGCACACACACACTGTGCTTCGGGGTGTGGGCAGTGGGCTCATGTTGTGGCTGCGTTCTGATGTGTGCCTGTCTGTGTTCATGTCCTAGGGCCTGAAGAAAGATGCCATGCCACAGCAGCAGGGGCACCTGACAGGCCCTTCGGCAGGGGGGTGCTGGATTCTGTGGTGGTGGAGAAGCGGCTGCAGGACTGGCATGCTCAGCATCACAGTGGGCAGGTAGGCACTGTTCATTCCTTCTACATTGTACAGGGTGGTCAGCGGGAGTGGTGGTATGGCCATGGCTTCCTGCGTCTTGTACCATGTCAGATGTGTGCAGCAGACAGTGCGGTGTGCATGGCACCTTGTGGCGGCCATTGCACACTCATGTGTGGCAGCTGTTGGTGGGCTGGGTGTGTGTCCAGCTGCCACCAGTGCTGCTGTGATTCTGCTACAGCACTGTGCTACCTGCCTGCCACTGTGTGGTTGGGTGGCCCTTGGGCAGTGGTGTCCAATGCTGTGTACTGTCATGGCATTCCAGGTTGGTGGCAGGCATTGGCCCACCCACTGCGGGTGGCTGGGGTGCCACTCCAGGGGAATGTGTTACCACTGTCTGCTGTGCACAGTGGGAGGGCTTGGGTGCTATGGACAAACACTGATCACCTGTCCCTTCCTTTGCCATAGGTGTCCGGAGGGGATTGTGGCTGCCTCTCTACTGTCACCTCCTGTGACAGATTATCTTAATAACCTCCACCACCATGGAGATCGCAGACCAGATGAGGAGGATCCTGCTGAGGACCAGCACAGGGGAGGCACCAGGCAGTGGCAGGCCACAGCCACCCGTAGTGGACACCGGACCCCCTTCTTGCCCCTGACCTCCCTTCCCCTATCTTCCCCATCCCACTGTACAGACCCTGTCCCCTGTCGCCATCCTTCACTCTCCTACCCTATCTCTTGTTTTGTACTGTATATAGTTGTCCAATACATATTTTCCTTGCTTACCCATCTGTGTCCATGTCTGCTTTGCAGCTGGTGTGTGGAGCCATGCTGCAGTGGTGTTATGAGTGGCTGTGTGGTGTGTCTGTGTCATTGTGTGGGCCATGCATGGTGGTGCCTGAGGTAAGAAGATAAAGTTAAATTTGAGGGGGGATTAATCATGGTCTCATGCAATTGTTTATAGTACTGTGTAAATTTGTTTACAATATCTGTAGCAGAGGATTTCAGGGATCCATCCTTTTGATAATGAATGGGAGGAATAAATCGAGCTGATTCTTGTTGCTTAAATCTAAGAGCAAGCAGTTTTCCTGCTTTCTCGCTTTGATCTGTATAAGAAGCCTTGGTGAGTACGACTGCAAATTCAGCCTTTTCCCTAAGCAGATCCAAATAATTATCTTTAATTTTAATTAAGTTTTGTTTAATATTATCAGAGGTTTGAAGGGATAAATTTGTTTATATGGCCCGAATTTGGGACAAAAGGACTTTCAATTTGGCATCTTGGGATTTTTTCTCTTAGAGGCCACTCCAATAAGGATTCCTCTAAGGTATGCTTTAAATGCTCACCAAATAATATCAGGTTTAATATTATGGGAAGAATTCGTATTAAAAAATTGTCTGATATTGTCTTTAACCAAATCGGTTATCTTTGAATCTTTGAGCAATTGGTCATTTAATTTCCAACGTTTATCCCTTTTGGGTAAGGAGGTTAGAGAAAACTGGTATAAAACAAGGGAATGGTCAGAGGTTGGGCCACGCTGGATTGAAGAGGACAAAACCCCAAGGATAAATGCCTGAGATATCAAAATATTATCAATACAGGGAGATGATCCGTGAACTGGAGATGTATATGTGTATTCCCTATCATTAGGATTCAATACCCTCCACACATAGCACAGACCCATCTGATCTAATAGGTCGCGAAGTGCACGTTGAGCTGGAGAAAGTCCTTTGGGGTTGGAACCTGATCGATCCAAGTTAAGGTCAAATGCTAAATTCAAATTACCGCCTAAGACTATCAATATGGGTAAAAGGGGGGCATGATATTAACCAGTTGCATAAAAAATTGGGGGCTATCTACATTGGGTTGAGTATATAGATTCTTGGACAAAGATGTACCTGCCCTGTGGATCTTTAATGAGCTGCATGGGATTGAAAGGTACATTTTTATTAATTAAAATCATAACTCCACAGCAATTTGTGGTCCCTTGGGCAGAAAAGACTTGTCCTACTCATTGTATCCTCATTTGTAATGCTTCAACATCTAATAAATGAGATTCTTGAATAAAAGTAATTTGTGACTGTAGGAGATTCAAATGTTTTAGTATTTTATATTGTTTTAATTTTCTTCTGATCCCTTTCACATTCCAAGAAGAGAAACTTATATCATGAGTCATTTTCCAAGTAGATATAGAGATTGTAAAGAAAACATAAAAAACAAGCAATTAGCATCTCTTGATATCCCTCTGATTCTTTGGACTGTGGTCTGACCCACCCCTCCCACCTTCTCCAATCCCAAAACACAGACTATTACTAACATAAATGAACCCCAAAAATCCCTTTCCATTAATCACCCAGCCCAACCCACCCCCTTTCTGTTAAGCATTTCATTTGCAGTTCCCCATACTTTGCTCCTCCCCTCCAACCACCCTTGCTTGTTGTTGCCCAAAACCAAATAACCCCTTTTTCAAAAAATTACTACTCTTTCTAATGCTTTAAATTTACAATCATAAACTCTACTGTCATTGTTAATCCTGATCTTTAATATTAGAAAACTTATGCACTACTCCCCTCCTGTGGCCATATGGTAGAATTACATCTGTCCCATGTCCTGTTAAGGAGGTTGCTGAAAGAGCTAGTGATTTAGGAATGCGAGCAACCTATGCCCCTCTCTAACAAACAATGACAATATAAAACAATGGGGATAAATTTAAGCCTTCACATTCCCAGTTGGTACTATCCAAAGAACAACAAAGCAATAAGTCTTACAATACAGTCCTTGTTTTAGTTACAAGAAAGTGAAAAATGTGTGTCTTTGCTTTAGATCTTGTGCATCATCTAACCTTACATGGGCTCAAAGTGCTGAAGTCATGTCTGTCTCTAAGTTCAATCAGCTCTTCAGAAAATAAAGAAAACCCTCCTGCAACACTCTTAAAGTACTGGGATCATTGTAAAAAAGAGGTAAAGGCTTATGCCATGCAGATCCTTATGTTTTAAATAAAGGCATCAGTCCGTTGGCGAGTCCCTGTTAAGATTACAGTCACAGAAACAGGTCACCTGGTTAGAAATTTACCAGCTTGTTTATTTGACTTTTACAAGTCCATTATACCCTTAGTGAGCAACCTTGCCCAGTCACCTACAGTAGCCAATCTTATTGATTCAGGTGCCTCGAAAAAGGTTGGGGAGGGCCGCTTTAAGGCCTGTGTTCGCAGATTCTGAATCCTCATAGGAGTGTCAGGATCCTGAAATGAGCACTTGTAGTTTTGCTGGGTAAAGCATTTTTAACTTTAGACTTGCTACAATGATTTTGGTTACCAGAGGGTGAAAAGCTGCTCTCCTTTGCCTAACCATGATGGGTAAATCTTGAGCCACCCAGATGTTTTTCCCTTCCCACTGTACTTCTTGAATGTCCTTTATTTTAGTTAGAAAATGCTGTCTTTCCAGATAGTTCAAGAAGCAAAATATTAGAGGTCGGGGAGCTGCCCCTGGTGGAGGAATAGGCTGGAGAGCCCTGTGCGCCCTCTCAATAATATACCAAGGCCAATAGGGAGAAGGACCTACAATTTTTTCAATTTGTTTCAGGATAAAAGGAATAGTACCTTGTGCTTCCTCCATTTCTGAAAGTCCTATAATAACCACGTTATTTCAGTGGCTACACCCTTCCAAGTCTTCTATTTTTTGTTACATCTTTGTAACTTTTTTGTTTTACTGCAACAATCTCTGGATCAAGCCTTTCTGCCCATCTCTGTAAAGAAATAATACAGGCTTTGTTGTCCGACGTTTTTGTTGACGTGTCTTCCATCTCCTGGGAAAGGGATTTAATTTCTGTTGCCATTCCCCTGAGTTCTTCTTGAAATGGCCGAAATTCAGTTAAGAAGCTGAGAACGTGAGTGGCTCCTGATCTAGTTTCTGGAAGGACTGGCTTTGGGTGCTGACGGCACTACTAGCCTGCAGTTTTTTGGGGGCCTTCTCTGGTGTTACCGGAGGAGTATGCCTCGGCTGTGACTTCTTCATCTCAGCTTCCATCCCTACAGAACTAAAGCCAAGGTTTGCTCTTGTAGTTAGAGAGGTTACCTATCAAGCTTTTGAAGTTTTTAAACTTGTCCCGAATGTAGAAAAGCGAGGTTTATTGGAGCAGGTGGTTGCAGCGAGTTAGAGAAGCATCCTTCAGGCATGCTGCATCACATGTTCCCCTGCCTGTGCATTCCAATGCAACTGTAAATGTTGAGCAGTTTTATTTAGTTTCTCTCTCTATACATAACCTATGTCTTTTTATACAATGATCTCTATTTTTTTTTTAAAAACTGTATTTAATTGTTCTGTCTTAAGTGTCTTAAACCTGACTTGACTTTATTTCCTCTGGAACTGCTTATTGTAGTTGTAATTTGTTTTGTGTGTGACTATTTATTTCAATGTAAAACCATGATAAACGAGCAGTAGTGCTCAAAGGTAATCTGAAGTTTTCAATAAATAAAAAACACATTAAGCATTAAATTCATAGCCTGGTTTGCACTGGGTCTTGTGGACCAAATACAAAGTAAAAGATCCATTGTGTACAGTATTGTACTTGTAGGATGTCTAGCACAGGGTCCAGTGGGCTGTATATGACATGAAAGATCCATTAATTGAGTGTGTAAGTTGTAACTTCAGAGGTCATGAAGGAGTAGTAAGTAGCCTGTCCCTAAAATGTGGGATTAAAAGGTAACTAGACTCTAGACCAAGTTGCCTAGGATTTGAGTGACCTCTTCTCCTATTCAGGGGCCACCAAGTCTGCCATAGTTGCCTCAGAGGATGCCAGGAAGGAGGAAAGGCTGGACTATGGTGAGCTTAGGAATGGTGGAGGTGGTGGATCTAAGTAACATTCCTCAACTGGTACCTCTGTGCAATTCCTATCCTGCTCTGGTGACTGAGTAAACACATGTCTGGGTCTAATAGGGGAGACAATAGAAGGAAACACCCTTCAACTGTAGAACAGTGATGTCCTGGCCTCTAGCGGGCCGCACACTGATGACAAGACACCTCTGACCCAAGGTCCTGTGAAAGGACCACCAGAAAAAAAGTAAGTCCCAAAGAAGGTTGGTGATGGGGCTGGGAAGACTGGCCCAGATGGGGGCAAGTTAGGTTGCTGAAGGAGAAAAACAGCTTTGTCCCTTGGACACAGTGGGGTGATGTGCCACTCATAATGGTTGTGTACTGCATGCTGGTTAATGGTAAGGGACTGCCTGCATGGAGGAGCAATGGTGAGAAGCAATGCATGAACACAGTGAGGTGACATGGCACCCATTATGGTGGTGAACTGTGTGCTAGTAAAATGTGAGGTACTGCAACGTACTGTGCAATGATGATCAGAAGAACTGCATGAACACAGTGGTGTGACATGACACCCATTACATGGTACCCATCAAGGTGGTGTACTGTGTGCTGGTGAAATGTGAGGTACTGCCTGCTCTGTGGAGTGATGCTCAGAAGCACTGTATGAACACAGTTAGGGACTGCTTGCATGAAGGAGTGATGCTGAGAAGCAATGCATGAACATAGTTGGGTGACATGGCACCCATCACAGTGGTGTAATGTACGCTGGTGAATGGGTAGGTTCTCTGTGCACTAAAGAATGTTGCTAAGAAGCACTGCATGGACACAGTGGGGCAACATGGCACCAAAAACAGTTGGATTCTGTGTGCTGGTGAATGGTGAGGAATTGCCTGAACGGTGTAACAATGCATAGAAGCACCATATGAACACTTTGGTGTGACAAGGCAAACATCATGGTGGTGTACTGCTTGCTGTTGAAAGGTGAAGGAATTCCTGTACAAGGGAGTAATGTCAGAAGCACTGCATGAATACAGTGGGGTGACATGGCACCCATCAAGGTGGTGTGCTGCATGCTGGTGAAAAGTGAGGGACTGCTTGCACTGTGGCGTGATGCTCAGAAGCACACTCTTGAACACAGTGAGGTGACATGACACCAATTGTGGTAGTGTACTGTGTGTGGGTGAAAGGTGAGGGAATGTCTGCTCTGTGGAGTGATGCTCAGAAGCACTGCATGAACACTGAGGAGCGACATGGCACCCATCGTGGTGGTGTAATGCAGACTAGCAATTGGGTGGGGATTGCATACACTAGGGAATGATACTCAGAAGCATTGCATGAACACAGTGGGGTGTCATGGCACCCATCACTGTTGCGTTCTGTGTGTTGGTGAAAGGTAGGGGACTGCCTGTACTGGGCAGCAATACTCAGAATTATACCACATAGAAAAATCAACAGCCAATCACACAGGCAGACTGGCACCTCAACCCTGTTGTAAATCCTACGATAATCACTGGCAAAGGTGCCAGCCTGCCACATCCTCGCGCCACCGTGACTGAATCATTCCAAGCCCCCGAACGTCGCAAAACCGCCGCTTTTCCTCTCGCTAACAGTACCTACTACAGCTGACATAGTAAAACAGTTTTTTTAAAAAAATGGATACCTCATTTGAACTAATTGACGAAACTGAACTCGACAAACTATTTGAAAGCCTACAAAACGAGTACGTATTTTCGCCTACAATAAATGTACCTCAGGTAAAGACAGTAGTACAGTACAGCGCTCCGGTCCAACAGTCCGAAACCACGAGTGTCCAGTCGCCTCTGCAGCCGACTACATCACCTCGAGTGTCTGCAGCCACCAACCTGAACTCGGCGCCTCTCTCCACCTTACACACAGCAGCCAATCCTGTAGGGAAGAAAAGAAAGCGTCACGAAGAAATCACCACACAGGAAATGATTCAATTAGAGAAGCAAAGACATGAAATTGCCAGACAAAAACAAACCAGGTGGGCAATAAATGTATTTATGGATTGGGCAAATCAAGAAATAAAAATCAACTTTGCCAGCATCAGCCCTTCTGAATTAAACATGATACTAAGGCAATACTACAGTACAGTACGCAATACTGATGGCAACCAGTACGTACTTGCCAGCTACATCAGTCTTACAGCTGGATTAAATAGATATTTAAATGATCCCCCGTTAAGCCGTAGCATTAACATCATGAATGACACAGACTTTAACAGCCAACAACATCTTCAAGGCTGTTGTAAAGTGCTACCGAAAAGAGGAAAGACAAAGCAAACCACCACGCCCCACTAACCATTAATCAACTCACAAAGCTGAGAAATTCATCTGCACTGACTCCACTCACTGCCACTGGGCTAGTAAAAAGTTTGGATGGACATTTTGCTTCACTTAGCCAGGCGAAATGAAGGCATTAGACAGCTGACAGTCCACTCATTTGAAATAAAAGCAACAGAAAGCGAAGAAGATACCTTACAAAACATTTAACGAGCAAAGCAAAAATCACAAAGAAATAATAGACCCAACAAAACAATTTACCCGAGGCTGTATGTTTGCACAGCCCAATGATCCTCTATGTCCAGTCAGCAGTTTCAAAAATATTTATCTAAACTACCACCAAACCCTCCAGCTTTATTTCTGCATCCCAAAAAATTAGACCAATGTATACTAGATACAATTGAAGTCTGGTACACAGCTGAGCCCATGGGGGTAAATTTCCTAGGTAATATGTTACCCAAAATCTGCAAGGAAGCCAACCTAGAAACTATATTTACAAACCACTCCCTCCATTGCAACGATGGCGCTTCTAAGTGATTCTGGCATGGAAGCCAGACAAATCATAGCCATAACCGGTCATAAAATGAGACATCACTCAGAAGTTACTGGCAACCAAACCTTTCGGAATTTAAAAAATGGGGCCAGATAATCAGTGGTAACAGAAACTCCATGGACTCTGCATTGCAACCAACAGAAAACATTTCTGAAAGCCATGTTCATGCTGCGCCTGATAAAAAAAACTGTTCTCCATCCAAGTAAATCCTGCTTCACCCAACATAACATACCTTTTCAAATAAATCCTACTGAAGTTTCCAGAGAAAATCAGGTTGAGAACAAAAGTTCAACTTCTCAACCAGAAGACATGACGATTCTAACAGCCTCCAACGCTGCAAATATTTGCATGCACAAAGCAGCTACCAACGTCATCGAGCCACAACCCAACCCGAAATTACCTTCAATTGCACATCTCATTAACTATGGAACAGTTAACTTTATTTCAAAATAAAAACGTAAGTACAAGTGAAAAAAAATGAATCAAAATGCATATATAATTTCAAATAAATAACTACCCTTTCTCTTATCCTCAACAGGTCAAAGCTCTCAGATTACTGCATCCAAAGAATGAAATGCAACCTACCTTACAATAATTTAAAGAAACAGAGCCTATACAATATATTAACTGTTTAAAAAAATCCCTCACTGTTATTATCACTCATCTAATAAACCTTAAATAAAGAAATGCATTAAAAAACATGGACTATTTTTTTTCATGGAAGGATATCTCTTAATAAAATCATTTTTTCCACAGGAAAAAAGAAAATTAAACAATTTAAACTTTCATCCATGACAAAATGTGTTGGTATAATCGTAATAAGCCACTCTGGGGTGTGTGGGTTATTGAGGTTCCACAGCTGGCGAGGATTTGCCCACTCGGCAAACCACGCCAGCCGTGGTAAATCCCCCGATAACCCACACCCCCTCGTGGCTTATTGCTTAAGTAATGCATGAACACAGAGGGGCAACATGGCACCCATAAGAGCTGCATACTTCATGCTGGTGAAAGGTGAGGAATTGCCTGCACTGTGGAGTGATGCACAGAAACACTCCATGAACACAATGGGGTGATGTGCCACCCATCACAGTGGTGTACTGCATGCTTGTGAATGGTGAGGGATTGCCTGCACTGTGTAGCAATGCTCAAAAGCACCATATGAAAACTCTGGTGTGACAAGGCACACATCACGGTGGTGTACTGCTTGTTGGTGAAATATGAGGGAATTCCTGTACAAGGGAGTAATGTCAGAAGCACTGTGTGAGCACAGTGGGGTGACAAGGCACCCATCAAGGTAGTGTGCTGTGTGCTGGTGAAAGGTGAGAGACTGTCTGCGTAATGGAGTGATGTTCAGAAGCACTGCATGAACACTGTGGAGTGACATGGCACCCATCACGGTGGTGTAATGCAGACTGGTGAATGGGTAGGGATTGCATGCATTGAGGAGCGATGCTCAGAAGCATTGCATAAACACAGTGGGTGTCATGGCACCCATCACTGTTGAATTCTGTTTGCTGGTGAAAGGTAGGGGACTGCCTCTACTGGGGAGCAATCCTTGTAGCTGGACAGGAAGCAGTGTTAGTGGTTCAGTATGTAGTATAGTATATGATCAGTGATTGACAGAAGCTGTCAGTCACTGAGCATGTACTGTATACAGTATGTGCTCATTCAGAGCTCAGTCAGCAGCTGGCCATGCTGGTGGGCAGTGGGCTATGCCAGTCGCCAGCTCAGTTATGGGATGGGGGAGCAGGGTGTTAGGGCGCTGTGGGGTGGGGGGTCCACTAGACCACCAGGAAGATTTTAATTTTTATAACGGGAGATCAGAGCTTGGGTAGGGTCACTAGACTATGAGGAATTACTAATAATTATAATGGGAGATTGGGTCTCGGGGGGGCACAACACTACCAGGGAGTTTTTAATAATAATGACAGACAATTGAGGCTTGGAGGAAGACACTAGACAACCAGGGAGTTTTTAATAATAGTGACAAGCAATTGGGACTTGTGGGGGAACTAGACTACCAGGAATTTTTTTAACAATAATGACAGGTGATTAGGGCTTGGGGGGGGCACTATAGAGACTGCTTGGGGACATTGCTGAACGGCCACCCACAGCTTGCGGCAACCTGTGTAGATGCGCCTTGTGTTTGGCACACTGCTATAGTTGTTGCAAGTTGTGGGATTGTGCCACTGGGACCCTGTCCAATAGGGAATTGGGTGCAGGGTCCACGGCACACAGATGATCTGCACAGGCTGCCTTTGGCCTGGGTTTGCATTGAGTTTTGAGACTTGGGCCTAGTATGTCAAAATAACTAAATCCTGCCAAAAAAGGTGATTTTGTAGAGCGACTATGAAATTGTCTTTCAGGATGGATTTGAAAAATTTCACTTACCTTGTTCATGAGGCAGGGTCCTAAAAAAGGTCATGAAAAAAATGTTGGGAGAAAAATATAAAAAAATTACTAAGTTATGAGTACAAGTTCAAAATGCATTCAAATTGATATTCCCAGAGTGTGAAGATTGACAGATCTTTGGCCAACATTAGGGGAGTATCTTGTGATGCCCTCCAGGCTTCATCTTGTGCCAGCTCCTATTTGACCTATTCATAAGTCAACTGCCTGATACCTGTCAGACAGCCAACACACTCCTTTGTGCTGATGATGCAGTTATCTATTCAAAAACCCTGACTTTGACAGCCCTACTGCTAGTTTCCAAAGTAACTTTAGGTCAGTAGCAAGCTGGTTCTCTGACAATAAAGTGTAACAAGCTGGTTCTCTAACAACAAACTGGTCCTCAATTACAAGAGGACAAAGAACATGCTCTTCTCTAGCCTCCCACAAAAGGGAAAAGTTCCATAATTTGTCTACCAAAACAGCCAAGGACAAAACCTTGAATAGGTGGAGACCTTCAAATACATTGACGTAGCTCTGGATAACACCCTGTTTTTTGCGCCCCCATGTTAGCAGTCTGGTGGCCATACTTAACAGAAGAATGGGTGTCCTATATTGTAACCAGAACAATGTCACTAGGGATGCTAGATACCGGATCTACAATGACTGGTCGACAAGCATTTTGTCATCTGAAGTTACAGCAAAACCTTTATGTCAACCGCATTTGCGGTCGGTATAAAGGTGGCCACTGCCTAACAAGTTTTCTTCAGGGGACTTCACCCCCTGAACCCCCCAAGTGAGGGTGCTGTGTCACCCTCACACCCCCCAATTAAAATAATCTACTCAGAGTCAAAGCTTTGGGAAAGGGATGCAAGACCCCCAGAAAACAGTGCCAGGGTCCAGCGCTGGCACTATAGTGACCTGGCGCTGTTGTCGCTGTAGTGTCAGTCACTGTCAACATGTCGCTGTCAGGGCTGTATACTCTAGATGCCATATTGTAGTCAGCTCTGTTCTATCACTTAGAGATTGTAGGCTCCCTGTCTACACAGCTGCCTGTGACATAGTGCTAAACAGAGTAAAGCTAATCTGTAATAAGGTGTGTCACTTTGTACTTGGTGCACATAACCGCACTCATAGTTGCACCCTCTACACACTCACTAACCGGCCACCATGACCCAGCAGAATAAAGCTCCAGACCCATTTGCTAGCAAAAAAGGTGCTCCTGGGTCTAACGCTCCCCTCTTTAACAAATTGTTTCTGCATCATCTCCAACCAATACAATGCCAGGAACACAGCCAGCAATGCCCTAAAGCCTTCTTTCTGGCATACTCGGGTCAGCAAGTGGTCATTTGCTGCCAGAGATGCTAACTGGTTAAACAAACTGCCTGATACACTGCTGAATCCCCCAAAGTTCAATCAGATTAAGAGATCTTTGTGGTCTTCCTTTGCAATCCAGTGCAATTGTAACCATTAAACTGTTTTATTCGGTTTCTCTTTGTAAATATCCTATGACCTTTTATACAGCGATCTATATAGATTTTTTCAAAATTATATGAAATTGCTCAGTCTTAAGAACGTTGGGCTTGACTCGTCTGCATTTCCTCTGGAACCGCTTACTGTATTTGTAATGTTGTTTGTGACATGGAACCTTTATAAATGAGCACATATGCTCACAGGTAATCTCCAAAGTTTTTAATAAATAAATGAAAATACATTGACCCATGCTTACCAGATTTCCTCTGTTCCCCGGCTGGCATTTAAGAGTGAAGACATGTCTCTGGTCTAGAAAGGATTATGGTGTTGGACTCCCCCGGTAGGTAAGTAAGGGGTGGGGGTGGGTTGCTGACTGGGGGGGATGGTAACAGCAGCATAGGTCAGCAGCAATAGATATTGAGGGACCATTTTCTTTTTATAGGATGTAAAAATAACAAAAAATACATCAGCATTTTCTTTATTTCAGGTATTGAAATGGAGGATTGAGCACCCCAGTGTCAACTTCATATTTAACGGGCAAGAGATGTGATGGGGAAGTGGGAGGGGTATTTGGCTGAGGGTGGGATCTTTTTAGAAGGTGCATGGGTACATGAAGCAAATGGGGGAGGTGGGAGGAATACTTGGCAGAGGATGGGATTGTTTAAAAGGGGCTTGAGCAGGGAAGCAATGGGGAGTTGGGAAGGAAACTTGGCAGAGAGGTAGGTTTCTTTCTGTATAGGAACTGATCATAGCATGCGAAGGGGAGGAGGTGTGGTCTTTCACAGTAAGTGGCTTTGTTTTTGTATAGGAACTGGGGAAGGTATGTAATCGGGAGGGGGTTGGATCCTTGCCAGCGTGCAGATTTCTGAGTTTTGTGAAGCAAGGACTACTGTAGGAGCTTTGGAGTGCACAGCACAAAGGGGCCAATGATTTTACAGGAGATGATGGGAAATGGGGTGCAGGATGACCATGACACTGATCAGCTGCTTGCTGAGTGGCAGCATGCAGTTCAGAGAACTGTCCTGTGATACAAGAGCTCTTTTTTTTCAACTCCATGAAGTTTCTGCTCCTCAAACCGAGAACAGTGTCATGATCAGATTGACTTACCAATTATCTGACACTGTCGAATCACAGAAACATAGAATTTGATGACAGATAAGGACCGCTTGGCCCACCTAGTGAGCCCATTTCCCTACCTAACAGATAAGCTGCAGATCCTAGTTAACCAACAGCCTACTTCCTCCTACACCCCACTAGAATTGCCTTAGGTCTGTCCCATGCATTCTTGAATTCCCCACTGTTTTTGACTGTATGACCTCCTCAGGAAGGCTGTTCCATGTATCTACAACCATCTCTGTGAAACATAGAAACATAGACTTTGACGGCAGATAAGGACCGCTTGGCCCATCTAGTCTGCCCATTTCCCTACCTACAGGATAGGCCACAGATCCTAGTTAACCAACAGCCTATTTCTTCCTACCCCCCACAAGAATTGTCTTATGTCTATCCCATGCATTCTTGAATTCTCCCACAGTTTTAGACCCCACAACCTCCTCAGGAAGGCTGTTCCATGCATCCACTACCCTCTCTGTGAAATAATACTTCCTCACATTGCCCCTGAACCACCCCCTTCTATCTTTAAATTGTGTCCCCTTGTTCTTGCACGTCTCTTTTTCTGAAAGATGCTACCCTCTTGGACTTTGTTGATTCCACTGAGGTACTTAAAAGTTTCTATCATGTCCCCCCTCTCCCTTCTTTCCTGAAGGGTATACATATTAAGCTCCTTTAGTCTCTCCTCATGCGGCTTCTCTTGCAGACCCTGCACCATTTTAGTTGCCCTCCTCTGGATCGCCTCTATCCTGTCTATGTCCTTGAGGAGATGGGGTCTCCAGAACTGGACTCAGTACTCCAGATGGGGTCTCACCAACTGTCTGTACAGAGGGATAACAACTTCCTGTTTTCTGCTGCTGATGCCTCTCCCTATGCATCCCAGTATACCCCCAGCCCTCCCTACTGCCTTCTCACATTGCTTGCTAACCTTAAGGTCATCTGATATGATTACCCCCAGGTCCCTTTCCTTTTCTGTTGTTGTTACTACCTCCCCTCCATTGTGTATTCTTCCCCTGGGTTCTTGTTTCCCAGGTGCATTATGTTGCACTTCTTTGCACTGAATCCTAGTTGCCATACTTCTGACCATTCCTCCAACCTTGCCAAGTCCCTTCTCATCCTTTCCACGCCTCCTTGTGTATCAACCCTGTTGCAGATCTTTGTGTCATCTGCAAAAAGGCACACTTTTCCTTCCAATACTTCCTCACATTACGTCTGAGCCGTCCCTCCTCTATCTTCAAATTGTGTCCCCTTGTTCTTGCACATCTCTTTTTCTGAAAGATGCTACCCTCTTGGACTTTGTTGATTCCCTTGAGGTATTTGAAAGTTTCTATCATGTTCCCCCCCTCCCTCCTTTCCTTGAGGCTATACATCTTAAGCTCCTTTAGTCTATCCTCATACGGCTTCTCTTGCAGACCCTGCACCATTTTAGTTGCCCTCCTCTGGACCGCCTCTATCCTGTCTATGTCCTGGCGGAGATGGGGTCTCCAGAACTGGACTCAGTACTCCAGATGGGGTCTCACCAACTGTCTGTACAGAGGGCCAACCACTTCTGTTTTCTACTGGTGATGCCTCTCCCTTCGCATCCCAGTATCCTCCCAGCCCTCCTTACTGCCTTCTCACATTGCTGGCCCACCTTTAGGTCATCTGATATGACTAGCCCCAGGTTCCTTTCCATTTTTGTTGTTGTTAGTATCTCACCCCCCACTGTGTACTCGTCTCCTGGGTTTTTGTTTCCCAGGTGCACTACTTTGCACTTCTTTGCATTGAATCTGAGCTGCCATACATTTGACCATTCCTCCAACCTTGCCAAGTCCCTTTTCATCCTTTCCATCCCACCTTGCATATCAACCCTGTTGCAGATCTTTGTGTCATCTGCAAAGAGACATACTTTTCCTTCCAGTCCCTCTGCAATGTCACTTATAAAGACATTAAAAAGGACCGGCCCCAGTACTGAACCCTGCGGTACCCCACTAGTAACCCCTCTTTCTTCACTGTGCACTCAATTTACTATTACCCTCTGTGTACTGTTGTCCAGCAGGTGTTTTACCCAGGCTGCCACCCTGGGACCCACTCCCAGGCTGGCTAATTTGTTTATTAATCTTTTGTGCGGGACTGTGTCAAATGCATGCTAAAGTCTAGGTAGGCCATGTCCACAGCCCCTTCCTGGTCTACTACTTTGGTTACCCAGTCAAAGAACTCAATTAGATTTGTCTGACATGACCTTCCTGCTGTGAATCCATGCTGCCTTGGGTCCTGTGCCCCACTGGCTTCTTCAGTTGTGGCCAAAAATATTGGCGCCCTTGCAGTTTTTTCTAATGATGCACCATTCCTTCCAGAAAATTGTTGAAATTAAAAAATATTTTGCTATCCACATATGTATTTCTTTGGTTTGCAGAAAGAACTGGAAGGGGACAGGATCAGTTGTGTTCCAGGACAGTAGCTGCTGCTGTTGTTTTCACAGGGTTCTTGTGGATTTTACTTGGTAGGTTAGTTATTTTCTTTCTTACTTCTAAGGGGTTAGCAGGGTATTGTTTTGGGTGCTGTTGGATGTTTGTAAACTGATTTGGTGGCTGTAAGTGGGGCTCATTTGTGGATGTTTCACTGTGTAACAGGCTGCGCTAGTAGAGCCTATTTCTTCTGATTTAAAACCTATTTGGTGGGATTTGCTTGGGCTAGTTCTTTGGCTGCTGGGCTGAGGGGAGACACAGGGCTGATACACTCTCTCTCTCGAGTCAGGTGTCTGCCCAAACCCACTCTTCCCACCCTCCCTCCCCAGAAGCTGCAAATTTATAGGGGAACACCTGCCCTGCAATTGAGAAAAGGCTGCAGGTGCAGCTCATGTAGTTCTAGCCACTTGGGGTTGGATTTAAAGGCTGGGAGGAGGAGCTTTGGGAGTTGTTCATTTCCCTTATAAGTTTAATGTGTGTACTGCACCTAGTAAATAGGGTTACTGGTGTACAGTGGACTGTCTGTAAGATTAATGGGTGACCTGATTAGGCAGTAGGGGTATCTTGGACTGGGGGAACCTGGTAGCTCACCCAAGGAAACCTATTTGAAGGGGGATGGAATCACACATCATTAGGGCTGCATCTTTGGGAGGGTGGTGGGTGCACAGGTGTGGAGCAGCCATGATACTGGACTGGGCTTGGAAGTTCGGGTGGTTGCCCAGTGTGCACCAGCCAGCTACTAGAACAGGAGGAGGTTGCGGGGATTAGGAGAAAGCTGGGGTAAGGGGTGGTATGGTCAGAAGGGGGCTGGGAATCTCCCACAGGGTTGCACCAAGCACTGGGGGTGGGGGCATAGGGAAAGGAGTGCAGGAGAATACTCAGGGGTCACATAGGGAACCTGGCAGAGGAGGTCCAAAAGGACACTACCAAGGAAGCAGGCAGGTAACTGGGGGCCCTCACAAAGGGGGGACGGAGGGACAACATTCTCAGGGAAGTAGACAGATGGCCAGGGCTGGACAGAAGGAAGCAAGACGGGGAAGTGGATCAGACCTTACACTCAGTAACCGCTTCAATTCTCTTCTTCTGCTCAAGGATGAGGGGGGTGATGTAGCCATGACAGGGGTAGTTAGAGATGGAAAGGGAGTGGGAGGCAGGAGGCAGGGGCCAGATAGCAGGAAGAACAGGGGGGGACCTGGAATGCAGGAGAATGGGGGGAGCAGTGAATCGGAGCAGGAGGGGCAGGGGGAAGAGGGAGGAAAGCACAAGGAGAAGGACCAGTTGGGAGGAAAGGTAAAGGAGAAGGACCAGAAGTACAAGCAGGATTCAGTAAAGGGAGCTGAGGGTTTAGGCCAGGGGAGCACGACTAGCAAGGAGGAACTAAATGGAGACAGGAAGGAAGGGAGGATGAGCCAGGCTAGTTTAGCAGATAGGGAGAAGGACCAGTTGAGAGCAGTGAGGGGGGAATTAGCAAGGAACAGAAGGATACTCAGGAGGAGGAGAGGCATAGGATTGGAGAGGAGGGGGTGGCATGTGGCACCCAGAAAGGGGAGGAACACGGAGCCAGCTGGGTGGAGGGCCTCAGAAAGGATGAGGGACATGGAAGGGGGAAGGTTGAAAAGGAGTGGTCAGAGTGCTCCTGCTGGGGATTCAAATGATCAGGGGTATCAAATGGGATAGGGAGGGAGAAGCCTGGCCAGTTAGAACAAGATGCTTCCCTGGACTAACGATGCACAGGGCTACACCCAGGTATATCAGCTGGCAAAGGATTGTGGGGGTTCCCCAGACATACTGGTCCACCTGGGTACAAATGATATTGAGGGAAATAGCGAGCTAGAGATACAGGCAAGATTCAGGAGCTCACCAGGGTCTGTCATGACATAGGATGCACAATTTCCTTCTCAGAAATCCTGCCAGTGCCAAGGGCTAGTGGGGAACACAAAAGGAAAATTGGGGAGATAAACCAGTGGCTCAGGGAGTGGTGTGAGGCCAGAGGGTATGGGTTGATGGGGATTGGGGAGAGCTGGGAGGATAAGGAGCTGTATGCTAGAGATAGACTACATCTCAATTTGGAGGAGGGAACCCTAGTTGAAAATAGAGGGGTTCATTGGTGAAAAGTGGGTTTAACTTGTGAAGGGTGGGATGGGAGAAAAGGCTGGGGTGCCGATAAAGGAGGGACTCTGTTCCACCCCTGGGGACCAGGAGGATTGCAGGAAAGGCCAACTGGCAAAGAGTGCAGACCAGGGAAAACAGACTCCCCATGGGAACATGAGCAGGGAAAATGGAACTATAGGGAAAGGGTGAAGGTAGTCCTGTTAAATGCCAGGAGCTTGGGCAATAAAATGCCTGAGCTCCAGGTGATGCTAACTGAGGGAGCAGTGGATGTGGCAGCGGTCACTGAGACTTGGGCCACTGCAAGACATGACTGGGACCTGAACCTGGAGGGACACACCATGTTCAGGAAGGACAGAGGGGAGGAAGGGAGGAGGGGTAGCAATGATAGTCAAAACTGCATTGGCATAGGGGAGTAGAGGAGGCGGAGGAAACAGTGGAGGCGATTTGGGTACCATGATAACAAGGGGCAAGAGAGTAAAAATAGGACTGGTGTATAGACCCCTGCCCTGGCGGAGGAGCTGGAGGACAGTCTGGTGGCAGATGTTAGGAGACACTCCAGACTGGGCAGAGGAACGGTGGTGGTGTTGGGGACTCTAAACATGCCAGGAACAGACTGGAGACTATGACATCCTCTGTGACCAGGGAACAGAGGCTGTTGGATGTCTTTCAAGACGCTGCTCCTAACTCAGGGTGAGGGAACCACCAGGAGGCACGGGTACTGGATGTGGTCCAGGCAGACAGTGACCAGATTGGGGCCTGGAGGTAAGGGACCCATTGCGGGGAGTGACCATGCCACAGTCTGGTTCTGCCTGGACCTAGGAGGGGTAGAAGGCTGCCACAAAGACAGAAGTAACCGACTTCAGGTAGGATTTTAGGAAATGGGAAGGATCCTTAAGGAGCATTTGGATGGGATTGGGTCAGACATGGATGCTGATAGTAGGTGGGAAATCATCAGGAGAGGGTGCAGGATGCTACCAGCACCTGTGCAAGAGTAAGACGAAATGCGGTAGGGACCAAAACCCTGTTGGTGGACCAGGGAGGTCCAGGAGGTGGTGCAGGGAAAGAAAGCAGCCTATACAATTCAAGTCTCAAGGAGGAAAGGGATCGAGGGGAGTATGAGCTGATGGCTAGAAGGGCCACTAGAGTGGTGAGGGCGGTTAAGGCAAGGAAGGAGCAGAACCTGGCCAGGAAATTAGGAGAGGGAACAAGGGGTTCTTTAGATACATTGGGGAAAAACGAAGGGTGAAGGGGCAGATTAGCATTAAATCAGGGGAGGGATGGGCACAAGACCTGGGGGAGCAGGCTGAGGTACTAAATGAGTACTTCACCTCAGTTTCTCCAGGAGAAATGGGGTGCTGCATCATGCATGGGAGGAGACAGAGATACTGAGGAGGGGGACCCTTACAGTCCGGCAGGTCTAGAGGAGAGGTGGAGGGGGAGGCATCACTGGCAGATGGGGGGAGGGCTTAAACAGGGAGAAGGGGAACCAGAAGTGGAAATCACAGCTGAGAGAGTGAGGGAAGCCCTCAGCTCCCTTAAGACGGAGAAAGCACCGGGGCCGGATAAATTACATCCCAGAGTGCTGAAGGAACTTGCAGATGTCCTGGCAAAACCCCTGGCAGAGCTTTTCACCATCTCTCTGAGGACAGGGTGGGTGCCCCAAGACTGGAAGGTGGCGCATATAGTGCCTATCCACAAGGGGGGATCAAGGGAGGTGGCAGGGAACTACAGGCCTGTCAGCCTGACCTCGGTGGTGGGCAAGGTGATGGAGGGCATTGTCAAGGAGAGGCTAGGGGGAGACCTGGATAAGTCAGGGTGCCTGGACGATAGACAGCATGGATTCATCCTGGGAAATCATGTCAGACAAACCTGGTGGAGTTCTATGACTGGGTGACAAGTGCCTTGGACCTGGGTAGACCAGTGGATGTCCTTTTCTGGACTTCAGCAAGGCATTTGACTCTGTTCCTCACGTGGGCCTGTTGGATAAGCTAGAGAAATGGGGTAGGGAACCAGATGATCAGATGGATAGGCAATTGACTCAGGACCCGGACCCAGAGGAGACGTAGTTGGTGGGATAGTCTCTCCCAAGGAGGGTCATTAGTGGGGTCCCACAGGGATCAGTCCTGGGCCCTTCTGTTCAACGCCTACGTATCTGACATAAGGACAGGAATCAGGAGTGAGATGAGTCTCTTTGCAGATGACTCGAAACTGGGGGCGGTGGTGGATGGGGAGGAGGGGAGGGTGGCCCTACAGGGGGACCTGGAGGCTCTGGAAATATGGTCTAGAAAGTGGAAGCTGAGGTTCAATGCAGAGAAATGCAAGGTACTCCACCTGGGGGCCAGAAACCCAGGTCAAGTGTACACCCTGGGGGGATGCTACAAGTCTCGATGGCTGAGAGGGACCTGGGGGTTGTGGTGGATGTCAAGATGAACAACTCGGAGACTTGTAGGAGGGCAGCAGCCAAGGCCAACAGGATGCTGGATGCATCGCTAGGGGATCACCTCAGAGGGAGGAAGTGATACTCCCTCTGTATAATTCTTGGTGAGGCCGCACCTTGAGTACTGCGTGCAGTTTTGGAGGCCACACTTAAAGCGGGACATTAACCTTCTGGAGAGGGTCCAGAGGAGGGCAACCAAAATGATTTGGGGCTTGGGGGACAGGACCTATGAGGAGAGGCTCGAAGAGCTAAATATGTACACATTGGAAGAGAGAAGGGACCGGGGGAACATGATAGAGGTCTTTAGGTACATGAAGAGGGTAAATAGGGGAGGAACAGTCGGGTGCTTGAAGGAAGGAGGAAGGGGCCACTAGAGGGCATGGCTGGAAGCTGGAGGGGAAGATTCAGGGAGAAAGGAGGTGGTGCTACTTCACTGAGAGGGTGGTGGAGCCATGGAATGCACTGCCAAGGGGCTGGTGGAGGCAGAGACAGTGGAGGGGTTCAAGAGGGGTGGGACAGGTACAGGAAGGGTTCTGGAAGCAAAATCCAATGCAGCAAGAATATCCGGAACTGGGAAGGGAGAAGCCAGAGAAGGCGAGGGGGACAGCTAGGTCAGCACCCAGGTTGGGGACTGACCAAACGAGCAGACACAAAAGACTGTTAGGCCTAGTCTGCTGGCATTTTAGTATGTTAGTATGAATAAAACACGAACAGCAGAAAAATTTAGTAAGTCTTAGCTTATTCCACACAGAAATCCTTAAATGGCCCAGACAAAATCATTGGCATCTTTTAGAAGTAGTTAGAAATAATTAGATTTCAAGCATGTGATTCTCCTTCACTTTGGAATTGAACTCACCTGTGGTGAGTTGCAGGTGCCTGCAATATAAAAATCACTCATTCAACCAGTTTGAATAGAGAAAAGGACTAATTCTCCTGTTTTGTGTCACTGTGTGAACCGCAATGAGCATGGAGAAAAGAAAGACAGCCAGAGAATTGTCTGAGGAGGTCAGACAGAAGATTGTAGCCAAGCATGGACAATCTCAAAACTACAAATCAATCTCCAGAGACCTTGATGTTCCTGTTTCCACTGTACATAATGTTATAAGGATGTTTAAGGCCCATGGCACTGTAGCCAACCTCCCTGGATGTGGCCACAAGAGAAAAGTTGATCGAAGATTGCAGCGCAGGATTGTTCGAATGGTGGAGAAAGCACCTCGATCAACTGCCAAACAGATTCAAGCTGACCTTCAGACACAAGGTAAGACAGTTTCAACTCGCCCCATCCTTCACCAACTCAATGAAAGGGGGTTATATGGTAGGAGGCCCAGGAGGACCCCACTGCTGAGAGAGAGAGAGAGACATAAGAAAGCCCGACTGGGGTTTGCCAAAACACACCTGAACAAGACAAAAATCCTTCTGGGAGAATGTCCTGTAGGACAGATGAGACCAAATTAGAGCTTTTGGTAAAGCACATCATCTCTATGTTTACAGAAAACAAAATGAAGCCATCAAAGAAAAGAACACCTTCCATTACAGTCAAACATGGAGGGTTCAGTGATGTCTTGGGTTGCTGTGCTGCCTCTGGCACTGGGTGCTGTGAGCGTGTGATGGCATCATGAAATCTGGAGATTACCAGGCCATTTGGAGTGCAATGTTGAACCCAGTGTCAGAAAACTGGGTCTCCGTCGAAGGTCATGGGTCTTCAGCAGGACAATGACCCAAACACACTTCAAAAGCACCCAGGAATGGTTCAAGACAAGACACTGGACTGTTCCAAGTGGCCAGCAATGAGTCTGGATCTAAATCCCATTGAAAACCTGTGGAGAGATCTGAAAACAGCAGTTGGGAGAAGGCACCCTTCAAATCTGGGAGAACTGGAGCAGTTTGAGCAAGAAGAGTGGACCAAACTGCCAGTAGAGAGGTGCAGAAAGCTTATCCATGGCGATAGGAAGTGGTTGATTGCAGTTATTTTGACCAAAGGCTGTGCTACCAAATATTAAGTCTAGGATGTCAATAATTTTGTCAATGCCATTTCTTTTCATTTTCTGATTTAAAAGGATATATTAAATTCTGAATAAAAAACAAATGTTCTGTAATATTAACAGAGAAATAAAGAATTGTGGAGACCAAATACTGTACTGTTGTTAATTTCAACTTATGTTTGGAGGAAATTGTGAGTTATTTGAAAAAGTGCAAGGGCGCCAATATTTTTGGCCATGACTGTAGGTACTCAACAGTTCTTTCCTTCAGAAGTGATTCCATCATTTTTCCTACCACTGAGGTCAAACTGACAGGTCTGTAGTTTCCTGCCTCTGTCTTGATCCCACTTTTGTGAAGGGTAACCACATTCACCCTCCTCCAATCCTCAGGTACCACACCATCTTCCCATGATTTATTAAAAAGAGTAATCAGTGGTGTTACTAGTTCTTCCCTTAGTTCTTTTAGAATTCTGGGGTGAATCCCATCAGGCCCCATTGCTTTAACCACCATCAGTTTTAAGAGTTCTTTCAGAACCCTTTCTTCTGTGAAAGGACTAAAATCAACCACCCTATCCAAAGTGCTTCTATTGACTGGATTAGATGTCTCCCCCTGCTTTTCCACTGTGAATACTAAACAGAAGTATTTGCTAAGTATCCCTGCTTTTCCACTGTTGCACTCTGCCCAACCACCTTCCTCTTTATTCAACCTCAGTATCCTTGCCTTAGTCCTTCTTTGTTCCCTAATGTACCTATAAAAGGTTTTATCCCCCTTCTTAACTGAGTTGGCTATCTTTTCCTCAGTTTGGGCCTTTGCTGTTCTGACTGTCTTCCCTGTTTCCTTCTGCTTTAACTGGTACAGTTCTCTGTCCTGCTCCTTCTGTGTTTCTTCATACTTCCTGAATGCCATCTTTTTCTCCCTAACCTTCCCACTCACTTCTTTTGAGAATCATAGTGTTTTTTCCTTTCATTTTGATTTGCGTATTTGCTTCACACAAATGCTTGTTGCTTCTGTGATGGTGGTTTTGATGTTTCCCCATTGTTGCTCCACCCCACCTTCTTTCCTGTTTGCTAGTGCTTTTCTAAAGCACTCTCCCATTTGGACAAAATCTGCCCTCCTGAAGTCCAGTACCTTCACTTTTGTATGGCTTGACTCTACAGCTAAGTTTATCATGAACCACACTATTTGGTGGTCGCTTGTTCCCAGATGGCTACCCACTTCAAGTTCGGAGATCCTTTCTCCGACCCCATTGAAGTACCAGGTCTAACATTACTCCTCCCGAGTGGGCTCCAAAACTAGCTGTCTGAGGCATGCCCTGTAGGCATTGAGAATGTCCCTGCTCTTGGATGTGGCTGCAGCAAAGGTGCTCCAGTTAACATCTGCATATTCAGATCCCCATCAGCAATATCTCCCTTTCTCTGCCATCCTAAGGATGCCTTCTATCATTTCCTTGTCCATTTCCTCCCACTGAGATGGGGTCTGTATACAACCCCTGTGTGGATTGTGGTGCCATTTCCAGTCTCCAGGGTGACCCACAGTGCCTTCTCTCCTCCCTGTTTACCCTTTAGTTCTGTTGCTTTGATCCCTTCCCTTACATAGAGAGCTACTCATCCTCCTCTTCTTCCCTCCCTGTCCCTCCTGTAGATTGTGTACCCTGGTATGTTGACATCCCAGTCATGGTTCTCTGTGTACCATGTTTCTGTGACTGCCATGATATTCAGGCATCGCTCTTCCATCAAGGCTACCATTTTGGGGAGCTTTTTACCTAAACTGCGGGCATTGGTATTCATTACCCTCCATTTTTGTATGGCTTTATTTATTTTTGCCCCATCCCTGTCCTTACTGCCTTTGTCTTTTTTCTACATTTACCCTGCCCTTCTCCCTGTCGACTACTCTATCTTGGTGTTTCCCTCACTAACTACCCTGATTTTTTGGGGGGGCTAGGATATCCCTTCTCCTTTTCAGTGCCTCCCCCCTTGACAAGTTTAAATGCTTGTCAATGAAGCATTTAAACCTATCACCTAGGATCCTGGTTCCCCTCCTGGATAGATGCAGACCATCGCGCCAGTATGGATCTGCATCCCTCCAGGTGGAGCCCCAGTCCAAAATGAAGCCAAATCCCTGAGCTCTGCACCAGTTTGTCAACCAGTCATTGAATACCATGGTGCAGAGTACCCTAGCCTCACCCATGCCATAGACAGGTAGCACTTCCCAGAAAGTTACTGTGTGTGCTACTTGTCTGAGGCCCCTCCCCAACTCCACAAACTCCTGTTGCACTGCTCTGATCCCATTCTCAGCCAGGTCATTTTTCCCTAGGTGGATAATGACATCCAGCTCACTCCCCCTTTCAGCTGCTGTCATGATCCTGAGGATTTGTTTCCAGTCCCTCCAAGCCATGGCGCCAGGCAGGCGCCTTACCTCCCTTCCCCTCCCTCCCCCAGTTCTACCTCCTAACAATTGAGTCCCCACCAGGAGTTGTTTCCTTCTCCTGTGGGGTCCTGTGCCACCCTCCTGTGGATCTCCATTGTGGAGGTTCCCAGCATCCCTTGGTCTCCACTGCAGGTGCCTCCATAGAGGAACCATGCTCCACCAGAGTGGCCAATGAATTGCAGAGAGGCACAAATGGAGGAATGCGCCTCTGTACCACCACCCTCACCCTACCTGAGACCACTGTGGTCCAACCACTCCTCTTTCTTGGCAACCTCCAAGGTAATGGTAGTGGCCTGGGTGGTCCCTGCTTGAGGGAGCAGGTTTCCTGAATCCTTGCCAGGTCAGCATGGAGACAAACAACCTCCACTGCAGACTGCCTTGCTTTGGACTGACAGTGACACACCTCTCAAATTCATTGTCATAACAACATGTTCACTTTGCATAAGTGCAAGCAAACATTTTTATTTTATTTATTTATTTGTACATATCTGAATTACAATCATTTGAGTCATGGACTCATTTCCAAAGACTCCTTATCAGAGAATACAGAGACAATCACAGGGTTACATAGTTCCATGGACAAACACAGAGTTATATAATTTCATAGAATACATCACTATATAATTACAGTGCAAAACATTTGAACAGACAGGTTGTAATGACAGTGTACTTTTACATGGGTTAATGTATTTGTCCTATACAAGGTGGAAGCAAGGCAATTAGTGTGAGAAATGTAAGTGGAGAACTGGAGTGATGTAGAAATTAGCAGTCCTGGGGACATTGTCAAGTAGGTTGTGGACTAGCAGTTGCACCCACAAGTAGGATGGCCAGTAAGGGATGGGAATCAAGAATGGTTATGCACACCTACAGCAGCAAGTGATGAATAAATGGTTCCTGAGAGCAATTTTGAAAGGACCAATTTTAGGGAGGTTGGAGATAGTGGCAGGGAGGGACTTGAACCAGGATGGGGCCCTGTAGCAAAAGGACCACTGTGAAAGTGATGTTCTGGCTCTAGGTAGCAGGAGGGTGGCATTACAGGTGCTGCAGGTGGAAACAGCAGGGGTGGCATGGTGGGGGGAGGAGGTCACCCCAGGGGGGGGGAGAGACCAAGGAGTATTTTTGGTCAGCAGACATGACTGGTAGAGGAGCCTCTCCTCAAAGTTAAGCACGCTGGCCATGTAGTATAGTGAGCAGGTGTATGTGCATCTGCCAGCACCGGTCAGAAGCCTGAAGGCCTTGTTGATGGACAATTGGATTTCATTAAGTGCAATATTGTCTGTGGCTGCATAGATTGGAAGGCCATAGTCCACAAAGGACAGAACTGAGGAGGTGATAGCCAGCCAGAGCACCTCTGAAGGGGTAGGCAGTCCCTGTGGTGGTATAGTAGGCCAATCCATGGGTTCATGGCAGAAGAGAGGGTGAAAAAGTGGGAGTGCAAGGTAAGGGCTGGATCGAAGGTAATGTCCAGGTATTTATAAGAAGACACTTGTTCAAGGGGGTGCTGAGTGCTGGGAAGTATCTGGAGGGGGGGGGTGTTTCTGGCCGATTTGGTGATGGGTGAAAAGCATAACCTTTTTTTTAGATGAATGACCAACCTGTGGTCTATGAACCATTGCTCTGTCTGGTTGAAAGAGAGCTGGAGAGAGACCTGAAGGGAGGCAGGGTTTGGGTGCAAAGCAAATAGGACTGCATAGTCTGCCTAGAGAAGTACCCTACCAGCACAGGAGCTGGGTAGCGCATTAAGGTAGAGGCTGAAGATAAGAGGGCCCAGAATGGAGCCCTGGGAGACCTCAGAGTAGACAGGCCAGGTGTTGGACCAGGTGCTGTGGATTTTTATGCACTGGGATCTGGAGGATAGGTAGCTGTTAAACCAGAAGAGGGGCCCTGGGGAGAGACCAAGTTGGAGGAGGGAGTCAAGCAAGATCGGACAGCAGACCATGTCAAAGACCTTGGAGAGGTCGATGAAAACAGATCCAGCAAGGTTGCCAGAGTCTAAGGCAGAGTGCAGGAAATTGGAAAACTCTAGGAAAACAGTGGTGGTGCTGTGGCCTAAGCAGAATCCATGCTGCTCCCTGCACATAATGTCATGTTTGGTCCGGTAATTCTGTGAGCTGATCTGCCACAATTTTTCCACGATTTGAGAGTGGGGGAGGATGGAGATTGACCTGTAGTTACTGGGGGAGGAGCAGTCCCCACTTTTGAGTATGGGTATGATTACTGCCATTTTCCAGGTAAGGAGGACCTGACCCAGACACAGTGAGTGATTGAGCAAGTCAGTGAGTGGGGCAAGTACTGCATCCAGTATCTGGCAAAGGAGCCTCGTGTCCAATTGGTCATTGAAGGGACTGGTATCATTGAGGGCTTTAGTTAGATATGGCATGGCTTCTTGTGGGAATATAGTGCAGATATAGAAAGGTGGATGGTGGAGCATGGAAGGCTGTGGGGGGGAGACTGGATCAAAGAAGTTGCTGGGGAGGACTGAGCTGAGGTTGGAGAAAGTGGTGTTTAGGATGTTCATGATGATTTGGGGGTCCAAGGTGATGGATCCATTGACGGTGAGTTGGGATGGAGGGGGGAAGCACGACTTCCCATTCAGTTCTTTTATGTTATCCCAGAACTTCCAGCCTGTGACCCAGGAGGAGGAGGCAAGGGTGGCTCAGTAATATTCAGCCTTGGCCTTGCGAATGGCCCAGGTACACTTATTGCGCTCTGTGTTATATGCTTGTCTATCTGCTGGCTTACCAGATTCAACAGCTCTGTGCCATAGGTTATCCCTTAGTCTCAGTTGCTGAATGAGAGATGGAGTAACCCATGGAGCATTTTGTTTCTTGGTATGGGTGTTGGAGAGGGGTGCAACAATGCCACAGGCCTTGTTAAAGGAGCAAGTGAAGAAGTCAAGCACCAGGTCAATATTTGGAGCGATGTTGATGGGGGACCAATCCAGTTGGGTGAGATACAGTTTGAGTGTTTCAAGGCTACCAGGGCGAAGGTGCTAAGAGAGGACTATCCTGGGCACTAGTTTGTGAGTGAGGGCAGACCATGTGAAAAGAACTGAGGAATGGTCATGAAGAGAGTTTGGGAGGAAATTAATATCCAGGACTTTATGGCGGCGATTGGTTAGAATAATGTCCAAGAGGGTATTGGTCCCATTAGAGGGGTTGAACTTGGTTGGTTGAGAGACTAGTTGAGACATATCGAGGGCAGCAAATGTGTCTCTGGTTTGAGATGCTGAACTGGCAAGCCAGTTGATGTTGAGGTCCCCCAGAAGGATCTGCTCGAACTTGTGTGGCAGGTTAGTGAGGTAGTCAGAGAGTGAGATAATGGCTGTGGTTTGGTTTCGTGGGGGAACATAGGCAACAGTGAGGATAAGAGGGGCCCTAGAGGGGTCTGGGGTGATTTTGAGGGAAATGGCTTATGCTCCATGGTCCAGCTTGGGGACTGGGAGGGAATGACCCTTCAGGGTGTCGTGCCTATAGAAAGCACACCCACCACCGCACTTACCACCTCAATCCTCCCTGAAAAGAGTGTACCCAGGGAAGGTGTTGAAGGAGTCTGGGGTCAATTTTGAGAGTCAGGTTTCCATAAGAGCTGGGATCTCAGGTTGGTGTTGTATGATCCAGCACTGGAGGGCTGCCAATTGTTTCAGGAGGCTACAGATACTCATCGAAGCAATGCGTAAGCCAGACACAGGTGGTGACCAAGCTTGGCTTGGGGACATGGGGCCAGGGTTTGGGTGAATATTCCCGGATAGCATTTGTCATTGCTGAATGTTTGCTGCTGGTATTGCTGTTGTACCAGGTCCTGTTTGTACACATTTTTATTATACATTTACCCAGGATAGAGCAGATGAGATGCGATGTCTCATTTTCAGTGGTGTTGTTTTGACACATTGTTAGATTCGTACTTACCCAGGATAGGGTAGCTGTGAGGCAATATCTACTTTTAAGTGGGCTCCTTCATTTTGACCCCAAATGTCCAGTCTTTTTATGACCTGACGGTATGATCATAATAGGTAGAATTTTTAAAATCCCACCTGAAAGGTGATTTTGCTGTGCAACTGTGGAAACAAGTTTCGGAGGGGATTTGAAAAATAATACCTGCCATGTTCAGGAGGTTGGGTAGCACAAGGGATATGTTGAACATTAGGGGCCAAAATCTGCAAAATATAAAGTTAGGAGTAAATGTTAGAATAATTTGTTCCTTACAACTTAGTTGATTTTTCACATTTTACCCCAAATTTGCAAAATAATCTTTTTATGACCACTCCTTCTAAGCATGACAGGACTCATTTATAAAACAATATCCAAAACGTCATTTTGAGTCACAAGTGCTAAAACACATTTCAGGTAGGATTTCAGAAATGACTGCTGTCACATTCATGAGGTGGTGTGAAAAAATGGCTGTGTTGAAATATGGGGGTCAAAATATAAAAAATGACCACAGTTACAAGTGTGCATTGCAAAATTGTGACATAGACTCATAATTTTGTTGTTTTCTCATATTTTCAATCTCAGTTTTTTGACCTAACCTTCTTATGACCCCACATAGCCTTCTTATGAGTCCAAGTCACAAACAAAGGTGGAGAAAATGTTTAAAGCCTGCCCATAAGGTGATTTCATGCCACATGTGCAAAAACACATTTTGGCCTGGATTTGAAAAATGACCGCTGCCACATTCGTGAGGTGCTGTGAATAAATGGCTATGTTGAAAATTTGGGGTCAAAATATTGAAATTTACCAATGTTACGAGCCTGCATTCATAAATTTCAACATAGGCTCATTACTTTGTTGTTTTTTTTATATTTTTACCCCAGATTTTCAACATTGCCTTACCTCATGAACAAGGATGGAGAAAATGTTCAACCCTTGCCAGAAAAGTGATTTCACACAGCAACCGAGAAATCACCATTTGGGACAGATTTGTCTCATTTCACTGCCATTGTTCATGAGGTGGGGTACCAAAAAAGGCATGTTGAAAATTTGGGGCTAAAATATAAAAAATGTTATGCCAGTAAGTTCAAAACTCCACTGAAATACACTGAACTACATATATGATTTCCTCGGTTCATGGTCGGCATTGAAAAGTGAAGACATATCTGTGGTCCAGATAGGATTATGTTGTTTAATGACTGGTAGGTAGGTAAGGGCTTGGGGGTGAGGTGGTGGGTGCGGTGTGGGACAGTCAGGTGGGTGGACAGTAACAGCGGTGGTGGCAGCAGCAGACATCGATAGACGGTTTCTTTTTTACAGGGTATACTAAAAATAGAATACTAGGGATGGTTTTCTTTATTTCAGGTGGTGACACTGGGGACTGGGCACTCCCAGTACCAGCGTTATGTTTGTGGGGGTGGGTGCTGATGTATGAGTGGGAAGGTTGGGTGGGGAGATGTTAACGGTGGCAGGAGTAACATACATTGATGGGTGGTTTCCTTTTTACAAGGTATATAAAAAACAACTATAGATTCTTTATTTCAGGTGGTGACATAGGGTACTGGGCATCCCCAGTATCAGTGTTATGTTTGGGGGGTGTGAGGTATTGGGTGCTAAGTGGGAGGTCAGGTGGGGGAACAGTAATGGCGGTGGCAGCAACAGACACTGATGGATGTTTTTCTTTGTTACAGGGTACACTTAAAAAAAAACTATGAGGGAAGGTTTTCTTTATTACAAGTGGCAACATAGAAACATAGAAACATAGACGTTGATGGCAGATAAGGACTGCTTGGCCCACCTAGTCTGCCCATTTCCCTACCTAGAGGATAAGCTGCAGATCCTATTTAACCAACAGCCTATTTCTTCTTTCCCCCCCAAAAAATTGCCTTATGTCTGTCCCATGCATTCTTGAATTCTCCCACAGTTTTAGACCCCACAACCTCCTCAGGAAGGCTGTTCTATGCATCCACCACCCTCTCTGTGAAAAAATACTTCCTCACATTGTCCCTGAACCGTCCCCCCTCTATCTTCAAATTGTGTCCCCTTGTTCTTGCACATCTCTTTTTCTGAAAGATGCTACCCTCTTGGACTTTGTTGATTCCACTGAGGTAATTAAACATTTCTATCATGTCCCCCCTCTCCCTCCTTTCCTCAAGGGTATACATATTAATCTCCTTTAGTCTCTCCTTGTATGGCTTCTCTTACAGACCCTGCACCATTTTAGTTGCCCTCCTCTAAACTGCTTTCATCCTGTCTATGTCCTTGTGGAGATGGGGTCTCCAGAACTGGATGCAGTACTCCAGATGGGGTCTCACCAACTGTCTGTGCAGGGGGATAACAACTTCCTGTTTTCTGCTGGTGATACCTCTCCCTATACATCTCAGTATCCCCCCAGCCCTCCCTACTGCCTTCTCACATTGCTTGCCAAACTGAAGGTCATCAGATATGATTACCCCCATGTCCCTTTCCATTTCTGTTGTTGTTACTACCTCCCCCCATTGTGTAATCTTCCCCTGGGTTTTTGTTTCCCAGGTGCATTACTTTGCACTTCTTTGCATTGACTCCAAGCTGCCATACTTCTGACCATTCCTCTAACCTTGCCAAGTCCCTTCTCATCCTTTCCATGCCTCCTTGTGTATCAACCCTGTTGCAGATCCTTATGTCATCTGCAAAGAGGCATACTTTTCCTTCCAGTCCCTCTGCAATGTCACTTATAAAGACATTAAAAAGGACTGGACCCAGTACTGAACCCTGCGGTACCCCACTAGTAACCCCTAATTCTTCAGAGTGGACTCCATTTACAATTACCTTCTGTGTCCTGTTGTTCAGCCAATCTTTTACCCAGGCTACCAACCTGGGATCCACTCACAGGCTGGTTAATCTGACTACTAATCTTTTGTGTGGGACTGTGTCAAATGCCTTGCTAAAGTCTAGGTAGGCCATGTCCACTGCCCCTCCTTGGTCTACTACTTTGGTCACCCAGTCAAAGAAATCAATTAGATTCATCTGACATGACCTTCCCGCTGTAAACCCATGCTGTCTTGGGTCCTGTGCCCCACTGGTCTCTAGGTACTCAACAATTCTTTCCTTCAGAAGTGATTCCATCACTTTCCTACCACAGAGGTCAAACTGACAGGTCTGTAGTTTCCTGCCTCTGTCTTGGTCCCACTTTTGTGACGGGAATCACATCTGCCTTCTTCCAGTCCTCAGGTACCACACCATCCTCCCATGATTTGCTAAAAGGGTAGTCAGTGGTGTCACTAGTTCTCTGCTTAATTCTTTTAGAATTCTGGGGTGAATTCCATCTGGCCCCATTGCTTTGTCCACCTTCAGTTTTAGGAGTTCTTTCAGAACCCATTCTTCTGTGAAAGGACTGGGATTGACCCCCTCTCCAGAGTGCTTCTGTTAATTGGATTAGGCACCTCCCCCACTTCCTCTTTTGTGAATACTGAACAGAAGTATTCATTCAGTATCCCTGCTTTTTCACTGTCACTCTCTGCCCACCAACCATCCATTCCATTCAGCCTCACTATCCCTCCCTTTGCCTTTCTATGCTCCCTGAAATACCTATAAAAGGTTTTATCCCACTTCTTAACCGAGTTAGCTATCTTTTCCTCAGTTTGCACCTTTGCTATTATGACTACCCTCCCTGCTTCCTTCTGCCTTAACTGGTACAGTTCTCTGTCCTGCTCCTTCTGTGTTTCCTTATACTTCCTAAATGTTATCTTTTTCTCCCTAACCTTCACCGCCACCTCTTTTGAGAACCATAGTGGCTTTTTCTTTCATTTTGATTTGTTTATTTGCTTCACACAAAGGCTTGTTGCCTCTGTGATGGCAGTTTTGATATCTCCCCATTGTTGCTCCACCCCTCCTTCTAGCCTGTTTGCTAGTGCTTTTCTAAGGCACTCTCCCATCTTGCCAAAGTGAGCCCTCCTGAAGTCCAGAACCCTCACTTTTGTATGGCTTGACTCTGTAGCTGAGTTTATCATGAACCACATCGTTTGGTGGTCACTTGTTTCCAAATGGCTACCCACTTCTAGATCTGAGATCCTTCCACTGTCACCATTTGAGAGTATGAGGTCTAAGATTGCTCCCTCATGAGAAGGTTCCAAAACTAGCTGTTTGAGGCATGCCAACTGATGGGCATCAAGAATGGCCCTGCTTTTGGATGTGGCTGCCGCTAAGGTGCTCCAGTTAACATCTGGCATGTTAAGGTCCCCCATCAACAGTATCTCCCCTTTCTCTGCCATCCTAAGTATGCCTTCTATCATATCCTTGTCCATTCCCTCCCCTGACATGTGGGGGTCTATATACAACCCCTGTGTGGATTTTGGTGCCATTTTCAGTCTCTAAGGTGACCCACAGTGCCTCCTCTCCTCCCCTCCCTGTTTACTCTTTTGTTCAGTTGCTTTTATCCCTTCTGTAACATGGGGGGGGGGGTTGTGTTACCCTGGGATCTTGTAGGTGGGGATATAAACACTTTTTATCACAGCCCAGGATGTGCAGCTTAACACAGCAGACTGATTGTGCATTTATTGGTAAGATTACTGTGAGAGGTGCATTCAAAGTAAAATCCTTCTGCAAATATTCTCCAGCCAGGCTCTAGGTCTGTTCCTAATCAGGTACTGAGACACAAGCAATTGTTTGAGCCCTCTTTTATGCAGGCAATCACTCTCCTGCTCTTAATCAAGTACTTAGCTCTGTGAAGTTGTGGTGCAATGCCTTCTGGGACTTGTAGTGTATGCACCACACTTTGTAGTCCTGGCAGAGAGAAAAGGGAATATACGTGCTAGGAGGTAACACCCTTCCACAACTTTACCCAGTGCCATGTTACACTTCCCTTACATAGAGAGCTACTCCCCCCTCTTCTGCCCTCCCTGTTTCTCCTATAGGTTGTGTACCCTGGTATGTTAACATCCCAGTCATGGTTCTCTGCGTACCATGTTTCTGTGACTGCTACAATATCCATGCATTCCTCTTCCATCAAGGCCACCAGCTCAGGGAGCTTGTTGCCCAGACTACGGGCGTTGGTACTCATTACCCTCCATTTCTTAATGGACTTACACCTTTTTGCCCCATCTCTGTCCTTATTGCATTTGTCACTTTTTCCATTTACCCCTGCGCTTCTCCCTATTGACCTCTCTATGTTGCTGTCTACCTCACTTAGTACCCTGATATTTTGGGGGGGCTAGGATTTCCCTGCTCCTTTCCAGTGCCTCCCCCCTTGGCTAGTTTAAATGCTTGTCAATGAAGTATTTAAACCTATCACCTAGGATCCTGGATCCCCTCCTAGACAGATGCATACCATCATGCCAGTATAGGCCTGCATCCCTCCAGGTGGACCCCTAGTCCACAATGAAGCCACATCCCTTACTCCTTTCTCTGTTTGCTTATTTCTTTTTTCTTCTATCCCTACTTACTTACTGCCTTTGCACCCTTTTAGCTCCTAATCTTCCTGTTCTGAGACAAGAAGTTCCTATATTTCTCAGTAGTCTCCTTACTTGCTCAGAGTCAGACCTCCAGCAGCTAGGTGGGATGGAGAGCAACTATTGCCCTTCTAGGATGGTGAGTCTTTGGTGGCTCTGTGATCACTTACTTCCTGCTCCCAAACAAGAAGTTCCTGTTGTCAGTTAAATCCTGTGCCTATAAAAGCAGAACTGGTTTATGGTGGTGGGGGTGGAGGGGAAGGAAGGAGGGCAATATAGTCCCAGTAGGGAAGTTTTAGTTATACCAGTATTGCCTTCCTCCTGGGGTTCTGTCTGTTCTCTAGCAGAAGCTATCTAGTGTTTATATCTGGTCTTAACCTGGCTCCTTCTAGCTTAGCCACTCACCCTACTTTGCAAATCTTTCTACACTTAGTTAATTTCACAGATAACACTTCCCTTGTGACACCTGTGATAGGTACCTAGATAAGTACACAGATAACAGGAAACAATTTACTTCAACTACCTCTGACAAACACACCAACTCCTTTTTTTTACCCTAAATTGAAGGTCCCAGTACAAGAGATCTAGTTCTTAGTCCCAGTAGAGAAGTTTTAGTTATATCAGTAGCTCCTTCTTCCTGGTGTTCTGTCTGTTCTCCTGCAGAAGCTATCTAGGGCAGTGTTTATATCTGGTCTTAACCTGGCTCCTTCTAGCTTAGCCACTCACCCTACTTTGCAAATCTTTCTACACTTAGTTAATTTCACAGATAACAATTCCCTTCTGACACCTGTGATAAGCACCTAGATAAGTACGCAGATAACACAGATAACAATTTACTTCAACTACCTCTGACAAATGCACCAACTCCTTTTTTACACTAATTGAAGGTCCCAGTACAAGAGAGCTAGTTCTTAGTCCCAGTAGAGAAGTTTTAGTTATTCCAGTAGCTCCTTCTTCCTGGTGTTCTGTCTGTTCTCTGGCAGAAGCTATCTAGGGCAGTGTTTATATCTGGTCTTAACCTGGCTCCTAGCTTAGCCACTCACCCTAATTTGCAAATCTTTCTACACTTAGTTAATTTCACAGATAACAATTCCCTTCTGACACCTGTGATAAGCACCTAGATAAGTAAACAGATAACAGGTAACAATTTACTTCAACTACCTCTGACAAACGCTCCAACTCCTTTTTTTACCCTAAATTGAAGGTCCCAGTACAAGAGATCTAGTTCTTAGTCCCAGTAGAGAAGTTTTAGTTATACCAGTAGCTCCTTCCTCCTGGTGTTCTGTCTGTTCTCTGGCAGAAGCTATCTAGGGCAGTGTTTATATCTGGTCTTAACCTGGCTCCTTCTAGCTTAGCCACTCCCCCTACTTTCCAAATCTTTCCACACTTAGTTAATTTCACAGATAACAATTCCCTTCTGACACCTGTGATAAGCACCTAGATAAGTAAACAGATAACACAGATAACAGATAACAATTTACTTCAGCTACCTCTGATAAACACACCAGCTCCTTTTTTTTACCCTAAATTGAAGGTCCCAGTACAAGAGATCTAGTTCTTAGTCCCAGTAGAGAAGTTTTAATTATACCAGTAGCTCCTTCCTCCTGGTGTTCTGTCTGTTCTCTGGCAGAAGCTATCTAGGGCAGTGTTTATATCTGCTCTTAACCTGGCTCCTTCTAGCTTAGCCACTCCCCCTACTTTACAAATCTTTCTACACTTAGTTAATTTCACAGAAAACAATTCCTTCTGACACCTGTGATAAGCACCTAGATAAGTACAGTACTCAGATAACACAGATAACAGATAACAATTTACTTCAACTACCTCTACCAAACACACCAACTCCTTCTTTTTACCCTAAATTGAAGGTACCAGTACAAGAGATCTAGTTCTTAGTCCCAGTAGAGAAGTTTCAGTTATTCCAGTAGCTATTTCCTCCTGGTGTTCCGTCTGTTCTCTGGCAGAAGCTATTTAGGGCAGTGTTTATATCTGGTCTTAACCTGGATCCTACTAACTTAACCACTCCCCCTAATTTGCAAATCTTTCTACACTTAGTTAATTTCACAGATAACAATTCCCTTCTGACACCTGTGATAAGCACCTAGATAAGTACACAGATAACAGATAACAATTTACATCAACTACCTCTGACAAACACACTAATTCCTTTTTTTGATTTTTACCCTAAATTGAAGGTCCCAGTACAAGAGATCTAGTTCTTAGTCCCAGTAGAGAAGTTTTAGTCATACCAGTAGCTCCTTCCTCCTGGTGTTCTGTCTGTTCTCTGGCAGAAGCTGTCTAGGGCAGTGTTTATATTGGGTCTTAACCTGGCTCCTTCTAGTTTAGCCACTCCCCCTACTTTGCAAATCTTTCTACACTTGATAACAATTCCCTTCTGACACCTGTGATAAGCACCTAGATAAGTACACAGATAACACAGACAAGAGATAACAATTTACTTCAACTACCTCTGACAAACACACCAACTCTTTTTTCCCTAAATTGAAGGTCCCAGTACAAGAGATCTAGTTCTTAGTCCCAGTAGAGAAGTTTTAGTTATACCAGTAGCTCCTTCCTCCTGGTGTTCTGTCTGTTCTCTGGCAGATGCTATCTAGGGCAGTGTTTATATCTGGTCTTAACCTGGCTCCTTCTAGCTTAGCCACTCCCCTACTTTACAAATCTTTCTACACTTAGTTAATTTCACAGAAAACAATTCCCTTCTGACACCTGTGATAAGCACCTAGATAAGTACAGTACTCAGATAACACAGATAACAGATAACAATTTACTTCAACTACCTCTGACAAACACACCAACTCCTTCTTTTTACCCTAAATTGAAGGTACCAGTACAAGAGATCTAGTTCTTAGTCCCAGTAGAGAAGTTTCAGTTATTCCAGTAGCTATTTCCTCCTGGTGTTCCGTCTGTTCTCTGGCAGAAGCTATTTAGGGCAGTGTTTATATCTGGTCTTAACCTGGATCCTACTAACTTAACCACTCCCCCTAATTTGCAAATCTTTCTACACTTAGTAAATTTCACAGATAACAATTCCCTTCTGACACCTGTGATAAGCACCTAGATAAGTACACAGATAACAGATAACAATTTACATCAACTACCTCTGACAAACACACTAATTCCTTTTTTTGATTTTTACCCTAAATTGAAGGTCCCAGTACAAGAGATCTAGTTCTTAGTCCCAGTAGAGAAGTTTTAGTCATACCAGTAGCTCCTTCCTCCTGGTGTTCTGTCTGTTCTCTGGCAGAAGCTGTCTAGGGCAGTGTTTATATTGGGTCTTAACCTGGCTCCTTCTAGTTTAGCCACTCCCCCTACTTTGCAAATCTTTCTACACTTGATAACAATTCCCTTCTGACACCTGTGATAAGCACCTAGATAAGTACACAGATAACACAGACAAGAGATAACAATTTACTTCAACTACCTCTGACAAACACACCAACTCTTTTTTTTCCCCTAAATTGAAGGTCCCAGTACAAGAGATCTAGTTCTTAGTCCCAGTAGAGAAGTTTTTGTTATACCAGTAGCTCCTTCCTCCTGGTGTTCTGTCTGTTCTCTGGCAGATGCTATCTAGGGCAGTGTTTATATCTGGTCTTAACCTGGCTCCTTCTAGCTTAACCACTCCCCCTACTTTGCAAATCTTTCTACACTTAGTTAATTTCACAGATAACAGTTCCCTTCTGACACCTGTGATAAGCACCTAGATAAGTACACAGATAACAGATAACAATTTTCTTCAACTACCTCTGACAAACACACCAACTCCTTTTCTTTTTGTTTTTTACCCTTTATTGAAGGTCCCAGTACAAGAGATCTAGTTCTTAGTCCCAGTAGAGAAGTTTTAGTTATACCAGTAGCTCCTTCCTCCTGGTGTTCTGCCTGTTCTCCCCAGTGTCAGTGTTATTTTGGGGGGGGTGTGGAGTGGTGGGTGCTAAGTGGGAAGTCAGGTGGGGGACAGTAATGGCAGTGGCAGCAACAGACATATGGATGGTTTTCTTAGTCACGGTATATTAAAAAAAAAACTATGTGGGAAGATTTTCTTTATTTCAGGTGGCAACACTGGGGATTTGACATCCCCAGTGTCGGTGTTATGGTTGTGGGGTCATGGGTACTGAATGGAAGGATCAGGTGGAGGACAGTAAGGGCAGCAGCAGCAACCAACAACAAAGGATGTTTTCTTTTTTGCAGGGATGGTTTTCAGCAGGCTGATCATTACAGATCAGCTGTACTTGCTGGATGGCATTATGTAGATCAAAGGAAAGAGCCACCCTATGATTGGGTCAGCTCTCTCTCCACTGAACTACAAGAAGTTTCCACCCAGCAAGCCAAAACAGTGCCATGATCAGCCTGACTGATGACTGGTGTGACACTGACGAGCCCCTTATACACCACTCTGCATTGGACTGACAGTGTCACACCCCTCAAAAGCCACTCTCCTAACAAAATATTTGCTGTACATGCATGCACAGTGAACATAAACAGGGGATAATTCACCTGACAAAATGAAATAGGAAAAGAGTAAGAAGGAAACACCCTGTCAAAGTTAAGGCTATGCACCAAACTTCAGAAGTATAAGGAATGAAGGAAAAGAATAAGGGTAAGAAAGGAGACATAAGACATCAGGATAGGCTGAGTGGTAAAATAGGAAAGTGGGCTCAAGTGTTTATAAAAAAGGCAAGTGGATAGAGATAAGACATTCAAATGGAAATGGGTTAGATTCAGTGCTTCTAAAAGGCAATAGAACAATCAATTATTGGAGTGATGTAGTGTGATGGGTGAGGAGCCGAAGTCTTTAGACATACATTCTGAAGACTGAGGTGCTCCCTTATATGTTCTCACCTGTCTTGACTGAGGGTGGAGGTCACTAGACTTAGAGCTGAATTGGCAAGGATCCAGAAGACCTCTAACCTCTCCCAGAGGCTCCTGATTAAGCCATCTTTGCCTCAAAGGATGCCTAGGCAGAGGAGGGAAACCTGGACTTTGTTGGGCTCTGGGAGGTTGGGGATGGTGGGTGAGGTACACAGTCCTCAACATCTGCAACTTCATGATTCCTTCTCCATTCTGAAAAGGCTTATCTGCTTACTCAAAAAAAGGCATTGGCTGGGTCTTTACTGTTACTGATTATTGATAATGGTCTTCTGATTTATTCATCCATAAATAGTACTTATTTACTTTATGTGAGAACACTGTATCACAGGGTTTCTAGATTTTCTAGTTCAGTTTCTCATTTAACTCATCAATGTATTTTGTATTATACTTTGTGATGATTGTCTTTTGAGCAGAGGGTGACTTATTTTAGCCTGTTATTTCTTAAAAGGGTATTAAGTACTCCAATACCTGTATCATTTATATTTGTCATTTCAGTTTGTCTTCATTTATATTGCATAAGATCTGTTAATGTTGGCAAACTGAACCCTTCCTCTTATAAGTCATCTCAGGGTCAACGTTCTTGGATTTTTTTGTGTTGCAAAATTGTGGAATGATTTGCCTAATCATGTCTTAACATGTAATTCTTTGTATGTGGCAGAATGACTAGCAGGGTGCCCCAAGGCTCAGTACTGGGGCCTCTGCTCTTCAATGTTTTTATAGCAGACATCACTGAAGGACTAGAAGGGAAGGTGTGTCTGTTCACAGATGACACCAAGATACGTAACAGGGTGGACAGCTCAGAAGGAATGAGCAAGATGGAAGCTGACCTCAAGAAACTAGAATGGTCTGGAGTGTGGCAGCTGAGATTAAATGCCAAAAAGTGCAAGGTCATGCACATGAGAAAGAAAAATCCAAGAAAAGAGTATTACCTAGGAGGCGAAAGACTGTTGCCTCAAACTAGGAATGAGATCTGTGAATCATAATCTCAGATGACTTGAAGTTTAGTAAGCAGCGTGAGAAGGCAACATTGAAAGCCAACAGAATGCTGGGCTGCATTGGGAGGGGAATCATGAGCAGACGGGGAGAGGTGGTACTACCACTGTATAGATCACTGGTCATGGCTCACCAGAAATACAGAGTCCAATTTCAGAGGCCTCACCTCAGGAAGGACATTGACCAGGTGGAAACAGTACAGAGAAAGGCACCAAAAGTGATTCAGGATTTGCAGTACATGTCCTACAAGGAAAGACTTAGGGAACTGAATATGTACTCCATGGAGCAAAGAAGATAGAGAGAGAGAGAGAGAGAGAGAGAGAGGTGACATGATTGAAACATTCAAGTACCTAAAAGGTATTAGCAAGGTACAGGCACGGGAACATTTTCACTTCAGAAAGGGCTCCAGGACAGGGGACATGACCTCAGGCAGCAAGTAGGGAGGTTTTCTACCAACACCAGGAAGTTTTTCTTCACAGAAAGAGTGGTGGACACCTGGAAAAGCCTGCCCCAAGTGTGGGGGTCAACACTGTGGGGAGGGGGATTCAAGAATGTATAGGATAAACACAAGAGAGTCCTGACTACAAAGGGCAACTAGAGTGTCAAAATAGGTCTAAAACAAAAGGGCAGACTAGATGGATCTAGTGGTCTCTTTCTGCCAACAACTTTTATGTTTCTATGTTTTAAAAAAATGCTTGAAGCAGTCTTGTCTTTCTTGTTCATTTTGTTCTTGTTATAATTAACTTTTTTTTCATTTGTACTGCATGTATTGTTGTTGCTGTACTGGATCGCCCATGAAAATGGGCATTTAATGCCCTTGGGTTTTCTACTCGGTAAACAAATATAAAGTAAAATAAGACAGGATGGCTAAGGGGAGGCTTTCGATGTGGTGGCAAGGGAGGACGTGGAGGACCCCTAAAGGAGAGGTCCCAGAATAGATGGAAATGGACCCAGCAGAAGCAGCTGCTAGTGAGACTCAGGTTTGAGAGGGATAGATGTGGGAACATGTAAGGAAGCAGAGAGGTAGGTAAGGTGCCTACCTGGTACCTCAGCTCAGGGGGATGGAGAGTGGATCCTAAGGATTTTTAGGGTGATGGACCATGAGAAAGATATAGACATCATAGCCCATCTTGTTATTAATAACCTGGTGAAGCAAAGAGTGGGGATTGTGCAGGGGCTGTTCAAGGAGCTGGGGAGGGGTCTTACACAGGTAGCATGAACGGTGGCATTTGCTGAGGTGCTACCTGGTATGGCTGAGGGGAGGTTAGGGAAGTCCACACCAGGAACTTCAACAGTTGATGAAGACATGATGCAGATATGAGGGATTCAGATTAATTGAGGACTGGGGGCTGACCTGGAAGAATGTGGGCATGTGGGAGGTCATGGCCTACATCCTCCCATAAAGAGAACCTCATTACTCAACGGGAGGTTTAAATGTTACATGGATGAGCATCTAAACTGACAGAAGGGGCAACTGTGTTAGCAAAGGAGGCAAACATTGCCCCTGTCACAGTTTAAAGCAACAGGGAGGGAGTTCCCAGGGGGAGAAACTAACCCTAGGGCAGGGGAACAGAATGAAGGAAGGGTGGGAAAGTGGTGGATAAGAGTGGTAAGAGCAAAAAAAAGCAGAGAGAGGTAAATTGGACAAGAAAAAGAGGGAGCACAGAATGGAATAGTAATTTATGTGCAGTCACAGGAAGCATCACAGGTAGAAAGGGGGTAGGCAAGGGGGGCTAAAGACAGGGAAGGAACAAGGTTTGAAGAGCCTTGTGTGCCAATGCAAGAAGTCTAGGAAATAAAATTTCCAGACCTGGAGACCATTATAACAGAGAAGAACCTGGATATAGTGATCATAACTGAGTTGTGATGCACAGAAAATCATGACTTGGATATCCTTATACCAGGATACACTCAGTTCAGAAAGGATAGGAAAGGGAGGAGGGGTTATACTGTATGTGAAGGTCAGGGCCATGGGAAGTACAAAGGAACTTAAAGGCAGAAAAAAGGCTAGAGGCACTGTGGGACACACTGGAAACAAGAGCCGGGGCTATTATTCACATGGAGGGTGGTATACTGACCTCCCACACAAGGGAGGAACTGGACAAGGCATTAAGGAAAAACATCAGAAGGGTGGTAAATAAGGGGGATGTGCTGCTGATTAGGGACATCAATCTCCCTGATGTGGACTGGAGCCTTCCAGCAGCTGTTTCAACTAGAAGTAGGACCAGCCTAGATACAGGAAGCATTTCTCAGGCATCTAGTAAGTGAACCTAATCAGGGCATGGCAGTAGTGGACATGGTGCTCACTAACAGAGAAAGAGTAATAGATGTCACCATGGGCATCCCATAGGGGTCAGTGATCACTGTACAGTGTGGTTTAGTATCAAGATGGGTACAGAAGCAAACAACACAAGGGAAAAGGTCCTGGACATTAGAAGGGCAGACTTTAAAGGAATGGGAAACTGCCTTAGAAAGTGCAAAGCAGCAGCAGATGCAATGGAGACTAATTAAGGAAGCAATAGTGAATGCAACTAGCATCTGTGGGAAAGAACTGAGTAAAAACAGGAAGGGAAATGGCCACTGTCATACTCTAGAGAGGTGGCCACAAAAGTGAAGGGAAAAAACATGGCATTCAGGAAGAATTATGAAACACTGAGCGAGGAAGAGTGGCAGAAGTACCAGGTAAAACAAAAAGAAGTAGGGAGGGCAGTGAGTCAAGCAAAAGCACAAACAGAAGAAAAGATAGCAAAAGGAGTGGTAGAAGGGGACAATACTTTATTGAGGTATGTAAGTGAACAAAGGAAGGCAAGGGCGAGGGATAGTGAGGATAAGGATGTTGGTAGATTGTGACTGCACAAAGGATGATCACAAAAAAGCTGACATGCTGAAGAGCTATTTCTGTTCGTTCTTCATGGTGGAGAGAGAGAGGAATGGACCAACAAGAAGCAGAAACAACACAAAAGGAGGACAGGTAAACACAAGTCCATCTACAGAGGAAAGAGTCTTAAAGGGACTTGCAAACCTGAAAGTGGACATTGCCATGGGATCGGATGACATACATCCAAGGGTGCTAAGGAAACTCAGGAAGAGGTTTGCTGCACCAGTGGATAGCTGTGATCCGTACCAGCAGTGCCAATCCATGCTACCTAATGCTTTCTACTTAAAAATGCAGCTCTGCATGTGGTGCATGGGGGCTATGGATGCTGTACAGTGTGGATCAGTATTGTGGTGCACAGAGCTGTGGCTGGGATACATTAAATTCAATTATACAATGACAGGAAAGAATGCTAGGCTCTGATTGGTCAGTGTGTGCCTGGGACAGTGAGGTTATCTGAGAATAACCTCACTGTATCAAGCTGAGGCACACCTGACCACAGTGACATGAAAAATAAATCATTCCATCCTGTCCCCCACTTCTTGTCATAGCCGGCTTCAGTGATTCCCGCTCTCACCCCGCTCGAAACCTGTCTTCTCTGTCCCCAGCTCTTAAACCCCAAAACTGCCAGAAATGTAGTCAGAGTACTCTGTTTACTAATCTGTGCTTAAATGTACTACAAGCACAAATTGAAACAAAAGTAAATAAACGGCTGTACCGTGTCATCTGCTACACTATCACTTCCACGGCGGAGAGCACTGCTCACCTTCACTCTCGCCGCTAGAACATTCCTTCATAAAGCCACATACAGTGGCTCTTTCTTAATATATTATTTCCCTTATATTCACAGTTCTGGTCCCTCTTCCCTCCCAATGACCTGTCCAGTCAACATATGGATCTGTGATCGTGAGTAGAAAGCTGGAAGTCTCCATTTGTCTTCCAGCAGTTTCAGCAGTATGTAGTTTTCGCCAAATGCTTCCTCACATAGACCCAGAGCAGGTACTGGGTCCACAACAATGATACTCAAGCAGAGGTAAAAAAAAAATAAACACAATTAGAGTTCAGTGTGTGTGTGTGTGTGTGTGGGGGGGTGGGGGGACTTCCAGCCCACACAACAACAAAGCAATGAACTGAAACAGCACTTTGGGCATGTGAGAGCTGTGCAGACTGAGGCATCAGGCAGCATACAGAAGCAGCACCACCTAGTGTGGAAATCAGGAACTGTGGACTTTTTTTTTTAAAGGCATACTTGCACATCAAAAAATTAATGAAAAAATGCATTTAAAACATTATTTTTAAATCTTTTTTTGTTGTTAACAAACGAGCCATTGTATAATAGCAATAATGCACTCCAGGGTGTGGGTCATGCTGGAATATCCTCACTTCTGAGGTGCTAGAAGCACTCAGCCTGTGGCCCCATGCCCAGCCCCCGGCATGAGGTTGCTCTGCGCATGACCCACACCCTGTCATGCATTATTGCTTAATCATGTTTTGGCTACCTATCTGGATCAGGCTCTCAGTCAGTTTTCTCTATCTCTTTAATAAATTCCAGAGAAACTCATGGTGAAATAAAAGCATGTCACCAGTCTTTTTTTTTTTGTGGTTAATAAGTTTTATTGATTTGACTTATTAAGACAAGACAAACATTAAAACAGTTGGATACATTGCAAAGATCTTACAGACTGTTACATATGTCTGTAGAAGCAGAGAACGGAACATGCTGGCCAAATAGTAACGAACTGAATATACTAGCCAGGTAAGCAGTAGGATAATACTCTGTGCCTGGACGTACAACACCTATCCAGCTGGGGATTAACTTTGACAGTATTAGCAGTTGGTGCATTGCATTATGGCTAACTCATACAAACATATCTTACCTGGTCCCATCCTGCAAGTTTCTGCAATATTTGACAAGGCATCAGAAATTATGAGACGTCCAGGACTGCTGTCCTCTACTTTAAGCCTACAAAATACAAGAGATCACACACACAAAGCAAACATTTCTTCATTGTCAGCGAAGATACTATCCTTTACTGATATTATATCATGTCATCCATAGAGCAGGGTCCCCTATAACTCAGTAACAATCTCTCAAGCACTTGCACTAAATGCACCATGACAGGAGACCATTATAGTAGCGTAGTTGTGCCTATTCAGCCGATTCCCTTCCTAGGTTTCAAAAACAGAAGGAAGGGAGTCCAGAGGACAGTATATTTAAAGAGTGTATTGGTCGCAGAACATGATATTCTGGCTCAGTTGGCAATTTGAGTCATGGAGATAAGTACCTCCCCCAGGAAGGGGATTATCTGGGACCGCCATTTACACAGTAGGAGTCTTTTAACCTGCATACTGAGTATCAGAAGTAGTTTCAACTTGGAGAGACGAAAGTGAGGGGCCGGGGTCTGGAGTCCTAATAACAGCAATTCAGGGGACTGAGGCACAGGCTTCCTAAGTATTTTGGACCCCATCTCACAGGCAGCCTGCCATAGGGGCTGAATCAGCCTGCAGGACCAAAGTATATGGAACAGGTCACTACAGGAGTCCTGTACCAGGAGTGAATTATCTTGTTCTGCATTAATTGACTGCTGGTGTCAGGATATGCCCCATGAGATAGTTTTAGACAAGACTTCCACTCCAGGTTCGTAATAGGGGCATGCAGTGCTTTCTCCCATTTATGCTTGGATTCCTCTGCTTGGGACGGGATGGTGCTCCGAATGGTCACATATACCCGGCTTGTCTGTCCTCTTTCTAGGACCAGCCATGACTCTACCTGGGAGATTTGTTGCTCTTGGTGCTGCTTATGCCTGTACATAAGGATGACGCTTCTTGTTTGAAGGAATTGCCAGACGTTTTTGAGAGAGATCCCATAAGAACTCCGCAGGCCCTCAAAGGAATTAAGGGTATCTGTACCAGGAATGAGCATATCTTAAAGCAATGAGATACCACCACATTCCCATGAGGGCCATGCAATTGGTTGTTTATTGATGGTAATCTCATTATTGCCCCATAGTGGTGTAAGTCTTAGGGGAGATGGGGATGCGCCCAACTTCTTATGCAACTTGGCCCAATATTCCAGAGAGGGACCTATAGTAGGATGAGAGCAAGTGACCTTAGGGGAATGGTTAAATAACAATAGTACCAAGTGGGTACGCTGACATACCTCTCTCTCCATATCCAGCCACTGGGGAGCGTTGTGTTCAGGGAAAAGGAACCATTTTAACATCTGAGTCAGCTGAAAGGCCCATTTATACCCCTCTAACCCCAGCCCCCTTCTGACCAATGAGCTCTGAGCTTATTTCTACTGTACCTAGGTTTCTTACTCTCCCACAAAAAGGATCACAGCAGGGAGTCTAACTTAGTAAACCAATAATGAGGTATTTTCAAAGGAATGTGGGAGAGAAGATACATAATTTTTGGTGTTGTGACCATTTTAATTGCGGATATTTTACCTACCAGCGACAGTTGAAGAGATTTCCATCTGTCCAGTTCTGTACAAATGGACGCAAAAAGTGGATTCATATTCAGGTCCCAGATTTTATGCAAATTAGGAGAGATAGTAATGCCCAAGTAGGTAATGTCTTCCAGTGCCCATCGGAGCCCATGCTGAGTAACCATTTGAGAGGTACACTTAGAGTTTAAAGGTAGGACCTCCATCTTGGCCTGGTTAATCTTGAGCCCTGAAAATGTAGAGAAATCTGACAAGGTGGACAGTAGGGGAAGGAGGGAGGTGATGATATTGGCGATAGGGAGCAACAGGTCATCTGCATACATAAGAGTAGGGTATGCCCTTTTTCCCACCTGGACCCCAGAAATTAAAGGATTTTGCCTAATAGCAGCTGCCAGGGGTTCTACTGTCAATACAAGAAGTAGTGGGGGAAAGTGGGCAGCCCTGATGGGTACCCCTACCCAGTATGAATGGGGGAGACAGCATCATATTGATGAGTATCCGTGCAGCTGGGGATGAATATATTGCCCCAATCCAGGCCTGAAACCCTGCCCCCAAGCCCACAGTGCAAAGTACTTGTTGGACATAGTCCCACTCCTTGGAATCAAATGCCTTTTTGAAATCTATTGCAATGGCAGCAGCAGGGGAAGATAATGTTTGGGCCTTATGGATTAAATTTACCAATGATCTAAAATGGTCCACGCTAAAGCGGCCCTAAACAAAGCCTACTTGGGATGGGTGGATCAAACTGGGAAGGAGAAGATTAAGTCTATTAGCTAGTATCTTAGCTAGCACCTTGCTATCAGCATTCAATAGTGAAATAGGGTGGTAGCTGGATGCTTTAAGAGGGTCTTTACCTTTTTTTTGCTAGGATAGTAATAGTCGCCTCCCTAAAGGATGAAGGGAGAGACCCTGTTTGCAATGACTCAGTAAATATTTGTTGCAATACCAGTGAGATTGTGGGATGCGACAGCTGCCACACTTCAATAGGGAAACCGTCCCCTTCTGGGGCCTTTCCCTTTTTAAGGGAGAGGATGGTGTCTGCCACCTCCTGGGTTGAGATCAGGGCATCTAGGGCATTAGCCTGGGCTTCCGAGATTTTGGGGAGATGTAGGGACTCAAGAAATGGGCGGACCCCCTTGGGGTCTGGGGCTTTGCAGGATTTATATAACGAGGAGTAAAAATCCATAATTATTTGATTAATACCTTGCGCCAAGGTCTGGGTTCTACCCCCTGCATCCTCTAAAGCTGCTATATGCCTTTTGGCTTGCTGCTTTTTGTGACGGTATGCCAGCAGCTTACCGCCCTTTTCTCCCCCTTCCCAATATTTATGCTTGAGTCTAATGATCGAAATATTTGCCTTTCTAGAGACCAGCTCATTCACTTGCATCTTCAGAGAGATGACCTTGTGACCTGCCTCTGACCTAAGGGAAGGAACGCAAAGGGCTTTAAAAGCAAGCTCCACTTCTCTGAGTTATCGTTCAAGCCCCCTCAAATGTTGTTCCCTCTTCTTTTGGCACCAGCTCGCATACCCCATTATGGCCCCTCTTAGAGTAGCTTTGAATGCCTCCCATGTGGTACCCGCAGAGGTATCTACTATGAGGTTATGCTGAAAAAAGTCTGTTGCTTCCTTTTGATGCCAAGGGGGAAAGTCTGGGTCATGAGGTAGCAATGGGTCCAGCCTCCATGCAGGAGACATAGGGAGAGAGGGGCCCCATGTGAAGCCAAGATGCACAGGGGCTTGATCAGAGATAACGAAGGGATGAATAAGGGTAATAGCAGTGTTACTAGTAATAGTAGGAGAATTGAGTCAGAAGTCTATTCTACTAAGAGAACTATGTACTGGGGAATTATCAGTGTAGTCCCGTTGGGAGGGGTGAAATATTCTCCAGATGTCTGTAAGGGCCAACTCTTGTTGTAATTGAGCCACTGCCATTACAGCCCTGGAGTGGGGCTCAGTATTGGAAGAGGATCTATCCAGGAAAGTGTCCAGAGTAAGATTAAAATCACCCCCTAATAAAATGGGGGTGTCTTCTGGAGCTATGGATCCCAGCACCTGGACCAACTTGTGAAAGAAAGAAGACGTGTCCTCATTCGGAGCGTATATGTTACCCAGGATCAGAGGGCCCTCCCCAATATCCATGAGTACCACCACCCATCTACCCTCAGGGTCTCTCACTTGTCTCTGCAATTTCCATTGTAGTTGCTTGTGAAGCAGAATCACCACCCCTCTCTTTCTAGAGGAGGCCGAGGCATGTATGACCTGACCTACCCACTCCCTCTTCAGTCTCTCAGGATCCCCCCATTAAGTCTGATCTCCTGCAGAAAGGTGACCTTCGCTCCCAGTCTCTTAAGGTGGCTCAAAACTTGCTTCCTCTTGTTTGGGGTGTTAAGCCCTCTGACGTTCCATGTCAGACAAATGATATCACCTGTTAGTAAAAGGGAGCAAATATTTAATTAAGAGATATATCAAGAACAACCAGCAGACAGGGGGTGAGGGCAGCCCAACCAGAAGAGGCAAATTTCTATGGCGTGCCACCAGATATGGAGAGAGTGTGTAAAGCCCATATACCCTGCCCCTACCAGGTGACCTTATACTAACAAATAACGAAACATCGGTGTGTGTCTCTTGTGAAACAAACATACATAAACACATTAGCAAACTATATACATTGTGCACAGTGTACCATGCAATTTGGGGATATAGAGGCGTCTCTTCGGCCGCAGAGCCCTGCTGTAGGCCAGCCCCTATTCCCAGGGTGTCGTCAAGCGGTATCCATCCTCCTTAGCACTACAGTGAGTGCAGGGGGGAGGTCCCCCCCCCGAGAGAATCGAGCAACCCAATAAGAAAGTTGGACCACGTGGCTCATTGCAACCCCAAAGGGTTGAGAGAGCTGCTCCAGTGGTGTAGCTCAGAAGCTGGGGTAGTCAAAGTGGGACTACACAATGCTTCTAATGAGGTGGGGGTTTGCAGGAAAGAAAGTGGGGGAGAACTGCCCACTATTTCGGCAAGCCTAGGGTTATTGCTGATGGGTGTCAACATGTTCTCACAACAAAAATCTTCGTGAGGTCAGGCTTGTCACACCTATGAAGAGTGTACTGTAAGCCATCCAATGCAGGGGCTGGGAGACCTCCCCTTGATAGAAAAAAATAATAAAAAAAAACATAGCAGAGGGGCACAGGCCTGTGCCATTCACCACTTAGTGCCTCATGAACAACACATCCTAGCTACCCATTCAGCACAATAGTTTACGCATGCCGACAAATACTTTTATATTACATGACACAGCTTCCCAGCAGACCTCACCCCCCACACACACAAGGAAGCGAGGTAGAACCCACAAAAGTTCTGCTGTTTAATCAGATGGTACAAAAAAAGCCTTCTTTGCCATCTAGACGTGCCTGGACCTTTAATCAAGACGTCCACTGAGAGCTTGTTGGTAGGCCTCGTTCAATCCATCCCAGTATAGAAGTGAGGCATCTTCTCTGCCATATGGCAGTGCAAGTCAGGGTTCAAGGCTGGGGTGAAGAGGGGCTCGAAAGTTCCCTTACATGGGTAACATGGAGAAAGGGTAGCAGATGGGTCAGCCAAGGAGTTTGTCCACTGACGATCAACTCAGACACGCCAAACTCGCCCCATGCCTACAACTCCCTGAGGGATTAAAAGAACAAGAATAGAAAAAAAATAGAAGGATGACTACTTATCTGACCATGCCGGTGGGTTTTCTCTGATTGGTTGCCCTGGAGATGTAGAGAGCTCAGGACGGTCCACACTGAAGATGAGATCTCCGCTGGTAGAGGAGGCCTCCCTTGTAGCCTTTGGTGGATGCTGCCCTCTGCTATCTGTAGCTCCGTTCTGCAGCTGGTGAGGAGTTGCTGAAAGGGACAGGTAGCTGGGCTGTAACATAGGAGTAGGCCTGCCTTCCACGGTCAAATCCATGATGCCTGGGTGTTGATCCAGAAAGCTGGGGCATATAGCTTTATATCTATTAGCGGTGTGGTAGGCCTGTAATGTATCTGGAGCTACAATGTCCATGCTTGTGGCCTCCTCTGTGTCGTCTTGCCCTCTCTCTGAAGGATGCTCCCAGTGTCCATGTTTCTTTGAGGATTGCCTCTTTTGCTATGCTTTTGGGGGAAGTTCCCAGTATTGCTTCCTGAGGTCTTGCCAAACTGCAGGCCTGTTCACTGATGGAGAGGAGTGGCAATCCAACCCGTTGGTAGCAGTTTTGCCGAAGGGGCTCACGGGGTAGTGGTGGTGAATTCTTGGGGCCAGTTATGCTGTAAAAAATCCATGAGTGCATCAGGAGATTCAAAACTGTTCAGGACCCCATTATGCATAACCCACATTGTGGCTGGGTAACGCAAGGAAAAGGACAGTCCAATACTGTGCATTTTATGCCTTGCCTCAGAGTATGCTCGGCGTTTGTCTGACAGATCCTTAGAGAAGTCCTGAAAGATGTGGATCCTATTCGATCTCCACACTACATGCTGTAACTCACGAGCTCTAGCTAGGACCTTCTCTTTGTCCCTAAAATCAGTAAATTAGGCTATGATAGGTCGTGGTCTGTCCTGGGCCTGAAACATGGGGGCTAACGTATGGTGTGCTCGTTCCACCTGGAGCGGTATCAATGGGTCCAACTGCAGCATTTCAGTGATGGCTAATTGTAGAAATCCCTTGGTATCTTTGCCCTCTACATGCTCAGGGGAAGCCCAGGAAGCGAAGATTATTACGGCGACCTCGATTCTTGAGGTCATCCATCTTACTACACAGCATCTACATGGTCTGTTGTTGATCTCTTAATTCTGCCCTCAAGTCCTGAACATGTCCCTCCGTCGCTGAGACCTGCTGTTCGGTATGCAGCATCCTGGCTTCTAAATTTTGAACCACTTGGGTATTTCGATTAGTTGCCACAGTGACTTGTGCCATCTGGGCCATAAGTTGGCTGAACATTGCCTCAACTGACGGTTGCTCCCAGGTTTGTGGCAAGTAGCCTTCAGCCATATTTTCAGGCCTACCTCATCCAGGAGGCTGTTCAGTAAAACAGCGATTTCCACACAGCAAATGAAGGCTTGTTGTATCAATGGAGCTAAATTAATGTAGCTTGAGTATTATCCCACAAGTTACAGTAGAGTGAGGATATAATACCATCTGGTAGAAAAAGGATTTTAAAGGATATTTCCCTCTGGGTTGTGGAGCTGATCTTTAAGCTGCCATCCTATTTAGTGCCCCTAGTGGCCACCCATGTCACCAGTCTTGAGTGAACATTATGCTGCAAAGTGAAACATCTTTACCTGTGACACAATGTTTCCCTTGTAAACTACTTTTCAGCAAGATTAATTATCTTTGTGCAAGGGGAAGTTTTCATGCATTTTCACATTGGCTTTTTGAAGTTTCATGAATGTGAAGAAATTTTGTAGGTGAAAAACAAATTCCACTCATATGTAGTTGTTAGGAACTGACTACATTTAATACAATAACATTTGGTTTGAAGAGTTATTATTGCCATAATGTACAATGATGAACAAGTCAAATAACATCCTTATGCTTTTAGGGTACACCAGAGATTAAGATTTGGTTCCGTATTCATATCTTGGCCAAACAATTATAAAATAAAATAGGTCATTGTATAGCACAACATATGTTTTATAATATAACAAATAGATTTACTAAGTTGAGATGTGGTTGCCTTTTTGCAGTTTATGTTTGATGATCTGCAGCTTCTGTTTCTGTTTCAGGTTCTACTAAAGTTGATACAATATCAAAATATGCTTGTCAAAAGCCTTACTTAGTTACTCTATTGGAAAATGTTTTGTGTGATTGTTGTTAAATTAGTTATTAGAATTAACATGGGTTGATGTGGAGGTTGGTGAGAATACTGTAGAAATGGAGTGTCTTACTGAATATTTGATGTTTGTACAGTAGTTATATGCACTTTCTGCAGTGCAATATCTCTCAATAGGTTTAGTGCCATCTCCATGTTATAGAAATCAGATAATGGTTCTTTCCTGCAGGCAAGCCAGCAAGAATATGTGCATCCTAATAACGAGGAGATGAAAACACATCTAAATAAAAAAATGGGAAGAAATAATATGATTTAGCATAGTAGTTGAAGTATGCACTATCTTCTTTCCCTCACCAACCCCCCCCCCTTTATCATTTTTCATCCTTGGGTTAATAATTATGAAATTAAGGTAGACTAAGTTAATATATTATAGGATGTGAGATACCCAGCCACACTGGCTTACCTGCAGCTAAGAACTCTTATCTGATTTATATAATTAGGCTTGCCATTAAAAGGCAGGACAGTTTGTCCTGGGACACAGCCAGAAATAAAGGCAGAGGGGAGGGGGGAAGGGGCTGCAGGAAAAGGGGGAGGAGGGATGACCTCATGGAGGGTCATAAGACCAGGCCTGGAAGCTTGCTGGCCATTGGCCAGGGGAAGGGGCTAAATAAGGGTCATTGCGGGTACTCAAGACCAGGTAATATACAGCAAGCCCTATTTCTGCTGTGATTTTTATAAGATGGAACTATAGCACATTGCTGGTAATACAAAATAAGGCACTGAAGGGCTGGGGCCTGCAGGTGGCTCAGTTTGTTGGGTTTCAGGTTGTGGAAGTAGAGTTTGAAGCATTAAAGCTAGATGGATGGTCGAGTGTTGGGGCATTACGGGATATCCAGGATGAGGTACACAGCTTTTCTAGCAGCAAGGTTTGGGGACAGGCATTGTTTCCTGGTTTGTTCTGGGGCATCAGTATTTCCGAGAAAAAATAAGTAAGCGGTTTGGCTGCAGTTTTGTTGCAGAATAGAGTACCGCGTTGGGGTTATGGAGCGAATGAGAGGCCCGGCCTTGGGCCAGCGTGTTGGTTTGTGCGGGTACCACATGGCATAGGGTGGAATATAGGAGGAATGTTGTTTTGGGCCCGGAGACATGGGCAGTGGGTCGAGGCACCACATGGTGGGGTATAGCCAGCAGGGCTTGTCTAAGGTCTGTTGCAGTGTTTGTAGTCCAAAGGAGTGCAAGTGGGAAGAGAGTTTTGTTGTGCTTGGTCTGCTGGAGGGGATGAATTGGGGGCCTGGCGATAGACTACATGGCTGGAAGGGCCTGGGTCGCAGCGTGTAATACTGGTGTGGGAATGGATTATGGTGGTGCCACATGGCACAAGACATTGAAAAGGATGAATTGTTGCTTGGGGCACTGGAGACAGTGGGTCGGCTTGTGCAAAAAATAAAAAATAAACATTTTTATGATGGGGCACATTATTGGCTTTTGGTCCGGAGCGGTGGGTCAGCATGTGGGGGTACTGCACGGCGCAATTCTAAAAGGCATAAGGAGGATTGTGTGGGGCACAGATATGTGGATGGGGGGGGTCAGGACAGCGTATGGTAGGGTAAGGCCATCGGATGATGAAGGTGCACTTGATAGAGCAGCAAGGTGTGGCTATTCATCACTGCTTGGGTCAGGCGGACAGCGTGGATCCTGAGGGGGCATACAGCCAGCAGGCCTGATGGTGTGGCAGTGCAGCGGGGCCAGGCAGGGCAGATGGCAAGGTGAGCCTGGGGCTTGGTATGGCAAGGCAGGAGGAAGAAGGCATCTCTGGTTTGTGGGGCCTTGGGGGGTGGGGTTCAGCACCATGTGGCAGGGCAGACAGCATGGTGAGCCTGGGGGATTTGTGTGGGAATACCAGGTAACGTCGCTTGGTGCTGCAGTTTGACACTGGTTTTGGTGGGGCTCCTGAGGCCAATAGGAGGGGTTTCATTTGTTGCCTGCTCGCGGAGCTGCCTGGAGGTGGGGCCTGAGGACACAGAGGTTTTCTGCTGGGAGCAGTCCCCACATTGGGACCGCGAGGTTTACCTGAAGGGTCGGAGAGGCCACGAGTGATTCCAGCTGGGTGGGGAGGTTGTCAAACAGGGAAGCAGGCCAATGCACAGTTGGCTGGTGGTTTCTGCCTACATCCTGGTGGTGGGAAGGAGGTGCTCCTGGAAGGAGAGTGTGTGCAGGTGGGCCGATTGGCTGAGTGAATGGGAATGTTAGGGGCAATATGGGCTGTCCTGAAAAAAAAAAAAAGAATAGAAAGGGAAAGTGAGGCAATACAGGGCATGCTCTTAGGTCTCTTTTGGAGATGGAGTTTGATGCCCAGCCAGACTTGTATAAGGGGAGTACTGGCATGGATAACTTAACTGCTCGGTGCTCCCAAGGGTGCACTGGGTGGGGGCCATATGTTTTGAAGGAGTGTTCGCCACCTGGGGTGGGAGCTCAGCCTTGCCACTAAATCTGGCACAGGAGGGCTGGAGGGGGCCTTGTGCAGCCAGTGAAGTTTCATTGGTATGATCATGTGGTTCTTATTATGTAGCCTAGGATGCAGCGGTAGAGAGGGCATCCAAGAAGGCTCCAATGTCCAGCACTACCATGTTGGTGGAAGCTTCAAAGTTGATGATGCAGATGACACAATTGATGGAGGCAGTGAAGAAAAAGGAGGCAGAGGAGGAGGAGGCTCTGAGGAAGGGGAAGGAGCGAGATGACTGGTCTTGGAAAGGGAACAAGAGACTGAGGAGGGTGGCGACCAGCCCTCCGGCAGAGCCCAGGGCAGGTGTGTGGCCCAACCAGGTCCCAGCAGGGCCACAGCAGGATGGGGTAAGGATGAGATAGATATGAACAATGCAGCGGATTTGAAAGAGTACATTGAGGGTTTGTTGGGGACATGGGGGACGAGGGGGTCTCAAAAATGGAGTAGGCTCTGGAGGCCATCAAAGAGAAGGCCAGGCAGGAAAAAGGAGGGGTGGGCACCATGGACAGGGCCCAGAAGCTGTACGAGGGACCGCCTGGCTTTATGCTGGGTCACCATTTGCCAGTTTCAATAAAAGTGAAAATTTGGAAGGGACTGTACGTGGATATTTTCAGATTAGTGGATGAGGAGACGGCCAAAAAGTATGAGCAAAGGGAGTCCATGGGCAAGTTAGAGATGGTGGTGGCCCTGGTGGTGGTGGTGGGGCACAAAACAGAGGAAGCCAGGTTTAAGGCCAAGAGCATCGATATATGGCAGGTGGGCTTCCTGATTTATAGCACGTTAGTGCTGGAGAAGCAGCCAAACCTGGCGATCCCACTGCTGATGTATATGGCAAGCATCAGAGACGCAAACAAAGCAAAGCTGGGTTTAGTTGGCTTAAGTATGATGAGGCATTCCAGAGGAGAATGGCAGCGAAGGGGGATCTCTGGTGGGACTGCACCCAAGCAGAGTTGTGGGTGAGGACACTGTCGGGTTCCACAGGGGGCCGGTGGTGGAGCAAGGAAATAGAATGGCACCAGCCCAGGGTGCCAAGGCTTACTGGGCATTTAACCAGGCATCATGTACATGGCCCAGCTGCAAGTTTAGGCATGTATGCTCACGGTGCAGGGGGTCAGACCCAGCTATAATCTGTAGGCAAGGTGGCGAAAAGGGGGCCGCAGGATGGGCAGGCCAGGAACAGCCCTGTGGAGGGGCAAGGGGAGGAGGCAGCGGATGGGGAGTGGGGGGCCTTTGGAGAGGGGGCTATATGTCCAGTTTTGGTTGGAATAAGAGCAGGGCTTGAGGAGGGGAGGTGGGACTATGCTTTGGCCCCCGCACCCCCATCAAGTTAAGGGTAGTGGAAGATTGGACAATGGGCTACCCTGACAGACGAGGGGTGGAATTGCTGAGGTCGGGCTTTAAAAGTGTTTTTTTGATGGGTTTTGAGGGGACACAGGTGGGGATGTGGGTGAAGAATCTAGGATTGGTGAGAAGGAAAGAGGATGTGGTCCGGGGAAAAATTTTGAAAGAGGTCAGGGTGGGTAGAGTGGAGGGGCCAATGCAGGAGCCCCCTTGTGAGCATTTTTGAGTGTCACCACTAGGGGTGGTACCGAAGAAGCAGGAGAGGGAGTTCTGGCTCATACATCACCTGTCTTACCCCAATGAGGGGTCAGTAAATGGAGGGATCCCATATGCTCTGAGCATGGTCTCGTACGTGTCTCTGGACCAGGTGGTAGAATTGATCTAGGCAGCTGAGGGTGCGTGGTTGGCAAAGACGGACATAAAGTCCGCTCTTTGCCTGTTACCGGTCCACCCTGCGGACTGGGACTTGCTCGGCTTTCAATTCAAGTGCGGACTTTACTTTGATAAGGCAATGCCCATGGGATGCTCAGTGGCATGTTCCACGTTCAAGGACTTCAGTTCATGGGTACAGTGACTGTTTGGGGCACGGTATGGGCACAGGAGAGTGGTCCATTACCTGGATGACATTCTTCTGATCAGTGCCAGCCGAGAGGAGACCCAGGGGATGTTGACGGATTTCTAGGGCATGTGTGACAAAATAGGGATCCTGCTGGTGGCCGGTAAGACTGAGGACCTGGCACAGACACTGGAGTTCCTGGGGATTGAGGTGGACACTGAGGAGGAGTGTTTCCGGCTGCCAGGGGACAAGGTGGCGCTGCTAGAGGGGCTGCTCGCGTTAGTGGGTGGGAGGTGGAGGGTGATGCTGATACAGGTTCAGCAGCTGCTGGTGCACCTTAATTTTGCCTGCAAGGCCATAAGCCGGGGCAGGGCTTTTATGAGGAGGTTGGGGAGGGTCACAGGGAGGGTGGAACAACCCCATCACTGGGTGGACATAAACAAGGGGGTTAGGGAGTACCTGCAGGTCTGAGAGTTTTTTCCTAGAGCCATATAACGGGGTGACTTTCTGGTAGGAGGAATGGGCATGCAGCATGGACAAGAAGCTATATACAGATGCAATGGGTGGTTTGGGTATGGGGGCATATTTTCAGGGGAGTGGATCATGGAGGCATGGCCAGCCTGATGGCAGGAATGGGGCTGGACCAAGGACATTATGTTCCTTGAGATCTTTCCGATATGGGTGGCCCTAGAACTATGGGGAGCCCAGATGGCAGGTCAGCGCATCCTATTCTGGTGTGACAACAAGAGTGTGGTAGAGGTAATCTACAGGCAGAGTAGCCGCATGGAGTCCGTAGGCTGGGTCTTAAGGTGCATGATGTTGTTAGGGCTGCATTGAACCTGTCATTTAGGGCACAACACATTGAGGGGGCATGGAATGAGGTGGCTGACTGTCTTTCTCGTTTGCAGATGGAGTGGTTCCAAGGGCTGGCACCTCAGGCTACACCTACCCGGACCAGGTCCTAGGCTGGATGTGGGAGATTGGAGGCTGATGGCCAGGGCTTTGTACCAAGAGTCGTGATCAGCCAACACCCTGAAGGCCTACAAGGGGGCCTGGGCAAGCTTCCAGGCATTTATGGCCTTGAGGTGTTGGGAGATGGAGTGCCCAGTCCACAAGGAGCAGGTTATGCAGTACATGGTGGAGAAATGGGAAGGGGGTGGCTCATGCCACATGGGGGTCTAGCTGGTGGGGATCAGCTGGGCTTGCCGGGATCATGGCTGGGAGGATGCTGCGGGGGGCTGGGTCATCCGGCAGATGGTCACAGGGTGGATGAGGGGGCAGGGAGCAAGGCAGGATGGGAGACGGCCCCTGATGGGGCCCCTCCTCAAGACGGTGGTGCGGGCACTGTACCACATGTGCAGTTCTGATTAAGAGGCCTGAATGTTCTGGGCAGTCTTCACTGTAATAGCAAAAGGGGCTTTCAGGGTTGGAGAGATGATGGTGCCCAGGAAAGGAGCAGCTGCCTCATGTTTGCAGACAGAGAATGTGAGGATAGAGGGGGAGGGGGAGGAGGTGGCCTTTTGGCTCCAGTGGTCCAAAACAGATCAGCGGGGTAAGGGTGCCACAGTGGAATTGCTCAAGCAGGCCAGGGCAGGGGTCTGTGCAGTCCAGGCCATGGTGGATTACGAGAAGGTTAGGGGTTGTCAGCCGGGGGCCTAGTTCATACATGGGGATGGGTCCCCTGTGATGGGTTTTCGGGTGGGGGTGGTACTAAAGAAGGCAGTGGCATTTGTGGGGGAGAACCCCAAGGATTTTGCCCCACACTCCTTCTGGATAGGGGCAGCTTCAGAGTTGGCTGCTACAGGGGCATGTGAGAGGGAGATCAAGAGGGTGGGGAGATGGACATCGAACTGTTACAGGAAATATGTGTGGTGTTGACAATGGTTAATTCGTATCTCTGTTTTCTCTTCCCACAGCAGGCTACAGGAGACAGGTCTGGATCGTGGGGCACTCCTTCATCTACTGGGCAGAGAGATTTGCAGTCACCATGAGGATAGGGACACAGTTGCGTCTGGGAGCAGAGCACACCAAGGTGTGGTGGAGTGGCCTGAGAGGCATGCATTGGGTACAGCTGCTACCCCTGTTGGAAAAGCTGCAGGTGCACTGGGTCACACTGGACTGTATCATTGTCCACCTAGGGGGAAACAACCTTGGGACAGTGCCATGGGGGTCCCTGTTATGGGACATTCTAGCAGACTAAGAGAAGGTAAAGGGCTGGTAGCCACGGGTGGTGATCGGCTGGTCCATGATTACATCCCGGAGGGTATGGAAGGGAGTGAAAGGACCGAAGGCAATAGAGGTGGTGCATAAGTGCCTGAACAGAAAGGTGGCTAGGGCAGTGATCAAAATGGGGCGGGTGCACATATGACATAGAGAGATTTCATATGAGCAGGAGGCAGTGTACAGGGTGGATGGAGTACACCTGATTGAATTTGGCATTGTTTTGTTCCTCCGGCCTTTCAGGGAACTGATAGAGGAGATCAATAAGAAGGGGCTTAAGGTTAACCCGAAAGGGGGGAGCCCCATCTTTCATCGTAAGCTGGAGATGGGTCAGTGGAAGGGGTTCAGGAACAAGGCAATAAAAGGGGGCGCAGGCAGAGGGGGAAGGGGGTAGGTACCACAGGCTGGGGGCAAAGGAACCCAGGCATGGGAGTAATGGGGAAAGGGAGGTATATAGAGCTAGGGGGTGGATCGCTGTGTCCACACTTGGTGGTGGGGGGAGTGGTCCGGGTAAGGTGGCACCCGGTTGATGGTGATGAGAAAGGGGGGGCTGGATCCTGGTGTCTGGACCCCAAGAGGAAAAGTGGAAGAGGAGGACCACGGGATGAAGAACCACCATAGGGAAGACAGGACTGTTATGTCCTAGAAGAGATATTGGACTGTTATGTCAAAAGATGTAAATAATTATTGTTGGACATGAATTTGGGATATACTGTACATAAAATTAGATGATTGTGCCTTTTTAATAAATACTGCCAACGAGCATCCAAAAGTGATAACTGAGTGGCCTGAGTTATTTCTGGGTGAGGATCCAGGGACAACATGGAATTGGCACTAAACCTATTGAGAGATATTGCATTGCAGAAAGTGCACATAGGATCTGCTCAGGAAAGCCATAGAGTAGCTTTAGACACCTGGGTATATGGTTGTACAATGACCAGCCTCATGCTTGCAAGAACACTGTGGAACTTGTAATCCCCGATGGTTTTACATGGGTGGCTCTGTGAGAATGAAGTGCACAGTCTGAGCAGCACGGCATTGGATTGTCACAGTTTGTGGTGAGATATGCCTTCGTAAGGTAAAAGTACCTAAAATATAAGTATTTGGCAGAAGAACTGTTTGATTATTAAAAGACGCACAGTATGGTGACCAAATAGAAACATAGACTTTGACGGCAGAAAAGGACCACTTGGCCCACCCAGTCTTCCCATTTCCCTACCTACTGGATAAGCTGCAGATTCTAGTTAACCAACAGCCTGCTTCCTGCAACCCCGCACTATAATTGCTTTGTGTCTGTCCCATGCATGTTTGAATTCCCCCACTGTTTTAGACCCAACGACCTCCTCAGGAAGGCTGTTCCATGTATCCACCACTCTCTCCATGAAAAAGAATTTCCTCACATTACCCCTGAGCCGTACCCCCTCTATCTTTAAACTGTGCCCCCTTGTTCTTACACATCTCTTTTTCTGAAAGATGCTACCCTCCTGGACTTTGTTGATTCCCTTGAGGTACTTGAACGTTTCTATCATGTCCCCCCTGTCCCTCCTTTCATCAAGGGTATACATATTAAGCTCTCTCAGTCTCTCTTCATATGGTTTCTGATGTAGACCCTGCACCATTTTAGTTGCCCTCCTCTGGACTGCTTCCATCCTGTCTATGTCTTTGTAGATGAGGGTCTCCAAAACTGCACACAGTACTCAGGGGGTCTCACCAACTGTCTGTATAGAGGGATAATCACTCCCTTTTTCTACTTGTGATGCCCCTTCCTATGCATCCCAGTATCCCCTGGCTCTCCTTACTGACTTTTCACATTGCTTTCCCACCTTTAGGTCATCTGATATGACTACTCCCAGGTCCCTTTCCATTTTGTTGTTGTTAGTACCTCCCCTGCTATTGTGTACTCTTCTCCTGGTTTTTGTTTCCAGGTGCATTACTTTTGCACTTCTTTGCATTGAATCTAAGTTGCCATATGTCTGACCATTCCTCCAACCTTGCCAAGTCCCTTCTCATCTTTTCTACCCCCTCATGTGTATCAACTCTGTTACAGATCTTTGTGTCATCTGCAAAGAGGCATACCATTCCCTCCAGACCCTCTGCAATGTCACTTATAAAGATGTTAAAGAGGATTGGACCCAGTACTGAGCCCTGAGGTACTCCACTAGTAACCCCCCTTTCTTTGGAATGTGTTCCATTCACTATTACCTTCTGTGTCCTGTTGTGCAGCCAGTTCGCTACCCAGGCTACCACCCTGGGACCCACTCCCAGGCTGGCTAACTTGATTATTAATCTTTCGTTGTGGGACTGTGTCAAATGCCTTGCTAAAGTCTAGGTAGGCCATATCCACAGCCCCTCCCTGGTCTATTACTTTGGTCACCTAGTCAAAGAAATCAATTAGATTAGTCTGACATGACCTTCCTGCTGTAAATCCATGTTGCTTTGGGTCCCAGCCCCACTGGCCTCTAGGTGCTCAACAATTCTTTCTTTCAGAAGTGATTCCATCATTTTCCCTACCACTGAGGTCAAACTTACAGGTCTGTAGTTTGCTCTGCCTTGCTCCCACTTTTGTAAAGGGAATCACATCTGCCCTCCTCCAGTCCTCAGGTACCACCCATCCTGCCATGATTTGTTAAAAGTGTGGTCAGTGGTGTCACTAGGTCCCCTTAGTTCTTTTTAGGATTCTGGGGTGAATCCTGTCAGGCTCCATTGCTTTGTCCACCTTGAGTTTTAGGAGTTCTTTCAGGGCTCTTTCTTCTGTGAATGGACTGGTATCAACCCCCCTACCCAGAGTGCTTCTATTGTCTGGTTTAGGTAACTGCTCCTCATCTTCTTTTGTGAATACTGAGCAAAAGTATTCATTCAGTATCTCTGCCTTTTCACTGTCTCCCGCTGCCCACCTCCCCTCTCCTTTATTAATCTTCACTATCCTCCCTTAACCTTTCTATGCTCCCTAATGTACCTATAAAAGGTTTTATCCTCCTTTTTGACCGAGTTGGCTATTTTTTCCTCGGTTTGTGCCTTTGCTATTCTGACTGCCTTTCCTACTTCTTTCTGCTTTAATTGATACAGTTCCCTGTCGTGCTCCCTCTGTGATTCCTTATACTTTTTGAATGCAGCCTTTTTCTCCTTAACCTTCCCTGCCACCTATTTTGAGAACCATAGTGGTTTTTTACTCCGCTTTGTTTTCTTTATTTGTTTTACACAAAGACTTGTTGCCTCTATGATGGCAGTTTTGATTTTTCTCCATTGTTCTTCCACCCCTCCTATTTGGCCATTTGCTAGTGCATTCTTCAGGTGTTCACCCATTTTGCCAAAGTCAGCCCTTCTAAAGTCCAGTATCCTTGTTTTTGTATGGCTTATCTCCATGGTCATGCTCATTGTGAAGCACACTGTGCAGTGGTCGCTTGTTCCCAGATGTCTACTGACTTCTAAATTTGTGATCCTCTCTCCATTTGAGAATACCAGGTCTAGTATTGTTCCCTCCCAAGTGGGTTCCAGCACTAGCTGTCTAAGGTCTGCCCCCTGCAGGGCATCGAGAATGACCCTGCTCTTGGATGTGGCTGCAGTACATGTCCTCCAGTTAACATCTGGCATATTCAGGTCCCCATCAACAGTATCTCCCTTTTCAGCCATTTTGAGAATGTCCTCTATCATTTTCTTGTCCATTTCCTCCCTTGAGCAGGGGTCTGTATACAACCCCTGTGCGGATTACGATGCCATTCCCCATCTCAAGGTAACCCAGAGTGCCTCTTGTCCTCCCCTTTACTTTTTAGTTCTGTAGCTTTGATCCTTCCTTATGTATAGAGCTACTCCACCTCCTCTTTGCCTTCCCTGTCCCTTCTGTAGATTGTGTACCTGGTATGTTGACATCCCATTCATGGTTCTCGTGTACCACGTTTCTGTGACTGCCACAATATCCAATTGTTCATCTTCCATCAAAGCTACTAGCTCAGAAAGCTTGTTTCCCAGACTACGGGCTTTAGTAGTCATTGCCCTCCATTTAATGTTGGCTTGATCCTTTTTTCCCCCATCCCTGCTCTTATTGCTCTTATATATTTTACCATTTACCCCCATCCTGCCCTGTGTTGAGCTCTGTACCTCAGTGTTTACCCTACTACCTGCCATGTTTTGTGGGGGGAGGCTTGACGTTTCCTGCCTTTTATCAGTACCTCCCCCCTTATCTAGTTTAAAAGCTTGCCAAGGAAGCATTTAAAGCTGTCACCTAGGAGCTTTGTCCCCTTTGTGGACAAATGCAGACCGTCATACCAGTATAGACCTTTATCTCTCCAGGTGGACCCCCAGTCCCCAATGAAGCCAAAGCCCTGTGCTTTGCACCAGTTTTTCAACCATTCATTAAACTGCATGGTGTGCAGTACCCTAGCCTCATTCCTGCCATGGACTGGTAGCACCTCTGAGAAGGTTACTGTGCTTGCTACCCATCTGAGGCCCCTCCCCAACTCCACAAATTCATTCTGCACTGCACTGATCCCATGCCTAGCTAGGTCATTTGTCCCAAGGTGGACATTGATATCTAGTTGTCTCTCCTGTGATGCTGCTTTTACAATAGTGAGGATTCGCTTCTTGTCCCTCCAAGCCATGGCACCAGGCAGGCAGCTTACTTCCTTCTCTCCCTTCCCCAGTTCTACCCCCCTAACAATTGAGTCCCCTATCAGTAGTTGTTTCCTTCCCCTGTGGTGTCCCTTGCCACCCTTTTGTGGGTCTCCCTTGTGGATGTCCTCAGCATTCTTCTGGGTCTCCACTGGGGTGCCATCATAGAGGAACCTTGCTCTGCCAGAATGGCATCTGATTGTGTAGAGGTACAACTGGGGGCTTTGCCTCTGGTCCACCACCGCACCCTCCCAGAACCCACTGTGGTCCTACTGCTCTTCATCTCCGAAACCTCTGACTCAGTGGTTGTGGCAGTGGTGCTCTTTGGGAGGGGGAGGCCTCCTTAGTCCTTGCTAGTTCAGCCTGGAGGTGGGCAACCTCCTCTCTCAGAGCTGACAGTTGCCTACAAATAGGACAGCAACGGAGTTTCCAGAATGTTTCCCGGAAAACTGCTGACCCACAGCCAGTGCATTGCACCACTCCCCACATGTCCCGCTCCCTTGTTATATACAATATGTAATTATATATGTATTATTTGTTTTGTGTAACTACTCTTTATGCACGTTGCAGGGTTATTAGCAATATGACAGTTCTGCCCCAAGACCTGTTGAGGAAGTGATGTCAGAACTGTGGCTATAAAGGAAATGCCTCACTGGGGGTGGGGTGGGGAAGGTGGGTGGGTAGTGCACAGCCACTGGTGACTGTTAGAAACAATCAAATACACAACTGCTCCACCACCCTGGTGAGTAGTGTCCTTTATAATAATACAACTAACACCACAATTTACTAGACCACGGCTCCAACACAAACCACTCTACTGAGTCCAGGGATAAAAACGAACTCACTCCTCAGCCAGCAGGACACTTAAAATGTTACAAAAATATCCTTCCAAATGCTAGGTCTCAACCCCCGCACTCAAGCAAATTCAGTTGTATCTCACTCACTCTGGTTATAAAATTACTACCCTTTTAAAGGAATCCTGCAATTCTCTGCTTAATGCCAATAAGGAAAAATAAAAATAAAACCTTTTGTAGAAGGTGTATCTCCCCTTCTTACCCAGTGCTCTGCAGTATTATGCCTTAATCAGGTTGCCAGGTCCTAAATGGAGTTGCAGTTTGTTCTTTGCAGTAAGTTTGAGCTTCCAACAGACACTTTAAAGTCAGTGTGACTGGCTTCTAACTGTGAAGGATGTCTAAGATAAGCAGAGTGATGAAACCCCACCCAGAGCCAATTGATTGACTAGTGACACCTGTGATGTAAGCAGGCCTTTCAATGCAGGCAGACTGCTATGTCTGATTCCAATACACAAAACCTTTCAGTGAAAACAGGGATAAAAAATTAACTTCTCAGCCAGCAGAACACTTAAAATGTTACAAAAATATCCTTCCAAATGCTAGGTCTCAACCCCCGCACTCAAGCAAATTCAGTTGTATCTCACTCACTCTGGTTATAAAATTACTACCCTTTTAAAGGAATCCTGCAATTCTCTGCTTAATGCCAGTAAATGAGTAAAATGAGTTAAAAAACAGAACTTGTTTTCAGCTTTTGGAAAAAAAAAGAAAACAAGTTTGAAACATTTTAAAGCGAAGCGGGCAGAGTATCAGGCCACAGAAAGTTGGCAAAGGGGAGTATTCTCACAAGTACCAGCCAGTTACACTTGGTGTCGGAGCTAGTTCCAGAATGTAAAAAGAATGTGTTTCCTTTAGCAATTGCAATATAAATGAAGCAGAATGCTATAAAAAAGGACAGCCATCATAAAGAATGAAATGCGTTGTTACTAAAAAAAAGTATTTTGATTTACTCATAGATGGCAGTTTGAATAAAGGTGAAAAAGAAGGTAACAGTAAAAAAATTCAATACCTAAAGAGGCATTTGATAGTTAGATAATTATAACATTGCAATAAGAATTTATGATGAAAATAATGAATATTATAAAATAATAAAAAAGTGTGAATGACTGACAATTATTTTTTGTTAAACAGAAAAAAGTAAAAAAAAAAAAACATGAACAAGTTCCAGACATGGAACAAAACATTGGGGCAACTGAATAAAACTATTGAAGCAACTAGCAAGTCTGCCAAATAATTTATTGAAGGGTTCCACTTTTACAGTTTGGAACAGATGTTTTTGGGCACCTCGGAACCCTAAAGACAGAGTTACGGCATCATTACCCACATGCATTCGGGTCTTTCTTAATTGGCCAAGATAGAGGAGCTGCCAAGGTGCTGTAGTTGGGTAAACATTTTCTGTAGTACCCTGCTGTTCCAAGAAAGCTTCTTATCTGCTTCTGGGTCTCAGGCATGGGCAATGCTGCATTTGCCTTTATTTTTGTCTTGCTTGGACAGCATTGCTCCAGCCCAACTATGTGTCCCAAATAGGTCACCTCTGCCATAGCCATTTGGCACTTTTCTGCTTTCACAGTTAGTCCGGCTGCCTGTGCTCTGCCCAGCACCTCCCACAGATGGGTCAGGTGCTCATCTCAGCTATTGCTGAATATGGCAGTGTTGTCTACTGTAGGTATGCCACTGTATAATTCTCTGTACCATGCAGCATCTAATTCACCAATCACTGGAAGGTGGCAGGAGCATTCTTCGTCCCAAAGGCCATTACCTTAAACTCAAATAGGCCTATTAGGGTGATTAAAGATGACTGTTTCCTAGCCTTGGCCATCAGCTCAACCTTCCAGTACCCATTGGTCAGGTCTATGGTTCTCAGGTAGGTCTTCCTCCAGCTTCTCCAGCAATTCATTTGTGTGGAGCAAAGGGTGGGCATCAGACTTTGTGATGGTGTTGATCCATCAATAGTCTACACAGAAGCATGCAGTTCCATCCAACTTGGGAATGAGGACTACAGGTGAGGCCCAGGGACTGTGGGTTTTCTGGATCTTCCCTAGACTCAGCATTTCTTCCACCTTCCTCCTAATATATGTTAGGTCTGCCTCAGATACCTGGTATGCTGTACGATGTATGGGTGCCTGGGAACCAGTTTCCACTTCATAAACTGCTAGCTATGTCCATCCGGGCTTGGAGGTGAACAAAGGGGAAAAGTCCTGTAAAACTTTTCCTACCTACTAGGCCTGTTCAGGTGTCAACTGTGGGGACAGATTAATGGCCTCCACAGAAAACCCCCACTTGTTCTTAGCTAGAAAGTCAACAAGAGGGTCCTCTTCGTCCATCTCCTCCCCAGGACTGCAAATCTCAAATATCACATTAGCCCTATTGAAATAGGGCATTTTCATGTGCACATGGTATATACTGTGGGTGTATCTCCAGTCAGGTAACTCCACAATTTAATTTACATTGTTTGCCTGCTACACTACCTTGTATGGTCCCGCCCATTCTACCTTCAGCTTGTCTTTCTGGACTGGGATCAGAACCATGACTTCCTGTCCTATTCCATATCAGTGAACTCTGGCTCCATGATCATACCATGTCTTTTGTCTCTGGAGGACAGCTGATAGATTGCTCTGGACCACTCCCATGAGCTTCTTCAGATTTTCCCTAACCTTCAAGACATACTCCACTATTGAAGTCCCTTGAGTGGCATGTTTGCCTTCCCAATCCTCCCCTATCAAGTCTAGGGCCCCCCACACCCACTCTATGCCCATACAACAGCTTGAAGGGGGACAATCCTTTCGACTCTTGTGACACTTCCCTATAAGCAAATAGCAGGTGGGGAAAGTACCTCTCATAGTCCTGCCCATGCTTTTCTGAAAACACCCTGATCATGGTTTTCAAGGTCCCATTGAATCTTTCTACCAGCTCATTTGTCTGTGGGTGGTAAGGCATCATGTGCCTCTGCAGCTCCCCACACCTTTCCCACAAACAGGTCATCAGATTCAACATGAAGTTACCCCTTGATCATAGATATCCTCCAGTGGAAATCCTACATGGGAGAAAATACCTAGCAAAGCATCTGCTACTTTCATGGCTTAGTGGAGGACAGGGTGACTGTCTTTGGATATTGGGAGGCATAATCTACCACCACCAGGATATACCTTTTCCTGGAGGAGCTTAGGGTATTCAAAGGACCCACAATATCCATTCCCACATTTTGGAAAGGTTTCTCCACTATAGGTAAGGGAATGAAGGCAGCTTTAGCTTTTTTCTCCCACCTTCCCTATTCACTGATACTGGTGACAGGATCTACAGTATTCTTTCACCTGCTTAGTAAAGTTGAGCTAATACAAATATTGAGCTAATCACTGCATAGTGCGAGCAATGCCCAGATGTCCGGACATGAGAATACCATGAGCTATCTTGAGCAATAGCTCACCATATCCCTGGGGAACAAGCTGCCTGTTCATCATCCTTCCCCTCCCCCCACCATCCTCACATTCTGTGTATAGAACAGGCCATTGTCTCAGAAAACCTCGTCTTTTATGTCACCCCCTTGTGTCCTGTCAGACTCTGCACAGGCCCTTACCTTCTTTAAGCTAGGGTCTATCCACTGAGCTGCCGCAAAGTCCTCACACATTCTCAAAGCATGGGGCATGTCTCCTTCAGCTCCAGACTGAGGTCCATAGCTGAGGTGTTCAGGGATTCAGCATCACAGCAATCCCCATTCCCCTTACAATGTTTTATCCTCCTTCCTCAGAGTCAACTTCAGTAGCTGTCTGTTGAACAGCTATTCAAGGGAGTTCCATCTCTCCTTTATTTTCCTCCCCAGAAAGAGATACAGGCCAGTAGACCAGCCTCCCAATCTCTGTCTTGCATAAGCTTCTGTGAGGCTTTGGGAATCACAGAAGGCCCTAGCTGTCTGGCACAGAGTAATGGCACATACTACCCCCTGCTGATAATCATTTCCTAAAATAACATCCACAGCAAGTGTGTCTGCTACAGCCACCTTTCATACCCCTTCTCCTGCATCACCCCAGTCTAGGATAACACAGCCTAGTGGCAGGGTTTTCTTCTCCCCAGTGAACCCCTTTACAAAAACAAACTGATTTGACGGGAGTTGTTCAGGCCCCACCAAATCCCCTTTTACCAGGGTGAGAGATGCCCCCATGTCCCTTAACGCTCCAGTCTGCACTCCATTCACTGTAACCAGATACATGCACTCCCTCATACTCACAGGAATAACTCCAGGAATACAGTTATCTACTAGTGCTGCTGGAGGGACCCCTTTTATCCCTTGTGCCTCTTTAGCGCACTACCTGACAAAATGCCCTGACTTTTTACAGAACCAACAGTCATCACTTTTCATTTCTCCAAAGTCCCATTTTGGTAAACTGTGCTTCCCCTCTTTCTTCAGAAGCTATGAGGGTTTTAGCTGCCCTGAAGGCATGGTTTTCCCCCTTGCCAAGGTGGACCCTGAACCCACACTTCCCTTCAGAGGGGGCCTGCTCTTGGCATAGTGGTCAGAAAGCTCAGCAGCTTGTTTTACTGTCTAAGGGCCCCAGTCCTCTAGCCAGATTTTAACCTCTGCTGGACATGCCCAAAAGAGCTGTTCCAACAATATGACTTCCTCAATTGCTTCCACAAAGTTAGCTTTAACCCCTTCTCACCAATGTTTTAAAAACTGGCACTGTTTTGTTGCAAGTTCCTAAAAGCTTATTTTGGGGCCCTTCTGGAGCTTACAAAATGTTATTCTGTGGGCCTCAGGATATAAATCATACTTTTTAAAAAAGCAGTTTTGAGGCCTGCCCGGTGGCGCTGAGGGTTGAGGTGCTGGATGCAACACCTCACGCTACGTCGGTGACCTGTGTTAAGGAAAGGGTACTGGCTGCCAGGGGTCAGCAGGGGAAGAGAAGGATTGAGCGTCTGGAGGGCTGCTATCCTTCTATGGGGAGGGGGGTGTTCTCCAGTGCTGGTGCCAATTGCCCCCTGGTGGAGGTTGGGGGACAAGGCACCGCGCTGCAATACGGTGGAGCTGGGGACAGACGCTTTCATGTTAACATCATTGCATGTCCCTCAGCTCTTGGGAGAAACTCCAGTAAATATTCCGGCCCCCATGTATAAGCCAGCTCCAGTGTCTGGCCCTCCAGCCATGACAGTACCCCTTCAGTGACCCCACTCGGGGGAAGGCTTCCTCGGGTGAGAGTTCAGGTCACCGGCGCCTGGTGAGCCCAATCATGGGGCTAGGGGTGCCTGGCATCAAAAATAGAATGAGAAAAATTAAAAGCTGTTTTGAGTTTATCATAGTCCTGGCTGTCAGCTTTGTCCATTTGCAGTAGCAACTCATTTTCCTTCTCAGCAAGCAGCAGAGATAACTAAAATCTCCTGGCCTCCTTGGGTATTTTTGTCTGAATGCAGACCTTTTCAAATGAATTCAGAAAAACATCCATGTCCTTCCCTCTTTATAATTCCACAATTAATTTAAAATTTAGCTTACACCCCAGACCTGGAATTTCATTTTCACCCCCACCACCTACCTTCTCTGGCACTTGCTGTTGAAGCCTCAGTTTCTCCAGCTTGAAGTCTCTTTGGCATTGTTAGTCCTGCAGCTCTATTTAAAGCTCCAGCTTTCTCTACTCAAGTTCCCGTTCATGCTATTTTTCTTGAAGCTCCCTTTCACTCTGTTTTTCTTGAAGCTCACTTTCATGCTGTTCTTCCTGCATGGCAAGCTCCAATTTCTTCATCTCCAATTGCAGCTTTAACCTCTCCAGATCAAAATCTGTGGTGGCTTCCCCTTGGTATTGGGACTCCTGGTACATTCTGGCCCCACTTGCTTCAGTTCTGGATCTGGTCACTGTGGTTCCATCTAGCACCTCCATGTCCAAGGTCTGGTCCCTTGCAGTTACCGACTGTGACTCAAAGCCCCATGCTGCTGCTTGGTCATCAGCTGCCAAGAGGACTTCTATGAGGTGCTTTTTAGTGCACCCTTATAAAGGACCTCTCTCTTCTGGCACAGCTGTTTCAGCTGTTCCACAGTGTAGTCATTGTATCTGGAAGCCATCTTCCCTCTCTACACTATCACAGGCCTAAGTTAGCACAGCAACCAAAAAAAAAAAAAAAAAATTGGTAGGAAACTATATTCTGTAACCAGATTTTCCACTTTTCCAATTTCTGCCTTCTTTTGTGTGTGGTTTGTTTAAACAATTTACAATCTCATACACTGGCACCAATCTGTCACATACCCACCCCTATGGGGAAGGATTCACTGGGCTCACAGTGAACTCCCCTGAGTGCAGCCTGTGTGGTGTGGGTTCAGTAGCCCCCCTCCTGTCATTCTACGGTGCTCACTAGGTTTACAACTGAGCATCCACCAGATCCTCAGGTTCCCTCTCTCTATGTGTGGGGTGAAAATACAGCCTTAAGTCCATGATCCAGGGAGAGAACCCTCTTGGCCACTGTGTAATGAACCAGAAAAGCCACAGGTATGTAAAGGCCTTCAGGGTGCCCTATGCACCCTATATGTGTCTTTTCCCAGAGAAATGCAGAGACCAGTTCAAACTCCACAGACCAGTCTGAGAGACCTCATGTATCCCCCCTTACACTCAGAGTCCCTTCTCATGTCCCTTCCTGGTAGCGTTTGGCCTTTAAGTATTCAGTCAAGTCATGGTACTGCTTGAATGAAACCCTCCCAAGCTTACACACACAACAGACAGTTTCAGAGATATTATAAAAAATATGCCCAAGGCTTTACTAATATTTTCTAGGTAAGACAAATTAAACAAATCAAGACCATTGAAAGTTTTGGTTACAAACCATAATAAGTAAAAGTTAGACAATATACATTTAATTTTTCCTAATCTGGCATACAGCTTCTACCTTGTTCTAGTTGCAGTGGTTGTAATTAGAGTCTGGTAAAATAAATGTCCTTGTTACCTGTTTTGTGATAGAATTCAAAACAGGGGTACTATCTGATCAGTTGTCTCCTCACAGAAGAACTGAACTTCAACAAAACTCTCCAAGCTTTTCAAAGGCAGGTCCAGAAGAGCTGCCTCTGAATTTTCCCACTGTGAGTGTCTGGCCTTTGTCACATGGCTGCAAAGACCCAACCAGCACTCTATGTTTTGTTTTAAAAATTCAACCGACCAACTGGCTTTCTATGCTTTCATTTTAAAAACTCAACTGTAGAGTTTCTTTGCTGGAGGGGTCTCCGCCTCCCCAAGTTTGGAGAAAAACATTTTTTTTCTGCTACTTTGTTGGAAACACTAGGCACCAACCCCCTGCTGAGATAACTGCCCAATCACCCTTGTCAGCTATCTTCCTCAACATACCTATTCATATGTAAATAACTGAGCTTTTAGCTTTCAATTATCCTCCCATTTTCTGAAACTCCCTATTTCAGGCACAGTCTTCTGAACACAAAGAAACCAGTTCAGATTGGTAAAGCTTTTGTTTTTACTTGCACATTGATTTAAAATAAATCCATAAACAAAGTTATAGACAGAAAAAAAAATTTGATCAAGACCATAAAACAAAGAGAATAGTAACTATAAAACAACAGAAATATGACATGGTGCTATTCCGCCACACCAGGTACTGAGGTTTCTGAAATTTTCTGGCTACCTTCCTGCCCCTACTCTTAAAAGTTCAAAAGCCTCTTTTACTTCCAGCTCAGTTTAACATCTCATCCAAAGGACTAAAGTGTCAGTAGTACTCCAAAATCCTTCTGCAAGACTAGAGTATGGATGGGCAGGTACTAAAATACCTAACCACCAAGACAACCAGTGTACCCCAAAAGTACCCAGAAAAAAAACAAAATAAAAGCTGAGAAGTCAGACTGAGTTGAGTAGTCACTACTTGTCCCATTCTACTAGCCAAGCAACTGGCCCTGACCATAACAAAAATCATGGAAAGATGGTTTCTTTGGGACTATTACACTGTCTTTTAGGTGCCTTGATCCATTACACCCATGGGGGCATTGCTGAGTCTGGTACAAGAGGCACAGGCTGTTTTAGCAAGCCTGCTACTTTTAGGTTTCTAAAAATTATACCCATGGTGGACATTGCTGAGGCAGGTATGAGAGGGCAGTATGTCAATATGGTGAAGACATAATGGTGACTACAATTACGGTGACAGCAAATCTACAAGAGTCAATACAGTGATCAGAATTTACAGTGACCACAGTTACAGCAACATTTGCTCCCCCTCCAAGGTGCTCCAACACTGGAGTTAGATATACTGTATAAGTAAGGGAGGTGCTATGGGCAAAACCCCCCACAGAAAGCAAATGTTGCCATAACTGCAGTCACTGTAAATTCTGGTTGCTGTATTGACTCTTGATTACTGACTTTCTGCTGGGATTGATTGAGACAGTCGTTGGCTACAAACTCTATTCTGTGGAGGAGAATAGAGAAGCAGGGAGACTTTGCTCAAAAAACATTTATAAAAGGTATGCCACCTTTGTCTTTATAGTAAGTCTCCTTACCAGTTTATCTTATTGCTGGTCCCTGTCCAATGCTTCTCTCTGATTTTCCTTTTACCATTCACAGGAGGAAGGCCCATTGGTGGTTCGGGGATCTCTCCAGAAAATGGAGCCAGATTGTGAGTTAGGAAGAAAGGGGTCATCAGAATGACTTCCGAGCAGAGAAGAGGCACGTCTTCCAAGTAAGTGTTCCCGTCTAAGATTGTTGGGGTTCAGTTTCACCTGTTTTACCAGAATCATTTATAAAACTGCAGAACTGCAAGCCTTGAGTACACTTGGAGAAGAAATCTAACTGTTAAATATGTGATTTAAAAAAACACATTGAATGTGTGTTGTAATTGTTTGTTTGTGGCCTTCTCTTTGGTACTGTGTACTTATAAATAGCTTTTGATTTTAAATTAAATTTTCAGATACTTTTAGATATTGTATTTGTCCTTTTTTTGTATTTCGCGCCATATGCAAATTTTAGCCTAGCCCCATCTTGAAAAGCGCATGCACACCTTACCATGGTCAGATAGTCATGGAGCCTGTGGGAGCTCTGACATAATTTGGAAGAAGCTCCCCACTCGTGTTTTTTCACATAACTTGTTTTCTTGCACTGCTATGTTTTTTGCATTGTACGTTTTTATTTTATTTTTCATTTACCATTTACAGTATACTCTTTTTATTTGATTTCTGCTCTTGGCGAGTTTAAGTGTTTTAAACACTAAAGCATTTTTAAGCATTAGCAGACTGCCAGAGAAGGAGCGTTTTGCAGAGTGGGTCACTTGATTTGTAGCCTGACAGAGAATTGGTATACCCCAGATAAACACTAGACAATTAAACTGACCTTGTGGTCTGCGTTTTAATGTGTAGGCCTGAATAAAGGTTGACATCCACCGCTCAGTGATATTTTTATGTTGTTTGAAAGAGATTTTACTGACAACTTTCACCTATCATCTTGGCAAAAGTAAGTAAGATATAGAAATCTAAGTTCTTAAAGTATAGTGTGAAGTGACATGATTGTACAAGATTTTATGGGGTAACCGTATAGGTAAAGAAGGGTAAAAAAGGTTTTTTTTTTAACGGGTAATCATTTTGAAACAGAGCAACTAGTATAGTACTTGCACATGTATTTAGGCACTTCAGTCATCAGGAAGTTCACTTTTTCCTTTTTATTATATTATATTCTTCTTGGCTGTTTATACCATGATACCTTTTTACCTTCCCTAGTGAAAAGTGATTTAAAAGACCTAAGGGAAGTCAAGCACAAGGCAATCGCTTACACAATCAAGGCACCAGAATTTGAAAAATTGAAGCTTGATTTTCCTGATTCCAAGGACTGTAAGGTTAGACTGTTGAAACCTGGGGCTCGAACCAATCACTCGGAAGTGTGCTGCAAAGACATTGTAGGCCGATCGTTGCACATTTTAAAGGACATTTGGTACATTGTGAGACATCTGGTAACATCTACACTTTTAAGATATTGTGCCTGGCCTGAAAGGAATTTTGAGGCAATTTTTTAAGCAGGATCCTGGAGGACATTTCAAATATGAACATCTTAATGGATTACATTTTCAAGTATTATAAGATCATCTTTTCTCAATAGAATAGAATAGAATATAATAGAATAGAATCACAATTGAGCTGGGATGATGCAAGATCTACTGGGGGTATATTTTACTGAAATTGCCTATTAGTGTTTAATTACATTCAATTACTTTTCACCCTACTATTTTTGATCTCCTTATAGCATTAAGGGGGTGTTAAGGGAGCAATACACTAGGAGGAGAAAAAAAAAGAGGGAATGAATTTTGGATTTTAATTTTTCTAGCCAAAGTTAAAAAAAAGATTAGTTAAGTTTGCAACCCTGTAAGGTTGTTAGCCTAAGGGTTTTGAAAGTCTACGCTCAGTATTAATTGTTGTTAACTGGCAGCTGATTGCTAATTGCTGATTGCGGCTTTTTGTCTTGGTTATTCCTGGTTATTCTCAGATTATATTAATATGTACACCAGAAGTGGTATAGAACTGATAAAAAAATCTACCAAAAGTAAGTCTGTGAATGATAATAAAAGGAAGAAGAAAAGTTGCTGCTTATATTTGCAGGAAATAACTCTCACATCATCTACTCCCAAAGACCAAATTGGCCCATCTGGACCACTTTGGACTATTTTATTCTCTCCATCAAATTAAAGAAGAGGTTGTATATGACTATAGAGAGGATCCCTTATTATTAAAATCCCTTCCATCCCCCCTTCACATAACCACTTCCAATATCTATCAGTATGGGGACGAAGGGGTTGAGCTGAAAGAAGTGGTTCAAAATTGCATCCAAATGATTCGTGATATATTTAGGCACTGGGGGATTGAGGAGCAGCAGTTCTCTAAGGATGAATATATCAATACTTTAAATTCCTCGACTACTAAGGATTTTCCTGTAATGGAAAATAATTTATCCACCTCTATAGCCCCAAAGTTCAGACAATCCCAACAAGGAAATATAACTGATTTTTTGCACCTATTAGTTCTAGGCCCTTGAAAAACAGTTTTAAGGGAAATCTTAGATCAACATACGGAAAGTATGAAAATAAAGGAGGATCGTTCTGCTGAATTTGGGGACATAATAGGGAATATATCTAAGGGGCAGCCATTTCTTCACATCCAACTAGAGTGAATCTTCACAGTCCACCTGAATCAAATGTTAGCATAGATATCGCTTCATCCTGTCCAGAAAACTCATCAGTTTTGGTGGGATCTCCAGATGAGGTATTTAGAAGATTAGATAAGGAAGTGGAAAAATAAAAATAGAGCCAGAATTTTATGCACAATGCCCTGATATGATTTGCAAATATACTATTAAGGCCCTAATGTATCCCATAATGGTTAATATTGTACTTTTAGAGGCTTGTAAAGAACTTAAAAACCACATAGATTGTCTGACTGCTGTGCTTATTGATAAAGTCTAGGAGTTGTCACATAAATTAGACATTTTGGAAACCAAAAATTTAAAAGGAAGGACAAGAAAATGTTCATTCTCTTCTATTCATATCCCCCTTCTCCTAAGAATGGTGAAAAAAGAAGGGTAAAAACTCAAAAAATGTGAAAAAGAAGCACCAAAAAAAGAATGAGGAGACTGTAGTCAATTCTGGATATATTACTCTAAATCAAAAAACTGAGGAGCTATTGAAGTCCAAAATAACTTGACTCATTAACAGACAACCCCCCAAAGGAGGAGTTTATAGGGCACTGACAGAGCCTAATAATTCACAAAAACACCCAACCATTATAACTACCAGCGATGATTTTTTTTGCCGCTAGAGTAGAACAAAAGTCCATCATTAATGATTCAGCTCAGAGCAACTATGAAAAAGTGGAAATTTTCTCCATAAAATTAGTTCTGTAATTTATAGTTATAAAGTTCAAACATCTGTTCCCCTTACTTGGTTTGATTCTCAATGCAATAGGGAAAACTGTAACTTGGGGAAACTGATTAGGAACACTAATAAGAACCCTTCAAGAGCAAGTTGTACAACTTTAAACATGGCCAGGAGAACTTATAAAAATTCCTTAATTTAAAAGGATTTAAATTTACTCAAAAACAATGGGCTGTTATGTGTGAAACTATTGTATCCAATTACTCAAAGGCCTTTTGGCTTATGGTAGCAAAGGGGGTAAAAATATACCAGCCTACACTGTCTGTGTACATTCCAAAAGAAACATGGGTCACTTCCTTTACCAAATTATTCAATGGTGATAATATTTTAGATAGTGCTCAGACAATGCCAAACTGGATGCAGGATGGCATTTACAAATCTTTAATTTTCACTCCCAGTGATATAGAGCAGATTATATCAAAATTAGCCAATGACAAAGCTGCAGCATAAGACACCATCCCACGGGAACTTTATAAGGAACACAAAAATTACTGGATTCCATTCTTCATAAAAAATTTTAACACATGTCTTAGGGAAAGGTTTATTCCCAGTTCATGGTCTAAAAACATAATCATCCCTATTCACAAAAAAGGCGCTTATCAAACACCCACTAACTACCATCCTATAAGCTTATTGAATATTAGTTTCAAATTTTTTTCTGTGATTCTCCTGGAAAAATTACAGTATTGGGTAGATACTGAAAGTTCTCTCTCCAAATTTCAGTCAGGCTTTCGACAAGGTTTCTCAACCATAGATAATATATTTATTTTAGCCCACCTATTAGTAAAATATATTCTGTATAGACTGTTTATTGACTATACTGTGTCCTTTGATTCAGTAGTTAGGTATACTCTTTGGAACATCCTCCACACTAGCGGCCTCTCTTTCAGTTTATTAATTCCAATATTTCTCCTCTACTCTGACACATATACTGCTGACAGATATGATGAAAAGGGCAATAATTCTGAATATTTTTCAATTAACAATGGGATTAAACAGGGGTGCCTTCTTGCACCACTGTTGTTTAGTATATTTAGAGATTCTTTACTATATTTTGATACCACTAGTCCACTGGATTTGCCTAAAATTAGCAATTGGTATATCCATATACTAGCATATGCAGATGATCTAGCACTCTTATCTCTTTTCCCAACAGGATTACAGTGAAAATTGGACCAGCTTAAAAACAAATGTGATCAATTTGAGCTAGGGATTAACTTAAATAAAACTAAAGTTATGATATTTGGGAACCAATCTTCCAAGCCAAAGCTATTGTTAAACAAAAAACATATTGAAGTTGTCAATTCTTATGTTTATCTTGGTATTAAGTTATCCACAAAAGGCCTCTGGAACCTCCACTTTAGAAAGCAAATGATAAAAGCCAAACACATGGCTAAAGCATTACAAAGATTCAACTTCAAGTCTGGTGGTTTTTCAGTAGCACCCACTATTAAGGCAGAAGAAGCAAAAAATACTCCTCTTCTCCTCTATGGAGCAGAAATTTGGGGGGGGGGTTAAGGATATTCCAGAGTTGGAGTTACCTTTATCCTATTATTACAAAGTTATCCTACAAGTGCCCCTCTCCATGTGTAACCCTGTAGTAAGAGCAGAACTAGGTAGAGTTCCAGTGGCACCCCTAATAGAGCTAAGACTGGTCTCATATTGGCTCAAAATTATGAACAATTCAAGACATGAAATCCCATCAGCTTGTTTAATGGAGAAAATAACATGGCACTCCAATGATTTCTTCTTCCAATGGCTTAAAGCTCTTATCCTAATTCTACATAATGCTAAGTCTATGCACCTATGGAAAGACTAACAGGCTGGTATAATGATAGCTGAAACCTATAGAGTTAGATTTAAGGGAAAAATATTTAAGTTAGCACAGAATAAGCAGTTGAACCAGGTCAGAAATCAAAAACAAGCTCCCTGGTATAGTCAACATAAAACTGACTCAGTTATTAAAGATTACTTATTACTCCCAGTAGCTCCAAGAACACGGAAGATGATCACATGGGCAAGGTTCAGTCTAATCACTTCTTAACATACTTATTTTAATTATCAGCCTTTACTGGGTAATTTCCAAGAGCAAGTAAGCAAATCTTTATTTATATTGCACCTTTCAATATCAAGGCGCTGTACAGAATATACAGTATAAATATACAGGTAAACAATATAAATTTAAAATCAGTCTGGGAATACCAGTGAAAATAAATAGGTTTTTAACAAAGATTAAAAACTATTGAAGATTAGGCATTCTCTTAACCAACAAGGTAGAGATTTCCACAGAGTTTGTGCTACAAATGAAACGGCACGAGCTCCAGATGTTTTAAGATGAACCCTGGGAATCTCTAGCAATCCCTTGCCAGCGGATTGGAGGGGGCAATTCGGGGAGTAGGGAGTCAGGAGATCTTTCAGGTAGTCTGGTCCCTGTTCATGTAGGGCTTTAAAAGTAAGCAAGCCTACCTTATAGGTGATCTGCCACTGAACTGGCAGCCAGTGCAGTCTGCACAGCACAGGCATCATATGACTGGACCTAGAGGTACCAGTCAAGAGCCTGGCCACAGCATTCTGCACCAGCTGCAAGCAGCGGATATCAACATCAGACAGCCCTAGGTAGAGGGCATTGCAGTAGTCAAGACGGGTAGTAATGAAGACATGGACCAATGTTTCAACCGGGTGATATTCCTCAAATGGTAAAATGAGGATTTGACCACAGCTGACACCTGAGATATCGTGGTCAAGCCGTCATCAGAAATAATGCCCAGGTTCTGCACCCGATCTGAGATAGTGAGCTGTACACTATCAAGCCACAGGCCCAATGCATGCCCAGCACCCAAACCCATCCCCAGGTGATCCAGGTCCACAACCAACACTTCAGTCTTATCCGGATTCAGTCTCAGCCAACTGGAGCTCATCCAGTCTTTAATTTCAGAGAGGCAGTTATTTAGTACAGAGATCGCATCAACCTGTCCAGGCACAAAGGACATATATATCATCAGCATAACAGTGAAAACTCAAGCCATATCACCTAATGATATCTCCCAATGGCAGCATAAACACTGAGAACACATGGGTGCCAATATGGAACCCTGTGGCACCCTGCAGGACAGCGGTAGGACATCAGAGGAATAAATTCCAGTGACCACCCTCTGAACCCTATCTATGAGAAACAATCAAAACCATTCTAGGACTGTACCAGACAGTCCACAAAGAAACCTCAGGGTCTCCAAAAGCACTCCACAGTCCACAGTGTCAAAGGCTGCTGAGAGATAAAGAAGGACCAAGATGGTACAAGTCTTTCGATCTCTCACCATTAGGAGATCATTTAGTACCCGAACAAGGGCAGTCTCCATACTATGCCTCTTCCTGAAACCAGACTGAAGAGCTTCATAGACATTGTGGGTTACAAGGTGATCATTCAGTTGCAGTGCAACCACTTTCTCAATAACCTTCCCCACAAAGGGAAGGTTAGAGACAGGTTGATAGTTAGCTGGATCATCGGGATCCAAGGAGGATCCTACAATTTTAGCTAGGATCAGGCAGGTAACATCTATACACCCCACTAAAAGGGAGGTAGGGCCCAGATCCAAACTACAACAGGTTGGACACAAAGTCTGGACAATCTTCACAATGTTCATGAATTCTGGTCAGCTGAAATCTGTCCAGACAGACTGGCTGCTCATCACCTCCTGTCAACCTCCGCAACCCCTCATAGAGAGAGAGAGAGACGGGCCAATTCCGGATCTGATGCTGGTAACCTTATCTGCGAAGAACCGAGCTAGCTTATCACACTTAATTTGTGAAAAAGCTCTTCTGGACTGCAGACAGACTGGATTGCACAGTCTGTTGACAGTTCAGAAAAGCTGAGCTGGTCAATTCTTCACAGCAGAAATATCCCTGGACAGGAACTCTGCCTTCTTACTGGTGATTTCTGATTGATAGCCCTTATAATGTTCTATCAATCTAAGCCTGTCAGCATCCAGGCTGGACTTCCACCATGCTCTTTCCAGCCTTCTACCAATGCACCTCAACTCTGTCAAGGACCCATCATACCAAGGGGACCTTGGGTGAAGAGTGAGTGGTCGAACTCAAACAGGAGCAATCAAATCCAGGGCATCTCCCACTGCCTTATTATAGGCTAGTACAAGATCCCTGGACTTGTGTTTTCACCCAGCAATCTCGATACCAAGACCACCATAGACCATCTGGAGTAACTCCCCTTAAAGGGCAGTACCGGACCATCTCTGAAGGGTAGGTCTATTTGGGGGAGCCCCAAAACTGAACCCTATGGTGTGATGGTCAGACCAACTGACTGGTTTCACCCCCAAGTCAGTGATCTCCATTCCCAGGAGGAAGAGCAGATCCAATGAGTGACCCCCATATGGGTAGAGGAGGTAATTACCTGTGTAAGGCCCAATGCTTTCATTAGCTGGAGGAGATTTTGACCAAATGGTGAGAGTTCATTGTCAACCCATGCATTGAAGTCCCCCAGAATTATCCATCTGGGAGACTCAAATAACGTGCTGACTTTGAAGCCTGCAATCTCCAGCAGGAATAAACCTCCATCACATGGTGGATGGTAAATGAGGAGTATCCTGCAACCTACACCCTCTCCCATGATACACTCAAAGGATCTGCTGATCCCCACTGGAACATCCACAAGGCCCAGTTTTGTCTTAAAAAAGATGGCTACACCCCCCCCTCTATGATCCAACCTCGGGCAGCGAATCACCGAGAACCCAGCTGGAACTACAGAAGCCAATACTGGACCTGCATTTTCTTCCAGCCAGGTCTTGGTGATATATGCTAGATCCACTATTTCAACAAGATTGGCTATAGTAGCAGTCCTGTTTTTGATGGACCTGGCATTACATAACACCACCTGGGTTGGATGAGATGCTGAGGAAGACCTCAACTCCTGAACAGTATAATTTGCTGGGCCTTTGGGTATGGGGACAAGACAGGGATTACCCCTGTCCTGGCACCATTTTGCCCCAGGGCATCACCTGGTCCCCACCACCCCAATGCATCCTCCCTTTCCATTTCCCCATGAGGCCCAGTTCTTGCCCCTTTCCTGTACCTTCTAGCAATCCCCAAGAATTGACAACATTTGTAAGTCTCCGCTGATAAACAAAGACAGTCAAAAGGGTGCAATTCCCTGAGCCTGGTGGGGGGAATACTGCCTGACTGTCTTTTGGCCTTCCCAGCACATTCTTAAAATTACTTCACTCTGAGCATGGCACTTGAAGGGCATTAATTGAGGGTGGTACTAAGAGGGTGCCTCCAATACCCAAGTAAGTGAGCAGTCCTCCCAGGATGAGGAAACCAACACTATGACACCCAGGTCTGGAACAGCCCTCCAGCAGGCCTCCTGGGCTATCTAGAATAACCGTCTCTATTTTGCCCACCCTTTGGCAGGCACATAGAAGAGTCTTCTGTGAGGTCACTGCACCCCGGGGAACCACCCCACCGGAATGGGCCAAAGAAGGAACCCCCCCACACCAACCCACAGAGCCTGAGTTTGAACAAAAAGACCCTACCTCTGGGCTTACCACACATGGGTCAACCAGTCCAAAAGCAGAGCGATAATAATCCAGATGATCCAGACACAGTTCCAGGTTAACTGATCCTGATCCAGAGGTTCCTTGGTGTTCCTCCAGAACTCCTCCACACTCCAAGTAGCCGTTCCCCACTTTCACGAACAGATTGTCCACGGAGCACCACAGACAAGCAAAATAAAGCACCAGCATGAAAATGCTCTGGTGCAAAAACAAGCGCTAACGTAGTTAGACAAGCACGAATGCTTTGTCTGCAGACCCAGTCAAGTGAAGTACTTATTGCTCTAATTTCTAACTGCTCAAAAATGCTGCCTAACCTACCTACCTCACTGAGAATCCCTCACTAATCTAACCATGGGCCTACACTACAGCAAATAAATGAATTAAACAGCAGTAAAACAAAATACCAAATGGTAAAATGGTAAAACAAATAAGACAGCTCAGATACAAATGCTGCATTTGGCTACCCCAGCATGGCCGCCATCTTGCAACCCATAACTTCTTTTCAATAGAGGATTTAAGGAATCTCTGTTACATGTCATAACTCAATGCTCCTTATATAATTCTCAGAGAGACCATATTTTAAAGAATGTTCTAATTAGATATGCAGATTTGGCTTATGACCCGGTATTTATATTGATGCACCCCAGGGTAGAGGAAGATGCTGAAATGATTGCCAAATTCTTGGCATCTGTAATCAGCTCAAAGAGAAAAGATTATATTTGGAGAATTAAAACTAAATGAGATACAAGTGGTAACTAAGTACCTGGTAGATATATTTGATGCTTGCACTTTAGAATTTGTTCATTTTTAATTTTCTGTTTTACATGCAAGGAAAAAAAATCTTGCTTATGCTTATTTAGTAAGCATTTTGTATTTATTGTATCAAATTTGATATGTTTGTAATGTTCAAATTATAAATTTTTGGAAGAACAAATAAAATTCTGATGATGATGATGATAATAATGATGACTCTCACCGATTTGCCGTCAACGTAATTGTAGTCACTGTTATTTCTTCACTGTATTGACATGGAGCTGTGTGAGAGGTGCTGCTGCTGTGAGTGAATCTGCTGCTGTTTCCAAAAATTATAGCCATGGTGGGCATTGCTGAGTTAGGTATGAGAGGCACAGATACTCTTAGTGAGCCAGCTGCTGTTTCAAAAAATTATACCCATAGTGGGCATTGCTGAGGCAGGTAAGCGAGGTGCAATTGCTGAAAGTGAGCCTGCTGCTGTTTCCAAAAATTATACCCATGGTGGGTATTGCTGAGGTAGGTATGAGTGGTGTAGCTGCTATGAGTGAGCCTGCTGCTGTTTCAAAAAATTATACCCATGGCGGGCATTGTTGAGGTAGGTACGAGAGGTGCAGCTGCTCTGAGCAGCCTGCTGCTGTTTCCAAAAACTATACCCAAGGCAGGCATTTCTGAGATAGGTACAAAAGGTGCAGCTGCTGTGATTCAATCTGCTACTGTTTAAAAAAATTATACCAATGGCGGGCATTGATAAGGAAGGTACAAGAGGCAGAGCTGCTCTGAGTGAGGCTGCTGCTGTTTCCAGAAGTTATACCTATGGTGGGCATTGATCAAGCTTACATTGTATAAACTGATGACTGAGAAAAGAAAACTATGAGTAATATTAGTATGGCACGTGGCTGGCATGGTGGCAGTGGCAATGGTTCCATTCGTTTCATACACAACATAGTCATCATATTCAGTATCATGGTTTGCAGGCTGTTGTTCATGTTCAGGGTCAGACTCACATAATTTGGTGTTTGTGACAACAGGGAAATTGCCAGCATTGATTTTTTAGAAATGTCAGCTATTCCACATTTGCAGGCTTAGCAGTGTTCTGTGGTCAGTGACTATTCTTCCAGCTGCACTAAATACTCATTCTGAATACATGCTTGAAGGTTAACAACTGCAATACATTCTTGCAAGATTTACTAGATCTGTCATATTGTTCTCTTTTGCTTCCAGTACAGTACAGTAATGGATCTTCTTCAAGGCCAATCTCAGTATGGTCTGCAAAGTACTCCAGGATCATTGGGTTGCGTGAGATGGTTAACAGTCTGGCAAATGAATCAGTTGCACTTTCTTTACAGGATACCAGTCCATGTTGTTGCAGGCAACTCAGAAATTATTTGCCTTTCTGATCCTGAATATAGGATGCCTGAGAAGTAGCTATAGATGTCCTTTCCCTCACTTATGACACTGCTGACTATAAAGAACTGATATGTGTGCTCTTGTCTGCACCAGAGGTGCACTGTGATGGTTTGGCAGGGTTTAACTGCTGTACATCACTTAATGGTGTTTGGAGGGCAATGTCACAGTTGGTTAGCAGAATATCTCTCCAATACTTAATGTCTTCTCCTGCAGGAAGGATGGCTTCAATGTTCGATTTAAAGTGGGTATCTAGCAACATAGCCAACACATACAGTAAGTGTCATTCTTAAACATGACATTTATTCTCTGATCAGTCAACAGCCTGAGACTCAAGTCAGCTGCCAGCATTACAGCAGTGATGTCATCTTTTGACTGAAAGTCTTTCTTTATGTTGTCAAGGAAAATGTGAAGAAATCTGATGTGCGAAAGAATTTGAATCAAAGTTGCACTGTCTGCACTAACATCACGTGTGGCAACCTCAATTCCTCCAATAAGGTGACCAAAGATTCCAGTAGAGTCCAGCTGCTGGAACCGAACATGATATCTACTTTACCTATTTGATTCAGCATGGTGTAATACTGTGCAGAGTAGTTTTTCTGTTAATGGAGCCTTTCCAGCATGTAAAATGTTGAATTCCAGTGGATTGGAACTTACTGCTTTAATGTATGCAAGGATAAGTTGTTTGACCTCTGCAGCCCATTCAGGATTTTTTGTACATTCAGAGTGGCTGAAATGCCCACATATTTTTTTTTGCAAGTGCTAACAGGTTTTTAACATTTCTGCTTCCATTTAAGAAACCATGGACAAGAAGATTTAAACAATGTGCAAAACATGGAATGTGTTGGTAGTTGCCATCTTTAACAGACTTGACTATGATGGCACCATTATCTGATGCTATGAACCCTATAGGTAAGAAATATAGAGTAAGCCATTTCTGGAATTGATTTTGCAGCTTCTGCAAAATATTCACAGCAGGCTGGTCCAGTGGCGCTGAGGGTTAAGGTGCTGGATGCCATACCTCACACCATGCTGGGGACCCAGGTTCGGGAATGGACTTGGGTCACTCAGGGATTGGCAAGAATGAGGAAGGATTAGGCATCCATAGACAGCTCTTCTTCCTCAGAGAATGGAGACAGTGCGGTGTGCTGTAGACTGACACCCAGTGGTGGCTGGGTGTCAGCACATGCACGTCACAAAGCAGTGAGGAGGACTCACGCTGAAAACGTATGGATGCTTCCGTTGGTGGGGGGGTCCAGCCACCACACACATCGCATGGTGTGTGGGTCCAGAGAAGAAAACAGAAAATACTGGGAGCTGACTGGATCCATGATAGCTCAACAGTCCTGCAAGTTGCCGCCCCTAATGTCGACACCCGTCAGCTCCACAAAGGAGCGAAAAAGAAAAAATATATATTCAGAGCAGTGTGGTTTTTCTCAAAGGTGGTGACACATAATACAACCTGCTTCCTAGTACATACGGTAGAGCGGTAATTATTACTTTCTGACTGAAAACTTGCCCAATGAGCTATAACAGTTGTGCAGTCAATTGTTTGGTTGCTGGTCAGTACATCCATGATTATGTGAACCCGCTTCATCTCAGAGAGTTTCATCTGTTTAATGACCACACTACACACCCAAGTCATATAACTGTGGAACGGACTTTTCTGAGAAATATGTTTGACAGGGAACAGTGTGCCATGGTTGAATCTGGTTCATGAACTTGAGGAAACCTTTCTAGGCATCAAAACCAAAGGGGAGCTGACAATCAGCAAACAGCTCTGCAATGGCTTTATTTAACAGATGGCATGTTGGATGCTCGTGGATAAATTTTGATGTCCTTGCAACACTTTCTTTTAATGTTAATTGATGAGAAAGATGAGATATTTTTAATTTTGGGGGTATTGTACTTTACACCTTTTTCACATGGAGTACTACTGTGGGATTTTGCAGTACTTGATGGTGTCAGAAGAAAACAATCTATGTCTGTCTTAGAAGACTGCAAGAACACATCAAGTGATTCAGTGTCAGTTCCTGCTTCCAGTTTATTATAACTCTGGTCACTGCCACCACCACCTTCACTACCATCCATACCAACCACACTGTCCCTTGCCCTGCCCCACTCAGTTGGGTGTTTTGCCTTTGCGTGTGGTATCATTAGTGATGCTCCAAAGTGTTCAGCTTTGTTCCCATGACTGACACTCTTTTTGCACAGATTGCACACAGCTCAAGAGCTGTCTGCAGGATCAATATAAAATAAATTCCAAACTAAAGATTTACCCTTTTGCTTTGTACAACGGTGCCTGATACTATTTCTTGCACAGTCAAGGGACCTGAAAGAAGCCCTATACTGCCACTTCCTGGTTCACATGAATTTTTCTCATTCATGGTCATCTACTTAGTGTTATGTTTAGCATATGCTTTTTTGTTCTTCACTTGCTATCATGACCTACAGTGGCAGTCTCTTCTACATCCTCATCGAAACTAGTACCAACCTCATCACCACAAGATTCAGAAGGACTGAAAGTGCCATCATCATCAGGAGGGACATAGTCTGGGCTATCCCATTCCCAGCTCCCACTGTTACCATCTTTATCTGCATTCTCTGCCTAAGCATCTGAGTTTGTATTTGAGAAGGATGCTTCCTTGTCCTTGAATTCTACTTCAGCAGATGGAAGTATCCTGGCACATGTGACAAAATGTTCAGTACCTTTACGAGTAACTTCTGTCAGGTCTTTCCGAAACTCTACTATTATTTCATTGGTAACATGCTTTTTTGTTCAGGAGGACATTTAGTAACAGTCCTGGTGATGTCATTGTTATTAATGTCACTGTTTTTCATTAGTGCTAGGATTCATATTGTCCACGTCATTTTCAATTGCATGTGCAGCAGCACTGTGCTTCCTTTTAGCGGGCTTAGACTGGGAAATACAAGACATAGTAGACACAGCCATTGCTTTTGTTCTGCTACAGAGAGATGTCACACATAGTGTAGCTATGACGGGGCTCAGTGCACGTAACAGGCTAATAGACAGTGTATTACAGCCTAAATGGCTTTCACTACACTGCAGAGACACACAGAGTAGCTATGTCACAGATGGGGCTCGGGTCACCTAACAGCATGTAATATAGCCTAAATGTCTTTCACAATACTGCAGAGACACACAGAGTAGCTGTATGTCGCAGACAGGGCTCAGGGCACACACTGTTTTCTTAAATTAGGTTCCTATATATGGCAATGTGTATTACCATTCACTGCATATTCTTACTTTATTAAGCAATGCATCATGCTTATTATGCTCTGATTAGCATCTGTAGGTGGACTGTCTAGTGGTTATTAGCATGTTTGTGCACTCAGTGTCTTGATGTATTGTACTTCTGCTGTAAATGTTATACTGCCCTGTATTGTACTTCTGCTGTAACTTGTATTCTATTCTTTCCAGGACCTCCTTGCAAATGAGCTTAGATCAACTGAGTCTTTTCCTGGTAAAATAAATAAATAAAAAACAGACATTGCACAAATATACAGCTTAAATGGCTTTCACTATACTGCAGACATACACAGTAGCGATGTCACTAACAAGGCTTTGGGCATCAAACAGCAGACAGTGTGTAATACAGCCTAAATAGCTTACTATACTGCATAGAGACACAGAGTATATATCACAGACAGGGCTCATGAGGTTCCATGTGATATCGGTGACTACAAAATGTTGCCCTTAATAACAGTAATTGCATATCACCAAACACCTGAAACGGCAATGAACACAACACTGATCTCCACAAACAGTGAGAACACCATAAAATGTCTGCATGGGACAATTTACACTTACACTCTACACTCACTCATTAATAATATAGTCAACTCTGAGGGGTGACACTGGGGGACAGAGGAAAACTCGGGAGGGTGGCTACACCATGGTAGGTAGGTAGAAAAGTTTTATTGTTTGATAGAAGTCTTTACAATTCATAACTTTTCAATAAATACAGGTCACTTTACATACAAATTTATATATTACATATCAGATATTTCACCACTATACAAGTTAGTTAAAATCTTTTTATTTTTGTACAGGAAGATGGAAGTACAACCATTAGGACCCGAGTCCTGTTTTCAAGGTGTTCCTGTTTACAAGAATCATTTGATTTACATTTGTACAAAATAAGACAAAATGATACAGATGTCATATGTTATTAAATGATGTTCTATAACCTAGTAGCTTTCATAAATTTACTTAATTTCTGTAATATTTCTTATTAAGTATTACTCATAAGAAAGATAACCAGATCTTCAGAGGGGAGACCAAGTGTGGCCAAGATAGGATTTAACCATTTTTTTCATAATAGTCATAGATTGGACAACGAAGAAGGACATGTTTGAGATCATCTTCTATTCCTTTGTTACATTTACATAGATGATCCTTGAAACCAGGACATTTTTGATCAGAATAAATGTAATTCGCCAATTAAGGTTCCATATGAAATCTAGTCATGATTCTATGAGCCTCAGTATCTGACAAAACTACTAAATATGGTTCTAACCCATGAGTTGTCTTAATCTTTTTGTACCATCTAAAATGTTTAAATTTGAAAATTGTATCTATATCTTGTGCAATTGATATATCTCAAATTCTTGTCTTTTTTTAAGTTTAACAATTTTTATTATTTTATTATATGATAGACACACACACATCTCAGGATGATAATCAAAGCCAAGCTAGGCCCCATCCATTAGAGGGAGCGGGAACACAAGGATATACAGGACCATACAGTACAGTACATACAAAAAGTCCAATGATAAGGGCCATAGACATACATAACAGGACATACCGTCCAAATGATAAAATACAGTTAATGCAGGATCAGCCTGAGTACTTTGCACTTCAAAAGCATACAGCACATGATACACTTAATAACACAACCGGCTAGGATAAAGTGAGATGGACAACCGGATCAGAGCCAAAGCAAGTAAAGCATGTGTGTGCCTAAAAAGGACCATGTGACCATATCAACTATATACAAAATGGCAATCTTCGCTAGATAGAGAGCAGTAAGAAAAGGGGCAGCCTGGGATCAAGAGAAGAAGGGGGCACCATCTCCACAACAAGTTAGCAACCTGAGCCAGTATGACTGGCATGCTAAGGGGTTGACTGAGAGGGGACATTGTGGCAGAATTTAGATTGCAGGAAGGGTGACCAGCATTTCTCAAATTGGGCTATAGAGCCAGCCGCAACGCTGGAGAGCCTTTCAAACATAGCCCCCTGGGCTAGTGCCAATAAAAAGTCTTGACAGGATGGCGTCGCAGAGGTTTTCCAATTAAGTAAAATGAGGCATTTGGCCACCGCCCCAACAGCAGTAACCCATAGGGCCCCAGGGTTGGATTTGTGGACATTCGGCTATGCACATCCAAGGAGGAAAAGGGGTGGATCTGGGTTTATGTCTGGGAAGATTTGCTGGCACATACTCCTGACTGATAACCAGAAGGGATGCAGCATAGGGCAGTCCCAGAGAACGTGAAACAAATGCGCCCCATCCTTGCCACATCTCCAACAACTATCCTTTGACAGGAGACCCGTCTTGTGGAGTTTAGCTGGATCCCTAAAGTACCTGTGACTGGTCTTATTCATAAAAAGATGGGTGCGCCCATCCCGACAGGCCTTATGTGCTCTGAACCAACTGTGCCTCCACTGCCGGTCTGAGATTGAGACCTGAAGGTCTCTTTCCCATTGCGCCTTGGCCTGCTGAGTGGGGTCTGCAGTAGCATCCCTAAGGGCGGAGTAGAGCAAACTGGCCGTGCCTTTACACTTCTTCCCCCAGACAGCTAATGGGTGAGGTAGGTGCTGCCCCCCTCCAACTCATGGAGCATTAGGCAAGTGAATAATAGCATCCCTAATCTGCAGGTATCTCCAAAAATGAGATTGAGGGAGACCAACTCTTTCTTTCAGTGACTCAAAAGTGTCTAATGTGACAGTGTTGGGAAGCAACAAATCCTGGATCTTAGTAATGCCCTTGGCCTCCCAGTATTTCCAGTATATAGGGGACCTCCCTATCTGTAGGGCTGGGTTGTTCCACAGGAGCATATATCTCCATGGGGTTGGGTCTTGCCCCAGAATTGAGAAAGCTTGTTTCCAATACCGAATAGAGACCTGCATAGGAGGGGAGAGGACCTGGGATACCTTCTTCTTATTATAGAGCACCACCGCCAGTGAGGGGGCCTGAGCCAGTGATGCCTCTAAGGGGAGCCAAGTTGGAGAGGTCAGACCGATCCTGGTGTACCATCTAATAGTTTGAGAGATAATGAATGCCATATGGTATCTCTGAAACCAGGGAAGGCTCCATCCACTCCTACTCCAATGTTGGCGAAGCTTGTGTTTACTAAACCGGGGCAGGGCCCCTTCCCACAGGAAATTCCCCACTAGTGCGTCTAATTTCTGAAACCATCTTTGGGGGATGGCCACGGGCAAGTGAGCTAAAAGATATAATACCCTGGGGATGGCCATCATTTTGATGGAGTCGATTTTACCAGCCACCGACAGTCTTAAGGCCTTCTACCTCCCCATGTCCTGTTTAAGGGACTCTAATAACGCCGTAAAATTAGCAGAGATCATTTTCCCTATATTGAAATGAAGAATAACACCTAACTATTTTATGCCATTAGGGGACCAATGGAGGCCTCTATTTATGAAGTCGTTCCCAGGGGTCTTAGAGTTCAGTGAAAGCACCTCGGTTTTGGAGTGATTGATCTTAAGTACCGATACCTCGGCAAAGGTAGCCAAAATCTCAAGGATACTGTCAATCACCCCAGCAGAGGACTCAGTAGTGATAAGCAAGTCATCAGCATATAAAAACATTTTGAATGTGGTATTACCCACTCGAAGCCCAGGAATGTTAGATGATTCCCTAAGAGCAATAGCCAGTGGTTCAATGGCCAGAACAAAAAGGAGAGGGGAAAGGGGACACCCCTGCCTGGTACCTTTTTGAAGAGGAAAGGACGGAGACATAACCCCATTTGTTAAGACCGAGGCCGTAGGGGAGGAGTATAACAGTTTAACCCAGGAAATAAACCCAAGCCCAAAACTCATTTGGGAGAGAGTGTGAAACAAAAAGGGCCACTGAACAGAATCAAATGCCTTTTCAAAATCGATTGCTAAGGCCACGGAGTGTTTGCCAGATAATATAGTATGGTGTAAAAGTGACAGCAGCGACCTATGATGATCTGACCCTAGACACCCCTGAATGAAACCCACTTGGGAGGGGTGGATCAGATCAATCATAAGATGCTCTAGCCTACTAGCAAGAAGCCTGGCCAGGATTTTAGCATCCTCATTAATAAGAGATATAGGACGATAGCTACCTGGGAGTAGGGGGTCCTTCCCCTTTTTCGGCAGCACTGTGATAGTGGCCTCCCTCAGAGAAGGGGGGAGAAAGCCTACCTGTAGTGAATGGTGGAACATCCTAATCAGGTAAGGGGCCAGATTAGTTCCCTTTATTTTGTAAAAATCAACAGGGAGGCCATCCTTTCCTGGGGCCTTCCGAGAGCTCAGGGATACAATGGCCTGCTCCACCTCTGCCATGGTGATAGGTGCCTCCAGTAGTTTAGCGTTGGAAACTGTTAGATGGTGAATAGGGAGTTCCCCCAGAAATTTTTGAATGCTCAGGGGTCGGGAGGGTGGGAAACTGAGTATAGAACCTCGTAAAACTGAGCCATGATCTTACTTATTCCCTTATGAGAATGGGTTGAGACCCCATGCATATCTTTCAACGCATGAATGGTACGGGATGCTTGCTGTTGCTTAAGTCAATAAGCCAGAAGTTTACTTGCCCCCCCCCAATAAGAATGATGCAACCGTCTGAGATTTAATTCTGCATGTCGGGTCAAATGGTCGTTCAAAGAAATCCTGGTACTATTCAGCTGAGCTAATAGGGACTGTGATGGGGTTGAAGACTTATATTGGGCTTCCAGAGAAGATAACTGCTGTTCTAAAACCTTTTGGTCCGCTTGGCGCCGCTTCCGCCTAGCAGAGGCATAGGCAATAATTTTGCCCCGAATGGTGGCCTTAAACGCCTCCCAAAGCGTTGAATCATTCACTTCCCCATTATCATTGAGTTCCCAATATTCCTGCACCACAGGCCCTAGCCAACGAGAAAACTCAGCATCCTCAATTAACAGGGGGTCCAACCGCCATATGGACGCAGGGGTGGGATCAGTGCCCAATTGAATCCTAAGCTCTATGGGCGCATGGTCTGAGACATAAATGGAGTGCATGTCAGTGCTGGTAGCCTTCTCATAAAGGCCTGTTGAAAGAAGCCAGAAATCAATCCTGCTAGAAGAGCCATGGGCCTGGGAATAGCAGGAGTAATCATAAACACCTGGGTGCATAGTTCTCCAGGCATCCAGCAAAGTATGCTCTGACATTAATGTCTGAACCTCTTTGAGTGCCTGTCTGTGAGGTTCAAGCATTTTGTTGCTTCTGCCCATAGCAAAATCTAAAACTAAATTAAAGTCCCCACCCATAACTACCGGAGCATTGACACCATTAAAATCAACAAGGGCCTGGTTTAGAGTAAAAAAGAACTGAGGGCAATCCTGGTTGGGGGCATAGAGATTAGCAAGAATCAAAGGACCTTCTGGGGTCTCTAACTCTGCCAAGATCCATCTTCCCTCCTTGTCCTGTTTATGTCACTTCACTTTCCACCCCAAGTTCTTGTGAAGTAAAATGGAAACACCCCTCTTGTGGCCCTTAGCTGCACTGTGAAGCTCCACACCAACCCATTCCCGCTTGAGCTTCACAGCCTCGCATGAGGACAGTCTTGTCTCCTGGAGAAACACCACCATAGGTCGCAACTTCTTTAAGTGGAGCAATACTTTTTTACTCTTGACAGGTGAGTTGAGTCCCCTCATGTTTCAAGAGACAAGTCTAGTCCCCATGCGACCAATAAGCTATCATGGCTGAAGGGAGCTACAAGAGGAAGCCATACCCAGGTACGCTGTACCCAGTAAACCCAGACTCCCTATCGACTCCTATAATAACAAAAGTAGCACCAGGATTCAGATTGCCATGAGATAACATAAAACAGCATTGTACAACAGTATAACCATGGGCAAAGATTGCCTCTAACAAGCAGGAATATAACCTATTACTAACTGCCCAAAGAACAACCATACCCTGAACCCCGCCCCCACCCACTACCCAAACCCAAAACATTTCCATTTGAGACCAGCAACCGCTGAGTGTACCGACCCACCAGAGACCCAGATACCAGCGGAGGTTGCTGGGGGTAGTGTAGCCAGAGACTACACTAAATGGAGAGGACTCTCTAAATCCGAGATCACCCACCCCCAACCCCCCATCATCAATTGAGTCCTCCTACCCACAATGTCACTGCTAAGGAGAGAAAAGAAGAAAGAAAGAAAGAAAAAAACACACACACACACAAGATGACCCCAGCACCCCGCATAGGGGGCCAGGCAGTGAGATAGTCATTGATAACATCCATTAGTCCACACACGAGTCCGTGTATTCCACATGTGAAGGAGTGTGCTCAGCAGTCCAAATGAAGCCCTTCACAGCCTTGATCCCAATGAACTGATGAGATACCAGATATTGAGAATGTTCCCTTTATGTCCAAACTTCAATTAGGGGGAGAGAAGGGAACAGGGAAGGGAGCAAGTGGGAGCAGCTAGGTAACAGTCTTGTACCACAGGGGCATCATAGGCAGCATATGCCAGCCCGAGAGAAGGGCAGCAGAGAAATGAACTGGGGGGGGGTTTCAGCCCACGGCCACCTTAATTGGGAGCACTTCTTCCATCGGCTTAAAGTCCTGCTGATTACTCAGACTGTGTGAAGCATCCCTGGAGGGGTCTTGAACCTCTAGCCTAGAGATGATCCTGGCACCTTTAGACCCAGTAGCCCTAGGGGGAGAAGATCGGGAAGGCGGGGGGGGAGGTAGCCAGGGAGCCTTCCGTTGGCAGATCCATCAGTGGCTGATATTTATTGTTACTCATGTCTGGCTGGTAAGAGTCATAAGAGGCAGATGAGTCCAAGCTTCCACTGACCGGAGACGAGGAGTTTTATTGATGTATAGCTCCTCGAGCCTTTGTCGTCTCCTGTTCCTTCGTTTGCCACTGCCACCCAAGAGCTTGGATGGGGATGGGTGGTCATGGGTGCTCTGGGTCATACTGGGGTTCTGAGATTTGTGGCCTGGTCCCTGTGGTGTTACCTCCATCGGCATGGGCCTGTTGCGAAGAGCCAGAGAGTTCACGCAGACAGCTCCAGGACAATTTGGGGGCTTGCTCCTACAGGAAATTCTCCGCAGCAGTGGGGTTGTTGAAAATTCTGGGTGCCCCATTATAGATGATTTTGAGCGAAGCTGGGTATTTCATGGAGTATTCGAGCCCCAATTCAGCACAGGCTCTATGGGCAGCTGTGAAGGCCCGACGCCTGTTAGTAACCTCCTGAGAGTAATCCGCAAAAATCTATATCCTATGCCCTTTCCAATGTAACTTCTGTTTGGTACGTGCCAACTTAGTGATCATCTCTCGGTCTTGAAAGCGGAGGAAGCGAACCAGGATTGTGCATGGGCGAGCCCCAGCATCAGGGCGAGGTGTCAGAGTTCTATGGGCCCTGTCGATTTCAATTGGGGCCTTGCCGGGCCAATCCAGCAAAGCAGGCAGTTCTTTTTGCAGGAAACTAATGGTGTCAGTTCCTTCACACCCCTCTGGGAAGCCCACTATCCGCAAATTGCTCCAGTGACTCCATTTCTCCAAGTCCTCCACCCTGCCCCAAAGTACTTGAATAAGGCGCTCCTGTTCCTGGAGCCAGGAGCTTGCTTTGTGCCATCCATCCTCCGCTTCCGCCAATCTGTGCTCCGTGATGCACGCCCGTTGGGACAAGTCGATAATGTCAGCCGCATTTTGTTTAGCCGCCACATCAAGTTTGTCCATTCGCTGTAAAATCTCAGAGAACATCTGACAGATTTCGGGCATATCATCCTGCTGCTGATTAGATTCAGATACTGACTTCATCTTGTCGAGCAGGAGGCCTTACTGCTCGAACCCCGCACAACGAAGGGAGATAGCCACAAACCAGATCAGCTGGGAGTACAACACACCAGATCCCACGTGATGAACTACCCGGGCATAAATACCAAATAAATCACACTGATTTGGGTAGAAGAACTGCGGATAAATAGGTGGATTATTAGGGGTTAGGCAGGAGCTCAGAGATCAAGTGTCTATTCGGCTCGGGTGGTAGCCACGCCCCCCCCTCAAATTCTTGTCTTTACTTGAGCCACTATGTCTTCCATAGGGATGCAGTAAATTTTGTAAGTTTAGTGTCCTAATCCTAAAGGAAATAGGTCATCCTTTAATACTTTTATTGTATCAGAAGTAAATATGTTATGATGGTAAATTAATTCTTCTTCTAAATGCATTCTTAGCAGCCTCTCTTCGGACAATTTGAATACTTTTAGCCTGAATATTATTATTTATTCTGTAACCAGTGTATTAAGAAAATATTGGCAGAGTTCTTTCCTTGAAATTTCAGCTGAAACTGAATTTTGAATTCTAAGTATGTATCTATTAATTTAATTTTATTCAATTTCTAGGGGCTTAATGTCTGTGGGAGTACATATTTCAGCTGCATACATTATGCTGGTTTCTACCACATTATGTAGGCCTTTAATTGAATCTTGCCCTGGTTTGACACTAAACCTCCTAAAATCATTAAAAGCTGTTTTCAATTTTTGTTTAATACTTTTAACATGTAAAGACCATTGACAGCTCTGTGAGAATCTTAGCCCCAGAAAATCATAATAAGTGGCTGGAGGCTTCAACATGGGGTGATACATGTCTTCAGGGAGAAAACATTGGGGGGCAACCTGAGGGTGGGAGAGAAACAAAGTGGAGGGGAGCGAGACTTCTGTAACAATAATAAATAATTTAAACAACAAAACAATGAAAAAAAACAAACCAACCAACAACCCCATTCCAGCCCTGAACCCCGGTCCACCAGCTTCCCAGACAATGACCTTAACCACCATGCCTGACGGCCAACTGAAACCAGCCCTCCCAAACAAAGCCCTATAACCCTTTCTTGCTGGCTCTGCCTCACTGTTAACTAACTTGAGGTCTTTTACATTTGCTTTCATTCCCACTTGCTATTTATTCATACTCGCTATTCGGACAGGTGCTCAGATTGATTTGCTCAAATTGAGTTGCTCAATTTGAGTCACCCATATCATGGGATACTGACTCAGGGCACCTAACAACAGACAATATGTAGACAGACTAAATGGCTTTCACTATACTGCAGAGACACACAGAGTAGCTACAGTATATTTCACAAACAGGGCTCAGGGTGTGGCTCAGTTGCTAGCATATCTGCCGCTGGACTAGAAGGTAGTGGGTTCTCATTCAACACTGGGATTGGACTTGTACCAGAACCCTGGCACCCGAGTTCAGTATTGGGGGTGCTGTACTGCTGGGGTGTGCTGTCCTTCAGATGAGACATTAAACTGAGGTCCCTTGTACCAATCCTGGTGCTATCCTGGTGGGTGTCCAGGTGGAAGTAAAAGAACCCAAAGCATTCTTCACAAAGAGTAGGGAACATTCCTGATGTCCTCTTCCAAAATTCCTCTTCCCATAAAACTGGTTCATGCAATTGTCCAGGTTGTGTGTGGGTGTTGATGTGCAATATGGCCACCACCACACATTCAGTCACTTCACTACCAGTCTAGCATTGCTTGTAAAACACTTTAGGATACACTGTGTATGAAAAGCGCTATATAAATGCTGATTCTTCTTCTTCTTCTAAATGACTTTCACTGTACTGCAGAAACACACAGACTAGCTATGTTACAAACTGGGCTCAGGTCACCAAACAAAAGACAGTGTGTAATGCACCCTAAATGGCTTCTCTATACTGCAGAGAGAGACACACAGAGTAGCTATGTCATAAACAGGGCTCAGAGTACCAAACAATGGACAGAGTGTGTGTAATACAGCCTAAATGGTTTTCACAGCTGCTGTCAGCAATGAGCACCTTCCCCCCCTTCTCCTTCTCTCCCTCGCACTGCTGCACTCAATCCCCTGATTATTCCCCCTTCTGTCCCCAACCCTTGCTCCCCTTCATGGACAAAAGTTGTGCTTATTTATTTTTATTCACTTTTTGTACTGTTTTTTTCAGCATGGTTACAGTGAGCACTGATTGTTCCTCTTACACCAAACTCTGGATCTAGTCTGTATACCCACACAGCAGATATGGAGTTCTAACACCAGCACTGACCAATTGGATTGTCAGGCTGATGTTATGTGCTCCTTTCTACTGTGAGGACCTTACAGGCTGCCTGTAATGCCTGATTAGAATTCAGAAGATTTCTAGGACACCCTTAGGCTGCCTGTAATGCTGGTTTAAAATTGCAATTACTCATTACCTGACCCGTTACCCATGTCCATAGTACCTAGCCTGCGAAGTACACTGTTATGTCGGGTAGAGTAGTTAATTACCCAAACAACCCTACCCAAAAAAAAAAAACACTGATACCCAACCTACCCATTCCAGCTACCCAACAGGTAGCCCATCCTTAGTACCGGGTAGCAAACTCAGCTACTAACAATGTAAACCTTTTCCTTGAGTGACTTGTATTACTCAGTTGCCCTATAATACCTACAGCAACCCTTTAAAAATGTTTGCTTGCTTGTCATAGGCAGAGGCATAACTGCAGCTTTTTCCTTACTCACTATTTTCCTGTCTTCTGGGACTGTCTAGTCATAGCTTTCAATATCCCAACAGTGAGAAAAACTCCTGTAAAAGTCTTCTCCTAGTTCTGGCTATCTTACAAGAGGTGTGCAGAATGAAAAATCCTGCCAGCACATTTCAGCATCATGGAGAATTACCATTCTGCTTCCAAAATGTTCCCCAGAATTTTTAAAACATTTCTGCCATTTTCTGCCAATAGGTAAACTGTGAGATTTTTATGTAAACTGCAACATTTTTACTATGGTTATTGCAAATTCCAGTGACCCAGTATTTAAAGCTCATATTTTTCCACAGTTCCTGAAAGTTCCAAGATATTACCTAGGCCTGCTTTAAATTGTCCCTCTCCCTCACTGTTTTCCTGTCTTACAGGGCTCTGAGGAATTATTATACAAAGGCTGTCCAGGCAGTGAAATCACACTATTTCAATGCCAACCTCCAGAGTAACCTTAATGCCCCAACTAAATTCTGGAAGATAATCCATTGCCTTTTCGACCTTCCTGCCCCATCCACTCCCTCAGTCATCATGGTTAATGGTTCACCTGTTTCAGATCCTGCTTCTGTTGCTGCTCACTTCAATGAGTTCTTCACTGCCTGCACCCACCCCTCTCTCTCTCTCTACCATCCTGGCTCCTCTTCTTCCCCTTCTTTTCCCCCTTCCTTTCCTCCCCACCCCTCCATGGTTTCCATTTCCCCCATCACTGTCCAGGAAACCCTACTTGCCCTTTCCTCCCTCAATATCTTTAAGTCTATTACTGATGGTCTAGAACCTAAGATCCTCCACCTTTCAGCTCCTGCCTTTGCATCTCCCTTACTCACCTGCTAAACCTGTCATTTTCCCTCTGCACTGTCCCTTAGTCCTGGAGGACTGCCAAACTTATTTCACTTTACAAAGGGGGTGACCCCTCTTCCACTGGCAACCTCTGTTCCATTTCCCTCCTCCCCTCCCTTTCAAAGCTGCAAGAGAAACTTGTCTATTCCAGATGTTCCTACTACCTATCATCCTCCAATGTCCTCTCCCCCTTACAGTCTGGCTTCTAGAAGCACCATTCCACTGCCTCCTTCCTGCTACTATGTCTTTACTATTAGTACAGTACTTTCGTAGGAATGAGAAGCAAGGGGCAGTTGTCTAAGAAAGCTCTTATCCAGTAAACCCATAATTGCTAGATGTAATGTTTTCAATCAAAGAGCCAACTGTCCAAGTTATTTTAAAGTCCTGTTTTTTCAAACTTATTATTAACTCAAGGGGGAGTGCATTCAAATATTTATAACTTGCTGATTTAAGAAAAACTACCTTTGAGAATTATTTTATTTTGGAGTACTTAATTGTAGTGCATGACGTTTGGTAGCAAAGACATTCTGTTTGAAGGTGAATCCCATTTCGTTTAGCAGATAGTTATCCTTTATTATGTCCCAGAGAAATAACAGGTCACCTCTATATCTTCTTACTTCCAAGGACATTAGCCTTGGATTTGCTAATTTATCATCATTATTTTTTCCATATAACCCAGATAATGATGTAGTAAATTTTCTTTTAATCCTTTCGATTTGCCTAATTTCACCACATATATAAGGGGACCAGAACTGGGAGCAAAATTTGAAATGGGGTCCACCATAGGACCTTATAGCAGCAGCATGACTTTAGGATCTCTAGATCTAATGTTGTGCTTCATGGTTCATATAATTTTATTAACCTTGCTGATAGTTTTGTTGGTGTGCCATTTAGAGCAGAGATCCTCAGTAATGTGTATGCCTAGATCTTTTTTGACTGTAGTTGCCCTTAGAATATTGTTACCTACTGTAGTTGCTACTTATGTTTGGGGTTGTTGAATGCCCCACCTATTTGCCTAGTCTAGTATCGTATTGAGGTCAGATTGCAGCTTGGCCCTGTTTCCTACTGTTTCACAGGCAGTGCCTATTTTTATGTTGTCTGCATACTTGGCTAACCAAGAATTTAAATCTGCTGAAATATTTTTTAATTAATAAATTTATTGATAGCTAGGATTACAAATACCTTTGAACCAAGTGTTCTTTTACAAAGGGTCAGTGTCACACAAAAATTAGGAGCTACAGGAACAATAAGATAAAGAATATACAAGCAAGAACAATTTAAAAGAACACAATTGTAGCTGTATAAAAACAATAAAAATAGACGCAAACAACCTAAACCATTTGGGTTGAGAACAAGATAGGGTACATAGTCAGCCAGTTAGCAAACAGGCTGGGAACTAGGAGTAACATTCAATCAGTGTAGGGAGCAAGGCACCAGTAGAGGAAGAAGCAGTCAAGGAACACTTTGTCAGGAGAGAGGAGAGAGAGAGGGAGGAGAGGGTCAGGGACAAAGGAGGTGAGTAGAGGAGGAAAAAACAGGGGTAGGGGCAAGGAGGACATTGGGAGTGCAGGACAGCAAGAGACATGTAGTGAGCAAGCCAGAGGAGAGTATCAGGGAAGGGAGGGCAGACTAGGAAGCCATAGAGATGGGGGAGTGGAGGGGTGGGGAAGGCAAAAAAACTAGGGTGAGGAGAGAATTCAAGGACATGATGAACAGAAGATACTTAATGGGTGCAGCCACAGCTACTGAGGGCAGTACAGTGCTTATAAAGCTTGAGCTTAAAAGGGCTTAACTTAGGCTCATTCATAATATTAGGGTGAAGAGCATTAAGCCAGATGGGAGCCCTGTAACTGAAGGTTCACTGGGCTAGTGAAATTCTGCAAAAAGGGTCAATGAATGTTTGTTTGAGTGCGCTGTGGGTTGAACAATGGTTATGGGAAGGCCTAATAAAAGGCAGGGTGACTGATGGGGTTAAGCCCAGGTTGATTGTTTTGGCAAACAGGCAGGTTTGTTAGGTAATCCTACCTTTAAGGTAGAGCCAGCTTGTTTGCTCATAGAGGTCACATGTGTGCATTTGACTATTGGCACCAGTGACCAGTATGCAGGATTTATTTAGTGCAGTAGAGATTCTTTTAAGGGTGGTATCTGATGCAGCTCCATAAATGACTAGCCCATAGTCCAGAATGGAAATGATTGAGCTGACAACTGCTAGCCGAAGAGCCCCAGAAGTCATACAATGTCTGTGATGGTACTGGACACCTAATGTGGAGTTTACATTCTTTGATAATTTGTTAACATGCAGTGCATAAGTCATTGGGCTATTCAGAGTAATACCCAAGTATTTAAACTCACGGACTTGTTCGAGGGGTTGGTTGAGATTGTTCCGAATGTTTAGGCATGTGGATTTATGAGTATTGTGTGGGTCTGAGAAAAGCATTACTTTTGTTTTTTTGTAATTCATAAGAAGTTTATGTTGAGCAAACAATGCTTTGACAGATTGGAAGTTAGCCTGCAGGGCCCCAGAGAGAGGGGAGGATTTTGAGTGACAGTCAAAGAGAATGGCATCATCAGCATACAGGACAATGTTGGTTTTGCAGGCTAGGGGAAGGTTATTTAGAAATAGACTAAATAGTAAGGGTCCAAGGATGGATTCTTGGGGGACACCAGAGCTAATAGGGAGGTTACAGGAGAGGGTTTCACTGATTTTTACTTGTTGGATATGATTACCGAGGTAGCTCTTCAACCAGCTGGTGACTAGAGTAGATAGGCAATATAAATATCAGAAATATCAGCAATGAACAGGTAAAAGACATACGGGCCCGGGGGAGCCTGGTCTGGACCCTACAGTAATGGCTGCGAGATTGCGAGCTCCATCCTAATCTGGCGAACAATCGCCACACTGAAATTGGAGCTTTGGGAGACAGTAAACACGGAAAGACGGCAATGCCTGATGCAGCTTTGCGAGGAGCAGAACCATGTTTATAGGCTGCAGAAGCCTAAGTAACTAACTGCCCAAATGACTGGCTGCTCACATCTCCCTGTTAATCTCTGGACTTCTCTGGCACTGGACGGCAGCAAATGGGTCGCTACTCTGAGCACATTTCCCACATTAAATGGACAAAGGGGAAAGATTGCGGCTTCTGTCACTTCCACCTATTCCCCTGTATCACGATTTCAATGGCGGGGTCAGCCAATATAGCACCGGAGACATGCGGTCTGCAGGCCTCATCACCTCCTGATAACATGCAACTCGGTGAAGCACTAACCAATATTACTAGGATGCTGGAGGCAGTACTTACTAGAGTGGACAGTATTGAGACTTCACTGGCTGGGCATGTGGAGGACGTCTGAAGACTTGAGGATAAACAAAATGTGTTGGAGAGCAGATGGAGGATTTAGAGCAGCAACATCTGGCCATATTGCAATGCCTGAGGGACCATGAAATAAAAATGACTCGGCTGTGGCACGTGCTGAGGATCAAGAAAATCAGAGCTGTAGGAACAATGTGCGCATATTGGGGGTCCCAGAGGAGATGGAGGGATCTAACGTGGAGCATTTTTTGAAAGACTGGATACCCCAGCTGCTGGGGGGCAGGTGGAAGGACCCAATTGGAGTGGAGAGGGTGCACAGGGTACCTGGCAGGGCTGATTCCAAGTCACCATGAACAATTGTTGCCTACATTTTAAAATACCCCATCAAAGAGAAGCTCCTCCGGGGCACCAGAGACATAGGGGAACTCACTTGGAAAGGTGCCACGATCTCGTTCTACAGAGACTTTTTCCCAGAAGTTTCAGCGAAGAGAAGAGAATTTGGCCCAATAAAAAATGTTTTACAAGCCAGTGCTTTTCAGTATAGAGTCAAGAAACTTACCGCTCTCCATAAATATAAAGAAGGGAAAGCATTTCTGGCAGAGTCCCTGAAGGAGGCCAAAGCCTGGATCACTAAGCAGTGGCCTAATCTGACCCCTCAAACTACTTCTCCCAGACACCTCTGGGTTCCAGGGGATTGCATACTCAAAGGAACAATAGGCAGTGAAAAATGCTCACCAGGGGAAGAAGTAAGCAAATAGACAGTGTGCCAAACACCACAGCAAGCTTCAGGGAGTAGTGCCGGGAGTCGGGCATCCTCCAGCCAGCAAAAACAGACAGGCTACTCTCCTCAGAGCTAAAGCCACAAGATAAACCGGGTGGCTGCACTCGGTCTCCTGCTGCACGAAACCGTCAAAGATCGAGGAGCCCCACTCAGCCAATGCTAACCACAGCTCTTCTTCTCCCCCTGCTAAGCTTTCCCGGGCAGCAGCAGCCCAGATGGATGGACTGCAAAGCTCAGACTCAGAACCAGGGGAATTAATGGAAGCAGCCACATCTCTGGATTGGGCTGCAAGGGTGGAAGAGGAGGAAGCCAGGAGAGCAGAAGAGGTGGGGATTCTGAGACCTGGACACAAAACATTTGCAGAAGCATTGCTCTCTCCCCTCATAACAAGTGGAGCAGCAATATCTTCTGACGGAGCGCATGTGGCATCTGGGACTGATGGCCGATAACCAGGACACTTATGCCTTGTCTTAATGCTTTTTGTTTCCCCTCTGGAGGAATAATGCACCCAAGTTAGAGGAGATACCTATTCTCCCCCCCCCCCATGGCCATCTCAGGTGCTTTGAAACACCAACGTCTTGAGACTCATCAATAAGCCCTGTACAGGGGTTGTGACAGATCTGTGGGGCACTCCCTCGCTGGCGTTAAACCTGCAGACTGATAGCATACCTGGATCACCCAGGGGTCCTCCTACCCTCAGCCTCAGGCAATGACTTGAGGCCACCTGTCTACTATAATATGTTGCCTCGTGTTGTAACCCAAACAAGCCTTTTCATAGCAATCTCATGCTAAAGGTATACTTTTCATCCCCCCTCCCCCTTCCCCATCCGTTACAGTTGCTTTATGCATGTTTTCGAATGGGGTCATGGGCCCCTGAAAATGGCCGCATTGAAGCTAGAGGCCAGATGGGGACTGTACACTTATGGTGGTGATGGCACATTCCTAACACTTGGTGCTAGAAATAGTGTGGCAAAGAGCCTAGTTAGCTCTCTCTCATGATTACTTCAGCACCATTAGTTAGTTTTGTACCGACTTGAGGTACAGCTGTTAGTGTTTAAATATGGCTTAGTGTTAACTTCTTTAGAGTGATTAACTCATTCTAGGTTATTAGGTGTTATTTGTGTGCTTTTTCCTTAGAAAGTTTAAGCTGACCAATCAGACAAAGCAGTGGCAGTCCGAAACTATTGTAAAGCTCTATATCCTCTTCTACTGAAAGCCCATAGAAGATTAGAGACCTGCTAGGCCTGATCTACTACTGGTTTTTTTTCTCCTTTTCCTTCCTGTTTCTTTCTCCTGACACTGCTGGTGGGTGAGTACTATTTTCATTTACATTTATCCAGTCTCCTGGCAGAATGACAACAGGGAATATGGATGGCGGCTTATCTCCTGCACAGGGATGTAAATGTGTCTCCTGGTATGTAAAGGAATGCAATCATCCAGCCAAGCACACAAAGGTGCTTCAATTTTTAAAGTCTATGGGGGCAGATATAGCGCTTCTGCAGGAGACACACTTAATAAACAGAACAATCCACTGGTTGCAAAAACTCTGGGTAGGAGCATTAACTGCCAGCTGTGCAACCTCTGAATCAAGGGGGGGTGGTCATTTTACTGCGCAAGGCGTCACCCTGGATTATAGAGGACAAATGCACATACCTTCAAGGTCGATGGGTAGTGGCTAGGCTTTCGTGCCCAGGGGGAAGGACTGCGGTGGCAAATGTATACAGACATAACAATGACTCAGAGAATATGTATTCAGAAGTCAGCCATGTCCTCACAGAACTTATGGCGGACTTCTTGGATATACCAATATTGCTTGGGGGGATCACAACCTAGTCCAGGATTTTTTTTGGACAAAACCCTCCCGACCCCACAAATGCACCCCAAGATCTTGGCGGGTATGATGGCATTGATGGAAAAATTGGGAATGTTGGACCCATGGAGGATGAGCAACCCCAAGGGGAGAGACTATTCCTTTTACTCTTCAGTTCATCGCATGTACAGTAGGATAGACTACTGGCTCGTTAACCAGGTGGCAGTGTCGGGTATTCTTGACACTTCGATTGATATTATAGTAATATCAGACCATGCCCCGTTGTCCATTACTTTTCTCCCACCTGGCCAAGGGGAGCAAGCCACTAGATGGAGATGTAATCCATTACTCATTCGGGCCAAAGCTTTTCAATCCTTTATACAGGAAGAGACTCGGGTCTATTTCACTCTCAATACATCGGATGAAGTCTCAGCTTCCACAATGTGGAAAGACTTTAAAGCAGTCATCTGTGGGAGAATCATATCATTTACCTTGGCCAGGAACAAAGCCCAGGCAACAACGGTACGCCATTTGCAGGAGGAGCTTGCAAATCTAGAAAAGCAGTTTAAAGTGGCCATTCAAAGCCCACTTAACGCTCCATTACTATCTCAGTTCACGAGTCTGAAATATCAGATCAACTCACTATTACATAAAAAAGCAGAATGGCACCTTTTATGGGTGAAACATAAATCATGGGGGGGGACAAAGGGGGGAACTACTTGCGTACCAGCTGCGCAAGCAGCAAGCTGTGTCCAGAATCTTAGCACTTAGAAATAAAGAGGGTAAGGTTGTCTCTACACTCCAAGATATTAATGAGACTATGTGAGGATTCTATCAGAAACTCTATCTGTCACAATCCTCACTGACAACTCAGGAGCTCTCGGCACAGATGACAGAATTCTGTGAAGGGACCTCCCTCCCCAAAACTATCTCAAGTGGATCGTAGTTTCCTTGATGCCCCTATATCGCCAGAGGAGTTACGTACAGCCCTTTCTCAAATGGCAAAGGGGAAGTCTCCAGGGCCGGACGGAATGACAGTGGAGCTCTACCAACTCTTGGATAACGAGATCACCACCCCCTCTTACAAGCTCTCACTGAGGCTCAAGCAGCGACATTACTTCCTCCTACAATGAGGGAGGCACTAGTGACTCTGATCCCTAAAAAATCCTCGGACGCACTTGATTGTGCAAATTTTCAGCCCATCTCTCTGCTGTCAGTAGATACGAAAATATTAGCCAAAGTACTCGCTAACAGATTGAAGCAAGTGCTCCACAGGCTAATACACCCTATGCAGTCTGGTTTCTCCAAGGGCAAGTCCGGGGCAGACAACCTTAGCCTGATCCTCAACTTGAAGTGGATAGCGCTCCAGTCCAAAATGCCAATGGCAGCTCTAGCCATTGACTTTTTGAAAGCATTCGATTCCTTGGAGTGGAACAACCTGCAAGAGGTACTAACCCTATATGGATTCGGTAGCCACTTTTGCGTGTGAGTCTCTACCTTATACCATCTTTCCACAGCCAGGATAGTCACCAATCGTGACAACTCCTCCCCATTTCCTCTTCAGCGGGGGACCAGGCAGGGCTGCCCCCTCTCTCCCCTGCTATTTATCAATGCCCTTGACCTGCTCATTTGTAAATTCATTGACACGCCTGGCATCTCAGGGATTCCGGTTAAACAAAAGGCGTTCCTAGTGAACGCGTATGCAGACAACATGTTAGTCACTTTGTCGAACCCTGAAACATCCCTTGCCTTGCTGTTACAGCTATTACAACAGTTTGACCATATTTCTGGTCTAACCATGAACCAGAAAAAGATACTTTTCTCCCCACTAAACTCTAACTGTGGCAGATGATGCTTAAAGGGCACCGAATTATCCTGGGCTCCTCATGGTTTTCTGTACTTGGGGGTATACATATCTGCATCATGGAGCAATTTGGAAAAAGCACATTTTTCCCCTCTCATAGTTACCTTAATGGCAGAGATACAATGCTGGTGCATGCTTAGACTATCGCTGAAGGGTAAAGTTGAGGCTATCCGTATGTTCATCCTACCAAGGTTCTCATATCTACTGAACAACCTCCCAATTGCTCTCTCCAACAAACCATTCTGCTCACTGACAAATTTATTGCCTCCTTCTTATGGGAAGGGAAAGTGGCACGCTGGGGAAGAGCCAAACTAAGGGCTCATTGGATAAGAAGAGGGCTGGGCCTACCCTGGTTTCAGGGGTACTACCTAGCCTTCCATATGGCCCAAGCTACCTAATGGTTTGCCTCCCCAACTCCCCACCCTCCACAGTGGGTTGGCCTTGAATCCACCCTGGCAATAGAATATTCTCTATTTGCAATGCTTGGCAATAGGAAAAGCCTTGGGCAACATTTGACCCCTCTGATGACAGAAACCTGCAAGGTATGGCATCGGGTGATGAACTTGATGGGTATATCAGGGATTGCTAGATACCCTCCTGTCTCCTATGTTCCCCTTTGGCACAATAGGCTCATTACAGTGGATCAGGCACCCATACATTGGCCAAACTGGGAATAGAAAGGGATCTACATAGTTCGAGATCTCCTTGTCCCGAATAGTAACACGCTAATGTCATTTTAGCAACTACAGAACAGTTATGATCTGCTCAAAAAGGACATTTGGTGCTATCTACAGATCAAGAGTGTGCTTCAAGCTCTACTGGCGTAACCCATAAATGAGCCAATATGGGGCTGGCTAAGATCTCTCCACAAGCTGAGGCAAGGCTGCAGCCTGGCTGGTACCTTCTATAGGGTCTTGAGAGATACGTAGCCTGACATCACCTCTGCCTGTAGGCAGGCTTGGGAAAATGACTTACAAAGTCCAATCACCCAGCAGAAATAGACCGACTGCCGGAAGGCTGCACAAACTATGTACGAGGATGCCAGAAGTCAATTAATTCAATTGAAAATCCTCCTTAGGTGGTATAGAACCCCAGTCTTCCTGGCCAAGATTAAAGTACTGAAACATGCTGAGTGTTGGAGATGCCAGTCATCACCGGTGAATGTACTGCACATCCTATGGACTTGCCCTGTTCTTTGAGTCTTCTGGCCCTTGGTGTTAAAGAACTGCTCAAGAATTATAGGCAAGCCCATACTTCTGTCTCAACATTCTCTGGTGATTGAAGACATCCCATCCTTGCAACCCCTGTAAGGACCACTCATAGCTTGGGCAATGACTGTAATTATGGAAGCAAAGAGAGCCATACTGATGAACTGGAAACAATCTACTGCCCCCAGGGCCACCATATGGAGTGCAGCTGTGTCAAGACTAGCAATTCTTGAGAAGTGCACAGCAGTGGGGAAAGGTTGTCTTCCCAGATATCATAGAAAATGGGATGCATATCTACACTCCCACCTATGTATGGTGCCACCTACTCCCCCTGCTAACCCACCCCTGGGTCATTAGACATCTTCTCATCCTCCCCTTTTTCAGTCCTCAGCCACCCATATCAACACAGGATACACTGGATCCTATATATCTCCTATAATATATCCTGCATCTCTGTTTTCTTAATCTGAGTCTTTCCGCTACTCACTCTAGGGACTGCTGCTAGCGACAAGCTAGATGTATCTGTTAAAAATACAGCAATTCTTGTAAGCATATCTGTATCACTTGTGGTTGTTAAAGATACACTTCTAAGACAGATCACTATACAGAACTGTAATAAGAAATGGTAAATGGACCAGACTTGTCAGGACAAACATGTCATGCCTACTCAGAGTTTCTTGTGAGGAATAGGCTGAGCTTTAATAAAGTTGCAACTAGACTGATACCTTAGCTAATGTTATGTAAAGAGCAATAACTAAGTGTGTTGTAAAGCAAGTGATATGCTGTATACAAATAAGAAAAATGAATAAAATCTTATATGTTAAAAAAAAAGACATATGGGCCCAACACAGAGCCCTGATTGGCATCGCTAGTAACACTATTCTCCTGAGACATGATCCCATTCAAAACCACCCTCTGCCTACTATCCTCCAACCAGTTCCAGAGCAACATCACTTTTTGGTGTTAACACCCCTTATGAGCAGGGCCCCTACTTTTCTGCGGCACAGTGGGACCAAGTTCTGCGGCAAGACTACCGTTTGCTGCAGAACTTCTGCGGCGGTGGTTTGTAATTTCTGAGGAAATTCTGCGGCACTAACAAACTACCACATAACAGTGTCAGCTTGTCATTCTGACTTCACTTTCATGGCAGTGGTTATAGCAATCAGGATGGTGGAAAGCACAGTAACACTAGTTCAAAAAATAACAGACTTATAAAAATAATGTTATGCCTAAAAAAGCAAAACAAATGTCTCTCCCTTAAGGTCCTAGCCTGTTGCTAAAATGACATATGCAGAGGGGCTTTTATGTGATAAATAAGGTAGTTCTATATGCCTGCTATCTATCCCACTAATGAGGTTTCCACTGTCTATCACTTATATATTTGTATATGCTTTCTACAGCACTCATGAGGTTCCCACTGTGTATCACTTATATATTTATATGCAATCTGTAACATACATACAAAGATGTGTGTGTGTGTGTGTGTGTGTGTGAGAGTGTGTGAGAGACAGAAATACTGTATACATATGTGTGTGTGTGTGTATATATATATATATATATATATATATATATATAGATATATATAGATATATAGATATAGATATAGATATATATCTATATATATAGTATATATATATATTTTATTTCCATGAACTTGCATCCTCATTCATACAGGTCCCATTGGAAATGGAATAGAGGAGTTATTGCAGAACTCATTTTTCATGTCAACCTGCTTTCCCTGACACACTGCGTAACATCATCAGGCCATGCCATGCATGTGAACCAATTGTGAGATACAGTTCTCTGGCCTATCTCGATGTGTCCACCATGTGACAGAACACTGCACCACACCTTCCCAGGCTCCGAGCAGTGATGTGTTCCACCAATCCTTGTGCTGCCCAGCCAGCTCCCAAAGCTAATCTCTGAACCTGAGTTGCCGGCACGGAAACACAGCATGCTACCCTCTGGCCCAACAGCTGTCCCTGCACACAACATTTCTCAATAACTTTTAGGTGATTCCATCAACCAATGACAATATGTAATAAATAACCCTGGCAAAAATGCATACAATGCAATTATTTATTTAACAGGTCTATTCTTTCAACAGGTATACACATTATTACATTTCACTTTTCTGGGCATAATTGCTTTATTTTTCTTAACAATTTAGACAGTTAAATTCATTTTACCCAGTTATTCATTTCAGATAGCGTCTCTATACCTTAAAGGCACAAATAGGTTTGTACCAAAGTGAAGTATGGACTTAACAGGTCTGTGCTATTGACAAGGTTTTGTTTAAGTTGGCCCTAGTGCAACAATGTATGACTGAAAATTGTATTAGGCTGTAGTACAGGTTGAGCAAATATCACCATGCATGATGTGCTGTGCCACCATCTCTGGCAGTGGGAGCTGTGGTAGATAAGTGACTGTTGATTTCTGTTGCAGATTGCAGCCATTTCATTAGCCAATGTATGATGTTATAGCAATGATATCACATTCTGAACATACAGGGGGTTTTGGATATAAAAAGAGGGGAAGGGAACCAGATTCTATGTATAAACAGAAATGTTAATAAAAAAATCACCAAGAAGAGTGAATCCTGCGGCACTGCAGAAGTTCTGCGGTAGATTGCAAGTTCTGTGCAAAATTCCGCGGCTGCAGAATTCTAGGGGCCTTGCTTATGAGTAATTTTTTAGCAATGGCATGATGAGGAACAGCATAAAATGCCTTACTGAAGTCGATGAAAAAAACATCGCAAAGCATTTTGTCATCTAAGGACCTACTGACTTTATTATAAAAGCATACAGTACTTGGTTGGTTAGACAAGATCTTCCTTGGATAAATCCATGCTGTTCAGAATCAGGATTACCTATAGAGGCCATTGGTTTATTCTCAATAATACCCTCCAGCATTTTACATTCTATGGAGTTTAAACTAATTGGTCTATAGTTTTAAATTGTTTGCTTACAGCCCTTTTTAAATAGAGGTACTGTACTGGGACCACCCATGAATTTGAGCTTTTAGCAAAGCGTAACTTTAAAGGTTGTGTCAGATGGGGAGACAACAGCTTAATAAGTTTACCCGTAAATATATCGGGATTTGGTGAATTATCTTCCCTGATCTTTTTTATGATCTCCACTATTTTGTTGTCTTCTGTGGTTATTTCCCCAGCAAGTGACATGTTCAAGTTATGAATCAAAACTTGTTTTTCTCCATAAATTGTACAGAAATATTTATTAAAGTGATTTACTATTTCACTTAAATTATTAATTATCATGTTATAACAAAGTAAAGGACCAATACTATTTTTTGACCTTCTTAGCAAGTTTTATGCATAAAAGGTCTTGCTATTATTCTTTGAAGCATTCTTAGTTAATGTTAATTCCATATTACTTTTTGCCAACCTGATTTCTTTCTTACATTGTCACGATAGTCGCTTGCATTTGTTTTGATGGAATAGGGGATTTCCTCCTTTTATATTCACAAAAGGCCCTTTGTTCTTTATTGATAAGTTTTAACATAGAGGATAATGTATGGGCATGCATCGGTAACTGGTTTGTTAACTGGCGAGAGGTTGCCATGGTGACCTTGTAAACCTCAAGAGCAAAGCTCGAGAGGTTTATGTCACCATGGCAAACTCGAGCTGGTTATTCAAACTGGTTGCCGATGCATGACCATACATTATATTTTATAGTAAATGGTCATGCATTTCTAGTTAAAAAAATTGTATCAGGATTCTTACTGTTGAAATTTTAGTCACTGCCACAGCCATTCCGGGTTATGCTTTCACCGCCGCAGCCATTTCTGGAAGGTTGTTGGGTCATGTAGTGCACATGAGCAAAGTGATCCCCATTGTTAACCTATTGATTGACATAGCATTGATAGGTTAACAACACTGGAATGGATGGACGATGGGTTAACAACCTTAGGAAATGATAATTTCCTAAGGTTAACAGCATTCTACCATACATTATAATCTTTTATTAAGCCACCTAGGCATCCACTTAACATTACAGGTTTTTTTTTGTATCTTGGTATGAATTTGTTGCAAATATTTAATGTCGTCTTTTTTAAAGAGGACCTTCACCAGTCCTTTTGACTTTCATGCATAAATTACCCCTTCTTGCATTGATTGTGGAATTGTATTTCATTACTGTCTGCTGCAGTTAGTTTTTGCATTCTGAGCTGCTAAAAACTGTAGGGTGTACCGGAGCTTCTATAGCAAGCCTGGTGTTGCTGTGGACTCAGGGTTGTACTGCTGACATCATCATAGAGCAGAGTCAATTTCACACAAAAAAAAATACTGACAAGGCATTTGGATTTTGACATAATGCATTGCTAACAGGGGGTCTCGGGGAAGGGGGAACACAGTATGTATACTGAGTACTGGTAGGTTTCCCTTGCAACATTGTTGCAACTGCATGGAACTGCACAGTGTGAGTCACTCCTGTATGCTACAGTGATGTCATCAGGATCTAGCAGCCCAGCAACTGAATAGCAATGGCAAGTGCAGCAGGGCTCTAAAACAAATCCAAATTATGTAAGGCAGAGTAAACCTTGGCCAAAAATAACAAATGGACACACCCTTTCAGGTCCAGTTCTGCATATAATGACTAGACGCTGTAATTGTTTGGAACATCATGAAAGTTCCTCTTTAAAATGTTCCACATCTCCTCATCTTTTTTGTTTATCAGAAGTTCATCCCAATTAATCAAGCAGTGTTCTAAATTTATTTTAGACATGTCAGCCTTGTCATAATCATAGAAAAGGGAGTATGATGCATGCGATAAGTATGAGACGAGGATGTCGAATTATACTGAGCAGTGGTCTCTTGTACCCAGAGGGGTCCTGTAGCACAGTTAGATATATTTAAACTATATGTACTAACTACAACATCCAGGATATTGAGACCATGTATTGGTTATGTTACTTGTTGTTCTAATGCTTTCTGTTCACAAGCAAACAGAACTAACATGTCGCTGACTCCATCTTCTCTAGGATGGATCTTGGGCACATCATGGCTGCTATTTTCATTGATCTGGCCAAAGCCTTCAATTCGGTGTCCCATCCACTCCTCCAGGACAGGCTGAGCTAAGCTGGTCTCTCAGCTTCCACTGCTGATTGGATCCATTCTTTCCTCATGGGCCAGCAACAGTTGATACAGGTAGAAGGCATCCTGACACCTCCACTACTCATATAGCCTGGAGTCCTTAGGGCTCTATCCTGGATCCTCCCCTCTCTCTGTGACTACTCATACGTTCACACTGGATGGCATCCCCCTTGAAGAGGTGCATTCCATCAAGTACCTCGCTGTGTGGCTAGATAGCAAGCCTGCCTACTCAGCCTACATTGATGCCACCCATGCAAAACTCCACTCCCAGCTTGGTACCTTGTACCACAGTAAAGATTGTTTATTTCCACAGGCCCACAGGGAGCTTGTTGCCAAAATGGTGCTCCGTGTCTTTGACTACATGGATGTAGTCTATGGCATTGCCTCTCCACTTCTCTTGTCAGAATGGACACCCTCTGTAACACCTTTTCCTGCTTTGCTGCAACCCCCCTCACCTCTGCTCCTCCCTGTCTATCCTCCCCCTACACTCATGTTGATAGTTTCATTGCACCTCCTTCATGTCCAAACACTGGTTTGGTTCCCCTGCCTCTTACAGTACCTCTTTTCACTCCTGTCTCTAAGTCCCCTTGATTCATGCTCCTTCCACTTCCAGGGATCATGAAAACTTTGCCTCACCTCACCTCTGCTCCTCAGCTGAGCAATCTGCCTTCACCTATCAACTTCTCACACTCTGAAACCTGCTCCCATCCTCCCACCACTTCTCCACATTCCCTGGCTCCTTCAGGCACCAGTTGAAACTCCTCCTCCTCCAACTGTTCCTGTTACCCAGTCTCCTGATGTGTCAATTGCTTGGAGCCTCTACCTCTGCCTGGGTCTCACCTAACCTGCCTACTGGTTTAATTTCCTCTCTACCTCTACACTTTCTTCCCCCTGTGGGGGTAAGCATGCACATGCGTAACAGATTTCGCATCTGATGCACTATTTTAGGCATGCTGTGCCTTGCTGCTCTTTTATTTCTACTTGTATACTGTAGGTGTTCCATATTGTACTGTGACTACACTTTATTCTCATACTAATTAAATTCTACTGTGTACTATATTACTGTTTTCTCATGTTCCCTTTTATCGGGTCCCTTTCCTGTGAAAGCAGACTCAGGTGTGCCTCAGATACATTTTATGACTCTCTCTGCTCATGACCCTCTGTGCTATGGCTCTCCATGCTAAGCACCACAGCACAAAGGACAACAAAAAAGTGGAGTCTGCCTGACGCCAGCCGAGGAGACAGCCAACAGCCTGGAACCCTGCCCATCAGAACCCTGGTACATCTGTATTTTTAGGGGGGTTGTATACAGGAGTGTGTTGAAGGATTGTGCTGTGTTGCAGAACAGTGCATTCAAGGTTTGGGGGCTACCTGCTAGGCTGACATCTAGGTAGGAGGATACTGCCTTATCTGCGTACACAAAAAAAAAAAAGAAAATGAGATAAAGGGAAAAAAATGATGTAATTGTTGTTTATAGCACACCTGTATCTGTGTAGTGATTGTGTATCTGTGAGTGAGTGTTAAAGCATACCTGTATCAGTACATTCCTAGGTTAGGGTAATTACAAGGTTCGGTATTGTACTTTAGTATCTGTGAGTGATTGTTGTTACAGCATAGTGGTATCTGGAACATTCATAGGTTTGTTTTGTTATGATGCTCTGTATTGTACTTTAGTTACTGAACTGCAAACAGATTAGCTTTAATGAGTTCTGGGAAAGAAGGTCAGGAAGTGCAGGGAGATCAGGAATGAGAAATGTGGAGAGTGGTGCAATGCAGTTGTGGGGTAGCAGTCTTCAGGAAGATGTTCTGGAGACTGCAGTGCTGCCCCATCTGTGTGTGCCTCTCTGCATTGATGGAGAAGGTCTCTAGACTAAAGGCTGCATTGGTTGCAACTCATGAGGAGGTCATGAGACTCAAGGCTGCAGTGACTAGGAGTTGGGTGACCTGTTCTGCCACCCAGGGACCACAAGGTCCAACACCATTACTTCAAAGATGCCAGATAGGAAGACCTGCTGGACCATGCTGGCCTCAAGTATGGAGGGGATGGTGGGATCTGGATGGTTGAGGGAGGGGGGGTTGCAAGCACATACCTTAACCACAAATAGTACCACTACAGAATTTCTACACCATCCAAATGAAGAAGAACTGCCAAGAGTAGGCACCATGGCAGTGGCCGGGGAGAACGTTGGGGGCTGTCCTGAGTGGCACTTCAAGATGGTTGGAGAAGGAGAACCCCAGAGAAGAAGGAAAACAACTTCTGGTGGGGGATTCAATTGTCAGGGAGAAAGAGTTGGGAATGGGAAAGGGAACAGAGAAGGAGGTTGGATTCTTACCTAGCAACACAAACCATAGGGATGGGAAGTGTATCCTACTGATCACTAGGGCAGTAGGAAGAGAGGGGAGAGCCTGATATCGTTGTCCACCAGGGGGCAAATGACCTGTCTGGGAATGGGGCAGGAACAGTGCACAGGGAGTTTAGGGATCTGAGAAGGGTGTTTTAGACAGGTAGCATTCTCTGTGGCTTTTGCAGAAGTGCTGCCTGTCTTTCTATAATAGAAAGAAAGAGAGGCAGCTCTGCAACAAGGCCTTCAACTCATGGTTGAAGGAATGGACCAGAGAGGATGGGTATTGCTACATTGTGGACCAGGGCCCACCTGGAAGGACCAGAGCCTGTACAGAGGTGATACCCTTCATTCATTTGGGAGGGGACCTACACTTCTCAGTAGATGGTTTCAACATTACCTTAATGAAGGTTTGAACTGGACGAAAGTGGGTGGAAGAAAAAGAGGAGGCAGAAACTGCCCCCCCCACAGGCTGAGATTGAATATAATGAGATCCCAAGGAGGTGAGAATCCCACAAAGCTACAAGTTAATCAAGAAAGGAGGGGGTTAGCAAAGGAGGAAGTGGGAAAAGTAAGCAGTCAGGAGACAAGTGGAAGAAAGGGGGAACATAAAGAACAAACTCTGGTCAGAGCCAATATGGCTGTGGAGAACTTTTAGGAGTGACAGAAGCAGTGAACAGAATATTCTGTGCTCTTGCTGCACTGGAGTCAGCTGTAATACTGCAGTGATTACAGTACTGTGCAAGCATGATACTTGCACATGTGCAGTTTAGCCCAGAGTCAGCTTTTAGCAACATGGCAGTGATGACATGGCTAATTGTAACTCAGTCCCCTCAGGTTACTTGAATCCCATTAGTACTACTTTTAGGCAGGTAGAAAAAGGCAGCTGCTGGGAAGCTCATTAGGGGCTTTCTACTTAATGACATCATCGTTTACTCAGCTAGCCTGAGAGAAGGATGAATATGTCATTTAGAACTCTCACAGCAGTATAGCCATTTTAGAGTCAGCTGTTCTTGGGGAGCTTAGAATGTTCATCAGTAAATTCAAATTAGGCAGTCAGAGTAGCAGGTGGTGTGCCATTAGGTCTCTGTCAAAGGGAACTGTTATTTCTCACCCCTAGTTTGGTAAAATCTTCAGTTTACCTGCAAGACTCTTTTGGATCCAAGGGACAATCCCCTGAAGGTCCTGAAGTTCACAGCTGCCTTAAGGAAGAACAATGAGTAGAATCTGACAGCTACCAGAGAAAGAAAGGTGCATGTTGTTCTTTTCATGACTGGGAGGAAGTAACAACTAATCTGTGAGTACAGAATTTGAGACTGTTCTCTGAGGGAGTTGTTTGAGGTGTGTGTGCCCTACATAAGGCTAGATAACATCGGTCAGGACCCCTTTCACCACAACTGTGCTGAAGTTAAAGTAGGGAGTCTTTAGCAATTCATTGGGGATTGGAGACTCATTTGGTGTAACCCTGAAGAAATGGCAGAGGCTGTTTGGGGCAAAGGGTGGAAGGAATGTCATCTGGAGTTTCAAGCAGGGATAAGTGGTTTGTGGATGGGCCCCAGTGTTCCCTGGACAAAGATCATGCACCAGGAGGATTTTAAAGTATGTGGCACATCCCAAAGATATACACTTTGGAAATGGAAATGTGTGGAAAATGCTTAAAGTGTGTGGCACATCCCACAGATATACACTTTGGAAGAGAGATAGAGACGTCTTTGTGGAAAACAGTACTTACTTCCTATTTCAAGTAATAATGCTCTGTTGTGACATCACAATCTGTTGCCATGAGAGTAACTGTAATGTCACAATCAGTGCCTTATGACGTCAGGTAGGGAGACAGCAACAGAAATAGATGAACTCTTCAGGAGCAAAAATCCTGTATTCATGCAAATGATCTCAGCAATAAATAATGGGGAGGAGGAGGAGTAAAGAACAAATGTAAAATGCAAGCTGAACATTAGCTAAATATTATGTTTTATTAAAGTTCTCCTGAAAGTGTCAGCTGCTCTTTAAGCTAATTTTTCCTTGTGTATTTAATCATTGTCATTTACTAATGCTAGCACAGACACACACAGATGGTTTTAAAATGAAGCTTCATTTGGTTTATAGCTTTTCTCACAGAGTGAACTTTTAAGTCAGTGAAATTTTACCTTGGGATAGCTTTCTTTTGATGGAACTTATGTTGTCTTGTTTGGAATTTCACTTAACTGGCTTACTAATTTGCAAAGCTGAGGCTGTTTAGGAGTGCAATAGGGGTTATGCCAAACAAATGTAAATATCTCTAAAAGTATACATGTTACAGATAATAAACCTGTATGAAATTTGTTCAAGATAAAATAAGACCTTTCAAATGAGCTTATTCGTTAAGCAGCACTAATTATATTTTTTAAACGATGTCCATCTGATTACCTCAATTTTCATTTTTCATAGGGGTTATGCTAAACAAATGTAAATATCTCTAAAAGTATACACGTTACACATAAATCATCTTATAAAGTTGTTCAGGACAAAAATACCTTTCCAATAAGCCTATTCATTAAGCTGTACTAAATATTTTTTTTAAATTATGGCCATCTGATTACCTGAATTTTAATTTATCTTCACAATTGTCACATTTTGGATGGCTATGTATAAAAAATCTAATGAATTCAGATCAGTGACTAACCTCATGTAAAAGGTAATTTTGTTCTAAACAACTTTCATGTTGTTTGTATATTGGTAACCTCTATACATTCTGAGATATTTACATTTGTTTGGCATGACTCCTATTGGGTTCACTCCAAGAGAAAAAATGAGGTTGTTTGGAAGAGCATATTTTACAAAATATAAAGAATTCAGATTAGTAACTACCCTCACGTGAAAGGTCTTTTTGTCCTGAACAACTTTCACTTAGGTTGTTTTTGTGAACCTTGAATAATTGTAAAGCTATTTAGATTTATTTGGAAGGTGTGCATATTTGCTCTCAGAGAAGAGCAGCTAAGACAGAAGAGAGAATGTTTTAACTGCCATAGGGATTTGCAGTTATGGAAGAATACACTGAAAAGTACTAAAAAATGTGTTCCACAGAAAGCTCTTTTTTCAAGCAGGATGTCCGTAGGTTCCGCCCACAGCCATAGAAATGGGAAAGTGATAAGAAGAGAATTAACAAAATCTGGAAGGTCATGTGTGCTAATGCTAGAAGTCTGGGAAATAAGACCCCAAGTCTACAGGCCATTATGGCAAAGGTTGACCTGGATATTGTGGCTAATACCAAGTCATGGTGCACTGACAACCATGACTAGGACAAGGTCATACCAGGCTACACATTGTTCAGAAGGGACAGGGTAGGAAGGAAAGAAAGGTTAGTGGGGCTTTATGTGAAGGAAAGCATAACAGCAACAGAAATGCAGGGAATTCAGGGGAGCAGAGGTGCTGTGGCTCACACTTGAGTCCAAAAGTGGAACCACTTTTCAAACAGGTTTAATCTACAGGCCTCTGGCACAAGGGGAGGTTTTAAATAAAGAAGTGTTATAAACAATTGACAAAATGGTGGAAAAGGGAGAGGTGTTGCTGGTGGAGGACTTCAATCTGTCAGATGTAGATGGGTGCCTCCCTGTAGCAGTTTCAGCTAGAAGCAGAGACACTCTGGACTCAGTACAGGGGGCCTTCCTCTGGCAACTAGTCAGTGAACCCACTCATGATGGTGCAATACAGGACCTGGTGCTTACTAACAGTAACAGTGTTGCAGACGTCAAAGTGGGATGCCATCTTGGAACCAGTGATCTTCGTAAAGTGTGATTCAGCATAAGAATAGCTGCAGAATACAACCACACAGTGTCAAGTGTGCTGTACTTCAGAAGGGCTGATTTGACTAAGATGGGTGAATGCCTCAGGACTGACCTGGCAGGGCAAGATGATCTCTGGGGGGGTGGAGGACAAGTGGGCCAAACTAAAAGGGGGCATAGTGAAGGTATAAAACCCCTGTGTCAATTAAATAAACAACAGTAAAAGAAAGAGTAGACCCCTATGGTTCTCAAAGGAGGTAGCAGAACAGGTGAAGGCTAAGAAAGTAGCATTCAGAAGTTATGAGGAGACCCAGAGAGAGGAGGATAAGGAAGTGTATCGGGTAAAACAGAAGGAGATAAGCAGAACAGTAAGCAGTGCAAAGGCTCGAACTGAAGAAAGAATAGATCAGGGAGTATCAAAAGGTGACAAGACATTTTCAGGTATATGAGAGAAAAAAGGAAAACAAAGGGAGGGATTATAAGGTTAAAGAGGGAATATGGTGACTGTATGGATGGAGATCAAGAAAAAGCAAACATTTTAAACAAATACTTCTTCTTAGTGTTCATAGTAGAAGGGGGAATAGGATGGACCACACAAGGGAGCCAGGAACTTTTGAAGGGAGGGAAATGGACCCTAGTCCATTTTCTGAGATGAAAGTCCAGAAGGCACTGGCTAACCTGAAGGTAGACAAGGCTATGTAGCCAGACAGTGTACATCCAAGGGTATTCAGGGAGCTCAGGGAGGTACTAGCTGCACATCTAACAGATAGAGATGTGCGAAATTGGAAAATTTCGCCTACTGAAATATTTTGCATAATTTCCACATTGCCCCAAATTTTTTGCCTAGGGGAAATGTAATTTTGCCTCTGATTTTGCTTTTGTGTAATGCAAAATTTCACCCAGTTTTGACGATTTTGCGTTCATGTTAGATGAAATTTCACCATTGCTCTGAATTTTGCCAATGTTTTTCAATTTTGCCAATGAAATTGCAATGCATTGTGAGTAAATAGCTGAAATATCACATGCAGGTTGTTTTATGCACAGTATATTGTCTGTTGAGTCAGAGAGCAGTTCAGTGTGGTGCATCACAGCCAATAAACTCTTCAAAAACCTCTTTATCTGTGATTTTTCAGAGTTAACAGCTCCCAAAATCTAAATTTAGTTCCTAGTGCTACTAGTGAACCTTTTTTTTTTGTTTTGGTATCTTTGGATAATACTCAGTGAAACTTAGGTAGTGTTGTCAGTTTTCTCTGTGTCTGTATCTGTGAGGTAGTTTAGTGGGGGAGGGTCGACTGTGTGGTGTGTGTATGTGAAAGTAGAGCAGGCTAGTTCCTAATACTTGACAGATTTCTCATAAGTTGTGAGTGAGTTTCTATAATTTCTTTTAAGTCTTAATATTTTTGTTGATGTGCTGCTTATTTGTTATATTTTTCTTACATATTGACCCTTTTTGGGGTAACTTTATCTGAACAGTTACTTGTTCTGAGTAGTTCTGCTCCTGTTTCCCTTTGCTTAATCATGTTTGTGCTTTATTTTTTTTATTGGAAATACTCGTGCACATTGACCACTTGACTTGTCCATATCCAGGTACACTGCATTTTTGAATTGCTCACAGAAATTAAAATGGTGATCTTGCCTCTGCATTGCAGCATTCCTGTCTTTCTATTTAATTTGCTTACCATATTAACCCTTTCCTCCCTGTTACACCACTGGTGTTTACTACCTGACCCTACTATAGGAAAAAAAATACATAGTTTTCAAGAGAGTGTGGTCCCTGTATGATTTTTGGAGGTGACTTTGTTAATTTCAAATATTGTTGACCATTTCATCTGATATATCTATAAGCTAAATTGTATTTAATAAGTACTAACACATTGTAGTATTCGCCTTATCCAGACACCACTTATACTGACCGTAGTTCATATTTTGATTGTGAGGTGTTCTTTGCGGTTGGTATACAATTTAGTTTGCGTGACCCTATCAGTACCTACCCTGTTATTAACAAGTTGTGTAATAATCATCCCATTTAAAAACTGACATTTGATTATGAACTGCTTAAGTATTTTTTCAGAGTTACTGTACATCCTTGTTGTGGTGGTGTTCTCTGTCCATATTGTATTGAAAGTATCTTACTTTGTCCTCCTGTTATCCTATGTTACTTAACTCTTGTTTTTGTAATTGAAAAAATAAAGTTGTGTTTTAACACTCAAATAGGCTACAGTAGCAGTTGTAGGTAGTTATATACACTGCCGTGCAGCTATCTGTTCTGATTTCTGTTTGTCCTTTGTGGATAGCACTACAGGTGTTAAATCACACTTATTCAATAGAAATACATAATAATATACTTCTGGAGGAAGCCAAATGGAACAAGCATATAAATATGCCTGCCAAAAGATGTTCAACTTCAGGTAAAGATGCCCGGGTGGGAGGTGGCTCAAAGAAGTCTGTTGGAATAAGCAAATCTATTTCTGAATCAGTGCCTTCTGTGGGCTTCGCTGCTGCTGTGACAGCCAGTAGCAGCAAAATTGAAGTTAGAAGTGGCTTCAAGTCTGTGACTCATTTTTTTACTGCCCAATCTGTAGCTAGCATGCTTGTTGCGGATGATACTGGGAATAAGGAAAACACTCACACCAGTGGAGGCACAGAAGTCCAGGAGGAGGTTGAAAAAGTTGTCAGCGTGACTGTTGTTCCTGCTCAAGGAGGAACTGATCATGGTGAGAGTGATAGTGTCCAGCTTCAATTTGTTTTTCCTGGAGAAGGATATAAGGAAAGTCAGTCCCTGCCCCCCACAGTGATGAGATGCCAGAGAAGGGAAAAGCTTCTCTGGAAGTAGACAGTGATAGGGAGGAGAAGAAGGATATAATATGTTTCAGTACAGATGATGACAAGGTGTTGGATCCCATGTGGGAGCTAGAAGTGAAAAAGCTGAAGGGTGATGATGTAGCCCATTTAGATGACAAGCCTGAGGGTAAGGATATCAGCAAGCCTACAACAAGTAGTCCAGTCACCCCAACTCCCAAATGTAGCATGGTGGAATTCATGCAAGCGGCCTAAAAAGCAAAAACGTCCACACCTTTGGCTCCGTTGTCCAAGTCTCAGTGCCATGTCAAATCTAGAGGTGCAAAGTCCCTAGTTTGATATTTTTTAGTGCTTGATGCAGCTGATGACACCATGGTGATATCTCAGCTGTGTCAAGCATGTGTAAATCATGGAGAAAAGGGTAGTCACATAGGCACCTTTGTCCAGCACGCCCACTTGAAAAACAAGCACCCATTGTGCTGGCAACAACACTAGAAAGATACCAGAACTGTTGATGGGACTTCCATTGTCAAGCTTATTGTTAGTGACAGCAGTGCAATAGAGCAATAGAGCAGGAGAAGGGAGGGCTGAGTGGGTCGGTCGAGGAGGAGTGTGTGGAATCATTTTCTTTTTCAAGCAGTGGGCATAGTAGCAGTGGAGCTGCCACTCCCTTGAGTTATAAAAGTACACCACCAGGCACCAAATCCTCCAAAATAACTAGTTTCATACATGCTGCACATCCCAGGCCCCAAGAGTTACCTGGTACCACAGCAAGAACAACATTGGTGGCTCAAGTAAAGTATTTTGGTCGACCCGCTCCCAAGAAGCAACCCACACTGAAGAGTGTGTTTGAGTGGCACTCAAAGTACCTTCCCAATCATGCTGCTGCCTGTGAAATGAATGCAGCCACTGCTGAAATGCTCACCATCAACCATTTGCCCTTCTTCTTTGTGGAGAATCCAGGATTACGCTGTTTGATGGCCTGTGCTGGTCCCAAATGGCAGGTGCCATCGTGAACATATTTCTCAAAACGTGCCATGCCCAAACTGTACAGCAGAGTTTCACAGTCCATCCTACATGCCATTAAGAATTTCTGCCTCCAAATATATCCACCTTAGCATGGATATGTGGAGAAGTGGACAAACAGCAGGCAGCTCATATCTGTGGATAACAGCACACTGGGCACAGGTACCTGGGGTGGTTGTTGATTTGAGGCCTAGCAAAAAGCTGCCTAAAGCAAAGTTGTGGTGATAGCAACACACCTGGTATTCATCAGAATGCCACCATAACTATGCAAAGTGTTAAAGGGTCTCACATTGGTGAGAAAATGCTGAATGTGCTGTTAAATCAGATTGATGAGTGGCTAAATGCACACTCACTCACAGTGGGCTTATTGCCAGTGACAATGGATCCAATGTGGTTAAGTGCATTACTGATGGTGGTTTTTCAGAGTGCTCTGCCTGGCACACTGCCTTAATCTAGTCGTGCAGCAATTTCTGAACCATGAAGAAATAAAGGAAACTGTGTCTGTCGGCAGACGCATCTGTGTGCACTTTGCATGTTCTGCAAAGGCCCATGACCATCTGCATGAGCTGCAGTGCACTAACCATCTGCCTCAGTACCATATGAAGCTCACTGTTGTTATCAGGTGGAACTCCACACTGTACATGCTGGACCGGCTGTATGAGCCGTATAAGGTGGTTTTAGATTACCTACTATTGCACACCACCTGGGACAGTGCTGGAGTGTCCATCATTCTAACAATGGAGTAGTGGCAACAAGTGGATTACATAATATGCATTCTGCATCTATTTGAGCATGCAACACAGGCTGTGAGTGGGGACACTGCCTGTATAAGTCAATCAATACCCCATATACATGTGCTGAGGCAGACACTGGTGAATGTCCATCACCAGATAGAGGCAAGTGATGATCACAGTTCTGTTCATGTAATGGGTCACATGCTCCATATACTGGACAGCAATTCACATATATCTGGCATTATGCAGTATAATGAGTTTGTTATTGCTGCCATACTGGATCCACGGTACAAATGCGGCTTGCCTGCCATGACTGAAGGGGGTCGTGTGTGAGTGGACAAATTGACCAATTACCTTGTCAGATGGGTACATGGTGCATGGATGAAAAATGCAGAGACACAAAGGGCAGATATACCAGGTGATGCTACCACCAGCAGCTCATCACAGGCAACCAAATATTACAAAATGTCAAAGTCGAAGCACAACATGGCAGGTAATCCCATTTGGTATGCTCCATACCAGGTGGGCATGGAAGAAATTGAAGACATGGAGAAGGAGCCTGATGAGGCAGCAGGACTCAAGGCAGCACAGTTTATGGTGGATGCCTACATGGGGGATACCAAGCATTTTGGCATCACTGATGAGCCATTGGTGTACTGAAGCAGCAAAGTGAGTGATTGGCCTGCACTGGCATCTGTTGCTTTTATATACCTCAGCTGCCCACCATCCAGTGTCAGTGTGGAACAGAAGTTCTGTTCTGCTGGGGCCATTGTGCAAGACAATAGGACAAATCTGTCACCAAAGAATGTTTCTATCCTAACATTTATAAAAAGGAATGAGGCTCACATTCCACATAACACAATTATTTCAATGGTGTTGCCCCAATGACTGTCTCAGAGATGATGATGACAACAAAGATCTCCACACTAGTAAGGCCTCTACTAGCAGGGAGGTAGATGAAGTAGCAATGATGATCAAATTTCTACCTGGTGATAACTCCAGTCTTGAAGACTGTGAGGGCTGCTTCATGGATGATGTGTCACTGGAAGAAGGCTAAAGGTGTTCTGCCCCCCCCCAGCTACCACCAGCATCCCCCCATTTCCATTGAATAAGCTCTTTTATGTTATTGTTATACATTTTAAATGTTATTTTGCTGGTTGTTCTGTGTTGTGTTACACATCCTGTTAAATAGTATAATTTGATTACCCAACCTAGTAACAATGTTTACTTCATTTCATTTTTGAAAAATTAATCGCCCCTGCTATGCTAACTGGAATGAATATGTCAGCTCAGCAATTCACAATGGCCCTATTGAGTGACAAATACTGAACAACATTTTCCCCATTTCCACATATACCTCCTCCATGAGACCATGAATGAGTGTGTAGTGAGTGTGCCACAACTTTATATTCGATGTAACAACTTAGTCGGACAGTGTACAGCCAGTACTATGTTAATCAGAAATGCATGCATACTCCATTCCCCATGTATACAATTAACCATCATGTAATCCACCTCTTTGTCATCCATCCTAATGTGTGTAACACAGACTTCAACAGAGTTTGCCATCACTCTCATTCTGTCAAGAAATACAGCTGAAAATCTGTGAAGCTGACAGATGCATGCTTCAGCATTAACAGCAGTCACAGACCAGTACATCAATGCTGCCTCTGAGTTTAGCTAAATTACTCCTCCTCCTCCTCCAGCAGTCTTTCACCAAGAAGAACCACAGCACTGCCAGCACATTTAGGGCCAGCAATCAACCCACACAATGCAGCTCTTTCATCCCAGTAAGCACACTTGGTGTCGTTTTCCCTCCTGCCAACCACCCATGATGACAGCATTGCCAGCACATTTTGGGTCAGTATGTCAACCAGCATGATGCAGCACATTCATCCCAGAAAGCACACTTGGTGTAGTTTTCCCTCCAGCCAAAAAAACAGCCACTCAGAAAGCAACACATATAATCCTCAAGCAAGAAATATATAATTTCTTCCTCTATGGCCTGTCTTCTGGTCAAATGATTCATGGTAATTAGGTTTCATGTGTTGTCATATTATTACTTATACCTCCATTGTGCTGTTCTACATGCCTTTGTTGTGATAGAATGTAAAGTATGCATGCAAGAAAGCACACCTTAATGTATACATTACTTATGCATTTCCATTTCAATCTATGCAGGGTTTGCCAGGATCACACCATGTGAGACCAGGACCTCGGAATAACAATGATGCATTGACATGGCACATTCAGAGCCTAGTCAATCCACATTGTAAGCATCATTATGTACAGGTCAGCATTGTAATTGTAATGTTAGATTTTGTGTATTCCGTTCTAGGTACTGTACATCCTGGCATGTTTCACCATAGGCTCATAATTGAAATCATTTCAGTGGTGGGAAATGTTTTGGAACATTGTCAACACTGATGGTAAGTATCACCACAGGTAAGTATCAATGCTAATTTTTTTTTCTTTTCATATTTTTTCTCCATATTTTACAGATGACATTGGTTCAAACAACATCTGTCTTGAATTGTGTCTGGCATATGAAATTTTCTGTTCAAAAGGAATTTGTTCTTTAATATTGGTAACAGTGTTAGTTCAGGTAGCATCATACTGCAGGTGATGAATGGTTATGCTGCCATTTACAGTGTCAGTTGTAGATTCATGGATAAAAGTAATATATCCTTCATCATCTTACAGTGGTTCAATCAAGGGACTTATTTAAGCAGCGTATGGGTGATTCCACAATGGCAATGACAAAACACACGTGGATACTATCCAAGGTCACAATTTTCAAGTTAGTGCAGCAGTGTATGTATAGTATGTTTGTTTTCCTTCACAGGTGTCCGTTGATGATGATGATGTATGTTTTTAGTTGTCAGCAATGGCCCACACCTCGCAGGTGCAGCACCTTGATCCAGCATCCACACACCAGGATGGAAGATTTGTATTTAGTCACCAATGCCGTACAGAGATGGGATGCACTGGCAAATGTCCACCAGAAAACTAAACAACCATTCCAACTGAAGTACTTTGTACCTGGCAATAAGAAAAAAAGAAGAAGACATTTTGAGCATTGTTACAACTAGGTGCTCCCCCACCATCATCACATGAAGCAATACTTACATCAGGGAAAGGCTGTTAAACTGGAACCCTTGACATGAACAGACTATGATGAGCACATCCAGCAGCCAGATTGGGAGGTAACAGACACACCCCAGCAGCCGAACTCCTGAATATTGACAAACCCAAATAGAACATAGTTACTGTCAAAGTCTGACATCTCTGTACTGCAGTAACCACACCAAAAAAGCAATGAAAAACTTAATACTTAACCATATCCAAAAACCCCACACCACCCCTCAACCACCACCTCCACCACCTGCCCACTGAAGACCATCACAAATTAAGAAATACTTATCACAAGTTAATGAATTGCACACATGTTGAGCAGCAGCAGCAGCAGCAGTGCACCTGGAGTTAACATCACCTGAATTTCTGAATGTTGACAAAAGCAAAAAGAATACAATTACAATCTGACTCAGATATCCGAACTACAGTCACCTATCTCAGTAATGAAAAATGAAATACTTACCTTGTACAATGTGAAATGTGGTGCATTTCAACATCCCATATCCAAATCCTGGCATGCATGTCATAATGTGTAATCTTCAGCACACTTCCAGATAATATAAAATCAGTACAAACAGAACTCAAGGTGTCACAATAGCAACCTACCATCCCCCTTCTCCTGCACCAGAAAAAATAAATACAGATACTTATGTGTGCAGCAGAAGCAGTATCTATTGACTATTTGAAGAGGATCCCCAGTGTTACACAAGGTCCCTGCACCCTAATTGGTACCCCACAGGTACACCGCAGACAGCTAACATTTAGGTATATGTTATACTAACATATAGGGTTAAGGACATCTACCGTATAACAGTAGATGTCAGGATATGTATGCACATAATTGCTATACACTTTACTTTCCAATATACACATGTATTTCTTTCTTACAAGATGTCAGGTCATCTGTGTCCTTGCAATGATTATAATATTTGAGTTGGCATTGCCATCTCCTGATGATTTGTATTACTACATGGCTATGTACAAACTGTACCTCTTTGTTTCTACAAAGTGATGACTATAACAACATTGTATAAAGTTATCCTGAACTGCGGAGCCACCTCTAATTTAGCCAAAAGGGCTCATCTCTGTAACTAGAAATGTTTCTATCTTACAGTAGCCATGGTAATTATCTTAGGTATATAATGTAAGACATTACGTCTTCTACATTGGAGACCCCAGGAGACACGGAGATTCCTTGAGGTATAGGGAACGCTTAGCATTGGCTCCCAGGTCCTATTGGTAAGAACTGCTTAGGGCAACTGTGATTTTCCTTTTGATAGTAATAAACAAGTGTTATTACTCTTATGCAACGTGTCTGTGATTCCTTGCATGCCCGTTATTCATGAGAACCTGAGAGTGAGGCTTAGACCTCCTGACACCATGAACCAGACAAATTATTACTTCTTAAGGCAACTAGTCAGAGCAGCAGGAGCAGCTACAGGCAACAGTATCAGCACACAAAATGTCATTCAATCCACACCGACTTAAAACCACAGTACCAACAGAGCAAACCAGGACAGCAGCATTGTGAAATGATAATTCCACAGTTCTCAATAAATTGAGAAACCAGCAGCAGGAGCAAGCAAGTTCAACTATAAGTAGCAGGACCATTTCCCAGGAGGATTTATTTTTCTCAGAGTGGTGAACTGGCTTGTGTTGCATGTTACTAAGTGGCACCACCAAGGTTATGCCTGAAAACCATTTTAAACGATGCAGAAAATTGCAGATTTGGGTCTTGATGGTGGATGTGAACCATGTAACTGCATGTCTGACACCTGCTTTCTGTCTGAATGTACTGTAAAAATTTTTGGGAAACATTTCTGTACTTATAGGACAAGTTTTGAACCAGCAGCACTGATATTCTTGCTGAAATCATTGGTAAACAGGGCCAAAGCAGCAATTTAATGTCTGGGTGTTGTGTGTGTGTGTGTGTGGGTGCCCCACATCACATCATGACTCAGACCATATTTCTGTCTCAGCTTTATGTACCATTTTTCCTGTAACATTTCTGGACATGTACAGCATGTTCTGCACTCACAGAAACAAGATTCAGCATGAAAACAATGCAAACAGTGGACCAAAGACCATGTTTTGGTTGGAGTGATTTCTGTCTCACTGTATTGTAACATTTTTTGGGAAACATTTCTGAACATCTGGGCCATGTTAGGCAGTGTCAATACCATGATTAGGCCTTAAACCATCTGTAAACAGTGGGTCAAACAACATGCTGTGGTCCAGGTGGGAGGTATGCAACATATAACAGCATGTCTGACACCTGATTTAGGTCTGCATTTACTGTAGCATTTTTTGGGAAGCATTTTTGGACTTGTGTGGTATGTTAGGCAGTGGCAGCACCATGGTTATGCCTGCAAATCATTTTGAACAGTGCAGAAAACATCAGATTTGGGTCCTGATGGTGGATGTGAACCATGTAACTGCATGTCTGACACCTGATTTCTGTCTGAATTTACTGTAACAGTTTTTGGGAAACATTTATGGACATGTACGGTTCTATGTCATAACAGCGACTGCCGAAAAGTGATCACCATTACGGAGAAGTCACAGCATTGAAAATCAGTTTTGGCGCTGTGACTCACCGGCACACAGCAAAACAGCACTGGGGACTTACATTTTTAACATTTTATGTGGGAAGACTGTGCCTTCTGCACCCCCCTCTTAAGGATTCTCAATTCCAGGGTGGTGCAAGTTGGAGGGGGTGCAAAACTTAAAGAAGAAATTTGGGCCGGGTGCAACAAAAACTTATCTGCACCCTAACCCGAACCAAGCACCCTGTCCATCCGAGCAAATGAACCCACCCACCACGCCATGGGGCCAGCTCAGCAGTCCACCATGGCACCACCCCTCAAAGCCCCTCCAGCCCCTCGCTGAGTGTACTCACTCCCACCCTCCGCACACACACATACATGTAGTGACATCCTGTTGCTACATTCACAAACCCACCCCATCCGGTCACCCTATCTCATTGGTAGCCCCCATGATATGTGTTGCAATTGAGTCACCATTTTGTGGTTTGCTTAATCGCAGTTCTGCATGTCATGGGCTACCACATGTACTGCCTGTGCTGCACTAGCAGAAACAAGATATGGCTTAAAACCAACTGTAAACAGTGTCCAAAGCAGCATTTTAATGCCTGGGTGGTGGGGAGCACCATAAAACATCAGGACTGACACCAGATTTCAGTCTCAATTTGATGTAACTTTATTTTGTAAACATTTCTGGACATGTACTGCCTGTGCTGCACTCGCAGAAACAAGATGTGGCCTAAAACCAATTGCAAACAGTGGACCAAAGACCATCATTTGATACAGGTGGGGGTTTGGGTGCCATAAAACATCATGACTAAGACCAGATTTCTAACTGAATTTAATGTATCATTGTTTAGGAAACATTTATGGCACTGACTGCCTGTGCTGCACTCACAGAAACAAGATGTGCCTAAAACCAATTGTAAACAGTGGCCAAAACAGCATTTTATTTATTTATTGAAATGTTTCACCAGGAAGACACGCTGAGCAACAAGTTGCTTGTCTCCCGGTGTGACCTGGGGAGTAGAGAAACATGAGGATAGTATACAGAGATTTGGTACACAATATAAATTTACAGTACATTACATTCAAATAATTTGAGCAGACTGCACAGGAGTAATGAAATAGTGGGATGCTAACAGTTTTGAACTAGATAGATACCACGGCAACACTTTTGGACTAGATAGATACAACAACACAAAATAATATTTAGGCATACACTAAATGACACATAACTGTGTAGCTAGAAAATGGCTGAATAAAATTGCTGTAGTTTGATCTAGGGAAGTTAGTGAGGAGTAAATACAGGCAGAACAGGTTGGTTAAGGTATAACAGAAGTGCAAGTTAACTACAGTAGAGGTTAGGGGTCAGCCATAACAGAAGTGCAAGCTAACTATAAGTGCAATAGAGATTAGGGGTCTGCCATAGTTAGGGCTATGTAAATGGGAGAAAGGAAGGTGAGAGAAAGAGGTAGGTATGTCAGTAGGCAGAAAAGCGGGTTGGTGGTGGAAGGGGATGGAACAAGAAGGTGAAGAAAGAGGTAGGAGGAGAAAGGTCTGATGGGGCCTGACCCCTCCAGGATGCTGAGGACCCTGCCTGCACAAGGCAGGGGTCAAGCATGACAGGAAGGAAGAAAGTTGTGGCAGCAATAGGTAGAGTACAATAGGAGGGAATCAGGTTGTAGGCAGTAAGGGGGAATAGGCTTCAGAAGGACAGAAGGGAGGGTGAAGGTGAGAGAGAAGAGAGGCTGGGATCCCAGCCCTTTAGGATGTGGAGAAGTGGAAGGAACAGCTGGGTTAATGGTGTAAGGATAGGGTAGGGCCTGGGTGTTGGGGGGGGCAGCATAAAACATCAGGACTGACACCAGATTTCAGTCTCAATTTTATGTACCATTTCTCCTGTCACATTTCTGGACATGTACAGCCTGTTCTGTGCTCGCAGAAGAGATTCAGCATGAGATTACTTGTAAACAGTGGATCAAAGCCCATGTTTTGGTTTGGGTGGTGGCCTGGGCACCATATAACAACATGGCTGAGACCTGATTTCTGTCTGAATTTACTGTAACATTTTTTGGGAAACATTTCTAGACTTGTTGGCCCTGTTTGGCATGATCAGTGCTGACATTCTGGCTGAAATACTTGGCAAACAGGCCCGAAAACAGCTATTTGGTGTCTGGATGGTGGTGGTGGGGGGACCACATCACATCCTGACTCAGACCATATTTCTGTCTCAATTTTATGTACCATTTCTCCTGTCCTATTTCTTTATATGTATAGCCTGTTCTGTGCTCACAGAAGAGATTCAGCATGAGATGACTTATAAACAGTGGACCAAAGACCATGTTTTAGTTCAGGTGGTGGCTTGGGAGCCACATAACAACATGGCTGAGACCTGATTTCTGTCTGAATTTAAAATAAAATTTTTTTGGAAACATTTCTGGACTTGTAGACCCTGTTTGGCACAAGCAGCACTGCGATTCAGGCCGAAATCATTGTTGAACACAGTCCAAAACAGCAATTTAATGTCTGGGTGGTGGGGGGGGGGGCACATCACATCCTGACTCAGACCATATTTCTGTTTCAATTTTATGTACCATTTCTCCTGTCATAATTTCTCATATTAGCATGCCTGCTCTGCACAGTATAGTGGCAAGAGGCTGTGTTAAACTGGGGCCAGATTGCACATTTTGGACTGGGACTGGTGGTGGAGCACTAAACATCGTGAATGGAGGGGACAGACACAAAGTTAACATTTGTGGGAGGCAGGCCGGGGGAAACATGTTGTTAAGCACAAAAACATATTTATGTTTAACTTTGCAGTACAAGTGCTTATGTTTCTATGATTGTTGTGTATGTATTTGTACTGATGCTGCACACAGCCAAAACAACTGAAGCCCACAACATCAGCCTGAACCACATAGCTTTGGGAAAAAATGTTTGTTCATATGAACACATTATAATACACTTGACATTTGTGGATAGGAGGAGGAAATATAGGTGGACTAAGATAAAACAAGAAGAAAGGTATGGTATATGGGTACAGGCTAAAAGACTGACAGTAAATTAGTTACACACATGACGGGGGGACATGAAGGATAAGCACAAGGGCAGAGTGCTCACATGATGGGAAAGAGAGGGAGTATAAACATTACATAATAACATGCAAAGCGCTGGACATGAAAAAGAAACACGGCCAGCCCAGTGGCACTGAGGGTTGAGGCATTGGACACCACACCTTGTATCATGCCAGCGACCCGGTTTGGGAGCAAGCTCGGGCGCCAGGGGACGGCAGGGGAAGGGTTGAGGATATGTGCCCTTGTGGTGTTTTCCTCTCGGAGAAGGGAGGGTAGGTTGTTTTGGTGTACCAGTGGCCCCCAGTGGAGACCGGGAGCACTGCAGCATGCCAATGCCAGCACATCGCTAGTGTGGTTGACGCCGGCAGGGTTGCCACGTGCCAGTGCATTGAGGTGCACCATGCATGGGGAGGGGAGTTGGGGGATCGACAAGAAAATGGAAAAACCAGGTCTGTGGTGGTAGGCGATGGCAACTGCCCCCCATCCTCAATGCTGAGTCCATCCTTCCTGGCCTTCTAGGTTCCCTCATCTGAGTCCTCTTCCATGTCAGGGTCTGTCTCTAGGAGTGCCCAAAGAGGAGGGGTGGCCCACCCCGGAGGGGTTAAGCTTGGGGTACCAACAATGGTAGAGGAGGATGAGAGAGGATGCACATGTGGAGGACTTCAGGCAGGGGAGGATCAGGCAGGATGCATAAGAGAGGCCCCCCAGACCATGACTGGAGGGAAAAAGAATAAAAAAAAAAAAGAAAAGAAAAAGAAACACGAGGATATAGAAAGAGGAAGAGGATAGCAAAGAATTATTTTCCTTTTTTTGGTTTCTTTTGTTATTTTTTAGGAGGTATGCATGAGGGAAGAGTGACAGTAACAAAGCAAGGACAGGAAAAAGAAAAGAGAAAAAAATTCAGGTGCTGCACTGCCTGCTTCACTTGCAAATTACAAACACATTTTTAAAATTTCCAGACCATAAGTAAACAGTGCCGGAAACAGGCCCAGATTCTTTTGACCTGCCTCTGCCACCACCAATCCCGCCACAATGAAGTTCCACAAGGAGGTCTAACACTTTTTGTTGCTCCTTCATTAGTTTTCTGAGGTGCTCCCCTGACCTCCTGGTAGAACTCATCAAAATCACTGTGGAGAGCAGACTTCTCTGCTCGTACAGCCACCAGGTCTTCGTGTCTAACTGGTGAAGCAGATGGGGTTGCTGCAGGCTGTGTGGATTCACCACCACCATGAACCCAGCACTACCGTTGGATTTGGGGTGAGGTGGATGGGGGTGCTGCTGCTTTCTCCTGCTGCTGCGTTGCCTTCCAGGCTCCAGCTGACCACTGGCCCCATCCTCCTGCTGGCTCTCTTCTTCTTGGGCCCCACTGCCTCCTGTTGCTACCAACTCCTGTTGTTTCTGGAGCCACTCTGCAGCATGGTGGTTCTGCAGATGGCTCCTCTGGCTGCCAGTTTCCAAAATGGCCACCTTGTTTGCCCCTTCACACGCATCTGCCATACAGCTTGCAGATGACCACCGTGCTGTCAATGGTGTTTCGATCAAAGAAACACCATACGGCAAGCCATTTATGCTGGGGAGGCAGTGGATGCATGCTCCTGCTGTTGGGGGGAAGCATTAGAATCTGGCTGCTGCTGGGGGGTTGGGGCCAAATGTTCCTGCTGCTGTTGCTGGAAGGGCTACAGGATTCTGTGGCTGGCTGGTTCTGGGGGCCACATCATACTCATGGCCATGCTGCTGCAAGGGGGGGCAATGGGCTCATGCCATTGCTGCTGGGAAGTGGGGGCCACATGCTTCTGTTGGGGGGGCATGCTCCAGCTGGAACACCCACATGTTAAGGCAAACAGTGGGTGCCTTGCTCCCAGTCACCTTGCCATGCTGTTTTGCATCCATCCTATCTAAAAAAAAAAAAAAGATTCCTAACAGAAAGGGAGAGAGAGAGTACACACACACACACACACACACACACACACACACACACACACATATGCACACATCAATACACTACAGACACCAAACAGAAACTATAAGCAAAGAACAGAAACACAATCTAATATATTCTTTGTAATCAAATAAAGGGTGTAAAAAGAACACACACAACAGAACACTCAGTGGCACACAAAATAATCTTAATTTGAAAGTCTATGCTGCTGGCTGCCTACCTACTTCTCTCCAAGTCTCCAGCTACACAGAAAGGAAATGAACCACTCACATCCTGCCTCTATACAGTCAACCCATGTGACCTGCAGAGAGTAAGTCTTGTGGAAAGCCCAATTTCATCTGATTTCACCTGATTTCACCTGATTTTGCCAAATAGTAATGCAAGGTGAAATAATTACACAGAATATTTCACCCGATGAAATTAGCGATTTTGCTAACAAAATAAAATTTTGCTGCATCGCTGCCAACAGACCTACTTAGCAGATCACTGGAGATTGATATGGTTGTGGAGGACTGGAGAAGGGCATATGTAGTACCACTTCACAAAAGCAGAGGCAAGGAAGAGGCAGGCAGTTATAGGCCTGTCAGCCTAACATTGGTGATGGGTAAGTTAATAGAAACACTACTAAAGGAAAGAATTGTGAAATTCCTTGTATCCAGCAGGTTACAGCACACAGTGCAGCATGGTTTCACATAGGGAAGGTCATGCCAGACAGATCTTATAGATTTCTTTGACTGGGTGACCAGGGAATTAGATCAGGGAGAAGCGGTAGACATAGCCTACCTGGACCTCAGCAAGGCTTTCAGCACCATGCCACGTAGGAGACTGGTAAGCAAGTTGGGTAATCTGGGGGTGGGCAATAAGGTTATAACCTGGGTAAGAAACTGGTTAGTGGATAGGACACAGAGGTAAGTGGTAAATGGATTTCTCACCAAGGAAAGGAGGGATCAGTGCTGGGACTGGTCCTCTTCAATGTTTTCCTAAGTGACATAGTGAACAAACTGGAAAGGAAGGTCTTCCTGTTTGTAGATGACACCAAGATCTACAATAGAGTGGACACTCTGGGGGTGGGTTGGGTGGAGTGGATGGGCAGGGATCTAAAAAGACTGGAAAAGTGGACAAGGGTGTGGCAGCTGGGTTTTAATGCAAAAAAGTACAAAATAATGCACTTGGGCCATAGAAACCCGGAAACTGAGTACAAAATGGGTGGATTGACACTTGCAAAGACCAAGCAGGAAAGCAACCTAATGGTAATCATATTGGGTAACATTAAGATGGCCAGACAGTGTGACAAGGCAGTCAGAAAGGGCTAGTGAGATGCTGGGTGCATAAAAAGTATCGCCAGCAGGAAAACGGACGTGGTGCTGCCTCAGATCACTAGTAAGACCCCACCTTGAGTACTGTGTCCAGTTCTGGAGACCACATCTCAGGAAGGATATAGACAGATGGGAGGTGGTCCAGAGAAGGGTGACCAAAATGGTGTAGGGTCTGCATCAAAAGCCCTATGAAGAGAGGCTGAAGGTGCTAAATATGAACACCCTGGAGGAGAAGACTGAGAGGGGGATATGACTGAGACCTTGAAATACCTCACAGGGGTAAATGATGTAAAGGAGTTAGTATTTTTCAGAGGATAAAGGTGCTCTAGAACAAGTGGGATTGATCTGAAGCCAGAGGGTTAAATTCAGGAGGGCTGCAAGGAAGTACTTCTTCACAGAGAGGATGGTAGATACCTGGAATAACCTTCCAGTGGAATTAGTGGGGGGGAAACAATGGTGGGATTCAAAATGTCTAGGACAGGTGCAAGGGAGTCGTAGGGATGGGGGGGGAGAGACTGTGCTGTAGATCAAATAGGGTCTACAGCAAAAAAATGAAGGTTAACAAAAATGGGCAGACTGAGTGGGCCTAGTGTCCCTTATCTATTGCCACATTCTATGCTTCTATGTCAATCCTGGAAATGAGTTTTGGCTCCATGAGCCTATTCTGGTTATTAATTTTCAATTAGATGAATAAAGAAGTCCCATGTGTATCAAATTTATGTTTCTCAGGACTTGCAGCAAAGCAGTGGGAATTTTCCATCTTTGCATCACTGTGACGCCCACTAGGCTACCTTCCCATGGTCTAGTGTGCATCCATTCTGAGGTCTCCTGCATGCCTCATGTAGAAGTTTGCTGCTAATCTTAACTGTAAGCTGTCACAAAGCAGATCCCAAGTGCTGTAAGTGCATTCAATATTTAAATACAGGGCGCAGTTGTGACATTAGGCACCCACGGTGCCACAAGGGGCAGCCACAGGAACTGACATGGGCACTGCATCTGCCTTTGAAAATCGGGCTACAGATTTTTTCCCTCATTTTTATTCCATCATATAGAATAGGTGTCATTTTAAAGTGTGGAATGTTCACTAAAACTGTGATCTGCAGATTTTCTGCCTCTTTCCCTTAATCAATCATTTTTACAACCCATGCAGTGACCAGTGAGGGGAAGTGGCCTTTCAAATTTCTTATCACCCTCCCACCCCATTATCTGGATTATGGGTATTCTACTGCACACAGAATAAAGGATTCAGAAAAGGCATTAGCTCATGATCCATTGATAGTTCACACTATCTGCGAAACCTAAAATCTTAAATAAATATATCCCTTAAAAATTTACTCTGTATATGTCATGCACCCAGGACAGTAGTGATCTGCATTTGCATCTGTAATAGTTATAAGGAAGCTAACAAACTACATTAGAGCTTTTAGCAAGTCTTATGCATTATTTAAATGTTCTGTCAAGTGCTGTGCCATATATAGGATACTAGTTGCTAATGGGACATTCCTTTTAATTGCCTTGTTTACACATTTTAGGCATTCATTGCCTTTGGAGATTATGGGCATACCCCTCAACTGTCACATATTTTGAGGTACGTCACTCATTTTACCCCTCAGAAATCCTTTGTCCCACATGGGGATGGTGATATTCCACATTCCCCAATGAGACTTTAAAGCAGAAATTTGTAGAAACATAGAAACATAGAATTTTACAGCAGATAAGGACTGCTTGGCCCACCCAGTCTGCCCATTTCCCTACCTGATGGATAAGCTGCAGATTCTAATTAATCAACAGCTTACTTCCTCCTGCCCCCCACTAGAATTGCCTTATGCCTGTCCCATGCATTCTTGAATTCTCCCACTGTTCCTGACTCCACAACCTCCTCAGGAAGGCTGTTCCATGCATCCACAACTGTCTCTGTGAAAAAATACTTCCTCACATTACCTCTGAGCCATCCCCCCTCAATCTTCAAATTGTGCCCCCTTGTTCTTGCACATCTCTTCTTCTGAAAGATACTACCCTCTTGCACCTTGTTAATTCCCTTGAGATCCTTGAAAGTTTCTATCATGTCCTCCCTCTTCCTCCTTTCCTCACGGGTATACATATTAAGCTGCTTTAGTCTCTCCTCATATGTCTTCTGGTGCAGACCTTGCACCATTTTGGTTGCCCTCCTCTGAACAGCCTCCACTCTGTCTATATCTTTGCGGAGATGGGGTTTCCAGAATTGCACGCAGTACTCCAGATGGGGGTCTCTCTAACTGTCTGCAGAGAGGGATAACAACTTCCTGTTTTCTACTGTTGATGCCTCTTCCTATGCATCCCAGTATCTCCCCAGCCCTCCTTGCTGCCTTCTCACATTGCTTGCCCACCTTTAGGTCATCTGATATAATTACTCCTAGGTCTCTTTCGATTTTTGTTGTTGTTATTAACTCACCCCCCATTGTGTACTCTTCCCCTGGGTTTTGTTTTCAGATGCATTACCTTGCACTTCTTTGCATTGAATCTGAGCTGCCATGTATTTGACCATTCCTCTAACCTTGCCAAGTCCCTTTTCATTCTTTCCACCCCACCTTGTGTATCAACCCTGTTGCAGATCTTTGTGTCATCTGCAAAGAGGCATACTGTGCTGATAGATCCTGATCACAACCTCTAGCTCAGCCTATGGCAATGTCAAATCTCCCATGTTACTTATTGTTCTTCCCGCTGACAAGCTACTCTTCCTGCTTGCAGTGGTTTGGAAATTTCTTTGTTCACTGACTGCACCTCAGTAATGCAATCTGCACTCACAGCTACTTACTGTGCTGAAATGTCCATCTCACAGCCTGCAGCATCTGCTTGCAGCTATGAGGAATCGTCATACATCACTGAACATAATAGCTCTTTGAATTCCTTTATCTCCCTCTTTGCTAGGCTCACTGTTACTATAAATACTGTATAGTGTTTTCCCAAGGATGAAAATAGTTCCCTACAATAAGACCAAAAGGAAGACCTGAAAGTACCTCCAAATGTTGGAATCCTAGATGATCTTCCCTGGGGAAGTAAAACCTTAGCTGTGGGTGCCATCAGAATATTTTCTTTAATAGCCTGAGGGCCTAATTTGAAACAGTCCAGAGCGTACTTAGTGGTTGTGTAGTGTAATTGCATGTCAGTTTTGTGGAAAGGCTGTGGCACAAAGCCAGCGTAACACCCACAATGCACATACAGTGCATGCAGAAGTGTCTCTTGCACAAGTCCACACAAACAGCATGCTGAGTGTTGTTCGGGGGGGCTGCATGTTTGAACATAAACATAATGTGCATGTATGAATGCCAAACCACAGCATGCAATAGGCATTTGCATGTGCAGATCTAGAGCCCCAAACGTCACCACCTTGGGGGCTGAAGTGGCAATAGCACATCCTCTTAACATGTTAAATGTGTAACGAAGCCATAATGTGCAGCCCACAAAGAGCATGTGGCATTCACTCCCACAGCAATGTACATAACACAGCTATGATGCTGCAAGTGACACAGTGAGGAATATACTGCACACAATGATTGAAAACCCATGCATCAGTGATTACACATGTAATAGCAATAGCCCAACAAGCATGGGTCATACTGTTGAGCTGGACCACAACATCACATGCAGCACCTAGGGGTACATGCATATGCACAGGGCTCACCAACCTAAGAACACAAGAATGTAGTGCTCAGATGAATCAAGGAGACATCCATAAGTCTGTTCCTCCACAAGTTAAGTCAAGAAGCAATCTGGAAGTGCTTGCCAATGTCTGATTTCTGGTGCTCTGTGCCATTCAGATGCTCCAGTCAGTGTCTGGTATGTTATAGTCTCCAAACATGATTACTTCCCTTCCAGCTAATGCCGTTTTGATCTCTTCATCTAGAGCTGCACAACACAGGTTAACCACCATGAAATGTTTCTCTGTGTTTGAATATCCATGCCATAATGAAACCCTGTGGAATACTGGTTATACAGTACGTGGTCATATGCTCGAATACTGCATGCAGCCCAGCTTCTCGATGAATATATTCCAGGCTGAGATGGAGTTCGAGAAGCACCAGCAACAATGACAACATCTATTTGTATTTGTAGTTGTTTATTTTACCAGCTTAAAACACCATTGAGCAGTGCTTATTTTCACTAATCTATTTAACAATGCTTGCCACTGCTATTAATCCAGTAAAGCTCACCTACATCCTCAGCTTACCTCCAAATCATCACTCTTGTATACTTGTCTTAGGTGCTAGACTATTTTCTCCTCTCTGCCATTTGGCCATTGTACTAAACTCTCATTAGTACTACAGTATGCCTAACGATGATCCTTCTCCTGTTTGTATATATGCATGTATTTACTGTTTTGTGCAACATTGCTCTTCGGTATGTTTACCTTGTAGTACCATTGCATTTTTCCTGTGTATATTGCCTATGTATATACCATGCTCATGTACAGTATTTGAATATATGTTTTCCATCATTAGTTGTTCATCCCCTGCCTTGTATAGTTCATATTGTACATTTTGTTAAATAGTGTCTGATGTCTAATTTTGTATCCCAGCATCGTCTGTATGTATGGTTTGTTATTGTTAAAAATAATGGTACTCCTTGAAAATGAGTTTGCTCAATGGATTTATCCCTTCACAATAAACTTGAACTTGAACTAACTTAAAGCAGCAGTGCAATGTAAATAGTACCTTTTTCTGTAGCTCCATGTTGCCGTCCTGAGTTTCCGATGCACTGCTGTTTTCTTCTTTTCTGCCAAAACCCCTGCATTCACTGTTAAATTAAGTTTTATTTTTTGGGTTTGTTTACCCCTCTGTCACAAGTATCAGCTGTTTTTATTATCTCAAACCCCGTGGAGAGGCATTCTGGTTAGCGAGGCACCACCGCACGTCCCTCCTTTTCTGTTTTCCCATGCGTGTTCTCGTGATGCGGCAGTATTGTGCTGCAGATCAGTCACACCATTCAGCACGACATCCTGTACATCTAGAATGGAGAGTGACCTTTCCAGGTTAGTAGGAGCACCGGAGGATCTGTTTACAAAATAATAGGGTGACAGAGCAGTGAGTTAGCAAGAAGTGTTACTTGTTGCATATAGTGATATACTGCAGTGGTCCTAGTATTGGCTTCAACAAAGGAAGCCTGTTTATGATTTCATTGGGATTTACATAACTACATAGCAAACTCCCTAAGCAGAGACAAAGTAGGAATATCACTCAGCACTATAGTATGACATCGATCAGGATATTTACAGGATGCCAGCAGTGATAAAATTATATTATAAGAGCACTGAAGACTGGAAAAAAAAAGTGTGTGGGAGCATAATGTAAACAATTTCAGTCCTGACAGGAATCGTTTTTCTTTCAATATGGGGTGGGGGTGGGTTGATATCTGCTCAGTGAGAGTCAGAACAGTACAGGACACATCAGAAGCATTACTGTCCAGCAAGCTGTCTACGGTACATATTGATGCACCAAAGGCTCTAGGAAGAGGAATTATTTAGGATGGCTGGATGGCAGCTCCACAAAAGGCGGTAACCTATCAACAGAGTAATAACACTACAGGCAAAAAAGAAGAGAAGGGTCATTTAAAACAAAAAAAGCATATCAAAATTCAGAGAATAGACTCTCTTCTGTTGAGTAACATCACACAGAATTTGGCGGCATGCATTTCAATAAGCGGAAGCGCACAACCCTGGGGGAGGACGGAAGTCAATACTACACGCACAGCAGGATGTATGTGAGAAAAACAATCTTAAATATGGCAGCTGCCATATTTCTTGTGGTGCCACAAGAATTATAAACTTTTATTTATTTACAAAGGACAGATTGCAGAACATTAAAAACTACAGAATATGGAACTGGAATTGTCACAGAAGCAATAGAGCATAAAAGTAGCATTTTCAAAAACACTTCCTGGTTATCTAGTACTGCTGCTTTAACTTCAAGGAGGTTCTTTATAGGACAAGCATGGGTAACAACATGAAATTGCAATACATTCAAATTGTTTAAGCATGTACAATGCAATGAGAATGGCAGTACCATACTGGACAAGTGCAAAATCTCACAGGGAAGAAAACAAATTCTAGTACATTTACAGATATAGCTCATAAACAAAAAGTTAGAAATAGTGTAGTACAAAAACAAGATAACAAGAACTATTAAAAATTAAAATTATATGTGCCGTAACTATTAATTAAAACTTTGAAGATACCATAGCTTTTGTCTCTTCCCAGTCCGAATGTGCCTTGCAATTTGTTCCACAGTGTTGAAGTGAGACAGCTGAATGCTGATTTCCTCTTCTCCTCTTTTCCCCTCTCATTCTGATTTCCCAGTACCATGCTCCTCTGGCTACCTGCCTTCCAAATCTCTCTTCCACTACTCTCCCCTACTGCCTCCCTCTCTCATGCCCTCTCATGTCCCCCTTGCTCTCTCCTCCTCCCTTCCCTCTCTTCTCCCTCCTTCTCCTCCCTTCTTATTGTCTTTTCACTTCTCTCCACACCTGCATCCTTACATTCCTACTCCCCAACTCACTTTATCTATCATGGTCTCCTACACAACTTCTCCTTAAACCTCAAATTTCTCCACTGCTCCTTTTACTCCAATTCTCCCTACTCCTCAGCATTCTTTCCCCTTAGATACAAAAGGCAGAAGACACTTTCCTTTCTCACCCTCCTCTTTATCCTCCTATTCCTGGCTGTCGATGTGGAACCCAATCCTGCCCCCTCGCCCCACAATGCCTAAAAGTCTAAGTTTCTTCTGCTTCAGTTTACAAAAGTTTTCTCCCTAAGATTGACTCCCTCAAGGTATGGACCTCACAGTACTCTCCTGACATCCTATGTATTTCTGAAACCTGGCTCTCCTATTGAGTCCCAGACTCACACCTTGCCCTCCCTGACTTTGAACTTTTTCACCAGAACAGAGGTAAGCGTGGTGGGGTTCCATGTTAAAATCACAACTATAAAACTATGACTTACAAAATAGAGTGGTTTTAATAGCGATCTTCTAAATAGTGAGCATACCTAATCGCGGCATCCCCAAATAGCGCCACATAATAATAGCGATCAGGAACAGACACAAGCAGTTCCAGAGATGACAGAATAGAGGCAGGTTATGATAACAGAGGAAAAGAAGATACTAAATTCCATTAACTAGTCCAACTATAACTTATCCCAATCTGAGATAAATGTTCTATCAAATGGACTTTCATTCATCCCCACAAATATCATCAGTGAGCTCTCAACCATTACAAGTATTCAAAAAAAGTGCCAACTCCTGAGCTTAAAAACAGACAGCTGCTGAACGAGATTCACAGAATTCAATACACAATCTACCTGTGTAAAACTTACCAGAATCCCAGTTACATCAAGCAGGTTTAAGATATCATCACTTTTTGCCTACTACATTTAAGCACATACAGTAGAGGTTTTTAGGAAACAAACGTGAATTGGATATGCAGATTGACTGAGCAACAAGTGCTGCAAAATCTGTGGAATAACAACACAATTGCACATAAACAAGCAGACATGGGGGAAAGTGGTGATCCTTAATGCTACAGTCTACAAGAAAAAAAAGTTTTTTGAGTGTTCCCACTTTTGACTCGTACAGACGTTATACTGACTCCCTGGCGGAAAACACATGAGAGTCGCTAACATTTGTCCATCGCGATTATTGATATCACTATGGCAGTGACTGTCACTGTTATTTCTTCCTCACAGTCATTTCAAGTCATGGAACATGCAGTTGCTGCATTGACTCGCAATTTTTTAAGTCGCCATTTTATAGTTGCGAAGTTAACGGGATACCGCGTGGTGGAGGAGTTGCCATATACATTCAAAAAAAACTCTCCTGCTCCATCTTCCTCAAAGAGGTCCTCCCTGCCTCCCATGAACTGCTGCTACTCAAATTTTCCCTCCTTTCCACTCTCCCTGTCTTTGATGGTGCCCTGTATGCCTCCCTAAAGATCCCTCCCTCCTCTATCCTGAACTCCCTGTCCTCACTTGTCTCCCTCTGTACCGCTGGTGAACTTGTCCTCTTCGGCAACATCAATCTAAACTGGCTCTCCCCTGCCTCTAAGCCTATCCTACACACTACTGAACCCATGAATCTCACCCAGCTAATCACTGAACCGACCAGGCTCAACCCTTACTCCTCTAACCACTCCCTCCTGGACTGGGTGATGTCCTCCCACCCCTATCGCATCTCGGCTATTGGGTGGGGTCCTCTCAAATGTGTTCAATGATCACTGCTTAATGTACTATATTAGGAAAATCTGCTCCCCTGAATCCACCCCCAAGTGTATCTGGCACAGACCTCTCAGGTCACTTGACACAGATGCCCTCTTAAGTAACCTAGCCTCAGCTGACCGGTCCCTTATGTACCTGCCCAAAAACATTGACACAGCCCTCTCACATTTCATTGCCATCTTCACTAGCTCCTGGAATACTCTCGCCACTTAAAAGAACCAGAATAAAATGCTCCTACCACCCCTGGATCCCACCCATCCTCACTGAGCTATGTAAATCTAGGAACCTTGCATGGGCTTGCTTCAAGTCCTCCCACTCTGAATCTGACCACATCATTATAGGTCCCTTAGGAATTCCTGCATCAAGGCAATTCAAGCAGTTAAGGTCCACTACTTCAAATCCAACCCACACTATAACCTAAATTCTCCCTCCAATTTCTGAAAGTGATCCACTCCATTTTGATCCACCACCCCAACCCACCCGACTCCCTCCAAGCAGATGACTTCCTGGTCTCTGACTACCTGCTGTCACTGGATTGTGCCTGAGTCAAAGAAAGAAGGAATGCCTTGTACCAGTAGAGAGGGATAGGGGAAGGAGGAGGAAAGTGAGGGAGGGAGAAGGCAAGCAGAGGTTGGGGTAGGATGGGGATAGATGGGGAAGGGAAGAATAGCTACTGTATGTGGTCAAAGTGAAATAAAGGGGTAGGAGGGTTGGGGGAAGGAGGGGTGGATGACAGTAGGGAGGAAGAGGTGGTGTAGGTAGCGGGGTGATGATGAAGATGTAATTAAGATGGTAGGGAGGAAAGAGGTTTGGAATGATGGAGGGGCAAAAAGGGGAAGCAGTAAAAATGTGTCAAGTTCGCAGCTACGTTACCAAAGCCATTTGTAACTCCAGAGCCAGCAGTGACTCCCTCGACCTCAGACTGCTATCACTCACACTTGAAGAAGTACTCCGACCACTGACCAGGATTTTCACCCTCTCCCTCAGCCTCAGCCAGTTCCCTGACTTATGGATATCTGCCATGGTAACCCCAATTCATAAAAGTGGTGACAAAACAGCTACTGAGAATTACCGTCCAATTTCCATCCTACCTCCACTCTCCAAGGCCCTAGAATGGATTGTGTCAGACCAGCTCACCGACTTCCTAGACAATCACAACATCCTGTGCGAGGAGCAACATGGCTTTAGAAAAGGTCATAGCACCTCCACGGTGCTACTTGAATTCACTGGTGCAATCCATCACTCACTCGATAACAGTCATCTTACTGGGTCCACCTGTATCGACTTAACTAAAGCCTTTTATACCGTCAACCACAATCTCCTACTTGCCCAGCTTCAACTATCAGGGCTCTCACCTAACTCAGTGAACTGGTTCAAAAGCTACTTAGACAACCGCTCCCAAAGAGTGAGAATTGCTGGCACACTCTCAGACAGACCAAAGACCAGTCCGGTTCGGTGTCCCACAGGGCTCAATCTTGGGGCCCCCTCCTTTTGCCAGAATCCTGCCTTGAACAGATCCTATTCTATGTGGATGATGCTGTCATCCTGGCATCCCACCACGATCCAGTCCATCTACAAGGTAACCTCCAACAGGCCTTCTCTGTAGTCAAAAACTGGTTCACAAAACACAGACTTATACTTAACCAGAAAAAACAAAGACCATGATCTTATGCAGCTCCCAAAACAAACACAAACAATATCATCTCTCCATTAAAACCAAGCAAGGAATCACCCTCAAACAATTTCATACCTTCAAATACCTTGGCCTCACCCTTGACTGTAATCTCTCCTATGTCCCACACATCAATAATGTGGCAAAAGTAGCCAACACCAGGATGGGCCTACTATTCTGACAGGAAACATCTAACCCCAGAAGCTCTGTCCATAGCTGTCCAGAGCTCCATCATCAGCATCATAGACTACGGTCTCATTATCTATGGATCTGCCACAACCTCATCTCTCAGGCATGTTTCAACTTCCCTCAATCAAGCCTGCCAATTCGTTACTGGCTCCCACCATCTCACCCACACCTGCGACCTCTACTCCAAAACAGGCTGGCTGCAACTGAACAACTGAATCAAATACCAAACCTGTATCACTGCTAAGGAAATCATGATGGGAAAGGCACCACCAGGAGTCAGCACCCTCATCAAACCCAAAATCACCAACCGCAACACCAGGAGCTCTAAGCCCCAAATCCTTCAAATCCTCCACTGCCGCATGTCCCAAGGCCAAAGTTCGTTTGCATACAGGGGTTCGAATTGGCTGAATGAGCTCTCTAGTGACACCTCATCCCCAGCAACGCTTGGAATGTTCAAAAAAAAGCTCCGCCACTCCATAACTGGCACCTCCACCTGTGCTTGCACCCCTTAACATTTTCATTCCCTACGCTGCTTCTGACCTTATAGGTGTTAGCCTCTGCCCTCTCTTCTTGCACTTATCTGTGCAATGCAGCTTCTAATGCATTTGCCCTGTGTCTGTCCTGACAAGGCCCCTCGGCTGCCTCACCCTGACCCTCTACACCTATGCCTTCCCCTACCCTCAGCCCTTTCCCCTTCTTGCCATCTTCCTCCTATTGTTTCTTGAGTTACTCATCACTCAGTCTGATTTTGTCAAGCAAAGTTACTGTCTAAAACCATGTACCTGTAACTGTTTTATGTTTTAGTGTCTGTTACCCTGTAACCAGCATGACATGGAACCTTTGTAAAAGAGTCTTGGCTCAAAGGTACTTTGTAATCCTAGACACAAATAAATAAAATAAATAAAAATAAAAAGGAGAAGTGGAGGTGGAAGGAGATAGGAGGGAAAATAAATAATTTAGGCAGAGGTAGAAAGGCCATGAAAGTGTTAACTTGACTGAGGGCCCAAGAAATGGACATGAAGCATAACATTTTACTAATCAATAGCGACCACAGAGATGGCAAATAGTAGGAGCAAGGTAAAGGCAAATTAGCAGTAGCAGTCAAAGATTGCCAATGAGATTAGATGCTGACAGAGTTTTTTCTTAAAGAAGCCCAGCAAAGTAGCATTGGTTATGTCAGGAGGCAGGGAGTTGTACCACTGCAGAGCTCTGTATGTGAATGCATGTTTTCTAAAGGCGGTGTGGCTCCATGGGATTCTGAAAGCCTGTTTGCCAGAGCTTCTGGTACTGCATGGATTATGTGCAGGGGAAAGAAGGGCCATACGCCAGGGGGTAGCAGTCCCAAGGTGACTTTTTTTGCAAGCAGGTATTATTGGTATTTGAGCCTACTGTCAAATTGTAACCAGTTAACCTGGGCATAAAGATCACAGGTGTGTGTGTCAAGCATGCGGCACCAGTAAGAAGGCAGCATGCTTTATTTAAGGACATTTAGATACGTTGGAGGGCAGTGTCTGTAGCCACACTGTAAATGACAATACCATAGTCTGCGAGAGAGACCACAGAATTGTGGATGGCCGTGTTCAGTGCTTCTGGAGTGAGATTATGTTTGTTCCTGTATAGAACTCCTAAACGCTGGTTAATAGCTTTGGCTGTTTGGTCGATGTGGTGGGTGAAAGACAGGGTAGAGTCAGTAGTTATACCCAGATACTTGAAATGGTGAACCCGTTCAAGAGGGGAGCCAGTGTCATTAATGATGGTAAGTGGGAAGGTTTTGTGTCTGCTTTAGGAGGTCAAAAATAACATTGTCTTAGTCTTGTTATAATTAAGGATGAGCTTATTATCCTGAAACCACTTCTCTGCAGATGTAAAGGATTGCTGAAGTTGGTCCTGGAGAAGGTGAGGGTCCATGTTGTTGGCAAAAATTGCTGGTTCCATACCAACCAGTTCAAAGTAAACACCAAAAAGACTGTGTCCATGACCTTTGACAGCAGCCAAAGATCTGCAAGGCTCTCTCCTTCTCCAGATTTCTCAATCCTCAATGGCACCTAACTGGTGGTTGTCCCCACATACAAATACTTTGGTGTGTGGCTTGATAGCAAATTGGACTTTTCAGCCCACATCAACACTATACACTCCAAGCTTCATTCCAGGCATGGTATCCTTTATTATAACAAGGACAATCTCTCCACTGAAGTCTGCAGGGCCCTGTTTATCAAATGATCCTCCCTATTTTCAACTATGCAGATGTGGTATATAGTCCAGCCTCTCCCTCCACCCTTACTAGACTGGATACCCTCTATAATGCCTTCTGTTGGTTTGCCTCAAACTCTCCTCCCTGCATCCATCACTGTTCCTTCTACTCCTCCCTTTCCATTGCCCCTACCCTTGCATTGCCAGTCCCTCTGCTCAGCCTTCATTAGTAAATACTGGTTTGGTTCACTCCCCTCCTATCTATCTTTTCTCCTCTCCCCCTCTGCCCCCTCCTCTTACCCCCTATGCACTAGAGACTCCCACTCCTTCTCAGTCCCTCATTTCCACTCATGCTCTGGTCATTGCATTATTGAAAATGACCTTTCCAGGTTTGCACTGGATACCAGAATGAACTTACAAATAATGACAACATGGTAGAAGTTTGAGAGCTGTTCTCTGAAGGACATTAGGATACAGTTCTAAAAATCATCCCTGTTTAAGTGACTTAAAAACTTAATGTGTAATGTTTTAAGTTCGCCCATTCACCTGCCATAGCAGCAAGTTCAGCATTGTGTTTTGTTAAGCACCTGTTACGAGTGATTAACAAACATTTCCCAATTCCATGTTTCCAAAAATGTGCAGTTCCTCAGCACTCCTTGGCCACTGTTTTACATCTAATCAATTTAATGTCCTAAAAATGGGATGTTGGTCCTCATATTGACAATCATTTATATCTGAAAATCTATCAGTAATGCACTATTGTACTTTACTGCCATAATTTGGTAACTAAGTTTTAAGGTGCCTGATGCTGGTGCTACCATCTGAAAGTGGCATATCTTTGAATTTATAGGGAATGTAATCCTCACCATCATCCTCTTTGTGTTGCTGTAAGAGCATCTTAAGTTCAGGGTTGCATGTAAAAAGAGGATTATCATCGAGATGATGCTGTTGTAACAATGTGGGAGGCAGTATAGCGCAGTGGTTTAAGGCTCTGAGCGGCAAATCTGGTGACATCCAGCAGACCAGACTTGGGTTTGAATCCCATAGCTTCCACTTGCATACTGTGTGACCCTGAGCAAGTCACTTAACTTCCCTGTGCTCTCAGGTCGCACCTGTAAAAAAGCTTTCAGCTTAGTGTGCTACTCCTGGTTAAACAACTTAAAAAAAAAAAATTGTTTCAACACAAGACAATGCTAACATCATGTCTACTGAAGACCCCTTTAGACTGAGGAAGAGTCATGATAGTGGTCTTAGAAGGTCAAGGCAGAAGAAAATCGAGTGGCAGATTTAAATTTAGTAAACACACCCTTGACTATAGCTTTCTTTGCTGGTGTCGTGGAAATTTCTGCAAGATTTTCTAGGTGCTGAACTGTAACTGTGTAAGATTTTACTAATATCTAAGAAGCATTAAGTTTGTTGTCTAGCCACCTTGTTCCAAATGCTCTTTCTGGTTTGCTGAACTCAGTTCCCACTAATCTGGTTAATTTTCTCAGCTCTATAAGTTTCTTTGAACTGTTTTCATAAGGGAAGTACAATATCATGAGATTATCATTCACCTGATCAAAAAATGTCCCTGTCAATGCATCTTTGATTGCCAATGCAACTTTATGGTTCAGACAATGAATAGACAGCAACCATGGCATTTCTGGTTTTAGCAGAGCTGATAAACCTTTTTTTCACCTGGTTTACTAGCAGCACCATCTGCACACATCGCAACCATGTGGTTGTTAAAGTCTAAAATGTCTAACTCTATAAAGGCTTCCTGAAGTTCTTGTAACAATCCTTCTGCACTGGCGTGCTGCACATTTTTTAATATGGAAAAGCGTATCTCCATTCAAGAAGAACTTTCATTGTAGTATATGATATATGTAACCCCCAGGCCACTTTTTAACTAGTAGGCACCCCCCCAATAAAGTCTGGAACACTGGTACCCACATACTGACATACCATTTTACCTTGCAAAAGGTTAGGTACCACCCTTGGCATTAGGATGTATACCTGGCTCATTTTCTAAAGGAAGAGAGGGGTGGGGGTACAGAAACAAAACAACATAAACCTTGTGTAAACAACATGACCCAGGTCCTGGATAGAGGCTGCTAGGCATATACTAGATCTAAACTGCTGAGGGGGCCCCAGTAAATCCACACAACCAGAAGCAATAATTGGAATGTCCATAACAGTGACTGAGATTGTGCAGTATGGCTTTATTCAACAGATGGAAAATTAAAGCAGAAGTGGACCCCCAAGGGTCGGTCTCGGCTGGACAGGTACATTTCACAAACTCTCCTTGCATGCAGCACAGTTCATGAACACACAACAGAACAATCTTCATCCTAAGTTCCCAAATAGTGCATCTAGTGGACACCCGGCCATGGACATGAACATTTTCTTCCCATGACTGTCATTTAGTGAATCTAAGCCACACACACTCAGAACTCTTCTTTGAACATAGGTGCATATTTGTGAAATTCAGTCACACACCTTAACCTGCAGCTTGGCCCTCGCTCAGGCAAAACTGGTGCCCTTTATAAACCAGGAAGCCCTGCCTTATAAGCACTTAGATGGCATTCCTCCCACACTTGGCCCCAACTGACTGTCTCTGCCATTCTTCAGGGTTACACCATTGAAACCCCCCATTCCCCACTGAAATGCTAGAGGTCCCACACTTTATCTTCTTCATACAATGGGGTGACCAAAGAACAAAACTGCACTCACTTGGGTGAAACTAGAGACACTGACAGGTGCGATCCAGCCTTATCTATGGGCACACACACACACACACCCCAGACTATTGATTCCCCTAAAAGATGTGGAGATCTGATCTCCTAGAAAAGTAGTCCCAAATGTTGTCCTGTCCAAAGGGCATGGAACAACAAAAAGGGAAGGGAAGGGGAACATAGTTTAACCAGGAGTAGCACACTAAGCCAAAGCTTGTTTCCAGATGTGACATGGGAGCACAAGGAAGTTAAGTGACTTGCTCAGGATCACACAGTATGCACACATGTGGCTGTGGGAAAAAGGAAAAGAAAGGCACTCTCCTGGGTAGTCGATCAAACAGTCTCTTTCAGTTCCTATCCAAGGCAGCTAAAACACACACACAGAACCTTCAGGGGATTGCCCCATGAGTCCACTGGGAACAAACAGTTCCTTCCACTTCTCTGAGAGTAGAAATCAGGAAATCCTGCTGTAGCACGGGTCTCCACCACTTCACTGAAAGCTGGAAATGACACTCCACTAGGGTGAGAAATCATGGGCCCTCACTTCAGGGCCCACTGGCAATCCTTCTGCCACTCTCACTTCCTCACTCAAGCTCTGACTCATGACACTGAGCATTCTAAGCTCCCCAGAGCAGCTGTCCACAGAGTGTGGCTTAAACTGATGTGAGAGTTCCAAATGACCTAATCATTCTTCCCTCAAGCTAGCTGAGTAAACAATGATGTCATTATGTAAGGAACCCACAATGAGCTCCCTACCAGCTACCTGCTACCTTCCATAGCAATAATACTGATAGGATTCTAGTAACCCCAGGGGACTGGGTGGTTACATATAGATACATTTTTTTTCAGTACAGATTTCCTTTGTTTCTCCATCTAGCAGAAATGCTAAATAGTGACTTTTATTAAGAGCACTAAGCAAATTTTCCTTTAACAATTCACCAGTAACTGATGTAAACATATGACAATTGTCAACGGTTAAATAAGTAGATCTCTCTAAAAGGTACAACTTATTTGTTTTGACTGAAAAGTGATATGCAAATCGGGAAAAATTCTAATGTATAAGATTCATCTGTATGTACCCTGGAGCAGTTAATCAGATTTGGGCTTAAACCCACCCAGTTACTAATCAATTGTTCTCCTGGCTGAAGTTCTGCCCCCCCAACCCGGAGAAGAACTTTGTCCCAATTTTTCTTCCCAATTCCATTCTATTAAGTACCCATCCCCTCTGGGTCATGAAGCCACCCAAAAGTGAAGAAACATGAAAAACACATCAATATTTCAGTCCTTCCTCCTTCCCCAATCCCACTGTAAAAGCTATTTTCTTTTACTTTCCCAGCCATATGGCCAGAACCTGCAGCTTGATACAGTGTGCCACCAGCCTAATTTTCAGTCTGCTCCCCTTCTTTCCTTCCACCAGAAGCTGGATGCTAGAACCAACCATCACAGGTCTTTAACATGGTTTGCGACCAAGTCACCTCACCAGCTGAACCCACCCAACCTGGGTTGCTTGCGTCTTGCTTGGTTGCTGCTGTGGCTGCTGCCACGCTGCACTGATCAAGGCCTATGAAGGCCACCCACACCACTGTCACCACTGCTGCTAAGCCTAGCTTGCTGCCATGGGGGTCTGTGCTGGGTTTTTTGCAAGGCGAGCCTAGTAGAGTAAGTAGATAGCCTAGTCTTGAATTAGCTTCTAATGCACCTTCTGCCCCTTCAGCCACCAGTGGAGATCGAGACTCACTAGGAGTAGATCAACAAAAATATGCTGCCACAACACTGTTATTGAGAGTTCAGTGCTCACCGACTCCTCCGAGCTATAGTGCGCAGTCTGTCCATTCTCTGGCGGGAAAGACAGTGTCGCACTTGCAAGACTCATGTGCTCTTTCTTGTCTGGAGCTCATCCACATTACATGTGATTGTGCTGTTGCTAATAGGTGGAGAGAGTGGACAACACAATACAGACACAGTCAAGTCTGGAGAGTACCTGCAGCATGAGCACACACAGGCCAGGTAGGCATTTATTGTGCAAAGGATTAAATCCAAATTTAATGCCATTATTGCCACACCATAAGAACAACCTAGACACAAATATGGTGGGGGGACTACCCCCCTCTGCCTACCTAAATGGCACCCCTGCTTTATGGTAGAAATTTATTCCCAGATGCTAATGCAATGATTTCCACTGTGTTCTGAGGTACTGTATCGCCATTGTTTCAGGATGTGTCCTGATCACCATGTGGGTTAGTGTCCCTCATTGTCCCTCATTTTGAATGTCCACGTCCCTCATTTCAATTACAAAAGGTGAGGTATGGTGCATGTTTCTAGGACCATACTCAGCACACAGAGTGCTGTGCATGGCCATGGTGTATATGCTCAACAGAATGACAACAGGGAAGTAAGTGAGATGAAACAGTCATGGAGAAACACATTTGTAGCACTAAATATGCATAAGGGATTTGCACAGTCCAAAATAAAAAGGATAGGCTTCACAACACAGAGTCCCCTCTTCATACATCTGGAATGGGGGATGTTTTCTGGCTATATCCTTGGCATTTAATGCAGTAACCAAACAATACTTTATAAATTAATGGTGATTAAATGATGAAAATCAAAAGCCATTAAAAAACTTGCAAAAGGATCAGAATTAATGAGTTTACCTAATTTTTATGATAATTCAAATTAAAATGTATTTTAATGACTAATTGCTAGTAGTGGTATAGGAAATAGAAACTGATGTGTTTTTTTTTAGATGAGATTTGCACCAGCTTAGCTGTTGCACACTTGGCAAGTGTGCAGCATGTGAATTGGTAAGGCTTTGCCTGGAGTTCAGTGGCCAAGTAGCCAGCCACTCCCACTTCCTGAGCTATATAAGCAGTTCCTTTCAGCCTCACTGTGAAGCATTTTTTCTTTGCAGATGGAGGCTATGTTGCTTTGTCCTCTGAGCTGGCTGCAGCCTACCCCTCCTCCCCCTGTTGCTGTTTCTGTGTGTCTCTGTTGGACTTCGATGTTTGTTTTCCTGCTTCTGGTTTGTATCTTTCCTCTGGCTGTGTGCTTCCCTCTGTTTTGTGGTTCTTGTTTTTGGGCATTTCCCTGCTTTCTGTTTTGCTGTGTTTTGGTTTTGCTTTTTGGGGGGCTTTGTTTCTAAGCTCCTAGCATACTGCTACTCAGAGCTCATGCTACTGCTTTCAGATACGTACAGCTACAGCCACTGCTGCTGTTTACTTTAATTACTATTGTGCCCAGTGTTTGTGTTTTTACACTGTGCTCGCCACTCTCAAACTACTGCAATGCAACTGCAATCATTATCTGTATGTTTCAGCTCATCCATAGCTGCTCCATGTTGCATACTCAATTCTTTTCACCTGACACAGTTTACTCTGACCCTAGCTATGCTGCTCATTCCTGCTCTCATTCTATTTGTAGCTTCATTGCACTGTCTGGCTACGCCTGCTTTCAAAGACTTTGTCTCCATGTTTCATTGCAGTTACAACTCTGAGGTCAGCCAACTAAGCTCCTGCTGAGGCTGTTAATATAGCTTGTTATTAAATCTTGCCTCACTGCCGAAAATCCTCAGAGTGTTTGTCACCTTGATTTGGCTGTTCACGTCTGGCTGGCTTGTCCCCAATTCAGTGCTGTTTAATTGCTATACAGTACATTATGCATGTCGACCTATCACTACTACTGCTTATTGACCTACGTACAAATCCACACTTGCTTATGCAACCATTGCTCCTTGCTTACACAAACCATTATTCTATGCCTACTGCCATACCCTTCAGCCACTGGGAGTCTGCTGCACTCAATCTGCATTTGACCTTGCAAGGTCTTAGCACTCAATGCTCATTATGATCTCAGCTTGCCGTACTCATCAGCTCACCAGCTTTCAGCTCTCAGTCAATTTCTGGGGTATGCCAGCCATTCTATTCTGGTGCAGGGTTCCTGCAGCCGATGGTCTCACTCCGCATTTAGTCCACATCTCGAGTGTGTTCAACTTGGGGTGGGATCCTTCTCACCTGGCCCATAGCTGGGAATGTTCTTGCCCTGGGCTTGGCTTTAGCTCCCTGCTATGTGACAGCAGCTCCTGGTGTAGAATTTAAGACTAGCGGTGAAGGGTGGAAAAAGTAACCTCCTTTGGCTCTTGTGTTCCACTATAATGGTTAGCCATTGACTTTAATGGTTTCCCTAGAGAGGCACCTTCACCGCATTCTCCCTATGACTGCCTCGTGTTCACCTGGTTTGATTTAGGGTGGGTAGGCCAGGTGAGTGGCTCAGCAGTTTTTGCTCTCCTTCTGTGCCTTGGATGCACGTATTGTTGCAGAGTTTTCTCGCAACCTTCCATGGCGTTCCCACTGGAGTGTTTGAGTGGGAGCCTTCCTCCAAATTGGAATATTTTCCACCTCCCTTTAATTTGGTTTTCCAAATTGCAGTTGCAGAGCTGTCACTAACTAAACTATTCCAAGCCTGGAGAGAAGGCGACCTAGGCTTTGGATCCCCAGAAATGTCCCCCTCATAGGGTTTTTTTTCTCTCCTCTGTTGCCTCAGGTCATAACACTTAGTTAGCATAGTTGTTTTTCCTAGTTTCTAAGGTAGGTTCTGCTGTTGGATGGAGGTGGAGGATGTCCTGCCATTCCCTCTCTCCTTAAGGGATCCCCTAATCTCAACCCAATCCATCAGTATCATGCTATGCAAGCCTAGGTATTCATTACATTATCCAACTGAGCATCTCATGCGTTATCAAACTGCCTATGCTTCTCTGCTACTATGTTACAGTTACTGCTCCTATGTCACAGTTACTGCTTGCTCATATGCTTCATGATGCCTCCTTTTCAGGGGTGATACTACATTTCTTTTGGGGATTCCTAAAGTACCTTTAGCCACAGGAATCATCCCATGGCACTTCTAGGGGTGGAACCCTCTCTGAGAGTTCCTTTGCTTTGTACCCCTACAGGGTGGTAATTCCTCTGGAACAGACAGTGTGAACAGCCAAAACCAAACTAACACAGTTGCACAAACATAACACTATACTGGCTGCGTAGGTCAGTGAATTGGTAAGACTTTGCTTGGAGTTCAGTGGCCAAGCAGCCAGCCACTCCCACTTCCTGAGCTATATAAGCAGTTCCTTTCAGCCTCACTGTGAAGCATTTTTTCTTTGCCCCACCATCCTCCCCCCTCCAGTGGCAGCACTCTCTCCTTAGAGGGATTCCTAAGGTACCTTTAGTCACTGGAATCATCCCATGGCACCTCTAGGGGTGGAACCCTCTCCAAGAGTTCCTTGCATTTGTACACCTACAGGGTGGTAATTCCTCTGGAACAGAAAGTGTGAATGGCCAAAACCAAACTAACACAGTTGCACAAGCATAACATTATACTGGCTGCGTAGGTCAGTGAACCTGATGTGATATTTAAATGACAGAAACATAGAAACATAGAATGTGATGGCAGATAAGGACCGTTTGGCCCACCTAGTCTGCCCATTTCCCTACCTAACAGATAAGCTGCAGATCCTAGTTAACCAACAACCCACTTCCTCCTACCCCCCACTAGAATTGCCTTATGCCTGTCCCATGCATTCTTGAATTCCCCCACTCTTTTTGACTCTATGACTGCCTCAGGAAGGCTGTTCCATGCATCTACAACCCTCTCTGTGAATAAATACTTCCTTACATTACCTCTGAGCCGTCTCCCATCTATCTTCAAATTGTGCCCCCTTGTTCTTTCACATCTCTTTTCCTGAAAGATGCTACCCTCTTGGACTTTGTTGATTCCCTTGAGGTATTTGAAAGTTTCTATCATGTCCCCCCCCCTTTCCTCGAGGCTGTACATCTTAAGCTCCTTTAGTCTTTCTTCATATGTCTTCTGGTGCAGACCCTGCTTCATTTTGGTTGCCCTCCTCTGGACAGCCTCCACCCTGTCTATGTCTTTGCAGAGATGGGGTCTCCAGAACTGTACACAGTACTCCAGATGTGGTCTTACCAACTGTCTGTACAGAGGGCCAACAACTTCCTGTTTTCTACTGGTGATGCCTCTCCCTATGCATCAGTATCCTGGCCTTCCTTACTGCCTTCTCCATTGCTGGCCCACCTTTAGGTCATCTGATGACTACCTCAGGTCCCTTTCCATTTTGTTGTTGTCAGTATCTCACTCCCATTGTGTACTATTGCCTGGGTTTTTGTTTCCAGGTGCATTACTTTACATTCTTTGCATTGGCTCAAGCTGCCATACATTTGACATTCCTCCAACCTTGCCAAGTCCATTTTCATCCTTTCCACCCCACCTTGTGTATCAACCCTGTTGCAGATCTTTGTGTCATCTGCAAAGAGACATACTTTTCCTTCCAGTCCCTCTCCAATGTCACTTATAAAAACATTAAAAAGGACTGGCTCCAGTACTGAACCCTTCGGTATCCCACTAGTAACTCCCCTTTCTTCACTGTGGACTCCATTTACTACTAGCCGCTGTGTCCTGTTGTCCAGCCAGTGTTTTACTCAGGCTACCACCATGGGACCCACTCACAGGCTGTCTAATTTGTTTATTAATCTTTTGTGTGGGACTGTGTCAAATGCCTTGCTAAAGTCTGGGTAGGCCATGTCCACAGCCCCTCCCAGATCTACTACTTTGGTCACCCAGTCAAATAAATCAATTAGATTTGTTTGACATGACCTGACTGCTGTGAATCCATGCTGCCTTGGGTCCTGTGCCCCACTGGCCTCTAGGTACTCAATCATTCTTTGCTTCAGAAGTGATTCCATCATGTTCCCTACCACTGAGGTCAAACTGACAGGTCTGTAGTTTCCTGCCTCTGTCTTGCTCCCACTTTTGTGAAGGGGAATCACATCTGCCTCCCTCCAGTCCTCAGGTACCACACCATCTTTCCATGATTTATTAAAAAGGGTAATCAGTGGTGTTACTAGTTCTTCCCTTAGCTTTTTTTAGAATTCTGGGGTGAATTCCATCAGGCCCCATTGCTTTATCCACTTTCAGAACCCTTTCTTCTGTGAAAGGACTAATATCAACCCCCCTATCCAGAGTGCTTCTATTGACTGGATTAGGTAACTCCCACTGCTTTTCCATTGTGAATACTGAGCAGAAACATTTGTTCAGTATCCCTGCTTTTTCACTGTCGCTCTCTGCCCAACCACTTTCCTCTTTATTCAGCCTCAGTATCCCTGCCTTCATCTTTCTTTGCTCCCTAATGTACCTATAAAAAGTTTTATCCCCCTTCTTAACCGAGTTGGCTATCTTTTCCTAGGTTTGGGCAATTTCCATTCTGACTGCCTTCCCCACTTCCTTCTGCTTTAACTGGTGCAGTTCTCTGTCCTGATCCTTCTGTGTTTCCTTAAACTTCCTGAATGCTATCTTTTTCTCCCTTACCTTCTTTTGAGAACCATAGTGTTTTTTTCTTTCATTTTGATTTATTTGCTTCACACAAAGGCTTGTTGCCTCTGTGATGGCAGTTTTGATGTTATCCCATTGTTGCTCCACCCCACCTTCTTGCCTGTTTGCTAGTGCTTTTCTGAGGCACTCTCCAATTTTGACAAAATCAGCCCTCCTGAAGTCCAGTACCTTCACTTTTGTGTGGCTTGATTCTACAGCTAAGTTTATTGTGAACCACACTGTTTGGTGGTCACTTGTTCCCAGATGGCTACCCACTACAATATCAGAGATCCTTTTTCCATCCTCATTTGAGAGTACCAGGCCTAAAGTTGCTCCCTTCCGAGTGGGTTCCAAAACTAGCTGTCTGAGGCATGCTCCCTGTAGGGCATTGAGAATGGCCCTGCTCTTGGATGTGGCTGCAGCAAAGGTGCTCCAGTTAACATCCGGCATATTCAGGTCCCCCATCAGCAATATCTCCCCTTTCTTGCCATCCCAAGGATGCCTTCTATCATTTCCTTGTCCATTTCCTCCCCCTGAGATGGGGGTCTGTATACAACCCCTGTGCAGATTATGGTGCCATTTCCAGTCTCCAGGGTGACCCACAGTGCCTTCTCTCCTCCCTGTTTACCCTTTAGTTCTGTTGCGTTGATCCCTTCCCTTACATAGTGAGCTACTCCTCCTCCTCTTCTTCCCTCCCTGTCCCTCCTGCAGATTATGTACCCTGGTATGTTGACATCCCAGTCATGGTTCTCTGTGTACCATGTTTCTGTGACTGCCACAATATCCAGGAATCTCTCTTTCATCAAGGCCACCATTTCGGGGAGCTTTTTACCTAGACTATGGGCATTGATACACATTACCCTCCATTTTTTCATAGCTTTATTTCTTTTTGCCCCATCCCTGTCCTTACTGCCTTTGTCTTTCTCTATATTTACCCCTGCCCTTATCCCTATCAACTGCTCTAGCTTGGTGTTTACCTCACTAACTACCCTGATTTTTTGGGGGAGGCTAGGATTTCCCTTCTCCTTTTCAGTGCCTCCCCCCTTGGCTAGTTAAAATGCTTGCTGGTGAAGCATTTAAACCTATCACCTAGGATCCTGGTTCCCCTCCTGGATAGATGCAGACCATCGTGTCTGTATAGGCCTGCATCCCTCCAGGTGGAGCCCCAGTCCCCAATGAAACCAAATCCCTGAGCTCTGCACCAGTTTTTCAACCAGTCATTGAATCCCATGGTGCAGAGTACCCTGGCCTCATTCATGCCACAGACAGGTAGCGCTTCTGAGAAAGTTACAGTGTGTGCTACTTGTCTAAGGCCCCTCCCCAACTCCACAAACTCCTCTTGCAATGCTCTGATCCCATTCTCAGCCAGGTCATTCATCTCTAGGTGGATAATGACATCCAGCTCACTCCCCCTTGCAGCTGCTCCCATGATCCTGAGGATTTGTTTCCTGTCCCTCCAAGCCATGGCTCCGGGCAGGCACCATATCTCACATCAGCTTAACTGCTGCACTCATGTCAAGCGTGCAACAAGTGAACCTTATGTAATTTTTAGAAGATGTTCATACCAGCTTACCAGCTGCACACATGTCAAGCTTGCAGCATGTAAACCTATTCTGCTTTTTAGGCCTGGTTCACTTAGGTTCACTTTGTGTATGTGAACTGCATGCAAACGTTGCACAATTAAGCAAGTGGCATGGATTCTGCATGTACACAGCACACCTATATTTCTGTAAGGGTGCCCATCTAGTACATAATGAACATTTTGTTCTGCCTACAAAGCCACCATTGTCTGTCTCATACACTAACCAACTTCTATGTGGATTTACTTCCCTTTTCCATTTTCTACTATGTGCTTCCTTACACTTTTGGTAGTAGATGTCATGGCAATGGTTTAACTGTTGTAATAATAAAAACAATTTACATTTGTCTGTTTTTTGTGTGTTAACTTAGTTAAGTAAATTGCATGTCTGAAAGAGATGCCTTAGTTTATCTGTTCCAGGCAGCTCTTGCCTTGTTGTTGAACACTGCTGCTGGCCATGTTTCCAGAATGGTTTAACTGTTACCACAATAAAAACAGTAACAACAAATTATCTGGAGCAGCTTCAGGCAGCTTTTGCCTGTGTTGTACAACACAGCTGTGGTTTGCATCACTTCTTAAATAGTTTAATTGTTGTAACAAAAAAACAGTTGCAATAATTTGGTTCATTTTATCTGGCAGCTCTTGCCATGTTGTACAACACAGCTGATATATCTGTTACTAACCAAATAGTTTAACTGTTGTAACAAAAAAAAACAGTTACAACAATTTACTTTGCTTTATCAGGCAGCTCTTGCCATGTTGTACAGCACTGCTGCTGTCCATATCACTTCTCAAAAATGGTTTAACTCTTGTAACAAAAAAGCTGTTACAATGATTTACTTCACTTCAGGTAGCTCTTGCTATGTTGTGCAACACTGCTGCTGCCCACATCTCTAATAGTTTAACTGTTGTAACAAAACAAAAAAAAACAGTCATGACAAATACTTCAGTTTATCTGATCTAGGCAACTTGCCTTGTTGTACAACACTAATGCTGCTGATGCTGTTCACATCATTTCTCAAATAGTTTAACTGTTTTAACAAAAAAACATGCATTTGTCAATGCCAAATGTTGTTGTGCTGGCATTGGCATTGGTAGTGCAGGAGTTAGAGATGAATAATAGGAATGGCAGTGAAGTATTGAAGTGACGGCAACCCCATCTCCACCCTACAGAGAGTGACAGGCATTGGGGTGTGTCTTTGGGTCATCAGCTATAATGCTCATGCCATTGTACCTCACCCTACCCTGTATACACTGACAAGTGTTGTGGTGTGCTTTGGGATTTTTGTGTGTTATACATACCCCATTCCATAAGGAAATACATTGAGGTGGGTGCTGTATATGAGAATGGGGTGAACTTTGTGGGCAAACACTGCAAGGCACACCACGATGCCTGTCACTGGTTGCAGGGTGGGGGTGGGGTGGAATGGCGTGAGCATTACAGTTGATGATCCCAAGTCACAACCCTGACACCTGCCAGTCTGTACAAGGTGGGGTGCTACAGTTGGGAACCCTAACACCATAGGCGTGTGTTGGTATTTTCACTCCAAATTTTCAACACAGGCTTTTTGTGAGCCCACCTCATGAAGAGCGACACTATGAGTGTTAGCCGGAAGGTGGTTTTGCACAGCGGCTATGCCATTTGGCGACACAGGGATGAAAACACATTTTTGGCAGGATGTGGAAAATGACAACTGTATTGTTCATGAGGATATGTACAAAATGTCAATGTTGAAAATCTGGAGTGCAAATATGAAAAATTGGTGAAGTCATGAGCATACATAGAAACTGCACAACACATCCGTAACCCAATTATTTTTGGAAGTTTGTTAGTACATTTTAAACATAGGCATTTGGCACCTCCCTCATGAACAGTGGTGCTGTGATTTTGTTAATCTGTCCCAAAAGTTGATTCCCCACAGTGACCACGCCATTGTGTGCCACAGCTGCGAAAACACATTTTGGGCAGGCTGTGAAAATGACAGCTGTACTATTGATAAGGAGGTGTGAAAAAATGCCAGTGTTGAAAATCTGCCATGAAAATATTGCAAATTTGCGAAGTTACAAGGGTGCGTGGAAACTGCGCAGTGTACGCTTGTAACACAATCATTTTATGGACTTTCAGCACCAAATTTTCAACATAGGCATTTTAGAACCTCTGCTCATGAACAGTGTTATTGTCATTTTCTCAAATTGTCCCAAAAATGGATTTCGCACAGCGACCGTGCTAGTCTGTGTCGGACGTGCCAAAACACATTTCAGCCAGGATATATAAAATAACAGCTGCACTATTCATAAGAAGTTTTGGAAAAATGGCAATTTTGAAAATCTGGAGTGAAAATATTACAAATTCACGAAGTTATTGGCGTGCATGGAAACTGCTAGCACACTAAATACAAAACAGCCATTTTCAGGATTTTTTTCACCAAATTTGCAACATAGGCTTTTTGAAAGCCCCCCTCATGAACAGTTGCACTGTCATTTTGTTACTCATACCCGAAAGGTGATTCCATGCAGTGACCACGAAATCACCTTTCCGGACTGAATAACACCATGACAGTGACAGAGTTCACGAGGAGGGGTCCCAATAACCCCAAGTCAAAAATTTGGTGCAAAAATTCCAAAAAATGCCATAGATATGCACCAAAGTTGAAAGTACCCTATTTATACCATTATACAGCTTACCAGCATTTCCTCAGTTTGCAGTCAGCTTTGAAGAGTGCAAACGTGTTCCCGGTCCACTGAAGATCGTCACACCGGCTCTGGAGGTAAACATGGGCTGCGGGGGTGTGGGGAGGCAGGGGGGTCCGCAAAGGGTGGTCATGGGTTGTGGGAGGGGGCGGGGAGACCGCAAGGGACCATTTTATTTTTTCACAGGGTTTAAAAATAAAAAAAAACTCGCTGGACGGTTTTTATTTTTCAGGGCAATTTGGCATGCTGGGGTGGGCTCCCAGCATGCCACCTAAGTGTTTTGGAATGGGGGGATGCTGTAGCTGATGGGATTGGGCACCCCCATCAGCAAACAAAGTGGGGGCAAGAGCCGGGGGGATTGGGCACCCCCAGCAACTTATAACAAATGGAGAGTGCATGATGCCGACGGGAGTGGGCTCCCCATCAGCACATACATTGTAATAGGTATGCTGACAGGGGATTGGGAACCCCCAAGTCAGCATTATTGCAGGTGGTGTCAGCCATGTTTATTATTTTTTTACACCAGGGCAAGCACGCTGGGAGGTCTGCTGCATGATGAGCTTTGCTCCATTGCAGTGGACCTTTCCTTTGATGTGATTGCCACATTAGTATGCATGGTGTGGCACCGGCATGCAGGCTGATTGGGGAATGAGGGACGCACCTACTGATGCATGCCCTGCATTCGCCCAACAGTGACCGCGCCTCCAAATCTGCTACTAGTGCAAGATGTTGGCTGTGCAGGCACACCAACATAAAAAACAAACTATGGCCAGAGTTGATAGAGTTGCATGGGAGGAATTTGGGGTAAAAATATTTAAAATTACCTAAGTTATGAGCCTGCATTAGCAAAATGTAAGTAGGCTCATAAATGTGTTGTTTTGTAATATTTGTACACCACATTTTCAACATTTATTTATTTATTTATTTAAGCGTTTCAAAAGAAGGGCATGCTGAGCAGAGTACTGCTTGATTCCAGATGCTTCTGGGGGGGAAGGGATGTGTACAGTAACAAATGGTACATAGTAACAGCCGTACATTACAACAACTGACAGAGGAATTGTAGAGGAACAAGATTACAACACAGCCTTGTTATGACACTGCTTCATGAAGAAGGGCAGAGAAAATGTTAAACTCCTCTCCAAAAGGTGATTCTGTGCAGGGACTGCAAAATAACCTTTCAGGATGTAAAAAAAAAATTTGGCCACAATTTGAAAAATGACAGCTGTCACATTTATGAGGTACTGTAAAGGTATGACTATGTTATAAATTTGGTTTAAAAATATTGAAACTTACCAAAGTTACAAGCCTGCATCTGAAAAAGTCAATCTAGGCTCATAACTTGATTGTTGTTAAATATTTTTATACCGACTTTTCAACATCGCCTTCTTATGACCTCATCACATGAACAAGGGCAAAGAAAATGTTCATCTCCTGTTGAAAAGGTGATTTTGCACAGAGACCATGAAATGACCTTTCAGGACAGACTTGCCTAATAACAGTGCTCTTGTTCATGAGTTGGGGTCCCAAAGAAGGCATGTTGAAAAATTTAAGGCAAAAATATGCTAAAATGGCCAAGTTATGGCACTGAGTTCAAAACCCCACTGCAATACATTGAGCTACATACCTGTTTCCTCAGTTTGCGGTCCGGCTATGAAGAGTGAAGACATGTCTGCAGTCCAGACAGAATTATGGTGTTGGACCTCTGTTTGGTAAGTAAGGGCTTGGGGAGGGTGTGGAATGGTCAGTGCTGAGTGGGAAGGTTGGGAGGGGGGGCAGTGTAATGGCGCAAAAGACATTGATAGACTTTTTTTTTTACAGGTAAAAAAAAGTAACAAATGAGGATTCCTGCAGTGGGGGATTGGGCACCCCTCAGTGCCACTGTTATGTTTCTGGAGGGGGAGTCATGTAGTGGGTGCTGAGAGGGAGGATCGGGTTGGGGGAAGAAACTATAAATATAGAAAGACAACGATCAGCAGGTATATAACAAAAGAAAGACAGAGGGGCGGTTCACTTTTATATTCAAACAGCAGGTATACAGGAAATATACTATAACTTCAGCTACCAGCTGTTTCTTGGTCTGTGATGTATACAGTATGTATTTTGTAGCACACAATACCCTGGAACCCATAAAAAAAGAGACAGAGATAAAAAACACAGCTTACTTTGCACTTTGAGCGTTACCTCTTTCATAGATACTACATTCTCAGCAGGACAAGAACAGTCAGCATGATTTGAAACAAGTGCCTCCTGACACACTGGATTAACCTCCTATGAAAAGGGTGTCTCTGTAAGGACAGTGATTGCATATTGTTGCCACACTACATTGTCGTCACAGTGAATACACAGTATGAGTCTGTTGATAATAAAAAAAATTGTTTGTCACTCTTTTGCCCCAGAGCAGCTTACTCTGTGTGTCTCTCTCACTTGCTCACTCTGCCTCTCACTCACTGTCTCTCATGTACAGGGTGGAGGGCCACTGGCAAACAGCTTCATGAATATACTGCAGGGACAGTCATGTGGGTGCAGGTGACAGTTCCACAGAGAGAGAGAGAGAGAAGATGTTCCAGTCTCACTGTCACTGTTTCTCACTGTCTCTCTGTACCCACATGCCTCTGCTCACTTTCCCACCAACTACACATAGCTGCAAGGGTTCAAAGCAGTGGGGACAATGTGTTTCCCGTGGTATGCCAACAAGGTGAAAAGAGAATGGGCTGTGAAAACACCAAACTGCTGTCCTGCTCACACATACCTCGCTCTCTCTCCTATTTCCCCTTTAATCCATACTGCAGAGACAGAGACACAGACACAGAGAAGAGAGAGAGAGAGAGAGAGAGGGGGACACTGCAGGAATTCAGCTTCAGATGTCCCAGTCTGGCTGTTACTCTCTTCCTCTCTCTGGCTCACTCTCTATCAGCAATCATGTAGGGGCTGAATGTGTCATTCACTGCTGCATGTGGAACAACAATGATGGAGAGACATGTTGCAAGATGGGAGAGAAGCAATGGGCATGCCTGTCACTTCCACCACTGCACAGCACATCCGGTATACTGTGTCTTGCTGATTGGCAATGGTGCCTCACTCATCGGGAACATTACATGGCTACCATTCTCTTCTGCTGCTTCCTTCAACTAAGAATATCTGGAACCCCATCCTGTCTCACTCCATGAAATAGTGGATTAAAATGGGTGTTTAATCCATGGCAAAGCAGCAGCTCTCAACCAATCGCGAGCCATGTTTCTCACAACCCATGTTATAACTACCTATTGAGACAGCGAGCAAATGCTTCACAGATGGGGAGACAACTGTGTTGTCATTCCAACATGCTGTTAATTCGCAAGGAATGCAAAGAATGTGGGAGTTCTTTTCTCATAGCAAGAGGTCTGCAGGGCTCCACCCACTGCAGCCCTAAAAAATTTATAACAAATTATTTCACTTTATTGGGCAGCTTTTTCCATATTGTATAACACTGCTGCTGTCCATGTCTCTAATGTTTAAACCTGTTGTAAAAATAAAAAATAATTTTACAACAATTTTTGTTTGTCTTTTTGTCTGTCTTAGTTAAGGTAAATCACGTCTGTGTAGTTTTTGCTCCAGGCAACTGTTGCCTTTGGTTTTACATTGTTGTACATTACAACACTGCTGGTGTCCTCGTAACTAATCCACTTTGTCGCCTTCTCCTCTCCAGCCTGCTTCCTTTCTCCTTCTCCTCTCCTGCCCACTTTGTCTCCTCCTTCACCTCTCCTGCCAGCTCTCTTTCTACTACTCAACTCCAACTCATAAAAACTTTAATTTGGAAACCCCATCCCAGAAATGATATTGTCTGACAGACTCATCTGTCCTTTCCACACCACTAGCTCATGAGTCAGTGGATCACTTTTCTTGCTTTATTTTCATAGTTTTATCCTGGACCTACTACAAAAAATGGATATGTCAGCAATTCTACAACACTTTTACCCAGTGCCCCACATTAAATAAAAGTTACCTTGCTTCACTGGGTCAGAAAGTCATAGCAGCAGCATGTACTGATGTTCGCTAACTGGTGAAACACCACTGGCAACCTTGTAAATAAAAATAATCAGTGGTAGGTTACTGTTGACCTCCTGCATCTAAACCATACTTAAACACAGCTTAATAACTGATCATTTAAAGAAAAAAAACTTACCTGAGGGCCAAACTGGAACAAGTATAATGCAGGTAGTCTCTGCTGCAGGAGCAACATAAACACCTGTCAGGATGAAAAGGAAAAATCTTATAAAGCTGAGGGATGGGCTCCATAAAGTTTAAAGCTACCCCCATAGAAAAAAACAAAAACAAAAAGCATAAAACCAAAATCTCTTCCATCATTAGACTGGCACCAGTCCCTCCCACCCCATGTGGCTGGGCCCAGAGTTACTGGACACTGCTGTTAACTAAGCCCAGGCATGACTTGCCCTTGATTTACAAAAAAAAAAATAATTGAAAAAGTGGTTTGCATTGACGTAGTGGGTATGTGCAAACAAAATCCCCCCACCTCATGGTGACAGGACTAACAGGACTTTCCGGTATTAGCCCACTTATGAATGATCAACAGTCTGGTACTGAAAGCCCATAAGTTAGGCAAGCCCATAACTTGCCAGATAAAAAAATAAAAACTAGTTTTAGTGCCAAAAATGTCCTATAGGTGGCAGGGCACAGATGGATCTACCTAAGCTTGAACACTGGTCTAAGTAGTGGCAGTTGGGGTTTAATGCTAAGATGTGCAAAGTCATGCACCTCGGAACCAGAAATCCCAGGAACAGCTACTGCCTGGGGGGGGAGTGCAGGTAGCAGCGGGATCTGGGGATAATAGTCACAGAGGACATGAAGGTATCAGCACAGTGTAGGAGGGCAGCAGCAAGGGCAAATCAGATGCTGGGGTGCATTGCCAGAGGGATCACCTCTAGAATGAAGGAAGTCATCCTGCCCTTGTATAGATCACTGGTGAGGCCACACTTGGAGCACTGTGTACAGTACTGGTGCCCATATCTCAAGAAGGATGTGAAATTACTGGAGGGGGTGCAGCATAGGGCTACAAAAATGATTATGGGAGTAGGAGTTCTGCCTTATGAGGAAAGATTGAGGGAGCTCAACATGTACTCACTGGAGGAGAGAAGGGTACGGAGGGGGACATGATAGAGACCTTTAAGTACTTGAAAGGCATAAACAAGGTCAGTGAGGAAGGACTATTCCGCTTAAAGAGGGGTAGGGTCACTAGGGAGCACAGTCTGAAGCTGGAAGGGGGAAGGTTAAGGAGGGAAATGAAGAGGCACTACTTCACAGAGAGAGTAGTGGCAGGATGGAACTCACTGCTGGAGGAGTTAATCCAACTGAGGCCTGTGGATAGCTTTAAGAGGGGTTCGGACAGAGTCAGGGGCAGTGTTAGTTTAGTCAAGAACACAATGGGGAACAAGTGGGAGAGGTGATAAAGGGATTGGGTGGGGGCAGCTGCAGTAGATTAAACTGAGATCTGCACAATGGCAGACTTGATGGACCTGTGGGCCTTTTTCTGCTGGCAATTTCGAATGTTTGTATGGATCATAAGCGGTGCCCAGACTTGCTCTTGATATGGTTGGGTGGTCACGGTACAGGCTTTGTGAAAAAAAAATCCAGGCACAGAGTTTAGAACATCAGAGGTAGTGGGTACAGAGTCAGTATGTGCAACCCCAATGTGGCACTGCCCAGGGAACAAACTACAACAGCCCATTTACAATTTTAATGGCTTTTCAGACTAGTGCAAAAATATCACCCACATTGACGCAGGGCACAGACTTTCTCCATGTCACAAAAAAACCTCAGAAGTGGAGAGGGTACAGACCCCCCCCCAACCCACCAATGTGGCAGGACCCAGAGGACTTTGCAGTTCTACTTGGATACTATGGCATTACAAAGTGCAGCTTACTAAGTGCCCCCCCTTGCTGCACAGCACTGTCACAGTGGTTTCAAGACATGGGGGGGGCCCACTTGTAAACTAAGCAAAGGCCTGACTGTTCTGGTTGCTAACCAACCCACAGTGATAATGCTACCCTGCCCCCTACCTAATTTGCTGCTCTCAAACCAAGAACCCTCAGAAAAGAAAAAGCACAGCTCACAGCCTCTGGAGCACCCTTCATGCATGGTCAGAAAAGAGAGCGGGGCAGTAAGCCCGAAAGACCAAGACTTAGCAATTTACCATCACCACAAAACCATTACCATGGGACATGACCTCCTTCTGTTCCCTGGCCTTTCAAACTTCCCTATTCCTGGCTGACTGGTCCCTAATTAACCTACTATCCGATGTACATTCCACTTTGGAATACTTCACCAACACCTTTAACTCTGTAGTAAACCTCCGTGCCCTTTTGGTTAAATGAACAGCTAAGGGGGCTCATGCGTCATGTCTCTCTAAAGAGCTCAGAGGCTTCATGGCTTCCCAGGATGACACCTGGAACCTTTATAAAACATCCTGCCTACCTGCTGATTGGCAGGCTTATAGTCTCTTCTGCATCCAATGTAAGAGTAAGCTGCATTCTGCCAAACGCTTATTCTTGTGCTCCCTCCAAACTAGTAATCTCTCCAACCCCAAAGAATTCTGGGGACAAATAAACTCACTTCTGAAGGGTAAATCCTTGTCCCTACCAAACACCTTGCATTGCAACGATCCTGAGTTCACTGACCTCACAGCTATTGCCTCCAAATTTAACCAAGCCTTCACAGACCTCTCCAAGCATAAGGCCCCCTCCTGGCCCTTGTACCTTCTCCCCCCTTCCCCTCTTCCACTTTTAGTAGCCCCTCCTTTCATCTTAAATTTGCCACTCAGGAAGAGGTACTGCATCACCTTAAGAGCATCAAGGAGACCTCCTCAGCTGGATTTGACTCTTTTGAACCCCACTTCCTAAAACTCAGGCTACAGCCATTGCCTCTCCTGTACATGGCCTAATTAACAAATCTTTCTGTTCTAGCACTGTGCCTAGCAAGTAGAAGGCTGTCATAGTTGTCCCTATTCATAAGAGTGGCCCAAACTCTGCATTTGAATATTATCTGCCCATCTCCATACTTTGCTCCCTTGCCAAAATACAAGAAAAAATTCTTCACGCACAACTTCAGTCCTACCTGGAGATTAACAGTTCACTTTCCATGAACCAGCAAGGATTCCATAAATCCCACAGTACTCACACTGCACTCATTAAGGATACCTCTGTTATCTTCTCCACTATGGACAAGGGTCTTGTCACTGGTGCTATATTCATGAACCTTACCAAAGCCTTTGAACCTCCTGCTACCGTGAGCGGTCGTTAAATCCCCAGACAAAAAGTTGTGGACAAAATAGAGCAGTGAATTTGCTACATGGACTAATAGTCACCATTGAAATGGCTGAAGGTAACAAAGATAGATGGTAATCTATGTCATCATTTGAAATAGGTGAATGACAGGTAGTCAAAATTTGAGTAATTCATTTATTTATTGAAAACAAATCTTATAAACACAGCTCATTTCACAATCAATTTATTTGTGAGAAATTTAGCAATAATAGAAAATGTGCAAACAGCAAATATGGAAATAACTTAATATCTTTAAAAGGTCTCATTCGGAAATACACATTGTGACAGATTAAAAAGAGCACATGTGGAAATAACTTAATATGCGCAAAAATAATCCAAAAATGTGCAAAAAGTACATGTGCAAAATGTTTCATAATCAATTTAATACTTTAATCTTTAAAAGGTCTCATTCAGAGCCAGTCCGGTGGCGCTGAGGGCTGAGGTGCAGGACACCTTACCTCATGTCACGCTAGTGACCTATGTTCGGGAATGGACATGGGACGCTGGGGGTTGGCAGGGAGGAGAAGGATCAAGCATCCCCAGGACTGCTCTCCTTCTCTGGGGAGGGGGTTAGTAGTGCCTGGAAATTGCCTGCCCCCTAGCAGAGGCTGGGAGGTGGCACGTCAGCACTAAGAATGTGGGGAGAGACTGAGGCAGGTGCTTGGCGAGGGTGCACTCGGACATGTGAGCACAACTGCCGCTGTTGCCATTGCATGCCACAGCCTCTAGGGGAAGCAAGGAAAAAGTGAAAAAGGGAGTCCTCTGTGTGAATGGGGATTGTGCTCCTCTGCGGCCCAGGAAGGCACCTCCCCAAACATTATATCCAGTCTGGTGGGTCAAGTCACTCCCCACCCTCTCAACGAAGGGTAAGTCATGGGGTTAAGGGGAGGGGGTCTCATACCTGGTGCTGGTACAGAGGGGACATCAGATGTGTAGCAGAAGACTCCGGGGAGAAAAGAATAACTGTAAAAAAAAAAAATATCTCATTCAGAAATACAAGTTGTGACAGATTAAAAATAGCTTAAGCTACATTTATTTCTATGACGGTAGCTATGTCGCAAGCTCTTTGTCTCATATCTGTCCGAGCAGTGATAGACTCTGCACAACCATGCACAGGGGCATGGTGATACTTGATTGGAGGCATGGTAATGGTGTCACCCATTGTGTGGAGGCGGGCATGGCAGGTGTGCAACTCGCAACACCAGAAGATCTTGTCTTGTGTCCCGTCCTTCTCCTTAGTGTAAAGATAATTATCCAGTGCCAACTTCTTCTTCCCTTTCTGCGTCAGTACGTACTCCATGGCTGATTTTCAGTGAATGAAAGTATGAAGTAGAATTCACTTTAAATACAGCCATGGCAGTACCAGTTGCCACCACATAGAGAAATAATCAGCAACCAAACTGGATCAGCATAAGAACAGGGGAAATCTGGATCAGACTGTCAATTGGGGCCATACGTCGCGCATATTCTATGCCATTTCGTCATCACTGTATTAGGTCGCAGTATATACATTTTGTCCATGACCAATATGCAGATGACGTGATTTCATTTCTACATTTATACCACCACTAATTGACCACTACCACTTGGAATCGTGATGAAACATCCATATGCCCCTGCTACACACGCTCCTTTCTCTCAGTCTTGATGCCCTGTCATCAAACTGGTTCTCAAGCTATCTCACCAGCTGAACACAATGAGTTAAATGGGCTGGTCATACTTCCTCATTTAGAGCCAAAAAGGATGGGGTCGCTCAGGGACCTATCCTTAGGCCACTTCTCTTTTCTTTGTTTATAAATAAACTCCTGCTACACTGTGGAGGTGCATTGGTCCAGCTATATGCTGACAATGCCATTCTGTACAGATCCTCCTCTGACCCAACCTTGCTGAACCGTGACTTGCAGCAGGACTTCCTTAAGCTTGAGTCATGGTTTTCCATTAATCTGCTGGTGCTCAACACCAAGAAGACAAAATCGATGCTCTTCTATCATCAGACCCCTAAACTAACCTCCCCAACCCCAATGGTGATAAACTCCTCCCATGGTGACCCCTTAGATCAAATACAGTCCTTCAAATACCTGGGTGTCATGCTGGACATCCACATCACATTTGATATGCACATTTCCACTGTGGTTAAGACTATTCACTAAAAGCTAGGGTTGCTCTACCACCTCTTGCCCTACCTTACACACTCCTCCCAACTGGCCATAGCTTCCTCCACATTGCTCCCTCTTATCTCCTATGGAGCCCCCATACTCCACTCTGCTCAGGTCACCCCTCTTGACACACTCAAGCTAACCTACCACAGGGACGCATGCTTTTCCCTCAGCAGCAATGCAAGGATGCACAACTGTGCAGCTCTGGCCTCCCTAGGCTGGCCTTCCTTTGAAGCTAGACTACAATACTCCACCCCCTGCCTTACCTACAACTTTGTTCATAAATGCACTCCTCCCTGCCTCATAGACATTGTCCAACGTAAACCCACAAAAAGGTCCCTAAGGTCATCCGACCTTCCTCTTCTCTCCATTGCAAAACCCAGTCTAGCTGTGGGTCGACATGCATTTGCCTTTTCCAGCCATCCCTCTGGAACTCCTTACTAGCTGCAGCTCTGACATGCCCCTCCATCCACTCCTTCAAGAGTTCTCTTAAATCCCACCTTGCTTCCCATCAGCCTTGCTCCTGTGCATAAGTTATCCCACCTTGGCTTCCAGCTTATCCCCTTGTCCCTTCCTGTCTCTCTCTTGCTCTACCCTGTTGTGCCATTCCTGCTTTGCTGTGTTTTGACTCTGAGCTGTTTCGCTCCCACGTCAACTGTAATCTAGTGTTACTGAATTCTGTACCTCTGTACCAGCATCTACTGTTTTATCTGTAAAACTGACCGTATGAACTATAAAAATCACTGCCCTTGCACCTTGACTATCTATAGTAAATTACTTCCTCTGTACTTGCTTATTCTGTATAATTTTGTAAATACTCTACATGCATCTTGTATTTTGTATATTTATTGTGTCCTACAGACTATTATAAAGTGCTATTGTGCACTTATCTGTTGCTATTATGTATTGTTTCTCTGTACCTTTCCCTTTTACCCTCCCCTGGGTCACCCCTGCAAAAGGAACATTCTGTCTCACTGGGCCGAGCTGGTTATCAAAATTCAAATAAATAAATAAATAAAATTAACAGCAAACAGCTACAGCCATAAAATGAATTAAGCAGGATTGGAGGACACAGTCTGCTTGAAGCAAGATTGCTGACCTCATGATGGTGGGAGCTGAAGTGACAACAGGAATACAGATCCCTGATCTGTTCCCTTATTTGCCATCCACATCACATACCTTAATTCATGTTGTGATGTGTCCAGAAAGTCAGGACAGATCCAGCCCATCTGTATTCCGATTGTCACTTCAAATACTGCCAGGATGAGGGCTGAAATGTACTGACCAGCAACCAATGGGAAACACATCATCTGCCACACAAAACTCAGTAATGTGTCCCTCGATTCAGTCAGAAAGAATGGAGCACAGCATGGAAGGATAAGGCAGCCATGGGGGTAGGGGTGAACCACTAGCTTACAAAGCAGAAGTCTTGGCAGTACCTGAGGAAGGTGACTTTTTAAACTAAACACACTAACTGCACTCTTAGTCATTTAATTTCAGTACAGTACCTCACTTCAACAATTTAGTACCTATCTTTTTATTTTTATCTCTCATCTACAAGTTGGAACCTGTGATCCACTGCTGTCCTCACTGTGTCACAAATGGTCATGTTTTCAGCTTCTATCTCACACTGTCTCCTTCAAGAGCATGGGATGCAGCCAGCCAATCATTTCTTAGGTGGGCAGAGCTTCAAGGGACACATCAACCAACCAGGGGAAACTGACACTCATTTTGGAGAGATTGACAGCACTGTAACCGAGATTGCCCATTAGAGGTTGTAACCATGTTAAAGACAGAGAAAGAAGCATTCAGAGGCACTGTAAAATGGATCACACTGTTATGTGATCCATTCAGCATTTTTATTCACACAACCAGCAGTTTGCATCACAAAATGTGATGCAATACCGACTATTTAATACCCTCCTGCCATGCAAGCTTAACTAGGTAACATACCACATCTGTCTCAGGATTGTTTTATTATGCAGCTGTCTCATTGCCTCTTTTTTTCTGCCTTCTGGGCAAAATTTTAAAGTCACATTAATGACGTAACTATGCATAGAATATGTGCATACAATCGTTTTATATGTCATGATGCAACCTGGTAAAAAGTCAAATTACATGCTTTGATTTTGTCCAGTGCACTCACCACATATTGTGGTATTATGTGTCTATGAGCAGATATCCTACTTACTCACCTTCCAGTCTGCCATTCAATCAGAAATGAAGTAAACCAGTCCACTATCAAAGGAATTCAAACTTTTCTGGAGTCTCCTAAGGCTACTGTAAAGTTACAATGAATGAACAGTGAGAAGATGAAGGCAATGGGTTAACTATAACCACCACCCCTCTTCTGTATAACCCTTATATGTAATTTCATGTTTCATGGTGTTCGGACAACTCCCCCAGAGTCCTTGGAAAAAAACTACCTAAACAGTTTCACCTCTAAGCCTTTAGATGGAGGAAAAACTGGACTAGTATATAAAAAGCTGGGAAGCAACATAGTTTTTTTTATCAAATACATTCTCTTCCTTTTTGATAAAATCCTATTTTTCCAGGTTACTAATTTTTTTCTGCTTTTGAAATGCTATCTACCCAATTTTCCATACACATACCCTCTTCCCAAATTTGACCCTTAGTATTTTAACTGGTCCCTCATTTATCTGAACCCTTGCAACTCACTCTCTCTCCTCTCCAGATAATTTTGCATTGTCAGTTCTAATTCCAACACACTTATTATAATTTATCTCAGCCCCGGCCACCTGAGAAAAGGCAGCAATTGTGTCCAGAATGATGTGTATTGCATCATTCTTATACATGATAATACATACATCATTACGTAAGCTAAAGCCTTAATTGCCAGAGTGTCTTCTGTAAGTTGCATACCCCTAATTATAGTGTTTCACTGAGTAAGAGTAACAGGGGATCTACAGTAAAAATATACAATGAAGGGCTTAAAGGGCAGCCTTGTTTGGCCCTTCTTTTAGTCAGTATCTTATTCCCAAAATTTAAATTAATGAAAGGTATGAGAACTGTCCCTTTATATAGTGTCATTATCCAGTTCGCAAATTGTTCTTGTATCCCGTTTTTTTTTTTTGTATATTCTATTTATACCCCCATTGTGCTCTGGAGATGCCTCTCATTCAGGCTGCCATGACCCTCAGACATCCCCCTATTATCTCCCCAAAGCCACCTTACCTCAGATCTGCAGCCATCCTCGGGATAGCCCAGTGTAACCCTGTACTGGGTGGGACCCTCTCTTCCGAGGGGGAAGGCACCGGCGGAGAGGAGATGGGCACACTATTTTTCCTCAGTCTTGGGCACTGCTGAGGCTTTCTGTGGCTTCCTGGGAGTCTTTAGAGGTGTCCGGGGCTGGCAGCCATCATCCGGCCAGTCCCCAGAGTGGTATTTCCGTTTTTCCTTGTGTTCCCTGTAATGTGATTCCTCTGCTGTGCTCACGGTCTCCACTGGGGGCCGCTGCAGAGCGACCATGTGTCCCTAACCCACCCCAGAGGAGGAGAGCAGTCCTATGGATGATCCATCCTACCCCTTCCCCTGTCTACCCCCAGCACCCGAGTCCGTTCCTGAACCCGGGTCGCCGGCATGGTTCGAGTTGTGACGTCCAGCGCCTCAACCCTCTGCACCACCATGCCGGCAGGTATCCTATATTTTAACAAAAGGTACTATGGATAAACATGTGGGACTTTATCAAATGTCTTCTTCTGGCCCATGGCTAAAAGAAACCCCTCAGCCTGCCACCTATTGCCTCATTCTACTAGTTTTCTTAATCTAATTAAATTATCAATGATATTCCTATAACATATTGCACATGTTTTTTCTGGGGAAATCACTACTGGCACAATTTGTTTGTAGTCTTTAAGCTAAGATTTTTCACATAATCTTTAAATCCAAATTTAATAAACTTAAAGGTCTCCAGTTACTTATTTCAGCCATTTTCTCCTTTTTATACATAAGGATCATAATTGCTGTGTGCTTGGAAGGTGGTATCACCTGTTTCTAGGATTTCACTGTACAAAACCTGTAAAATGAGGGCTAAATACTGCCTAAAAATGTTATAAAATTCCATAGAGATACTATCTGTCCCTAGAGCCATGTTATATGGCCACTCCACTTCAGATACCAGAATGGGACTATTAACCTTTTCTAAAATATGAGGAGGAATCAGGAGATGTTCAAATTATCTATTATCTGTGTGTTGAGGTAAAACCTTCCTGTACCACAAAGAGATTCTTGAAATGTGACTGCACTACCTCCAACATTTCAGCAGAATCTGAAATTATAGTTCCATCACATGTGCACTTAATTCTTGTCATGGATCTATTATCCACATGTTTTTGACACCCCGTGAAGACACCTACAGCTTTCACTTTTCCTTGCATTCCGGACTTTAATTTTTGTTCCATGGAAGATGATCTATCATGTTGGAACTTTTGCACTTCTGCTTTTATATTACTGATTTGTGTGAGTCTGAACCAAATTTTTGTTTATTTAGATCTAGGATTACAATTACATTTGAGCCAAGGTTCTTTTACAAAGGTTCCAAGTCAGGAGAGTACATACATGTTAAACAAGTGCATACAACATTAAAGAGAGCATACAACCATATTCATCAGTTCAGGTATGGCATCACAGTAAATAGGATACATGAATAACACATACAAGGAATCATTTCAGAAACCTAGAAGAAATGAGGGAGGAAGGGTGAGAGGATGGGGGGGGGTGGCAGCCAAAAAAGAGACTAGATCAGCTCACGGCATTGTCAAAGAATATCAGAGGGGAAATACCTGAACATGAGAAATAATACCATGCAAATTAGCCCTAAGTTTAAAGTATTGTAGATATTGAATATTATTTTTTCTGAACCTCCATTGAAATATAGAAAATAGATCTGGAATTCTTTTTTTTTTTAATTTTTATTTTTAAGTAATAACAGATCATCTGGTATTACTTGAGACTTTTAACCTGCAATGCTAACCACAAACTGCTAACTGCCTGTCTTTAAGGAAAGGTATCACTGTAAGAATGTGTTAGTGACACTGCCAAGTTGAGGGTGTGGGGTGGGGATTCAATGCTTTGATCTGTCTGACCACTGATTAGATATCATTCCTCTCTTGCATCGTGGTTTGAGCTGTGCAGTCCCCCTTTGGGGTTACCAGTACTCATGCGCCAAACCAACCACCCAGATCCTTCGGGGGTTCCCACTGAACAAGCACTTGGTGCATTTGTTTGTCTTTCCCCAGTTACTGCATCCTCAAGACTCACCGGTATGGTCATCAACTGGTTTGAGTCCTATCTCACGGGTAGGAAGCAATGGATGGTGATGGGGAATTTATCATCCTCCCCAAAGCTTCTGCCATGTGGAGTTCCTAAGGGTTCAATACTTTTGTCGATGTTGTTTGTGGTGTGCATGCTGCCCCTTTGAGAGCTCATTAGACATTACACTCTGGAGTTTCATTGTTATTCAGCTGATACCCAGCTGTATATGTCCTTTGGCCCGAGAACAGCAGATGTCGTTAACATGCTAAATAATTGCCTGGCTGAGATTCAGATCAGTGTAAAGGGTTGGCAAGCTCAAACCCTGCATTTACAATGCATCTTAATAAAATTTGTGGGGAAGCACCTGGTGTGTGACCAAACAAAAGCATATAGTTAAGGTACCAGTGCTCTCCCCTCCCCCCCTTCTGCTGCTTTAAAGCCTGCAATTTTTTTTAAATAACTCCAATGTTCTTATGATAGATTTTGGAGGGGTTCTTGGTCTCATTATCCAGCTGAATTATGATCAAGCCTGACCATTACAGCAAAGTGACCACCTCCATCAGTCAGAAAAAAGCATCACATTTTGTCTTGCCATTCAGAGCTGAGATCCCTCTGCTTTCTCTCTGTCTTATGGGGAATCACTCTGTTGGCTTTATTACTATGTAGTATGCTCTGTGGCTTTATTACTATGTAGTGTGTTCTGGCCAATAAGAGTCTCACAGGTGTTTACTGAGGAGCTCACCAATCAGAAGAAGGCCACAATTCTCTTGCATTCCAATCAGTGAAAAGGGTTTGGCAAGCTCAATCCCTGCATTTGCAATGCATTTTAGTAAAATTTGTGGGGAGGCACCTAGTGTGTGACCAAACAAAAGTACATAGTTAAGGTACCAATGCTCCCCCCCCCTTCTGCTGCTTTAAAGCCTGCAATTTATTTTTTAAATAACTCCAATTTTCTTACTTGTCATACATTTTGGTGGATTCTTGTTCTCATCATCCAGCTGAATTATGGCTTATCCAAAGCAGTTTTTACCATTTAACGAATGCCGCCCAAATTAAACCCCTAGTTCCACCCGAGGACCTGCCCTCACTGGTACATGCCTTTTATACTTCCAGGTTGGACTACTGCAATGCTCTTTACTTCAGGATCAATGGGGAACTCCTCCACCAGCTGCATCTAGTGTAGAACGCAGTGGCCAGGTTGCTGCCTGGCCTGTCTAGGTCTTGTCATGTGACCCCGGTCCTGCTTGATGAGCATTGACTGCCTGTCAAGTGGAGGATTGTCTTCAAGGTGGGCTTGCTCACCTTCAAGGCTCTATACAGCTTGGGCCCTAGCTACATGACTGACCTCCTTACTCCAGCCATTCTGGGCCATTCCCTCCATTCCTCCACCAAAGGTTTATTAGTAGTTCCAAGGGCTAGGCTGAAAACCTCAAGTGACCTGTTGTTTGAGTTGACCAGCCCGGCCCTCTGGAACTCACTTCCCAGATCATTGAGGGAGGCACCCTCTGTGGAGGTTTTTAAAAGGGATCTAAAAACCTATATTTTTAAAAAGATCTTCCAGTCTAGTATATAGTTGATTCTATAGTAGCTTATTTATTGAATTTGTAGACTGTGGGTATTGTACTCCTGTTACAATTGTTTAGCTGTGGGAGGTCACATGAGTGCCTGTTCAGTATGGCTGCCTAATTTCTTAGCTCTGAGCTGCCTCTCACTATTCCCCACTCCATACCACTATTTTGGCCCTAGACTTTGCTCTATGTACATACCTGGTTTGCTGAACTGATGCTCTACGAGGAACCTACTTTAATAGACCCGCAGTTGCTGCAAAAACATAAAAAATCAGTCAATTTATTCCCTCCCCCAGGAATCCACTACTTGAATTGAAGATGGCGGCTATGGGAGACCATTGACCTACCTCTCCTGATCCAGTCCACCATGCACAGCTACTAGAGGGGATCACCCAGTCAGTAGAAATGATCCATCTGACAGTCACCAAAACCCAGAACAGCATATTTCTTCTAACTGGCCGGTTTGAAAAAATGGAAACAACTTTATTGGCCATGGTGGAGAAGGTGACCATCCAAGATTAACGGCTGGTGAAGGCAGAGGCCCAGATAGCATGTCTCTCTTCAAAACTGGAGGATCTTGAAGGCCGTGGGTGGAGAAAAAATCTATAGCTTATAGGTCTCCTAAAGGGGCTGGATGGGAAGAATCCAGTTCCTTATCTCAGGGACCACCTTCCGATCTAGCTACAGCTCCCACCAGATGAATATTTTTTTTAAAACGAGGAGGCACGTTGTATTAGGAGGGCTCAGTCCCACTCCTCTAACAAGTCTAGACTTCCTATATTCAAATTTCTTTGTTACCAAGATAAGGAGCTCATACTCTCCAAAGCTCGGGAGCTCAAGGAAATCCATGTGGTTGATGCCCGCATATCCTTGTATCTGGATTACCCTAAGTCAGTACTTGAGAGGCGCCAGGCATTTGATCCTGTGAAACAAGCACTTCAAAGAAAGGGAGTTATGTATGCTCTTCTATAGCCAGCTACCCTGGTGTTCTCTTGGGATGGTCACCCAGTTCAATTTACTTCCCCAGCAGAAGCTGATCTTTATCTGTGCCAGCATATGGACTCCCCCTCCTCCCATTCTCTGCTGCCATCAGAGTCCTCATCTGCATCCCAGGCTGATGATTCTTCTGTTGCTGCTTCTCAGCATGACCCCTTGGATCTTTAGTCAGGATGACCTCCTCAGGACTTGCTGTCTTATTTTCAGTTTATTCTTCCCTTGCTCCCTGAGGTAAGATGACTGCGATTTCTGTTTCTCCAGAGTGGGACTTTTGGCAGCTAACCGATGTTGGTGTTTCCTTTTCTTTGATACATACCTGACAATACTCCTATTCTTCATGACGCTGAGTCAGACTGAGTGGAAATACTGGGAGCATATCATAAAAACTGAGGGGACTGCCTTGAGAATAATTAGCCTGCTTGAGGAGCTTAGCAACTTAATTTGGCATTTTTGTTTTCTACTACTGCTGTGATCATCTGATCTTTCATTTGGAATGTTAATGACAGTCTGGCTGTTCCCCTTAGATCTGGCCAACCTTGAAGGTTGCTTCTCTAGCTGGCATGGAAGCTATTTGGCTGCTCCTGGCACTGCTTCTACGTGGCTGTTTGAATTTTTATTTGCGGCTTCAGCTATCGCAAATGTATCCTTTGGTTTTGTTTATGAGCTCTATGAATTCCTAAGAACCAAAGACTGTATTCCTGGTTGGGTTTTTTTTTTTAATTGCTTATTATGCCACAATCATGTTGTTCTCCTTAGAGGCTCTTACTGTTTATATATGTTTTTTTAGTAACAGCCAGTTCTTAGAGGTTATATTGTGACATGTGTTTCCATTGCTGGTTATTTGGTTAGAGCCATTATATACTGCTGTCAGATTTAAATGTTTGGAAATTTACATCTTTAAATATTTTGGGGTGATTTATGTGGGCTCAATTTGTGGGGGGGTGTCTGCGACTAGAGCTTTATGTTTTGTGTCGTAGTTGTTCTGTCCTTCAGGTTCTAATTATTCTATGTGCACCAACTTTCCTTCTGAGCCTGTCCCTTACTTATTCCCCCTCCACTACAGTTTCTTCCTTATTGACATCTGACTGCTTCTTCCTTTACCCTATTCTCTGTGTTTTTCGACTTTTTAATGTCTCTTTTGCTATCTCTTGGTCTGTCCTTTTAGCTGCCTTTCCGTCTTTGAGTTTGGGGGTCAGCTTCTCCATTGGATCAGTTGATTTGTGTCTATTTTTCTTTATTTATTTTCCTCTCAGTCTATTGGGTTTTATGTGCTTTTTCCTTTACCTAGCCAATCCTTGGTCAGACAGGAAGCGGGGGCACTGGGGGGTGGTAGGGCTTCACATTTTGTTCATACTTCCACAGGCGCATGAGAGCACTAGCTAACTAGCCCCCCACCATCTCCAGTTAGTGAAGTGCCCAGTGTGTCCCCACTGGGATTGGGAATGCTCGTTCAACTCTTATTTTTTAATTTTTTGTGTCTACCTTTCTTGATTTGTTTTCCGTAGTTTACTGCGTGTGTTTTTTTTGCACAGTTTTGTTGTTTTCTTGTTCTTCTAATGTTTTCTTTCTTTTTTGTTCTGCTCTGGGGGTGGTTGTCTTCACTGGTGAATATTGAGGGGGAGGGACAGGAGGGTGGGCAGAGATCCATGGGAATATATTGCTGTTCTTTTACTTGGTTGAACCCTAGCTGTACTGGGACAATGTCTAATGTTAATCTCTTGAAAATTATATCTTGGAATGTTAGAGGGCTCAATGATCCTAAGAAATGTCAAGCTGTGTTACAATATCTTAGAGATGCAAAATGTGACATAGCCCTAATCCAGGAAATGCATTTGTTAGAAGTGGATGCTATGTGCCTGGGACAAATGTGGGGGGGCCAATATTATTTTAATACCTTCACATCTCATCAAGGGGGGTCATTATTCTTTGTAGGAAGAATTTACCTTTAGGTATCTCCTGGGAGTATAAAGATCAGGATGGACATTGTGTCCTAATAGCTGTCACATACCTAGGGCAGCCCATAGTCCTGGGTAGCTTTTATGCCCCAAACTCTCCTGACTTGCCCTGTTACCAGAACATTTTGATGGAACTGCCGCATATACCTTCCATGATAATTTTGGGATGTGACCTAAATTTAGGTCTTGATCCTTTATTGGATAGAACGGGCCCTGGTCCCCGATATGAACCTTCCTTGGCACCCTTAGTATCCTCTCTTTTCTGGAATGTAGGCCTTGTAGCTATTTGGAGGACTCTGCATCTGGAAGAGATTGATTTTACCTGTTATTCTACCTCTCATAGTTCATATAGCACAATAGATGTCCTTCTCACTACACCTGACCTCCTTTCATGGACCTAGGATGCTTCCTTGGGGAGCATTCTCCTTTCTGATCATGCCCCTGTTATTCTTTCATTCTCTTGGGACCTATCCATGGGCAGACGTAACACTTGGAAACTTAATACATCACTGTTGTTTCAGGGGGAAACCCATGCATGGATTGTTAGGCCTCACGACTCCATGGCACACCCTGGCATCTGTCAGTCTGTGAAGGATGGGTGTGTGGGTTGTGGGGTGGGTCACTTTAACCCTAGCTGATGCATTAAATGGAGTTCTTTGCCTTGAATTTCCTTACTTTTTGAAAAAGTGTACTATAACTAGTAAAAAACATGTATTGGTCCCCTCGCTCCCACCAAGTTTCCCATTACTGCAAAACAATATGAATCTGTGGGAGTGCGGGCTCCACTTATGTACAGCTATACAGCAGCTATATATGGAAAGGAACCCTTGTAACACAAATCTGACACTATCTTATTAACTGTGCTACCTATGAAAAAAATTCCACTTCAGGCTTACTCTATGATTTAAAATCTTGTTCCAGTGGCACAGGTCACCTACAGGTGACCTGTGCTGCCAGTAGCAAAAACTCTGTGTCTTGCTTTGTTTTTGAGATAATGGTGCCGAAAGGTATGACAGACACCACAATGTAATCATATGGGGAAAATGTCAACTTCGTCATGGCATATCTATGCAACCACTTAATTCCCCAACACCTAAACAGCATAATTCACACCTGTAGGGCATCCCATCACCACCCTGTAAATTTCAAATAAAAAGACCAAACTGTTAATGAGCTATGCCATTCAAAAGGTTTTACACCTTTAAAAAGTTTTCAGTTGTGAGATAGCAAAATCCTCAGCCGTGAGATAAATCCTAGTCCTCGACCTAACAAAATCCTATTCTGTGAGCAGACATCTGGTCGCACCAATCTGGGCCATATGGTCATCTCCAGGGCCATCTGATTGTCCCCAGGGACATCTGGTCATGAAGTTCTGGCTATCTGGTCATCCCCTCACAAACAAAGCTTGCAGACTAGGATTGTCTCCTGGACCAGGATTTTGCAGGCTTGCGAAAGAAGATCGTTAGCGAGTCACAAAAGAAGAATTTTTAATTTTTAAAAACCTATTTTTTGAAAACAATAAAGCAAACTAAAGGCATGGCTTTGTAGCAGGGATCACCCTGAACAACACACATGCCTCATTTGGCTCAAAAGTCACCCGTGGAGAAAGCTACAACATTTTGTTTGACTGGAAAGCTTAAAACAAGATGGTGGCTCATGAAATAATAATTATTCTGACAGACTAGGATTTTTATTTTCAAACTGACCTAATTTTTGACTGTGAGACCATTTATCTTTCACAAAATATACATGTAAATTTTTGAGTAAACTTAGCATGCTCAGACCTCACAAATTAAAAATTTAATAACTTTGGAACAGATTAATATTTTTTTACCAAACCAATGCTGAATTGTTTCATGTTACAACCTCTTTCTATGTTCTAAGTTTCAGACCAAAAGACCACATAGTGTTGTTGCAGCACCATGGGCAAAAATGCATCAAAACTGGCAAAAAGTGAATTTTTTGGCATTTTGCTGCGCAGAAATCATATGTCCAACTGAAACACAACTTGGTAAATCAAGAGATCTACCATACCAGACTGTGCATTCCAAATTTTGTGCAAATCCATTGAACAGTTGCAAAATTATTAATATGCAAAATGTGAGGTTTAACATTAACGTGCCTACTCAACCCTAACTATATGGTAGTGACTCGCCCCTATAATATATATATATATATATATATATATATATATATATATATATATATATAAATCAATCAATTAATCAATCAAAATCTTTATTTATCCAGGTGAACTTCATTGAGCAAGCTCATTTACAAGATGGACCTGGTTAGCTCTGGGTCAAATGGTACAATGCATACAGAGATATTTACAATAGAGCCAAATAACACAAGTAAAAAACAATTAATGCAATTAATGCAAGTATGTACTCAATGTTACATCAATCATATTTGTTCACAGTGCTTCTGTAATATTTAAGGAGGACATAAGATGAGGCTTAGTAGGAACTTCAGTAGGGAGAAGTGATCGGCCCCTCATGTAGGGAGCTGACGCAAGCACAGAATTTCAAAAGTAGTGTAATCACACAGTATCCCTAAATGTAACACTCTAAACAGAAGGATAAGGCTCTCAACAGTCAAGGAGAAAAGTAATTAAAGCTCTTTTTTGGTAAATTTCAGCATGGAAATCAGATTTATGCTTGGTTTAGAACGGACACAGAAGCAGACTGCAGGAACCAATCACAAGCCAACACCGAAGAGTGCTCACCTTCCAATTGGATGTCTGCTAATGCCATACCAAGTACCATACAAAGAACTGAAAGAAGCAGAAGGCTATTTGGCCCATAGTGCTTCAAGGTGTACATATAGTAGTTTGAAAGCTTTCCTGATCTCATGTAGTTATCGAATCTATTTTTGAAAGTAGTCTTGTTGTTACTAACAATAATTTCCAAAGGAGCATGTTCCATGGTCTGATAACTCCCTGAGAAAAATAGTAAGGCCATTTCTTAGAATTACATTTGTTTCTTGCAAGTTGCAGTGGGTGGCCTCTGGTATTAACACGTACTTGCTTAAAGTCAAGGCCACATTCATCTTATAGGTAGGGATCATGAATGATGTCCCATACAAGTAGGAGATCACCTCTGAGTCTTTGGTTCTCTAGCAACATCAGGTTAAATTTAGAAAGTCTATCCTCATATAAAAGAGCTTTATTAGAAATTATAGATTTAGTCACCCTTCTATGAACCTTTTCAATTCTATGTCCTTCCTTCTGGAGGATTCCATAATTGGTAGACATAGTCAAAGTAGGGTCTTATGTATGCCCTATATAACGGCAACAAAATGTCAGGACTTTTCGATGTTATATTATGGCGGATTGCCCACCATTTTTGTTTGCTTTACTAATTGTATCTGTGATATAAGTGTCAAAGTTTAGATGAGAATCAGCCGTAATTCCCAAGTCTCTTTCATTATCTTTGCTAACCAGTGTAGTATTATAAAGATGATATTTCTTTTTTGGATTGTGTTTACCAAAATGTAGAACACTGCATTTGGATGAGTTAAAACACAAATTCCATTTTATGGACCTGGCTTCCAACTTGCTCAGATCCTCTTGAATAACCTTGTGATCTTCTGGGCTCTTACAGATGTTAGCAATTTTACAATCATCTGCATATTTTGTGATACTACTTTGAATATTATTGGATAAGTTCGATATGAATATCTGAAAGATTATTGGGGCCAGGACAGATCCTTGTGGAACACCACTTTCTACATTTTTCCAGATAGATGTGTGTCCATCAGTTATCACTCTTTGCTTCCTATCAGATAACCAATTTGTAATCCACTTAATATATGAATGCTTAATGCTGCAAAGCTGTAACTTTTGGATTAAAACCTAGTGTGGTGCTGAGTTAAATACTTTTCTGAAATCTAAGAGGATAACATCACAGGATTTGCCTTTATCCAAATTTTCACTAATAGAATTATAGAAACTCACTAGGTTTGTTGTACAAGATCGACCTTTAATAAACCCATGCTGGGATTGATCTAAACCTGACACAACAGAGGTCAGTTCATCTTTGATAATATGCTCCAGCATCTTACAAAAGATGGGGGTTAATCTAATAGGACAATAATTATCTGGTGAGCTCTTGGCTCCCTTTTTGAAGAGAGGAATCACATTTGTTTGTTTCCATTCAATGGGAACAGTGCCTGTGTTTAAACTTTTATCAAAAAGGATTTTAAGGGGTACACAAAAGTAATCTTTCATTACTGAGATTAAATTACCAGAAATACCATTAGGACCTGCAGAAGAACCTTTCTTTATTTCTTTTAGTTTGTCTTTAATAATGTCAATTGAAATATCCATATTGTAAGTAGACTGACTATATGGGACTGTATAGTTAACTGCATTAGTTCCAGTACTGAAGGCTTTACAGAAATGTGAGTTAAAAAACTCAGCCATTTCCATTGGATGCAGGAGAACTGAATCTTTAGTAGTGATAGGACCAACCCTGTAGTCCTGTTTTTTCATAGAATTTATATAGCCAAACAACAATTTACAGTTACCCTTCTGTGCCTGTGTCGCAAGAAATCTTTCCATATTACATTTTGCCTTTCTGATCTCTTTTTTACAGTTTCTTTGAATTTTTTTAAATGCCGAAAATGTTTTTTTCACATTTGTTTATACTGTACTTCTTAAAATATTTATTTTTCTTCTTGATTAGTTTTGTAATCTGGTAATAAACCATTTTGGATGAAGATGATATTTTCTTTTTCGTATTTTAGGTATGAATTTATTTGCAGCATCCATAATGATGGAAGTAAAAGACTTCCACACTTCCTCAATATTATCCTGATTCAAATGGGTAGACCAGCCAATTCCAGCCAAATAATTATTGAGATCTCAAAAATCTGTTTTGTGAAAAGCAAATAATTCTGTAACATTTTCTGACAGTAAATATGAACTATGAAGTTTGAAACTAACAATACAGCAGTCATTGTTTCCTAATGGTGCCAAAGCAATACACTCTGTGATGTTAACTGTTTTGCTACAAAGGACAATGTCTAGAGTGTTGAAGCCATGAGTGGGGAATGTTACATGATGAATTAAATTCAACTCTTCACATATATTCAGAAATTCTTTTGCCATCCTGGATCTGGCAGATCTAGTTACCCAGTCTATATCTCCTTGGTTTAGATCACCCATAAATAGGATGTTTCCTAAATCAGCAGCTGATGACATTTCTGAAATGGTATAATTTAATTATTCCTGTTTTGAATCAGGTGGTCTGTAACAGAGGCCTAAAACAAGGTGTTTATTATTGTGATGTTTGATATTCAACCAAACAGCCTCTGTTAAAGAAGAATCTTTTTTAATTTTTTTAGATATGTCATTTACTAGCATGGGCAAAGTGGTGAAGAAAGCAACCCCACCCCCTTTCCTGTTTGGTCTACTTAAATGGAATAGTGTGTAACCTGGAATGCACACCCTCCAGATCTGCTCGGTAGGCCACCAGGTTTAAGTAATACCTAAAATGTCTGGCTTTTCACTAGTTATTCTTAAAGTTAGTTCATCCATTTTATTGCCCAAACTATGGGCATTTAGCAGCAAAACTTTTAACTCTTGGTTCTTTACTTGTTTAGTGTTAACATCAGATGTCAAGGGAGAACCAGTTATTTGTGATCCCCCTTCGCTGCTTGTTTAAAGTAATTGTGGGAACCTTGGTTTGAAAAATCTGACAGAGACTGATTGCACCCTGTCTGTTCAAATGCCATGCTTTGCTAATGGAGAGCCCAAGCTTAGGTTCTCAGGTGGCGGTAGAGGCAGCACTGACCACCCAGTGCCCGAGTTTCCCATGCCTATGGGCAGGCAGCCTGTGGAGAGCATATCCTTGGCAGAGGATGGAAGAAGGGGTCGGTATTAAATACTGGGCCATGGACAATGGAACATCTGAACCAATGGGAGGACCAAAACAGCAGGACAACAGAACTGGGTATTCCTTGATACCTAAAGACGGGCCCAAACACAGAAATTCAGAAAGAAGTGTAATCAAACAGAGTCCCAACTCTTGACACTCTAAACAGGAAAAAACAGAGGTTGTAACTGTCAGGCAATAAGTAAGTACAGCTCTTTTCTGTGCAAGTTTTAGACAGAAAATCAGACTTTAGCTTAGTATTGAGGGAGACACAGGAGCAGACTGCAGGAGCCAATCAGATGCCAGAGCAGAAAAGTGCTCATGTTCCAATTGGGTATCAGCAATGCCGCACCTTGCTAGTAAGGAGTCCAGTCTAGGTGTCTCAGGCAGAGATTATGGAAGCGACAACCACCCTGTATCTGCATTTCTCCCACCTGAGGGGCAGGGAGTCCCTGAAAGGCTAGTCTATGCAGGGAAGAGAGTTAGGGGACAGAGGAAAGAGACAGTAAGAGTGGAATGCAGTGGAAAGGGAATATGAAGATGAATTGGGGCAGTTAAATGGTACAGGGTAGGGAAATAAGAGCCACAGAATAAGCAATATGTAAAAGACAGCATGGTGAGTAAGGTGTAACGGCCGTGAGATCCATGAAGAGATAATAACCCTACAGGGATTTCTAGAGGGGAAAAACATTTAAGGCATAAGATGCTCACAGAGTTAAGGTCACCAAAGGTTACAAGTGATCATAAATTCAACTACGCTCAGAGGGCAACAGCTGATGCTTCAGACTAAAATTAGGAGCTGGGATAGCAATTGCATGGCTCACACACATACCGTTATATAGAGATTAAAAGGCATTTATATTGTGGAGGTAGCTTAATTTCAATCATTTGTGTGCTTTGTTCCACAATGTTGGCAACAGGAAACTAATGGCCACTCTGCCATAGCAGGAGGAAACCTTGGGAATACATAACTTGATGTAGGATGTGTTTCTTAGGGCATACGTTCCTGGCACACTTAATGGGAGACAGTCTATTATATATTGTGGAAGCTGCTTCAAGAAGACTCCATAAGTCCAAAGGACTGCATTTCTATTATGCCTAATTATAAGTGAGGACCACCCTATGACTTTGTACAAGGAACAATGATGGGTAGAGATGAGAAAACCAGTAATAAACCATATGGCACTGTGGTAAAGCATATCCAACTTTGCAAGTGAGGCTTTGGAACATTGACTATAAAGAAAATCTGCATAATCGATCATTGAAAGAAAAGTAGTTTGGACAAGGCACACTTTTGCATCTCTAGTAAGAAACTGGTTAATTCTAATGAATAGCCCCAGCTTCTGCCTTAACTTCTTTACAAGGTCCTTGATGTGCTCAGTAAATGATAGATTATGGTCTAACCATACACCTAGGTATTTAAACTTTGAGACAAATTCCAGTTTCTCTCCAAGGATTGTGGTAATCTGAGGTACCTGTAGTGCTCCAGAGCTGGCTGGATTCATCACACGGCTATAGGGTGAGAACAACTTTGCTTTTGTTTTTTGAGCATTTAGAAGAAGTTTTTTATGGAGGAGCTGGTTCTGGAGCTGGTTAAATTCCTCTTGGAGGTCAGCACAAACGGCTTCAGGTGTCAGATGACTTATATATACAACTGTGTCATCAGCAAACAAGTGTATGTTGGCCTTGTTAATACTCTTATCATTGTTATTAACATAGATAGCGAATAGTAAGAGACCAAGTATGGATCCTTGTGGTATTCCCCTCAGTAGGGGTTTGAAGTGGGGAGAGCTCACCCTCAGCCTTAATGTGTTGACGCCGTCCTACAAGGAACTCAGTAAACCAATGCAAAGAAACTGAGTCCAGGCCTATACTCTTCAGAGAAGAGAGAAGCACGCTATGATCCACTGTATCAAAAGCCGTACAAAGGTCTAGAAATACAGCACAGACAAAGTTTCTGCTGTCCAGTTGTCGGCACCAATCATTTGTTACTTTTGCAAGGGCCCAAATAGTGCTGTGTTTAGTTCTAAAGCCAGACTGCATAGGGTTTAGTAGGTTATTGGATTCAAGGAAGTCCCTAAGTTGGTTGCTGACAATCTTTTCCAGAAGTTTTAACAAAGTTTGGAGGAGGGAAATTGGTCTATAATTGTTAAGGTCGCAGGGATCCCCTGATTAAAACAAGGGGATGACATGAGCAATTTTCCAGATCTAGGGAATAAGCCCTTGGGACAATGATAAGTTAAATAAGTGGGCGATAGGAACAGCTAGGTCATGATAGGTGATTTTAAGGAAATAAGGATCCAGAGAATCAGCACCAGCACCTTGCTTAATCTCCAATTGGAGCATGAGGTCTTCAACCTCTTTCAGAGAGACCAGGCGGAACGAGAAGCCAGGTACTGGGGCAGGAGAGTCTGAGCATGGGACACTTAATTGGGAGTGGACCAGGGATGCAGGGGAATTGTTGAAAGCTAGACCAGCTGTAGCAAAATGATTGTTAAATGCATCTAGGATTCCCAGTTTATCATTGATAGTAGTACTCCCGGTTGTAATCTTAGGTGGTAAGTAATTACCAAGTGTATATCCGGACATGTCCTTGACTATCCTCCAGAATTTGGAGGAACTCTTTGCTGCAGAATCCAGTTCGGCAAGATCAAATTCTGCCTTAGCATCCCTGACCATTTTCATACAAGCATTGCATGCCCTTCTGAATTGACACCAGTCTGAGTCAAGCTGGCAGTATAGCCTAGAGGTTAGAGGAACGAGGTGTGAATGAACTTGGTGCATCCAGCAGACCAGACCTGAGATTAATTCTCACAACCTCCACTTGCATACTGTGTGACTCTGAGCAACTCATTTAACCACCCAGTGCTCCCAGGTCAACCCCTGAAAACAGGCACTTGTGCCTAGTGGGCTTTACCAGTTACCAAAGACTAAAATAAAAAAAAAATAAAAAAAAAACCTTAGTCCGGTGAGCTTTTTTCCACAAGTTATCCCTACCAAGCAATACAGCTTTCAGCTAGGCAGAGAATCAACAACATGTTTTGTTTTTTACACTAATTTTTACCATGGGGCATACATATTTAGGGCCCCAACAAGTATATCATGAAAAATATCACATGCCGAGTTAACCATGTTAGCTAAGTAGAAGTCTTGCCAATATGATGAGTGTTTCAACTCATAGACACAGGCAGCCCCATCAAAGTTATGATGGGACCATTTTGTAAGAAATTTAGCTGTAGGTCCTGTATGATGCAGTGATCTAACTGCAGCAATGAAGCAATGGTTACTGACATCAGCAAAGAAAGTTCCAGCATGTGAGAAGAGATGAGGCTTATCTACTAAAATAACATCCAGCAGTGTGCTGTAGCTCATGTTCTTTTTGTTTGTAGGTTCGTGAATTAGTTGCACCAACCCACGGGAGTCACAGAAAGTGTTTAAGGGTGAAGCAGTCTTTGATAACCAGTCGAAATTAAGGTCCCCTAGGATGATAGTTTCAAGGTTCTCTTTCTTCATAATAGAACCAAGATGTATAAGAAGGAGTGTACCAGCAGATGGGGGTCAATAGCAACCAATCACTCTGAGGGCAAGGGAAGTAGATAAATCCATCTTCAGGATCAAACACTCAGATTCATTTTTGGCAGAAGTAGAATCTAGGCAGGACATTGTAATCATTTTCTTAATGTACACCACCACACCACCTCCCCTAGTAGGCCTGTTTGTTCTGAATAACTGGTAGGAAGGAATAGTAATCTCCCTTTCCTGAGAGGATGACCTAAGCCAAGATTCGGAGATTGCCAGAACATCTGGATGAGTATGGCTGACCCACGCCTGAATCATGGAGAACTTTTTTAGGAGGCTGCAGACATTAACATGCCAGAAACTCATGCCTTTAAGACAAGCAGCATCTGAAGGGGATGTAATGGTAGCAATAGGACCAGGGTTTAGCTCAATGTTACTTGAGCATAACAGTAACGGAAGTAATATCTTTGATAGGGCGGTGATAGTTAGTTTAAGAATCCTGGTCCTAGTACGTCTGTAAGGCTTGCCAGGTTGGGAAGGCCAGTCACCACCCCTGAAGGTGTACTGCCAGTGAACCAGTGTTGAGAATGGGAACAATCAAACATACATCACCCTGTCATAGTTCTTCAGGTGTTGCAAGCCATCCCCAGAGGAGAATGGGGGAGTATAGACAAGCTCAGTTGGAAGGGTACCAGAGTGGGTGTAGTTAAGATCGTCCTGTAGCCTAGAGAAAGAGAGGGCCATCTAGTTCCAGGCAGAAAAAACAGTGGAAGCAGGGAGCAAGAGAGAAAGAGACAAAGAGGCAGATGGGGCAGAGCCATAGTGCTTAGAAGATGTGTAGAGAATAACCGAGAGGGTCAGTAGGACAAGAGCCAGCCCATGGAGGTGAAGCAAGAGAGGGAGAGGGAGCAGCGGGGGGGGGTCCCAAGTAAGTGAGCCCAATGAGGTTCAAGCAGGGTGGATACCAAGGTCGAGAGGGTGGATCCAAAGCCTATTTAATAAAGGTAGGAGGTTGGAGTGCAGGGACGGGTGCAAATTTTCGGCAAACGTCAATGCAAAGCAGTGGGTGCTGAAACCCTGAGACTGAAAATCCAACAGAGAAGAACCAGGGTCAATCAGTGGCTGAGCATTTTAAAGACAATAGCTCATGAATACTTCCGAATATCTCATGTAAGTCAGGGAAAAGGGATAAGGAGCAGAGAATGGGGCGAGCACAAAGTTAATTACAATAATTTCATCACATCAGTATCTAATTACGATTATTAATTCCAAGAAGTTTCTATCCTTATAAATAAGGTTTAAGGTCCCATTCTCTGCTTAACCCATCTGGTGTTAGTGCTTTCAAAACATAAATCCAACACATTTCTCTCTGTTCTAGTCTATTCGGTTGGTCACCTCCTCTCCTACCTATTTTTACCTGTTCTATGATAGGAAACTGTAAACAGGATGGGTTATTGTTGTGTGATTCAAAGAAATGTGTGGCCACGGGGCTTGTCAGGTCTACATTCTTGATGTCCCTGGCATATTCCTGTATTCTGATTTTTAATGGTCTCAGGGTTCTGCCTATGTATAACTTCTGACAGGGGTACCACAGAGCATAAACAATAAAAGTAGTAACACAGGATATAAACTGTCTTATTTGTACCACTCTGTTGTTAGCTGGGGCAGTGAATACTTTCCCTTTCTGGCAGCGTACACAAATATTACAGTTCCCACACCTGTACATGCCAGGGAGTTTAATGGGTAACCAAGTCTGATTAGTCTGTGTATTTCTCTGGAATTGGCTAAGTACCAAAATATCCCTCAGACTCTTCCCTTTAGAAAATGTAACCCTGGGTCTGTTCCCTATATTCTCAGAAAATAGGGGGTCATTTAGCAAAATAGGCCACTATTTGGTCACAATACTTCCTAGTTTCCCTGCCAAGTTATTGTACTCTGCAACAAAACTAATTTTGTTACAATCAGGGTCCTCAGTTGTCACTCTGGGAACTAGCAATGGATTTCTATCTAAATTACTAGCTCTAGTGAAGGCACTGTCTAACACTTCTTGATTATAGCCCCTGTTTGAAAATCTGTTCTTTAACTCATTAGCTTGTGACAAAAATATGTCATAGTCACTGCAATTTCTGCACAGTCTAAGAAATTGGCTGCATGGGATTGAATCCTTCAATGCCTTAGGGTGAGAGCTAGATGCTAACAAATAATTATTAGTAGCAGTTGATTTTCTAAACCCTCTGATATTGATCTGATTGTCAGGGTCTCTAGTGAGAATAAGGTCAAGAAATTCTATTTCTGTGTCACTACTCTTATGTGTAAATCTTAGGTTCTTGTTGTTACCATTAAGCCATACCATGAAAACTGTGATTTCTGCCTCTGTGCTCCACCAAATGCACAATATATCATCCATAAAGTGAATCCATTTGACTATGTGTATGTCAAATGTATTCAAGTGTGCATCAAGCAGAACCCTCTCCTCTTAGTAGCCAAAAAATAAGTTTGCAAAGGAGGGGGCCATGGCCATCCCCATTGTGGTTCCACATTTCTGCAGGTAAAATTCCCCATTACATTCAAAATAATTTCTTTTCAAAATTAACTCAAGTCCCTGTGAAATCAAATTTAATGGCATGTTGTGGGAAGTCCCATGCAGTATCTCAAATATATTCCTGTATACAAGTAAATATGCTCAATACCCTCAGTGGGATCCCTAGATACTAGAATTCTTGCTTCCCAAACTCTGTAGAGAAATGGGTGTCTACTCATCTAGACTCTCACAGATACGTATCTCAAGATAGGCTTAAGCTTACTCAGGACCGGATACTTAATGGTATGTACTGGATCCCCACTAAACTTAAAAGAACAGGGAGACCTTCTTCACATATTCTGGGACTGCCCTGTGATCAAGACCTTATGGGTGTTAATTCGGACTAGGGCAGTCCCTCTCCTGGGAATTGAGGAGTTATTCACACCCGAGATATGTATTCTGGGGGATCTCTCCAGGATCCCAGTCAAGACTCATAGGTACCATATGGTCATGATCTCACTTACCCGTAAAAAACTCATTCTACGTCATTGACTTGATGCTCATAACATCACTTATGAGGAATGGCTGTGGAATCTTTTATTTAATCTCCATACTGAACAAATGAAAGTGAGACTTGGTGGCTCCCTTTCTCGCTATAAGAAAATATGGGATGGTCTTCACACCCTCTATCTTCTTCAGACTGGGGCTCCAACATCATAAGGAGCAATGCCTTTGAGAATATTTTCTCTATGTTACTTTTACATTACTGTGCCCTACTGATCTTAGTAGATATATACTTCCTGTTTACCATATTGCTGGTGCTTCAGAGCTGGAGGTGTGCCAAGCTGGGAGTGGGCTGAGGGAGGGGGAGGGGCGGGGCTTTAGCATGAAGTTGAGCTTACAACGTAAACTTCTATTCTAATGCTGCATATGCCTTCATGTTAAATCACTTATGAAAAATCTTAATAAGCTTTGACTTAAAAAAAAAAATAATAGCATGTTATCACGTAGGGGGTCCTTTAAAAGAAAATAGTTGCACACCTCTATACGATCCGAGTGTCATATGGAGATATAGAGGGACTCAACATCTATTGTGAGCCACAACATGCCATCATGCCATTGAAAATCATGTAGTTGTTTTAACACGTGCATAGTGTCACATGTGTAAGAAGTTAAACAGTGGACACTGCATTTGAGAAAGAAATCAATGAACTGACACATATTTTCAGATAGGAAACCCACCCCAGATACTATCGGTCGACCTGGGGGGTTCAGTAAGTTTTTTATGTATTTTATGCAGGATGTATAGGGCTGAGGTTATGGTAAATTTTGGATGTAGGAATAAAAATTCAGGCTCTGTTGTCTCCCCTTCTGATTCTGCAGTCTCCAAAATGGACAATAACTCAGTCTTATTATAGGGCAAAGGATCACCATTAAGTAGCCGATAATTATCAGTATCATTCAACAATTCAAGTACCTTACTGCAATAAAAATCACTGTTCATAATCACTGGTTTAAACACTAAATTATTATCATCTTTGAGTTTATCGAATGCTATTCTCTTGTAACAAGATAAATTACTATGATAGGGTGTACTGTCCTCATTTACTGCTTTTTTTTTATCTCCTTCAACGCAGTATTCTAATATTTGGATTTAAATTGTGAGGACAGAAAGTTGATTTAGGTCTAAACATTTATTTCCTAAATAGTTTAAATTAGTAACATTAACATCATATAGAGACATGTTGAAACCTCTAGCATCCTGTTCCAAGTTCTCACACAGCGTTTCATTCAAATTCAGATAATTCTGAATGTCCAAACTGTCTCATGTCCCAAAGCCCTTTTGTGTTTCCACAGGCACTGAAAAACCCCTCTCATTTTCTTTCACTACTTCGGATCTTCTATTCCACCCCTAAGACTGCAGTGCCCACTAATTCTTTACTGTCCTTTTACTTCAGCCTTTGTCGTGGTACTCGGCAAGGCTGACCCTTGTCGCCTTTTCTTTTTCTCTCAGCCATAGAGCCTCTTGCAGCCAAGATCAGAGCAGACCCAGCTTTCCCTGGCATCACAGTGGGTGCCATATTGCATAAAATTTTACTTTTTGCTGATGACATTACTCTTTTTGTTTCCCACACTGAGACCTCACTTAAGTCCCTTCAGACTGGTATTTCTCATTTCTCTGCTTTGTCTGGTTATAAACTTAATGAGAGTAAGTCCCAAGTCCTTCCACTTAATTTGCATTGCACAGCTGACATGTTTGTTCACTTTTCCATTCAATGGGCACCAAATGGTATCACTTGTCTTGGGATTGTCTTGTGATCCACTGTTTCTGACACGATATCAGCTAATGTGCAGAAGGTCCTAGACACTCTCGACGCAGATCTTTCCAGATGGAGTCCTTTGATACTATCCTTATGGGGCAAGGTCAATACTCTAAAATTAGTCGCCCTACCGAAAGTCTAATATGTTATCTAGACGATGGTCTGACACTTGATGCTTAAGTGTCGGCCATGGTCAAGAGCGGATTTTATCATTTTATGAATATCACCCAAATCCGAGCCCTGTTCCTGCCTGAGGACCTGACCATGCTGGTGCATGCTTTCATCACTTCCAGGTTGGACTACTGTAATGCCCTGTACCTAGGGTTGTCTGGAGGCAACCTCTGCAGGCTGCAGCTGGTGCACAATGTGGCGGCAAAACTATTGATGGGAGTGAAAAGGTGTGAGCATTTCACTGTCCTCCATGAACTGCACTGGCTGCCAGTCAGCTGGAGGACTGTCTTCAAGGTAGGGCTTCTGACCTAAAGGACCCTGCATGAAAGGGGACCTGTCTAACTGTGAGATCTCCTTGTCCCCTGCCATCCACCCTGGGCACTCCATTCTGCCAGGGGAGGCCTCCTTGGAGTTCCCAGGGTTCAGCTGCGGCACTCTGGAGACAGGGCATTCTCAGTGGCCGAGCCTACACTGTGGAACTCCTTGCCTGTTTGTTTGAGGGAGGGTCCCTCAGTAGAAGCCTTTAAAAAAGGCCTGAAGACGCATTTGTTCCATCAAGCATTTATTGATTAATTCTGTGGTTTTAATGAGATAGAGAGATTGAGTGTATGCTCCCCGTTGAAATTTTTATATGTATATATTTTGTGTATGATTTTTATTAATTGTACTGTTATTGTTTTGTACAGCACCCAGAGTCTCCAGAAATTGGCACTTTCATAAATAAAATATCTGTCTGTCTATCTATCTCTAATCTTCCTTTAGCTTTACCATCCCAGTTTTTCAAGCAATTGGCAGCCAAGATTTCCTCCTTTATATGGGATAATAAGCCCTCCAGGATTAAATACTCCACCTTGCAGAGACCTTGGATGGAGGGTGGCTTAAACCTCCCAGACATGAAACAGTTCTACAACTTTACAGTTCTACGTCAGGCAATACTGAGTTATGTCCCTTCCTTACTCCCCTTGTTGCCTGGGTAGCTTTCCCTGGAATTAGACCAGGGGAACCTCCCAACCCACAAGCCCTACTTTTCCCAGACTGGTCCCTTCAATCGTCCATTTCTCTGTGTGCCTGTTATATGCGCTTTGTCTGGAACATGGTGCCTCATAATTTGCCTAGGAGACCGCTATGGGGTAATCCTAGTTTGGCCATTGAAAATAAACCACCACGCTGGAAGGACTGGTAGCAATGGGATATAACCTCTGTAGGACATCTGGCTGATTCTTCTTCTGGGATCCTCCACTCTTTTTAAAGCTTCAAACACGTTATGGCTTCCCCACTTCTCATTTCTACAGATTTTTGCAGCTCCGTAGCCTTTTTAAACACCAAATATCTGGGAACCTTACTATTCCCTATGCTCTCCTTCTTGAAGACTGGCTGAATAAGCTTCCCGGTCCCTGACTACCAGGCTCAAAACCTATTGGAGTAAGGTTGCTCATGACTCCTCTTGTATGGGCCCCAGGGGTAAATAGGAGTTAGAATTGGGATTTGGCATTTCTCCTCAGGACTGGAATCAGGTGTGGATCACTGCATTTTATTTGACCAGGGATTTACAGGCTCGTTCTATCCAATATAAGGGCCTATCGAACTCCATTGTGGTTGTACTGGGCTGGCCTTCTCTTGAACAGTGAATGTTGGTGCTGTAAATCTGCACAATCATCCCTGACAATTATTCTCTGGTTCTGCCCTGTATTTGACTCTTACTGGTTAAGAGTTTGGGCCACCTTCTCTTCAGTCATTCCCCTGCCTAGGTTGAGAGACCCTCAGTTTGCCTTGTTAGGCCTCCCCCAACAGTCTGTGCCCCTCTCTAAATCCCAGGTTTCCTGGGCTAGTTGTGCTTTTACTGTAGCAAAGCGAGTTAGTCTCAGGCACTGGCACTCCCCTGATTCTGCCTCCTATGATGAATTGTTTCATTTATTATCCCTAACAGCTATGTATAAACAGATCTCCCATTGACTGTAAGGTAAACTTCCACTTTTAGATCAAATTTGGCACCCTTTTTTCACCAAATTCCCTAGACCTGCTCCACAATGACTACCTGATGGTTGACCATTGTAATTTTAGCATCATTAGGAGCCAGCTTTGTCTGCCTCCCCCACTGTGAGAGTGGACTTCCACTCACCATCACCTATTTGTACCTAAAATTATCTACAGCTATTATTATTCACAGCTACTTCAATAACATTTGCCCTGATGCCTTGCAATACTCCCTCTCCCCTTAAACACCCTGTTGTAGACACATCCTATACCTGTGTTCTGGAGATTTTTATGAACTTTCTATTTGGGTCCTATTATACAGTATTATTTTTTTTTTGACAAAGGGATGAATAGTTTTCCCCATGCAGTATATTTGTTTGATTGTGCTGATATACTTATTTACCTTTAGTTGAGTCCCAGAATTTTGCTTATTGATATCCGAGAACTATGTTTATTGTATACTGGCTAGTACTTATATGTTACCCAATGGTTGCTCATTTACCTTGTGCGTAACTGTTTCGTGTACTATTTTGAAAAATAAATACAAATATTTGCGGCAAAAAAACAAATAAACAATTGTTTAGATATATGTTTATCGCACTATCCTTCTCTTCTGTTTATGTAAGGCATCCAAAGCCTTACATAAATAAAATTTACCTACCTACCTACCAATACACCATCCCTGCACTGTCCCAAAAGGTTTATTTTAATAACCACAGTGGCCTACAAAATTTATTTTAAGTTCAAGATTTATCACTTGTTAAAGGGCAGGCCACTCAATGAAATACACCATGGCCTTGCCACTGCTGAGCCATCACACAACGTAGACCAGTATTATACTGCGGGATCACCATGGGCATCTGCCAGGGGGTCACCATAATGGAATCCATTTTACTGCAAGACTCATTCGCACAGTGTCAGGCACTAAAAAGATTGACAGCATGGCTAATGCTAGCAGTTAATCATATAAAGATTGGCAGTGAGGGATGCTGCACTTGAAACTTACAGCATCTCCATATTCAAGGTTTAGTGTGGCAGTGAACAGGATCGGCAAGGCGGCAGTCAAGACAGTCTCTCAGAGCATGCACAGATGCCAGCACACTGGTGTAGACATCACACATTACAAGTGTCATCCATATGCCAGCAGACTGCTTTGACACTCTTGATTGCATAGAATTCAGAACCAAAGGGACAGTCGCAAAATTTTGGTTACTTACATATGGATATCCTGGACTGTCACCATACTGTACCTCTTAACCTTCTGCCACTGAAATGAGGGACACAGATGCTCAAGATGGGAATCAATGGTGGGCACTGAGCCCTGTAGTGAGGGATACATCCTTGAACATGGAGAAGGAGGGTCAGGGCACTGTTAAAACCTTGGTGTTTATGTGTGCAGGGTTTCTCTTGATTAAGCATCTCAGAATATTAATATTAAGATTTCCAGTCTGGATTTGCTGCACAATCTCTGTGGGTAAGGTACCTTTGTCACAAGGGACAGATGAGGGACAGGGCAATTTTGGGCAGTAAAATGGGGGAATACACCTCATGGTGGGGGACAGTTGAGAGGTATGGCTGACACAACAACATATGGGGCCAATCGGGGTCAGAGGCAGAGAAAGTCAATCCTGGAGCTTTCATGAATGGACATATGTCCAAGTAACTCAGTCCTTTCTGTCCTGCACTACCCTCATACGCCTGCTCCATTCTTTGACTACGTTTCTTGTGGTTATAGTGGTCAGTCAGTGAACAGCATAAACATTGATGGGGCTTAATTACTTACAACTCCCTTGGACCAACCTGCCTACTTTGCAGTGACATAGATAAATGCCCGACTTCCAGTAATAAAATTGAAGATGGTGTGTCCTGGTGTCAGTGTAGGGTGGGCAAGGAATCAGGAGTTTAACCAAAAACCAATTCTAACCCTAGATGAATCAAAAAGTTTTAATGCCATGGGACCGTGATGTCTAACTACTGAAAGGTAGAAGTCTGAATACACTGTCTGACAAGCTGGAAAGAAAGGAGACCCCCCCACCATGGCTCCCTAATACTTCTTTCCTGTCCAGGAAGCAAGTCTCAAGATGCTGTGGGCAATGGAGCAGACACCTACAAACATAGCCTATACTCCACACACTTAGGTGGCTGTTCATTCAACAGCCACTCTCCTCACCTAATCCGGCACATTGAATAGGCAGATGTCCCAAGCTGGTTGCCAGGTAATGCTAGAAGGCAGGGGGAAACGAGGAGGACTTTAATACAATGAACGGGGAGGGGCTTTTTTTAGTATGGCTCATTCCAATACAGTGGACAAAACAATTGAATCCACATTCTCCCTAACACAGCTCTACCCTTCAGGCTCATAATCACTGCTTAGTCACTTACAAGAGGATGAGCTGGCACCACACAGCCATTCCCCACAATATAGCTCCCACCAGTTAGCCGCACCCACTTCATCCAGCAGGCTTGTAAAGCCTGCCAAAGTATGAACTTCTGCCAGCATGGATGGCTGATATGGGTGACTATCCCTCTCAGTCACTAAACATCCTCCTTCTTACCCCCAACTTCCACACCCTTCCCCCTCTCCCATGGTCGAAGTCCCGAACCTTAGAATTAACCTGACCAGGTCTAAAGCTTGGTGGGATGCACTACAGAGGTGCTTTACACCTTTCTTGTCTCAGGACATGCACTGGTACTCTGTAAAGCCTCATATCACAGGCGGCGCATGGAGCAGAGTGCTTCTGCCTTGGAGGCCTCCATCCCCATACAGGACAAGCTTCCCTGCTCCCACAATGATTTTCAATTACCTTAACTATTTTAAGGAACAAAAAGAACACAAAGAACCTTGATTCACAGCAGGCTATGGTTTATTTTTATTCTTGTTGTTATGTATGATCAAACTCAACAACAGTTACGCTTGTTCAAATAATTTGTCTACTGACTGCTACCTGCATCTTCTTACTCATGATATATGCCAGACCTTCACTCACATTCACTACACAAAGAAGTGGATGGAGGATTGGATACACCTCACCTATGAATTGGCAATACATGTAATGACACTCCCATCCTCCTGCTCCTTGAGTATACTATCCTATGGCAGGTCACCCACTTAACTGTATCTCATTGAACATTAAGGGCATAAACTCCCCTATCAAGTGCAGACAGATCCTGGATCACCTTGAGAGGGAATGGACAGGAATAGTCTACTTTCAAGAGACCTACCTCTCAGAGGCTGAGGCTGAGAAACTCAAGACAGGATGGGTCTCCTAAATCTTTTGCAGCTCATGTAACTCAAGTAACAGGGGAGTAGCTATTCTGACCCATAAATCAATACTGTTTCAAGTTAAAGAGACCTTCTCCGATAAGGGGGGCAGGTACATTATTGTCACCACATGCTTCAGGGACAGGAGATCACTCTGTGTAATGTTTATGTCCCAAACACCATACAGGCTAGCTTTTTTCATGACATGGCACAACTACTGGTGACATGCTCGAAAGAGTTACCTCCAATATGGGGTGAGATGAACACAGTCATGGACAGCTTCTTAGACAAGAGCAAAGCCCTGACTGGACCCAGAACACTGGCATCCAAAACACAACGCAGAACTGGGTCTTGCAGACATATGGTGCCTGATGCACCCTAGCAGGCATGACTACTCTTTTTACTAGACCCCACATGATTCGTTTTCTAGGCTGGACCTGTGGCTGGTCCTGAAAATGCTGGTACATAGCACAGTGGATGGCTCTATTGGAAATAGCCAGATTTGGGATCATGCTTCAGTTCCCTTCACCTGGATTCCATCTAATACACATGCACAGATCCAGAGACAAAGGCACTGCAATTCCTCCATGTCAAAGGATGAATCATTCAGAACAACACTAGCACCAGACATTCAACTATCCGTGGATGCAGATCTGGCTGGCAATACCTCTGCAGCAATCGGAGGGGATGCTCTGAAAGCTTATATGTGCGGCTGCTGTATTAGTTATGCCTCCCACATCAAACAAGCCAAGTATAAGAACCTGGAGGACATGACTGTCATACTGAAACAACTTGAGGGCAAATACAGAGTGAATTCAATCAAAGAGAAATACCTTCTCTCCGATATTATAGGCACCAGACACAAGCTCAGTCTGTACCTACATCAGAAAGTGGAGTTTGATCTTTCTGCACAAAACACAACTTTTGTGAGGCCAGGGAAAAGCCAGGTTGCCTTTCTGCATACTAGTTTAAGAAGCAACAGGAATGATCGAGAACTGCTAGAATTAAAATGAAACATGGTGAGATCAAGACAGAGCCCAACAGGATCAATAATGCATGTAGAGAATTTTATGAGTTTTTGTACAAACAAAATAAATTCAGCCTAACAAGCAAGATCTTATATTTATTTATTTTTTAGTTATTTATTTCAGTTTAAGATTAATGCCTTTGAGTCCTAGAACTCATTTACAAAGGTGTCAGGCCATACAGAAAAACAGTTAAGTGAAGCTTACAAATTACAGACAGTGCTTGATGCAGAGAAAGCATTCAACTGGGTGGAATGGCCCTATCTATTTAGAATCCTTAAACACTTTGGTATAGGAGACATCTATGTAGTTACATCCATACTGGGTACAATGGGGCCTCCATAACCACCAATGGTACCCATCAGGACTGTTCTCTCTCCTGTTGTTCATTTTAGCTTTGGACCCCCCTACTGCAGGCTATAATACAGGACAGAGACATACATGAAATACACATGGGGGAGATTCATAAAGCCCTAGTGTATAGAGAGGACATCATGCTAGTGTTGTTAAAGCCTGAGCAGTCAGTACCAGCAATACCTGACCTGCTGGCCAGATACAGTAAACTGGCAGGCTACAAAGCAAATGTATCCAAATCCCTCATCCTACCCTCATGCACTGCCACACTTCCCCTGGAGCCTTCATCTGGCTTAATAATACCTCAAATATTTGGGTGTAACATTTTCCTGGAAGATTCCATCAGTATGGCCACTTGACCTTAAAAAATGCAGAAAGACCTGGCCAAAGATCTAGACAGGTAGAGCAGACTGAACCTCTCATACTGGGGAAAGGTGCACAAGTATAAAATGATGGTGACATCATGGTTACAAGTCTTGCTGGACAACCTCCCAATCCGGGTCAATCCGGTTATTATACATGAGTTACATAAACAAATACTAGCCTTCATCTGGGCCATGGGAACCAGACAGATCAGCCACCATAAGTTAATTAGACCCCAACAACAAGGGAGCTGGAAGTTACCTGACTTCCATCTGAAACACAAAGTGCACCTGTTGGCACAGATGGCATGGTCAATGCCTGCTTTAGAAGATAGCAATCTCCCTAAATGGGCCAACTGTGAGGCCCATGTACTAAGGGCAGGTGTATACAAGGCTATCATGTTCCAGAAGTTGCTTGGGGAGTTGACTACCCACCTCACACTTCCACTCACTAAGGCCACCTGGAAAAAGTACTGCAAAGCATGCCAGTGGGAGCCAGCAAAGTTACACCTGCTTCCATTGTGGCAGAACCCTCTCATCCAAATTGGAAAAAAATCCATCCACTAGCGGAGTTGGCTCCACAAAGGCTTACATAGTTTGTACCAAATACTGGACCCAGACACAGGGTACTTAAAAACATTTTGGCAACTTCAGACTAAATTTGGCCTAAGCAAATCTCAGTACTGGCAATATCTCCAAATGAGATATGCCTCCTAGACTGCACTATAGGATGGGGCAGAAGCAACCACTGGATAAGTTGATGATCATCAAGGAAGAAAGGGATCTGGGGCTCACCATTTCAGATGACCTGAAGGTGTCTAAGCAGAGTTCAAAGGCTGATGGGGTGGGTCCAATGGCATGATGGGATGCACAGGGAGAAGTATCACTAGCAGAAGGAGGGAAATGGTGATGCCATTGTATGAAACACTAGTGAAGCTTCACCTAGAGTACTAAGTACAATTCTGGAGGCCACATCTTCGTAAGGACATTGACAGGCTGGAGGTGGTCCAGAGAAGGGTGTCAAAGATGGTACTAGGCTTGCACCAAAAAACATATGAGGAGAGATTAAAGGACCTCAGTATGTACTCACTGGAGGAGAGGCGATATCATGGTGACATGATAGAAACCTTCAAGTACTTAAAGGCATAAACAAGGTACAGGGGGGGGCGACATCTTCCAATACAGGAGGAGTATAAGAATAAGGGGACATGATATGAAACTGGAAGGTGGCAGGATAAGGGGAAATGTGAGGATGTTTTTCTTCATGGAAAGGGTGGTGAATGCATGGAACAGTCTGCCACAGGAGGTGGTGAGATGGAGCCCCCACCCCATCAGCCTTTGAACTCTGCTTAGACACCTTCAGGTCATCTGAAATGGTGAGGGATTTAAACATGCATGGGACAGGCATAAGGGAACCCTAGAAGTGGGAAGGAGAGGACAAAGCCATTGATCAAGTAGGAGTCAAAGGACACAAACAAGGGTAGGGCATATGGACAGACTAGATGGGCCTAGTGGTTCTTATCTTCCAACAATTTCCATGTTTCTGTGTTTCTGTCTGGCACAAAGATTCTACACCGCCTGCTGCTAGAGACATATATATGTGGATATTGGGCATCCAGTCAAACCCCATTGATACTTTCTGCCAAAAATGGAGCACAGAGCTACATTAAAACCATACCTCTCGAGACTGGGCAGAGGTGTGGTGAAACAATCGGATGGCTGCAAGAGATACAAGGAACAGGTTTATGCAGTTCAAGATAGTACCTAGATGCCACAGGACACCTCAGCACCTGCATAGTTGGGGACTGGCAACCTCTGATAAGTGTTGGAGGTGTGCACAGACACAAGGAACTATAACCCACCTGCTGTGGAAGTGCCGGGCTCTCCATCCCTTCTTGCAGGGGGCTCAGAGGATCCTCTGAGATATAAAGTGCTCCCTCACTATAATGAACAAAATGGGAGCCATAACATTAATTCGTTACAGCTCCCTGTTCATTACATCAAGGGATGCTGTAGTAAGGCTGAGATCATGAGTTTTGACCCTCTATCACAGTACACGTGCTTAAAGTTGCAATTACTGTGCTTTTTTCAGTCACCTATACAGTACTGTAATTACTTTTTTATGTCTGTGTCCTAATAGCTACATTTGATTCCTTGTTAAAGTGAAAGTTTACCCCTGCTCTGTACATACAGTAGCAATTGCAATTGGCACAGCAGTTCTTTTTTTGGCAGAGGAGGTACTGTACTGGGACAAGTTCAATTTTAACACAGTGTTTAGCAAGCTGTATGTCTTAGTTGATTCTCAGCTCTTCGTCTCTAGCTCATTACCTCTTACTCTTAACTGCTAACAGCAATGTGATTCAGCAATGCTGCTGTTACAACCGAAAAGTGAAAGTAGTAGTGCTCAACAGTAGGTCAGTGGTTGGAGCTGACAGAAAGTGACAGTGCAATTGAAATCATGGGCTTCATGTAGAAAAACATTGTTTACTAAGACTGCAGTAGCAGCTTGGTAATAAGAGGAAAGTGAGAGCTGCACTATACAGTGATTGGCAGTCCAGTATCAGCATTTCAGTGTTTCGATGTCAGAGCAGACAGTTAGAGCATGCAGACGTGAGTAACAGCGAGAGAGAAATAAAGAAGTTTAGTGGGATCCTATTTTGACTGGAGAGAGGGGAAATACAAAAGAAAACAAAGATAAACAGTATATATTTTTTCAGCTGATTTGTGACTTCTCCCAAAAGCAACCAGTACAGGTAAAAGTAGAGATTTCTCAAACAGCATTTCTCCCTTGGAAAAGGGGCATAGATGTTTACAAGGAGCATTGATAACTACCAAACATGTTGTTCTGTGGCACTGGCATGATTCTTTGGCCCCAGACATCACATAGTGGCTGACAGAATAGGGGAAAATAGTGACCTATGAGAGAGTGTACTATAATGTCACTGGTAAAATGAATAAATACCAGGAGATATGGGGACACTGCCTCTCATCCAAATATTGCAGAATACCCCAAGGACATTACATGCCCCATTACTTACTACAAGGGAACCACGCTACAGGATCATCCTTGGATGTTCAGTGTAATCAAATAATGGGTACCCCAACCATATTGACGTAGACAGTTCCCACTTACCCCTTCATCCTGACCACTGTCAGCCACAACTTTGTAGCGGCCAAAACGGAAACATGCATCCAGGAGGTAGAGTTGGGGAGATATTCTAAAGATGAGATGGGGGAAAACATGCCCCCTTTCCCTCAGGAACTATGGTCTTACATGCTGAATGAAAATGTAGGTGCTAGATCTTTGTACATACGTACTTTATATGTATCTAGTATGCTAGTTTCCGTTAACTAGTTAGTTAATGATTTATGATGACTTTGGTTTGGTATTACTGGACAATGATAATAGTAATTTAGTTACTCTCATTACTCTGTTATTAGATTCAATTAATACCATGATTATATAATGGTTTGCTACAATATTGTGTTACATTTATACTCTGTTTATCCAAGAGAGAAATCCTGGCCAGGAATTAAGTTGTTGACACTCTGGTGTATTACTAATTTACTGTGTTATTGTTTTATAAAGAGAAAATCAATAAACTGTTAATTATATATATAATATATAAAAAATAATAGAATATCTAGCTCTGAAAAGATCTACCCATTCTAATTGTATGTCATCTTGCTCTAAAGTCTCCAGGGGGGTTGTCTTGAGTAAAAACAATGTCCCATTGAACAGGAACAAGGAATAACAAGATGATCTGAACTCTCTATCACTATTGTGCTGATGGAATGAACAATCCAGACTGCTGACAAAATGAAAAAAAAATCAGTTCTGGTAGACAGGGAACCTTTATAGAATATATCTCTTGGGTCCCTTTTATCATGGGCCATACCATCTTTCAACGCTACAGTAAAAAAGCATATCTTTCAAATAATGTATATTATTGTATCTTTTTCTTGTATTACATTCTCTATCAGCCAGAGAGATTCCACAATTAAAATCCCCCCAAAAATGACAGTTCTACTGGTATGTAATATGGACACACGGTTTGAAATAAAGAAATTCTGCCAGCCTTTGTCTGTGAGGCATAGATATTGATAAGCCTCAGTTACTTTTGTGATTGTTCAACATCAAGTAAAAGAGCCCATCCAGTTTCAATTTCTATTAATCTGTGCACTGACGATATAGTACCCCTAAATAGTATGACCTCACCATCGCACTTTTCACCACCCTGGGCTCAATTTTCAAAACGCAGAGCATGATGCAAGGATGCTTGCACCACAAAGGAATAAAGCAAGAAGCAAGCTGCATAAAAACTTGTGTCAGCTCCAGTTTTCTAACCTTGCTTGCATTAAAAGCAGACTTGCCTTCTCCAAAGTGACTTGCATCAGGTTTGCATCACAAAAATGTGTGTGCTATGTGGCAACAGAGCTTGCGGCAAAAAATGAAAAAAATTATGCACCATCCCTTTTTTGGGGATTTTCTAAATTGGAGGCTGTCAATACTATGTCAAATATGTATGCTGTTAAACTAACCAGAGCTGGTCTGACACTGGGGCATACACAGAGGCTCACAGCAAGTGGACAGACCTGACTATACCATGCATGGCATTCTGCTGCACTAGACCTACATTGTAGACATCATAATGCTTGCTTCCAGATGCCATTTCATCTGCCATGTTTGATTCAACTTGTGTCATTTGTGCCCCATCTCACTCATGCATCATATTTTTGACTCAGCTTGCACCATTTTTGATCCATCTCATTGGTGCATCATGTTTTTGACTCAGCTTGTGTAATTTTTGCTCCATCTCACTCATGCATCCTATTTTTGACTCAGCTTGCATAATTGTTTCTCCATCTCACTCATGCATGGTATTTTTGACTCAAGTTGTATCATTTTTGCACTATCTCACTGATGCATTGTATTTGTGACTTGACTTGCACCACTTTTGCTCCATCTCTCTATACATTGTATTTTTGACTCAATTTGTATAATTCTCAGCTTGTGTCATTCATACCCCATGCATCATATTTTTGATGCAGCACTCCTCTTGCATAATTTTGAGGAACTTTGCCACAGAGTATGCTTTTCTTGCAAAATATGGTGCATACTATTTGGTGCACCTGTATTAAATGCAAGGTAGTTGTTTGATGCATCCTGCAACTGTCTAAAAGCCCTTTAAAAATCTGGCCCCCTGAGACAAAAAAGGAGCCCATGAGGTCACAGTTTCTTAGTGGCTGAAATCTCATACAAGGTTTTTAGCTGCGTATCTTGTAAAAAAAAAAAAGATACAGTATTTCGAGTGAGGTTATCTAAAATGGTCACCTTTACCTATTGGTTTTAATGCTGTACATTCGCAGAAACTGGAGAAATAGTAACCCCTCTACATATGTTAATTTATTGAGGGGTGGTCTGTTCTGATAACCTGTGAAGTTGGCACATGAGGAAGGGCACCATCCATTACAGCAACACCTTCCTCACACAATCCACTCACGGCAACCGGATGAGGGGGTGGGTGAACTAGGTGACAGGATGTCGCTCCACGATGCGTGCAGGGGGTGGGAGCGAGCGCAGCGAGCGTGGGCTGGGGGATGGAGATGCTGTAGGCAGTGGCACTGCAGTCATTGGTCAAGCTGCGGCATGATGTGGGACTGAGCCATGACTGGGGTGGCTGAGTACTGGAGTTGGGGTCCAGGCGCTGGTGCAATTTTGTGCGCCCGGCCCAAACTTTGTTTACTACTTTAACCCCTGACAAGCACCCCCTGGAGTTGCGAATGCGTTAAGTAAGCCAAAGCCCCCTGTGAGAGGGTATGGGGTGCGCAGACCCCCACTACTTAAGGATTCGCAAACAGGGGGTGCATGTCGGGGGGGGGGTGAAAGTAGTAAAAATAAAAAAGTAGTAAAAATATGTCCTGGCGCCATTGTGCTGGTGCACCAGGGTTGTCAGAATGCTGAAAATGTGTTTGGCACTCTGACTGAATGATAACGGCGATCGCCTTTAGGTGTTTGCTGTTATCACATAGACCCGTCTGTGCTGGTATACGGGCCTGAGATCTAAATCTCTACCTGCTCTTTTTGGCCACAGATGTTTCCTGAGTGGATTCTTCCCAGTCCAAGGAATGCACCAGAGCAAAGAATGCTATGGAAGAATTTTCAGAATCTGCCTCCTCCTCATTTATATCTCCCCACTGCTTGGCAGTAACTAAAGTAGCATATTTATTATGCATCAGAATGCAAGCCAATTTCTGAGCCACAGAGTGTTTGCTTTTTTGTCCTTCTCTTTTCCTAGAGGAAACTTAACTCATAGCAGCCTCCTAAGGAGGCAAAGGAGAAGGCATTACTGTATGCGTAGGTGTAGCTGTAGCAGTATTCCCCCTAAGGGTAACACCTGAGTAATCCTTTCACTCTCCATATTTCTGTCTCCTACAGTATTACTATCAACAAGAGTAGGTAGGGAACTGACAGCTTCCATTTCCTTTTCCAAACTGTTTTCCCTAATATTTGGCTCTGAGGGACTCCTTAGGGGCCCAGGGGCTGCCTCCGGGGTGAGATGGTCAGACACTTCTGCTTCCTCTTTATCAGACCTTGTGGCAGCAGAGAATCTCTGAGCTGAAGCTGTTGATGCCCCTTTTGCTTGCTCCTTTACTATTAGGTCATCTTGGTTCAGACCACCAGTCTTGTTGTCTGAGGCACAGGGGCATGGCCTATATCAGAGCCCCTGCTTCTCAAACAAATTACACCGAAAAGGATTGGGACACCTCACACTAATGTGCCCATATTCAAAACACAAATTACACCTATCTGCCCCTCAAACTGCATTCAGATGTCCTCTGGACCTGCACTTGTGACAACAACAAGGCTGCCCTGGGTAAAATCAAATTCCTCTGTCCCTTCTCAGGTAAAAACTGCTGGGAAGGTGGCAAACACCTGTGTTTGTTTGCATCAAACTAACTTTAAATTTCCAGCCTCCTGCTCAAAATTGCTCTATATCAATTATAGGAATGGGATTTTCCAAAACATCACAGCATTGTTTAATCCAGTAGAGAATGCCAGAAACATTAACACTTTCAGTTCTAAACAGTACAGTGACTGATTGTCTTCATAGCTGGCTTAGATGGGGGATTGCTATAAATGGGCTCCACAGAGCAGAGTTCTTGAACTGCTCATATTTTAACCAGAATCTGTTTAAAGATTTAAGAGCTTTGAAACTAATATCAAATATGGTTTCACCAGAGACATGTATGACTGCGTACCATTCAACTGAAAAAAAAAAAATTGAGTTCTTTAATAAATTCTGTATAACATAAATATGGTCTGGAGGAATCTGTAGCCCACCCCTATATTTCTGTCTTATGGCATTACACTGTTGTGCTGTTTTCCCCTGAGCAGCAAAAAGGTCGGAGAGACTGAAAGCTCTTGGGGATTCCATAGGCCTAGGTCGTGACTGGGAAGCTGAATCATAATCAAATGCTTCAGAAAGTTCTGCATCACTGTCTTCCTGAAAAGGCAAATCCTCCTCCTGTATGTGTTCATCAGTCACCAATTGGGGGGGGGGGATCACTGGGGCCTGCAGTCATATGCTCAATATCCATAGTGCTAGAGGGATTCAAAGAGTCTACAGTTTTAGTTTTACTCCCCCAAGTCCCACTTTCCTCTGGTTCTGCAGACAGTCCTCTATGTCTTCTATAATGGCAGCATCAGTAATACTGTCCTCCATACCTCTCTTCAGTTTCAATAGGGGGGTATGCATGCACAAGTACATAAAGCATAGTATTTTGCACCTGTTCATGTGTCTCCCCTGGAATCCAAGATTTGCCATCTGGTGCCTTTCTCCATCCAGCATTTGTCAAAGCTGATTCTACCTGTATAGACCAGCTTTCAGTTTGTTTTTGTTCTATCACAGTCTATCTGCCCCCTGCAGAATGACCCAGATTCACCCCCAGATATTTTTTTGTTTTTCCTGCTCCCCCAGTGGCAATTCTTGTACTCGAAACTACAACTGGCATCTCCGAAATAAAACACCCTTTCTGTTTTCTGGCGGGCATCTTTCTCAAACTGGATTTTTTTTCACATTTTTTCAGTTCATTCACTCATTCTGCAGGGTGCATGTCATCCTCTGGAAGTGGCTGCAAAGCTTTGGAAAAAATGACAACCACCAAGGCAGTATTGACAGGCACATCGGGGAGTTGAGGATTTTCAGGCAGTCTTTGTTTTTCTTCATGCAGCTTTACAAATGCATCTTGTGACAGCTTGCTCCAGTAACTGTCAGTCAGGCCATTTGGTGTGCATCATTCTTGGTAGCAGTCAGCAAAGCATCTGAAGACTATGGTATGTCAGACTGCAACACTTCAGTCTCTGGCTGTAAATAAGCTGGAACCAGCTTCTCTTTCTCTTTCTGGTAGCAAGTATCTTCTTCAGCTACCATACTCAGGAGAAGCTTTGTTCTCTCTCCTCCATGGCCTGTTTCTGTTTTTCTTCTTCTGCTAACAACTTGTTCTTTTTTTAACATATAATGTTTTATTGAGGTTTTCAGTTTTCCATTTAGTTCACTTAGCACATAGCAGTGTATTCACAATAAGTTTCAGTTGCTGACACCACACTACAGGATATCTGATGTCACTGCCATTTTATAGAGCTTATCCTAGTTACCAGGTTACAGCCATACTGTGTTTCTATTGTGCAAAATCTACAGTATGTCTCCATTAACCTTTATAGGAGGCCTGGTCTGTAGAAACAATATACTAGTTACTGCAACCTTTAAATGGACGTAGATAAAAACTAGAACATAAGGTCCAATAGAGCATTACCTTACAGCGCAGACCTCTCACTTTAAACATTAGATGTACACTAGCTATGTGCTTCTAATGAGCTTATATCCAACAAACCCACAAGGTAGTGCTTAAGCTGCAGATAGGACTAGAGTTAAGAGAGAGACCAGACAAGTAATATAGGGAGAACAGTGACTTACGCAAAAGAAGGAAAGAAAGGAGTATTTACCAGGTCTACACACCACAGAAGAGGATGCATGGCGTAAAGCATACCATCCTCGACTCCTCTTTGCTATTAATTAATAGGAGGGTTCTGTAAAGGGGGAAGGGGCACTCTGCAAATATGTGAGTGAAGATAGGCATCCCATTTTACATAGTAATCGGTCAGTTTACCTCTAGCAACAACATGTTCTGATGTTTTTGTTGTATTTAATCAGGACTTGTGCTCTCCTGCATATCCAGGTCCAGTGGAGCATCTTGAACATGCATTTTAGATAAGTCAGTTTCCATTTCACAAACAGTATCCAAATCAGTGCTGATGTCTGGAAAAAAGTAATATGGGAGGTGGTCAGCTAACCCTCACCTGTACTATCTGCATCTCCATCTGCCAGAGCAGCCATCTTGGCACTCAGCCTGGTGGCCAGAGGATCCCCCTACAGGACAGTAGGGAAAGTTTATTGAAAACAAAAATCAGTATACATCTCAATCATAAATCAGAAAAATACAAAGATCTGAAACATCCAACAAAAATAGAAAAAGGAAAAACAAGTTCAGTCACTTAATAAAAAGAATGAGGCATTATTGACAGTATAATGGTCCCAAATTCTAAAATCTATTACTTCAAGTAATGGCAGCGTCTGAATTCGTAATCCATGGCAAGCTTTTTCATAATTTAAGAAGTTCTCTTCTTGATAATTGTGTACTTTCTGTTTGATAAATCTTTTTCCATATATTTCACTATTTTACAAGTAAGTTCAATGTGGCTACTTTCTTTTTGTTGCAGGGTAAATAGACATACAGCCATCCAGATATTCCATTTTATTACTGTAAATAGAAGGCACAAAGTATTCAGATTCCATTTATCCCATTGCTGAAAAAATTTGCCATATATTAAATTGTGATATGTAGTAGTCTGGAATAAAAGTTCATTCTAAATCTGTGCCAAATATCCAAACATCTTTTAATAAAGGAACGCTCGAAGAAAAGATGGATAATAATTTCAACTGTGTTGATACAGTTAAGGTGGCTACAAATCCTCTCTTGTAATTGTTTATGTTTCTGGTTTGATTTGACATTGAGTCATTCATGGCAAGAAAGCCAATGAATGTCCTACATATGTACAGGGATTCTCTTGTTCTGTAATAAATTCTGTAAAGATTGTAGGTAAACATCTGGGCATTTCTCAAAGGATTTCTGAACTGCACATATATCAGTCAGTAATTTCTTACATAGAGTTTTGTGAGATGAAGTGAGCACCATTTGAGGAATAATTTTCTATTGTTTTAGTCTCCAAAATGTGTTTTTAATATATACTGGTGTTGCTGTGGTGGTCCTCAGTGTAAGCGGGGACTGTGTTTCCCAAAGATGGAACCATTGCCTACAAGTATTATAAAGTCAGGGTTCCCACCCAATTTGTTTATTAATGAATAGAGGTTTTAAATTTGATATGATAAAAATACTATTGAAAAACAAAATTGGATTTACCATATGTAAACCATCATCTTTAATTGGAAGATAAGTAATATTTCTTTTCAGGGGATTCAGTCGGCTCCCCCATATTGCTTGAAAAAAGATACTAAGGATCAAAGTTTCTAGTTTTTTAGGTATGGGGACTACAGAGCTGATATATAAAAACACTGGACTGAGAAAGGTTTTAATTAAAAAAATTCTCTTTTCTTCCCCAAATTTCCATTTATTCCATAGTGCCACCTTCTGGTGCCCTATTTCTAGTTTTTCTTCCCAGTTCATAATGTCCATTTCTAGAGGTCCATATTTAATTCCTAGTATAGTAATAGAGTTATCTTGTATCCTCATTTGTCCTATCTGTACCCCTCTTTGATGTGTGCCCCCAATCGGGTAGCTCACGCATTTATTATAATCATGGGCTGCACCTGAAAGTGAACCAAATTCAGTATTTAAACTGAGTGAGTGTCTAACAGATGCCTCATCTGCTACCTGAAGGCTCATGTCAACTACATATTCAATAACTGAGTAAGGTGCTCTATTTTGTCCATCTGTAATTGGGTAAATATTTTGTGACCCATATATTTTATGTAAAGGGGGTCGATAAAAAATGCATATAATAAAGGTCTGAGGGGGCAGCCTTGTCTCACTCCTCATTTAATGGACATCATAGGGCCTTTCCAGCCATTTATAATTGGAACTACTGTAGCTGTTTTATAAAGCGACGGTATCCATTGTATCATTATGTCAGGAACTCTGTAGTGGCATAATACTTCCCAGAGAAAGTCATGATTAATAGAGTTGAAGGCCTTCTGTTAGTCTAATGAAATTATATAACCTGAGGCAGCCCCTTGGTTCCTTGCTCCATTATTTCTCGTAGCAGAATTAAATGATCTGTTATTGTATGGTTTGGAATGGAGCAGGATTGGGCTCCTGATATTACCAATTCTGCTAGTAATAGTCTCTTAGTTAAAATCTTTGTCAGTATTTTAAAATCAGTATTAAGCATACAGATAGGCCTCCAATTCTTTAACAGTGATTTGTCTCCTTTTTTGTATAGGTATATTAATGTTCCTTTGTTAAAAGCCAAAGGGATTTCACCTGTAGAAAGGAGGGAGTTATACATTTTATTTACTTATTGAGACATCAGAATTACACCCATTGAGTCAAAGACTCTTTTGCAAAGGCACCTCGTCGGTAGACATAGTACAATATCACAAGTACAAGTGCAAGACATCAATCAGTACATATATTACATTAGTAGGTAAGGTAAAGAATTGAGTAACATTTCATAGCAGAGGGCAGAGACAGCCCAGAGTTGTGTGCAAAACAGCAGATAGTACAACATCACAAGAACAGTTGCAAAACATCAATCAGTCCATATATTACTTTAATAGGTCCGGTAAAGAACTGAGTAACATTCCATAGCAGGGGACAGAGACAGCCCAGAGTCGTGTGCAGAACAGCAGCAAAAATTATGGAAGGAAGATACAGATAGTATAGATAGTGTGAGGAGGTGGCAGGGGCTGAGTTAGTATACTACTACTAGGTGCAGTCGCTAGTAGAGTTGTTAGCGAGAAATACTTTGAGTGAGGTTTTAAAAGGGCCTATTTTCATACCAGCAGTCAGAGCAATAGGTAGATCAATTAGCCAGCTTGGAGCCCTGTGATAAAAGGCTCTCTGACCTATAGATTTCCTGCAGCGGGGGACCAAGTAGGGAACCTTGGAAGTACTTCTGGTGAATCTTTGTGGGAAGGAGGGTTGGATGAGGCCCTGTAAACTAGGTGGAGTAAGATTCCACTGCATTTTCTTTGCCAGGAGGCATGTGTAGTACTTAAGGTGACATTCAAAGTTTAGCCAGTTTGAGTGACTGTAGAGGTCACACGTGTGGGTAGTTCTATCGCTACCTGTCACCAGGTGGCAGGCCTTGTTTAGCACGGTCTTGATGCGACAGAGAACAGTGTTATCAGCTGAGCCATAGAACACAATTCCATAGCCCAGCACAGAGAGGACCAAGGACGATACCGCAAGGCACAGCCCCTCATTAGGCAGACAGTGTTTGTTCCGATAAAGGAAGCCAATTTTGGAGTTAATGGTGTTACAGAGGATATGAATATGTACATGATAGGTAAGGGAGGAGTCAAGGGTGATGCCCAGGTATTTGAATGTGGTTATCTGCTCAAGTGGGGAGCCTTGGGCGGTGTTGACAAGTAGAGTGGAGTCATGGCAGGGGTTCTGACGGTGTGCAAAGATCATGGTCTTAGTTTTTTTATAGTTTATTACTAGCCTGTGCTCTGTGAACCAGGTCTCATCTTCCGTGAAAGACTTCTGTAGGGCATCCTGCAATGGTTCAGACTGAGGGTTGCTCCAGTAAATGACTGTGTCGTCAGCGTAAAGAAGTAAATGACCAGAACAAGATCAGGGTAGACAGTTTAAGAAAAGACTAAATAGAAGGGGGCCTAGAATGGAGCATTGAGGGACCCAGAGCGAACTGGGAGCTGGGAGGAGTGGGTTGTGCCAAGCTTGACCTGCTGTGACCTGTTAGATAGGTCGTTTTCAAACCAGGCCATAGTATTGGGCATCAGTCCCATGTCAGTCAGGGATCTAAGGAGAAGGGCGTGATGGAGTGTATTAAACGCCTTAGTTAGGTCGATGTAAACTGACCCAACTAAGTGCCCCAGATCCATGGCCTTGTGAATGTAGGAGGTATGTTCAAGGAGAGCTGTGGTGGTGCTGTGGGCCCCACAGAACCCATACTGCTCAGGGCACAAGAGGTTAAATTTAGATAGATGTTCAGAGAGCTGATCAGCTACTATTTTTTCCAGGGCCTTAGAGAGAGAGGGGGCAGAATAGAGATCAGATGGTAATTAGCAGAGGAGGTGCGCTCACCACCTGTCAGAAGCGGGTTGATAACAGCCCTTTTCCAGTGGGTGGGTGGGAAACTTCCCCAGACAGAGGGAGCAGTTAAGGATTTTAGTGAGGGAGATGAGGACAGCTTCGAGGGATAGGTGGAGGAGTATTAAGTCCAAGGAGTATCCACCATGGCGGCTCTTGCCCAGGACATTAGAGATGTAAAACTTAGCCTCTTTTAGAGTTACTACTCAAAATCTGAAAGGTGGGGCGGATGTGGGGGGAAAGTATGAGGATGAAGAGGCTGTAGGGTTTGGGGGCAAAACATTTAGGGGGAGCACACTGCTAAGGTCAGAGGAGGAAGAGTTTAAGGCATTGGCAATTTGTATGGGGTCCTGAGATATGGTCCCATTTAATGAGAGTTGGGAGGGTGGGGGAGATAGGGTTTTACCATTTCGTTCTTTGATAGTAACCCAGAATTTATGCCATGATCCCCTAGAGGAGGTGAGGATATTCTGATAATAACTGGCTTTGGCCTGATGTAAGGCACTAGTACATTTGCTCCTAGCTTCCCTGTACCGTTGTTTGCCCTGAGGCAGGTTTGAAGCGTGGGCTCTATGCCAGAGATTATCTCGGTGGTGCATGAGTTGTGCTTGTGCTAATTCTACAGAAAGCTGTGCGTATAATATTTTGTATAATTCACTGGGAAGACCATCAGGTCCCGTTGTATTTGTTTTTAGAGTTTTGATAACCTCAGTTACTTCTTGTGGGGAGATCTGCCTATTCATTGTGGGCCTAAGATGTAAAGGAATTTCAGAGAGGGTAATATCTGAAAAATATTCTGTGAATTTAGTCCTATCTGTCTGTATCTCTGAAAATAAATTCTGAGAGTAGTGAAATACTACCTGGGAAGTGAGGAGAAGTGGGGGAGGGGTGGAGCAGCAAGATGGCTGCAATGCTGCTCCACTCCTCGCAGGAGCTCCGTTTTTGCAATTTGCTTGCTAAACCTTTTGGCTTAAACATGCTGCATGTTAGACTCTTATTTGTTTATTGATGAATAAAACTTAAGTTTTAATTTCATCTAGTCTGCTAAACCAGGGTCAAAGTGGCACTTTTTTTGTGCAAACTACAGTGGTGAGAATGCTATGAGCATGTATAATTCAAACAAGGCTCCTACCGTTTTGTTGAGGCTTCGAATATTGAATGAAAGTTCTGTGGATAGTGGGGAGCTGCTTTTTAAATGTGGCCATGAATACTATAATTGACAATGGCGGTCCGGTGCTTAAAAAGGGAAAACTGCAGCTCTTTAGACATTTTTTCTGATGGTGTTTTATGGGTGAATTGATTCATTTGCCCGAGCCTGAGTTATAGCTTTTTTGGAAGAACATTTAATTTTCAAAGTGCTCTGGGATGCCCGAGTAGTGCATCAAATAGAGTTCTCATGAATAAAACTCCTACTGCTATCATTTGCACTACCCAGAGAGACACCTTTTTATTAGTGGAGGGGTCTCTTCATGGCATTATATTTGCTGCCAGCTTGGGCTGATTGGATGTACCATAAACGTTGAAGTAGTGGCCTGAAGCTCAAACTTTGAAAAGACCTAGTGCCGCAGTAGCGTGGCAGTTGCTGTATGTGGTGGCTGTATGTGACTGAGATGAGAAATGGAGATGGGAATTTTTCAGACTCACTGCTGCACTGAAGGAGGAAGATTTAGAATTGCAGCATTGTAAATGCCTACAGACTTATCTAGTCTTTAAAAAAGGTATGCTAATGTTGCCTGGGGGTTGGGGTTTATCAGAGTGAAGGTTGTGTGATGAATCTCTTAAGTTATTGTGCTCAGTGGAGCGCTTCTCTCTTTTTTTCTTTTATTTCGACAGATGCTCCCCCCAGTTCAGGATGGTGAAATGACCGGAAATCACTGAAGTACCATTTTGGAACATGGAAAGTTATCCCTGTCAGGGGTTAAAGACTCCAAGAGTTTGGAGACTTTGAAAAGATAGTGGAGACTCTACTGCTGGTAAAGCAAGCATAATAATAAGCTGGGGTAATCAACGGCCTTATTTGGGCCTTACTGTATGGTTGCTGCTGGAATTATGATATGCCTGAGTTGTGCTTTATGAACTACCTTGTTTCATTTTATTGACTTTTCATTGAATGAGCTCAAGTAAGGCAGATTTTTGTATGCCATGCTATTAATACTTGGAAACACAGGAGATAGAGACTCCCGAATGAGAAGCATCACAGCAACTTAAAATACTGTGTCTAAATGCTGCTCTCTATGTGTTTTCTTGCATGTTTATAAGAAATGGAGATTTCCCAGCTACTGTATATTGCTGCTTTACTCCAAAAATGAGCCCACAATGTACTTTCCTGTGACTTGGTATTGATAGTACCACTGACTCTTGATGCATGAGACAGGAGCCATGCTATTTTTTAAAAAGAAAAAAAAATCCCCTGGGGCTGTACTTGGACAAAACCTTTTTGTGGAAGCTATTCAACATTAAGTTAAGTACCTCTATGGGGATATGTATGACTCCAAATTATTCTGAACATAAGTATAGTTTTCACTTATGGTTTATAACTCACAGAACTTCTAAGCCTGTTTAAAACTGAGTAACTCCTAGTTGACCTGGAGCAGTAAAATGACTTTTCAGTTTAATTACATTTTTTCCTTTTTTTACCTTTTTTCTCACCAGCTGTCTCGGGGCATCTCTCAGGCTCGCTCGCTCAGCTGTCTGCCCCAACCGCCCACCTGAGACCATCCTTCTGACACTCACATTGGTATCAGGATCTCCACCTTACCTCCCAGCCCCATAGGAGCAGGCAGAAGATCCCCAGGGAATAGGGTCGGAATTCGTGGCCAGCCTTGGGCATGTGGAGTATCTGTCCCTGAAGGTTGCCATCACCTCACCCAGTAGGTTGTTTTTTTTCTTACTTTTATGCCCTCAATCTCCCTGCCCACTAGAGCTCGGATGTGCAATGGCATCAGGAGACACCTGCCATGGCTCTTGTCCCACTATGTGTTGCCCTAGCATGTGTAGTACCTCTGGTCTCCACCGGGGGCCACTGCAGTGCTGGGCAAACCTCCATCCCACCCCAGAGAGAGGAGAGCTGTCCTCGGATGCTCAATCCTCTCTCTTCCCTGCCGACCTCTGGTGGCCCAGGCTCATTCCCGAACTTAGTTTGCCGGCATGGCGCGAAGTGTGGTGTCCAGTGCCATAACCCTCTGCACCACCTGGCTGGCATTAATTTTATCTGAATTCATTTTATCTTTTTTCATTTATTTTTAAAGTGTTTAAAGAGTAATTGAATGTTTGGTTTGAAGTATGATTTCATAATTCTAATTCTATATTTAATTCAGGAGAAACTGTTGATTCATTAAGTTGCATGTGTTTTTTTTCCCAGAATAGTGTGCAGCTATGGGCTAAAGTTTTATCAATTAGTAATTATTGATGTGAGCAGGAAAGTTTTTTGATCTCCCAACTGGTTGGCTCAATTTAGTAAGCTCTGCAATTGTAGGGATAGGACCGGGCTTAGTCCTCAGTTAAATCATTGACTAACTCATATAAAGGACCCCTCTGGTGAGGGTTTTGCATCTGGGAGGACTAGAATGGCCTTAATTGAAGAAACATATGGCTGTATATTACTGGCTTCATATGAGCTGAAGTAATGCTCTTTTGCTTAACTAACTAATTAGAGATGGCCCAAATTTGGGGGATTGACTCAACATATGGGGAGGTAAAATCCTGGAGTAGTTCCCTGCAGGTGGAGTTTTGACTACACCTGCTAATTTTTGGAGGGAACACTAAATATGTGTTCCTATGCTCACACATTTCAGCTTAGTTTTGGATTGATGGAATTATATTCCTATTTTGGTCTTGTTTGCATCTATTGTGGAATAAGTTTAGCTACTTGCTGGAAAATGAATGTGACTTTAAACAAGGAAGAATCCTTAAGCATAGGTTTATGGAAGTATTTATATATATTCTCCTAAATACTCATTATAAAGAAAATGTAAATCTTGTACTTGCTGATTTTATCTGTATTTTATTGGAAACTGTCTTGGACTGTTTTTTGTTGATGAGTTTTGTAATGGCTTTTTAGCCGAACAAATAAAATCTTAAAATCTTTTAAAAATCTACTTTGGAAGTGTCTGCCGTTGAAGTACATAAATTACCTGTTGGTCCTAGTAAACATGTCATTTCTTTTGGTACCATTCTGTGGTAATTTTGCTCAAATGGGCAGATTGTATCTACCACACCTTGTGTGCCAAATTTGTGTTGGTGGTATAGCTGTCTGGATTTTTGTTCATGAAATTGTCGCATGACTTGTTCTATCCATTGAATTTGTTTTCTGAAATCATGATTTGTGGTATTAGCTATCATCATTAAATTTTGTAATTGTTGTCTCTGCTGTAAGTATATTAAATATGCTTTACAATTGTTCTGTGTACTGTATTGTTTTAGAAGATGTTGTAAGTCTTGTTTTGTATCTTCCCACCATAGAGCTATATCAGTATAACAGATCACCACAGACTTTCTGGCTAAGAGAAATTGTTGTAAGGTAGCCATAAAAAGGTCATCCTGTAAAAAAGTAGTATTAAATTTCCATAATCCTGGGCATTTTGAAAAGGGGGGTGGGGGCAATTCCTATTGTATTCAAAACCATTTTATGGTCTGATAACTCTAAGGGACAAATATTGACTTCTTTCACTGAGAGATTCTGGGAAATAAAAATAAAGTACATTTTCGTGGCTAGTTTTCCTTTTTGGAATGTTAGGAGATGTTGGTGAGTTTTCTTGAAATATCCATCTTTAAGTTGGCCAGTACGTATAGTTTGGCAGAATGTTTGGGAGTCAAAAAATAATTTCTGAGTTCTGCAATGTGAGCTCTTAACCTTGGAGACTCAGGCCACAAATAAAGTCCCCAGAAAAAAGTACATGCCTGGATGTATGTAGATAGGGTTGTATTAATTTGAGAAGTTCAATTCGGGCTGTTTTAGTTTGTGGTGCATATTGATTTATTAATCTACAAGGTTTGTGCTGGATTACCACATCTAAAATTAAAGCTCTGCCCAGGTCTATATCATACAATTTAAGTAATCTAAATTCTGGCAGTCATACTAATATCTCTACCCCTGTACAAACTTCTTGTCCTAGGGACCAGAATGAAGGACCTAGGAACCAATCTCTTTGGGCCTGTCATAGTTCATGGGTTGTATGAAATCTTATGTCCTGTAAGAAGAAAATGCCCAATGTAAGATACTTGAGGAATGAGAATACAGAGTGCCTTCTTTCAGTTCTTTTGATGCTATTAACATTCAAAGTGTAACATGAAAATAAATCACACATCATTAAAAGGAAAAAAAGACAGTGCCTCAAAGTCATCTGGAATATATTATTTCATCTTCCCTGAGTTATTTTTCCCTTTCATTTTTACTTGGGCCTTGCGTTTCTGCTGCCCTTGTTTAAGTTCAGAATCTGTTGTGCCTTCAACATGAGAAGAGGCTATGGAGGAGGAATATGTGTCTTCCTCTGAGCCGTCTGAATGATCTACGAGAATCTCATACTGATTTACTGTTATAATATCCAAGGTTTTAGTTGTTTTTGGTGGGGGAGGGTCAGACATCTATCTAGATCTGGCAGACCTTCTCAGGGTACTGCCTGTGGGTCTTGTGGGTGGGGGCATATCTAGAGGTTAAGGAGTAATAGGTACTGAAGGGGCATGAGATGAAGTAGAGGGTGTAATCTGAGAAGCTGCAGGGTGGCAATTCTCTGGTTCCAAAGGAACTTGTTGGGGAGGGGCAGGGGTTGGGTTTGGTTGTGGAACTGCATCTGGGGGAGTCATTGGTTTTGGGGGAGGCCTGTTCCGTACTTTAGCTTTTTGTGCCTGGGTAATTAATAAAAGTTGGTCTGCTCAATCGTTATGATCAGATTTATTGTGTGCAGCCCCCACACAATTTTAAAAGGTATGACCCAGTTCTTCACAGAGGTTACACTTGCATTCATTTAAACATGAAGACACAGCATGCCCCATTTCTTCACACACTGTGCATTTTATCTTATCACAGACACTGCTAAGGTGTGTTGTATTCCCACATCTATAGCACGCCTTCGGCTGGCCAGGATAAAACAAAACCCCTCTATCTCGTCTTTAGAAAAAAGAATTAGGAAGGTGTAAAAGCCCTGTATCACTTGTTTTTAACAGTACTTTCATTCTCCATCCCCCAGTCCATATGTTTTCAGAGTTCAGTATTGCTTCTGGTCCTTCTAACACAGTACAGTGTAATTTCAACCAATACTCCACATCCTTTTTATGTACCCCTCATTCCGGAATAGAATGGTTATGGTTTTATATATATATTTTTCTTATTTTACCAGGAGACACACACTAAGCTGAAAGCTTATTTACAGGTGCGACCTGGGAGCACAAGGAAGTTGAGTGACTTGCTCAGGGTCACACAGTATGCAACTGGGGGCTGTGGGATTCAAACCAGGTCTCCAGGTTTGCAGCTCAGAGCCTTAAACCACTGCACTATACTGGCCCCACAGGTTTAGTTAAAGGAATTGCCAAACATGGTGACCACAAAACATTTTTTTTCAGAGTATTGTATTTTTGTCCAGAATATTTCATGCCCATGAGTAGTTTTAAAACTAATGTCAAATGTAGTTTCCCCTGAAACATGAATCAGGGTATAGATTTCATGTGAAAAAAACTTCATGGAGTCCTTTAATAAGGTTCTGGCTACAAACAGATGATCTGGGGGGTCAGCCATGTCTCCAACATACAATAGTCTCACTACATTGCAATGTTTGGCAGGTAATATTGGGGTTTTAAAGAGAAAAGAAAAAGGCCTTCTTAGGGTGTCATTCCTTATATTCAAAGGAGCTGCAGGTGGGTCTGTGGGTGCTGGTTGTTCTGTATTTTATTCATGCTGAGGAACAGTAGGAAAATGTAGTACAGGATTTTGGGTTAAATTAAGGTCTGCTGGTATTTGCAATGGGTCTGTAAATGTGGATTTATTACCTTCTGTTTGATTTCCCGATTCATTATGTGCAGAGCCTGTCACATGAGGAAAGTCTGTATCTACAGGCATTCTGATTGGGGAGGATCCTGAAATCCATTGCCCGTTCATGTGGTCTGTTTCCCAGCCCATGCTCTGCAGGGCCTGCTCAACTGACCATTCAGGTATGTTTGTGCTTGAGGCTTCAGTTAGAGGTTTTTGTGTTTCAGGTAATATTTTAATGTTAGATAGGGATTTTGTACTCACTTTGCATTGCGAGTCTGCAGCATCTCCTTTGTGTGAGGGATTGGCATTCACATTCTGTAGATCAGAAGCTTCAGGCAGCAGCTGTGGTGTTCTAACATCGGCAGTCAGCTGGTGGTTGATGACAGTCCCAGCTGCACTGTCAGAATGGAGCTGCCGTATCCTTTTTTGAAGAGTCATCTTTTGGAATAAAATTTACACTCCTCAGAGTCTAGGATTTGTTGCAGATTCTTTGATTCTTCTGTATCATAACCAACCTGGCACTGTGAGTTCTCTGTCTCACCAGGTGAATCAGTATCACTGTTAGTGTTGTCTGGGTCCATCAGTTCACTGTGCTTAGTATTGGAATATATTTCAGTTGGCTTATCCATTTTTCCTGCATCAGTGTTTTCTTGCTCTTCCATGTCAATATCATCAGCATTTTCCCAAGATTTATTTAAGTCCACAATAGCCTCTTGTGACCCAAAGACATGGGAGAGGACAACCTCCCTGCCTTAGCAGCACCTCCTCCTTCTCCAGCTTCCACCGAAGTGGCCATCTTGGGAGTCAGCCAGCAATTCCCCCTGTGGTGAGTAGGGAAATTTCCCTAGTATTCTGGCAAAATATCCCTCATTCACTAATAATACCACCAGTAGCTTAATTTGCTTCAATGTCAGTCAGTTTCTTTCGGGAATAAGCAGAGTTATAAATAAACAGGGAAAGGCTCCCTAACCTATACGAACAGCCAGTTTTATTGAAGAAGCTCCTGTTGTACAGTACAATAGCAAGTCCCTCAAGATGAACTTTTAGGGCTAAAGTTAAAAGTTTTTTTAGTCTGTCTGTACATAGATATACATAATGTATAGATGTATAGGCATTTAGATGTATAGTATAAGGGCCTAGACTTGATCCAGCAGCACTCATTGAACTGCAGTGCCTTGACCATTTCAAATTTGATAGGCTCACCATTTAGAAATGATGTACCTTACCTGGACCATGTTTGCAGACTGTGTTGATGAGACACAAGTAGAGGTATGAATAATAACAATAATAAATGTAAATGCATGCAGATTCTGTTACAGGGAGGGAGTTACAAGACCTGTGAGATAAGGAATTACATCATGTAACAAGGAGAAAGCCTTTTCAAGACAGAGACAGAACCGTTAGACTCCTATGCATGTAGTAAAAGTATGCAATAAAAAGTTGCTAAAGATTCTAACAAACCTTTTGTTTTGAATACTACAAAACAAGACATGGTACCAGAAGTGGTTTCCAGATTTTCCTGAAATTATAAAGAAAAACAACCAAGAATAAGAACTATTGTGGAAAAGGGACAGTATTTGCCTCGCAGTGATATAGGTTCAAGTCAATGCAGCTTTTGCTTGCTGGTCTTACCTGTACTGGAGTCTGCAAAAATGGAGCAACTAAGACCACCACTAGAGATCAGGTTTATGAGCAATTTAGAAGACACAGTCAAATGTTATAAGCAATGTTTTAATCTCTGTTTACAAGCAACTGGTGCAAACAAAAGATCGCCCACAAAAAGTAGCTTTACTACTGGGTGTAGTAGGCTCAGAAGCTTTAGACATATGTACCACTTTTCAATTGTATGCCAAGGACAGGCAGAACTGTGATACTGTAGTGGAACAGTTTGAAGTGTATTGTGTGACACAGACCGGGACAAGAAGAAGCCACACACTCAACCTTAGAACACAGCTACTGGCTGCCTTGGCATTCTATACCATGGGCTCTTACTGTAGGAGAATGCAGACATCACCGGAATGACTCGGTCCTTAATATCCAGGTGTCAAAAACAGGTTACCCCACCCTCTTGGAGCATGTGAGGAATGCACATCCTCCCCTCAACTGAGGCAGGCTTCAGGAACATAAAGAAACATAGAAACATAGAAACTGTCAGCAGATAAGGGACTTCAGCCCACCTAGTCTGCTCTAGTACCACTAACAATTGCACTGTATCATGCACTGTTGGCATTAGATTGTACCTCCTCCCAACTACCGGCAATCCTCTAACCCTTTCCCAAGTATGTTTAAAACCTGTAATTGTTTCTGCCACCACCACCTCCACTAGCAGACTGTTCCCTTTATCCACCACCTTCTCAGTGAAGAAGTACTTCCTCACATTCCCTCTGAACCTCACTCCCTCCAGTTTCATCTTGTGCCCCCTCATCCTTGAGCATCTTTTTCTTCAGAATATAGTACTCTCCAGTACTTTATTCTTCTCTGTAAAGTACTTATATGTCTCAGTCATATCCCCACTCTTCCTCCTCTTCTCCAGGGAGTACATATTTAATTCCCTCAGCCTATCCTTGTAGGGCTTGTGATGTAGTCTCTGCACCATTTTGGATGCCTTCCTCTGAACCACCTCCACCATATCTATGTCCTTATGTAGATGAGACCTCCAGAATTGGACTCAGTATTCGAGGTGGAGCCTTACTAATGTCTTGTATAGTGGAATTATTACCTCCCTTTTTCTGCTGGTGATTCCTCTGCCTATGCAGCCCAGCATGCTGTTTGTCTTTCCTGCCACCTTTTCACACTGCCTATCTACCGTGAGGTCATCAGAGATGATCACACCCAGATCTCTTTCTTACTTGGAGCATGCAATTTCTCCCCCACTCCACCCCAGCTCCTGGGTTTTTGTGCCCTACAGTATGTGCATTATCTTGTACTTTTTTGCGGTGAAACCTAGCTGCCAATCCTTTGCCCAATCCTGCAGCTTCCTTAGATCTCCCCTCATTCTATCCACTCCCCCTGGTGTCTCCACCCTGTTGTAGAGCTAAGTGTCATCAGTGAACAGGCACATTTTCCCTTCCAGACCCTCTGCAATATCACTGATGAAGACATTGAAAAGGACTGGACCCAGCACTCATCTCTGTGGTACCCCACTGGTCACTTTACCCTCTGCAGAGTGAATGCCATTTAGCACCACCCTCTGGGTCCTGTCATCCAGCCACTTTTCCACCCACTTCACTACCTTCTTTACCATCCCCGTGTTCCCCAGCTTGTTTAACAGCCTTCTGTGTGGCACAGTGTCAAAGGCCTTGCTGAAATCCAGGTAGGCCACATCCACTGCCCCTTTCTGATCCACCTCCCTGGTTACCCAGTCAAAGAACTCAATGAGGTTAGTCTGACATGACCTCCCTGCCATACAACCATGCTGCCTTGGGTCCTGTAGACCGCTGACAACCAGGTGTTCTACTATTCTTTCTTTTAGTAATATTTCCATGACCCTTCCCATTACTGAGGTTAGGCTGACCAGTCTGTAGTTCCCTGCTTTCTCCCTGTTTCCACTTTTGTATACAGGGACCACATCAGCTCTCCTCCAGTCTTTGGGTACCTCCCCTGTTTTCAATGACAGGTTAAATAGGGTTGTAAGAGGTTCTACCAACTCTTTTTCTTAACTCTTTCAGTATCCTGGGGTGCACCCCATCTGGTCCCATAGCCTTATCAACTCTTATTACCTCCAGTTCCCTGAGGAGCCTTTCCTTTGGAAAGGGACCTTATCAATTTCCACGGTTTTCCTACCCTTATCACTTATTGCTGGCCAATTTCCCCACCTCCGCTATTATAAAAACTGAAAAGAAGTATTTGTTCAGTATATCTGCTTTCTGGTGGTCATCCTCTACACTACCCTCATCCTCCCCTTTCAGTCTCACAATCCCTCCCCTTGCCTTCCTTTTTCACTGATGTACCTGTAAAACATTTTGTCCCCCCCCTTACCACTGTGTTTTCTATGGATTATTCTGTTTGTGCCTTGGCTTCCCTAACTACCTTCCCCACATCCCTTTGTTTTTCCTGGTACTGTACCTCTCCCTATCCCCCTCCTCCTGTGTTTTTTTTGTAATGCTTAATTGCTATAACCATAGTGGCCTCTTCTTCCTCTTCCCCTTACTAACCTGTTTGACAGAGTTGTGTCACCAATGCAATCCCTGTTTTGATCATCACCCACTGATCCTCTACCCCATTCTGCTCCCCTATTCTGACCAGTGCTTCTTCTAGGCATTTTCCCATCTTTCTGAAATCCACCATCCTAAAGTCTAGGAATCTTATTTTTGTGTGGCTTGGTTCCTCCCCCTCCATTATTTTAAACCACACTGTTCTATGATCACTGCTCCCCAGGTGTTCCCCTACTGTAACCCCTGTCACACCATCCCCATTTGTGACCACCAGGTCCAGTAGTGCCATCTCCTCTGTGGGTTCTATGACCAGCTGTTTAAGACATGCCCTGTACAGGGAGTCCAAGATGTTCCAGCTCCTAGTTGTTGCTGCCATGGGGAGGCTCCACTTCACGTCTGGTAAATTGAAATCACCAACCAGCAACACCTCTCCCTTGTGTGCCATCCTTTGGATTGCTAACATCATCTCCTTATCTACCTCCTACCCCTGAGCTGGTGGTCTGTATATTACCCCTGTGCAGATGACTGTCCCCCTTACTCCTTTCTAGTGTAACCCAGAGAATTTCCCCATCTCTCAGTTTCCCTTGAATTTCTGTGGCCTTTATATTTTCCCTCACATAGAGAGCCACTCCTCACCCATACTTGCCTATTCTGTTCCTCCTGAATAGATTGTTTGTTTGTTTGTTTGTTTATTCGCTTAATGGGTAAGCACACTGGAAACTAGTTCCTTTTACAGGTGTGACCCACATATATTACATAAAAACAGTACATAATCAAACATACACATACAATACAGCAAAATTGCAGACAAAAATGTTTTTGTTACAAAAAATTAAATCATAAAAAACATATACAATTAAATTGAGACTCAAAATACATCCTTAGTGCATCGACAAACTTTTCAGCAGAACATAACCACCTAATATCATAAGGAATTTCATCCCAAATAGATGGAGCAATATAAGAAAAGGACCTTTGCCCACTTTTAGTTTTCATGAATGGGATCTCAAAAAACCTGCTGTCTGACCTATATCTAGAGTAATAACCATCACTATATGGCCTCAAAAATTTAGAAATATTATGTGGAGTCCCAGAGTCTACAACTCTGTATATAAACATAGCCACGTAATATTGAACATTTAATAAGACAGGCAACCAACCCATTTCTTTCAAAATCAAACAATGATGAGATGATTTAGGACAGTTTAAGGCAAATTTGGCTATCGAATAAAGTAAAGTGGATTTCCTTGAAATCACTGTCGCAGAAGCAGTAACAGTGATTATGGCTGCATAGTTCACAATAGGAGCTAAACAGTGTTTGGAAATAGCTAACCTAGACTCAGGAATAACGAATGAATGAATTCTATACAAAGGAGCCAATCTACAGTGAATTCTTGAGGTAACCATCAGTAAATGAGGTTCGTAACTTAAGTGTGAATCTAACAATACTCCAAGATATTGAAATGTGTCTACATGATCAAACAATACTCCATCAAGAGACTTAACTTCCAATTTATTATCCTCAGATCTCAATCTAGGGGAAGGATCAAAAACCATCACCTTTGTCTTAGATCTATTTAAAAGTAACTTACAGGCCAGAAGAGAAGACTGGAATTTACACATTTCCTCTGTTAAGGAAACACCTAAGTCTCCCACAGATGAACCCTGCATGTAAATTACTGCATCATCAGCATAAAGAGTTAGAGAAGCATTGTTAGTCACACTCACTACTTGATCAAAAAACAATGAAAACAAAAGTGGCCCCAAAATAGAACCTTGTGGGACCCCACACTCAACCAATACAGAGTCTGATACAACACCCCTAAACTTAACCCTCTGAAACCTATTTGTTAAATAATTCCTCATCCAGTCCAGAAAAGAATCACCAGCTCCCAGAAACTCTAATCTAGAAACCAACAACTGATGATTAACTGAATCGAATGCCTTGGTCAAGTCCACGAACACGGCACCCATCAGGCACCCTTTATCCATGCCATTAAGTACCGAGTTCGTGAACTCGACCAAGGCAGTCTCAGTACTCTTTCCTTTACGGAAACCATGTTGGCTCTGGGACAGTAGTCCAAGGCAATCCACATACTCAATCAGTTGATTATAAACTATTCTTTCCTGAACTTTAGCTAAAGCAGACAAAATAGAAATGGGTCTGTAATTACCAAACTCCTGTTGTGAACCAGATTTAAGAATAGGAGTGACCAGAGATTGTTTCCATAAACTGGGTATAGTACCCATCACAAATGATAAATTAAAGATAACACTAATTGGAAGTGCTAAAACTGAAGCAGCATCGGCCAATAAACTAGGACATAAACCATCAGAGCCAGCTGAGCTATCCTTTTTAATACACCGTAATAGCCTCTCAACCTCTTTTGGGGTAGTGATCCTAAAGTAAAACTTACGATTACCTGTAAGATTTTCAGACATTCCTAAATGATTCACCTCAGGCTGGTCACCACAAGAATTAAACAATACAGTAAATTTTGAATTAAACTCATTAGCTATCTTCAAAGGACAAGTCAACAAGTCACCATTCAGCCTCATTGAACTTGGTTGACATACATTAGGCCTTATCAAAGCATTAATAGTTTTCCAAAAAGTAGTAGTATTGGACAGTCCTTCGTATTGTTTATGTCAGATAAAGTCTGTCTTAGACTTCCTTACCTTAGCCTTACATTGATTCCTTAAAGTCCTGTAAGCATGATAACCAGAAACAGAATTGTTAGTTTTATACATTTTCCAAGCCTTGTCTCGTCGTCTCATAAGTTTAATCAGGGAAGATGTTAACCACCCATGAGTTTTCCCTAGAACTCTTCTTTTAACAAGGGGGGGCAAAGTGATCCAAAACATATGTCAACTCATTAATAAAGAAATCCAGGGCAAAATCTACACCAGGAATAGAATATAAAAAAGACCAGTCTATTTTACCCAACTGTGTACAAAAAGAATGCACATCAAACCCAGAAAAAGATCTCGAAGTCCTTATGATTGGCTTGGGCTTCTTCAATCCCCCGTGATTCCAGATACAAAAAACTGGATGATGATCACTCAACGCATCAGAGATCAAGCCACATTTTATCACATTAATAGGTCTATTTGTTAATATCCAGTCCAATAAAGTATGATTTCCGGATCTATTGTTATGTCGAGTGGGCAAAGTAACAATTTGTTGTAAACCAGACTGAAGCAAAACAGTATTTAACTTTGTTATACCTGAACCCATCCAATTTAAAGTCCCCCAATACTATCAGCTCTGTAAAAACCCTAGTATTTAAAGCATTTACAAATTCCGGTAAACCTAATTTACTACCACTAGGTGGAAGATATACACAACAAATAGTTAATTTCTTAACAAGACCCGTTGTTAGCTGAATGGCGACATGTTCACAATAATCCAAATTCCCATTAAAAATAGTGTTCTCATTTACCACTTAACATAAAACAAAACCCCTCCCCCTCTACCAATAACACAATCTTTTCTAAACAACTTGTAGGCAGGTATACACAGTTCAGTATCAAGAACAGATGAAGTTAACCAAGTTTCAGTCAATGCCAAAACATCCGGGTTGTAAAAACTAATCCACGACTCCACCTCATGAAATTTGGATGTTAAACTCAAGACATTAAAGTGCATTATTTTAAGGCCATGAGAATATTGTAGAAAGAAGTCACTGTCTGCCATGTCATTTGCCAAAGGACCGGGATTACTTTCCACATTGCCAGATCGAATTAGCAAAAGTAGGCAGTGTGAACAGGTTTTTATACAAACTAACAAAACCCATTTCCGTGTCTTACATTTCATAGCACTGTACCCCAAATTAAAACGTATGTAGTTAGCCTTTACCCCAAATAAATAACCACAGTTAAAAACAGGAACTTGTCGTTGAGTCTGAGACTGTAACCTGGTATGGCCACTTGCTGGCTCTTGTTTTCAATACACCAAGTCTCTGTGATGGCCACAATGTCTAGGCCAGATTCTGCCATGGTAGCCTTGAGGTCACCTAGCTTGTTACTCAGAATTCAGGCATTTGCACACATGGCTCTCTACAATGTGGAGCCCCTCCTCTGCTTTTCTCTCTTATGCCACTCTCTTTTCTGATCAAAATCCTTGTCAGACCCTCCCAGTTTCCTATCTTTGTGCTGACCAAAGGTCTTTAATGTTTTAATCTCTTCTTGAGTATCCCTGTAGTGTCTGTGCTCTCGGGGGGGGGCATATTATGTCTCCTATCTTTTCTTCATCCCCCCATACCCCTCGGCTAGTTTAAATGCTTGCTAGTGAAGCACTTAAACTTTTCACTGAGGACCATGGTCCCCTCCCTAGATGGATGCAGGCTGTCACCTTTGAACAGGCTGACATCCCTCCATGTGGAGCCCCAGTCACCCATGAAGCCAAACCCCTCCTCTACACACCATTCATTCAACCATGAGTTGAACTTTTGGATGCAGAGTGTCCTAGCCTTCCCCTTGCCATGGACAGGCAGTACCTCCAAGAAGGACACAGAGCTTGCTACCTGCTTCAGGCCTCTCCCCAACTCCTTGAACTCCTTCTGTATTCTGTCTAACTCTACCCTATCCTCTGTCTAACTCTACCCTATCCCCTGTCAGGTAATTTGTCCCCAGGTGGACAATGGCATTCAGCCCCTCCCTCACTAATATTGCCCCTGTGATCCTCTGGATTTGCTCCCCATCACTCCATATTGTGCCTCCTGGAAGGCACTTGTCCTCCTTCTCCCCCTTGCTACTTGTCCCCAGTTCAACTCTCCAGACTATTGAGTCCCCCACTAGGGGTAACTTCCTCTTCCTTTGGGGGTCCTCTACCCCCACCCCTGGAGCTCCATTTCTGAGGACCTGCTCATCCTCCTTGGTCTCAACCTCAGGTGTCCTTGTGTGACTCTCCCACTCCTCGAAAACAGTGTAGGAGTTTCTAAGTTTGACTGGATGGAGGACGTACTTCAGATCCATCTCATGCACCCTCCCCAAGCCCACTTGGTTCCATTCACTCCTCCTCCTGGGCAACCTTTGAGTTGGTGGTTGTAGACACTGTGGCCTCTGTATGGGGACAGAGGTCACCTGTATCCTGGCCAACTCTGGTCAGAGACAGGCAACCTCCGTCTTCAACCCAGAGAGGTGCCTACAGATGGGGCAGCACTGCATGATACAGAATGTCCTCTTCAACACAGCAGCTCAGCGCCCACTGCACTGTGCCACTCCCTGCATCTTCCCTGTTTGCACTGGTATGCCTTCACCCTTGTCCTATGTAGGCCTATATCTTATCTAAGCCCTCCTGCTGCCCAACTTTATCTCATGGCCCTGGTACTTGTCTCCTGTACCCTGAAAGTATTTCTTGCTTCTACCCTCTGGATATTGCCCCTCTAAATCAAGGTTAGTCACCCCTAGATGAGTGCCTTCTGCTGCGTTTCTTAGTCCTCTATCCAAGTTTTACCCCAGGTGTTTTTTTTTTTTTGGTAAGTAACCATATCAGATAGGCTGTGTTTTAAATTTGTAAAGGGGCATTCTATGCTATGGCAGGTATGTCAAATGTAGTGGGCACCACAGACTGTATGCATGTGGACATAGATGCCCCATCCATGGACGTGGAAGTCTAACAGAATATGAAAATCATTAAATAGTATGAAGATGCAGGTGATGAAAGAAAGCTCTGGACTGATTACACACATGTGTAAAAATTTAAAGTGCACTGGATTGACCCATGATCCATTCATGTTGGAGAAGTCCCACCTTTTGTTAAGTCTTTACACAGTGTTTCAGAATGTGGCTGCCTGATCAACGAGTATACATGCAGCAATGGCAATGTGTGATAGCAAGTGTGCATTATGGAAGACACCTGTGTCTCCTTTCCTACAGGCAATAGTGGATCCCCTCTATGGTTCTGAGTCATGATGCTTTACCTTACTCCACCACTCTAGCTGATGAGAAGCATACAAAGTCACACAGACAGAAAAGAGGCATCAATGAGCATGTGTTTAGCATTCTAAAGATGCATTTTTGATACCTAAACAGGAGAGATGGCATGCTGATGCTGGCATCAGGGAAGGTGAGCAGTGTTTTCACCATCTGTTATATGCTACAAAGCACAGCTATGTCAAAGATAGAAATGTAGTGCTTCACAATCACTCTTACTATAGAGAAAAACATGTATGGAAATATATACTAAGAGGTAAAGACTGTGTTTTGACTTTTAGAAGGAAAATTCTTTGTTTTCATATGTATTATATATAATCTTTGCAAATAACTGCATTAATGCACCAGTTAGGGTTCAACTTAATGCAACAAAAGTAGGGAAATCTGGTGTTAGGGTTTCCAAACCCAATTCCCCACCCCAAGCCACACTCCTCAAGCAGCACAAGGAAGAAATATTAGGGTTTCGGTCCTCTGGGGTCTGGCAAATCAGAAGTTGGGACTTCCTTGGGGTTGTCAACCCTAATGATCACCCCTCACCCCAGCCTGTAGCCTCCTGTCCAAAATACAAGGTACAGCTCCAAGCCACTGCCTCACAGTTATGCACTCTTCAAAGGTAGACAAGTATGTCTCACCACATGTTGCCAACACAATCTGTTGTAGCTATCTTCACACAGGGCCATTCAGACCCTGCCTGAAGAGAAGAGATCACATCTGACCTTGTTTTCTCAGGGGAGTGGGTGGGCATAAGGGTTGACCATCCCAAGAAAGTGTCCACCACTGATTCACCAAGACTCCAGAGACCACAAACCCTAGAGCTTTTCCCTTTTGCTGGTAGGGGTGGAGGTGGGGGTGGAGAGTTAGGGTTGGATAATCTAATGTCAGATTTCCTGCCTTTGTTGTGTTAAATTGAACCCTAACATGTGCATTAATACAGCTTTTTGCAAATAATTTCCTTTCTTTTTCAGATAGTGGAATCGTATCCTCGTCCATGCAGGTGTCTTTTGGGCCTGCATGAACAGATGCAGAAGCATAGGACCCTGTGGGCCCTGAGCAAAAGGAAGACTCTGTCCACCTATGGAAGTGCAGGGCCCTCTGGACCCTACATTTTTTGTGCAGTGACAGATGTCAAGAATTCACGGAGCTGTCTGGTGGACTGCATAAGTGCAGGGCCTTTGGGTCCCTGTGCTTCCATGTGGCCACAGATACAAATGCACAGGGCAAACAGTCATTCTCTCAGCCTATACACATGCCCTCTGCCACCCATGGGTGCAGAGCTGAAAGGCCCTATGACAAGAGAAGTGTTGTGTTGTCTTCACTATATGGTACTTGGGCCCCTGGGGGCAACAATGCACCATTCCTTCCACTAGCAGTGGGGTGGTGTCACATAACAGCATCATCCCCCAGTCTCGCCCCATCCAGCTGGCTCATGGAGCTCACCCCTGATCTCTGCTCACTGGAACAGGATCACATAGCACTACCCACTGGGGTAAAGTCTGGAACTGCACATATTTCTTAATAATATATATTTTTTTAATATTGTTCCCAAATGTTTAAGATAGTCATGTTATGACTCCCGACATGTGGTATTTACAGTATATTGGCCAAAAGATAATTTTGCACCACAACTGGGAAATCCCATCTCTTCCAGGATCTAAAAAATGACACTTGTCATGTTTATGAGGTGGTGTGAAAGAAATGGCTATTTTCAAAGTTTGGAATTAAAATATTGAAAATTAGTGATGTTATGAGTGAATGTTTAAATATTTCTATGTTCAATCATAACTCATTCATATTGCAATATGTGTTCACAAAATTTTCAACAGAGCCTTCTTATTACCCAACCTAATGAAGCCAGTAGGTGAACATTTACAAATCACAGATGAAACATCATTCCCGGCACAGGTGTGCAAACACCTATTGGCCTGGATATGAAAAACAACATCTGTCACAATCATGAGGTGGTGTGAAAAAATGGCTATGCTGAAAATTTGGGGAAAACATATTTAAAATTACCATAGTTATAACCGAGAGTAGAAATATTTCAATGTACACTCATAACTTTGTTGTTTTTTAATATGCTGATTCCAAGTTTTCAACATAGGCCCAGATATTCAAAAGGGTTGTGCATGGCGCAACAGTGTTTCACCATGCACAATCCACTGATGCGGCTGGTGCGATATTCAAAAGGGAAAAGTGCGCCACACAAATCCCGATCATGAGCACAGTTAATGTACTGAGCACAGGTGGCGGGCGTGCCCATGCATAACCTGCACAGCCCGATATTCAGCCTGGGATGTGCAGAGTCATGCATGCACAACCCCTACCTGTGCCTGCACAAAGTTACGCCAAAAAAAAAAAAAGGAACAAGGGATGGCCACCCACAGGTGAGCTGCCACATTGCAGGGCACAACACGGCAGCTGCCACCTGTGGGTGGCCACCCGAGTTCCTGCCACACCTGGCGGCACCCACCCATGCCCCATCGTGGGCATCCCTGGAATGAAATCCCCCGTCCAATATCCCTGGTGGTCCAGTGGACCTCTATATGCCCGATCGCGGGCATCAATATAGTCCCCCCCACGTCCAATATCCCTGGTGGTCCAGTGGACAGATCACCACCCGATCACGGGCATCTGCAACATATAACAGACCCTACCACCATGGTGGTCTAGTGTACCCCTCCCAACCCACCCACTGAGCCCAACCACCCCACTCCCCGTCAGCCAGCGCGGCGGCACCCCACTCACCTGCCACCCCTGCCCACCGACTGACACGCGGTAGGACTGCACGCCCATTGGTTCTGGCGTGAGCCAATGGGCATGCAGCTTATACTACTACTCAGTCCAGATCTGTAAATGATTCATTCACATATCTGGACTGAGTAGTATGGTATGAGCTGCACACCCATTTGCTCACACTGTGAACCAATGGGTGCAGCCCCACCGAGCTGTCAGTCAGTGGGCGGCAGGGGGCAGGCGGTGGTGCTGCCACCCGCCGCTGACGGGGGGGGCGTGGGGCTTAGTGGGCGGTGGGAAGGGTATACTAGACCACCAGGGTGGTAGGGGTCTATTATGTGTTACGGATGCCCACAATCAGGTGGCGATCGGTCCACTGGACCACCAGGGATATTGGACGGGGGGACTATACTGATGCTGACGATCGGGCACATAGAGGTCCACTGGACCACCAGGGATATTGAACGGGGGGACTATACTGATGCCCGTGATCAGGCACATAGAGGTCCACTGGACCACCAGTGATACTGGACGTTTATTTTTATATATTACAGGAATGCCCGCGATCGGGCTGCAGGGGGCGTCAGTCCTCAACGGCTGCTGCCTGGCAGGGTGCCAGGCACAAGTCATCCGGGATCGGAGCACCTGCATGCTAATGGCATGCAAATGGGGCCATAATGAGATGCAAATGGCCCCCTGTGTGCCTTGCATAAATTATGGCCCCATTTGCAGGTCCTCTTTTCAATATCTCAGGTGCTGTGCATGGCGCAATGGCACTTGCGCCAGTGCATCTCCATGCTCCACTCTGGCCACTTGCGCTGGCACAGTGCCACTGCGCCATGCACAGTGGGGATGGCCAGGGTGTGATATTCAAAGCTGCTGTGCCATAGCGCAGCTCCGATGACTATCGCCCAGGGCACACACCTGCGCAACACAGTTGAGTTGCACCCAGGCTTGCGCCACAGCCTGGCACAGTTTGAATATCTGAGCCATAGCCTTCTTATGACCTCACTTCATGAACCAGACAATGAAAATGTTCAAATCCCACCCAAAAGGTGATCTTGCTCCACAAGACTTGAATGACAACAGCTGTCTTGTTCATGAGACGGTGTGAAAAAATGGCTATGCTGAAAATTTGGGGTCATAATATTTAAAATTAACAAAGTTATGAACAAGCATAGAAAAATGTCAATGTACATGCATACCATTGTTGTTCTTTTTAATATTTGTACCCCAGTTTTTAACAGAGCCCTCTTATGACCCCACCTCATGAACAAGGGCAATGAAAAGTTTTAAATTCCACCCAAAAGGTAATTTTTTGCAGTTGTGCAATGACAGTGAAATCACTTTTTGGGATGGATTGGAAAATGTTTACAACCGCTGTTCATGAGGTTGGTCCCAAAAAGGCCATGTAAAAAATTTTGTTTAAGCATAGAAACACAGAATTTGGTGAGGACTACTTGACTCATCTAGTCTACCCATTTTCCCTACTTATGTTTACACAGCAGACCCTACTTAATCTCCGGCTTTTCCCCCCTTTCCTTGCCATTAAAGTTCTCTTATGCTTATTCCATGCCTTCTTGAATCTCACTATAGTTTTTGGCCCAACACCTCCACTGGGAGGCTGTTCCAGGCATCCATCACTCTTTCTGTGAGGAAGTACTTCCTTACATCGCCCCTTAGCCTACCCCCCTCCAGCTTCATAGCATGACCCCATGTTCTTGAGCATCTTTTTCTTTGAAAAAGGCTTTGCTCTTGAACCTTATTTATATCTATAAGGTATCTGAAAGTCTCTCTATCATATCCCCCTCTCCCTCCTTTCCTCCAGGGTGTACATATTGAGGTCTTTCAGTCTGTCCTCATAGGGCTTTTAATGCACACCCTGCACCATTTTAGTTGCCATCCTCTGGGCCACCTCCACTCTGTCTATATCCTTCTGGAGATGTGCTATCCAGAACTGTACACTGTACTCTAGATGAGGCCTCACCAGTGATTTATACAACAATGGTATCACCACCTCCCTCTTTCCACTGGTGATACCCCTCCCCATGACCTCTAGCATCCCATTGGCTCTCCCTATTGTCTTGTCACACTGTTTAAACACATTTAGGTTATCAGATATGATTACCCTCAGGTTTCTTTCCTGTTTAGTGGTCACCAGTACCACTCCCCCCATTTTGTACTCCACCCCTGGGTTTCTGCACCCCATGTGCACAATTGTGCACTTCTTCACATTGAAACATAGTTGCCACACTCTTGACCATTCCTCAAGCTTTCTTAGACCCTATTCATTTTATCAACCCCCCCAAGAGTGTTTACCCTATTGCAGATCTTAGTGTCATCTGCAAAGGGTATACCTTCCCTTCTAGCCCTCTGCAATGTCACTAATAAAGACATTAAATAGGACTGGTCCCAGTACTGACCCTTGTGGCACCCCACTGATCACCCTTTCTTCTTCAGCTCAGAGTGATCTTCATTTACCACCACCCTCTGCTGCCTATCTTCCAACCAATTTCTTACTCAGTTTACCATCTTTGGACCCACTCCTAGGCTGCCCAGATTGTTTACAAGTCTCCTATGTGGAATGGTGTCAAAGGCCTTACTGAAATCTAGGTAGGCCACATCCACCACTCCATTCTGATTTAATTCACTGGTCACCCAGTCAAAGAAATCTATCAGTTTGTTTGACATGACCTCCTCCCAGTAAATCCATGCTGCCTCAGATCTTGCAAGTCACTGGATCCAAGATATTACACAGTCCTTTCCTTTAGGAGTGAGTCCATTAATTTCAATTAATTTCTCCACCACTAAAATCAAAATGACTGGCCTGTAGTTGCCAGTCTTCTCTCTGCTACCACTTTTGTGAAGTGGGACTACATTTGTCCTTCTCCAGTCCTCCAGGACCACTTCTGTCTCCAGTGAGTGGTTAAACAGGACTGTAAATTGTGCAGCAAGCATCTCTCTGAGCTCCTTCAATATCCTTGGATGTATCCCATCTGCCCCAATTCCTTGTCCACTTTCAGATTTGTGCAGGCTTTCAGGACAGCCTCCTCTGTAAATGGACTAGTGTCCCCCTCCCTTCCCTCCATGCCTCCCACACATAACTGTGGTCCCTTTCCTTCCCTAGATGAACACTGAACAAGTGTATTCATTCAGGATGTCTGCTTTTTCCCTTGCCCCTTTCCACACACTGCCCCTTCCCTTCTTAGCCTTATAGTCCCTCCCTGGTCTTTCTCTTTTTGCTTATATACCTGAAAAATGTCTTGTCTCCTTTTTTTACTGTCTAAGCTATTTTTACCTCCATCTGCACCTTTGTGCTCCTGACTGCTTTGCCTGCCTCCCTCAGTTTCTCCTGATACACCTCCTTATCTTTCTCCCCTTGTGTCTCCTGGTACCTTCTGAATGCCAACTTTTTTGCCCTTCCCTTCCTAGTCACCTCTTTTGAGAACCATAACAGTCTTTTTTTTCCTCCTGCTTTTACTTACTTGCCTGATGCAAAGGTGTGTTGCCTTCATTATCTCCACTTTTAGTTTCACCCACTGTTCTTCCACTCCACCCAAGTCTCTTCCCCCTTACATGACATCCATGAGGCATTCCACCATCTTTGTAAAATCAGCCCTCCTGAAACCCAGGACCCTTGCTATTGTGCCTTATACCAGGTTTGGGGGTCAGATAGGCAATTTAATTTCTTTTTTACAGGCTGAAACAAAAAAAATTGAGGGACAGTTTTTTTAGTTGCAGGGGATGTTCCAACACTGGGAATTAAGCACCTCAGTCTTGGGCAACTGTTTTGCAGCACTGGTACTGGGCAACCCACTGCTGCTGCATATATAATGGTAAGGGAACAGGCAACCTGAAGGAGAGAGTGCTGAAGTTGAGCTATACCGGGGTTGACACCTTGGTCTGCTCATCAGAATTAAAATTAAACATTGGAAAGAGGGGGCCAGCAACTTGGAGGGGAGGGAAGAAAGAAGTGGTAGGGTTGGGCACCCCGCTCCACTTACTAAATTTAAAATCAAAGATAGGAAACGAGGGTGAGCAACCTGGAGGGGAAGGGGTAGAATGAAGTGGTACTGGGGCTGGACCCCCAGTCTGATAATTAATTTAATGAACAGCTAGTGACAGATAGATAGATAGATAGACAGACAGACAGACTGACTGACAGACTGATATAAAGAGAGAAAGAGACTGAGACAGAGAGTACAGGGGATTGCCGACTCACTGCTCTAACTGATGCCACCAGCACAACTCCAGCTGTGACTTAACATTTCAAGAAAGTACTACTGTTCTCATACTGAGAATGCAGGTGAATGGCTCCTTTCCCTAAGTTGGACACCCAGGACATTTGGCTGCCCAGAAATGTTACGTCCAGGGCAATTTTCAAAAAACCAAAAACAAAATCTAGGTAAATGGGTCCATTTACCTAGGTTCAGGTGTATTTTTATGTATGTTCAATGTTTTTATTTAAAAAGAAAACAAGACTGCAGCCACCATTGTTTTTTTTTTCTCATGACCATTAAATTCTGAAAATAAGCATTCATAATTTTCACCAGTCAAGCTATAGGGTTATCCCCCCAAAAAATTACTGTAAAACTAATTATTTTCACATAAAACTAATTTTGTGCAAACTCAAAGGCAACCATAATTGCATGTATTTTTTAGAGCTAATTCACTGTCACCACATTCACTAAAATTGTAAAAAATGCCAAAGGTGCTAATTAGTATAAATTAATGTTCACCCACATTTGTGCTTCAGCCAAAATAGCAACATTTTTTGACAGTGAAAATTTAAAGTTTTTTAAATCCTTATAACTCTGGAACTGTGTAATATATTTTCATGAAACATTTGACAGGCATTCTCTCAGCATAGGATGCTTCTTCCCTGAACATTTTGTGAAAACATTCTATATCATCTATGCTGTGTATTAGAACAAAAAAAAAAAAAAACATGAAGTATAGGAAACCAAACTGTTTTTTTGCATTTTTTTACTGTTCCATATCTTGAAAACTGAACACAATGCTGTCATGGAACTTTTCACATCTTGAGACTCTGCCAGCCAGGCTGCAAATGTAAATTGTCTGGTTATTTCACTGAATGTTGCTAAAGTTGTTAAGGTTAAAAAAACTGGGGTTTAACATAAACTGCCTGCTCAACTCTAATTATAGGGGTGCTACTGAGCCCCTATAATATATATTTATTTTAAAAAAAACTGTGTTAATGCACCAGTTAAGGTTCAGCTTAAAGCAACAAAAGAAGGGAAATATGGTGTTAGAGTTTCTAACCATAACTTCCCACTCCTACCATCCAAGCAGCAAAAGGAAAATCATTACCATTTTGGCGCTCCTGAGTCTTGCCAAATCAGTGCTGGGCTCTTCCTTGGGGTTCTCCACAATAATGCTCACCTCTCCCCTAAGCAACTCCCTCCCCTGAGCAAAGAAGGTTGAATGTGTGTTTTCTTCAGGCAGGGCCACAGGTTTTTGACAACATGTGGCTAGACATACTTCTGTACCTTTGAAGAGTGCATCAGTATGAGGGACTAGTTTAGAGCTGTACCTTGTCTTTCAGACATGAGGCTACATACTGGGGGGAAGGTGAGCCCTAGAGTTGAGAACATTTCCCTACTTTTGTTGCTTTATGCCAAACTCTAACTGGTGCACTAATGCATTTTTCTTGCAGTAAATTTCCTTTTTTTTTGAGATAGTACAACCATATCCTCATTCATGCAGAAGCTATGTGAACACCTTCATGTGGGTGCAGAAGCACAGGGCCCTCTGGACACTATGGTTCCATATATGTATAGATGCAGATGCAGAGTCCATCAGGCTGAAGAAGTGCAGAACCCTCTAGGGCCTGCAGCTCTGTGAAGATAGAGATACAGATGCAGGCATGCAGAGCCCTCTCGGCAAAGTGGCAACTGAGGAGTCTGTGTGGGCATGGAAGCATAAGGCCTTGTAAACCTTGCAGTTCTGTATTTCTACAGATGTGGATGTACAGGAGTCCATCTGGGTACAGAAGGAAACCTGTGGTCCTATGTAGCCAGAGATGCTCCTTTCTGATAATGTGTCAAGTATGTTTCTACAACTGTTCATGAGGTAGGGTCATAAAAAGCACATGTTAACAATCTGTCTTTGAAATCTTTAAAAACAGCACAGTTATGAACAAAAGTCTTGATTCTTTGAATATAAAGACATTCTTCTTTTGTGAGCCCTTATTTCTGCTTTGTGAGCCAACATCTTGTTTCATGAGGGCTCAGGAAAGATTTTTTTGGCAAACAAAACAAGATTCTGAAAAAAACTTGGTTAATAATGTTGTTTCATGAGTCCACCTTTTTGTTTCATGAAATGTTCATGGCCTCATGAAACAGGATGCCTTCTCACGAAAGCAGACTGTGAAAAAGCTAAGTCCAAAATATCGTTTTGTGAGAAGGCATTCTGTTTTAATGAGATTTTCATAAGCTCAGAAAAGAAGATGCCTTCTCCTGAAAATTTTTTTTAAAAAAGCTAAATCCAAAATCTTGTTTAATAAGAAAGCATTCTCTTTCTTGAGATTCTCTTGAGCTCACAAGGAAGGATGCCTTCACATGAAATAAGCCTCTGAAGAAAATATGTCTAAAATCCTCTTTTGTGAGAGGAAAATCTTCTTTCATATGGCCCTATTTCTATTTTATGAGCCTCAATTGGTTAATAAGTTATAAGGTTTTTGAAATTTGGTTTCTGAGAATACTTGGTATGGTTTTTGAGATAATCCTCTGATAAGAAAGAAGAATTTTACTTTCATGAGAAAAACGTTAACTGCCGTGAACGCTGTTGTATTGTTTTTGGTGTTGGAAAAATTGAGAAACAGATAGAAATTATGCATTTTCAAAAAAAACCACCCAGAACCAAGCTAAACAGACCCATTTAGCTAGATTTCAGGGTTTGCTTATCGAAACATTAACCCAAAATACATTTTCTGGACACCCTGATATTTATTGGTCACCATTTTAGTGAGGGGACGGATTTTATTGTTGCAATCTGAAAATTCTTTGTTGGTCCTTAAAGTGCAAGAAATTTTATGATTGCACACAAAGAAAGGTTTTATTGCCATATACTGATTTTTTATGTTCAGAAAAAGAATTATTTGGTCACCAACGTAGTGCAAACAAAAAATTTTATGTTAGCACCAAAAACAAATTTTAGTCATAACTCAGCTATTTTCTTAACATTCGCCAAATTTTCAGCCCATTATTTTTTAAGGCCCATAGATAATCACAGTGGGTGAGAACTGCCACTTCCACCTCTAAATACCTTTCTATGTTATAACACCATAAAAAAAACATTTAAAAGGTCAGGCTGCAAATCTATCCCCATGTGGATGTCGTGGAGGCTTAAAATACAAGTTCTGAGAATTTGGGTAAATTTTATTGAAAAATAGGATGTGTGTTGCAGCACAATTGTGCTGGTATGCACATAATGCTGGGCTACATAATACCGTCTCACAAAGATAAAATTCATATCTTATGTCAGGCCATGTCATAATGTCTGTATATTTGTATATATTTATAATGTCTTAGAAAAAATCTCTTTCTTTGATTGATTTAGGACCACTCACAAGACATTGTCAGTTTGTGAACTATTGCTCAGTTCAGAAGTTAAGAACTGGGCAATAGTTTTTATTAGCTTATTAGAACTGGGTAATAGTTTTTAACTATTTCCCATGGAGCCTGTCAATGTTAGAAACCAAGCCCCCAAACAGAAGTTTACAATCAGCTCAATCCTCCCTGATGCTATTGGCTTTCCCCTTCTGCTCACAAACCAGATTAAATATTTTCCTGGTACCCCTTTCCCAGTTTACTTGCCCAAATAAAATAATTCCCTGATAATCTAGCTGCCCACCTGCTCTCCCATTTGAATTCAACTTCTAGCTTCCATCTCACACTGCAAGACAGTAGCTGCTATTAATTTACTCCTCACATATCTGGTGATAGGTTGTTTGAGGTGGCATGCTGGTATTTTAGAACTTGCTACCAAAATCTTTGAGGGATGCCCCACTGGTAGAGATTTGTAAGTGGGGCATGAAGGTGCATAGTTAAGATTATCCAGAGTCAAGATAGGAACCTGCTACAAAACTTTAGTTAAACTGAATTTTAACTGTTTTATCTCTTTATTCATTTTATGTTTATTGTGATATGTGTTCTACCTACTTATACAATGCTTAGAGCCTCCATGATGGGGTGCTCAATTAAACAAACTCTTACTTACTTTGCTTACTACTCGCTTACTTATGTCCCCTACCAGCCACTGTCTCACAAAAGTACAATGACTTTTGCTTTTAAGTTACTTTAATGATATTGTGGTGATATCAGTAAAGAAACTTAAACATGGAAGTCATTGGAGTCACAGTTTGTCAGCAAATAGAAGAGTGTGTGAGCTTCTGGATCTGAAAGCACTATTCTTGTAAGCACTATCAGGAAATCTAAAACTTGGAAAGCCCTCCAGCCTTCTGCAACTGTCCCCATCAATTGACAACTGATTTCCTTAACAGTCATGGTCCAGTGAAGAGAAAATTAAACTGAAAAATAATTAGGCAGTGGACAGATTATCAGATCTCTCTATCTCACCTACCACCACCACCACCACTTGCATGCCACTCTGCTGATTTAGGTGGAGTGGGGATAGAAAGAGGCACACACACACACACACACACACACACACACACACACACACACACACTGGTAGACTCTCTCCCTCTGTCTCTCTCTTCCCTGCCTGCTACAAGGTCAGGGTAGGAAACAATGAAGGGCCACACATGTTCTTTTTCAACTCCCAGCAGGGACATATAATGTGTGAACAGTCACCCCTCTCACTGGCCACAGCCATGGAGTGTTTTGGGCAGAACACAAATTTGTGTGTCTGTTTTGAGATAGGTGTGGGGTACAATGACAGTTACAGGATAAAAGAAGAAGAAAATGCAGCCATATACTGTATTACTACACCAAACCTTGAAAATAAGGTAAGATTTCTATTGCATGTAATGTAGAGATTGGCTTAAATTTTAATTCGCCAGCAAAGTTGCTACAAAGTGGCCAAAATTCACATCTGTGGAGTTTCATGAAGTTTACCCCTACCCTCTGCAACTTCGACTTCACCAAAAATTGTGAAATTTTCCATGTGAATGGCAGAATTCCACCCATGAAGTGTGGAATTTCATCCACAAATGGTGAAATTTTGCCAGCGAACAGTGAAATTCTGCCATTTGTGGGCAAAATTCTACACTTTGTGGGTAGAATTCCACCATTTGCAGCAAATTTCTATCCTTTGCAAATTGATCCGCCCTTTCTGAATTGAACTAAATTCACAAATTAATTGATGGAGTGAATTTAGTCCACTTCAGCAATCTTTAATGTAATGTGTGTGTGTGTGTGTGGGGGTGCCAAATTACTCATTAAAAGTTTTATTAAAGAGATATTTACTGGAGTTACTTTGGAATATAGTGAAAAAACCGTGACCCCTCAGGATGCACTACTATATTGCCTTCAGCTTTGGGCAATATAATTGCATTTCTTGTAGTTCACCCCAGCTCAATATTTTCCCATTATATTCATTCCTTTGGTTAACATTTGTAATATATACTGTATATATATATATATATATATATATATATATATATATATATAATATATTATAGAGGCACAGTCCCACCTCTATAGTTAGGGTTGAGTAGGAAGTTTAATGTTAAACTCTAAATTTTGCACATTAATAGCTTTGCAGCTGTTTAACAGATTTGCATGACATTTGGCATACATGGTCTGGGGTGGTAAATTTCTTGATTTGCCAATTCATGTTTCAATCGGGTTTGTGATTTCCATGCAGTAAAGTGCCAAAAAATGCATTTTTTGCCTTTTTGGACAAATGTCAGGGTCATTTTTCGAGATCACTCTGCACACACACCGTTTGAAATTTTGGACTGAAATTTTCGGGGTAGAAATAGATTCTTCTAAGGAACAACACAGCATTTGTTTGGTGAAAAAAATATTAAATTGTCCCAAAGTTATTAAATTTTGACATTTTGCATTCTGAGCATGCTCAGTTCAGTCTTTGGGATAGATGCACAGTATGAAAAGGGATTTTGGGGCTCACAAAAAGGGATTTTAACAGCCCACAAAGAGGGAATTTTGAAATCACTCTTAGTGAGAAAAAATTCCCTTTTCGCGAGCCGCCATCTTGTTTTGATTTTTATTCAAAAACAAAATGTTGTAACTTTATCTACAGATGTGTTCTGAAGTTAACAAACATTGGTTTTGTTCAGGTGGATGTCCTCTACAAACCTGTGGCTCTGGTTTACTTTACTTTAGTCACAAAATCATTGTTTTAGCTGCTTTAGAAATCCCTTTTCGTAACTCAGTTCCGATCCCTTTTCGTGCGCTGCCAAGATCCCTTTTCATGAGATGATGACTAGATGGCCCTATCTCATGAAAAAGGATTGGCTCATGAAAAGGGATTTTGACATCTCACAAAAAGGAGTCAGCTCACGAAAAGGGATTTTGGCTGCTCATGAAAAGAGATTACATTTAAAAATCTCTTTTTGTGAAGTGTTAAAATTCCTTTCCACAAGCTGATCCCTTTTCATGAGCTGTCAAAATTCCTTTTTGTGAGATGCCATTCAGATGACCCTACCTCACGAACAGGGATTTTGACACCTCACAAAAGAGATTTGTCTCGTGAACAGGGATTTTTACAGCTCGAGAAACTGGATTTTTAAGAATTGCTGTTTCTTTGCCAGTTCGCTGCAAAGACACAGGACTTTTGGCTTGAATTTCACAGGATACAAAGGGAGTGTCCTACAGATGTGACTTATCATGGATTGGTGTAAAAGTTGTGATTGGTTCCATAGTTATGCCATTCCAAGGTTGAGACATTTCTCTTAGGATGACATTGCAGCAGATGGAGCACCTTTCAGTGCCTATATCTTGAAAACAGTTCAAGATACAGATTTGTTGCTAAGCATGTGTAGAGGTTTCCAGTTCATGATTACAACTGCAGAGGAATTTCATAGTTGCTATGGTTACTAAGATATTGCCAAATTAGTGTTACAAGGGTTCTTTTTCAGGACTATATGGCTGCAGTATGTCTCTGTAATTATGTGTAATTAGGAGTGCAGGTCCCAGAGGGCCTATGTGCCCACACACACATACCATTATGCAAAAAATGGGCAACGTGAAGGAAGTACAGGGCCTGGAGGGCCTGCGCTCCCACAAACATATACCAGTTACACTACACTTTCTCAAAAAGAAGGGAAATTTATTGCAAACAACTCCATTAATGCATCAGTTAGAGATGATAGCACAGCAACAAAAGTGTGGAAATTTAATGTTAGAGTTACCACCCTTATCACCCCACCCCCAACCCTCCCCACCCTCCACACACCAACAGACATCGGGTGTGCCATGGAGGTGTCAGATCTAACTCTTATCCCATTCTACTATACTGTAGCATATCAACTTGTCTACACATGGAATAGTGTGAGAGTTGGGCCTGCCAATACAGATTTTTGCTAAGTGCAGCTTAGTACACTTTTAGGTGTTCTAAGCATGTTTAGAGGTTTCCAGACCATGTTTAGAACTGCAGTGGGATTTTTTCCAAGGTTACTATGGTAACTGAGATATTGTACCATTTGGAGCACAAAGGTTACTTGGAATGGCCTTGTGTTGTGTCTTTAAAATAAAAATGAAAATGATAATCAGGTCTGTCATTGTGTGATCAGTTTCAATACACAATACAGACACAAGCCTACAGTAAGTGGTAGTATAGCCTAGGGTTAGGGTAATGTAATGAGTTGTGAATGAGCTAGGTATATTTAGCAGATTTGGGTTTCATTCCCCACAGCCTTCACTTGCATACTGTGTGGCTCTTGAACAAATGACTTTACATCCCCTGAAAAATAGGCACTTGTATTTGACCATACCTGATTATGTAAGAAATGTTCCCTCTCCAACAGAAAAGGGTTTGATTCCCACAAGTTCCCGACATACTGTATGACTGTAAGTGAGCACACTTAACCTCCATTTAAAACAGGCAGATGCCATGTCTGCTTACCAAATAAATTCCCCACTCCAGCAGACAGGGGTTTGATTTCTGCTGAGGTTAGCAATCCATGACAACAACTGCAGTGGGATTTTTCACAAGGTTGCTATGGTTACTGAGGTATTGTGCCATTTGCAGCAGAAGGGTTACCTGGGATGTGTTTAGGCCTGTGCTGTGTTTTTTTATATAAAATTTTAAATTATAATTATATCTGTCTTTGCGTGATCTGTTTTAATACATAATAGAGACACAGACACAAGCCAAAGTGATAGGATAGCCTAGGGTTAGGGAAATGTTATGAACTGTGAATGAGCTTGGCACATGCAGTAGACCTGGTTTGGATTCTCTCAGTATCCACCTTGTTACTGTGTGACTGTTCAGGAAGTCAGCTTACCTTTCCTGAAAACATGAGCTTGTATTGGGTATAGCTGATTACCAAAGAAATGTCCCCACTTCAGCAGACAAGGATTTGATTTTCATAACTTTCAGTGCCTGCTGTGTGACTCTCATCAAGCACATTAAACTCTCCTGAAAACAGTTACTTGCCATATGTGGGTGCTAAAGAAATTCCACACTCAAGCAGACACGGGTTTGATTTCCTCAATGTTTACTGCATACTGTACAATTCTGAGTAAGAAGCAGCTTGGAGGCAAATTACAGAACTGAGAGGTGCCAAGGGCAGAGAAAGTGCAGCAGTGGGAAGGGGGGCAGTCAGTGCAGAGGAATGACTGTAGAGCTGGTTGACCGGTGTTAAACTCCCCTCATTAGGTGAAAAGGAGCTCAAGTGCTGTGCTGTGCAGACCATAATATATTAACAGTCTTACTGCCATGTCTCTGGGTGCCAGCAATCGCTCCTAGTAGTGCTTTGTGAGTGATACTGTACAGCACTACGGGGAGTGATTGCCGGCACTTGGGGCTGTGGCAGTGAGACTATTAATATATCATGGAAGGGTAAGGAGGCTGATAGTCAATGGGGTGCCTTTTGTTGCATTCCGGAAGAAAAATATGGTTTGCATGTGAAGCCGATTTGCAGTGCAAAAATGTGATATAATGTATGAGGAGCCCTTATTATTAGCTTAAATCAAGCAGACTACAACCTTGTTATGCCATCAATACGACATCACTCTGTTGTTAACCCTTCTTGAGTATGTCATATCGATGGTATAACAAAATGGAATGCTCACAACAATCAATGTTCTGCAAAATAATTAAGTAAAGTACTTCAATCCATGATTATACAATCTTGGTAGCCCATACACTATAAAATATAATGTATGGTGTTTAGTTAGCAACCGCACTGAAAACACTTCTTGAGGGTGTCATGAGATCTGAAAACATCTCAAGCTGTGCTCTTGAGGTTTACAATGATGTCATGGCAACCTCTTGAAGAGTTTACAGTGTGGAAATTAACCAAAGACCATACATTATCTTCTATGTGCTACTGGCTATTTAAAACCTTGTAATGATGCACTTTGCCTGTGATGTCATACCTATCATTGTGTGAAGTAATGAAAGTGCATCTTTTTCAACCAGTTATACTGGTACTTGTAATTATTAAACCATAATTATTTAATCAAAGGGTGTCATATACTATAAAAAGGGTGGGGACTGTATTTAGCAACTGTCATGTAGGTCTATTGTCTTGATCATGACCATGTCATTCATTGTACTTGCTGCATTCCTGTGGAGAGGTGCTCAGGTAGTGGAAAAGGCTGTTGATATAGAAGTCATGGCAGCACAGTGGGTGATGCAGTCATTCATGAGATAAGAACAGTACATCACAGTTGCTTACTATAGTCACTTAGCATCCTGTCACATCTTGTGAGTTTTCCTGACCACTGAGATTGTTTTTGAATGCAGGTAAATGACGTGATATGCATCATGGTATTTATTTGCATTGAGAAATAAACTTAGTTTACAATAAATCATGCCTTCTGAAGATTTAGAAAGGTTTGGGAGTAGTCCTTTGCTGCAAGCATGACAATACTGTATGTTCACGTAGAAGTCAGTATGACTATTTCTTCTTTGTAAAAAAAAATTATCATATTGTAAGAGGAGTTGAACAATGTTTTTTTGTAAAACATTTTTCTTTTTTTCTCTTTACTTTTCTTTTATGAAAAAAACAAATGCATGAATAAAATATTTCATTATAAAAGGCTTTCTGTGAATACAATGATAAATCTATGTATACATATATGTATAACAAAAAACATTGTTAAATAAATACAATGGAGATTTAAGGGAAAAAAATATTAGTTTTCACAGTTTCAGGGAAAATGTTTCCATATACGTATACAAAAAAATATTGTTAAATAAATGTATGCAACAGGTGTTGGGATAAAAAGTGGCACATAAACGTGTTTATCTGAGTCACTGTGTGGATAAATGGGGGATGATGTAATCACTATGGGAATAACTTCAGAATTATTACCATTGTGATTCCCATCATCATTATTCACATAGTGACAATTCTCATTCCTCCCCAATCTGCTGGCAGTACTTGATCCTTTAAACTCACTGTAACATACTGCTATTATAGTACACTACTTTCCCTTTCTTTCCCACTTCTGCAGCACTGCCACCGCCAACCCCAAACACACACCACCACTCCACCTCCTTACTTGTCACTACAAGCTCTAAAAAAAATGTTAACATTACTAATTTCCTTACAAACTTATTTCTCCACAATGTTCACCCGCCTGATCTCTCTCCCACAGACTCCCAGCAGGCTCCTCTTGACATCACGCTTGCCAGACTCCTCAATGTTACAGCTGCTCACTCCCTTGAAAAATAGACCAAAAGGAGCTCACACTAGTACAGGGTGCCATGGAAAACATATAAATTAAAACACAAATCCAGGCACTCACAGCCACAAAATAGCTGCCACACAAGGAGATAACATTTGAAACATTTATTAAACAACCTGACGCATTTCTGGTCTGCTGGACCCTTTATCAAAGGCTAAAATAGTGAAGGAACAGTTTACATATATATAACAATACAATGTGATGGCATCATAATTAAACACTTAAAAAGACACCAATCAGATTTCAAAAACAATAACATGGGTGAACTGGACAGTTTGAACAACAAATTGAAAAATACAATTCAGAAGCTGGATGGGGACTTAAAGAGAATAAAACAAACTAAATGTACAAGGGACAAAGGAGACTATGAAACTGGACATGTACATACATGGAAATCTAAATATACCAAACAAAAGGGCATTTTAAAGAAGAATGTCTCCTTTGACTTTAGTACAGACCTTAGGGAAGGGAAAGTGAAGATGGCATTTCCATAAATCGGGATCCTTTTTTAGAACAGAGTCCAGACCATCAGAATGTTGTGGGACAACAAGGGTTATCTTTGCAGAATTGGGGCCCTCCTCCTCCCCTTATGGAACATCACCCCCCCAATCATCAAACTTTCCAGCCACGTTGAAGCCCCAGATTGACTTTTAAAGGGGGGACAATTTCAAGTCGGAAGGAGGAAGAGAAAGAGAACATGACGAAGGGTATGGGGAGAAGGAAACAATTACTATTGAGGCCACTGACAGAGACATTTCAATTGGAGGCCCTTTCGGAGAGGGAGGAGGAGATAAGCACCATGTTTTCTCAAGAAATAACTTTTTACGGACTCACAAGTCATAAACATTTCAAGTTATGATTTATCTGAAGAATGACTTTACTAAGCAAGGGCTTGAATTTTGTCCCCACTGCTGAAATAAACAAAGAACAGACATTTGTTGATGTTAGTCTTCTATGCAGAAAATTACATTTGCAAGCTTTTTATGGAAATGCCAAGGATAATGTATCTGATATAAACTCTAAAGCATTTTGTCCACATTCTACTTTCTGTCCCCCATCTTGTACAGCTGTAAATATTTTTTGACAGTTAGTAGAACGTGATTTAAATCTTTTTATTTGATACTTTGCCTCGTTGTAAATTTGATAATTTGACAGCTAAGAAGAGAAATGGTTTAAAAACTTTACAACAGGAACTCTTGATTGTAATCAAGCAGGCTGATATTTATTTATTTATTTGCCTTTGTTAACCGGGTAAGCACACTAGACAGATAAGTGCCTATTTTTAGGTGCAACCCGGGAGGGTTACAGGGCAAGTGAGTACAAGTACAGTAAAGAAGTTGAGGTAAGCATATAGAGAATAACAGGCATCGCAGGGATTATATTAGGTAGTTAACAGCATTTGAGAACTATATGGCACATGATCAATACAGTAATGGTACATACAGGGAGGATTTGAACAGTAAAGAAGTCAAGGAAAGCATACAGAGAATAATAGGCATCATAGGGATTACATTAAGTAGCTAACAGCATTTAAGAACTATATGGGACATGATCAATACAGTAAAGGTACATACAGGGTGGATTTGAGTATGCATAGCAGGTTCGATCAGAGTAAAAAGGAGGGTCTGTGGTAGTCATGAATAAAAATGACTATCTTAAAGAAGCTGTGAGACAGTTGGGTGACAGCATTTTTTATGAAAAACTTTTCTGTAATCTGATTTGGGAATTTAAAAGTATAATTGATAAAAAGGTTAATGGAGCTTATATGGAAGGCCACATTTCAAAACATGTTAGAGATTTTCTAATTAAGGACAATCCAGTGATGGCAACTTTTTATTTGCTGCCAAAGGTACGCGAGTCATTGGTTGACCCACTGGGACATCCAATAATTAGTGGAGTGGGGTCTTTAACTGAACCATTATCCTGTTATTTAGATTCTTTCTTATGAGTTTATGTGGAAAATCTCCCTCTTATTTAAGAGATACAAGGGATGTTTTAAATCTTCTAACTTTGCTGCATTTTTCAGATGATTTTCTCCTTATTACTCTGGATATAGAATCTTTATATTCAAATGTACCCCATTATGGAGCTTTAGATGTTATGGCATTTTTCTTGAATAATGATGTTAATTATGATGGACCACCAGTAGACTTTCTATTGAAACTAATGGAATATGTTTTGAAATTAAATATTTTTTTATTTAATCAAATTACATAGAAGCAAATTAAGGGAACATATAAGGGGGCCACTTGTACCCCTTCAATAGCAAATTTGTATGTTGGTTTCTGGGAAAGGAATTTCATCTATAATCCTAGTGTAAATCATTGTTTTGATAAGATCATAGTGTGAAAAAGCTTTATAGATGATGTGATTTTATTATGGAAGGGGTCTTTATCTGAATTTCATGATTTTTTAGTTTATCTTCACTCCACAAATGAATATTTGCATTTTTCATCAAATGTGGCAGATGAACAATTACCTTTTTTGGATATTTTAATAACTAAAGTTCCAAATGGAGATTTTGAAACAGAAATTTATCATAAAAAAGTTGATGGCAATACTGTTTTAATGGATTCAAGCTGTCATCCAACACACATGATAAAAAAATATTTCTAAGTGGGAATTTTTATGAGTAAAAAGGAACTGTAGCTCTGTGAGCAGTTTTGAAAATAGTGCAGATATTTTGGAAACAAGATTTCAAGAGAGGGGTTACAATAGAAAAGATATAATACTAGCTAGAGAAAATGTGATAATTACTGATAGAAATTATTTACTAAGGTCATCACATGATAATAAAATCAAGAATAATGATGCATGATTAAATGTAATTACTACATATTCAGTACAAGCTAGTTTATTTTCAAATATTATTAAAAAACATTGGGGGGTTGTTGGCTGAAAGTAATCTAGAGAGTGTTGCCACTTCGTCGCCAAGATTTTCTTTTAGAAAAGCTGCAAGTCTAAAGGATAAGTTGGTTCACAGTCATTTTGTGGACAAAAAAGAAACAAATACTTGGTTACCAAAGCCTCTAGGTTGTTTTAAGTGTAATAATTGTATTTATTGTGGTGTGATAGTTAATGGAAAGACTTTTTCAACTGCTAACATCTTTAGGGAATTTACCATTAGACAAATGACAACATGTAATACTAGTGGAGTAATTTATTTGGCAACTTGTACTTGTCAGGCCCTTTATGTAGGCAAAACTGATAGAAGCTTTAAGGTTAGAGTGGGAGAACACCAACGTGCTATAATAAGAGAGGACTCACTCTGTGCCACTGCAACACATATTTTAGAAAATAAAAATGACACTTTTATTCACCAGTTAAAATACATGGCCATTGACAGATTTTGCTGTAAACCTAGAGGAGGAAACTATATAAATCTAATACTAAATAGAGAAACTTTTTTGGATTTTACAATTAAAAGCTACTATTTTTCCTGGTTTAAATGGAAATTTTGACTTAAAACCATTTTTGGAAGAAAGATGATAATACACTTAGTTCCCCCCTTGTTGAAAAGGGTTTTTCTATTAACTGCAATTTTACAGTTCAGATATACTCTCTGATTTTCTTGTTACTATGCAGTAATTTTTATTGTTTTTATTCTGCTTCATTGTTTTTGAAATCTGATTGGTGGCTTTTTAAGTGTTTAATTATGATGCCATCAAATTGTCTTGTTATCTATATAAACTGTTCCTTCACTATTTTAGCCTTTGTTAAAATGTCCACCTGACCAGAAATGCGTCCGGTTGTTTAATAAATGTTTTAAACATTATCCTCTCATGTGGCAGCTATTTTGTGATGGTGCATGCCTGGATTTGTGTTTAAATCACTCCCTTGAAAGCGGACTTCAAACTCAGCGACAACAGTAAACAATCTCTCTCTCTCTCTCTCTTTTTTTCATTTTCACAACTGTAAGAGCACACTTCCCTATGCACCTTAACCTGTCTTGCTAAGTGAACCTGCCATTTTCAACCCAAAAAATGAATCTTTAGCTGAAAGATCAATCAGCTGCTACATAGCAGCATAAGCCCTAGTGTCACTACGTTGCCCCATACCAACACCCATAACAACAGCCCACACAAAATATGGACAAACACTAAGGCATTAAAAAGACCCACATTATTTTATTAATTCAACAAACAAAATAAACCTTGGGCTAAAATAACTAACCCGCGAAGTTCCTACCCTGTAGTATAAATCAAATATGTAGGGACTAGTGGGTCGGATAAAGATTTGTACAGTTGTAGTGACCACTCGTAACCCTCACTCATGGTTTTGCCACCCTGAGGTTACCTCGAGGTCACTGGCAACTGTACAAATAACTTACTTATCCTACAGGCACTCCCAGCATATCCCTTATTTAATACAACTGGCATCTGGATGAAAAGCGGCACATAACTCCATTTATCTGAGTCACTGTGTGGCCTCATGACCGAACCAGACCAGGTGTCATAAATCTACTCATATACCCACACCCTGTCATGGTATATTGCTTAATTATACAATGGAGTCCTAGAATCCATGATTCTCATTGCCTGACTGGCATCTTTCTGCCATGGTTAATCCTATAATAGCCCATGCAAAAGGTGCCAGTCAGCTGCATCTGGAATAACCCCCTTTTCAAAATCCATCTGACCCCCATGAACATCAAAGCCAAAATCTTCTATATTGAATACCCACTAAACTGTGATGCTGAAGCAGAAATTTCAAAATGCTCTGCAGTTTTCAATTAATAGTGGCTGACCACACCAGTCCCCAAACTGACTCTAAAAACCACAAAACTATTATAAATATTGACCAGTTTCTAATCACTAAATAACACAGTGTAACCAAAATAGGAATGCAGGCCAAACCCAGACCACAGATTTCAGTGTACTCCACCCCACTTTCCCCACAAGATCCTCAGCTGCCATCTCCTGTGACATTTGCTCCCTCCAGCTTCTGTGGTGGTTAGTGCTAGCTCTTGTAACACTGATTTGCTCCCACTGGCACTAGCTCTCCTGTCCCAGTATATGAGTGCAATTCTGTCTCAGTGAAAATATTTAATAAAAAAAGGAAAAAGTAGCTCTTAGTCAATGTGCATGAGCACCACCGCTCACTCGGTCTTTCTTGCCATGCATTATCCCCATCTCAGTGTGTGAAAATCACTCTTCTTGGCTGCCACACATGTTGTCTCTTACTCTGTTGATGTTGCAAAAAACATTTTGTAGCAAGCAGAGTGTGTGTGCATGTGTGCATGCATATGTGTGTGTGTGCGTGTGTGTGTGTGTGTGTGAAGACTGCTTTCTCCTACAAAGATTAGCCTATCTAGCAGCAGGGAACTATTTAACATACAGTGGAAGGATACTACAGCAAAAAATCTATTAAAAACATATTTTTTTCTTTCAAGTAAAACAGCTGTAATCTTCAAAAAAAATATTTAAAAAGGGGGACATTGTATAATCATAATAAATCACAACAGGGTGTGGGTTATGCTGGGATTTTCCCTTGCCTGGTGTGGATTTGGCCTTGTGGCCAAATCATACCAGGTGTGGGTAAATCACAGAATAACCCACACCCTGTCATGGTTTATTGCTTAACTAATATGGTGGGATGGGGTTTATGTTTTTAGCCAGAAATGTCTGAATTATGTATTATAGGGTAAGAATAAGGTGTCTTAACTAGCAGCTGTTGCAACAGTGTTTTGCTTCAGAAACTGGACAGTGGGCTTTTCCCGCCATATTGCTGAGTGCAGTCATTTTTTTCTCTTCAGCTGGGAAGATTGTAACTTCTTCTACAGAATGGATCATTTAGAGACTCTGCTGACCCCCCCAGGACTTTTGGTGTGCAGACAGGGACCTGTGGTTCATGAGACTATTAGAAGTATCTATATCAGTGTGAATGTGTGGCCTCAATGTGGGCTGCCATCTTGGGGCTTGATGAACTCTGGGACAGCCAATTAAAGGAGTTGCCTATCTAAGCTCCCCTGTAGGCCTCTCAGTGAAGGTGGGACAGTAGACTAGCACCTTTTCTGAGTCTACAGGATGCAATGAACTATGAATGTGAGCTGATGTACCAATAAGCACCATTCTGCAACCTCTATGACATAAGCTAGGCTGAGCAGGAGGGGTTCAGATCTCTTGCAGATCCTGAGGAGGGTAGACCCGTTCATCTGGAAAAAAAGCACAAAGTGCAATGTGCAATTCCAGGCCTTGTGTCTGCTTAATAATGTGCATTATCTACCACTGAGATCAGAGAGGAGAGAGAGCAGCATCTGCATGCTAGCTTATACGATAAGTGATTCTATTGAATTTAGCACAGAGCAAGTATCCTAAGCCTTGTCAGCAGTGCTGGTGAGTGTGCTGTAGCAGAAACAAAGCTTGGGGTTAGGCTGCCACAACCTGGAGAGTTAAGAAATGAGACATGAGGGTCAGTCCAGGAATTTGGAAATCTGAGTTCATCGAAAAGCTTGGTTGAATCTTTAACAAAGAGACTCAGAGAAGAGTGTGTTCAAAAGGTGAGAGTATGATCCTGTGCTTGATGTCTAGCTGGTCCAGAGGTACAGGGAGAGGGTAAAGTGACAGAGGCCTGCATCATAATCCACAATAATAAGATGGAGAGTGCCACAATGAAGAGACAAACTGAAGCCTTCTGCACCAGTTGCAGGTGTCATGTATTAATGAGTGAACTACAGCTCTTGAGGCAACATAGGGCTGCACCACTGTTTCCAAATCTTCAAACTTCAGGAAAAGGGTGAACTTAGGCAATGATGAAAGCAGCTTCCAACTACAGCGAACATCTGAGATTCCAAGATCAGATCTTTATAAAGAACTGCTTCCAAATTGCTAATGACTCCTTTTACCACAAGCCAAATCCCATACAGGATGGGCAGCTACTGTTGCTTCAACTCACTGGGAGCATAGAAGCAGACACATTTGAACTCACTTTATTGTTGAAATGCATGGCAAAGAGTGAACTAATTTAAATGCTGACAACAAAGAAGAAAAACAATATGTTGAATGCATTAATGATGCAAGAAGGCAGACACAGGCCCAGATATTCAAAGGGGTTGCACTGGGCACAGCAGGGTTGCACCATGCACAACCCCACAATGTGCCCCGGTATGATATTCATAGGGGCAGGTTGCGCGGCGCAACTCCCTATGCGCCGGGGCACATTGGTAATGTATGCAGTGTAAATTCAGAGGGTGTGCCCATGCATATGTGGCACATCCTGATATTCAGCCCGGGATGTGCAGCGCATATGCTGGCACAGACCTTACATGCAACACACATTGGTGCTCAAAGTTGAGCCGAAAATAAAAGGGCTCAAATGCTGTCCACCCACAGGTGGGCGGCTATATTGCAAGGTGCAACACAATAACCGCCAGCTGTGAGTGGCCACCAACCCAGCAGAAACACCATCCACAAGCACCTGACCCTCTCTGGTAGTCTAGTGGACCCCCTTCCTCCCCATATGCCCGATCACGGGCTGTTATAATATTAAATATTAACCTGGTGGTCTAGTGGTTCCCTTCCTGCATGCCCAATCACAGGCTGTTGTAATATTAAATATTAACCTGGTGGTCTAGTGGTTCCCTCCCCGTATGCCCAATTGTGGGCTGCTGTAATATTAAATATTAACCTGGTGGTTCAGTGGTACCTCCTCCCACCCACCCACAGAGGACTCCTGGCCACCCAGCACCCCCGTCAGCGGCGGGTGGCAGCACCCACCCACATACCACCTGGCCACCCACCGAATGACAGCATATAGTATGATCTGTATGCCTATTGGTCCACAGTGTGGACCAATGGGCTTGCAGACCATACTGTACTACACAGGACCAGATATGTGAATGAACGCGTAATAAAAAATAATTCCTTGGTGTCTAGTAGCACCCCCTGTCCTCCGATCCCTGTTCTTGTAATGCCATAATTTACACATCAGTACAATAAACATTCTACTACTTTTTTGGATATACTGTAGAGCTTCTGTCAGCACCAGAAGAGATTGTAAAAACTAGAGAATATAGAAAACCTACACCTGCAAATACAGTACTACATGTTGACAGCATACATCCTAAAAAATTAATGGACTCTAGCCCATATAGTCAATGTCTTAGGCTTAAAAGGAATTGGACTGACGAATCTGATTTTGTACAACAAGCGAATGAGATGACAAAGAGATTCTCACAAAGGGGTTATGATCCAGAATTACTTAAAAATGTACTCCAAAGGGCACAAAATCTTGACAGGAACAGTTTACTTACACCAAAGACAAGAAGTCAAACTAACAACAAACTTGAGACTTTTTCTACACAATACAATTATTTAGCAAGCAGGGTAGGCACCATTATATACAAATATTAGCCCATATTATTAAGTGATAGTGTCTTGCAAGATGAATCAGGAGAACATCCAAGGGTTACTTTCAAGAAAACTAATAATTTAGGGGGCTTTTTGATTTCTAGCTATTTTCAGCCAGTCAGAAAACAGAACATACATAATTGGCTTCCCCTAAACCTCTTGGTTTCCACAAATGTGGACATAGCAATGTCTGTAAATATGCTCCAGAAAGGAATATTTACACACATTGTCATAACAACAGGAAAGTAAAAATTAAAAAATGTCATCTCTTGCTGGATGACTTTTGTTATTTATGTTGCCTGGGAACCATGCAATAAGCATTATGTGGACAGAACAGAAAGCCTTTGAAAACTATACATATACATATACAAGAACACATAAGGGTAATCATTAATGTTTTTTGTCCGTTATTCACACAACAATATGGACATCATCAACTGCAAATATTGCGGGACCCTCGTCACCAGCGCTTACACAAGGCAAGTGGGGCATTGTCGTACTTGCTGTGCACTAAATGATCTATGCACTCAACTACATGCCGCTCATGCTGAAATATACTTTCTCAGAGTGCAACTCAACTGTGCTGTGCAGCACTAGGACTTAAGGCACCAGCCACCAATGCCACTCCCCCAGACAGCTAGCAGACCAGGGGGCTGGCAGTTGAAACATAGAAACATAGACTTTGACGGCAGCCTATTTCTTCCTACCCCAATAAGAATTGCCTTATGTCTGTCCTATGCATTCTTGAATTCTCCCACAGTTTTAGACCACACAACCTCCTCAGGAAGGCTATTCCATGCGTCCCACAACCCTCTCTGTGAAAAAATAATTCCTCACATTGCCCCTGAGCCATCCCCCCCTCTATCTTCAAATTGTGTCCCCTTGTTCTTGCACATCTCTTTTTCTGAAAGATCCTACCCTCTTGGACTTTGTTGATTCCACTGAGGTACTTAAAGGTTTCTATCATGTCCCCCCCCTTTCCTCAAGGGTATACATATTAAGCTCCTTTATTCTCTCCTCGTACGGCTTCTCTTGCAGACCCTGCACCATTTTAGTTGCCCTCCTCTGGACTGCCTCCATCCTGTCTATGTCCTTGCAGAGATGGGGTCTCCAGAACTGGACACAGTATTCCAGATGGGGTTTCACCAACTGTCTGTGCAGAGGGATAACAACTTCCTGTTTTCTGCTGGTAATGCCTCTCCCTATACATCCCAGTA